>JAENHJ010000086.1:0-2400000 GCA_025330945.1 Mucuna pruriens | reverse complement strand
AAAAAAGAAGGTGTGAATAACATGGGCCTTGAATTTTATTGAGAGATTATGACCCAATTCACAATGAGTTGATCCAAACGGGAGAAATTAACCAAAGTTGATAATTCTATTAATACTCAAAGTTATGCTTAATCCAAAAAAAAAGGATGTTTTTCTCATGTCTTCATGATAGCACTCCATGAGACAAAGCTGGTGGACACATTATAGGCATCACTGGTGATAAGACAAAAAGTCTTTGGCATATTAAAAGAGGGGGACTATCCGCATAAATAGAATCATACATGGGAACGACTAGTGGTATACTTACTGGCATGGGAAATATATAACATTCTAGTGTGGTATTTATAAATAATTTCCTTTTTTATTTAAAAATTTATATTTAAATAATAGAGTTTTACGTTATAAGTCTTTGTATGATTTAAATATAAAATATACAATTCTGATTGATTCCAAAATTAAAATTGAAATAAAAAATTCAAATCACAATTTTAATTTCTTCGTCCAAATTGTTTTAAAAAACTTATCTTGATTCTTGGACCATCCAAGATCCTAAATTGTTAATAGTGGAAATCTATTTGAAATTAAATAATGATTAAGGGGAAGTAGCTGTGACATGTGGAAGATAAATCCAAATTCAAAGTTTGACTGAACCTAGATAAATGAGAAAATAAAGTAAGAAAATCTTGAGAAGTGGGGGCACCACTTTCCCTTATTCTCCGTAACCTGTTCTTGCTAATCTGTTTTGCCCTTTTTTCTAGCTCCTTTTATTTTAATCTGTTTTAACCTTTAATTCACTAGTAGTTCACTATATAAGATGCATTCAAATTTTACTTGGTTTTGTTTTTTTTATTGAGTAAAACTTTAAATAATTTAAGTCTCAAAAACTTATCAAAAGATAGAATAAATTTCAAAATTTTACAAATATTTCGAAAATATATACAAATTATGTATTAACAAAAATGTTACATCAAACGAGATATGAATTAATTTTTATAAAATATAAACCCAACTGGATTAACCTTTTTGACCGCTTCCATTTCTTATGTGCAACATTTCCTGCAAATCAAGTTCTCCCTGTACTCTTTTTCCTCTTTTTCTTCCTTGTTACCAATCAACCTACTCTATCATATCAAAGGCATAGTTGCTTATGATTAACTCCAAATCGTAAATAGCAAATATTGCCAACACACATTACCCCACCATTACGGTGCATGTTACGTGCACATGATTTGGAACTGTTTTGTATCTTTGTCTTGCATGAAACACCCCCACAAATCTAGCAATTGTTTTTATTTAGCACAGTGCCACTAGACAACCTGAACATCGTACCTGCACGCAGACTGTCAAATTCCAAAAGGTATTTTCCAGACACCGTTGTGCAGATAAGTAAGGTTGTTGTTGTTGGCATACAGTCTGTGTGTGTCCTCTCTCCACACGAATAGAAAAACAAATAATAAATGCCCATTTCAACCACTTTTTATAGAGGAATTATTGCAAGCGCCCGAACACACGATCAATGTGTGTTTCATAATGATTTCCATTATTACTTTTATATAAATCTTAGATAATTAATTCAAGTTTTATGGCAGAGATATTAATTCAAGTTTTATGGCAGAGATATTAATTCAAGTTTTATGGCAGAGGATATTAATTATTGCTCCACACACATCCTTTTACTTTTATAAATATTAGTATATATTTCAAGTTTAAACTTTAATTTTTATTTACTTTGATTGAAATTATGTTCAGTTAATTAAAAATTATGATACAATTTTACACAATTCTTTATAAAAATTGATAAAATCACAGTACATAATAATTTTTAATTAAATGATAGTATAAACTCAATTATTTATCAAAACATAACTTAATTATCAAAACATAGTTTAATTATCAAATCTAAAAAGGTAATATTATTAATGAAATTAATTATCATAATTAATTAATGTTATTGATAAAGGAAAAATTACTAGTAAATGTCCATATTTATATCTATATGTTCTAAAAAAATGAAACTCTAAAACAATTTATAAAGACGAACCACTTAGGACTATTCAGCTCACCTGTCATTTGAAAAAAGAATATATAAAATTCACAAAAAAAAAAAAACTCACTAGTCACTAGGTACTAGCTTCCATAAGCTTCTTGAATTTCTCGTGGCCCTTTCCTCTAATTTTGACACCGGGTTCCCCGTTTGCACATTTTCAAAACCCAAAGTTTGGGTGATAATTACGTCTTTGAAACCGGATTTGGACCACTTTTTTAAAAGGATGGCCAACATTATTTTTTTTAATTTTCATTAAAAAAAGTATAATCTCACGACGATTCCTTCCCTCACGTAATTTCAGCTTCTCCAACAAGTCCGTCTTCTTTTTCCTTAAAGAAAAAAACGTTGAAAAAGCGACCGCAAACCAAAGCTATTAGCTGAGGGTAGGTACACGTACAGCCACACAAGTCTGAAAATCGGGACAAGAAAGGAAAAAAAAGGAAGCCACACCCCCACACACTCTCCTGTCCTATTCGGCCTTCTGCTAAAAAATTACTAAAAGAAAAGACAAAAACAAAATTGAGAAACTCCTTCCAGTTTTAGATTTCACAGGGCCACACGCACCCACAGTGATTGGTTTTTCAAATACTACAATTGTTTAAAGCTAAATTAAAAAATTCATTTGTTTAAAATTTCTGTTCAGATTTTTTAATTTTAAAAATTGTACCTGCTACATCAAATTTGTCATTCTATAATTTTTTTTTTATAGTAACAACATTGATTTTAATTGATGTAGCACATGGTAAACACTAATATAATATAATGAATTTTATAATTTATTACGTGTTATCAAATTAAAATATAAATTGATAAATAGACTAATGTGTAATAACAAGAAAAATTATTAGATAGTTTAAAATTATTAGATAGTTTAAAATTATTATATAATATATATTTGATTTTTAATAATATTTAATAATATGCCATGCAAAACCAAATAATTTTAGGACTAACTGAAAATGTCAAGCGAACAAAATAAAAAAAATAAACTTAAAAGACCCCATTGAAAAAGAAAATAAATGAGAAAGCAAAATTTAATTTTAACCTATTGATTAATGTGAGGGGAGCATAAGCATAAGCTAAAACTAATCATTATTTTCCATGAAGCCAGAAAGAAAAGCGAAATGAAAAGAGAGAAACCATACCTTACGAGGAAGATGTCATGGTCACGAAGAGGAGCATCAATAGTAGTGGGGTTCGTTGTGATTGCCTTATTGATAACAGCAACAGCAGCAGTAGAAGCAGCAGCAACAACAACCGCCGATGCGGTTCTGTTGATGCGATTCAAGCAGTTACAGGTTTCCTCCGATCCCCACAACATCCTCTCCGACTGGGTCCCCCACGCGCCGTCCCCGTGCGCGTGGCGCGGCGTCTCCTGCTCCGACGAGTCCCACCGCGTCACCACCCTCGACCTCGCCGGCGCCGCCCTCTCTGGCACCCTCCACCTCCCCACCCTCACGTCCCTTCCCTCGCTTCAACACCTCGTCCTACGTGGCAACTCCTTCTCCTCTTTCAACCTCTCAGTTTCCCCCTCGTGCACGCTCCAAACACTTGACCTCTCATATAACAACTTCTCCGGTAAGTTTCCCTTCTCAAACCTCACCCCGTGCAACCACCTCAGTTACCTCAACCTCTCTCATAATCTCATCACCGGCGGTCTCAGGCCTGGGCTCGAGCCCGGGCTTGGGCTTTCACTGGCCCAACTCGACTTATCCAAAAACCGCGTCTCTGACGTGAACCTTCTCTTGTCCGCTCTCGGAAGCTCTAGTCTCCTTCTGCTTAACTTCTCCGACAACCAACTCACGGGTCAACTCAGTGAAACGCTTGTTTCGAACATCTCTACTTTGGACCTCTCTTGTAATTTTCTCTCCGGGAAGGTACCGCCTCAGCTTGTAAACGACGCCGTTCAGGTTCTCGATTTCTCGTCGAACAATTTCTCGCGGTTGGATTTCGATTCGTGTAGGAGTCTCACGCGGCTGAGTTTCTCGCGCAATGCGCTCTCGGGGAACGAGTTCCCGCGCGGGTTGAGCAACTGCAACAATCTCGAGGTTCTGGATCTTTCTCGCAACGAGTTTACAATGGAGATTCCCACGGAAATTCTCCAGAATTTGAAGAGTTTGAAGTCTCTGTTTCTCGAGCACAACAAATTCTCCGGCGAAATACCGAGTGAGCTTGGAAATCTTTGCGAGACTCTCGTGGAACTTGATCTCTCCGAGAACAAGCTTTCTGGCGAGTTACCTTTGAGCTTCGCGAAGTGTTCTTCTCTGCATAGTCTCAACCTCGCGAGGAATTTTCTCTCTGGAAACTTTCTCGTTTCCGTGGTGAGCAAGCTTCCGAGTCTTGAGTATCTTAACGCGGCGTTTAACAACATAACGGGACCCGTCCCGTCGTCGCTTGTTAACTTGAAACGGCTTCGCGTTCTTGATCTCAGTTCGAATCGGTTAAACGGCATTGTTCCTTCGTCGTTTTGTCCTTCGGAGTTGGAAAAGTTAATCCTGGCTGGCAATTACCTTAATGGGACAGTGCCGTCACAGCTCGGTGATTGTAAGAATTTGAGAACCATCGATTTCAGCTTTAACAATTTGAACGGTTCGATACCGTGGGAGGTTTGGACTTTGCCTAAGCTCTCTGATTTAATCATGTGGGCGAATAATCTCACTGGTGAAATTCCCGAGGGAATTTGTGTTAAGGGAGGGAACTTGGAGACTTTAATTCTTAACAATAACTTAATTTCGGGTTCCATTCCGAAGTCGATTGCGAATTGCAGTAACATGATTTGGGTTTCCCTAGCGAGCAACCGGTTAACCGGGGAGATACCGGCTGGGATTGGGAACCTGAACGTGTTGGCGATTCTCCAGCTGGGGAATAACTCGCTGAGTGGGAGGATTCCACCGGAGATAGGCGGGTGCAGGAGGTTGATATGGTTGGACTTGAATAGCAATAACCTAACCGGGAATATCCCATTTCAGCTTGCGGAGCAAGCTGGGTTGGTTATCCCGGGGAGGGTTTCGGGGAAGCAGTTTGCGTTTGTGAGGAACGAGGGTGGGACTAGTTGCAGAGGTGCTGGTGGGTTGGTTGAGTTTGACGATATAAGGACAGAGAGGCTTGAAGGTTTTCTTCCCATGGTGCATTCGTGCCCGTTGACGCGGATTTACTCCGGTTGGACTGTGTATACTTTTGCCAACAATGGTAGCATGATCTACCTTGACCTTTCCTACAATTTCTTGTCTGGAAGTGTTCCTGAGAATTTGGGTGGGATGGCATATCTGCAGGTATTGAATTTGGGCCATAATGGGTTGACTGGAAACATTCCAGATAGTTTTGGTGGGTTGAAAGCAATAGGGGTGCTTGATCTTTCTCATAATAGTCTTAACGGGTTCATCCCTGGGTCATTGGAGAGTCTTTCTTTTCTGAGTGACCTTGATGTGTCTAATAATAATCTCACTGGGGAGATTCCCTCTGGAGGTCAGTTAACCACTTTTCCAACTTCCAGATATGAGAACAACTCCGGCCTTTGTGGCCTGCCGTTGCCGCCATGTGGTGGTTCGAAGAACCACTCGATGGGTGTTGGGGTTTGGAAGAAGAAGCAGCCTGTTGCAGCTGGGGTTGTCATTGGCTTGCTTTGCTTCTTCTTGTTTATGCTTGGACTTGTCTTGGCTTTGTATAGGGTGAGGAAGGTGCAGAGAAAGGAGGAGATGAGGGAGAAGTATATAGAAAGTCTTCCTACTTCGGGGAGTAGCAGTTGGAAGCTTTCCAGCTTTCCTGAGCCTCTGAGCATCAATGTTGCCACCTTTGAGAAGCCTCTGCGGAAGCTGACGTTTGCACATCTTCTCGAGGCGACTAATGGTTTCAGTTCTGAGAGTTTGATAGGTTCTGGG
Organism: Mucuna pruriens; assembly: GCA_025330945.1. Classification (NCBI taxonomy): domain Eukaryota; kingdom Viridiplantae; phylum Streptophyta; class Magnoliopsida; order Fabales; family Fabaceae; genus Mucuna; species Mucuna pruriens. Next base: position 2,394,075 of record JAENHJ010000086.1, on the reverse strand, counting down.
GGGTTTGGTGAAGTGTACAAGGCTAAGCTTAAAGATGGTTGTGTTGTTGCCATCAAGAAGCTCATTCAGGTGACGGGTCAGGGAGATAGGGAGTTCATGGCTGAGATGGAAACTCTTGGGAAGATTAAGCATAGGAACTTGGTTCAGCTGCTGGGTTACTGTAAAATTGGGGAGGAGAGGCTTCTTGTGTATGAGTTCATGAAATGGGGAAGTCTTGAGGCTGTTTTACATGAGAGGGCCAGAGGAGGAGGTTCAAAGCTTGATTGGGCTGCAAGGAAGAAGATTGCCATAGGATCAGCTAGAGGTCTTGCGTTTCTTCACCATAGTTGCATACCTCACATTATACACAGGGACATGAAGTCCAGCAACATTCTTCTTGATGAAAATTTTGAGGCCAGGGTTTCTGATTTTGGCATGGCGAGGCTGGTCAATGCCCTTGACACCCATCTAACGGTCAGCACACTTGCTGGAACACCGGGTTATGTACCGCCTGAGTACTACCAAAGTTTTAGATGTACAGCAAAAGGGGATGTCTATAGCTATGGTGTCATACTGCTAGAGCTTCTATCAGGGAAGAGACCAATTGACTCTTCTGAGTTTGGTGATGACAGCAATCTTGTTGGGTGGTCTAAGAAGCTTTACAAAGAGAAAAGAATTAATGAAATACTTGATCCTGACATAGTTATGCAAACATCTACTGAAAGTGAACTATTACAATATTTGAGAATTGCCTTTGAATGTCTAGATGAGAGACCGTACCGGCGGCCGACCATGATACAAGTGATGGCAATGTTTAAAGAGCTTCAGGTTGACACAGATAATGATATGCTTGATAGCTTCTCTCTGAGAGACAATGTTATTGATGAAGCCTGAGAAGAGGATCTTTACTATAAGGTTCAAAGCCCTTTGACATTTGAAAAGGAAAAGAAAAGGTTGTCAACATTTGGAGTGTTGCTGGACTAAGTTGACAAATCTGGTGACACTGATCTATCCTATCTGAAATTGGAGAAGGGTTCTTTCACATTTTGCTTGCTGTATATAAGACACTAAATGAGACCAAAGGCAATCATGGACTGAATGGAAGGTTGAGTCTTGAGGTTATAGACAGGGTTTTGTATGCTTTTTTCTTTGTGCTGATCTTCAGTCACTTGAAAATGGTAGATATATATATTTTTTCGTATGAACTTCTGTCACTCCATCATCAACCCGACCTTTTGCTGATGACTTCAATATCTTGTTTGCCATTTCCATTGGGTTCTGATACTGCCACAGTTTTGCTCATTCTGTGTTTTGGTTCATATTGCAACTGCCAATTTTTATTGTTTGTAGAAAGCTAGAATCTGTTGTAAATATAAATGAAATCTGCTATGGTTTTACCGTTATTTGGTTCTACATTTATTTGGGCATGCTATTGCTCACTTGTATGGAAGCATAAGTGCATATTATCAGGATTAACATCAAATGATCAATGTTCTCTAAGATAAAGAGGTTGGATCCAATCAACAAACACATTTTCTCTTTTCAGATTTCTTAGTAACTAAAATTTCAAATAGAATCTTGGTAACCTAAAAAGAAAGGCATCACAAGGACATGAGCAGGGAGGGTCAAAGACTCTACAGAACATTGAAAATACATGTTCCTTTATTCTTACTTGTGGTTTGCTTTGTATCATACCTTTTCTGTGTGTATATAACGACGATAACAAAGTTAGAATCTAAGATTTTATTAGGTCGATTCTAGTGGGTTTGCTTTATATCTTATTGAATATCAATCTTAAAAGCACAACAGTAACTACTTTTTTTTTTACACTAATTGGTTATTTGAGTTAGTTTTATTGGGGTTAATACCGGTTCAATTTAATGTAGTAAATTCCCTTATATAGTGCATATTTGATAAATTCATAGGATAAGGATAAGATTTCATATATTAATATTTTAATCATTTGTGGAGGTCAAATATCATGTGTTAACCTCACTAGGGAAAGGTTAACAGGGTTAATGTCTATACAAATACACCTAGCTTTAAACAACACTCTCTCGTAGCTGGTGGAAATATTTTCCCAACTATTGCTCATATGATGATGATGAGAGAAAGCTATGGGTATGCCAGTGCAGTTGCTGTGGCAATTACTTCAATAGAGAAGCTACCTGCATTCATGTGGTACTACTAGTATTTATCATCTAATTTTTGTTGCATTTTAGAAAATTGCAGTGCATAAAAACCACATGGAAGTTGCATATGTTAGATCTGTAAACTCAAGAAAGTTGCATTGCCTGTGACCTTGTGTTGCCCTCTTCTATCACGCAGCAATGTATATTTTTTCCCTTACACACAAGTCTGATGCTTCCAATTTTGCAAGCAAAAATCAAGCGTGTCAAATGACTTGTTATGAAATAGATGCCTACTTTTGGACTCAGTCTATGAGCTTTCTATGAATTTTTCATCTGATATTTACATATAGAGACTGTTTTACTTGGTGGGGAGTGCTTTTTGTTATGAAACTGGAGTTCCCTCTTATCACTTAACTGTGAACTTGATGTTACTTAACTTCATGTTTCTTTGATATGTGACATGGAATTTTAAAAAATACTGTTTTTCATATTCCTTTACATATGTGTTTACTTCTTATGGGTGAGCATTTTTCTCATTTCCATTAACTGATTTTATTCCCGTTGCGGATCCTGGGTTTGCTACCCTGCGTAGAACTTATATTTTGGTCAATTTCAGTATCTCAGGTATAGCACGTGTAGTAAACATCTTCATCATAATAATAATGCATCAAATCTTCAAGTTTGGCAATCAGTCTTATTATTAATGAATATGAAACTTTAATATATTTTTGTTTCGACAAAACTTACATAAAATTTCTGAAGTATTTTTAGTATTGTTCAATTAAAGTTAAAAGTTTTATTTCAATGTACTAATAATTTGCACTAAAAATTAGCATAAATTATCAAGGTAAAACTTGAATTATAATTAGATAACAGTTCCATTTTGTTCAAATAAGAAGTGGTATAAGTTCGACAATTGTGGTGCAACTACTATGAAGAGAAATTTTCTGAAATTTAATTTTTAGTTAGCTGTTTGTGTTGTTCAAAGTTCAAAAGAAGGGAAATGCCTAATATGCACCCTTTTAACTGACAAAATATGCAATTTAGTCTTATAAACTTTTACAACAAGCAAGACGGTCCTCAAAATTCCCAACATGTGTGAGATGATGTTCATCATGGCTCACATTCGTCCAAAATTTGATCGACTTTGTCAGTTAAAGTAACGTGTTTGGTTAGAATTTTTTGTCTGTCAATAGTATGTGACACTTTTGTCAAATGGATGAGTTGTCATTTGGGAGGACTGTTTGGCATATGTTGAGAAGATAGAACTATCTTATACGTTTCGAAGTTTAAGGACGAAATTGCGTATCATTAATGTTGAATGGTATAATTGGACTTTAAAGAACGAACATTATCATACTACAGTAGAAGAATCTATTCTAAATCTCCTTAAGATGACTCAGTTTTGCTCGTGGCATTATAAATCTTGATTGAAAACCAAAAACGGTTGCTGGGTTTGAGTTTGTTTATAGACATAATTGTTTTTTTTTTATCATATATATTTATATATAAATATTTAAATTACGGAAGGTAATTCTTGTAGAGACGGAAAAGACTACTAGATTGTTCTTCTAAATATTTAACGCAATTATGTATTTAAATTTTGAACTTGAAATTAGTGATTAAATTAGAATAAGGATTAATGTAGTATGAATTAACGCAATTATGTATTCTTCTAAACATAATTTATCACAAAATATTATAGCTAATGTGATTAATGTAGTATGAATTGATGCAATCTAGTGAAAAAGACTTAAAATTTGTTTAAATATACTTCTTTGTGTGTTTTTATAAGAAAATAAAATAATTTTTTTTATAAATTAAAATTAACTTATACATAAATAAATAATGATTTGATACTTCTCTATATTTTATATAGTATTTAATGAATTTTTTTTGTGTGTAAATTTTTTCTATTGAAATATAGTATTGAATTGTTTAGATTAAAAAAAAATTAAAATAAGGTTGATATAATTTGGATAAATTAAATACTTTGTTAAGTTTAATTTTAATACAACCGTTAATATATAGTTTTTTATATTATCAACTAATTAAAAATCACTTTAAGTATAATTTTTAAAATAATTATTAAAAATATCAACCGGAATTTTAATTTTTAGTTCCGTTCCAATGATGTATTATCTTCAAATACACGGAAACATCAACGGGCCAAAACAACTATTAAGATGAAGGGATTTGGATGCTGATTCTTTTTTAAAGTGTCCCTAGTGATTAATGTTTTTCATTATGAATTGGGCAATGGTAGCCAATTGGTTAATATTAAAACACAAAGTAGCCCATTGAATAATATTTGCGATAGCGTAAACTCACTCAACTCAACGGTGGATATTTTCTTCTTTAACTAGTGTGTTTTTTTCTGAAATGTACGGTTTTAATGTTTTACACATATTTAATTTAGGTTAAATCATAATTTTAATCTAAAATTCGTTTTTAGTTGTTTATATTTTAAAATATTCATTTTGATCATTTAACTCTTAAATTTGAGTTAATATTTATGAAACAATAATTGTTTATTTAATTGAGATATTATTTTAAACATTTTTATTTATTTATTCAAGAAGTAAAACTTATTTCATTAGAATCATTTACATAAATAGTGTAAAAAGTGAGTTATATGATTGACAAAAAAACTAAAAAATCTAATATCTTATGCTCGTGAGACTAACTTTTCATCGTGTTTATAACATTTTCTTGTGCAAACATTAATAGGATTTTATGGTTTTCATTTAGATGAATTTAATAGGACAAATTTTACATATTGAATTAGTTTAAAAAAAGTTGAAATTTAATATTTTAGTTTGTAAATACATATTGAAATTTAAATAAAAATTATTAAAAATTTAAATTATTATATAAATAAAAGTTATTAAATTGTATTTGTTAAAACAAAAAAACACAAGGAGGATGTTTAATTGTGTTTTAATGATTCTTGTAAATATTTTTAGAAGAATGTATTGTCCAACTCAATTTTTTTTATTTGATTAATGCAATAAAATGTTAATAAAACTCCTCTTTTTATTAATTACTCTAAAAAAATAAAGCAAATTTGAGAGAGGAGACAGAGATAACCACATAAGACTTTTATCTTGATTTGTCTTATCTAAGACTATCTGCAACTCACTAAGAAATTCACTATAATGAATATATTATTACAAGTATTTTTTCCACCATACATCTTTAGACTCAACCAAATATTTTTTATAATTGTTCTTCTAAGCAACTACCCCAAATATTTTGCAGTACTCTTTTTAGGCTTTAACCTTTTTCACATAAGGAATTTGTTTGTCGTTAAAGTTTGTTGACTTTTTACTTCTTATAAATGGATATACAATAAAGTGCAAGTCTTTTTAACTTAGAGAGAATGTAGAGTTGTGAATTTGTTTATATTACAAAAGATTAGAATATAAAGTAATAGCAAGGATGACTTTAAAACTTTCAAGTTTTCAAGTATATATAGACTTCAAGAGAGAATATAGTTGTGAGATCATTTAAGTCTTCTTCTATTTTTTTGTTGAGTCTGATGTGAACATTGGAGCATTAAATGCTACATTAATTATCTTTTACCAACTTGTTACTTTTATAAGATAAAATATTACACTTATCTTGCTTTTCTTTTATTGTTATTGTGCTAATTAAGATAATCTTCTTTTATTTATGAAAATACATGTTCTTTGAAAGGTAAGTAAGCTCATATTTTGAAATGAAAATGTACTTGATTATTTAACTTTGCAAATCTTCATTGATATACTTGGAAATATTTATACATTCTTATAAACATGTATTTTATGGGAGATATAAGACACTCATGTATACAAGTATAATCAGGTTTATACTTTAAGTGATGTAGTACATTTTAGTGATCGTGGTGCATTTATAACAATAGTTTTGATAGATAAGAAAATAATTTCTTTTAATCAAAACATGATTAGTTCTTTTTTATTTTTTTTAAATCAATTTAAAATACTTTAGGATTTAACAATATTTTATTATAATATTATACTTTTAAAAATGAAGTTACTATAGAACAATGTGTAACTGTCATTACGTTAAGATTATATTTTTTAATTAAATTATAATATTTTATTATAATTTTAAATTTTAAAAGTAAATAACTATAAAATTTTAAATATGTTTATAGCCTCTGTAATATAACTAGTTTATTAAATTTATTTTTGTTGCTCAACATTTCTTATAATATAGCAATAAAAGAACGCAAATATAAAAATATATATGAAAAAAATAAAAGATAAAAAGAAAAAAATGTGTGTAGGTGACACTTGCAATGAACACAAACAGAAGAAATAATAATAAAAAAAAAACAATAGTAATAGGTGTAGTTACTCCAATTGTTACATGATAACTTTATAAAGATTTACAAAAATATTTTATTTTCACAAAAACTCTATTAATTTGTTGATAAAAATATAAGTAAAATTTTAACATGTTAAACTTAAAACTTCAATAATAAAGAGAGGTATATTGAGTAGCATCAATAGGTAAGAAAAAAAAAACTGAAATGAAGTATTGTACCTATTAGTAAGTACATACAATAAAATGGATACAAAGTAGTATCTCCATTTGAAATTTCATGTCCAAGCTGAAAATCAAACCCTAAACTTGGTTAAGGAACACTAGTGCTGAACTATTTGTATTAACAACATTCGATAAAATATTTTATAATTACTAACCACTTGTGTCGAACCGAAACCTTTATACTAAGTTAAAATTACTAGAATTATCTTAAAAACATGAAAAATTGTGAAATATCTTCAAATATGATTTTTATGAAAGTTTTTAGTAAAAAAAATATTTTTAACATAAAAATAATTCTCTTGAAGTAAAAAATCCAATTTACCTCTTTTAGTATTTTCTCTTCACTATTATTAATCAATTCATTGTAAAAAAAATTTAATAAAATACTAAATAAATTTTAAATATTTATTTTTATTCATAAGTAACTTAAAATTAATATATTAATAATTATAAAAGTGTGAAATTACAAAATTACCCTTAAGATAAATTATTTTAAATTTTATGCTAAAACTATCACTGTTTTACCTACTATTTATACACTAATTTTATAAAATTCATTTTAAATTATAAAAAATTATTTAGTTACAAAACCACTCTTATTCCGTCCTAATGAGGTAAATTAAGTTTAGTTTTCAACAATTTCAATTTTTATTTCATTAATTTAATTTATTCTATTTTTTCTCCTTGTGCAACCCATCACGAATTCAACAATGATTAATAGTCCATTAAGGTTTCATGACAGCCAGTACTTCATTAAAAATTTTGTCCCAATATTCATTTTTTATTATTTATTTTTTAAGCATTTAATGTCATTAAATTAATATTAGTTTACAAAAATCAATTTTAGCATCCATCAAAAAAAATATTTCCGCATCCAGGCTCTCATTCATATGGATTCACGTAAAATAAAATAAAATAAAGATATGGGTTCACGTAAAATAAAATAAAATAAAGTTAGTGACACTTATAAATTACGCAACAAGTCACAATTCATCAATATTTTTATAATTGCATTCATCAACTAAAACATTTAAAAATAAAACAAAAAATTGAAAACAGAGAAATGAAATATTATCCAAAGGTAGATCATTTTCCAAACACCAACAACAACTAACTAAAGGATCTATTGCAAGACTTCTAACCAACACTAAAGATAGGTTCCATGACCTAAAACACCAGGTCAAGCAAATGCATACCGTAAAATCTTTAGTACATTATACTCATGAAAATAATATTTTAACCTTTCAAAAGAAGAAATGAGCTTCCTTTACCCAAAGTGATGCTAAAATGAGAATTGTAAGAGGAGAAAATAGAAGAATTTGAGCCTCTTGAATAAGACTTTTAAACCAACCAGGAATAAGAAATAAGAAAAAGAAAATGATAAGAAAATAGAAGAGAAGTTTGTCCTTCTCAAGTAAAAGAAAAGAAAAAGATGAAGTTAAACTTACCCCAAAAAATTGGGAACCAAGAACAAAGTAGAAATATGAAACCTTTTTTTTAGGAACTCACTTGGTCTAGAATCGTAGGTGTTAGAAAATATTTCTTTGAATAGGAAATGAAATAACATAAGAAGGAAAGGGTTAGAAAGTTCTCAATAGTGTTGGGAAGAATGCAAGGCATGTAACTTTTGTTCCCATCTAACCACTTCTAATATATTAGGTTAGTGGGAGTATGATATCATGTATTTCTTAAGAGATATGTACTAGATGACGCGTTTTAATATCACACATCTTTTAGCATTTTCAAATGCTTGGACGGTTGTAGAATTGCATAATTTTTTTATATTTTATTTTTAATAAATTATGTTATTCCATATTCTTTTATTATGAGAAAAATGAGTATTTAACATGTATGATATATATCCATATTGGATATTATTTTTGCAATGTTAAAAGTTTGTATTTCTTATATTTTTGTTTGAAATATGATTATTCTTACATTTTAATGATTTATTAATGTTATGGAAGTGGGAGAATGTTGAAATATTTTATTTATTGTAGTAATGGATTAGTATTAATTAGTAATTAAAATATTATTCAATTATCATTAATGGATAATTTTAAATATTATTGTTCATATGTCTTGAATATTTTGTATTAGAAATGACTTTATGATGAGTTTGGTCATTTATTAGTAATCCGTTGAGAGGTTTTACTTAAGGTTAGGGAGTTATAAATTCGTAGGCAAAAAAACTCTCAACTCAAGATTCATGATTTATGATCAGAGAAAGATAAATAGATTCAGGAATGAAATCAAGTTAAATTTTATTTTATTTTTTTTACCACATGGACGATAAAATTACATGTTATAATTTGTTTCTACATGTTGTTTGTATTATTTTTTTTTATTTTTCTACAACCACTATATAAAAACTTAAATTTGTTTTACTTCAATTTTGAAATCTATGATCAAGTAAAAAAAAGCTTAAATATGTTTTTAGTTCCTTAAATTTCAATTTCTATAATTATATTATCAATATAAATATATATATATATATATATATATATATATATATATATATATATATATATATATCATATATCATATATTTTTTATTAGGTATTTTATTTTGACTAGTTCTTTAGATCTAGATAATTCAAAGGAATGAGTTAGTTATTAGTTCTTTTTTAATTAATTTATACTACGAATCTGTTTTTTTTTGTTAAATTTGAATCATTCTAAAAAAACTAACAAGTCACACACTAAGCATAGCAATACTATGAATATTGATTGACTATTTTCATTTTTTAGTGAATTCAATCTTATAAAATTTGGTTCCCTAAATTAAAATTGTCAATTTTTAGTCCCTTAATTCCAAAAATTATTGATTTTAGTTCTCGACTTAAACGTTATTAAAAGTTTTTTTGATACGTGATTGACGTTTGACTTAACATATGCCACATTAGTTTAATTTAGTGACATTTGTTGAGTCGTTGTTTGTCATGTCAGAAAAACCTTTAATGATGTCTTTATAATATCTTTTTAGAGGGACTAAAACTAATAATTTTTAAAATTTTAAATAAAAATTTTAATTTAGAGAGCCAAATTAAAAAATAACATAAATTTAAGAGACAAAAACATGTTCACACCTAAAAAATAATAATGGATTGCTTATTGTATACCCATCTTCTAGAAGCCTAGGGGAAATTTTCTTTTGATGAAATTTGTACATGGTGATTGATGACTAGGCAAATGGGAAGTGATGTTTAGGCGGATTTTAATTCAAATTGAATTAATTAGTACTAATAACTTTATTAATAAATTAATGACTCAAAAATATTTATTTGAATTTATTTTAGGATAATTTAGACGTTACAGTGTATTTTTTTTACAACCAAAAAGCTCTCTAATTTGAATTCTTTGCAACTGTATTAAAATATTATTATTTTAATTAATAATAATAAAATAAAATAAAATTTTTATAAATACTTAACTATAATTAATAGAGACTAATTATAATTAAATTCTTATATTTTCTTGACTTTCTCATCTTTACTGTGTGTATAATATAGTCTTGATTTTAGTAAAATTTTCTATTAAAGTTATTCACACAATATACATATTAATTAATTAATTTTTCATGAAATTAAATTTAATTATTTTTTATGATTATTTTTCATCAATTTATTAATCATAGAAGAGAAAAAGGTAGATGCTACAATAAGAAATTGAATTGAGTAGAAAAAAAAATAAAAATAGTTATAGAAATAATTCATCTATATGAAATTGGTTTTATGTCCTGATAAAAACGAAAAAAAAATATTGTAAGTTGAAGATATAAAAGCAAAATTAGATTATTAATTTTTGTTTCTCAAAATAAGAAAAGATAAAAGTATATAAATGTTACTTATAATATAGTAGTAAAATGAAAAAAAAAACACATGAACTAATAGTAAAATAAGAAGCAAAAAGAAAATAAGTAAAAAGATAACCTCAATAGAGAGGAAAAAAAATTAGAGAGATAATAAAACACACAAAAAGATGATATATATAATAATTTGTTATATAATGTTAAAATGGTATATTTGTTATCAATCTCCACTTCTCATCTTATAAGAATTTTTTTTCTTATATGTAAACAAAATTTATTTCATATATTGAGCAAGATTCTCCTTATGTGAAATTGCAATAACAAAGTGAGAAAAAAAAAAAAAAACACATAGTTAACTCTAAACCTTAGTAGGAGAATATATAAGAGATAATAAGAATATAATGATGATTCAAGCATTTATTTAGTTTACAAAATTAAATCGGAAAGTTAATTAGACATAAAAAATTAGACATAAAAATGGTATATTAGATGTTAGAGAAATAATAAAAATTAATTACACATTATATTGGAGAAAATTATGGTAAATAATAGTATCTTAAATAAATATGTTTTATTTAAATATAATATTAATATAACTAATATTTTTCAATTTAAAAAGAATAAATAGTATATATTATTATAAAATTATAACAACTAATAGTAATAACAATCTAATGTGAAAATGGATGAATTCACATTACTTACTTAAAGTAAATTATTTATAAATTAAAATTTTATCATTCATGTATTATTAATTGTTTTAAGAGATCCATCAGTATATTCTAATTATTAAATTTTTTATTCATAAAAATATTAATTTTTTAAAAGCAAAATATATAAATACTATAAAAATAAGATTAAAAATTATACAAAGATAGATATATTTCTAAACTAATGATTTTATAAATATGTAGTTAAATTTGAAATAATTCATAATATTTTATTTTAAATAAAAACAAATTATTATGCATAAAAAATATATTAGAAGTTAGAAAAAGATGAAAAATTAATTACGCATAGGAGAAATTTTTTGTTAAATAATGGTGAACTTACATTTTATTCTTTTATTGTAATTAAAATAATAAATATATATTAAACACATATATTTTATTTAAATATAATAATACTTTAAATTATTATTTTAAATATAAATATAATAAATAATAATTAAGAATATCAATTAAGAAATAAACTATATAGATCATAGATAAAAATAAGATGCATAAATACTATAATAATAACATTAAATATTATCTATATATTTTTAAAATAATGATATTATAAATATGTAGTTAAATTTGAAATAATTCATAATATTTTACTTGAATTAATAATTAAAAATAAAAATTACTATGGATATACATACGTCCATTTTATTTTTGAATACAGTTAATTAGAGATATATATCAACAATAATAAGTAAAAATAAAAATTTATATGTAATAGTTAAATATTATAATATTATTAAAAGTTTATATATATATATATATATATATATATATATATATATTCAAACAAAATGTTCTAATTAGATTTATTGCTATATTGGTTCAATAATTTAAATTTTTTATTTCTTTCTTATCTTATTTAAATATTTGGTTAATAATTTAATCCGATTAGGTGTGAGTTGATTAGAAATAAATCATTAACTTAATTAAAGTTTTATAATAAATAGCATTAATACAAGGAATTAAATATAATTAATAGCTAAATTTGATAGCATCTAATTAAGTTACAATTAAATACAATAAAAAAAACTCAATTTAATTGAATCATATCAATGACTAATATAACATAAAATTTTTGATAGCTATAGTGAAGTTGGAGTGAACTTCACATGTTATGTGATATTAAATTAGTATGGTAGTTTCTATTTTCCACTTTCTATCTCTCGCCAAATTCATTTTGCCAAATTCATTTAGTAAGAATTTTCCTCCTTTACATAAAAAATATCTTTTTCTCAAAATGTAATAACAAAATGAGGAAAAGAACTTTCTAAAATAAGAAAAGGAATGATGAACAAATTAAAAAAAAAAATAAAAAGATAGAAAACACACTTACTAGTTGGTGGTAACACTCAGTAAAATGAAGAATATATAAAAGAAAATAAAAACATGTAATAAAATAAACATTTTTTTTTTAGTTTATGAAACTGAATTAAAAGATTAATTACACCTAAAATATATTTTAATAAAAAAATACTAATAACTTTCGCAACAACAATTGGAATGATATTAACTATCTTATGGCAAATGTTTTATGAATGACACATCAAATTCTTATTTTTTTTATTCGGTCGCAGAATTATTCAATTTCAATTCTTATATCCACAATACTAAGTATTTTATTTTATAATTTTGAAAGTCATATAACAAAAAATTTCATAGGAATTAGGTCTAATTAAGTTCATTAATACAAACAATTAAATGTAATAAATATTTAAATTTAATTAAATCTAATTAATGATTATTGTAAAATTAAAATTTTTATAAATGACTAAAATAACAATTGTATTAGATGATTTTTTTTATTAAAATTTTAAAATAATTATTTAAAAATTATTATTGTTCATAAAAGATAGTTGAGACATTGTTTCCTATTAATATATATGTGGAGTTGTTATTACCATGATAAAAGCATAAAATAACATTATATAATTTTGAGAAAAAAAAATTATAGAGGTGATACTTACAAATAGAACAAAAGTTTTAATAAAAAAGAATGAAGGTATATAATGAATTAAACATTTTTTTTAATTTACGAAACAGAATTAAAGGATTTACTATACCTAAAAATAAAAATTGGATTTTATGATTTTTCAATCAGAAGAGACAAATTAAGTTAAATAACCATGATCTTTTACCTAATAAATTTCTTTTTTGGTAATAATATAAATCTACCTGCTAAAAAATGTTTTTTATAATTTTAATTTAATAAAAGGTTTGTTATTATAATATTATTAATTAATTACTAATTAATATAAATTACTAATTTAATTTAATTTTAATTTAATATTATTACTAATTTAATACAAATTAAAGTTTCGTCATTAATATATTATTAATTACTTTTAATATCATTAAATATTAACTTAATTTGATTAGGAGCCATTATGCCGCTGCATCATCTGAATTTTTATTTTGAATTAAATGAAATAGGAAATGTTAAAAATAAATTAAGAGAAAAATAATTATTAAGAAAAGGATAAATTAAATTATGAATTTTTTATGGGAAAATATAAAATTAAATTCTAATTTTTTATATGAAAATTAAAATAAATTAAGCTGCACTAATTAAAATAAATATTATTATTTTTCTATTTTTTTTATTATAATAAAGTTGGAGTGAACTTTTTATATAGATATAGACATATGCATCATCTTTATTTTTATTTTGAATTAAATATAACATTAAATGTTAAAAATTAAATTAAGAGAAAAATAATTATTGAGAAAAAATAAACTATATTATAAATTTTATATGAAAATTAAAATAAATTAAGCTACACTGATTAAAATAAATGTTATTATTTTTCTATCTTATTTTATTATAGTATTTCTTTTTGTTTCATTTGATTATAATATTTATAATCATTAACATATATTACTTTTATAATTTTAAAAGTCATATAACAATTTTTTTTTAACATCTAGGTTTGATGAAGTCCATAAATACGAGAAATTAAATATAATAAATAATTAAATTTAATTGTATAGAATCAACTGTTATTATCAAATTAAAATTTTAATAAAAAAAAATTCATAGGAATTAAGTTTGATTAAGTTGATTAACACAAACAATTAAATACAATAAATAACTAAATTTAATTGCATTCAGTCAACTGTTATTGTGAAATTAAAAATTTGATTAACGGTTGGAATAAGTTTTAAGTGAACTTTACATGTAGATGTAAATATAGATTTTATTATATTATTTTTTATTACATTTGATTATAATATTTATAATATTAACACATATTACTTTTTATAATTTTGAAAATCATATAAATTAAGCTGCACTAATTAAAATAAATATCATTATTTTTTCTATCATATTTTTATTATAATATTTTTTACATTTGATTATAATATTTATTTTCATCCTATCTTATTTTATTATAGTATTTTTTTTTGTTACATTTGATTATAATATTTATAATCATTAACCCAAATAACTAAATTTAATTACATCTCATTAACTAGTATTATAAAATTAAAATTTTAATCCACAGCTAAAATAAATTTGTAGTGAACTTGACGGATAAATATAGATTTCTTTTAAAAAAAAGTAAAATGAAAAATTGTAAAAGTGGTAGAGTTTAATCTTATAAGAATTTAAAGATGGGTTCAAATTATAAGAAAAGTAAAAACTTGCAGGAAACTTAAGTATACATTCAACTTGAAGTTGAAAGAATCTTTTGTGGGTACTTAGTTATTCGTAGAATCCTCTGTAATTACGTTGAAATATATGTTAACGAGAGGTCAACGTAGTTTTTAATTTCGATAAACAAAATTATATTAAATTTATTATTAATTTATTAATTTGTTTTTAGAATAAAAATATAAATTACATCACTTCAAAATTAAATTTAACTAAAATTAAATTTCATTCAAAATCAATTTTTCCTTGTCCAAACTCACACTTAAAAAATTTGAAGACTTGTTTGTAACATGTAAATATGTGAGCTTCACATAAACTAAACACATGTTTTGCAAGTGACCAACCTCATTTACATTGTGCAAACTATTACTTAATAGGTACGATTGATTTGCTAAAAAAAATAGTAGGGGACAAAACAAATATACTTATATCAAGTTTGATTTTATAACATCACGGGACAACAAAAATCAAATCAAAATCTACAGGACAAAATTTCAATTTTTTTATTTAGATTAGTAAGGACAAACATTTTGTCTTAAATAGAGTATTTAAAAGATAAAATATTTATTTTTATTTTCATTTAATAACTATTTTTCTATCATGTTTCATTTTCATTGATGTTGTGGTTATCATTATTTTTATTATTATTATTATTCCTATTATATTTATTGTTGTTATAACCCATCGTTATTATTATTATAATAATTATTATAATAATAATAATTATTATTATTATTTATGTTATTATTATTATTTATTATTTATTATTTATTATGTCATTATTATTATCATCATCGAATTAAAATAATTAATATTAAAAATAATATTATAATTAATTTCGCATTATTTTATTTGTGTCAGTCATTGTTTATCAAATAATGCATAAAATAAAAAAATATATAAATATGTTTTTATTTTTTTAAATTATTTTTTTTTATTTTTAAATATAAAATTATTTTTTATAGTCTTCATATTTCAAAAAATAATTGATTTTATTTTTCATCTTGAGTGAAGAAAAGTATATTTGATTATTTGTCGCAGTTATTTGATGTGTATCAAACTTCCGATCACTTAAAAGTTAACCACATAAAATTGGAATTGCATCTTAGCTACCATCATCTAAGGTAAGATGTGATACATGCACTCATCGTTCTTGTGTGTTCTTCATATATAGCCAGAGAAATATTTACAATTCCTCTTATAAAAGAATGTTTATTTCCTTCATCTTATGAATTTAAGCATGTTATGTACTATCTATCAGCCAATGGACCACCGAGTGCTTTTCACCAACCTATTGACTGTCTAGCACCAAACCTTTGTCCTCATGTCATGCTCCTTGTCCAAGTATACGAACCTTCAAATTTGAACTTATTGAGCACCTTACTTTTCTCAAAAACTTCAATACATACCCTTACGGCATTTTGGGATAATTTTTATTGGTAAGTTTTAAAATTTTTAAAATTAAAATTAAAATTTAATTTCTAAATTTAATTTAGTTTTATAATAAATTCATTTTAAAAGTTTTTTATTATGTTAAAATTGGTTTAAGAATATGTTTGTATAATAATAATAATAATGATAATAGTGGTGGTAGTGTCAATGATAGTAGTGATGGTGTAATGGTGGTTGTGATGGCGGTTAATGATGGAGGTGGGGTGTTTTGGAATTTAATAAAAAATTCAATTCTATTTTGACCAAACATGTTTTATTTTAAAAATTATATTTGAAAATTAAAAATAAAAAACTCACAACTACCTCAAACATACCTAGTCTTCCAACTTGTTTCCCCACATTAAAGTACTAATTTTGTGATGAGGAGTGATAGTAACACACTCTTTGTCACAACATTTCTAGCACATACTCTTTTATTGATAAAAATTTATTGAAAATTACAAAAATAAGAGAAAAAGACTCATTAAATAAGAATTGATACCCATAAAATTTTGTCATTTCTAATAAATTTGATCAATAATAAAAAATGTATTAAAAAGATTGTGCCAAAAAATGTGTTGCTAGCATTTCTTTCCCGTGAATCTAATGAATATAGCGCAAAGAAGAAAGTTAGGAATCGTGGGACCCATTTTCTGTCTTGGAAAGTAGAAAAGTCAAACAAAACCCGTACGGATCCTTCACATTCTGCCCTGAACTCACGACTTCCGTCCTCTATCCCTCGCACTATGGGACCCATTTTCGGCTTGAGGACAACAAAAAGGAGACACAAGGCAGAGCACGACCGAAAAGTATAACATCCTAAAATTTATTTATTTAATTATTTTTAGAAAAATAAATTATATTATTATCAATTTTATTTTAATTATTAATTGCTGCAGGAAATTATTTTATTGAATAATTGCATTTCGAACTAAAATGTTATTATTATTGTTATTATTCTTAATGATGGTAGGAAATTAATTTAGTATTTAAATATTTACATTTAATTTTATTTTAGTGAGGGAGTTAATGATTTTATAAACTGATGAGGCATTAATCTGAATTATTCTCATTTATTAATTTAATTAATTGAATTGACGGGAGAGGCTGACGGGCGGGTCGAGGTTGGCCTGACCTAGTTAGAATATTAGACAAGGGTAATCAGTTTACCCTAATTTGTGTTTTGCACGTCAGACAACCAAACCTAGAGGAGAGAGAACACAAACCTGCAAGGAGGAGAAGCTAGAGTGTTCAGATCGTCTCGGAAACGCATCAGTTCTTCTTCGTTCATCGTCTCTAAGGTGCGGGGGAGATTGGTTCGATCATATATGAATGTGGGAGGGTATGAGTAGTGAGAGCAATCCCTAAAACCCTCTAGGATCTAAATTCTCAATTTCGTTTGATTATTATGTTTTAAAATTATTTTAATCGGTAGAAAAGATTTGTCAATATGCTCCATGGTCTAATTAACGTCTTGTCCTAATGTGATTTTGTTGGGAAACTGTATGATTAATTGCCCTAATTACTTGATTCTTGTGTTGTTTATGGTTGTTCATGATTTGAGGCTCTTGTGTGTAATAATGAAACTTGGTGAAATTCAATGGTGTTTTATGTGCGTTTTTGTGTTTTCTGATGAATGATTTATAATAATGATGGTTAAATTAATATGGTTGGGTATGATTGTGGACTGTGCGAATGATGAAAAAATAAATGATGAGAATAAGAGTATGGATGATAATGCATTGAGCATGGACATGAGAGACATGAAATGCATGAGAAGCCAGACGTGGCTATAATACCCTGGCCATATGTGGTGTTTAATAGGGGGACTAATGATGGGGGACAATCATATGCATGGACCACAGGTGGTGTTTAACCATGCTTTAGCACGCCATAGATGGTGTTTAACGGTTGTGTGGAATGTCTTGGTATAGGTGGTGTTTAAGCGTGCGACACCCATGCCCATACGGGTGTTTAATTCGGTGTGACCATCATTAGTGATAACTAAGGGAATTGAGGAGGTTCGCCCATGGTGTGGAGTTCCGACTTAAGACTCTTAGGTGTGGTGATGAGCATATGCATTGTGCGAGCATGTGCATTTTGTAAACATGAATGAACTGTGATTGATTTTGAATGAATGAAATGTGATTGATATATGAGCATCTGTTAACTGTTAGTGAGTACGATAATGGGTGGGATTTGGGGCATTATCTACTTTTATATAGGATTGAATGTTATTTCTCACCGTACTCTCTTTTGTGGTTTTCTTTTAGGTAACGTTGAGGGCACTCATGGTGTTGGGTTTTGAAAAGGTGGAGTATTGCTCTGATTAGTGTGACATCGGGGCTTTGAGATTTAGAATAGTAGTTCTATGTTTTCTAATAAGAATTGATACCCATAAAATTTTGTCATTTCTAATAAATTTGATCAATAATAAAGAATGTATTAAAAAGATTGTGCCAAAAAATGTGTTGCTAGCATTTCTTTCCAATGAATCTAATGAATATAGCGTAAAGAAGAAAGTTAGGAGCTGTGGGACCCATTTTTTGTCTCGGAAAGCAGAAAAGTCAAACAAAACCCGTACGGATCCTTTACTTTCTACCCTGCACTCACGACTTTCGTCCTCTATCCCCCGCACTATGGGACCCGTTTTCGGCTTGAGGACAACAAAAAGGAGACACAAGGCAGAGCACGACCGAAAAGGGGAGGCAAGAAGAGGAAGAAATAATGACAGATTGATTATTCTTCCTAAGAGAAGAAAATGACAAAGGAGAAAAGATGGGTCCGTCCTGGTAGCCGAGTCCCTCTCGGCTGGTTGCGCAACGACTTGTACCTCCATTTGGCATATCGTTTTGCGCCTGACATGTTAGGGAGGTAGGGTCTGGACATACCATTTTGTGTCTGACATGTCAGAGAGGCAGGGTTTGGACATACCGTTTTTCCCCTGACATGTCCCTAGTGCCTTTTGTCATAAGCTAGAGGGAAAATCCTAGGAGGAAAAAGGGAAAATAGCGGAAGTATTAGTGGGTCCATGAAGGAAAGGCACGTGGCTGATTTTATTGCAGACCAGAATGGTGACCTAAGGAACAATCTATAAAAGGCCCAAAAACAAAGAGAGAAGGGTTGGAAGTTGGGAGAATCAAAGGAGATAAAGAGCTTATCTTGAGTATAATAACCTTGAGTTCCAGAGATCCCAGAGAGAACCTAAGAGCAATCATTCGTAGAGGAGACACAGATTGAAGGAAATCATCTATCAATGTCCTAGAAAGATCAGGGGAATTGACTCCTAGATACTAGGTTAGTTATTGATACTCAATAGATGTGCCCACTCATAAGTTAACATTGAATAACTTAATATATTGCAAATTGCGACTTGGTTCCAAATCAGCCTTGTACTTGGGAAGCCGGAACTGATTGAGAGTTGACACACTGTTACGACTTGACAGCCTCCCCCGTCCTTGACACATACTGAGTGTCATTCGGCATGTGAACTAGCCAACATATAGTCGGCACCCAACCGGGCCGAGTCGGTCTTGGTCTCTTTCTTTTATTGTCTAAAACCATAAGTTATATTCACTATAAGCCAATACACTTCCTCATTTAGCCTAGCAAAATACTGCATTCTGTGGACCGATTCCGAATCGGCCTTACCGAGACTGACTAAGAGTCAACACTCTCTGGTCTGACTCAAACATCCTACACTAATCACACACGCATCGAGTGTCATTCAGCACGCAACACAGCCGACACCTAGTCGGCACTCATACTGGGTCGAGTCGGTCTCGACCCCTCCATCATCTAACCATCCATGCCTCAGAACTACGTAAACTTTAACTTCTTCATTACAATGGAAGATACGTAGGAGCAAGAGGCAACTCTTGTGAAGTTCTTCATCCAAAAAACCTAAAATACATCCCTTGCTCATCTTTTGTAAATATTTCTCATTCTCAGAAAGGCATAAACTAGAACGTAGAAGTCATATCTCATTTCATGCATCTAGTTAGGACAACTATCTTTTGATAGACATGTTGGTGATCCCTACATGTAATAGACTCCCGAGCCCATATTCTGATTCCAGATCTGCCTTATTCAACCCAATGTTTCCTGGTGTTTTTTATAAAAATACCGATGGTGACTCCACGATCCTTGTTCCTTCCCTGGAAGGGATTCGGATTCCAAACATCTATTTTTTACCAACCCACGTCGCTGTCCAAGTTGCGACAACAACACTCTCTAACATTCTTTTTGTTATTGACGAAAATTTATTAAAAATCATAAATTTTGATAGATTCTACTTTTAAATTAGGAGAAATGAGACTCACCAAATTTTGTTATTTTCAATAGACTTTAATTAATAACATAAAAAATATTAAAAAAATAATATTAAAGAGAATATTGTTAGCCCTCTTTTTAGTACAAAATGTGCATATATTTGGTTTACTGATTGATCACCTAATTTCACTAACAAATGATGCTCTACAAATTTTTTCTTGTTAAATACTATCTCGTAACTACAAGAACCATTACTTACACATACACACAATTTTAGCTACAAAAATAATTAAGTGTAGGTAAAACCTATACACAGAATTTTACCTACAAAAATAATTTAGTGTAGATAAAACCCAAAACAATTTCTAGCTACAAGTGTTAAGTGTAGGTAAAACTATTTCAATTTTTTGATAGTTATAGTTAAGCGTAGGTAAAACAAATTTTTTTTTACCCACGTATGATTGATGTAGGTAAAATCTAAAGACCACTACAAAAATAACATTTTACTGACAGTTGAATTTTGGGGTCACAAATAAATACGAGTTCAGACACAGTTTTCAAAGCCATAATGTGATATGATATTTCTTTTGGTTTATTTTTTAGTGGTTTGAACCCCTTACAAAACTCTAAATATTTTTATTAGTTTAATTATTTTTTATTTTTTATTTTTCCTCTATTGGGTTTTATAAAATTGAGAAAGTTTCACCAAAACTCTATTGTTCTAACAAACAAATTTCTCGCAAGTGTATTTTTCTCCTCATCCACAAATCTTTTTTTCTCTCATTCTTAGAAGTTTCATTGTTTCCCCACATACTCCATCTCCTTAGAAGTTTCATCCTCTCTCTCTCTCTCACTTTCGACTTCGCTCACACATTGTGCTTGAGTTTACTCTAACTCCTTGTAATGTCCTAACTCCATTTCACTTTCAATTTCGATCTGCAATGGTGTGTTTTATTTCTTTCTTGATTTTGCAATTTTTCTTTGCATGAACTAATTTCATTTTCGTCAATATTGTGTCTACTTGAATCATTAATTTGGATTTTACTCTAAAATTTGTCGATCCTGATTTCACCATTGGTAATATATAAATTCATTTTCATTTCATAAAATTCATTACAGGTGAAGTGTAAACAAATAACATGTGGAATGAAGAAAAGCTCATGATAAATTTTATTTTGATATTGTAGGAATGATAAACACATCTTATGTATTTGATTTGCTGTGTATGTTGCAGCAAATGCTCTCTTGATATTTGGTGTATTTTGAACAAATCATGAACATAAAATGGATTATCAAATGAAACCTTTATTTCTTAATCTTATTATTTAGTGTTTAGATAGCTTGAGAATTTGTTCTTGACATTATTTGTAGGTTAAGTTATGAATTAATTTTGCAGTAAGTTAATGGAGAGAAAAGTAAAATAAATTAGCATTATTTTTTTCTAGACTTATTATTTTAACGTAATTTCTTGCTTAGTTTAACAAATTAAAAAAAATGATATATATAATTAGGCAATAGAACGAGGATATATAGGGTATCAAATTTTGAGTTTGGTTGGGTATGAGAGTCAAGGATAGGTGGAGAAGAAAAAACTAGTTAGTAGACTATAGTGATATATCTAACTCTTGGCATATGTTAATAAACTTATTCTCACACTTATTTACAAACTATATATAGGTATAAGATATAGTAATAAACAGTATATGTGATTGAATTTTGTTCAAAATTCACACTAAAATTGTCTAGGAGTACATTAAAATAGATTTATAACCACGAATGTTATACCTATCATGACAATTTTTTGTATCTGTCACTAAAAATGAGATTTCTTGTAATGCGTCGGTCCCATGTGAAGCAATTTTCATAGTCCTTTAGGATGTGCTTAATCAATAAACTTTTATTGCAGGAGAGGCGAGAGTTTACGTCATATTTAATTTATTTTGTGTAAAACTTACTGAAATAAGTTTAAAAGGATTTATTTCATAAGTTACACCAAATAAGTTTGTTGAAATTAGTTAAAAAAAAAGTTATGAGTTATAAGCCATTTTTATGAGTTTGATCAATTGTTTTCTGAACTATTCTAACAAAAAAACTACATACAAATGTCAGCCTAGCATCTTTCTCGGTTGCTAGTTTTATTTCTCCCATTTTGTTAGTGCTTTAAGTTGTCAAAGTACACTCATAGTATTTTCCTAATTTCAAGTTGATTTCTACTGTGATTTTTTTTTTAGGAATCTTATGTGGAATTTCCTAAGTTATATGTCATATATTCTGTGGATTTACAATTTGCAGGAAATTTATAATTTGTCAAGGATTTTTCGATGAAGCAATTTATAGGAAAAACTCGCAAGAAAATCTGCAAACAGTCTGGGATTTGTTGGGGATTTTGTTAACAAAAGAATAGCAAAAAATTTAACAGGTAAATTGAAATTGCTAAAGAATTTTCTAAAAAAAATCTACAAGAAAAATTCATAGGAAATTCTACAGACAGTTTGAAATTTCCTAGGAATTTTGTTAAAAATTGCAGGAACATTTGTAGGAAAAATGTAGAAAATTTAATAAATTTCTAATTTATTAATTTCAAGTTAAAACTATAATAAAAATAAAATAAAAAATTGACTTTCTTTCTCTCTAGGAAAAAAAAAGAAATCTTAAGAAAAATGGAGTCAACGCTAATTATTTTTTAATTAGAAAACTTATACATTCAGTATCTGAGCAAGGTCCGGACTTCGGAATCATTTCCCAGCAAGAAATACAGAGATCCAATGAGATTGAGAATCATTAATTTGATTTGACTTTTTTTTTTTCAACATGTGTAGTTTTTACTTTCATTTTTATTTTTTTATCTAAAAAAAGGTGAGTTAAAAAAAGTAAACATATAATTTTTTGTGTGTATTACATGAAAATAAATAAACAAGAAAAAGTTACTTTAGAACTATAATCCTGAAACCCGAAAATAAGAATTTTATTAGGGAGATTTTCCAATAAAAAGGATATTTTAGTATTTTTTTATTCTTACATAACAAGATAATTTGTTGTTTGATTTACTTCCTGTGAAATATGAGATAACTCCAAATCCAATCTTGTTGCATCAAATCCTAGATAATGTATATATGGTTTACATGTGCATATCTTGAAATCTAATTCATGTCTCATTTGTTTAGTATGTCCACAATAACCTGACTCAAATAAGACTTCCTTGAATCTTTGATTCCAACAAAAGGCCAAACCTTCTTTCACTACAAGAAGTTTTTCACTACAAGAAGTTTAGTTAGCAATGGATTATCGACTTCATAAGAACAAGAAAACCTAACAATCAACCTCCCTATATTGTCGTGTATCAAACCACCAACTCCCATGGTAGCAATATTATGAATCTAATTTCTATCAACATTGATCTTAACAAACAACGGAGCGAGTGAAAGTCATTTATTCCAAAAATGGTCAATTAGGTCACATTCCAAAGATGTAGTCACTTAAGTATGATCTAGGCAACTTGAGTATGGTCTAGGCAAATCATTCTACAAACATAATGAATCTACCACCATTGATTTGAGAAAAGCACATTGTACCTCCACCTCCAAGCCCACCAAGCCATAAGGGCAAGCAGAGTGCAATCCCAATAGCAAGGATAAGTAGAGTGTAATTCCAACAGGAAAGTAACACATATACACATGTCTTAATGTTAACACAAACTAGAATATTTAATTCTATAAATATAATTTAGTTTCTATACACATCATTCTCAATTTAGTTTCTATACATAAAAAATTGTTAAATTGATCATCATGGTATAAATGTTAGTGGTTTGGTCTCATCTTCATTAACTTTCTTATGCATTTTTAAATTAGTTGACATATTTATAGAACATTTTTAATTTGATAACTCTAAATATAAATTAAATAAGAATATATTATACATATAAAAAGAAAATGAAAAATACATTAGATATACGAAGTTAAACTTAATAATACATAATAAAATTGATGATCAACATACGAGGTAGGAATCAAATAAGTAATAGATACAGTTATAGACTAATTTAATAAATTTTCACGTATTAGAATTAAATTAAAAATTCATATAATCAACATACGAGGTAGGAATCAAATAAGTAATAGATACAGTTATACTAATTTAATAAATTTTCACGTATTAGAATTAAATTAAAAATTCATATAATCAACATACGAGGTAGGAATCAAATAAGTAATAGATACAGCTATAGACTAATTTAATAAATTTTCACGTATTAGAATTAAATTAAAAATTCATATAATGTAAAGTATGTAAATTATATTTTTAAAATAAAACTAATCGAAATAAAATAGATATTTTGTCTCTTTAGCGATAATAACCACTCTATTATTGGACACAATTCCTCTATTAGGAAGATCCATAAGACGATAAACATTGGGATCTATACTGGCCTTTTGACCCTCTCATCCATCTCCACCCACTCTTTCTTTATGGTGTCCTTTTGAGTAAAGGTTTGCCCATTACCTAGCTCTATTGGTTATGAAGCTATTAAAGCTAAACATACAAACTTACTCACCACATACATTATTTCAAATTTTATAATCTTTATTATTTAACTATAATTAATCTTATTATACTTTTTACATAGACATTCTTATTTTTTTGGAGTTTAATTATATTTTTAGTATTTTTATTATTATTATTTTATGAAATTGTTTTTTCATTTTTTTTCATAAATTTGATCTCTATTATTTTAATTATATAATTTTAATTTATTGGTTAATTTGATATTTAATATTTAAAAAATACTGATATAACATTTTTATTGCATGGCACTTCTGCACATTCATACTAATGTTACATTCTATTTTACCGTCCTAATTTAAGGTTTACCTTAAATACTGAATATTAAGTCAATAAATAAATTAAAATTGTATAATTAAAATAAAAATATATAAGAAGATCAAATTTATAAAATTTATAACATTAGTAAAAGAGAGGAAAAATTACAATTAAACCTGTTTTGTCACATACTCTAAATATGAGAGGTGAGACTATGTAACTTTTACAATTAATAATTCAAGAAAGACAAGCAATGGTATTAAAGCTTTACTGATCAATATTTAAAAAAAAATAGCTAGTTATCCTTCTCTTCTAGATATATTTGTACGATTAACGGTTAATCAAATATTTAAAAATAGATTTTATTAATATATGTGATGTGTAGAAATTCATAAATATTTATTAAAAACTAAAAATAATTTATAATAGTTTATAAAAACATTTTAATTATGTTTTTCATTATTCTGATAATTTTAAAAAATAATTTAAAACAAAAAATTAAAAAATATGAAAATATGAAATTTTTTTGTTAATTAATAATAAGAATAACTTAAAAATAAAGATAGTATTATAGATTTAAATAATTTTACAATACTAGTACGGACACCTTACTAAAAATACACATTTAAATTATGTATAAATACTACATTTCACTCTACATCCGCTCTACATCACAAATTTTATCCATAAATATCTATCAGTACAGATTTTTTTTTGTAATCCCTAGGTATATTTGTTCCAAAAAGATGCATCTGTTTGTCATTTTCTATTTATCGTTTTGTCGAGGTTATAATTAGACTGCAATTTAAGACTCGTTGATCGATATGCACACACATGCTTCTCCTTGTCTTACATATAAGCCAGAAAGGTCGTTGGAAATGGCATTATTTACAAGTTATTATGATTTGCAATTCAGTATTTGGTTTAGTCTTCGAGAGATCCGGACATTTTACTATGTTAACTTGTCTTTATCACAATTCACAACCTGTACTTACCACGTTCACCTACACAACTATACCATTTTAAATGCTAACTTAATGAGATAATTAATAGTACTAGTCTAATTAATCTAAAAGTCTATGAATAGCAAGTAAAATATGAACTATGCATGGAAGGTGGTATGAACTTGTACACAAGATAAACATTGTGAGAGAGTATCTTTTAAAAATATGTTAGAAAGTGTATTATTAATATTTTTTATCACAAGGCATTGTGAGTAAGTGTTAGTTTTATCGAATAAAAGAGAATATCTTTTAAAAATATGTTAGAAAGTGTATTATTAATATTTTCTATCATAAAACAATCATTGTGAGTAAGTGTTAGTTTTACCGAATTGAACAAAATGATACTACCTCTAAAGTGAAATATAAATAAAAAAAAAAGTTGATTTACGATAATTAAAACAATAGATAATACTATTTAATTTTACTAATTCCATTTAAAAAATATTTTTTTCTAAAATATCCTTCCTTAAAACTTGATATCAAGAATTAAAAAGTCATTAAAAATACAATTTCAATAAAATAAAAAGTATTTTGGGATTATATACTTAAATAAGATAAAACTAATTAAGTTTTATTTATATTTTAGTCCACCACACTTGAAGTTTATTTTTGCTTTTATTTCATTATGGAGGGAGTAATAGTTTATGCCAAGTAGGATAATCATAATTTTGTTTTTTTTCAAACTTAAATTTGAAAATAAAATCTAATTTGGTAAAAAGGTTGAAATAATTTTTAAATGAATTTTAGAATTATTTTAACTTGTGAAAACAAAAACAAAAATTCTAGTTCTAGTTTTAAGCTTTTAGACATTGTCATGTATTTTTTTTTTATACTTTTCACGTACTTCATCTTTCCCATTTCATGCCCAATCTTTTCTATCACTTGTTTAGTTTTTTCTATCACTTGTTGAGTCCCTGCCTATGCTTGCTTAGGCTCCATTACCATTTGAAAGACTTCACCGATGAGCTCTCACTTCCTTAATGATAAATTGAAATTTTGTATATTAATACTACAAGTTTTGGGTAAAAATCTCAATATTTTTTTATATATATTATGCACAATTCACATTTTTTCTTGTGGTTAATGCATTACAGATTCATAAGCAGAAACAAGAAAAAAATACAACACAAATTGATATTTTTCTCCCCAAAGTCATACAACATGGTCGTGCAATTCCCAGCATGCTTCTACTCTCTCCAAAAGTCATCTAACATGTCCATGCTAAAACTCAACATGCTCGTGTACAAGCACGAGACAGATAGCACGATCGTGCAACTCTCTACACACCTGTGCTCCTCTCCAGAGTCATTCTGCACGATTATGCTCAACTCTGTATACCTATATACAATCACAAAAGAAAAACAACATGCTTGTGCTCAACTCTACACCCCATACACTATCATGAAAGACAAACAATGTAGTCGTGCTCAACCATGCATGGTCGTGCAAGCTCACCAAGGTGGGCCACTTCGCATAATATAAAAACGGCGACCAAGAAGCTGAAGAAACTATCTTAACACTCCATAACTCATTCCTCATACTTCATCATCCCTCTGATATCTTTTCTCGATTCCAAAGCTCTCTGAAGGCACCATAGGACATTTGGTAAGACTCAAGGCTTAATACAGAACCGAGGAGTAGAACCCTTAACCATTACGAATTTTTCTTTCTTTATTTCTTTATGTTTGTTTTAGTCTGTTTTCTTTCCACCATGTGTATGAGTTGCTAAATACTCTTGTAAGGGTTATGATATAGTTTGTGCTTGGAACCCTCAGTTTTTCTTTTAAATGTAATTCTCTATTTTTCTTTCCTATATTAATTAAATTACTTTATTATTTTAATATCCTTATAAGGAAGGGCTCCCCCTTTTCATGTTTAAATTAATTAGTGCTGATCGTACAATAGTTAATTGGTAAACTTATAAAATAATTGGGTTGAGGGAGATTGCATGACCAACTTTTTTCTCTAAACTTCTGATTCGATTAGTTATTAATCAGCTTCTATGTTCCTAATACTTATTTGCGTATGCATTTCTATATGACCAATTAGAGACCATCATAAGGTAAAGAATATTATGAGTACTAGATGAAGGTCTCCTATTAGAATTAAGAGACATGGGATTAGATTTGAGAAATTACATGAAATTAGTATTAAGAGAAAAACATAAATGAAACCATGACTATTAATTCAAAAAAGATTAAATTCAATTATTCTCATTTGTTCTATTTCCCTTTGTCTATTTTATTTGTTTTTACTACTATTTTTGTTGCACAAACCCTATCCAAAGTCAAAATTATTTGATTAAACTACGTAAGAACTCTTAGAAATTGACATACTAGTATATTAGGTATGATACCTAAGCTCATATCCTTATTACTATTGCGATAGGGTATGCTTGCCATAAAGCGTAATCCAAATCACATCACTTAACCTGTACATCACTCACATCCCCCGGATAATTTTACCCCTTACTTCTCCTTCCTTTCCTACAATTCCTCTACCAACATTTCCTTCATCCGCATTGACCACGACATCTTTATATATCTTATAAAACAATCACAATGAGCTATTCTCACCATAGACCATTACACAACTCTTTCCACAAAAATCAAATGAATTTCGCACTCTAGTGCAAAATTTGGATTCTAGAACAAGTTTCTAGATTGATTATTTAGAAACCAATTAAAAAAAGGAAATGACATTTTTAAAATTAAATGGAAAATTTCTATATCAATTTGAAGTTTAACTATTATAGAAATGTTTTTAGATTAATCAAAATTAAAACTGATGTAAAAAATAACTTTTTACTTCAGTTATCTTGTCAACCAATTTAAAAACTTGTCCTCAAAACTTCAAAGGGAACTTTTGGGTACTTCATACTTCTTAGGGTTTTTTTCTTAAAACTTCAGATCTTCTAACTACCCACCTTCTTGTTATGGTTCTGTTCATGTGTGTACTTTTTGAAATATTATAGAATGTACATAAAAAATATGGAATCCCTTTCTCGTTGTCCCTTGATCAGCCTTTATAGTCATCTTAGGGGTTGTCTCTTGGTCATGTCACCTCACACAGGCTCCCTACTGACCTCCCCAGGGCATCGTTTAGGCTACCTAACCTCTATTTTGTTCAGGGGCGTCATCTACCCTAAAGTCATGTTATTTGATTTTTGTCCCTTTATCAAACAGCGCCTCACTTCAGCATTAAATACGATTTGTACGCTCTCGTTCTGATATCAGTCAAGTGATGTCACCACCCAAATGGCTGGCCAACCAATCAGTCCAAATTCAAAAGCCAGAATAACATGAGGTGCAACTCATCTTTACACATAGGCAGGGGGCCAAAGCGCTTGCAATGAACATTCAATATCAAACAGAACACAAGTTCCTCTCTTGTTGTCATAAAAGTATCAAGTGTGACACCCTTCTACCCCGAATACTTAAATTAAAATAATCAAGTAAATAAAAAGGAAGACAAGGTAATAGATAAAACCAAGAAAACTCAATTCGTGTTAAGGATAAAAGGTTAACATGGTCGTTATCACGTTCAAACATTAAGTACACATAAAAAAAATTATCACATCAATTATTAATGTTGATCTAAACGTCATTCATGTATTTGACACATATTTCAAATATATAAATCACTTTCATTTTTGTATACATTTAGTGAGTTATTGATATGCCCATCATTTTCAAATATTTAAGATGCAAAAATACTTATGAAAAGACATAGAACCACTATCTAAATCTCAAGCCCGGATGTCACACAAATGAGAGCAAGACCCTACCTCTTCAAAACTCGGCACCACGAGTGCCCTCAGCATTACCTAAAAGAAAACCACAAGAGAATATGATGAGAAATAACATTCAATCATATATAAGTGCAGATAGTACCCCAAATCTCACCCATTACCATACTCAATTACTAACGGTTAATAAATACTCATATATCAATCACACGTTTCATCGCATTCAAAATCAATCACATTCCATTCATGTTTACAAAATGCACATGCTCGCACAATGCATATGCTCATCACCACACCTAAGAGTCTCGATTCGGAACTCCACACCATGGGCGAACCTCCTCAATCCCCTTAGTCATCACTAATGATGGCCACACCGTTAAACACCACCTATGGCCGGCGGCGTGTAGCATGGTTAAACACCACCTAGCCCATGCATATGAATGTCCCCATCATTAGTCCATCCTATTAAACACCACTTTTAGCCAGGATCCCCTGTTAAACACCACATATGGTCAGGATATTATAGCCATGTCTAGCTTCTCATGCATCTCATGTCCATGCTCAATGCATTCTCATCCACATTCTCATTCTCATGATTCATACATCGTTCACACAATCCATAATCATGCCAAAATCATATCAATTTAGCCATCATTATCGTAAATCATTTATAAGAACGTACAGAAATGCATATAAAACACCATTGAATTCCACCCAATTTCACCATTACACACAAGAGTCCCAAATTGAACCTCAACCATGAATAACCATAAGCAACCACGAGAATCAAGTAATTAAGACAATTAACCATACGATTTCAAACAAAATTCACATTAAGGCAAAACGTTAATCTAAGAATTTAATCCCCCTTCAAATGCCACAAGAAACCATACAATAACAATTATTAATAAGGGCTCTAGGGAAGACTATACTGCTCTTTCTTATGTAAATGAAACCCAAACAGTAAGATAGAACTGACATCTCTGCATACTTGGAAGCATAATGAAGAAAACATGTTCATCAAAGTCATTCTTCTTGTTCCTTTGGGATTCCCTCTAGAGGTTTTCCTTCACACTAAAGGTAACCGATTACATTATCAATTAAGTCAATCAAAACCACGGTATACATTGACGAATCTTTTCTACCGATTAAAATATTTTTAGAACACAATAACCAAACAAATTTGAGAATTTAAATCCTAAAGGCACTTAAGGATTGCCCTCACTACCCGTACACCCCTGCATTCACATATAATCGAACTCATCTTTCCTGTAGATGCGAAGAACAGCGAGTATCTGATGCGACTTCAGGATGATCTGAACACCCTAACTCCTCCTTGCAGATCTGCGTTCTCTCTCTTCTAGGTTTGGCCGTCTAACGCGCAAAACACAAATTGAGGGTAAACTGATTACCCCTGTTTAATATTCTAACCGGGTCGGGTCAACCCTGACCCACCCGTCAGCCCTCCATTAATTCAATTAATTAAATTAATAAATGAAAATAATTCAGATTAATGTCTCAGTTTATAAAATCATTAACTCATCTATTAAAATAAAATTAAATGTAAATATTTAAGTAGTAAATTAATTTTCTGCCATCATTAAAAATAATAATAATAATAATAACATTGAAGTTTTAAAATACAATTATTTAATAAAATAATTTCCTACAATAATTAATAATTAAAATAAAATTAATAATAATAATAATAAAATTTATTTCTAAAAATAATTAAATAAATTTTAGGATGTTACATCAAGTACTACCGTGGTTGTTCTTCCAAAATCTCCCTTATTCGCTAGCTTCATGATATTCACTATTACCAACATTGCATCACCACATCACCCAAGCTCCTCCATCTCGATCCCATGATCGTGGCTAATAGTAACAACATTCATGACATGTTTGCCTTCAATTTGATGTTGCCACGTGTTGGAACTTCCTCTAAAGATGTTTACTTGTATGCACTTCTCAAGGCCTCAAGGCCAAGGGACTGACAAATTGATTTCTTCGTCCTAAAAGAGATGTTGCATGTTCAAACTTGGAGAAGGAACAAATGTAAAGCAACGATTGGTAGCAAAGCATCACGCATTGCGTTAATGTTGTTCAGATTTGTAAATCTAATCTTATCTCTCTGTTTTTTATTTTTAGTTTTGTTTTTGGAAGCTTAATTGCTAGTTGATTTTATTTTAATGTTGGAGTGTACTGCATGAATTGATGAATAATTTTTAAGTACCTTGTTTTGACCTTGATATATGATGCAAGTGAAAGTGAGAAAGAGATAGTGTGTTTGGAAATATCATACTAGTAGCTACTATTTAATTGTTGTGTATATGTAGCCTGATGAAATTTAAAGACCATAATATATGACCAAGTTTTGATTTAAAACTTGAAATTAAAAATCACCTCTAACGAAAATTTAATAATTAATTTTTTTTAATAAAATAAAATAGTCAATATTCTTAAGCTTAAATTAAACTTGATTTAGTTACGGTAACAAGTGCTTATTAAAATTTATAATATATCCTAGCTTCTAATATGGAGTATTTTTTTTTCTAAACTACTGTAAACACACTATTTTTATTGATGAGCCAAGCTCTAGGGTTCTATCTTGGTATAAATGATCACATCAACCTCCTTTGAGTGAGCTCATTTCAAGAACCATATTGATTGAAGTTGAAACGTCAGTTAACCATTGCATGACAAGAAAAATTTCTTAAAGATAGAAATCCAGTAGTAGTTAAGATGAGAAAATTGATCTCTAGATAAAATAATGATTTAAAGTAGTTGCTAAACAACTGGTCATGAATATGTAGCAATTAATTTTTCTGAGACTGATTTTAAAAAGCGATTTAAAGACCAATTTTAAAGATTGGTTTAGTAATTATCGATGGTAATTAAATTTTAATACCAATTTAACAATTGATGTTATTGACTAATTTTATTGAGTTTTATAAGAAGTTAGTCACTAAGTTAATATCTAAAATTAATATGAAAAAATCAATTTCTCAATTTTCATCTTTTCTTAAATATTTTTTTTTTCTTTTCCAATTTTAATTAAATAGTAATAATTATTAGGTCAAACACATTAAATATGTAAAAAAAATGATATTTTATTACTCGACAATATCATACACTTATAATATCAAATCATTTTTTTTCTTATATCAAAATACTTCAAGAAGTGTGTCTTTCTATCTCATTACAAGGTGCAATTCATAAATTATATAATAGAAAATAAAATGTGTTTTATTTAACTTATTTTGAAGAAATAATTTTGTTTTAAAATATTATTTTTCAAAATTAAGTAATTTTCAAACGTACATCAAATCAATTAAGTCCTTTTTTTATGTTAGAAATAATTCTTTAAGGATATTCTTTTTATCTTTAATCTAAAGAATCCTTATATACTCATAACATGCATGTTTCAATAACAACTTGTTTTTATAAATATTTGATCCACATCATGTTGAACTCATATTATTAAGAGTTCTTTAATAATTGTTGTAGAAATTTTTTCAACAATTAATCATAATATAAGCAATGGAAACTAATAACTTTATGGTTCTCTTTCAACTAAATCTCGAGTTCCCAATGGGAACATATCCTCTCTTCAAATGAAAAGAAGAGAGGATAAGTTTTCAACTATTTGATATATTGGAAACTATAACATTCTTATGATGTGTTAACCTAAAAAGGTTTTTATTATCTCCTAGCGAATTAATATTGACGTCTACTTATTTAAATGCATATCATCTTATTAATCTTATTTAGTTATATAATGAACATACTTAATTTGACTGTAAAAAATAAAGTTCGTTAATAATAAATAACTAATATAATTATTTTATAATATTAACTCACATTAATTATTGAAATATAAAATTTCAATATTTTACTCTATAGTGACATATATTTGTTATAATTTTAAGTATAAAAACTTTAAAATATACACATTACTCCAAATTATAAATGCTTCTAGTTATTTACTTTATTAATATTGGATTAATTGCACATTTGATAATTTTGGTATCATGCAAAAAATGGGGAAATTTTCATGAAATGTTTACTCTACCACCTTTTACTCTACCAAGCTACACTAAACTACTAAACTAATATATTTATTTAATATACAATCGAAAGTTATATTATATATAACTTAAATGGGAGATTAAAATTGCATATATATTTATTTATATTAAATAATAAATACAAACTAATATATTAAATATTAATAAACATTTATTAATATATATTAATAATATTATATATTATGAAATATATACTAAATATTTATTTTAAATATTTAGTAAATATAAA
The DNA here is from genome assembly GCA_025330945.1 of Mucuna pruriens. Taxonomy (NCBI): domain Eukaryota; kingdom Viridiplantae; phylum Streptophyta; class Magnoliopsida; order Fabales; family Fabaceae; genus Mucuna; species Mucuna pruriens. Next base: position 2,359,623 of record JAENHJ010000086.1, on the reverse strand, counting down.
TTAATAATATGTAATCATATTAAACGTTAATAAATATAATAATATATAGTATAATAAAATCACATAAATAACTTATACTTTTGAATACCACGTATCTTATAACTTAATCACTTTTATTTTAAACAATTTTTCTTTTATTTTTTTGTTTTAATATTATTTTTTCTTTACATATTTTAGTAACTATATTGAGATATTATTATTGATGAAATGATTTTTTTATTTCACTAAAGAAATTATATTTGTATCATGTTTCTAATAACCTTTTTTTTATTTGTATCATATCTAATATATTTATATTTATGTAGAATATATATTAATTTTAACATTAATAGCATATATTTATTAATTTATAATGATTACATTCAATAATATCATTATATTTATTAGTATTTAATAAATATTTAGTATATATTAGTACTATATATTTAGTATATATTCAATATTATTAGTATATATTAATAAACTAAGAAATATTTATTAGTAATTAATATATCATTTTATTTTACTATATATTTATTATTTAATAGAAGTAAATATATGTTCAAATTTAATTCGCATTTAAGTGATTATATGTATAATTATCATTCACATTTTAATCAAATCCATTAACATAGTGGTTCTAGTGTGATAAGAGTATATGGATAGGGGTTTGAACCCCACTTCCAACCTTTTGTAAAATTTTTATTTTATTTTCACAAATCAGGTTACTCCACACCAATATTTGTGCAAAAAAGTCTCAAAATTTGTTTATTTTTTAGTAAAATATATTTTTTACTATTTAATCTTATCAGTTTAGTTTTTTAAGTTTGAAAATGTTTATTTTAGTCTCTTTTAGATCAATTGGTCATTTCACCAAATTTATAAACTAATGGAATAATAATTTGATCCGACAGAAATATTTTTATTAAACCAAAATAAAACTTTTAAAACTTAAGAGATTAAACTAAAACAAAAATATATAAAAGATCAAAATTACAATTTTTTTTTTACAAAATACCGACGAAAAGGCTTGATAAAAATGAAAAAAGTTATGACTCAATTAATGCAATTAAATCATGAAAGACTAAAATTATATAATTATAATATTTAAAAGATAAAAAATTCAAATAAGTAATTAATATTATGATCAAATAATTTAAATTAATATTTTGTTTCTATATAAATTTAACTCATTTATAACATTTTCCTAAAAAAATATATGGCTTCAAAATTGAATATTTAAATTATCCTTTTAATTATTTGATTAATTTCTTATATTTAATAATATTTGAATTGTCATATAAAAAGTTTATTACATTTAATAATATGTAAATTCAAATAATTTTTTAATTTAAAAATGAAAAAATAACAACATTAAATAAATGTATTAGTAGTACATACAAAATATCTATAAATTTTATTAATAATTAATATTTACCAGAGAATTTAGTTAGATCTAAGCCTAATAACACTCTACCTACGTGGATTACATATTAAATTCATTTTAATGTTGTACATTTTCTTTCTTTCGAAAAGGAAAAGACACACATTAAAAACACTTGAGCAGAGATGTCTCAACATGGCTACGAGTGTTTCTAGTCGACTTTAATTGTCGCTAACAAACATTACCGAACAGACACTAAAAATGACATCGCAAGTCAAGCAGTTACACATTCTATTTGTGTATTTTCTCTGCCTTAGTTTTATTCTTTTTGATTTTGATGAAAACCAAAATTGGACTAAACTCCAAAATTTGTCTTCAAAAAATTTGGATGGGCATACATTAATTTTATGAACGTAAAATCTTCATGTTTATTGTTATGAATTGGTAAGCTATATTTAGTACTAGTATATATCTGTTTATATAAATACATAAACAGTGATACTAATCAGTATTCAGTACCGATATAGTAATTAATAAGAAAAACAAAAATTCATAATTAACCAATAACAAACTCGCATGATCATTTAAGAAGGGACGGGATAAAAGTTGTTTCCTAATTAGGAATAATCTATGGATACTTGGTGTTATTTGACAGTTTACACCTAAAATTTAAATGAGAGATATATAATTCTTCTTCCAGTTTTAAATATTAGAAGAAAAATTAATTTATTTTAATCAAAAGAGTTAGTTAATATTATTTAATTTTATTAATTTAATTAATTTTTTTATAATTTGATATAAAAAATTAAAAAATAGTTATTTAAAATAAAATTTCAATTATGAGGAGTGTTTTAGAAATAATTTTACTAAATATAATAAATTAATTAAGATTTACTTATATTTAAAACTGATATATATATATATATATTCAAATTAAAGATCAGATAATATAGTAAGAGAAAAAAGATAAAAAAGAATAATAAATACTAATGAGGTATTTGATATATAAAGTCTTTATATATATATATATATTTTTTAATAATAACTACTTTAATTTTGTATCCACTACACTGTTAAATAAATTTGTTATTATCCTGAAATTGGCACGAGTTCTTAGCTGAATCTAATGACTGGGAATTTTCTCCCACTAATTTCAATTTGGCGGAAGAGGTAAGTGTCTGTTTCCTTTAGAGTAAATTAAAATTAAATTTAAATTATTGAATGGATAAATGTGTAAATTAATTTAAATAGTTGCTTTTTAACTTTTACTTCTTTTACGTATAAATACTTTAAACTTTAATTTTATCTCAATTAGTTTTAAAATTTAATTTCTTTTTTACACACAGATATCTAAATTTTAGTTTTATCTTAATCAATTCTTAAAATTTATCCTTTTTTATAAATAGTTTGTTAAATTAAATTGGGTTAAATTACTATTAGAGAATAAATATCAACAGTTTATTTATTTTAAATCTCTATAATTTGTTAACTTTATTTTATAAATTACTTTTCCAAACATTGAAACATAAGAAAATTTAAAAATAAATAAAGACTTTTTGAATTTTATTATTATTTTCTCCTTTTGTTTTCTAATAAAAATATTTTTTCTTATATTTAATATATGAAAATGAATTTCAAAATAATAAAATTAATGAATAATTGACATTTAAAATAAATAAATTGTTGGGATTTCTTTTCTATAAGTAATTTAACTCTAAAAAAAACTATTTATAAAAAAATAAAGTTTAGTGTGTTTATTTACAGAAAATGTAAAGTTTAAATATTAATTGGAACAAAATTAAAATTCATTATGTTTATTTGTAAAAATGGTGAAATTTAAGGATTATTTGAAACAAAATTAAATTTGAAAACATTCATTTAGAGAAATGATAATTTTAAGGAAATTGAATACTCTTTTCCTTTTTTTTTATTAAAAATGCAATAATTAGTTCTCTAACTTCAAAACATATTTGCTAAGTTTTACTTCCAATTTGAATGACAATACAAATCCATACAAATAATGAATTCAATGTTAATTATGGTAGTCTTTTAAAAAGCAAATTTATTAAATATAAAATTAATTACACAAAAAAATATTAAATATAAAAATTAATTCAGTGTAATTATTAAATATGAAATTAAATTTTTACAATTAAAAAGGCTAATATATCTCTACTGCCAAATTTGTCACATAATATACCGAGTTTTCTTGGCCAAGAATGGCAAATGCTTGATATGAAGTGATGGACAACCACAAGGTGCAAAACTAACTGATATGCAGAGCTGTATGGGATGTGAATTTGATGGAAAAGGATAAAGAATAGGCATAGGTGGTTTGGTTACAACCTGCACTTACATTTCAGGATTCCAAGTGTTTGGCAACCATGCATCTTCTGTTTTCTTCTTAATTTCTCACCCATACACATAGCAAATAATAGTTATTCATTTTTATCATATTATAAGTAGTGTTAATAGACTTTATTAATGATTAATTTTTATCATTCAAAATTTTACTTACTTAAAATATCTGAATTCAGTTTCATTCAAACCAAACTAATGTTAGTAATAATAATTCATTTAACCTGTACACTTTTGTAATAATTGTTGTTACTTTTATTAAATTTTTAGTACTATTATCTTTTTTGTTTTAAATGAATGGAGAATGGAAAATCCTTATATGACATGGACACTAACGTTAATATTGTACCGCATTGTGCCATTCTTACTTAAGCAAAATCATTGAGAAAAAGTGACATTTCACCGTATTTTAACTTACGTTAAAGAAAGAAAAAGGCATTGTCGTGTAAAATTAACCGCACTAAAAGGGTAATTAGTTAAATAAACAATACAACACCACTGTTAATTCTCCTGTAAGAACCAAGATCTTCGATCCAACAACACGGTTACTCATTTCCCAAAACTAATGACTACAAGGCCAGCTGTGTGATTGTTGTAGTGAAAGCGACAAAAATGGTACCAACTAAAATTGGAGTGGAAACAAACACTACACATAAGCACCATTTTAATTTTAGAATTTAATAAACATCTATTTTCAGAGTAAATACTTGGCTAAAAAACACTTTTTATCTTTTATTTTATTTATTTAAGTTTAATCATTAAATTAAAAAGACATTATTTTGATATTTTTAAATCATTTCTGTTAAATTAAATTGATCCTTTTGTTGATTTTTTTATATTAACGACGTTAATTTTGTTAGATGTGATAAATATTTATATGATGTGATATTTTTTAATTTGTTACGTGTCATTAAATTAATTAAGTTAGTGTAATAAACTAATATAATGATCTATTTAATCAATCAAAAATACTTTAAAAAAACAAAGTAAAAAATTTTAAACTATAACTAATCTTTGTTGAAAATTTAAGTAACAATCTTTAATAATTTTTCTTCATTTATAGAGCTTGAACTTGAGATTTTATTTAAAATATTTAAGTTCAGTTCTACCCAACTCAATGTAATATAAGTAATCATATGTAATAATTTAAAAAACTTCCATCATTACTTGTATTGTTTATAAAAAATACTTACAATATATTTTCTAACATATCTTTTTTAATACACTCTTTATTTTTATCTTAAATTTATTAAAAATAACAAATTTTACTCAATTTTACTTTTCATCTAACGAGTTTATTTAAAGTATGTAATTTTTAATAAATTTTAATCTATTATAAAATGAGTTAGATAAAATATATTGAAGAATGAATTGTTAATCTCTTGATTATTTGTTTTTAGAATTATCTAATTACAAAAATGGTCAACATAAAAAAAATATAAAACCATAATCTATCCTATTATTACAACATAGCTTCTAATAGACAACAAAACAAGAATTTGGCAGTGTTATTGTTGATTAAAATTAAATTGCAAAAAAACAATTAAAACGGAATGAATAAGTGTCTGAAAAGAGAATTAAAGATAGGATATGTTTGTGTGTCAAAGATTCCTTTGATTTTTGAGGTCCACCACCATTTCTCAATCATCTCTCTTTTCTCTTCCACCTTCCCCACAAAGTCCTTCTTCCCTTTTGCTTTAACAAGAGTGGTAATAATTTAATAATTTCCAAATTAACAACAATGCCACAATTAATTTAATCTATTAATTTTTTTTTATTTTATATATAAAAAAAATTGGGTTCTCTTTTTGTAACTATTCTCCATCCTCTTCCTCCTCCTCCTTTTTCTCTTCTACAACACAATCATTTCATTTGTATATTTTAGGACAATTATTTCAAAACACACACAGCCAGATACAGACAACAACTGATAGGAACAACAACAACATGGTAAGAAAACAAGGTTGGATCAAATTCCATTAACCAAGAAAAGAACCAACTAAACTATATAACTGGTTGGGTCGGGTTCGGGTTTTTTGGATCCGCTTCTCTGGTTCAACCTTTGTTGTTGCGCTGATTACAGTGGTGGTGGTTCTTCTCTTTCAATATTCTCAAAATTCATCGTTTTCTAGGTATTCTCATTCATCATTCTCTCTCTTGTCTCTTTTTCTCTCTCTCTGGTTTTGTTTTTTTTTTTTTTCTCCATTTTTTGTTTGCTTTTGTGTTTCTGCCTTGTTTGTTTGGTGATTTAATCGATTTTGAAACAATGTTGTTCGTTGCATTTGATGAATTGGGTCGTGTTTTTTGTGTTCGGTTTTTTGTTCCTTTTGTCCCATTTTTGTTTTTTTTATTATTTTCTTCTGAATGAAGGGAAAAAAAATAGGATTTTTTTAATGATAATTTCGAGACTTCGTCAAATGGTGAATGAGCAAAGTGGGGGTATGGATTTTTTGAAAATTTTATGAGTAAAAGCATTGTCCTATGATGATTCATGTTGGCAAGGTTGTCTTTTATTTTGTCAGCAGATTAAGCAAATTGCATATATGTTTGTAAACAAAATCATTTACCTCTTTTTTAATGGTTTTCACATGTCATTTTGTGTTTCTGGAGCTGAAGGTGGGGTTTCCATGTTTTTGCATTATTCATAATTTTCTTTTTCAGAAAATTTGGTCTTTGCAGGTTAGGTGATCCTAAGGTGAGGTGTGAATGGCTGGGATTGATGATAATGTTGCCCTTACTGGTGATTGGGGTCTTCCTAGCCCAAGTCCAAGGACCTTTTTTTCTAGAATGTTAGATGAAGATAATGTAACAAGATCAATCTCAGAACATTCTGGAAGTGGTAGAACTGGGGATCTCTTTTCGGGACCTTGCAACGAGACCGGGAAAGGAAACGTGAAAGATAGGGCACAAGATGGTGATTCTGGAGCCCAATTGACTGACCTGGGTTTTCAGACTGAGCAGAAGTCGATCTCCCGAGGTGGTCTTGTTGAAAGAATGGCTGCCAGAGCCGGTTTTAATGCTCCAAGGTTGATTACAGAAAGCATTAGATCTACTGACCTTTCGCTTAATTCGGACATTCAGTCTCCTTACTTGACCATCCCACCTGGTCTCAGTCCTACTACTCTTCTAGATTCTCCTGTGTTCCTTGCAAATTCACTGGTTAGCTCTGGTTTATTTGTGTTGTTACTTGTTTATTTGTTATTTATTCTCTCAAACCGCAATAAAAGAGGGTCAAATAATGGAAGGAAGGGATATGGGATAGATCCTATATGTGGCCGCTAGGATGCTACACTACATACAAAGCACAAACCATGATTGCTCCTGATGTGTATGTCTGACAGGATAGACAACAGAATGCGTGCCTGTGTATTTAATTCTTTTGTGTAATTTTAATGTTGTAATTTGGATAAATTGATGTTATTTCTTCAAATCCAATAAGCGTTTTATTTGGTGATCTCAAGTTTTCCTGTCACCTTGTCTGATTCACTTCTGGGATTTTCTTGCTTGCACTTTCTTCCTTATGTTTCTTTTCTGTCTTTTCTTGAACTCCTCAAATTTCATTAGGGGCATGCTGTTTGGTCAATATGGTAACTCTTTCATGACATCATAATTTTGAAGTATTCTCTAGAACAGGTTAAAAAATGTCATGTCTTATTGTGACTTTTTCTTTTCAATATACTTTTTGTAACAGTAGGTGGTGCATTCAGATATAGGGTATATAATTATATCTAAACTCTATGTATGTACTTTAACTTTGATAGAACTGGTAGGACCCTGTTGTCTTGGTAATGGTACATGACTGTGCTTAAAATTTGATTTGATTTTCATCTTGTAGTGCTACTTATATTGTCTAACTTGAAAACTATAAACCACGTAGATTCTTGCTACTCTGCATGCTTTGCAATGAGGCACTTCTTATGCTCTTAACATATGGTGCCAAATTTGGTTTTAAGAGTCCTAACTTATCACTTTTCCTTTTATTTCTGCTAGAGGCACCAATAGTGGTCTATTTGCTGTTGTAGGAAAATGATACCTGGTTCTGTTGACATTGTTCTGCCTCCTATTGAGCTATGAATCTGTCTAATTTCAGGCACAGCCATCTCCAACAACTGGAAAGTTCCTGTTCATGTCAAATGGCAACATGCGGAGCTTAGAATTATCATCTGATGCTTCTGAAAAATGTAAAGAGAATGGCATTGATGACATCTATACATCATCCTTTGCTTTCAAGCCTGCAACAGATTCAGGCTCCTCTTTTTATCATGGTGCTGGAAGAAAAGTAAGCACATTCTAATCATCCTTTTTTTACCACTGGAAATTTAGATACTTTTTTCTTTGACAAATTACTTTTCCAATCAACATGACATGCCATTTGCACACACAGTCATCATTTGTTATGAAGTTAATATAATGATTCAAGTTAGATATTTTCTGATGCACATAAGTTGACACTTGACAGCTATGTCTTGGCAATGATATATAGATCTATTTCTTCTTTTTGGTCATTTAGTCGGTCCTCTGTTTGCAGATAAATCCAACTACATTTCCTCAACAATCCCTTCCTGGTATAGAGGTTTCGGCTCAGTCAGAAAATTCTTTTCAATCTCAAAGTGTCGATGCGGTCAAAGTTCAAACTGAGAACAAAAGTGGCCTTCATCCTCAGGCAGACTTTGTCGAATCGCCTCCTCAAAAAGATAATGGAATTCAAATGTTCTCGGCTGATCAAAGGGCTTTTGATGCTGTTGGTGGTGGCGTTGAACATGCTGCACCAATTGAAGAGCAAGCTGAAGAAGAAGGAGATCAAAGAGGCAACGGGGACTTGATGGCTGGTGGTGTTGGTGGTGCACCATCTGATGATGGATATAACTGGAGAAAATATGGCCAAAAGCAAGTTAAGGGCAGCGAGTACCCACGGAGTTACTACAAGTGTACACATCCGAATTGTCAGGTTAAGAAGAAAGTAGAACGGTCTCATGAGGGCCATATAACTGAGATCATCTACAAGGGAGCGCACAACCATCCAAAACCTCCTCCAAATCGCCGGTCAGGTATAGGTTCGGTTAGCCTTCACACTGACATGCAAGTGGACAACCTTGAACACGTTGAACCACCCAATGGTGGTGATGGTGACCAAGGCTGGGGTAATCTACAAAAGGGAAATATAGCTGGAGCTGCTAATTGGAAGCACGACAACCTCGAAGCAACATCATCAGCATCTGTTGGCCCTGAATACTGCAACCAGTCCACCAATTTGCAGGCTCAAAATGGTACTACTCACTTTGATTCAGGAGAGGCAGTGGATGCCTCGTCTACTTTTTCTAACGAAGAAGAAGAAGACGATCAAGGTACTCATGGTAGTGTATCATTAGGTTATGATGGGGAAGGAGATGAATCAGAGTCTAAGAGAAGGTATTTGTCATTAATTTTTAAAAATTTTCAAAGTAGTATTTATTTGTCTAACATGTTGATTTATTTTCTCAGGAAACTGGAATCATATGCAGAGTTGAGTGGAGCTACTAGAGCCATTCGCGAACCTAGAGTTGTTGTACAGACTACCAGTGAAGTAGACATCCTCGATGATGGTTACCGGTGGCGGAAATATGGGCAAAAAGTTGTCAAAGGAAATCCCAACCCAAGGTGGTCCTTCTCCTCTTGATCTGATCTGTGTATATGCATGCATCATTTCATTTATGTTTCAAAGCTGAACGTACCTGTTTTGCTGCAGGAGTTACTACAAGTGCACAAATGCAGGATGCACGGTAAGGAAACACGTGGAGAGAGCATCTCATGACCTTAAATCGGTGATCACCACGTACGAGGGAAAGCACAACCATGATGTTCCTGCTGCTCGTGCCAGCAGTCATGTCAATGCTAACGCTTCCAACACCGTTGCCGGCCAAGCTTCCAGTGTCCTTCAGGCCCATGTTCACAGACCTGAACCATCTCAAGTTCCCAATGGCATTGGAAGGCTTGAGAGGCCTTCCCTTGGCTCATTCAACCTACCAGGGAGGCAGCAGCTAGGACCCTCCCACGGCTTCTCCTTCGGTATGAACCAACCAATGCTGTCGAATCTGGCTATGTCAGGGTTAGGCCACGCGCAAGCAAAGCTTCCTGTCATGCCTGTTCATCCATTCTTGGCAGTGCAACAACATCAACAACAACACCACCACCAACACCAACAACAACATCGTCCTGCAAATGATTTGCGTTTCATGTTGCCAAAGGGAGAGCCAAATGTGGAGGGTATTCCTGAACGTGGTGGCCTTAACCTGTCTAGTGGCTCATCGGTGTACCAAGAAATCATGAGTCGCATGCCTCTTGGACCTCATATGTAAAATTTTTATTCCCTGATTCTTTAAAGAAAAACTAATGTTTACATCTTATAATATACATATATACATATGTAATGCCCAGGCATACATAGGTGGACTTTTCATTATTAGACTCTCATTGTAATGTTTGACATTCTTCATCACATGTCAAAGATATATGTAGTTTATTTTGCTGATTTATTGCATTCAAGAATCCTGGTCAATTTAAGAATTAGTGGCTATGGTAGATTGTGTTTAATTAAGAATTGTTCTTATTAGATTCAGCATTATGAAATAATTTAATTATGTTTTGCAATATCTTTGTTAAATTATTATAACAAGATTCGCTCGTCTTAGTTCACCGGTTTGTCTAAAGAGCGAGAAAGAAGTAGCTATTATGACTGTTGTTTTGGATTCTGTCAATGTAGAATGATTTGACCTGTAAATAGAAAAATAAAAATAATTGGGAATAATTGTACCTAGGCATTCGTAAAGTGTGGTTGAATATTTGTTTTTATAAATCTGAATATAATTAGTTTATATTGTTTTTAATTAAAATTCAATTCCAAACCACGAGAGCTAATAGCGTAATACCCTATGTTTACTTTTAGCTTTACTTGGTTGCCACCGACAACTTTTTCTAAAGCAAGTTTTTTCAAATAAATTTACTTTCACCCAATTAGTTTTCTATCATAACCTTGTTTGCAAGCATTTTAACCTAGTTGAACAGGAATCGTTTTCTTTGTTTAATTTTTTTTTATTTTCAAAATTCTGCAACAAGTATAATTAATTTTGAGAGAAGTAAAATTTTAACTTTTCCATTTAAAGAGAATTGATTTTAGGTATAAGACTCGCAAAACATATCTATCTATATTTACACTTCAAAAGTGATTTTTTAAACAAATTTAGTTCTTCTAAACACATTTTTAAAATATCACTTCAAAATAAAATCTTCAATATCGATTCTGCCATAATTAATTCTTTTAACATTGATCTCTTTTCAGAATCACACACGACCAAAATTTAAAACAAACGCTTTGTCAATCCATCAATTTTAAAGGGATTGGTTTAATAGTAATGCGTGTAATACGTACTTCAAAATTTAGCTATGTCAGAAATTTTTATTTTGATGCAGATGCAGGTTTCAACCACATGACAATTATTAATAAATAATAAACTACTAAAACTGTCAAACTTTTATTAGATTAGCGAAAAAAAAAAAGTAATTTGAAAGCATGGTATTTATAAAGGATAATTTATAATTAAATAACAGTATAAAATTTTTTATAGAGAGTATATATATTATTTTCTCTTTAAACAATTAATGCAAATTTTGAAAAATTAATTAAACAATTTGTCAATACTTATTAATTATTGTTATATCTTTCTTATCCAAGTATTATCTCCAAAGTTTTTCCATTAGGTAAGAATAGAAAAAAGAAAAAGAGTACAAGTTAGAAGCAAGAAGAGGTGGAGGTGATAAAATGATGAAAGATATGAATGTGAATCCCAGTGGTGGAAGTGTGGTCCAGTCCCTCCCAAACAATGTTATGATTTGAACCCCACTTATCCATATAATGTGCATCATGATTGATTCCCCTCCGTATTAAAACTTCCTACTCCCACACCCTAACAATCCTGACATCATCTCTGAATGCAGGATATTTGTAACAGCATTCAACAACATCTGTTTCAACAAGAATCCTTCCAAAGTTTATTAGTCCAAACAGAGTCTTAGGAGTTAAGACCATGGAAAACAACGCCAAAAGTTCAGCTTCTAGATTGGTCAATTATTTTTGCCTTTTAAATAGCCACAAAAGGCACTGTTCCCTCTAACAATCCCACTTGTTTTTCCTTTTCAAATCAAATGCAAAATTTACCTCAAACAAACCAGCTGAACAAAACTAATGGACAGAAATCACAATGTACTTCGGAAATTGAACCTATCAGAACATGGACATTACTGAGGATTCTTTTTAGACTTAAATATAAATAAAATCAATTAACTTTTATGTTTATTAACAAAATGTAATTAATATTATTTAATTTTATTAATCTCATTTAAAAGATATTTTTTTTAATTTGTCCCTCATTAAAATTTGATTTTAATAATAAAAAAAGTCATTGAAAATAAAATCTTAATTAAATGATTTTTTTAAAATAGTATTATTAAATGACATAAAATTAATTCATTTTTTATATTCAAGTGCACAATTCATGATTTTTTTAGGTATATTTAAATTTGGAGGGCAGAAAGAGCAGTAAGTAAGAGGAATTGGGAGTGCTCATTTTCTTTCCTTCAGAACAAATGCAAAATTTGCCTTACATAAGTGCCATAACAAGCAAAGACCTAAAACAATTTTAACGGAGTTGCTTACCTTATTTTTGCCAAATTTTTTTATTTGAATAACAAACACACAAAAATTACACAAATACCACACTCCCTCAAATATTTCCCACAATACTACAATTTACTGTTCAGATGAGAACTCCCCTTCCCCAACCCTGACTACCCAAATGTAGGTTTGAATTTTTTTTCCCTTTTAATATTCAATCTGACTTCTCCACATCTTTTTAATTTTTAATTTTTTAAAATAATTATATAATTTTAATTATTAGTTAATTTATACAATTTATTTCAAATAAAAATAATTTAGTACATATAATTAATTAAATAATTAAAATGAATAATTATATAGTTTATTTCAAACAATTTTTTTTAAAAGAAAACATTTTGAAAAGTTAGGTTGGCCAATTCCAACTTCTCAATGTTAAAAGGAAAAAAAAAAAAACTCCGATTGGAAAGTCAGGATTGGAGATAGAGTTGACAAAATGTAGTTTTGTTAATTTGGACTAAAAATTTTGGCATTTATAAAACTAGGTCAATTTAGCTTGTCTTGTTGGGTCGGGCTAAAGGTAATTTGAGCCGACTCACTAGGTTCATAGAGTTGGGCTAGGTCCAAAAAAAACTAGCCCAAAATGAATAGATTTCATTTGGCCCGATACTTTTAAAAATTTTTTTAAAAATTTAGTTATTTTCAAGGAAAAAAAGGAAACTAAGTCTAAATTGGCCTAGTTCAACGGACCACCAAACCCAACAAAATTCTAACACATATAAAAATCAAGGCAAATCATGTCAACATGTTTTTCCTCATTGACTCGTTAAGTCGGGTTGGTATGCATTAGCCCATATGCTACCTCTAAAGAAGGTTCTCACCTAAATAATAAGCAGGTAGTATGGAAGGAAATTTTTGGTTTGGTATGTTTGGTATTTGGAGAATTATTTTTGTGTGTATTACTCAAATAAAAAAAAAACTATTTTTGCTGTTAAGCAATTGTATCCCAACAATAGTTTCTCATAAAATTGCTTTTTTTTTTTTTAGAAAGAACAACTGTATTTTTATTAGGAATTTATATATAACTATCAATTTCTTATATATAAAAGATGTCAAACTTTTGCATTTTGTCTATTCAATAATTTTCTGTAAAATATAAAATTAATAATCAAACCGTGGAAATAATTTTTTTATAAAATAAATTAATTTTATAAGATTTCATGTAAATAAAAAATTATTTGATACTTTGTCGATCTACCTAATTTTAAAAGAAAATAAATTATACATTGATAATATAAAATAGTTTTATACTGTCATCTAATCACAATTCACTGTATGTAGTAAATTTGTTAAATTTTATAATAGGTACATTAAAAAACATATTAATAATTATTTGTGATTGAATAAAAATAAATAATTATTAAACTTTAATTTTACTAAATAATTAGTACGTGTACTTACGCCATGCATGGATACATGTAGAATGTGTAAATAGAAATAATATTATTAATTTTTTAAAACTAGATTTAATAATTATTTCTTTAAGTAATTACATCATAAAATATATAAAAATAAAAATAATAATAAATTAGATCAAAATTATTAAGATTTCATAATTAAAATTTTCAAAAATAAAAAAGATAAAAACAGACTTGAGGAAAAGGTAGATTTAAAAGATAAAATTTTTATTTTATAAAATAATTTATTATTTTATATATATAGTTCTAAAGTAATACTTAAAAATTATTACAATTTTGTATTTTTATTTATGTTTACATTAAATATGTATTTTTTTTAAGTAAATATTAAATATGCACATTTTGAAATTGGGTTGGGTGAACTTGACATCCTTTTATACATTCCATCAACAAAAATAATATATTTCAAATAAAAAAATAATATATTTTTGTAAGAAAAGCTAGAAAGCAAGTTCATGATCTCATTTGACAAACATACCATCTTTTAGTTGAATTAAATTGTTTCTAAAATATTAACAACCAAATCACTTGATAATTATAACAATTAGCTTAATTCAATTATTTTATTAAAAATACTATTTGAACAAAAAATACATCAATTATCAATTAAAATTAGAAAAAGAAAAGTTGATAATTATAAGAAATATACTATTTTTCAAATAATTCAATTGATTTTAGAATATTAAGACCTAAATCACTTTAGCGTATTTGGAAACTGCATATAATAACATTTTGCAAAAGCTAACATCTCTTCAGCAAATTCATATTGGCCCTTCATCGATACTACAAATAAAAAAAAATATAAATTAGATTTAATATTAGAAAAATATTAAAAAAATATAAAAACATGACATAAATTTTCAATGAAACCAAGAATAAAATAATTTAAAAAATAAGTAAGAGACAAACTATTCACCCAAAAAATAGTTTAAAACAACATGATAGAAACCCTGATAAAACCAAGAATAAAAAAATTTTACATCACAGTACCATTGAATGAAAATAAATATTTTTTTATAAGAAATGTTTTGAAAGAAACTTTAAAAAATTGCAAGCTAAACCATATATATACATACAAGACACAAACCAAACCTAAATAATTACTATTGGAAAAAAAAAACCCCACCTTAATCTTGAAAAATCTATCATCATTTGGTATACAAGGAATCTTACTTAAATCCTAGATTTTTTGTGATATTGACATAATATTCACCATAAAATAAGAGAAATGAGAATAAAAAAATAGAGAAAAAAAATAAAAACATAAAACATATAAAATCTCTACAACACCATCAAATTATCACATGCATTTACCATCAACAATGTCTTGAATCACAATAATAACTTTATATCGTATCCCCATGACATATTACAAAAAACCAACCATCTTCGAACTCTTTTTATTGCTCCCAATATCATCATGCAAAATAGAGGTGACAAAATGAACTTGACTCAAAATAATTTGTTCCAAATAAAACCGAGCTAATTTGACCTATTCACTAGGCTCTAAAAAGTTGGCTTGAAATGAATTGTGTCCTTTCGGCCTAGTATTTAAAAAAAACTTTAGAAATTTAGATATTTTTGAGTAAAAACAAAAATTAGATTCAAATTGGGCACAAATTTACCACGGTTGATAGACCATATAGGTCGGCTTGGATAACAAAATCCTATCTCATATGAAAATCGGGTCCAACTTGCTGTTTTTCCTCTTTAGTCCTTCAGATTGGCTCATTTGCCCCTTTAATACAAATTTCAATCAAAGAAGTTTTATAACAATGTTATACACAGTAAAATTAAAAAAGAAAGAAAAAAAAATGTAAAAAAAATATCAGAAGGATCTTCTTATTTCGTCAAAGAGAAGAAAAAAAAGATGAAACAATTGAGAAAGAAAACAAAGTTTCATACGGTTTGATCCTTCATATAATTGTTTTGGAAGATACTATCTTAAAATTGAGAAGAATATTCAATTTATCTTATTTAATTACTATTTCAATCTTCATGAAAAATATAAATCACGTTAGAAAATGAAAAATCGTTAATATTAAATAATAACAATTGTCATTGCCATTCGAATAATGTCCATTTTATCGTGACATTTTATTTTATTACAATTGTTTAATAGTACATTAATCATAACAACATAGAGGAAAAAAAAACTTTTTATTTCTAATTTTAAAAATTCATGAAAAACTGCTTATTAATAAAAACATTTAATAGCCTTAAGTTAACATTTCAATTTTCATACAAAAATAATAAGTCATATCCATAGAAAATAAATTTTTGTTGCTATTAAATAATAGCAATTATTATTGCAATTCAAATTACGGAAATTTTACGGTCACAATTTATTATAATTATTTAATAGTGTATTGATAATCAGAACAAATAGTAAAAATTTATTGAAAATACTACTCTACTTTTATATCTATTAAGATTAAGATATGATATTTAAAATATAAATAAATATTCATGAAATAACATGCCATTAAATCTCCAAATAAATCTTTTAAAAATAACAACTGTATTTTTTTTTATTAGGAATTCATATATAACTATCAATTTCTTATATATACAAGATGCGAAAATTTTCCACTTAGACTATGAAATCGAATAATTGAATTAAATGTTTTTATAAAATAAATTAAAATTTTCTTAAGTTTTATGTAAATAAAAAGTATAATAAATAGACTATATATTACTATTCTATAGTCATTAAACTGAAATTCTTTTTGATATTTTATCGGTTTACCTTATTTTAATAAATAATATAAAATAACATGGCATTGAGTCTCGAAATTAGGTGAAATTTAATATCCACTGAGGGAGATAATACGAAATTCATGGTTGGATTGATGGTTAACACTTAACACATTATACCAACTAAATCCAATCATAATCAGTATTAATCAGAATTTAGCTGTTGTAGAATACTAGAAATGAAGCAAGGCCTTACCCTTACCCTTACCCTTACCCTTATCCTTAGGCACTGATTCCAGTCCATGTTTGAACCAAGTTGGCAAGTGTTGTTGTAGAGGACCCAAATTCCCCAAGTGCAGCCAAAGCAGCATGTTTCAACTTGAAACTTGTGTCCCTAATATGCTGAGAATGCATAACCTGCATGAGTCTCTTCTCAACTTCCTCGGCAGTGACGAAGCCATCTTCTTCCCTCTGGTCCACCGCAACCGCCACCTTCATCTGCTCCACCATCACGTCCCTGTTCACGTGCTGCTCCGCGTAAAGAGGCCACGCAACCATTGGCACCCCCGCAACCACCCCTTCCAACACCGAGTTCCACCCGCAGTGACTCACGAACACGCCCACCGACTCGTGATTCAGCACCTCCACTTGTGGGGCCCACGACCTCACCACTAGACCCCTGTCCTTTGTTCTCTCCATGAACCCACTTGGCAACACCGAACCCAAATCAAATTCCTCCGTTGTGTCGAGAGGAAGCTGCTTTATTGCGTCGTCTTGTAACGGCCTTTTCACGACCCATAAGAACCTTTGCCCACTCCTCTCTAACCCATCGGCTATCTCCTTCAACTGTGACACTGAGAATGATCCACGGCTTCCAAAACACAGGTACACCACGCTTCTACTTTCTTGTTCATCAAGCCATGACAAACATTCTTTACTGTCCCTTGCTACATCTGATTATATTTAAACCAACTTTTTCTTACAAGTAAATTCAAAAGGAGGATTACTATTAACATATTCTTTAATATTTTCTTTTCAATTACATTCATTGATTCAAATTTGTGTTCATTTCACTAATTTGAAAATAAGATTTTTTTATATATATACACTTATGGGAAAAGTGTCAATACTTCACTATATAAGTTATCTCTGATGGTGATGGTAAATTTATCCGACTATTTTTGTTGCATAAAAGTTCACTTATACTTAATCTGATTCAAATGATAGGATGGTTTAGTCTTTTTTATGTTACATAGTAGGTATTAGATATAATTAATATGGAACAAGTTTGGTTAATTTATAAATTGAATTGTCGTACAAATTAAAATATAATTGAATCAAGGACTATAACATAATATACCTTATAGATCATATTCATATCTAGTTCACTAAAAAATTATATACCAATACGAATTTTACTAAAAAAGAAAACGTTTTTTTTTAAATTATAAATGTATTTTTTATAGCTCTGCTGTGAAGATGCAGTTGAGATAAATTATTGCGGCCGATCTATGAATGATTTGTCTTGGAAATTAGTTGGGTAGGTTTGAGTGTTTTAATTTTAAAAATGTTTAATTGATGTATAACATAAAAAATTATAATAAAAAAGAGAGTAAATTATATTGTCACATTGAGATGTGAGGTTAATTATTACAATGTCACTTCTTTTATGATTTAGTTTATTTAATTATATAATTAAAATAAATTATATTTTTTTATGCGAGATGGGAATATTACACTATCTTTTATTAAATGTTAAAATGAAAAATAAAATTATATATATTTTTTTAGAAAAGTAAAAATTGCATTCTAACTTTTCTTTTATTTTAAAATTTATATTTTAGTTTTTTAATATAGCATTAATAAAAAAAATTATTATAAAATTTTAAAAATATTTTTAAATATATAGTGAAATATAGTATAATTTATAATAATTTTTAAATAATAATTAATGATTAAATTGAAATAAATTATTATATATAATAAAATATTTAGAATTCAATAATATATTTAAAATAAATTTTATGATTTAATTATATATATTATAATAAATAAATATTTGTTAAAAAAGAAAAAATATTTTAATCCAAGATTAGTATTTATATCTTTTAAAGAATAATAGTATAAAAGATATTTTAATAGAAAAAATTTCAATAGAAGCTAATAAAACTTTTAAAAAAATTAAAATGTCATTTTTTAATCGGTCAAAAAAAGTATAATTTAAAATAAAAGACGACGTAATATTTATATATATAAGTAAAGGGGAGTGTAATTTAATTTTAAAAATATTTAAAACTAAAATATAGAAAACTTAAAAAAAGAATAAATGAAAACAGAGTTAATAATGACGCTGCTTATAAGTCAACAAAATGAAAAAAAAGAAAAGAAAAGAAAAAGTAGCTTCGTCTTGTCCAGCAGGTGTTTTGGTCCCTAAATGGTCTATTCATAGTGGAAGAAAAGAAATTTCTTAAATAAAATATAAAAGTTAGAAAATTTATAATTTTAATAAATTTTAATTAATAAAAATACATTATTTATTGAAAAGATAGAAAGAGAGAATCTTGAAGCAAGTAAAAATTGATTACAAAAATATATTATTTAAAAAAAAAAGAGACCTGATTGTTGCGGTTCAGCTATGAGTGGTCCAATATAATAGACAGAAGGCGCACGTTTTAGGTTTGGAAAGCACGCGCCTTCCGCAAGGGCCTTCACCGCCACAGGTTCAAGCTCAGCAAACGAGTTCACTATTATCCCACGCGCGTTTGGAAGGTACGTGCAGAAGTCGAGCATATCCCAGTACGCAGGGTCGTCCCTCTCCAACATGGGTTCCGGCATGTTCACCGCCTTCAGAGGCGCGTTACCCGGCACGCGCAGTTCCACCCCGACCATATCCTTAAATGACACGCTCGTCTCTTGGTGGAGTTTGGGGAAGTACGAGAAGAGCGCGAGAACGGCGGCGCCGGAAGTGAAGAAGCAGTAGACGGGGATTCCCATTGAGGAAGCTGATTCCATCGCGGAGGTGCAGAAGAGGTCGACTACGAAGGCTTTGACGGTGGCGGAGTTGGAGATTTGGGCGAGGATGGTGGCTACGTTGGGGACGTTTCTTCTGATGAAGTTGAAGCCCTTGGCGGGGATGGTGGCGGCGGTGGTGAGGTCGAGGGCGGTGTAGGGGAGGCGGTGGAAGGAGATGGCGGGGTGGGAGGTGGAGATGCGGTGGATGTAGGCGTCGATGGAGGGGTGGTCGAGGAAGCCGGTGGTGAGGAGGATTGTGATTGAGTAACGGTGTGTTTGGAGGAGCTTGGCCAACTCTACCATGGAAACTATGTGTCCAATGCCTGGTCCTGGGTACAACACTATTGTTTCTTGTTCCATCTTGCTCGCTTGCTGTCGGTAACCTTTGTTAATCATTTGCTTTATACAATGAATATTTATACATGGATATTTTTTCAACACTTTATCAATATTTTTTATTTTTATATTCTTTTATTACATTATATCACGTGTTGTTTTTATAAGGTTGGATAACATATGAAGCTTTTATGTATATAAATATATATAAAAAGATACCAAACTTTGATATTTTGAATGTCAAGATTAATTGATGCAATAATTATTTCTTTCTATATTTTTAAAATTGGATCATTCGTTGAGTCGGTAGTATTAATTCAAAGTTTAATAAAGATAAAATTGATATTAAAATAATAATAATAACAAATAAATAAATAAATATAAAATAACATTAATTAAATAGTATATTATAATTTTATAATATTAAAAATTAAAATAATACATAATTTTATAGGATTTTAATTTTCAATATATATATAAAAATTTAAATTAATAAACCGGTCGAATTCGACAATCCAATTTTGAAAACTATTGTTTTTGCTTAATCAGTAATTTCATGTTGAAACTCTAAATATAGTTGTAATCACCAGGAAAATTTTATATATATATATATATTATTGAAATATATATCTTTTATTTAGTACGTTTGAGTTAAGTTAGATCCTTATGAATAATAAAATTCTTCTAAATATCTAAAGCAACTATATATATTTAAAAGTTGATGATAAAATTATTAATTAAACTAAAATAAATAGATAATTATCCATTTCAAAAGTGATGGCTGTGAAAAATATTGGTTGAGTGAGTGAGCGGGTCAAGTGTATTTGTTCGAAATATTGACAGCACATAGAATTTGGATAGAAAATCATCCAATCAAGAGATGAAGTTCATTAAGTTCATGTTTTATAAAATTTAATGAATTTTAATTGTTAATAAAAATATATACTAAAGGTTATATTGTTGATATTTCCTATTGGTCTCACACGGGAAGATGGTTTAATTTTCCAAACATTTTTTTTTATCTGGAATTAATGGTGAGGGATGGGGTAGTTTACCTAAAAAACAAAGTACACCAAAAGCATCTGAATGTAGTCAAGGTTGGTTGCAACCATGGATGTTCCCGATAGAGACATAATATACCTGCTGTCACATGGAAAATGAAGAGAGAATTTATTATAATACTATCACTTTTAGAAATCCTAACATTATAAATACCTTACTCGCACATATTATTCTTCTATGAAAAAGTTATTAATTTGTCCAACACATTTTATAATAACGAGAAACAAAGTAAGAAAGATAAATGTAAAATATAATAAATAATATAATACATAGAAATAAACAAAAAAGAAATTATTTTATAAGTTATTTAATGCATAATATAATTTTTAATTTTATTTTTTATCTTGTCACGTCGTATCATTTATATCTTGGATCGATTGATTGATCAGTTTCTTAAGTCGTGACACTATTTAATTGGTCTCGAATCAATATCGTACAACTCAAATTTAATGTTGAAGTGAGATGTTGCCTGACATATCGGCAGAAGTCATATAGCGCGACTCTAGGGCAAACAATGCCCCCTGAACATCGCAGAGGTTAGAAAGCCTAGACAACATTGTGGTAAGGTCAAAAGGGGAGCCTAATGTCAGGTGATGTGACCAAAAGATAGCCCGTAGAGACAACTATAAAAACTGATCGAGGGACAACAGACAAAGGGTTCAAGACTTTTATGTACATTCTGTAATCTTCCTTGAGGTACATATGTGAACATTGACACCCATCATGAGTCTCGAGAAAATATTTCTCGACGCTTGCAAACTTAAGTAGACCAGAAGGTAACCATGCTTGTGATGAGACATCAAGCTAGTTCTAGCAATGGAGGAGAATATGATACCTTGCAACATTTGCTACGAGTAGTGGCTACTATATAAGAGAAGAGCGAACAACAAACGCACCTCAACACGGAGGCAATCCACCGACAAGAGGAGGTGGAGGAGAGACATCGAGAGGCCAAGGAGTGTCATGATGTTGTGGCCTTGAGATTGGCGAAGGAACACGAAGGGGAGCTATGGAGGCAGCTCGAGGTGTTGAAGGCAGCAGTAGAGCGAATTGAGCCAACTCCCCCTCCCACTTTTGAGGATTGCCATTCAGCGAGGAGATCGATTGGACCGTCATCCCGTCTCATTATAAGAGCTTGTTATGGACCGCTTTGACGGTACTCAAGACCCCCACATCCACCTGCAAGCTTTCCAGACTCAGGTATATCTAAGTGAGGGGGATGATGTCATTAGTTGTAAGTTGTTCCTAGCACATTGAGGGATGTGGCCACGTAGTGGTTCTCTACTTTACCTTCTAGAACCATTTGTACCTTCAATGATTTAGCGATAGCCTTTGTGTCACAGTTTGCTGCTAATAGAGCTAAGAAACTAGAGGTGACCGACTTATTTGACATCAAGCAGATGAGGGGTGAAAGCCTCAAGAAATACCTCACACGCTTTAATAGTGCGACAGACCAGGTAAATGACCCGAATTAGAAGTTCTTCGTAAAAGCCTTCAAGAAGGGATTAAAACCAGAGCAAATCAACAACTCCCTTACTTTGAGAAGATTGGCCAGCATGGGGAAATCAGGACCTAGGCAGATAAGCACATCGAGGCTGAGAAGAATCTAGCCGATCGGCGTTAGGCGGAGTTTGAGGCACCCTTTTTCTTGAGCAAGGGCGGCTAAGGACCTTTCGAAAAAATAAACCCCCAACGGGGAGGAAATTACAATCCCGAGGCTGACGTAACTCAAATTACCCCCTCAAAGTGGGAAGGTCCCAAATATTGAGAGAAGTGTACCACAGGAGTTAGCTGGACATTCCCCTCCTAATTGAGCGTCAACTCGGACCAGCCCAACATGAGTGGTGTGTAGAGTCAAATTGAAAAGCTGATCTATGAGGGTCACCCGAGCCATTTCGTGAAGATAGAGAGGGACACAAAAGCAAAGGAACATAACCATCTGAGGCTCAACCAGATTAGAGCCTCAAATGAGGAAAGATTGAGGGACAGGAGCGGACAAAGAGCTTTACTGACCCCGCTTCACCAGGGCATGATAGCAACAATATCGGGAGGGGCACGAGCACCAAGATGACGACATCGAAAGGAAAAGTACATCAGCTCAGTGATGACTGTACAAGCTAACACCACTCGCCCTCATGATCCAGTCATCTCTTTCTTAGATGATGACTATGACGATATGTTGCCACACTAGAATGACCCCATGGTGATTTCGGCATGTCCATAGAGTATAAAGCAGAAAGGGTACTGATTAAACAAGGAAATTCAGCGAATGTACTCCATTGTACCACCTTTCAGAAACTGGGGCTCCCTAAGTTGAGCCTAGAGGAGTGCTCAAGTACGTTGATCAATTTTGTCGAAGAGTAGGAGGAAATTTGGGGAACTTTCGGTGCAGGATCGGACGCTAAAGCTATCATAGTCAAATTCACAGTTTTCAATGCGTAGGCCTCCTACAACATGATATTAGGTCGACCGGCCTTGAATAGGCTCTAGGTAATAGTGTTGATCACATACCTTTGCAGAAAGTACCCAATAGTCGACTGGGTTGGAACAGTTATAGCATATCAACGTGTCACCCATCAATGTTATGGGGATAGTTTTAAGGATAGGTGTAGGGGGAAAGATCGATGTACGAGAGGACTGATAGTACACAGTTTATACCCCTTAGTAAGTCTTTAAGATGAGTGAAATAGAATATAAATAATGGTTAAGAATCAGGTGCTAGCTAAGATTTAGATTTTCAAAGATTAACTAAGGAATGTATAAAACATAGTTAAGTTTCTGATATTAACTAACAAAAGGTAAAGTCTTGTTTTGTAGGTCAAAGAAGAGACTAAGAACGAAGTCAAAAGTTAACAAGGAAGTCATCTCGACCAAACAGAATCGACTCCTTTGGACCGACACCGTGGCTGACCTCAAAGCAAAGCCGACTCCTAACCGAAACCGGATCTGTCGCAACTCTAGAATGCCGACTCCACCAAAAACAAGATTCAAGCACATGAAGTTATGAAAGTAGTTAGATTTGTTGTTTTTGGTAAATCTGTTAGATCAGGTAGTTAAAATCGTTATTTCAGTTATTGCGATTATAGAGTTAGTTAGGACACCTGTATAAGTAGGAAAGTATGGGAACGTTCAAAAGCTAGCGAAGCTTTGCCAATACACACTCGCACCCCACTATCACCTTCATATTTCACATCATCCTTCCTTCTTTGTTCCATGGTGCTTAAGTATGGTAATCGCTCAAGCTCGAGTAAATGCAGGACCAGGAGTTGAGTGCTGGTTGCCAAAAGGGGACTGTCAAGGCACGCTGGCACACTATTTCGTGATTCACCCCTCTGTACCCTGGCCACCATAGGCAGGACATCATATCTACTATTGATGGTTGTCATAGGAAGCCCAACATCATCTTTTACATTGAACCCAACTCCTTTGTATTTGTACTTTGACTAACCAATGAATTTATATATTTCTCTACACTTGTGTGCTTGTAATTCTTGGAAATTTAATTTGCTCTTGATTTGTATGTTTGTGCATGTTAAGACTAGATCACGCCTAGATTAGGGTTTGGCTAGAAACTACCTAGGTAATAATATAGATAATCTTTAGATAATCTACGTCAACCACAAGCTTAGTCCCTACTAACTCGAGGCCCTATATTGTGTAAGCCCTCAGTAGGTAACGAACGAATGTTAGGCAGTTGCCTTAGAAAATAGGTTAACGAAGAGATACATGCATGCTAGGGAAGTGAAACATAATTATTCTTTGATCTCATTGTATTTGATATCATAACTATACACAAATAGATATAGATGTAATTCTTTACTTAGCCTTAATCTTTACGTTATTTAGTTAGATCTTTACATTCCTTGAAACTTTACTTTTTCCATTAAAAACCCATTTATAATTCTCTACAAGAAGTTTGCATCCTACATAACTAGTTTTGTAATCTTAGTCAAACTTGAACCTTAGGATATAGGAACAAAAGTGTCAAACTACATTTCTTGAAACTCAAGAAGCAAGACTTGGTCTTGAACGAGTCCTCAAGGATGGCACCTTCAACAAACTGACCCCAAACTAGGAGGGACCCTAAAAGATTTCTTAGGAGGTAGGAAAAGGAGCTTAAAGGTTGGAGCACCTTGATGGAAGAAAGGTACCACATACATGGAACACGACAAGCTTACAAATTTACTACAGTTAGCACTTATTATATTGTACAAGTCTTTTGCTTTTGAATGAAATGCAAGATTTCTTCAAATAAGCAGTTGCACAAAAAATCTAAAGACCTGTGAGAAGCGGTCGACCAATGATCGCCTGAGGAAAAAAACTGAAGACATGTGAAAGGTGGTCAACTAATGACCATTAGAGGCAAAAATCTAAAGACCTGTGAGAGGTCGTCAACTAATGATCCCCAAGAAAAAATCTAAAAACTTGTAAGAGGCGGTTAACCAATGACCGCCTGAAGAAAAAAATCTAAAGACCTGTGAGAGACAGTCGACCAATTATTCCCCCTAGGCAAAGAAATCTTAAATTCGTACAAGACGGTGGATCAGTAATAATTCCAAGAAAAAAATTGAATAAGATAGTTAACAAGGTGTTACGAAAAACTAAAGACATTCAAATTACCTATAACTAACCATGTTTTATAACTAAAGCACATAACCCGACTAGCTAACATATTAGGAACAAAACTATGTTCGAGTTGTACTAAAGTCGCCTATAACACAAAACATCTTTTATCCAAAGGCGAAATCAATGCAAAAAAAAGGGACGAGAAGTTACTTAAAAAGTCCATCTTATTAATTAAATTTCAAGGTTAAAAAATTAGGCAGAACTAGGAGGGGTAGCCGCCTTAACCAACTAATCATCCACTATTTCCTTATAGATGTCAACCTCAGAAATATCAATGTTAGGGGACAAAAAGGATACTTGCTCTAGAGCGCGGCCAAAGCTCGCCTCAAATTACTCTAAAAGAGAAAAGTCCATCTCGGGAAGAAGCTCATCCTTCCACACAAGCAGCTCAACCCTCTGCATAAGCTCAGCTTCAAGAGAAGTCGCCTTCTCTTTAGATGAGGTAACCCGACCCTCCAAATCAGACACCTTCACCAGCAAGGTGTGTTCTTTATCTTCTAAGCGCTCCTTGACAACCAGGTACTTAGTTGCATCATCAATGGCCGATTGAAGTTGCACTCTCAAATTTTTCGTTTGTCGACGATTTTCTTATAAGCTCTCCCTAGCAGGTTGCAAGGCTCTCTTCAAACATTGACTTTCAGCCTTGGTATTCCTTGAATGCTTAGCCATCTTTTTCTTTTGGGTTCCCAAGGTTGTCAATTTCTACTAGATAGTACGAGAAAAAACAAGGGCATAGCTTGAGTATTCCTTGAGAGCCTTCAAGGCTCCAACCAGCCCGATATTATCCACTTTCTCGTTGTCAGAGGCAACCACCAAGTGTTGATCGACCACCTCAGCCAAAGAAAACTTCTGACTCCATATCGAGGGAGTGTTTGAATTTCTAGAAAGAACTAACTTCCAATCTGGGTTGGTTGGTAAGGCCTCCTTTGGCGAGGACACGAGAGAGGTCACATTGATGACTTCGTGATGACGTTTCCTAGCCCCTCCTCAAAAAGGGTGGTCAAAGTCTATTCAAAGCTTGTGGATGGCAGAATGGACTCCACCACGGAAGAAGCTACAGCACAGGTAGGAATCAGCGCCTTCTTCCTACGAAGTGCTTTGAGCTGGGATGAGGTGAAGCCTCTTGCAAAGAAATCAGAATCGTTAGTAATCCATAACCACAATGATGTAACAAAAAGCGATTTTATTAGATTATCACCCTTCTTAAGGAGATCAACATAGGATAAAGTCAGCCGCCCCAAGGTCGGTAATAAATTCCCCACTCTTCCAAAGAAACCCTCTACCCTAATATTGGTCGTTGGACACTTGGTCTAGAAAATAGGAAAAATGGCTCTACGACTCAATCAAGAAAAAAAATTTGACCGTCTCCCACACAACTAAAGTGAAAGAATCGATCCTTGAAAATTTTGTAGCTCTCGCAAAAGGGTTGGAGTAGGACACAACCGGGGTACTAAGCGAAGACCAACCAACTTTCTCTGTCTGTTGGATGGCAAAACCCAAAAAAAAAAACCATTGAGAGTGGGCAATCATCTTAACTCCTCACACAAAACTTCAAAGGCTCGAACGAACGTCCAGTTGTTCGGGTGGAGTTGAGTAGGGATGACGTTTAAAGTCTTTAACATTGTGCATTCAAAGTCTAAGAAAGCTATCCGGGCCCCTAATTTTAGCGTTAGGATGTCGTATAAGTAAGTATAGTAGACTCCTCACTATTCGACCCCTCACAAAAACACTCGTTTGGACGATAAGATAACACCCTTATTAACCAAGGCCCAACATAACATATCGCACCAATCACCCCATCCAAATCTTGGGGGTTGGTAAAGATCGACGACACCTTGAGGATGTCCTCGTCCACCCAATCGTAGGCCGACAATTGACAGTTCATCTCCTCGTTGACCTCCTTTCTCGAACTCTCTTCCTCTCCACCTTCACGGTACAACACACGCAAGGGGGCTCCTTTTTTCCATCATACTGAAGGAGGTAGTTTCCTCCTTAAAGGGGCTAGAGACCACCTTAGGAGATGTAGAAGGGGCGACATGAGGCCCTTCGCTGGCAATATTCCCTACAACAAAAATGGTAGGGGTCAGAGCCAAAACCCACATCGTTGTCGCCACTAGGGAATCACCAAAAAACTCCCCCAAAGAAAAACTAGACAGATAAGGAAAGAAAAATAAGTGTAAGGCCAAGAAATCTATACCTTTTTTTATGTTAGTAGAAATAAGCAAGCAAAAACGGAAGAAGTAGGGGAAGGATCAATGACAATGTAAGAAACTTAGGGAAACACAAAAGACAACAACGCTGAGGGAGACAACGTTGTGAAACTTGAAATGATGACTGAAGGGAGAATATAGTGCCTCGAGCCCACCCTTTTTCCAATGTTTGAAATAAAGGAGGGAGGTAGGGGAACACTAACAATCAATTAGTACGATTAAACCCAAAGTCGCAACCATCCAAAAGTGGGGAGCAAAGGGGCTAACCATCATGATCAATGATCCATCACACATCAATCCCAATCAATGGTGCATAGAATGTGTTGCAACATATCAACGGAGCGTAAATCACACCTAACGGTCACCTACATCTATTTTCCAATGGCTAGGAATGGAAGGGCTAACCATCATAATCAATAGTTTGTCACCTATTACTCCCATCAATGGTGCACGAAAAATGCTACAACATATCATTACATTAGAAATTCATAGGCGTCACGTGTAGTTAGAAGCCACGTGCCCCCACAAAGGAGTGATGGTCAACTCGACATGCAAAGCATTTTCGTACACTTCACTCTTTTCGGGCTATGGATTGGTCCACCTATGGACTGGGCAGCCAACCAAAGATTGACTAGATGTCAAAAGTACAAGGACGACCGAACACCCAGGCGGCTAGCTGGACTTCATAACTATGGGAACTGACTGGACGTCCAAGCATCAAGGCAACATCTCAATCACTCGCTGCTCTAAAGCATTTTTCGCTTGCTCAGGGCTTATGAGGATGTGGGTCGATCGATCGGCCAGTCCCTTGAGTCATGACACCACTTAGACGGTCTCGGATCAAGATCGTATAAATCACATTTATTGCTTAAGTGAGACACCACTTGATATAGAGGCAAAAGTCAAATAACATAGCTCTAGGACATACGACGTCCCATGAACAAAGTAGAGGTCAAAAAGTCCAAATGACACCCTTGTAGGGTTAGAAGGGAACCCTAATGTCAGGTAACGTGACCAAAAAGCAGTCCATAAAGATAGCTATAAAGATCAATTGAAGGACAACGAGTAAAGGATTCAAAACTTTTATGTACACTCTATAATCTTTCTCTATGTGTATGCTTGACCGTATCTATATTTCTCTTTTGTCTTTTCATTAAGTAATAAGTTTATGTTTGCTAATAGTAGACGCTAATAGTAGACGCTAATATACAATGACCGATGCTAATCTGATGTTCGCTTATGTTTTGCATCAACTTTATGTGTAATGGTAACTAACGCCAACAAATAGACGCCAACCGGAAGTAAAATAAAAAAATCACATGACCAACGCTAACTTGAAAGTAAAAAAATAAATTAATTAAATTACCAACAATAACTTGGAAGTAAAAAAAATACATGAGCAAGGCTAACCTTTGCATCCATCCAAGAAACATAAGCTAATAGCATCGGTACGAGTGTCATCTTAATGTTTGCTATAACGTTAAGGTAACATTTGTTTAAATGGTTTATTTATTTATTTTCAACATTTGGGTTTTTAAATAAAAAATCTGTATATTTAAATTAAAATAATAAAAATCATAGTATAATTTAATATGCACAATATATGTAGAAATAAATAAAAATTATATATACAAACAATAAATTCTTATGATATCTATAAAAATATACAATAGTAAAACATAACTATATATATATATATATTTATAAAAGTCTTGTCAAACGGACATATATACTTATATCATCCCAATAGTGGGGAAGAGAATTATTTGGCGGCTAACTCTCAATATCCACTACAAAAAATTCAATATTAGCGACCGCAAAATCGGCGGCTAAATGCCATAAATCGGTCGCAAAATGTGAAATTTGGTGGCTAAATCCTTTAGCAACGGAAATAGCGACCGAATTAGGTCGATAGGTAAAACCCTAATTGCTAAACGAATTAGCCACCGAATTTTATTCGGTGGCAAAATTAGCGACGGAAATATTCGGTGGCTATATGATTTGACATGTAAATGTAATTGGAAATTTAACAATCTTCCGGTCACTAAATCAATTTCGAAATTCAATTATATTTAAATATATCTTAAAATATAATATAATAAAGTTTCGGTTGTTGAAATCCGTCGTTATTTCGGTGGCTGAAATCCGTCTCTATTTCGGTGGCTAAAACTAAAGCTTACTGTGGCCCTCTCTCCTTACTTTGCTACATTGTTGTCATCTACCACATTAATTACTCAATCTACCACATTAATTACTCAATCTACTAACATGCATGAGAGAGCATTGACCTCAACAACGTGAGCTTTCTCATTAGATTTATGGTTACCTACTTAGCTCTAGCTACCCTCTAGTTAGAGGTAATGCTCGATGAAAGAGGAGTAATTGATTCATTAGTTAGTGAAGTCACCTAGGACAAACATCAGTAGGGAAATCTCTAATGTTGTAAATATGTTTTCTATTATTGTTGTCAACAACCTCCCACCAAATGTCAACCCTGGTCGATTGTGGAGTCTATTGTATCCCAATCAAGGAGACCTCACCAACATAGGATTACATTTGGCAAAGACGTTACTTATATCTCTCGTGTTCAATCTGAAAATTATTATATTTTGACAAGCAAGTTGTATTAAAATATATTATATGATTGACAACTTATCTAAGAGCAACTCACATTTGCTTATCTTCTTCTTGTGGATAGTTAAGAAAAGCTCACCAGGACTAGAATCTCGCCTAAATTTTGGTATCTATTCCATTAAATGTTTGTCTATGATCGTTAGAATTAAATTAAATTAAATTCAACTAGAATTAAATTGGATTATTTTGGTACATTAATATAATAAAAAATTTAATGTTATATACAATTATATAATTAATTAAATATGAACCAAATTATTTTTTAAAATAAATATTAATATACATAAGTGGCTAAAGATAATTTTAAGTTATTCTATTGAGTAACATTTCGTATATATTAAATTTCATTAATTTAATTATTAAATTTTTTGATGTGATTTCAACCATTATACATACAAAATTTGAAATAAATCAAATAATTATTTAAAAATTCGGTTATACGTTCAATTGAATTTATATAATGAACTGTCAAATAGTTTTAAACTTTTATAAAAATATTGTAAATTTAATATACTTAAAAAGAATTTCTAATTTAATGTTTAAATTATTGAAATTAATATAATAAAAGGTTATTAAATAAAACAACTTTATTAATAATCATTCTTAAAGTAATTCGATAATAACTATAGATATATTTTATATATATTATGTAAAATATTATTTATTATTCTATTAAGTAAAAAAAATTATTATTGTAAATTAAATTAGATTAATATATTATAATTAGTTAATAATTTTTTGAAAAATTATTTATATGTGTTTTTAATTAAAATTAAATTAAATAAAAAAATTATAGATTATAAGTAAAATATTATATATATATTTTTTAAAATATATTTAAGCATAAAATATCAAACCTATTCATGCTGTAATAAATAGTATATGCTTGAACATGTTGAATCATTATTAACACCACAAGCATTTCAACTATCCAATTAAAATCACAATTTGAATTGGTATCAGAACTTAAAACAATTTCTACTTCTGCAACATTATTAATCAGTAATCACAATTCACATTTCACAATTCACATTTCACAATTCACAATTCACAATTCACAATGGCATTAGGAACTAATTCCACTCCATGTTTGAACCAAGTTGGCAAGTGATTTTGTAGAGGACCCAAAATCCTCAAGTGCAGCCAAAGCCATGTGTTTCAACTTGAAACTTGTGTCCCTAATATCCTGAGAATGCATAACCTGCATGAGTCTCTTCTCCACTTCCTCGGCAGTGACGAAGCCATCTTCTTCCCTCTGGTCCACCGCAACCGCCACCTTCATCTGCTCCACCATCACGTCCCTGTTCACGTGCTGCTCCGAGTACAGAGGCCACGCAACCATTGGCACCCCCGCAACCACCCCTTCCAACACCGAGTTCCACCCGCAGTGACTCACGAACACGCCCACCGACTCGTGACTCAGCACCTCCACTTGTGGGGCCCACGACCTCACCACTAGACCCCTGTCCTTTGTTCTCTCCATGAACCCACTTGGCAACACCGAACCCAAATCAAATTCCCCCGTTGTGTCTTCAACGTGCTTTGTTCCCCCATCTTGTAATGGCCTTTTCACGACCCACAAGAACCTGTGCCCACTTTTCTCTAACCCATTAGCTATCTCGCTTAATTGTGATATTGAGAATGATCCAAGGCTTCCAAAACATAGAAACACCACGCTTCTCCTCGGTTGTTCATCCAGCCATGATAAACATTGTGTCTTGTTCGTTGCTACATCTGATTCTATAGAAGCATAGCAAAAAACATTCAAAGTAAACTCCCACTTTGTTTCATGAAAATATATGTTTTGTTCATAGTTTAATCTTTGATTCAAATTTTACCATGGTTTAGTCTTTTTGTGATACATAGTAGATATTAGATATATTCTACTCGTTTCAAAACAAACAGATGTTATAACTTCTCTTTTTGTTCTAAAACTATTAATATTTTACAAATTTCAACTCTGATTAATTATATTTTTATATAGACTCCTATTTAATAATCATGTCTTACTCTACTATTACTCTTATAATAAATATTAAATAATGTAAATAATTCAGATTAGTTATAACTACTTTTAGAATGAGTCAGTGAGTTATTGAATAATTACTTGTATAGTTAGTAAGTGAGTTATTAAATAACTACTATGGAGTTAGTAGTTATATGTTTGGTAGTTAATTAGTAGATTGTTAACTAACTACTTGTGAATGTGATAAATGGTAGTGAGAAAATGAAATTTTGTTAGTGTCTTATCCATATTATTCATCTTGTTCTTATCCCTTTTTTTTCTTCTTGTTTTAAGTGTGTTCTAACAAATGGTATCTGAGCTTTTTTTTTTATTGTGGACCTATAGGGAAATCTGAAAATTCAAAAAGAAAATCATGGTAGAAGTGTTGGAAATTGTAAAGAATGACATTCAAGAAGTGGAGGTTGGTGCTATAGAGGTGCAGATAGTAGTTTATAGGAAGTCCAAGAAGAAAGACTGCAAAGCTCTCTTCTTGATCCATCAATGTGTGGATTCTGCCAATTTTGAGAAGATAGTTTTAGTCAATTCAACTAAGGAGACTTGGGATATTTTGAACAAGTCATATGGAAGTACTGATAAAATCAAGAAAGTGAAGCTTCAATCCCTTCGTAGATAATGAGTTGTTGTCCATGAATGACCAAGTATCAATTAGGGATTACTACACCAGAATTCAAATGTTGGTCAACTCAATGAAGACTTGTGGTGAAAATTTATTGGATCAGCAAATAGTAGACAAGATTTTGAGAACTTTGACCCCCAATTTGACCATATTGTGGTGGCAATTGAGGAGTCAAAGGATCTTCAAAGGATACAGATGGAGGAGTTACAGAATTCCCATGAAGCTCATGGACAAAGGCTTCTTGAGAGAATCAATATGAGAGTTGCTACTCAAGCTTTGCATGCACAAGCCTTTCAAAGAAATGATGGTAGGGGCAGCATGAATAAGAAGAGAAAATGGAAGAACAAATTGAAAGATTCTAGTGAAGGCCCAAAGGTCTCAAATTAGAATTCTAGTGGTAACAACTATAAGAAGAATGGAGGTCATGGAAAATTCAGCAAGAAGGGAGGTAACCAAAACAAAGGATGGCAAACGAAATTTGATAAAAGGAATATACAATGCTATGCATGTAAAAAATGGGGTCACTTTGCATATGAGTGCTACGACAATAAAGGAAAGCAAAAGAAAGAGGATGAAACTCAAATGGTACAAGGTGATAGTGATGATTCGAATTTAGACCATGTTCTTCTTAGGTGACAACATCAAATTGTGACAAATTTGATTTTTGGTATTTAGACACTAGGTGTTCAAACCACATGACTAGGAATAAGGGGTGGTTTGTAAATCTTAATGAAAAAGTTAAAAGGATGGTGAAGTTTGCAGATAATAGCACTGTTACAGCTGAAGGAATGAACAAAGTTCTAATTCATAGAAAATATGAGCAGCAGTCATTCATAATAGATGTTCTTTATGTGCTACAAATGAAGACCAATCTATTAAACCTTGACCAACTATAGGAGAAAGGATATGTCATGAATATGAAGCATAATATGATGAAAGTATATGACAGCAAAAGAAAATTGATTTTTAAGGCTCCATTAAAGAATAAAATATTTAAAATTGTAATTCAAATTGGTGAAAGTTATTATCTTGTAGATATTGTAGAATATCAAAATTGGCTTTGGTATCTAAG
This sequence comes from Mucuna pruriens, assembly GCA_025330945.1. Taxonomy (NCBI): domain Eukaryota; kingdom Viridiplantae; phylum Streptophyta; class Magnoliopsida; order Fabales; family Fabaceae; genus Mucuna; species Mucuna pruriens. The sequence continues at coordinate 2,325,486 of JAENHJ010000086.1, read as the reverse complement.
ATTTGGGCATCTAAATTTCGGGAGTTTGGGTCTACCAAAAAAGAAAGGGATGGTTCATGGTTTTCCCTCTATAGAGCCACCAAAGGAGTTATGTGAAGGGTTCCTTATAAGCAAACAAACCAAAAGTTCTTTCAAGTCTAGCATTCCAACAACAAAGAAACTGATAGAAGTTGTCTATTCATACTTGTATAGTTCAATGGAATCAGTTTCACTTGGAGGTAATCACTACTTCATTTCCTTTATTGATGAATTTTCAAGGAAGTTATGGGTCTATTTGATTAAAAGAAAAGGAGAGGCATTTGAGGTGTTTAAAAAGTTCAAGGCAATGTTGAGAAACAGTGTAGCCGGTCCATCGAAATCCTTAGAATAGATGGCAGTGATGATACACTTCACATGATTTTCACTCCCACTATGATAAGGAAAAGATAACTCATGAAGTTATTGTTCCTTATACTCCTTAACATAATGGAAAGACTAAAAGGAGAAATAGAAACTTAATGAACATAACTCAATACAGGCTTAAAGATAAGAATATGACAAAACAATTTTAGGGAGAAATTGTATCCACAGTAGCTTATATACTAAATAGGAGTTCAACTAAGAACCTAAATGATGTGACTCCTTAGAAGACATAGTCAAAAAGAAAAATAGTGAGACCCACCTAAATTTAACAAATATGATTATATTAAAAAGAGTTACGTAATACTCTTCAAAATTATATATAAGATTTTTCAACTTTTTTTTTTTCTAGCTCTGCTGTAAAGTTGCAGTTGAGATCAACAATTTTTGTTGTGCTACTAGTGAAAGATTTTGTGCGATTTGTCTACATGAAAAGTTAATAAACTTTCTAATTAGTTTTTTTAACATTATTTTCTAATAAAATCAGTATAATGTACATTTTATGAGAATTTTAAAATTTTTAAAGATTTTAAATTTAAAATCAGTATAAACAACTAGTATGGACTGCCCTAAGGAACCCTAGGATTGAAAAATCCATTTCCAGCATAAATATTTTTTAGTGAATTTTGATAGGTAAAAAAAGTTACTGAAATTAAAAATAATTGTTATATATTATTAAAATAATTACTAAAATTAAATCATTTATTTTATTTATTATAATAATATATCCAACAATTATTTTTAACTTAAATAAACGAATAATTACTTTTTACCCATCACTTTATAATTCAGCCTATTTTGAGCTCAAAAGACTTAGTCCACACTCTTGTCTCTTTTGTTTCAAGTAATCACACGTGATTGTGTTTTTTGTTTTGTATATTTAGTTAAATTTGATGTTAGGTTGTGAGTAGTATAAAAAAAAATCAAAAGTCATCTATTTGCGTACTCTATTTAAAAAACCACGAACAAAAGCATTTTATTTATTAATTCTTTACGTACTCTATTTTAAAATAATATTATGTAATAATAAAAAAAGACCAGACCTAATTGTTGGGCTTCCGCGATGAGCGGTCCGATATAGTAAACAGGAGGTGCACGTTCGGCGTTTGGAAAGCACGCGCCATCTGCGACGGCCTTAACCGCAACAGGCTCAAGCTCTGCAAACGAGTTCACGATAATTCCACGCGCTTTCGAAAGGCGCGTGCAGAAGTACAACATGTCCCAGTAAGCAGGGTCGTCCCTCACGAGCATGGGTTGCGGCATGTTCACCGCCTTCAGCGGCGCGTTACCAGGCACGCGCAGTTCCACCCCGAGCATGTCCTTAAAGGACGTGGTGGTCTCTTGGTGGAGTTTCGGGAGGTAGGAGCAGAGTGCGAGAACGGCGGCGCCGGAAGTGAAGAAGTAGAAGACTGGGATTCCCAGCGAAGAAGCTGATTCCATCGCGGAGGTGCAGAAGAGGTCGATTACGAAGGCTTTGACGGTGGCGGAGTTGGATATTTGGGTGAGGGTGGCGGCTACGTTGGAGGAGTTTCTTTTGACGAAGTTGAACCACTTGGCGAAGAAACTTACGGTGGTTGTGGCAGTGGTTGGGGCGGTGTGGGGGAGGCGGAGGAAGGAGATGGCAGGGTGGGAGGTGGAGATGTGGCGGATGTAGGTTTGGATGGAGGGGTGATCGAGGAAGCCGGTGGTGAGGAGGATTGTGATTGAGTAATGGTGTGTTTGGAGGAGCTTGGCCAACTCTACCATGGAAACTATGTGGCCCATGCCTGGTGCTGGGTACAATACTATTGTTTCTTGTTGCATTTTGCTAGTTGTCACTTGGTTTTGTCGGTGTTGGGTACAACACTATTGTTTCTTGTTTATATACCATGGAGTGTACCAGGAAAACATTATAACCAGTTAGGCTATAAATTATTAAGTGTTCTTTGACTTTAAACATGATCATAACTACTATCTAAATAATATATATAATTAACTATTATTAATTAAGTTTAATAGTAATTTACTCAGTGCATATAGTATTTTTATATTGATACTATAAATCTCTTTCATGACTTATTTTTTATTAATTTATTTTTTAAATTAAAAAACTTAAGTATGTGAAGATGGTTAAATCATAATGAGATAGTATTTTAAAAAAGCACCTAACTTTTTTTTAAAATATATTAATGAGAAATGATAGTCATTCGTTTTAAAAGCGATGGCTGAGGAAAATATTGATTAAATGAGTCAGAAAATTGACTTTAAAATTAGGATTATTAAAATTCGACGATGCGTTCAATGCAAGGATGTAGTGGTTTAGTTCTCGTTAATTAGTAATGTAAGTTGTTGACCAATTAATTGACTATTTTATATGAAACATGTCGTGATCGTACAGTATTTTAATAATTAGTTGGTAGAGAAATAATCAGTGGACTATTTTATATGGAACATGTTGTGTTCGTACAGTGAACTATTTTATATGAAACATGTTGTGTTCATACAGTATTTTAATAATTAGTTGGTAGAGAAGGAATTAGTTGACTATTTTATAAGAAATATGTTTTCGTAAAGTATTTTGATAATTAGTTGGTGGAGAAAAATTGAGTCTAATTAAAAAAATTAGAAATATTATACTGGTCAGTGATTTTTTGTCCATTCAAACTGTTGGAGCCAAAGAAACTCTAGAAGCTGAGGCAAGAGACGATTAGGGGGAAGATCCACTGAGGTCCGTCCCCATCGTGCACAAAGTCGTTGGTGCCCGCCCTTGCTTGCGTAGAGGGACATCTTCTCCATCTTCAACTTGGCTGAACTCCAGCACCAGCACTACAGGTCCGCCCTCGCATCACAAATCCATCCCCCTCATGCACAAATTTGGTAGCGCCCTCCCTTGCCCGCACTAGGGGTCCTCGAAGCTAAGCGCGCGGACGAGGCGGCACAAACTTTTCCACAACGCCAACGTGCGAAGAAGTTAAAGAACTACAGTGGAGCTTCAAGAGAGACCTTTGCACAGGCTCGGTCATTAATGAAGCAAAATCAAACTCCCAGATCAGTCGGTCGAACTCGATCTCTTCATCAATGGTTTTGTTTGGGCCTTTAGAGGTCGAGAACCAATTTTCACGCGAAATGAAGAACGGCTTCTTCGCTCTACACTTCGACAACCTCTTTCTCCTAGTCTCCCCCCATTTCTCGCGTGGAAAACCTTAGATCTGCAATGCTCCACCTCCAGCAGCGTCGCGACTCCATACCGGCCACCACCTAGTGGCGCAACACATTCGAGGAGAATCTGGAGTAGTGGTTGCACCTCAATGAACTGGTTTATTGCTACACCACAAATTGGATCAAAGACGAAAACAAGTACGAACACTACCAAATCGTTAGAATGTCATCGTTTCATAACCAAATATACAAAGGCCCCGACACTTACATTGATTAGTTGATGTCTCTTCAATATATTGTTGATGAACTCATCTATTGGTTGTAGTTTCAAATTGTTAGATTTGTAATTTATGTAATCTATCTTGGTCACCGTAATGTTCAAAATTGTTAGATTTGTAATTTATGTTTAGAAATTAATCGTTATGCCATGGAAAGGTATAGTATACTACTATAAAAAATGTACTAGTATATTAAAAACAAAGATTAATTCTTTATCTTTAAATTTGTTGAAATAGCTTCATTGATATTTAGGACGTATGATTGTGTTTAAAATTTGGGTAGCTAGAGCAAATAATCTTTGCTGACAATTATTTTTAGTTTAACACATAATTATCTTTGTTTCTTTGCCTAACAATGTTTGATAGATAATTTGTATAATTACTGAAAAACAATAGATATGGGAATCAATAAAATAAAAATAAAAGGAAGTTGCTTGGAGTTGCTCTTTAAAGACTCTGAAAGAGGTGGTCAATCAGTAAAATAAAAATAAAAGGAAGTTGCTTGCAGCTGCTCTTTAAAGACTCTGAAAGAGGTGGTCAAAGACCCTTCAGAAAAAAAAATCAAGACCTTAAGAGAGACGGTCTAAGACCCATAAAAAAAATCAGGACCCTGAAAGAGGCAGTCCAAGATCCCCTCTAGCAACAATCAAGACCTTGAGAGAGGCGACCCAAAGATCCCCTAAGAAAAAATCAAGACCATGAGAAAGGTGATCCAAAGATCCCCAGGCAAAAATTAAGACCATGAGAGAGGCAATCAAAGACCCCCAAACAAAAATCAAGACCTTGAGAGAGGCAGACCAAGACCCTCCCTAGGCAAAATCAAGACTCTGAGAGAGGTGGTCCAAAGACCTCCGGGCAAAAATCAAGACACTGAGAGAGGCGGTCCAAAGACCCCCCAAGCAAAAATTAAGACACTGAGAGAGGCGATCCAAAGACCCCAGGCAAAAATCAAGACCCTAAGAGAGGCAATCAAAGACCCCAAGCAAAAATCAAGACCCTAAGAGAGATGGTCCAAGACCCCCCAAGCAAAATCAAGACACTAAGAGAGGCGGTCAAAGATCCCCCAAGAAAAAATCAAGGCCTTGAGAGAGGCAGTCTAAAGACCCCTAGGCAAAAATCAAGATCTTGAGAGAGGCAGTCTAAAGACCTCCAAGCAAAAATCAAGACCTTGAGAGAGGCGGTGCAAGACCCCCCAGGATGAACTGAAGACCCTGAGAGAGGTGGTCCAAAGATCTCCCAAGGATGAATTGGAGACCCTAAGAGAGATGGTTCAAAGACCCCTCTAGAATGACTACCCGGGACAAAAGACTTGTGAATGGCAGTCAACCAACAATTGCTCGGGGCACAATTCGAAAAGAACTACCAAGCAGAAGCCAACTACGCAGAACAATGAGGCTCATCTAGTTGCCAAGAAAAAGAATTGAACTCGTGATAGTTTAGTCTTAAGCACCATTCGTCTTACTCGACACTTAAGAGGTTGTGTACAGGTCGGCCTTTGACCCTCTCGGTCATTCAAACCCCTCCCAGTTATGGACCGGGTTGGCAAAGTGGACCAAGGAATCAACCGACCTCAATATAGCTAATCGACCGGATACCAAAACATCACTATGATCACTAAACGACAACCTGGTCATTCAAAGTGCATGTCGTTTTCACTCAGTACTTGGAAGGCTATGTATAGGTCAGTCTTTGGTCTTCCCAACCATTCAACTCATTCCGGTCGGTTCTCCAGAAGGGCCAACATAAGACAACCTAAAAAAGTGAGTATAAATAGATAATAGAAGGAGGGGAAAAAGGATCTAAGATTAGGTATACTCTATGATTCTCTAATAAGGAATCCCAAATTACAGACGTGAACAGGTGTAGATTTTTTGTTTTTAGGAAATATATTTTTAAGAATTTTACATTTAAAAATATTATTTTTATGGACATATTTGATTGGAATTTTGTAATCTTTTAAGAATTTTTGTTCAAATCTTATATAAATATGAAAATACGATAGGCTCAAGTTTAATTTTTTATAACTTTAAATAAACACAACCTACCTCACAGATTATTTGTTTGATGATAACTATTTTATTAAAAAAAAATGAAAACTTGACACCGATTAAAAGTTAGGAAGCTCTAAAGTTGGTTAACCGACAGCTTAAAAGGTAATTATAGTTAAGTTAACTTATTAAATTATAAAATTATATATTAAAATAGTTGATAAATATAAAGAAATAAAAATAAATATATTTATATGATATTTTTATATTACTTTTATTTTATAGTAATTATTGTTGTGATTAAAATATCTTGAAGTAACTATATTGAAAAATATATTATATAAAAAAATATGTTAAAGTATAATATTAAAAATAATAAAATAAATAATTTAAATAGTTTAATGGTTAAAACAATAAATAATATAATAAAAATTTTCACAAAACATAAAAAATAAAATAAACATATAATTGATCAATATCAATATTAATATTTTATTTTGAAGTATTGTGCTAAAATAATAAAATAAATAATATAATAGTTAAAATAAATAGTGTAATATAAAATATCTAAAAAATAATATAATAAAATAAATATATTATTTATCATTATCAATATACTAGGTAATAAAAGTGTAAAAATAATAAAACTCTTTGTTATGTAAAAAATATATAAATAATAAAACCATACCTCATTAGTAAAAGAAAAAAATATAATAAAGCATACCTTAAAAACAATATATATATATATATATATAATTAGAAATTAAAAACTAGTATTTTAAAAAAATCTCACAAAACACTAGAACAAGCTTGAAAACAAACTATTTATCAAATAATATAAATTAAGGTCATACAATTTTTTCTGCTAGTATAAAGAAAGTCAAAAATTAGTTAAAATGAGATACAAAATATAACCATGATCTATTGTTTTGGTGTGAACAAAGAGAGACCAGAACGAAGAATATCAAGTTTGAGTGTCCATGAGTTAGCAATTTATTTTATTTTATATCTTATGTTTACTTCAAATTTGTTATAATTTGAATATGTTGTACATATAGTATATCAATCATTTTTTATTGGAATTTGATTTGAATAATTTTTATAATATTTTTTTATTTGAATCTAAAAAAATTAAATTTTTTGTCAGGATAATTTAGAAAATAACAAGCAATGTAACGAGACTTAAGATATAAATATAGTAATGAGTATTCAATGTGATGAGTGAAACAACAATGATATATAACCGTTTAATTACTAACACCTTGTTAAGACTCATAATCTTTTTTACTTTTTCTATTTTTATGCTATCATTCCGTTGGGCCTTTTGTCTCACTTATTTGTTCTATTCCAATGATTTTGACAAATTCAAATTTAAAAATTAAAGTAAATATATTTTTTAAAATCAAGTTTGTATTATGATTCATCATAATTTTATTTGGTATCTTATATATATATATATATATATATATATATATATGTTTTTGAAAGTATTAGTTTTCTAATAATTATGTATTAATGATATTTTTTAATTTAATAGATAATATTCTATATAACCTATATTATATATTTAAAATATATTTTAATTTTATTTAAGTTTTATATTTAATTATATATTAAAATTAATATGTTAAATTACAAAATCAGATTAAATCAATCTTATAACATACATTTATATTAAAGGAGTTATTTTTAAATTCAAATAAATAATTCAATTAAAAGAAAAAAAAAACAATGAGGTCCCCACCAATAAGAGAAAACACCGTTTTTGCTTTGGACAGGGATTTTTTTCAATTGAAAATAATAATTGGAAAGCGTTCAGTTTTAAAATTTTGTCTTTTACATATTAAGATTATTAAATATTACAACTAAATATATACAACCTTTAGCATGGTGGGAATCACGTGTTTTGTTTGAATTGTTTTCATAGGTTGATTAACTAAGTGCCACAAAATTATAAAAAATTATTAAAATAGAGTTATGTTAGAAATAAAAGTATATATAAATTAGAATAATTATATTAAATAAGAATATTTTTAGTTGTCATTAAAAAAATAATTTTAACTATTTTAAAAGAATTTTTATCATATTATATTTTATTTTTAATTTATAGGAATCAAACACAATATAAAAAATTTACAATATTCACATATTTGTTTAATTAATTGAACTATTAATTTTAATATTTTTAAAATAATTAAATTTAAATATTTTTTAAAATAAATTATCTATAATCAAAATAACATTGAATTTATTTATCGTAAATTCAAAAATATAATTTATATATTAAAAATGTTTATTTATCATAATTTTTAGGTTAAAATGTAATTTTTGTTTATCTGTTTTTTTCAAACTTACGATTTTTGTCTAGCCATGTGGCGCTGATATAGGAAATAAAATGAAAAAGTTAAAAAATACTACAAATTTTACACAAAAACTCTAACCTAATACGTAAAGAACACAAACCTTTACCACTAAACCACTTTAATTATATATTACATAATGCAAAACATATATTATATAACATTATTATAAGGCATAGTACCGTGTGAATTTTATTTTTATTTAATATTAGAGTTTATATTTTAATTTAAAAACAATCTAGTTATTATAATATTTTATTAAATCATATCAATTAAATTGTGAGTATTTTAAATTTATTTTTTTATATAATTATAAATTAAATTACATTTTTATTTAAATGATATTATATAATTGTATGTATTATATGTTTTTATTATTTTAAATTAAAATAATATAGTTATTATAATATTTATTAAATAATATAAATTAAATTATGTGCACTGTAAATTAAATTAAATGAAATAAAATTTTTATATAATTATAAATTAAATTATGTGTATTTTAAATTAAATTAAATTCTATGTATTCAAATTATATTATAATTTTTTGTAAATAAAAACTAATAAAAGTTATTGTATAATATAGTTTTCTGGTGACTTTAATATATAATATACAAAATTATATAATATAATTTGAATACATAGAACTTAATTTAATTTATATAACCAATTTCATTTAATTTAATTTACAGTACACATAAATTTATTTATATTACTTAATAAAATATTATAATAACTAGTTTATTTTTAAATAAAAATAATAAAATAATAATATATAATACAAAATTATATAAAACAATTTGAATACATAGAATTGAATTGAATTTATAATTATATAAACAATTTCATGTAATTTAATTTACAGTACACACGTAATTTAATTTATATTATTTAATAAAACATTATAATAACTATATTATTCTTTAAATTAAAATAGTAAAATTAATATAATATATAAAATTAAATTCACACATTATTATGTCTTACAGTAATGTTATATAACATGTTTTCAATTATAAGCTAAGTTAGTGAAGTTTTAGTGGCAAAGTGGTGTTGTGTAAGGAGGAGGCCAGGGTTCAAATTCAAACAAAATGCACATAAAAAAAATGCTATTTTAGCTTAATTTTTAATTATATAAAATAAATATTTATCACGTACATTATAAATGCTAAAATACTTTTATTTTATCAAACTAAGACTATTTTTACATTACCTATTAAAAGTTGCTAAATCACTAAATTTGTTTGATAGAAAGAAAATAAAATAAGTGAGGAATAAAGTAGATAAAAATAGAAAAGAGAGAAATAAATGAGAAATAAAGTAAATATAGTGATATTTGGTTTAAAAGAAAAGGAAAAAAATAAAAAAATTATAAATATACTTTTTTTACTTATAATTGATTGTAATTAATTATAATCAATACTGATTTTTTAAATAATTTTATTACATTGCGACGATTTTAAAACCGCTGGTATTTATTGAAACCATCACTAATAACTTATTTTTTTTCTTCTGTGTTATTTTCACTCTACTAAGTAATATTATTTTTTATTTATCACCTATTTTTTTCTCCTCTTTTCTATTTCTTTACCCCTACTCTATCAAATACAACAACAGTGATTTCTAATTTGGTGTAGCATTTTTTAAAGAAACAATAGCTCATACATGAAATATAAAATAATTTTATACTATTATTTAATCATAATTATGGTTTATGATAAATTTATTTTATTATATTTTAATTAAATAGTTAAAAATTCATACCAATAATAATTTATTATAAAAATAAAACTATTTTACACTGTAAATATATTACAAATAAACTCTTTTTTTTAAATATATGTTGTTAGAATGAAACTATTACTATAAGATCATAAATATACCGATAGATAATATTACAATATAACATAACAATCAAATAATATTATTTATAAGTGAAAAATAAATATTATAATAATATAGAATAAAAAATATTATAAAATCACAAGGCAAGAAACTAACAATAAATAATATTTAAACGGTAATAATAAAATTACAATTGTTAAAATAAAAATAAAAGTAAAATAATACTACTATAGTTAAACTGAAATTATAAAAATAAAATTACAAACTTACAATTAATAAAGATGTTTTTTTATTATATTACACTTTTTTAATTATCTATATGAATATTAGATATTTACCACACTTAAGCACCATAATCAACCAATTTAACCAATTTATATTACAACTTTTAGGCACACTTTTATTATATTAAAAGTAAAGAAAATAAATTTTAAATATAAACCACGTGTATTCTTTATATGCTAAGTTCATCTAATGCAACTACCTCTCCAAGACTTAAAATCAGAACCACTTGTACTTCAAATTCAACCACTTGTAGTACACATTCAACCCTACATTCTGTGATAAATAAAAGAATGACTTCATTGATCTTGCTTCTTTGTATTTGGTCTATTAATTTTGAGAGAGTTACAATTCTTCATATATTATAATTCTCTATCATTAAAAAAAACAATTTTATACGTTAACATGCCTTTAATTTATTATGTGCTGCATTTTAAATTAAAAAAAAACATCAACAAATAGTTGGTTAAATAAGACAGGTAAATATTGCAAATTCTCAGTAAATTATTTAATTCTTACAAATAAAAAAAAAAAAAACATGTTGCGTGAGGGGAAATATAAATGGTGGAAATCTCAATCACAATAACATATAATGATAGTAGCATATACTTTTAAAAAATTTTTAAAATAGTCAATCGACTTTAAATTTTATTTAGTACTTAGAAAGAAAAAAAAGAGAATATATATATATATAATATTAATAAAATAATTATCGTACAAAAGTGTCTATCACGTCTTTTAATATTTTAAGAAGTCAGCCACATATAGATTAGTCACATCTACTTTATAGACAATAAAAAAAAACATAATGTGGGCCTTGCTAGGCCAGCTGGCAATGCAGAAGGTTTATGATACTTATATTTTCTCTTATTAATAAAGTATACCCATATTTTTTATATTATTAAAATATTTTTATATAAAATATTATAAACTATTTTTATAATTTATTTTTATTATTCTTTAAATTTTATTTTTACACCTCATTTTTATTATTATTTTAATCTTGTTTTTTAATCTTCATATTTTTTATTCTTTAAATTTTATTTTTTAACTCTTTCTCTCTTTATTATTTTTTGAACCTCTTACGTCTATTATCTCTTTTTTTTTTTTTTTTTAAGACAGGTTGATCTTTTGAGCGAAAAATAAACCTATTTTTCTGGCTTTTCTAATAAACACAAAACCATTTACAACAACCCATTGCGTCAAGTTGGATTCACAAATGAGATAAGTTAGCATTTGTTGCTTCTGCGTTTTCTTTAGGTGATTTTTAATGTTAACGCATGTATAAAACGTAAAAGCAAACACGCAGTGAGCGTTTGGTTTTACATCACATGAGTACTGTATGTATGCTTAACCTGATGTTACGACTGGTAGTTTCCACATCCTTTGCCAGGAACACAAACACATGCTTACTCCCACCCTCTTCTTGTGTCATTTACCTAAACTCTGTTGTATGCTTTTAAAGTTAAATACTCTGTTCATAAAAAAATAAGTCATGCATGCAATATATGGAGTAAGCATCGCCCAATATAATATGCATACGTGTTCTACTTCAGAATTGATTGGAACAATTTCGAGTTTTAAAATTAAATGAAGTGTATTTTGAAAATGAGTTTGAATTATATTTTAAATTGTTTTAATTTAGTTAGATGTCATATACAAAAATTGACTTAAATATTTTTTAGTTTCTACTTTGAATTTTAGTTTTGTTCTATATAATTTTCGTGTTTTTTGTCTCTATAAAATTTGAAATTATTGTTTGTTATAATGTAAAATGAGTAAACTTTATTATAGTATTAGTAAAAAAATTTATTTTCAATCTCTTCAAAATTTTATTTTTTTTCATCCCGGATCTAGAAAAAAATATCACACGCTCATACAGTATTACCTACACACATGAATGCTACTTGAAAAAGTTAAATCAAATTAATATTATCTATATTTTTCAAATTATTATTTGATCAAGTTTAAATTTAAATAAATAGTTGGACCAAAATCTTAATACAAGTTGGAACAAAAATAAACCCTATACAATCCGTAGTAGTCTTTTGCTTACACGTTGGAACGACATATTTTTTTTCTATATCTCCTTGTATTCCGTAGTCTTTTGCTTCGTAGAGTTACTTTACACGCAGCAGTGTCCTAAATTATGCAAAAGAATCACATTCTATGATTTAGAAATGTTGTTGATGATCTCAAGTTGAGGGGTTGGAAATATTTTCTTCCTTATCAAATAACCATTTGAATATACATCAATTATATGATCTCACTTTTGGAGGCAACCAAGAAGCTTGTTGCTACAACCTCACTATTTCTTTCATAAGGGCAACCAAAGAGATCGACCACAAAATTAATGCCCGTTTGTTGTTATCACAGTCAAAGTGTTATCTGTCCTATTTTGATAGGCTGACTGCCGGTGATTAATTTCTTTCCTGCAAATAAACATGTTACATGTATATATCAACACCAAAAAGTAAATGAAAGGAAACAAGAATTACTTACCTACAAATTGTTCTTAAGATTTATTTGGATAAGTTTCCCTATAAATCCTTATTGAAGAATAACATAAGAAAAAAAAATCAAATAAACTTTTTTCCACAAACTAAAATTAGCTTATATATAAGTTAAAATCATTTAATTTCTTAAAAAATGATTTTAACTTAGTTTTTTGTATAATTTAGTTCAACTTATAAATTTTTATATTTTGTAAAAATTAAAAAAAAAAACTAAAAGTTATGTTTTACAAAATTATATGTAATGTTAACAAGAATAATTTTATTATTTGAACATAATTTATATCATATCCTATCATTATCCGGTACATGTGAAACTCAGGATACGATGACACAATGTTATCTAGAATTAAAATTCATCTCACTCCTATCACATTCTATTCTTATCTTATATAATATTTTTAGTCACGAAATGAGCTCTTAAAAGATCTATTTCTTATTTATCCGTTAACACCAAACAATATACAAAGGACAACCTTTCACCTCTCGCCTTGGTGAAATGCACAAGAATTAAAAGAGTGAATAGCATTCTTGGTAGAAAGGAGAAAAAGAATCCGGAAAGCTGCGGGAGGAGGGAGAATTTTACTTTGAGATAAGTTTTATATTTTTCACTTTGTTTCCTATTCTTAAAATATTATACATTATACATACAACACACTGCAAACAACTTTTATTTTCTCAAACCATTTTCATTTTCTATTTTCACTTTTTCCTATATAAACTTCAGAAGATAGGAAACAAAAAATAAAAACACGTTTGTTCAAACCAAATGACCCTTTTAAGTTCTTCAAATGTATCAAAGAAGTTGGATATGTAAATATTTAAAAACAGTTTTTTTTTTTTTCAAAAATTAAAGTCTTGACAGACAGATGTACTTAGCATTTCCATATGCTAAAGTACTATTTAAACTATCTAGTTTGCAGAGGAGAAAAAAGTAGTCACTGTAATATCTAGGTAAAAGGCATTTTATAAGCTGAAAAGAGAAATCCAGATTCAGTGTTGTGTAATAGTATAAACAAGTATCAGATTCTAAGAAAAACCTGAGACACTGCCATAGTGCTTCATAATGAAGAAGACCAACAATTCTCCGCTTCCGCTCTCTACTTTGATCTCCAATACGTTTAACCACTGGTAATTGCTTAATGCCCTTGGCCTCCATCAACTCTTTAGCCATAGCCAAACTAGTATTTGGATAGCAGGTTAAAATTCCTCGTGCTTGTCCACGATAGCTCATCCCTCGAGTACAAACAGAAGAAACAAGACATGTGTTTGTCTGTCAAATATCCAATTTGAATTATCATTAGAGATTTAGAGGAAAATGGCAACAATGGAGTATAGTGCGAAGATCCAGACATAAATTTCAGTAATGTATTTTCTCAATGGTGCATTTAAAGTCCATTCATCAAAGCATTATTTTAACTTCAAAAGAAAAAAAGGGATTGTAGCAATTCTGTTCTTGCTGGACCAAAATCTTGAAAAAAGTTTATCAGTCCAGTTTGTTGTTAAAAATTATTCCAAAAACAATTCTTGCCAAATTTGTTGTTTTTTTCTTTTCATGGATTATAGAAAACAATTGTTTCTAAAACAATTTGCAAACAGATGCAGCTCTTGGATATTTAAATAGCAGGAGCATTTTCTACATACATCCAGAATTGCTGAATCGCTCTTCGAAGTATCATTAGACTTCTGGGACAGACACCTTTTAACGTCACCATAAGTCAATATTCCTTCTAGAAAATCTTCCTTATCAACCACCAGCACACAATTCTGCTGGCTGTCGTGCATGCATTTTATTGCATCTTTCAGAGGTGCAGATGATGAAAGCTTCAGATACTGTTTTGACATGGCCTGAGAAACCTGACAAAACCAATAATTGTCATGGTAACAAAGTTTACAGATAAAAAACAAGATCGGAAGTCAACATATGTTGCTGCAGAGTTAACAAAAGATGGACAATGCCATGATCAAAAGGAAATGTGAAAAAGAAAAAATTTCTCTACCTGAAGATTGTCCAGAAGCAGTTCCTTATCAATTGCTTCAAGATCAGCACCATCTCCAACAATAGACAGTTCTAAACCATTCCCATCATTAGCATCTTCAGCATGTGAAATTGAAGAATATCCTCTTGCTGAGTTACTAGTATCAGGTGTATCACTCTCCTTCACCTGGTTTGCCACTGAGGGAACCCATATTGCCAACCCAACAGCTCCCTAAGGGCAAGGTTCACAGTGACACAAATATGAACAAATTAAATACTAGCAATTTTCACTACAATAAAAATATGCACAATTTACAAGTTAAGGGAAATGGGAAACCTGAATAAAACAAGAAGGTTGAGGTTCAAAGTTCAACCCACAAGTTCTGGCTCGTAGAAAATTCTACATGCATTACAAATTTACAATGCCAGAGCAGTTGAAACAAAAGTATTTCCTCTGTTTTAAAATATCTTCCGTTTAAGATAATTGCACAAAAGTTTTAAAATTTATTAAATAGCCTCGATTAATGTAACTGTATTTGATTAAATTACACTTAGCTAAAATAGTCAAAACATCATCACTCCATTAATGCTCTCTCTCATTCCATTTAGTGGTGATACCAAACAAGGATAAAGTTGGAAAAAGAAAATACTAAATTTTTTAAAACAGCGGATAAAAAAGAAACAAAACAAACTTCCTAAAGCAATAGATATTTTGAAAGATGGGGTAATTTAATGAATTTATGAATTCAAAACCTCATTAAAAGTTAATGCACATTGCAAACAATAGATCATGTCCAACCAGAGTTTAAGAAACATGCAGATCATCCAAGAGAAACTTTAGTGGGAGTTGCTTAAAAATAAGCAACTGTAGCATAATGAGTTGTAGGGCTAAAGTTGTTAATGTGAGTGAAAGAGAGAAGATTGCGATAAAAAGAGAATTGCTTATTGTTGGAAAGCATAGTGGTTAATAGCGGCTGTAGCGGCCACTATAGCGGTGGAGCGGAGCGGAGCGGTAGCGGTGCGCAACAGCGGCGGAGCGGGCCGCTATTGTCCACATGAAGGGGAAAAGTCGAAAATGCCCTCCTGTTTAAAACATTAGTGAGAGCATTTTTTACTTTTCGTGTTTTAGGGTTTCGGTTTAAATAATTTTTCAGTAATTTTAAGTAATTTTTTTCTTTAGTTTTTTTTTTTTTTCTGTTTCTGCCTACTGTTTTTACCTCTACCAGTACCTCTTTTCTTTCTCTGATTTCAGTAACTCATGCTCTGTTTCTGTTCTTGTTCCTATTTTTTTTTTTCTGTTTCTATTTATGTTTTTGAGCTTATATATATAATATATATTAATAATTTTATATATATAATATTAGAATAGCGGCTATCCTGCTACCCGCTATCCCGTTATCCCAGTTCGGGGTCGGCCGCTCCGCTATCTGGGATTGACTACTATGTTGGAAGGTCACCTTAATTGCGATCACCCCTAGCTTTCCTTAATTGCCCCTAGCTTTCCTTAATTGCGACCTCTTTGAGGGCTACCTTAATTGTAGCCTCAATGGTAGTGGTTTAGTCCTACATTGGCTAGAGATAAAATCCAAAAAGAGTTTATAAGTGGGAAGCAATCCTCACCTCTTAAGCTAGCTTTTGGGATTGAGTTAAACTCAAATCCACATTCTAATATGGTATTAGAGCCTATTTTAGATCCATTGTTGGGCTGCTTGTATTGCCACACACCAGGCCGGTAGCCCTAGACGTGAGGGGGAGTATTGGAAAATCACATTAATTGCAGTCACCCCTAGCCCACCTTAGTCACGGCCTCTTTAGAGGCTGCCTTAATTGTAGCCTCATGGATGGTGGTTAGTCCCATGTCACCTAGAGATATGGCTAAAATAGTCTATATAAGTGGGGGATAATCTTCTCCTTACAAGCTCGATTTTATAGGGTTGAGTAAGGTCTAGCCCAAGTTCTAAGACTTATATAAGCAATTATTGCATACCAGAATGGGACCTACATATGTGTGTGTGCGTATGAATTCAAAGTAAGAGAAACCTATGTAATTCTTCTCTAATTAGGGATAAAGATTTCAGATCAAAACACAACAAAGCCATCACAGAGAAACAATTTCTCCTGCCGTGGTGTAATACAAGATAATATGGAATTATGGATAACCATCAATGAGACAAAGGAATCATGTCAGAGTATATCCTGTGGAGTTAGGAAGTTATTTCAGATCAAAACACAACAAAGCCATCACAGAGAAACAATTTCTCCTGCCGTGGTGTAATACAAGATAATATGGAATTATGGATAACCATCAATGAGACAAAGGAATCATGTCAGAGTATATCCTGTGGAGTTAGGAAGTTAGTTAGGAGAGTTATTGTAATTAGTAAGTAGGAGGAGTTAGTTAGTTAGTTAGAGGAGATTTGCAAGGTAAATAAATAGGGGGATATAAGAGAAGAAACAGGATATCTTGTATAATCTTATTCCTTGTTCTTTTCACCCTATTCAATAAAATCTTCCTTTTCTTTCCCATTTCTATTCTTGGTTCCTAACATATACCAATCATCTTTTATAATTCAGCTAAGGGAAAAGAAATTAACAATTGACTCTTTTTGTTAGTCATAGGAACTAGCAGAACAGCGGAAAACTACACATTCAACAAACTGTATCTTTTTTTTGTAAGAGAATTTTATTGAAGGATTACCATGAGCGGAAGCAGTATCCTATAATCCTTTGTCAGCTCAAACAGAAGTAGAACTGAAGTCAAAGGAACAGAACAAGCAGATGCTAATGTGGCAGCCATTCCAACCTGCAGAAGTTAAATTAACTGGTAACTATCTGAATCTTCATCAACCAAATCAGTATTGTTGTCAGCAGTGATATTTCTACAACCTGTATACTTTACATTACCAGAGCATATGCCGGGGGTTGAGCAACAGCAGCATTTCCAGGAATTGCTGAATTAATAACTTCAGCTGAAAAGCCTCCAAATACAGCACCAGCTGCAGCACCAATCATTAAACTTGGAGCATAAAGACCACCTACTAGCCCAGATCCCTTGCAAAGAGCTGTTGCAGTAACCTTAGCAACTACCAATTGAGTCAGAAGCCATATTCCAGGAGCTGATGCACTCTTTCCAGTACGTAGAATTTCTTCCACATTAGTGAAACCCCAATACAATATTCCAGGATATTTAAGAGCAATGATCCCGGCTCCTAAGCCACCTAAAGCAGGGCAGACCGTAGTAGGGATGCCAAACGTATCCTGAATAATCTTAAACAATTTGGTGAACCAAGCAACCAAATGAGACATGGCCACACTTATAACACCACATAGCATTCCCAATATCAGGTATAAAGGTAGCTCTGCATGCAAAATCATGATGAAATATCAGACAACTTGTGAATCATGGTAAGGTTTTCTTCTATTGAAAAACAAATAGATAAGATTAATACTGGTTGGGCAATAGAGCTTATCTACCAGTGGCTAACTCTTGGCCTTTCTATATTAAAACAGATCATTGGAGCAGAGGCAAAAAAGTTTCAGATCTATACAATGTGATTAACAGGGGATTGAGGCTTTGAATAAACTATTTTAGAAGATGGGAAAAAATAAATAAATAAATTGTTCTATTTGTGTAGAGAGAGAAAAGAGACGCATATAATCAAAATTGTCTTTACTATGCACATACTCTATTAATGAATATGAAAAATACAACACAATTTTCCTGGTTACTATATTTACATAATACACATCTCTAACACTCCCCCCCTTCAAGCTAGGGCATATATGTCATATTGAATCTGTTAGAATCAGAATCATATTTTTAGGAATTATTTCTGATCTGATTTCTAAGGATTTGCTGCTAATAATTTGCATGATTTGTTCCCAAAATAAATGGATATCAGTCTGATTCTGATATAACTGATTCCATACTCTTTGTTGTTTCCCTTTTTTAGTTACTGATTCTCAGGTATTGAAGAAGAAAAACAACAACAAAAGGAGACCATTAAAAAAAGGAAGCAGGGCTTAGTGAGGAAGATCTAGGCAAATGTTGCAGACCTGTACGCCTGAGACTCAAGAAAAAGGAACACAAGCCAAGGTAATAGATGAAGGTAGATCTGAGGCCTCTGAGATTCAAACTTGAAGTAAAGGCCCAGACTCGAAACTGAAGGCAAGTCACAACTGAACTAACCGAACTACTTGGATTTGAGCTGTTGGAAAAATGAAGTCCCACGTTGATGGGTAATACGTAGACACAAGTGGATATAAAGCAAGGGATGCCAAGTCCAATTAGTCAAGGTATTTTTGGAATAATTCCACTCTTGAGTTGAAGTCAACATCACAAGATCTATCCTCACACTTTCCCACATAACAAAACTTGGATGGGCAAATCATAAATTCCAACAGATTATTACAGGGCTGTGTTTGTACATCTACTAATGGCCTATTTATACATCTTATAAAAGATTTTCAGCAAAAATTTTGGACTGAATATACATTAATTTTTTTGTTATTAACATGTATTACATTATTGAGTCCAAATTACAGAAATCACTTTTTGAGAATAAAAATAGATTGGATACTAAAAAATGTGGGATTCTTAGGAAGTCAGAAGTATTTTTCATAAATGCAGTACTTTCAACAAAATCCTCCCTAGAATAATGTGTCATTACCTCATCAATACAATAAAAAATAAATTCAGCAGAAAAAGTATTCTCTTTTCATCTGGCAAAAAATGAGATAACAGATTTGAAAAGACAAATATGATGACAAACCCAAACCATATATAATATACACAGCAAGGTTAAAGAGAAGTACCAGCAGCAGATTTCAAATCATACTCGGGTATTGTAAAAGCTGATTGGATCCCCTGTAAAACATTTGATACAGTTGATGAGATAACAGAAGCCAATATAATCATGGCAGTTGTAAATGGGGGAGAATTCTCTGCACGAAGAGGCCTCAGCACAGTTTCAATAGCAAAGAAACAACCAGCAACTGGTGCATTGAAGCCTGAAGAGAGGAAAATTCAAAGCTAAAAAACCAACATTTAGAAATCCAAAGCATAATCCAGATACTGCAAAGTAAATTCATACTCTTAAAAATAACAAGACCAGCAAGGACACAGAATTGATTTAACTCTCTAGCAAATCTAGGTGCCACAAGATAGAAGAAAACTGTCTAGGGACTCAGTCTTCACATAGGAAAGAAATTCTTGCCACTCAAATGAGGTTTATTCATATTTTCAAGGGATTGAAGCACTTTGTTGATATATTTAGTTTTCTCTCAACATAGTTCTTTTTCTTTTGTTTCTTTCAATGGGATGTTTTAAACCTCTCTATTGTACCTTCTCTTTTTCTTTACTTAAAAGTTTCTTATCTTATAAAAGAAAAATGACAAATCTCAAAATATATTATGGTCATTGGATCTATGAAGTAAAATTTCTGGAAAATAACTAAACCATCAAAATTGTAAATTCCCTTTTACTTAGGAATTAAATTTGTGAAAGTTGGGTGTTTTGTCCTGAGTGGATAAGAGGTTGTGTCCTATTTCCTTTCAACCTTGCTGTTTTCACCATAGGGTGAATACCAGACCAATATGCCCTTCACTGAAATAAATGAGAAGGGACATCAAGATTTTGAGCAATGATGTGAATGTATGGAAATTCATTAAAAGTATCCATCACTTTTTTTTCTAAATTCTGATAGGGCCGTGGGTATTATGGGGTGCCTAAATCCCACATCGAGTAGTGTGGAGTGCTCAGTTGAGTACTTAAGTGGCCTGGTTCTCCCCCCTTGACAGCTAGCTTTTAAGAGAGGATCCCCAAGTGTTTGGGTACTTATCATTGATATGAGAGAGTTGATTGCCAGTGCCTCAAAAAGGGCTATCTACAAAGGGTTGACCTGAAAGGCTAAGTGAAGCAACATAGAGTGCAACTGCCAAAATGTGTCAATTCTCAAGAGCGGTGCTATGATAGGGACATGGGTATTATGAGGTCCCTATGTCCCACATTGAGTAGTATGAGATATTCAGTGGAGTACTTAAGTGGTTTGGTTCTCACCCTTGACAGCTAGCTTTTAAGGGAGGGATCCCTAAGTGTTCAGGTGTTTATCAGTAAATAGGAGATACTGTCCTATGAAGAATAGCAGTCACAAGGGCCATGATTTTCACAATGATGACCACAACTCCCTTTGCAATAGCTATTAGCAGTGCTATAGCAGGGTATTTTGGCTATGCTGTCAAGATATAGCAGTTCTGCATCATTCTTCTTTTTATGAAAAACAATGTATACTGGGATATGTTAATTTTACAAAATCTACAATGAGCGCCACGTGGCAGGCATATAGTGAATGGTGAACCAATTTCTTTTTTTAGTAATTGTTAAATGTTTTAAATCACCATTAAAAAGTTTCAAAGAGGTTTAAATGACCAGAGGATGAAATAAGAAATGAACAAATATCAAAATGAGTTTTAAAAAGTGACTTTGACAATATTGCCAGCTACCTGAAGAAATTCCAGCTGCTGCACCAGCAGCAACAAGTGCTATTTTCCTTTCTCTGTTGTGTTCCATCATTAGTGAGAATCCATTGGCACAGGACTTCCCAATATCAACACTAGGACCTTCAGGACCCAATGAACAGCCAGTACCTAAAGTAACTGCAGCCTGGATAGCCTTTATTGTTGGAAAGATTCCTGCAAGAAAATCAAAACCTTGTGTTTGTGTTTGAGTTGTAGTGGACTGCTTTATTTGGTCCAGTATTTCCAATAAACCACACATCATGCCCACAATGACTCCTCCAGTGACAGGTACCAAAAGGATTCGATGCCATGTATCAGCCAATCTCTGAATACGAAGCCAGGCAGCACCCTCAATTGGAGTACCAGCCCATACCCATTCATGTATTATATGCACCTAGATGAGCACATTTCAGTATATGTCAGATAAATCATCTTTCTCATCAAGTTTGGTAAAGATCCTTACCTAATAATAGAATGTGGCATAACCAATTGCCCAAACCAAATGATTTCAGTGGTCAATGTACAACAAAGAAACATACAAAAGAAAGGTATCAAAGATGGCTTGGCAACCATGACAGCATAATTTATAAATGCCCAAGTTCTCACACAACAACATTGAAAAAAATACAACTATAACAAGCAAGCCTTTTCCTACTAGGTGGGGTCAACTACATGGATCAAATGATATCACAATGTTATGTTGTAAATCATGTCTACAAACAAATTATTGACTTCTAAATCCTTCTTAACTGTTTCTCCTATAATTTTTATTACTCTCCCTCTACCTCTAACCACTGGGCTACCCTCCATCTGATCTACTTCCCTTACTGCGGCTTCTGTAAATCTTCTCCACAAATGCCCAAACCAACTAAAGTGAGACTAAACAATAGAAGTAATAAAGAAAGAAAACAGCTTTTAGAAGACTTATAGGATATAGATGGCATAGCTTCCGACAAGATTAATAGGAAAAGGATATTATGTAATCATTTCAGTCAGTTCTATTAATGATTTGTGCAGAGTGGACCAAAAGCTCTAGCATATCATATTTGTTCATGTCTGCAATACATCAGAAGGACTGGCCAAAGAACACAGATATATTACACAGCAGCTGGCTAATAAAGAGGCAGACCAACATGCACATAAGAGAATATTGCCTCATGGATGAAAGCTAACACCAAGCCACAAAAGCAAAAGGATCAATACCCAACTCGATGCCACTCTGGTTGGTTGAGGAATTCAAACACATGCTTTGATCTTACACAATACACCAGACCAGACTGGCTAACTACGGCATAAATTCTGGGTTATCTAATTCCAAAATCGGCCCTACTTTTTAACATTTTTGAAACAGTACTAATTCACTTCTAAGTTTTAACATTAGAGAAATTCTAATGTACTTTAAGAGTTCTACACCAGTAGCCAGTCCAATAAAAAATAACATATGGCAGACAACATGAACACAAGTGATCTGATTAAATTCATAATATTACACACAATATAAACTAGATCTGGAATCGTTGAAATTCAACTACTACAAACTATTTCTCCTAACATCATATTATAGTATGTCTTTTTGTTCATGTCCATTAAAATCAATGTTCACGCATTTCACACATGACAAAACGCATCTTGATTTTACAATCCAGACATCTTGCATCCATTATATGAACTTGTATATGAAACACATCAACAAAGTCCAACCGGTGTGAAGAATAAGTTGAACTCCACTGTAGCAAGTGACTCAAAAAGTCTTCATTAGTGAGAGACTAACAACAACAACAACCATTGTTAGAAACAGTTGCTATATGTTGGGAAATGTTGTCTAGGATAGATGAATAATCAGAAATATGTATAGTGCTTATCATTATCCTTATGGAATTGCTTTTTCTATTTATTACTCTTAAATGTAATTTAATCTGAAATGAGTATAAATATAGATGCTGCTGATTGCTTTTTCACTCAAGCAATTTACCAAAATCTCATGAAGAAGTTCAACCATGTCCAGGAATCTTTGGTCTGCCAGTGTCTCCTGTCCAGGAATCTCCCAATCATGAAGAAGTTCATAATAATGCTCGAAACAGTAATCAACCAAAATAATCTCAACCTCTTTTCATCACATATCAATGCAGGACACAATGGTTGTTGATCCAACATTGCATGAAGAGTCAAATGAATCATGTCTACTCAATCAATCACTCATATAACAAATCCAAGTGACAAAAATTTCGATTGGCCTACTGCTCTTAGGAAAGTATTTGATCTAACCCAAAATCCTCACCCTATTTACAATTTTCTAAGCTATCATCATTTATCACCATATTTTTCCTTTGTGTCTTCCATGTCTTCTATTTAAATCCCAACAAATATTTGTGAAGTACTTGATCATCCAGGATGACAACAAAACATGATTGGTGAAGTGCAGATCTCGAGCACGGTGGTACTTGGGAGTTAGTTCCTCTTCTACCCAGAAAGACAATTGTTGGTTGCAGATGAGTGTATGCTGTTAAAATTGGTCCAACTGGTAAAATTAATCACCATAAATCCAAATCAGTGGCCAAAGGATACACTTACATATATGGTCTTGATTACAATGATACTTTTTCCCCTGTGCCAAAAATGAGTTCAGTTCGCCTCTTTCTTGCAATGGCTGTTATCCCTCATTGACCACTTCATCAATTAGACATTAAAAATGCATTTCTTCAAGGTGAATTTGAAGAAAAAATCTATATGGGGCAACCTCTTGGGTTTGTTGCTCAGAGAGAGTTTGGACTAATTTGCAAACTTCATTAATCTCTTTATGGACTCAAACAGTTTCCACGAGCTTGGTTTGGAAAATCCAATTCTGTTGTGCAGAATTTTGGGCTACAATGCAGTGAAGCAGATCATTTAGTCTTTTATGGTCACATCACACTTCTCCTGGTAAATGTGTTTACTCCGTAGTCTTTGTTGATGATATAGTAATTATAGGAAACAATTCTGCCAAATTTCTCAGCCGAAAGAGCACTTGTTCGGCCACTTTCAAACAAAAGTTATTGACAATCTAAAATACTTTCTTGGTATTGAAGTTGCTCAATCAAAGGATGACATTGCAATTTCACAAAGAAAGTACACACTAGACATTTTGAAGGAAACAGGTATGACAGATTGTAGGCCCATTGCTAGTCCCATGTACCCAAGTCAAAAATTGGTGTCTGATCAAGGAAAACCTTACTCAGATCCAAAGCAATGTCAAAGATTGGTTGGAAAACTCATTCATCTCACAATTACTAGACCTACCATTTCTTTCGTATCGAAGTAGTTAGTCAATTTATGCAATCTTCTCATACTAATCATTGGGATGCAGTGGTTCGTATTCTTAGGTACATCAAAAAGGCTTAGGTACATCAAAAATTTTATAAATGGGGAAAAACCTCACCTTTTGAGCTAACTTTTGAAGTTGAGTTAGGATCAACTTCACATTCTAAAATGGCATTAGAACTTATCCTAGATTTGTTAACGCGTCACCTACCATTTTATCCATGCACCAAACCCAATAGTGTTGGGCATGAAAGGGTGTATCGGGAAAAACCTGAGTCTTACACTAGCTAGAAATAGAGCTTGAAAAGAGTTTATAAGTGGAGAGAAACCCTCACCTCTTGAACTAGCTTTCGGGTTGAATTAGACCCAAACCCACATTCTAAGAGAAGATAAAGGAGAGACCCAAATTACTGGGTGACCCAAATTGGGGAGGGTCTCCAATTGATAAACGCTCTACCACTGGGTTCTGTATGTATTGGTGAAAATATTGTCTCGTGGAAAAGTAAAAGCCAATTTAGTTGTTCAGTCTAGTGTAGAAGTAGAATATATGGCTATGTAACAACTATGGCTATAGCTACTTGTGAACTTGTATGGATTAAATGACTTCAGGAGTTGAAGTTTTGTAATGTTCAACAAATGAAGTTGTATTGTGATAATCAAGCAGCTCTTCATATGGCCTCTAATCCAGTGTTTCATGAGAGCATCAAACATAGAGAAATTGACTAACACTTTGGTCCTAAAAAGGTTTTGTCCAAAGAAATCATTAACGGGTCTGTAAGCTCAAATGATCAACTTACAAACATCTTGACAAAATCTTTAAGGTGACAACGAATTCAATATATTTGTTCCAAGCTTGATGCATTCAACTTATATGCTCCAGCTTGAGGGGAAGTGTTGGAAACAGTTTTTAATTTCTATGTCTTGGGAATTGCTGTCTAGGATTGATGAAAGTCAGATTTATGTATAGTTTATCATTATCCTTAGGGAATTGCATTTTCTATTTATTACTCTTAAATGTAATTTATTCAAAAAATTCTAAAATGAGTATAAATCTAGATGCTGTTGAGTGCTTTTTCACTCAAGCAATTTACCAAAATCTCAATCTTTAACTACCATCAAGCCTTTTACCAATGCATGGAATCAGCTACATGAATAAAATGACACCACAACATCCATTTATAAATCCACTGAGCAAGCAACCAGAGCAAAGAACAAGCTGAAATCCACTATAGCAAGCAACTCAAAAAACACAAGCTAGTGAGAGATTAACAACAACAAAAACAACCATCAATCCTTTTACCTCCAATGGACAAAGTGAGATACATGAATCAAACAACACCATTATACTCAATCATAAATCATGTCTACATACAAACTATAGAACTCTAAATCCTTCTTAACAGTTTGGCCAATTGTTTTTATCGGCCTCCCTCAATCTCTAGTAATTGGACCATAATTACCATGCACACGGTACTTATAGGTACCCAGTTCCTCACTTCTTACATTATTATTACAAGACTTCCTTCAAAGAGAACCCGATATACACCAAGTGCAATGCTATGGTGAATTTGGTACGCAATTCACAGGGTTATTGAGAAAGTTTTGTAACTATCAATATTTTAAAAAAAGTCTATAACCGCAATTTCAACCACAACATCAAGGTTTTTTGGCGGCAATGTCAAGGATCACGACAAAATCACAGGGTAAGTCATGTGATCTAAAAGACAAACTAAAGAGAAATCAACAAAAAAGGCATACCCCTTTATTGAAAAAGGCAACAAAGAGGCCAGTGGTGAGTCCAATGAGACAACCAATGAGAAGCAACGCCCATTCAGGAGGTGCACTGTCGCCAAGCACATCAACAGAAGATTCGAGATCCACATCGTGAAGATGGTGGCGATTCTGATCTCTTCTATCCCTATTCCTATCCATATCTTCTTCTTTTTCCACACGTTTGAAACTGTGTCTGTGACCCGACAACCTTAACAAATCCCTCAACCCTTTGTTGCCGCTGCCGCTGCTGCCATTGCCATTGCCACCGCCGTTGACGAGCACCACCTCCGACCCTCGAGCTTCCACGTCATCCTCCGACAACCCAAGAAGACGACGCTGATCGCTCTCCGACATCGAAACACCTCAGATTCCGAAACCCACGTCTCAAATCGCTTCAATTTCAAAACCCATTCTTCTTCTACCTCTTTGATTTTGAGGATAGATGGAATCAAGGTGGGTGAACGATGATTCCAAAGCAGTGGATCTCGCGGTGGTGGCGTCACTGTTGCATGTAGCGAGCGCATATAAAATGGAAGTTGCGTTAGGCACGTTTCCAATCACTCGCAATCAAATCAAAACACTGTTTGCGTCTTCTTTACTTCTCATAACCTTCTCTGCATTTCTTCTCTTTTCACAGCCCTGAAAGCGTGTTTTTGTCAAATTGAAAACTACGTCCCCTCTTTCTTTCTTTCTCATTCACTGCCACCCAATAGAATACCATTACAATTTTAAATTTTCGTAAAATATAAAAATGTATATTTAGTATATATGTTATTTATTTATTGTATTATATTACAAATCATTTTGAATAAATAACACATGAATTAAAAATATATAAAAAAACATGTTTTATATTTACTTATAACTGCCATTTAAATTTATTAATTTTTCTAATAACTACTTTAAAAATTATATCAAAAATATATTTTAATTAACCATTAAAATCGAATTAGTAGTAAAAATTTTAATATCTACAAAATCTTAAATTTATATTTTATTTTTTTACTTTATAAAAAAAGTTTTATTGATTCACAGCATAGAAAATTTTATACTAACTATATACATTTATTAAACTCAATTTCTTTTTACTCACGCTAATTCTTTATTATTATAACATAAGATAAGTTTATTGATTTTACGCATAACAATCGAAAAACATATATAGAATGATCTTTAATTGATTGAAAGTATAAAAATTATATTAATAATTATAAAAATTAAACTTTATGTTATATTTATTTTATTTAATAATTTAAAATTAAATTTAAATAAAATACTAAATATATTAACAAGGTAAATATTTTTATATTATGAATTAAAATATCATAATATTATAAAACAGTTTTATATTATCATCCAATCGATAACTATTTTAATAATTTTTACAATATTGCTTTAAAAGTTATATATAATTTTTTTAAAATATATAATATATTTTCTCTTATATTATAATTTAGTTATGAATTATTAAGTAATTAAAAAAATTATTTATAAATATAACTATATGATGATAATATAAAAATTTTTATATTTTCATATAATTAAAATTTATTATATATGATAAGTTTATTAATCTTTATAATAATTACTTTAAAATTTATTTTAAATTTTATTTTAATTTGTTGATAATGCAAACTATTTTAATTAATTTAGGATTTTTTCTTAAAAAAAGTGGTTTATTTTTAAGAGATTCTTATACCAATAGAGATTAAAAATGGTTATATATATATATATATTATATATATATATATAATATTACTATTTTTAATCATTGGAAAATTTAGAAACAATTATGAATCCATTTGTTTAAACTATTTTTACTTGGGATATATATTTTGTAAATATTGGTATATATATTTTGTAAAACATTATATTTTTAATTGTTAGAAATTTTAAAATTATTTTTAGAGATTTTCTTTTAATAGAGGACATAGTCGAGACTGGCTATGTCTGAATCATAGTCGACATTCTATATGCATTTTGCCTTTGCATAAAAGATTGAATACAATGTGTCATTGAGAGAATCAACTTAGGGTCAAGCTATGCTATAGTTAGATCTAGTTTTATTTGATAAGCCACCACGACAAAACACTTTATCAAAGGTCACCACAAGGAGCTGACAAAACCAAATACTACCGGTACCACAAGAATTACGGTCACACAACTGAAGTGTGCAAAACTCTAAGGGACAAGACCGATTAGGTGAATGATCCCCTCCTCCTAAGATACTACCACAAAGTCATAAACATACTGCAAATTTTCGACATGTCTGAGGTGAAACACATTTCGAGATAAGACAACATATGTGCCAACATGTTGACAAAACTTGCCACCACTAAGATAAGTTAACACCGAGTTGTCCTTCACAAGACAGTGAGGTCCCTTGTGATTGACGAATCTAAGGTGTTGAGCATGGGAAACGTCGACCAAGAATGGACGATGCCCATATGAGATTACTTGAAAAACGAGAACACCCCTGAGGACAAGGTCGAGGCCGCCAAGATCAGGAAGAGATCTAGTTAGTACCTGGTAGACACCGAGGAACTCTACAGGAGAGGGTTCTCCACACCCTTATTGAAGTGCCTCACAAAAAGCTAGGCCACTTATATCATGGACAAGATCCATTGAGGCATTTATGGATTTCACTCTAGTGGACACACCATGGGCTCTCTTGTGCTAAGGGCTGGCTACTACTGGCTAACCATGCAACAAGACTACAAGCGATACATCTGCAACTGCCAGGAATGCTAAGCCCATGAGCATGTTGACCATTTGCTGGGCAAGGAACATTGAGCTGTCATGTCCGTATGAACTTTCTCCATCTAGTGAATGGATATCTTGGGCCTATTCCTAATGGCCAAAGGGTAGGTCAAATTCTTATTGGTGGTAGTGCACTACTTCACCAAATGGATTGAGGTCAAGCCATTGATAATTATCTCTGGTTAGAAGGTTCAACGGTTTGTATGGAAAAATCTTATATGTAGGTACGAACTCCCCTACTTGGTGGTGACCGACAACGGAACCTAGTTCATGAGAAATTCCTTACGTGAATTTTATGAGGGGCTAGGCATCAACCACAGAGTGAGCTCAGTCGAGCACCCCCTAACAAACAAACAAGACAAAGCTGCCAATAAAATCATACTCGGGGAGTTGCGAAAAAGGCTAGGTAGAGCAAACGGACTATGGGTCGAGTAGCTACCGAACATCTTCTAGGCATACCATTGTACCCTTTAACCCACCACAAGTGAAACCCCCTTTCGACTAGCCTTTGGAACAGATGTCATGATTCTAGTCAAGGTCAGCGAACCCTCACTAAGGCGAAGCAATTTCGACTTGGAGGACAATTTGAACGCCATCTAGGTAGACCTCAACCTATTTTAGGAGGCCCGAAAGTAGGTTTACATATGGCAAGAGGCGTGTAGGCAAAAGGCGGCGAGGAGGTACAACTCTATGGTAAACCTAAGAGATTTCCAAGAAGACGACCTATTCTGGAGGAGGACAAGCGACGCTAGGAAATAAGAAAAGAAGGTAAGCTTAAAGTCAACTAGGAAGGACCATTTAGAGTCCAAGAGGCAATCGACAATGGCACATACCCACTGGAGAACCTTGAAGGAATGTCCATCTCGAGAATGTGGAATGCCACGCACCTTAAGTTTTGTTACAGTTAACTTGCGACCATGTTGAACTCTTTTTCCTTACTCGATTTTTAATGTGTAAAAGGGTTTTTTTTAGAAGGTTTGAATGAGGCACATTACATGAATAAAATTTTGTACTAATTAATTTCTATCTAATTAAATTCTCTTATCGATTACTCTACTGATTAAGACGTTTGTTTGCCTAACACTCTTTAGACCCTTGAAGTCCCTATGGAAAACTTGTTGGGCCCCCGAGGTCCACGAAGGCATGCCTTTAACAAACTTCGGAAGTCTATGTCGGGGGCACAATCCATTTGACCTCCCCCATCCGCACAAGGCGAACACTCTTACACGGTCCTACCAAGGCCCATACAAGAGAAAGATGTGAAGACACGCTTTTAAACAAACTCTCGAAGTTTATGTTGGGGGCACAAGGACGAAGTGTCAATAGGATGCACCTCGACTTCTACCATTTGGTTAACCCTATCAAAAGACTTGCTAAAACTTATTAAAGGGAATAGAGGCAACATACTTGTCGATGAAGAGGTCAGCAACGACATAGCAACCAGGAGCTAGTCGTAGAGCAAGATAAAGAGGTAAAGGAAGCGAAGTAGGTAACATGTACCCCTCACCCTAAACATAGGCTATTTATACAAAGCTAGCCTCAAGATCAAGGGGTGAGATCGAAAGTTGCCAAAGGTTGCATGCATTGATTGGTGAATACCAAATGACCCTAGCATGTGAAACTATGCATCACTATATGCCAAAGGTCGTATGCATTGATTGGCAAAAACCAAACGATTTTGGCACACGAAACCAAGCATCACCCTATATACATGCCTACCTATCGAGATGGTGCATTTACATGCACATCTCCCAACGGGGTACCACCCCACACTAGACACACGAAAAGACTAAGTCTCCATGTTCCCAACAACGAACTTAAGACTCGGAGGGTATCTGTACTCGGGCACACCTCGGACAAACGAGCTAGGAGCTCGACTTTGTCTTGAGCTAACTTAAGAGCTTGGCTCCGCTACTAATGGAAAATGTGCTGAGACACGTGTCGAAATTCTCGGGATCCTTATAACCGATTGTTAATGGGCACAAATTGCATGCCGAAAAATCGACCATCAAGGATGACGCGCCCAAGCCCACAAAACGCCATAAAAGGGACCAACAAGTCAAGCACCAAGTATTTTCAATCCACCCAGAGAAGATTCTTAGGAAAGATAGTTGACTTGAGTGTCAGAGTGCTTCTACAAATACCCTACCTTATGTCCCAATGAGGTGGGAGAATTCAGAGATCTACAAGAAGAGCTTGGAAGTCGGTGATGAGAGCATAGAGGTCGCTATGACAATCCTAAGAGGAAATTTCAAGTAAAAAAACACTATTTTTTTTATGTATATTAATATACTTTTTTAATACGTTGTAAAATTAATCATCGAGTGAGTTGAAGGGTTAATTTTCTCTCATAATAGTACTTTCACCATTTGATAAATTTTTTAATCTTATTTAATTATGTTGTCAACGTTTATTCACTAAAATATGTTCGTTGTTTATAACAAATATATAATAGCTTGTGCAATAATATTATGGTCCGTTTGTTACATTTTTTTTTTAAAAAACAATTTCTTTTAGTTTTTCATGCTTTTGTTTCTATTTTTCAAAATAATAAAAATTAAAAAAATTTTAAATTTGATTAAGATTAAAAATTATTTTGAATAACTTTTGGTAAATTCAGTTGCTTTTTTTTTTAAATGTTTTTTATAATTGTAAACACACATAAAATAGCTTCTATTTTTGTAATTTCTAAAAACCAATAACTGAATTATTAATCACTTTTTTTTTACGTGTAACAAAATATTTGTATGGAACAAAATTCTCAACACCACTACACCAATAAAAATTGATAGATGTGGGATTGGAACTGTCCAACATGCAATTATTATGATGACTGCAAAGGAAATATGCATTCGAGTATTAGGTAAGAGTAGAAAAAACATATATTTTTACGATATAATCTTTGTGTATTTTTATAATATTTCATCACATTGGATTATCTTTTTTTTTAAAATTTAAGGCAAGATAGTCAAACTTCAATTATAATGCAAAGCTTCTCATAAATGTTGACATTTTAAATATTCATAAACCGTGGTCTAGGTACTGTGTGATATATTTTACATACAAGACATTGATATTTAAATTTACAATTATTAAACATAATTTCAAATTTTAACTTTTAATTTTTTAGTAATTTAAGTTCGAATTTTGAGATTCGGTTTCCTTGTTGCCTCTATTAGGTAGAAAATAAACATATGGGGGATGAATTTTTAAATATATTTACTGATAAGATAAATATTGTTAAATTAAAAGGTTGTCTATATATTAAGATTGTTAGTGAAATTCGCAATGATGGATAAATGTGGTTCATTAATTTTTAAAAAATTATTAAAAAAAATATAGTATTTCATACAATTTTTTTTTCTCATTTGTATATTTAAATTGTTGTTATTTTTTTATTTATACAAATGGAAGATAATAGTAAAGAGTTTGACTCCACCAATTTAAATTATTGTTATTGGTTATATAAGAATTTTACTTTATTGAATTTAATGCCATGATTTGATTTTAAGATCACATTTAAATGAATTTTTGGTAAATATTAATAAAAAATACAAAAATAAAATAAATCAATTATTTCTAAATTAAAATGAACTTATATGCACTTAAACTTACACATGGGATACATTATAAAGAGGCTAATTTGGGTATTTAATCAATTTTCTTTACTTATTTTAAAAATTTTGTTTCCGGACAAAAATCACTTTTGTTTTATTTATTTTTTCTAAAATAAAAACATTGAATACAAAAGAATACGTTACTCCTTAATTAACGTTACAAATAAAAAAATACCATTTTAATCCATACAATTGTAAACATTGTTATAATACTACATGAAAAAATATCAAATAATTTTTTTAAAATTATAATTACTATTATTTTAGTCTTTAATATGAGTGAACCGGTAACTAACAAATGTTAATCTTCTGGTTTGATGTATTTCCATAAACAAAAATTATAATTTATTTTTATGAAAAGAATTAGGTGATTAAATTTCAGATATATTAGTTATTAAAGAATTAAACAAATAAGATAAATCCATAAGAGTGGGTATCCGTATAAGTGTACAACTTTATTCTTCTTAGAAATAATAAGAAAGCAGGGTTTGGTATATAGACGCGTGTCCCGTAACATAATGAATTAATAATATCTGAAACAAAGAAAGAAAGGAAATAGAATAGAATAGCATCTGGGTGGGTAATAGTGGGGGAATGAACAACCTTCCCTCTATTCCATTCAATTCTAATGCTTCCATTCATTTGGTGCTGCAATTCCAAATCCTCATCAATCTTATTATCTACGCGCGCTTCTACCGTAGCATACGGTGATCCCTAGTTGCCACCACTATTAACCAACTACTTCACCATAACCATAACCAAAACCAAAACCCTCAAACCTAATTCGATCCCTTTCTCGCTTTCTTCTATGCCTCAGAGATTGAAGATTTCGAGCAACATAGATTGAATTGATCGGAGAGACAACGTTACATAAGCCACCATGCAGGCTCGCCAACGTAGTCCGCGAGGGTTTTACGCGGCGGAGTACCGCCAGCGCGACGCCGGGTTGGGGAGAGGTCGCCGGGGCGATATTTTCGTCGAGGCGGGACGTCTCGCGGCGGAGTATTTGGTTTCCCAGGGGCTGCTGCCGCCCAACGCGCTGCGGCAGAACCACAAGGCTCCGGTGGAGCGGCCCTCGGCGCTTGCGCGGCTCGGGAGCGCCGATGGAAGGAGGAAATTGGGGTTTGAGGAGTTCGGGCAGAAGGGGAGGAGGAGGGGGAGTTTTGGCAGGAGCAATGGGTTGGATTGGGGGAGGGAGTATAGAAGGAATGGGTCTTGGTCTGATCGGTTTCGCGGTGCTGCCGTTGATGTTAGGGAGGGCGAGGATGATAATTATGATAATGGTGGATTTAGTGTTAGACACCAAGTTGAAGAGGAGCAGCATCAGTACCAGCAGCAGCACCAGAATTGTGTTGATGATGCTTTGATGAAATCGAATTCTAATGAATTTGCGGCGAGAAGTGAGGATGGTGGTGATTTGAATGATAAGGATAGGGTGAGTTCTGAATTGTTGGAGGTGAAGCAAAGTGGTGCAGGGAAAGATGTGTGTGATGTGGATATGGAGGTTGCTGTTGGTAATGATTTGGAGACTGTGAGTGTTGGGGTTAAGGAGGCGAAGGATGGTGGTGGCGATGATGATAATGAGAGATTGAGGAATTTGTCTGCTCAGTTTAGTGATCAGGAGAATAGTAGCTCTGCCGGGGTTGTTGCTGATTTGGTTTCGTTTTGCAAGTCTGTTAAGGTGCCCACCAGGACGCGCTCTTCGGTTATGCGCAAGATTTTGAAGGCTGGGAACAATGGAGATGGGAGTGGGAGTGGGAGTGCACATGATGTTGGGGATCTTCAAGGAGCTGAGGAAGTGTTGGCTGAAAATGAGTCTGTTAAAGGCTCCTCCTTGGGTGATTTGCTAGCTGAGAAAAGTTATGAAATGGTACATGTTGATGCGGATGTTGCCGAGGTAGAACCTGTTCGTGCTGCTGAGGATGTGAATGAATTAGATGCTGTGTCTAAAGCTGAGGATGTGAAGGAATTAGGATGTCAATCTGGTCAAGATAGAGGTTTTATGCAGGATAACAACCAAGAGTCTAGTGCTACACTACCAGAGTATGGAGGTTGCAGTTCCTTGGCTGAGGAACGGGGTGAAAAGCGTGTTGCGGAAGATGATGATGTGAGGGAGGACAACAAGAAACTGAGAGAATGGATGCCTTCCCTTGTCCCTAAGACTGAGGGTTTTTTTCTCCACACTGACCCAATTGAAGTAAAAGAGAGCCCCGAAGAAGATGAAATTTTACATATTGGCAAAGTGACTATGACTTCTGATCAGGGGAGCCTAATGAGTAGTAGTTCTCAGTTCACCGAAGGTGGGGATAGACCCTTTCTTCAATGTTCAGAGCAGAAACCGACATTGCCAAGTTCGTTTAGAACTTGTGATCTGAATCTCATTGAAGCATCTGAAGTGCATGAAAATCATGTGGATCATCCAGTTCTTATTTACCCCCCTGCGGTTTCTGAAACAAAGAAAGCTGTGCCAATTGACATAGATTTGACCATGAATCATGCTAGTGTATCAGGCAAATTCAATACTCATGCAGCAAGTGGCAAAGAGATTGAAGTAATTGATTTAGAAAATGATTCCATTCAAGAAGAAAAGTCAATTGACAACATGGATAGAAAGTATGTTTTTTCTACTTCCTTCCCTCCCCCAGATGTTTTATCTTAGCTTTGTTAAGTGTTTCTTTGTCCTATCTCTCAAATTTAGTGTTTGTTAGGACCTATTTGGTCTACTTTTCATCCCTTCTTTCAGTTACTTAGTGAAAATATCAGCTGGAACATATAGTTTTGAACATCCTTCATTTATCTTGCCACTCTCTTCGTAATATATTGTCTTTCAAATCACAGGACAGAGACTATGTTTCCTGGCCTTGAAGGTTTTTCCAATCACGCCCAAAATGCTGCTGACATACATGATGTTCAGGACGGATATGGGCTTATGATATCAGAGTTGCTTGGACCAGATTTCACTAACTGTTCTTCAGTACCTGGTGATATAAATTCTGTGCACAATGAAATGGGCCTTCATGGTGGAACGGTAATGCTACCTTCAAATTGAGTTAGATTTTGATACACGTCCTTTTAATATAACCTTTGCTGACTTGATAGTTGCTGCATGCCATTATAATCTACAATAAAATGATTCTTTATCCTAATAATATATTTATTAATAATCCTAAATAATGATTTTCACATAATTTCTTTCTTTTTTTTTTTTGTTTCAGGGGACTCTTGCTGAGGATGATTCCATATATATGTCGCTTGGAGAATTAAGTATGCCAGATTTTTATTAATGGTTTGTTTTCTTATTTGTTAAAAGTAACTGTGATTCGTGTAAGCGATATTTATGCTGCAGTTATGCGTGATTGGGTAGGTTACTGCACTAATACTTCAGTTGACTTTTGAGGTGGTTGAGATACTAGCCATCTATTTATTTGTTCTATATAATGTAGGCATAGCTGTTCTCTTGAACTATAGAATGTACATAGCCTTTTCCCTATTATTAATAACACCAAGACACTCATATACTGCTAGACAATTCTGTATATGGGCTCTCTCTAAGATCCTTCTATCTTTCTACATTTTATTAGGAGATGGGAGTGGGGTGATAAACCCAATATTTTTTCTTCTTCTGTGCTCCTTCAAGTGGTCCTGTTAGAATGTCTTTTCACCCATGTTTGATTGTGCCCTACAGCTCATACATTTCTGGTCCTTTTATCCTTTGAAGTTTGATTGACTCCACCTTTCAGATTGTCCCACGTCGACCAACCAGCCTACCCAACCTTGCTGCCATCTTCTCATGCACTCCTACCACATGTCAGCCCTGTCACTTGACGTTGGTGTGACACAATTTTCTGTCACAATCTGTTCAGAGCTGGTCAACTTCTTTTTGGTCCAGTCAATACATCTACTACATGGTTGTGGCTCTCAGATTAACTATTTGCACTTGTTTTGACGCTGATTTGGTTTGGTGATTTCTGTCCACCTCACCTACACTTTTTGATGCATGCTTTATACTTTGTATCCTGCCTATAAATTGTTACTTTATCCTTCCATTTGGCTTTGTCTGGAGCTGCATAATACAATAAAAAATGACGACTTCTGCTGCTTCCTTTTCTAGCAAGATAGGAGGACTTTTTTTCCCCATTCAGGAGAAGCAAATGCTGTCAGTAAATCTATCTTAGATTTTTCTGTTGATTACGATTTACAACTTTATACTAGCCAACACGTGGTTTAGGTAGAGGGAGGGCATCTTATCACCCACAAAAAGTGGGTGGTATGCTTGCAAATTGATTCCTTATTTATAAGGAAACCAGATAGAACATTTTGCATGGATTGCAAAGTCATACATGGGGGGAGAGCTTGTCCACCCAACAAAGAGTCAGCAAGCATGTAAGAGTTGAGAAGAGATTAAGGAGGAAAAGCTAAGATAGGATTTCAAGGATCAAGTGGTGGCAATTGAAGGCAAAAAATAAAGGAACTTTGAATGTCTCGAGGAAGGCCCAAGGAAGTGCTAATATGTGGGACAAATGGTCGAAGGGACTGGGAAGGTAGCAAAACAGATTCTTGATGAATCAAGAGGTTGGGGACCTAAGGGTAAATAATCTTGCTGGAGAAATGCAAGTGTGCAAAATAAAATTAAGGTTAAGAGAGAATGTTATAAAGTGGATCTGTATAAGAGTGTTGAAAATTGAGAAAAATATGTGGTTGCTAAGCAAGATGCCAAGAAGGTGGTGAATGAGGAAAGAGCTACAACTTTTAATGGGTTATACTATTTCTTAAGCACTAAAGATGGAGAAATAAGTATTTACAGGCTTGTTAAAAGTAGGGAAATGAAGACTAGATACTTTGATCAAGTGATACGTGTTAAGAATGAAGATAAAGTCTTGGTTGCAAAATAATATATTATAGAAGGATAGAAAAATTACTTTAACAATCTATTTAATGACGACACATTTTTTTGCATTCAAATATGCTAACCACAAGGGACAAGGACCAACCAAAATTATTCCTTTTCTTAGAATTTGGGAGCTTAGGTTAAAGTAGCATTGAAGAGGATGGCAAATAACAAAGCAGTTGGAGTGGATTCTATACTCATTGAGCTATAAAAGGGTTTAGGTAAGAAAGGTATTGGTTGGCTTACAAAATTGTTTAACAAGATTATGAGGTCTAGGAAAATGCTGGACAAGTGGAGGAGTAGTACTTGAATCCCTGTTTATAAAAGCAAGGGAGATATATAATGCAAAATATAAGGGGATAAAGCCCATGGATCATACTATGAAGTTATAGGAAAGGGAAATTGAGCAAATCTTAGGATGAGACTTACATGACTAATTCAATTTGATTTTATGCCAAGGAGGTGAACCATGGAGTGATATACTTGCTATGATGTTTGGTGGAGTTGTATTGGAGAAGTAAAAAGACTTGCATATGGTCTTCGTTGATTTGAAAAAAAAAAGAAGCTTATGTTATGATGCCAAGAAAGGTATTGTGGAAGGCCATAGAGAAGAAAGGAGTTCACATTGTATCTATTTGAGCAATCAAGGATATGTAAGAAGGTGCCACAACTAGAGTGAAAACACAAGACGAGGTCTGATCTTGATTGTGCTTACTAAGCACATCCAAGAGTCATTGCTATGATGAGTGCTTTTTGCATAAGAAATAATTTTATGTGGAGAATTAGGAGGGGAAATAAATTGACAAACTTTGGAAGCTCATGACTTTTGCTTAAAGTAGAATTAAGAAGCTGCATATAGAATGTGGGTTTAGCAAAAGGCACAAGAACCCTAGTTTAGAGATAACACCCGGAGAACATACTTTACTACAAATCACAGGGTTAAGTACCTAGAATTCATCATATAGAACAATGGAAAAATAGAGGGGGATGCAAGCCATAGGATTCACACAGGATGGATGAAGTGAAGAAGTGCTTTAGGTGTTATCTACGATAAAAAGATACTAAAGTTTAAAGGAAAGTTCTATTGCACAGATATAAAACTTGCATTGCTGTATGGATTTGAATGTTGGAGGTAAACGGCCAACGATAGAATAAACTTAATGTAGTAGAGATGAGAATGTTGTGTTGGACGAGGTCCATATTAGGCAAAATAGGATTAGGAATGAATGCATTAGAGAAAATTTGGTGTAGCACCTACGGTAGAAGCTTGCTTTATGTGGTTTGGGCATGTTAAGAGGGGGTTACAACTAGGGTAAAAACACAAGGGTTCAGTCTTGGGTGTGCTTACTAAGCATATCCAAGAGTCAGTGCTATGATGCATGCATATAGCAAATGATATAGTTTTAGTTGGAGAATTGAGAGAGGAAATAAATGGACAATTAGAGATGTGAAGATAAGCTTTGAAAGCCCATGACTTTCACTTGAGTACAAGGAGTGGTATATAGAATGAAAGTTTAGTAAAACTGTAAAAGGCACAAAACCCCTAGTTCAGAGATAAAACTTAGAGAACATAATATACTGCAAATGACATGGTTTATGTATCTAGAGTTCATCATATAGAGGGAGATACATGCCATAGGATTCAAGTGGGATGGATGAAATGAAGGAGTGCTTTGGGTGTTATATATACAAAAAGGCATAATGAGTTGCACAGACATATGTCCTATGTTAGCCTGTGAAAATGTTGTCTGTCATGCATATCTTTGACATCAATTTATGCACATTCTTGTAAGGGTATACCTCTTGGAATGACTGTGCTTACTTCTTGCTCAGCTGGGCATGCTATCAGACTTGAAAGTTTCAAACGTTTTTGCTAAAATCCCTTGAGAGTTGAGAATGTGATAGGAACCTGAAATAGTAGTAAGTAGTAACAATTAAAAAGAAAAAATACAGCTCAATAATGGAAATAAACAGTATTATTTATGAAATGGAAAGATTACAGAGGAAGAAGTATTCCTACAGTCCAGAGCTAAGCATCTTCAGAGAACAAATGCTCTCTGCCCATAACCAACTCAATGATTCTCCTCTATGCCTTTCCCTCTCTACCCAACACCTACATAACAGAATTCCCCTTACCAGCTTACCCTCCTCTCTCACTTCCTGCCACGTGGACATTTTCACTCTGCACTTTCCTATTCATTCTAGCATAAACTCACCGCACATTGGGCGTGGGTAGCTGCTGATGAGATAACAGCCCATTTGGACCCGGCCTTCAAATTTGGGGTCCTAACAGAATGGCTTCTTTTTGGTAAAATCTTGCATCTGCGATCCATTCCATTAACTTTGCAACAAATAAGTGAATTTGGGTGAAAATCAACCATTAAATAATAAAAATCATAATAAAATTCACTCAAATTCCTGTAGATAAATAGGTAGAATGATGGTTTATCACTTGTTATTGCTCTTCATTCACTCTATGACTGAATCACCTATATTGGCCTTTGTTGAAGGACTGGGGTATTCTGAATATTTAAGTGAGACAACTGTTGACATTCATGCTGGTGACCTGATAGATGCCCGATAGTGAAAAGGATGTATGTAAGAGAGAGAGAGGGGGGGGGGGTGTAAATAAAGACAGGAAGGGGTGTTAAAATAGAATTGTAAACAGAGGATTACATATAAATAGGGAATAAAGTTGTAAACAGAGGATTACATATAAATAGGGAATAAAGGGAAGTTAGTTGGGCGGTTGAAAACTAACTCAGACTTGTGGAGAGAAAGTGCTCTGGAATTCACCTTACTATTACATTCATTCTCTTGTTTTACTGATCAGTGGTTCAGAATAATACATAGAGTTCCTGAGCCTTAATTTCTTCATTCCTTTGCACTCTTTTCCAGTTGAGTCTATCATGACCCTTCTTGGTAGAGAATTGATGATCAGTTGTACAGCCTAATATGGATGATCTCAAGCTGCTCCCAATTTTTTGCCCATATCAAACCAATTAGGAGTTGTGGGTGAAGATTAAAACCTTATACACTAATGATTCTCAATGGTTTTACATAGGAAGGGGTGTTAAAATAGAATTGTAAACAGAGGATTACATATAAATAGGGAATAAAGGGAAGTTAGTTGGGCGGTTGAAAACTAACTCAGACTTGTGGAGAGAAAGTGCTCTTGAGTTCACCTTACTATTACATTCATTCTCTTGTTTTACTGATCAGTGGTTCAGAATAATACATAGAGTTCCTTAGCCTTAATTTCTTCATTCCTTTGCACTCTTTTCCAGTTGAGTCTATCATGACCCTTCTTGGTAGAGAATTGATGATCAGTTGTACAGCCTAATATGGATGATCTCAAGCTGCTCCCAATTTTTTGCCCATATCAAACCAATTAGGAGTTGTGGGTGAAGATTAAAACCTTATACACTAATGATTCTCAATGGTTTTACATGGTTATTCAAATTTGTTACATCTATGTACTTAGGCTAGATATAGGTTGTTGGGGGCAAAGAAGCTTGTTGAGCTGTTGCTTGTCAGTTGCACCACTGACATGATACCAAAGCTTATGATACGAAAAACACAATGAGCTATTTACGCTTCTCTCATGTCCAGAATTTCCAATTCACCATTAGCTTTCGGCCAATCCTGCCATTACCTTTATGGAGGATTTCCCCCCTATCTTGTTACTTGTTGCGTCTTCACCTGTGCCTGCTACTGTGCATCTTGCCGCTGATTCATCAATTTCTGCCTCTTGCAGTTTTCTGACCAGAGTAATCATGTAGGGAATAGTGGTTCATGACTATTAAGGTAATCATCAATTCTGTCACAGGTTTGGTCACACTCATTATTGTTACTTTTGGCTAAATAGAAAACTGCCATAAAAAACCAATATTTTCTAATTGTGTTAGTCCGGTTGCTCCTCCTTTTGAACTGGTTCACTCTTGATATCCACAGCCCTAATTGAGTTGCTTCTATATTGGGATTATGGTATTTTTTTATATTGATTATTCTGGTTGCACCTGGCTATATTTTAATCCTTCTAGTAATCAATTTTGTACCTGTATATATCTTCTATATTTTGATATGGCCTGGGAATAATTTTCTGCTTTTTTTACGACTTCATGACTTCATAGGGCATACTTCATCAATCTTCATGCAATCACAACCCTCAGCAAAATGGCACTGTAAAGCATAAAGACTGTTATTCAAAAGAATGCTCATATTTTGGTCCTTCACAATAATCTCCTTTTGAGATTTTGTGGTGATACAGTTCTCAGTGTGTTAATTGCTTACCTCCTTTGGTTTTAATAAACTAGATTACCCCTTCTCTTCTCTCTATCTGTATTCTCTTCCCCTTTGTGAGTTTAGCTGCACCTTGCACGTGCTTTGTTCTTGATCTTGACCTTGGACAGGACAAAGCAAGGTTGGTTGTTAATTGCTAGACATAGATGTATGGGTTGGATTATGGTGATACCTTATGACCTATGGGTAAAATTGCTTCTGCCTGTGTCTTTCTCTTTATGGCTGCATGAGCCATTGTCTATGCTAACAACTTGACATTTTAGATGTCTTCTTCATGGTGAGCTTGCTAGAGAAGTTTATATGGAGAAAACACCATAAGGAGTTTGGATTAGTTTGCCGCCTCCATAATGCTCCTTATATTTTGAGATAGCCTTTGCAGTCATGGTTTGGGATGATTTATAGTGAGGAAGAATGGAAGATCACTCTATTTTCTATTGTCATTCCCCACATTGCCAAGAGTATACATCTGGTTGTCTATGTGGGGGATGATGTCATAATATCATCACAGATTGTGAAAAGGAAGATATCAGCCAACTGAAAAGCACCTTTTTTTTCATGATTCTGCGTATTGAAGTGATTCAGTATTACTAGTGTTGCAATCTTGTGTAGAAAATATGGACTAGATGTACATGTACTTGAGGATACTGAAATGACAAACTGCTGATCTGTGTGCTCACTGGTGGATCTGAATGTCAAGTTTCTAGCTAAAAAGGGGGAGCCGTGGCTAAATCCTAGGTGGCATGGGAGACTTGTTTGGCATTTTAACTAGCTCACTATCATGTGACCAGATATCTCCTTTGTTGTGAGCATGGTCAGTTTTTTCCTACAGGCTCCATATGACAGCCATTGGGATGATGTGATTCTTATCCTCAAATATGTAAAAAAAGCACCAAGAAAAGGATTTCTATGTGAAGAATAAGGACATCCCAAGTGATTGGTTTTATATATGCAGTTATTACCAGGTCTCCTTATAGATGTTTAACTCTAAGGCACTGTGTTCTTATTGGAGGAAACTTTGTATCTTGGAAAGAAGTATGAATCAGGATATTATTGCCTTGTCAATTGCACAAATAGAATATTGACTATTGAGCAATGGCATTAGCATTGGCCACACGTGAACTCTTTTGTCTAAAACTATTGATGTGTGACAATCAAGTATGCAAACTTGTCCCAAACTATTTTCTCCGTGAGGACCAACCAAACAAAGAGGTAGGTTGTCCTTTTCATGAAAGAGATCTTGTCACGTGTATTATTAATTGTTGTCACTTGAACTAAAAGATATTTTACCAATCTTTTAGTGGTCTTTGGTTTAGCTACATTTATAACAAGTTTGGTGCATATGATTTATATGCTCCAACTTGAAGGAAATGTTGAGATAATCTCTATAAAATCATCGTCTCCCTAAAGAGGTATATTTATTTTTAACTGAGTCTTTTGTGTGGCCATGTGTTGAAGCATTGCCTGTTTAGCTATTGAGATTTTGTTTTGGTCTCAACTCTCAAAATGGAGAAAAACAAAAGGTGGAAAAAGGGGGAGGTTGATTGGTTTACGAAGCCTGCATTTTTTTAGGATTACCATGCATATATTTGTATCAAGCTTTGAGCATAATAAGCTTTAGTTTGCTGAGAATGTCGAATGTCTTCAAATATAGAATTCAGGCTAAAATTCAAGAAATACCTAATTATGATTCGTGTGTAAAAAATCCCCCGTGGTGCTTTAAAACTCGTCAATACAACTTGAACTAACTACAATGTGCATATTGACTCCTATTTGCATGTGTAGAAACCCCTTATAGGGAATCAATATGCACAATTTGGTGAGTTTCAAAGCAGGGGAATT
This sequence comes from Mucuna pruriens, assembly GCA_025330945.1. NCBI lineage: Eukaryota > Viridiplantae > Streptophyta > Magnoliopsida > Fabales > Fabaceae > Mucuna > Mucuna pruriens. Next base: position 2,281,713 of record JAENHJ010000086.1, on the reverse strand, counting down.
TTCTGCACATAACTTCTAGGAGTTGTATTGGTTGGGGGGTAGCCTAGAATTAATTATTTCTCTAATTAAAGGAGCAATTGTTGTTGTTTCCTTATTTAATTAGGGTTAGAAGTTTTGTAGTATTAATATGCTTGACCTTGTAGGACCTTTAACACATCAAAGTATCAATCTCATATACTGAGAATTCTCTCTCAATCTAAGCCCTATAACTTCAACAGTTATATTGGGAAGGATGTTCATACTAAGTTTAACAAGTGGATCATATAAACATCTCCACCGCATGTTCTATGTGATGGAGGTGGGGTGTGTGGGTACATTAAAAGTTAAAACATGTCTGTGTTTTACATAGACACGTGCCTGGACAGACGAATCTTGGACTGTTACTTACAGCATGAACAGAACCTAGAATTAAAACATAATTGATTTATTGTAACTTTTATGTGATATAACTATTAAATTGTAGAATTTATAAAACTTGCAGATTCGTGTAATGGGTTTCATGTATTTCCTATGTAGCTAAACTGATGGCTTTTTGTATAGGCTTTTTGCGGCCGTGGGAGCAACCCCCATCACAGGATTATCCCAAACACTTTTGATCTATTCTATGGTCACTCAGTCCTCTCAGGAGACATTATGTAGTGGTATGTTTCGTACTAGTCAATATGGTCCTCTGTTAGTCACTAGTAGCTTTATACGAAAATGAAATGCTGCTTTTATTTCATTTTTATAAACTGTCTCCTGTTTGGAATTATGTACTATGTAAGCTGACTTGTATACTGTTCTGCTATCTCTTTTTAATGCCTCTGCATCGTCACTACTAGAGTTATTAGAGGAGAATTGTGTCGTATGATGCAAAATTGTAAAATATCCCATTGTACACATTTACTTATGTGTATTTGGCCATTATTTAAAAGAATGGCTTTGAATTTGAATTAACATTCTAGTTGAGTTTCTTCCATAAATTGATTCAAAAGGAAAATGAAATGAGTTTGTTACCTAATTTAAAATTAATTTATGCACTATTAACTTTTTTGTAAGCTCATTTAGTGCAAGTTAATTTTAACTTATTCTTTTAATTTTTTTGTTTCTCTTATAAGAAATTGTTGGAAAATTTATTTGAACTGTCACATAATTATGAATCCAATTCTATATGGTCACCACGAATTTCTTGTCATTTAAAAGTATTTATTCATAAGAAGCAACTGCAATCTAAACTTTGTGAATATATAACTTCTTACATTGTGTTGTAGTGTTTGCAGATACACAATTTTTGAGAGTCTACCGTGCATTTTGTCTCGTGCTTTGAGAATCAATGTTAAAATAAATTAACTTTTAATGGTTTTAATTTGTTTTATCCCTTGTTTGTTTAGAAGAAATACAAAGAAAATAGAAAAGAAAAAAATAGGATAAAAATACTCAAATTTTACTGTTTATTTAAGAGCAGAAATAGGAAGGAGGAAAGATTTTTCTTAGACCTATGAGAAAAAACTTTCCCTCTAAATTGACATGAATGTGGGGAAATGAAGACCTGTCTTTTTCATATTTTTTGTTTTAATTTTTTAAAAAATTTAATAATATTTTATAACATAAATTTTTTTGACAATAAATAATTTTATGATAAGAAAAAATAAAGGAGTAAGCATTTTAATTTTTAGATTAAATTTAATTTTTAATTAGTAAAAAGTATTTTTCATACATATGTTTTTTTTTATTTTCTTTTTACTTGTTTAAATACTCGGATATAAATGTTTTTACTTCTTTTGTTTTTATTTTTATTACTCTTATTTCTTTCTCTATTTTTTTAATTTTTAATTCAAACAAAGCATTAAAGTTTCTTCTTATAAGCCATATATAGATCATTCGATAGCCCCTGTTCCAATTTGTTTGAACACGAGGTTTTTACTTCTCAGCCCTTGTTCTAACTTGTTCTAATTTGTTTGAACACGAGGTTTTTACTTCTCAATCCATATTTAGATATTTGTATAAAACATCATCAGGACGCAGCATTATTACAATGATGCAACGCAGTAGTTTACATAAATTTTGGGGTTCCATGGAAACAGAAATTATGGAAATAGGAGTTGTTTTAGTTTAAAAAGTGATTTTAAGTTTGAACTTTGATATGTAGCCACTAGGAGAATTTTATTTTTTTTGGCTTAAAGTAAAATTTTATTCCACTAAGGATAGATCTACTATTATTTCAGTGGTGTAATTGTCCCCAATACCCTTTGTAGGATTTAACACTTACCAATTATATGTATTATTCTACTGCTACTTCAGTGGGGGCAATTGCCCTCAATGTCCTTGCTATGATTTAACACTTACCAATTATTACATGTATTATAATATTTTAATTGTTTCTTTTATATGGCTTATAAGAAGAAATTTTAATCAAAACTTATTATTTCTTTCTATATCTATTTTTATTATATCATATATCACGTGTCATATATATACTTATATCTCTTTTACCCTCTAGAAGTCATTTAGATATTATTTGTGGGTGAATTTTTTTCATATCTAATATATTACTTTCTATTCTGCTGAACAATGCCTTCACTTTTTGACAAAATTATCTTTAAATTTTTCTATCACAATATACATTTTTTGAGTGAAAAAATCATTGCATTTGTACTAATTAAAGATTAAAGACAACATAATTTAGTTTATTAAAAGAGTTTTTTTTTAATTTTTATTTTAGTTTTGGATCCTTTTAGTCTTAAAAGTTGTAGTCATTCATGTATTTGTTTTTGTTACCGCATTATATTTTATTTACATAATTGTCAAATTAATTGTTGCAGAACATGTAAAATATTAAGAAGTAATCTTTGTCAGACATACCTTGATATGTAATAATAAATAATGGATATAATAATTAGACCACATAAAAATTATTAAAAAATATTAAGAAAAGATCATTGCAATGACATGACTTCAACTTTATTTTTGTTTATGAATATCTTTGTAAAATTGTTCTGTTCTCTGTGAATATCATCCAAGAATTGGATGAAAGATAAATGATTGAATCAACATTCATGTATTCACACGCATATGTGTAGAGCATGCCCATGTATACACCTACATGCCCACATAAGAATTAGATGAAATTCAACACACATACTTACAGAATTTTGATAAAAAAATATTTAATATTTTTAAAATATTAAAACTTGGAGAGAGTAACTATGATGAATGTTTATTGCGTATTATTATAATTGCAAATTTTATACATGAGTTTTGTTTGCAATTTAAATTTTCTAAATCTATTATTGTCTTCCATAGTGTTCAATAAATGATACATGTGATCTGATCTCCTGTGACAAAAAGTTGTAGAATGACACAAACTTTGCTTGACATCTATATCTAACACAATAAAAAAAAACTCTTCTAACCAAATAAAACATGAATATTTTATTAATATAGTTAAATGAATTATGTTGTAATATTATAGATCATGATTATGTTGATTCTATATTTTACCTAAACTAATTTAGTAGGATTCTGTAGAAGCGGTTAACTTTTGTCCACATTAAATTTATATTAGTTATGCATAACTAACGAAAAATGAATTTTTTTTAAAAGTAGGCTTGAAGGATTCATATGCCAAATACATCCCTCAAGCCTGAAAAAAAACTAAAATAAATGATAATGCCTTTTATATAATTAGTCGCGACTTATTTCAATTTTTAAAAAATGAAAATGATAAATAAATATGATTTATTACTTTATAATATATTAAAATTGAATTGTAGGCTAACTAGTTACCACCTCATCTATTTTTCTACCATGTATATATATTATTTTGGAACGTCAATGTCATGCTAAATATAATTTAAGTTGTGCATGCTACATTCACGCCCTTTCAGTTTAAAAACACAATTTGTTTTATCTTTAATGATAATAACTATTCGGTTAATGAATGCAAGCAATAATTTACTCCATCTAATTTTATATTTTTTAAGAAAATAATTGGCTATATCAATTCTTACAATAAAATAATATTTATCCTATTAAAATATTTTTATTTATTATAGTAATAGTTAGATAGGTAATACAAAAGACCAATTAACATTGATTATATAAATGAGACGCTGTTCACAAACATTATTTCAAAAAACAAGGAGTTGACACTCTCGAGCTTTATGCATAATCATGATATATCTCTAGGATGGAAAGCTTCCCTCGATAACATTTTTATGCTAGATTTTTATTATTACGTTTGCAAGCCAAATGTGAAGTTATTGACGTGTAATTCTAAATTACTTAAATTCAATAAGAAACCATTCAATATAAATATTTTACATGTGTATAGAATCTTAAAAGGCCTTCATTTAGAGATTGAAGTCAAGTGGGTAATGCTATATTTGCTTTGCCCATAACCAAAGTGGTGGTAGCCAGTACTGAAAATTTCAAACAATTGACATGCAAAAGAGTATATAATATAATATGAAATATATCATAAACAAAGTTTAAATATATTATGCATAAATATAAATGCATTGCCAACATGTAATGGTTTGAACATTTTACAAATTATCAACAGGGAGAAAAAAAAAATATATCTCTTCACTAAATATTCTACATATTGCCAACATAATTTCTTTTTCATAATATTAAATACTTATTTACAATATGTAGAATTATTTTATGAGTTATATTTATAGTATTAAGGAAATATTTATTTTAACGATATATTAATTTAAAATAATTTTATTTATATATTCACGTACTGTGGAAGACTTATTTTAATTATATATATAATACATAATTTCAAAATATAAACTATACAAATACAATGTCGCTTCAGTACCTATTATCTTTTTTATTAAAGCTATATCAGCATATTATAATACTTGTCAGTTTTTAGTTAAGTATATTTTCTTTTATCTATTTTTTTTCTTTAAACATATTCTTTATATTTTTTTTTATGTTTTAGACCAGACCAATGAATTTAACGAAATTTTAGGACCGAGATCTTTTAATGACTATAAAAATTCTTTAAGAAACAAGTGTTAGTAACAATCTTATTAGAATGTCCATAGATAATAGATTGGTTATCTACTACTACAATAACATTAATTACTACTTTGATATAACGACATGATAATTTTACTTCGAGAGGCAACATTTAATATCTATGAATATATCCTAACAACTCAACACGAGGGTGTTAACTTCGATCCACCCTTACAAATTGTGTTGTTGTCGTGCTTTGGACCAAAGTTGTCTGTTGCAGCAAATTGAGCCTCTGGCGTGTCCAAAACACTTTTAATAGTGATATTTAGTCCCAAGCAAATTTTTTTAAGAGTGTTAAGTGATTGAAATCGGGTTCTTTCATTGTAATTATAAGAAAAAAAGAGAAATATAAATTCAACTCATCTCATCTATATCTCCTTTTATGAAAATTTACTGTTATGTATTTCTATCTTTTTATTACTTTTCTTCGTAATTATCTTTTTGTCATTTTAATATTGATGAATGATAAATCATAGCATAAATCAAACTGTTAAATCCAAAAAATTAGGTACTATCACATAATTTTGTATCGACTAAGTTCACGAATTGGAGATAAACAAACTCAAATTGATAACATCCGTCATAGGGTAAGCAACCGCTTGTCTGATTTCTACCATCCTTATCCTTATTTGTTTCCCATAAATTGTCTTGTTTACTATATAAATAAATTACAATTGGATTCTAGTAATTTAGTTCTTTTGATTTCATCTGATCTCAATAATTAATCAAGTTGGTTTGTTCTTCTGCTTTGTTTGTGCATTTTCTTAGAAATATCAATTTGATGCTTCAAATTCTCAGTTTTGTTAAATCTAACAGCTTATTGTTTTTTATTTGAAGTACCTAAGGGGAAAAAAGATCTCATGACTTGAAGCTAAGTATTATGTAATTAAATGGATTATTCTTAACTTTGAAAGTCAACACATAAGAAAAATGTGAGTTATAATTAAATAAAAATCTAAAATAATTTTCTTTATCAACTTGCACGGATGCAGGTCTGCAATTATGTCTACTTGAACATAATTTTGTTCATCACTTGCCTTCAAGGTATTCATTTAAATTACTCAATCGTTGTAGATTTGTCCATGTGAAGTTGGTATAGTAGAAAACCTAAGCTGAATTGCATTAATGAAATTTCTATTGATTAATCAATTGTAGCAGAGTAATGCAAATTCAATCAGAGAGCAGCAATATACTAAGGTAACGACTAGATTTTTCATTGGCACTATCATTTTCTCCCAACATTACAGTAAATGCCTCTTAACAAGAAGAACATTATTGCCACAACAATGCTTTTTGTTGAGGAGGCAGAAAAGGAACATTAGTAGCACATTCATACAGTAATGCTTATTGGCACAGTAACATTTACACACCTCACTAGAGGTGTTGTTTATGTATGAAGAGTTTAACAGTAAAGGAGAAGACACAAAACAAAACATACTCATATCTTACTCCTCATTCTCACCAACCTTGCCAATGTGTCTTGAGCAGCCAAGGTCTGTGCATGGTTGTGGCCAAGCATCACACTTCTGATACTGATGCATGTTCTGCACAGTTCCTTGGCACTGTCTAGATGCCCCCCTCTTGCTAGCAACTTTGCTCTTGTCTCCAGCAGTGTTGCCTTCAACAAGGTCACATCCTGCCACACATATTCATCCACTTTTTGGCCTCTTTGCAGCCTCCTTTTCCAACAAATGGAAGAATCATGGGACCAATCTTGGATTTGAGAGACAAAGGACTTCTCAACTTCCTCAAGTGCATTGGTGCACACCCTCAAGAGCTCCAAGGATGAATTGCATCTTGAGAAAGTGGTGAAGGCTTGGATTGCTAGGGGGAGAGCTGTTCTCTTGATGTACAAAACCATGTCAATTGCCTTCAGCTGCACAAGTGGGGGCTCAGATTTGAACCCAAACACAAGGAAGGCTGAGGCCCATAAATGATCTGAGTTAACATGGCTGCCCATTTTTCTCACCCCTTGAATTGCAGCCTTGGCATATTGCAAACCACCTTTTCTTTTGGCAAATGCTTGTGTTATGGGATGGAAATGAAGCCAACATCCATCATGTTGATTAGCCCGTCTAGCCAGACCCATTTTCACAAGAAGCATTGCCGAATCTTCTTCGTTTTTCCACGTCCGCGATGACAAACAACTAGGTGTCAGGCTTAGATATTTGGTCCACTTCTTGAGATGGTTTTCGACCGTGGGTATACTCTTTGCTGCATTTGCTAATAAAGTGGCTGAAATGGGAGCAGGGGAAAACCAGCCACTCACAAGCAGCATTCTTATGGCCAGGAGGTTCCCTTTAGCTTTAGTTTTCTCCAAAGTTTCCAAACAAAAGAGGAAGGTCTTCATGAGAAAAGGGTTGCTCTTGCACCATTGCCCTTCTGCAATGCTCATATAGCAAGAGTTTGAATCTTCATTGAGTGGCACCTGGTTTATGGCCTCAAAGAGAGCAGAAGGACCTATTGCAAGTTCAGACAACAATGAACCAATCATCCACAAACCAAAGCTCAACCTTCCAAGCTTCTCATTGAATTTTTCAAGGAAGTCTATCTCATCTGCTGGATACTCTTTCCTTTTTCTTCCTACCATCAGAATCATTGCTTCGGATAATGGCAAAGGTGGAAGCTGAATAGTATCATAGCTCATTACTTTGGACAACCTAGTTGTAACAATCACATGTGTCCCTCCTGTGTTTCTTGGTATCAAGTCATACAGATCCTTCCCTTCCCACCATTCCACTTCTGTCTCAAGATTGTCAATTATCAGCAAGTAAGGAGTCTCACCAAACAGTTCCCTCTTGACTCTCTTGAATGCCTCAAATTCTTGCTCCTCAAAGCTACGAAACCGACCCCTTTCGATCTCAGAATCTGCACCAACATCCAATCCTATATTCAGAGACAAGTTCAATAAGTTCTGCCTAAGGTACCTAGCTTCACCACCAACCCACAAGACCATTTTGTACCTCTGGTGATATCTGTTAGCAAATTCCAGTGCCAGCTCAGATTTCCCAATCCCAGAAACCCCATTAATGCAAACCACACTGCTACACAAACTCTTATAGTTTGCACTCTTTGACTTCTTATTCTTCAACCTCTTCAAAGAGTTATTTCCTATGATTGGTTCAACCCAAGCCTCTAAAGTTGGTTCTTTGCTCCTCCCCATCTCTAGACTAATATACCTCCCACACCTACCTATCACTGGTTCACTTTCCTCATCTGCAAGGCCTTCAGATTGTCCACTGGCTTCTCCTTTGATGATTGTCCTACAATGATCTTGAATTTGTTCCATACAATTTCCGCGACCAAAAAACAGACCTTCAATCTCCATAATCTCCTTCTCTCTTCCTACAAAGTGTGTGTTCCTTGGAAAAGGTAAGCTCTCAAATCCTTGCACATTATCCTTCTGCTCGGCATTCTTCCTACCAAGTCTTGCTCTTAAGATACCAGCAGCTTTTGCTATGCAGCTTCGCCAATTACCATCATTAGCCTCTAGATTGAACTCATTGCACTTCATTAGTCCATCAATTGCCTCTTTACATTCTTTGTCAATAGAGTTGCAGTTAAGAAGAGCCATGATCTCAGCAGGTCCTGTGTCAAACAAGAGAGGGATCAAGTTCTTCTTTTGAGCAAAGAATCTCACCTCCTCCATGCTGAAGTGGTTGAGGAAGCTGGAACTGGTAACAACCACCACTCCAAATGCCACCGAGCAAATGACTCCATCAGCAATCTCATGGCTCTGACTGTCTGAGTACTTTGCTCTATCAGCAAGCATGCAATCAATCCCTTGCAGCTCAAGCTCGGACTTAAGCCACTTGCAGAAGCGCACCAAGTTGGGGTTCTGGCCATGGAATCCAATGTAAACATCACAGCTTCTTAGTTTGGCATTGGAAGCAGGTGAGACAGGACCCTTTGCAAAAGAAATTCTAGGGACTGGAAATGAGAATGAGATGCGTGGAGGAGCCGGTTCAGGAACACATGTCACAAATTTGAGCCTTGTGTCAGCAGTGTCATCAGAGAACTCATATTGATCAGAAGGGGGAGTGTAGGAACTGCTTGGCACATCTTCTGGGGTGGAAGAATTGGTGGTTGTTGTTGGTGGTGATGGTTGGTTTTCCAAAGGAGATCCATTAGGGGGGTTTGGGATTGTGGCCCTTGGAGATATATATGGAGACTGCAATGCTGAAACAAATGCTGATGAAGGTGGGGACACAAGAGGAGAACCATAAGGTGATGATGATTCTATGGCATTCTTTATGTTTGGTAAGCTTGAGTTTTCCAAATTCTCCTCACCTTGTTTGCTGCTGCTTGCAATCTTAATTTTAAGCGTGCTAGAGATTGCAGTGTGTGTTGCATTGATGCCTAGGTTGTTGTCCTCTCTTTCACTGTCCATGAATAAGAACTCTTCAAAGATGGCTAACAAGTATAGTGCTAGTGGCCTTGAGGCTAGATCTCACTATAGGTACATACACATAGATAGTATATTACTCTACAGTCTACAGCACTTGTTTCTTAATAATTAACAATGGCTCCTCTATTGTTTATGTGGGGGCATTGGTAGGTCTTATAAAAAACTATTATTTGGTGCTAGGAAACAGAAGACCTGAATAATGTATCTGTGTGGCTCTGACTATGACCCTACAGCATTTGCTTGGTCCTGGAAACATAAATGCAATCCAATAGTAAAAGGCTAAGACACAAGAGTTCTGCATGTGGTGCACAGACTCATCACTTTGGCTTTTAGCATCTGAAGCTGTGTGCTGTACTTCACCAATAGCACTTCCATAACCTGTACTGAATACTGATTGATGTGGTATGAGTGAGTTGTGAAGCATCAAAACTCTGCTTTTGAATGTGAAAGATGAGTTTCAGCTTCCAGTTTTGGCCATCCTACTACTGTGGAAAGGAAACAGCAAAGAAAATGCAAGTGTTAGAAACTAAGCCAACCTTATTTGATAATGATGATACTGACCAACACTTTTGTTCTGAAGCCATTCAAGTTACCTTGGTTTTCTATCATCTTTGCCTGAAAGGTGCAAGAAAAAACAAAATGTAAATACCCTTTTCTTCTTCTCTATGTTTGCTTGAACTTCAACTCAGGAGAAAGAAATGTCACTTGTCTAAGTCCAGGGCACCTTTCTCTCTCCACCATGTAGTTCTGCAGGGTATCTAACGTGGGGGTTGATTCTCCAAAGTTTGAATTAAACATATAATATTGATTTCTCTGCCAAATCAAATGAACACATAATAATTAAATAAGCACTTAAAAACAAGTATGGTGCCACTACCAAAAAAAGAAAAGCAAGTATGGTGCAGTATTTTAATACTAATAGTTTAATACACTATAGTGCAATTTTCATTTTGTCTTATGCGCTTGGCTCCATATTCTCTCACATGCTGTAAATGAAAAATGTTTCAGTCAAAGTTGTCAATAGCACAATGACCAAAGATTGATAAGAGTTTTTACCCCAAAACAGACTTATTTATCATAATTGGGTGAGAACTTAGTATCAATGTTATTAGTTAGTTACTAATCAAACTTTATGAACTTTAGTATTATGGGAATGAATACAGATTTATTGCGCTAAATTATTTTATGCATTTGGAGATAGTTAATTAGAATTGTTATGCCAACATTTTTTTCTTAGTAAAAAGGATATCAAAATCTATTCAATACATGAGAGAGAATAAGATAGGGTTGAAAAAAAAAAACATGTTACCTAATATAATGAGTTTAATAAGTATGTAGGAAGAGTAATATCAATTAATTAAAAATTATATTTAGTAAAAAATTTAAAGTAATAATGATTAAAATCAATACATTTATTATACATAATAACTTGTAATTAAATAATAATTTAAAAATATTTTATATTATTATTCTATATCCTATTTTCTTATATAATATAATAAAAATAAAAATATTAATAAAATAGTTGATGTATAAAAATGTATATATATTTTCTACCTTTATCTTAACAAATTAAATTTAAACACTACTAATATATATTTTTTGAGGTGACAGAATATTATTAATTATGTTGGTAATTTTGTATAATAGTTGGGAAGAGCATCTATCTGTGTAATTATCTGACACAATGTTAAAGCATATTGGAAATTGGACCAACGACTGGTCAACCTGAAGGACACTTGACACTAATAAAAACTGAAAAGTTGGGTTCGTAGTGTGAGTTTAGGCTCTGTATTCTTTACCCTCAATCAAATATTGTTACCTCTGTTCAAGTAATTTTTATTTAAAATATTTTTTTATTAGTTATATTAATGGTTCAGAGAAACTATATAAAAATGAGTTATATAGGTGTAGTTTAAAAAAACATTAGAGTGACAATAAATATTATTATTGATTTAAATGTTTTAAATATATAATAATAGTTATATTTTGATCAAATTCAGAAAGAAATTCTTATAATTTCAACTTTCAAGGGCAGTTTACATCCCAAAAGAAATGCTAGATTGAAGATTCAATTTATTATACTCATCTGGTTTTGAGCAAAAGAAAATAGTCACATTAAACTCTACTCTCTCACTCTTAAAAAAATTGATGATGATATTAAGAGTAAATAAAATATATACTTACAACGATAATTAATAAAAAATTATTATATATAATAAATTTACTAATTTTTATAATAATTGTATTGAATTATATTTATTATAATTCATGATTAGTTGATAATATGCAAAGTTTTATACCAACGATATATAAAAATTAAATTCTAATATTAATAGTAGATTTTTTTTTAAATTATCGCCTGATTTAATAAACACTTTTTGTTGTATTTATTATTATAAAACACATACAAAAAGCCATCCGAAAATTTATAACCATGATTTTTTTTTTTGAATGAAATATAAAACCGTATAACTACACCTACATAGTTAGAATGTTTTATTGGGTAAATAAATTTATACTTCATTAATTTTTTTTTATAAATGTGAAATAAAAATATAAATTTATATTTTAAAATAACTTAATTGATGATGATAATCATCACCACAATGAAGATGATAATTAAAGAACACTTTAATGAATATAAGCAAAAATAAAATTAGCATGCCTTTTAAAAATATTTTTATCATTAAAAAGTATAATATTAATTTTATTAACTAATTTGAATTTATTCTTAGTAAGGCCAATTTAATTAATGTTTTGTCTAACAGAAAATAATTAAATATGAAATTAGATTATTTGACCAAGAATAACAATCATCTACGCATTTCAAATTCAATCCTCAGATTAAGTAGTCTATAGGTCCTTCGGGTCTAATATAACTAGATTTTTAACTATTCTCCCACAGGTATTCATAAATATTCATTAAAATATATAAAATTCAAACAAAAAGTAAAAAAATAAAATAAATATATTTTTTTAAAAATATACTTATATTAAAGTATAATTTAGTAATCTATATTTATACTAAAAATAAACAATTTAAAAAATATATTTATATTAAAAATAAATTAAAATAATTTATTATATGTATAATTAAAGATTATTAAATAAATACGATTACCTTAATACTTGTGAATATGATTACTTTACTGCACCCTATCCTCTTAATCATTTAACTATTCAATGTCAATCTATAATGAATTTTATCTATTCATACGAACTTTTTTGTGGTCTATATATGTGATTAAAGTATTATTAACACCACTTCATCTTTCCACGTGAAAGATCATACATGTCATCCTTAAAAAAACAAAAGAAGGTAAAAAACAGTTAAAAATACATTTATCAAATTGGTATGATTTCTCAGTCATGCCAAATCTTGCATAATAGAGGTTCATTAGGTTTTTTTTTGAGTTCATGTTGAGTTTCAGATCTCTTTAACATGAATAGAAATAAACTTGAAGTGTCCTCATGGGTTGCATGATCAACGATTCAATTTTAACCAAAAAAAAAAAAAAGCAAAAGTACAGGAGAAAAAATTGATAACCCCATAACGTGTGGTAGTGTGAGAGGCAAATTTTATAATACTATTGATTATATTTTCTCTTTTAGAGATTTTAATCATTCATTTTTCTCTATTTTGCAACTAATATATACCATACTTCAATTCATTTAAGTGTGAACCCATTTATTAGTAATGGTGAGAAAATATAACAAAACTTTTTAATAATGTAATTTTTTTTCATATTAATTAATTTTTTTCTCTTTGTATTTTTTTATTTTTCTCACTCTATAATAAACAAGGCAGAATATAATAAAAATATTTACTACTTAATCAATATTATAAAATAATAATAAAAATAAATTATTATAAACAAAATAAAACTAATGTACCATTATGCATATTATAAAAATAAAACTCTAATCCTAATAAAATAAAGCAGGTAAACAATAGCTAAACAAGTTTTGTCCTAAAGTTTAATTCCAGCAAAGATTCGCTTAAAATACATTTGAAGAAAAAAGTTTGAAATAAGGTTTCAGAATTAAAAAATAATAATAGTACTATAAAGCAGTTCTTACACTAGTATTTCTTTCTTACACCTTCAGTCAAAGAATTTGCGCACCTTGAATAGGGCCAACACTGTAAGTCTCAAATTACTTCCTCTCATAATTTTTCATCACTGTTATGTCCCCAAAACCCATATCATCTCTTATGTTAAATCAGTACGCAAATTGAATTTCACATAACCAATTGACTCAAAATGGGAAACGCTTATATTTGTGAAAATCTTTGCCTGAATTGCGATTTGTATCTGCTTGTAAGATGTTTGACAAATGGGTTTTCCTTCTTTTTTAATAGAAGGGAAGGAGTGATTATTTGTGTCTGATGAGAGTTTTGATTCACTTTTTCTGTTATATTATTGAGCTGTGTGACTGAGATTTTTGCATCAAGGGTTATTTGCTTCTTAGCATCAAGCAAACAGGTTTTCTACAACATCAAAATGTGAGGTTGCTTCAAATTTTGCATATAATTTTTCTCAACTTGTATGCTGTATTTATGTTTTTGGCAGTACCTTAATTATGTTCATAATTAGGACTTTGGATGTCAGATTTGGAGTCTTTTCTATCTTAGAAACCCAAGATATAAGGCCTTCAAATTGTAGATTTTTAGTTCTTTGCCTATAGATACCAGATTTTTGTCAAAACCAGTGCTATACTGCTATTTATGCATAGTTCCCATTCTACTAGCACTTGTTTTACTCATAAGTCATAACCTGGGCTACACAAATTAGGATTGCATCATTTTCATTGCTCAGGAAACCTAACAAGTAGGGCTTTCATTCTTGAAGTTTTCTGATTTTCTTCCATTCATTACCATTTTCTTTTCAAGAAAAGTATAATTCTGCATGTTGTAACTGTTTGACAGCATTTAGTGTTTGACGCATAGCTTGGTCCATGGAGTTGGAAATTGTGCACCATTTGGCTCTTTGGATTTTGAAAAGCTAAACATATAAGAGTCTTAACTCTTAACCATACAAATTTCACATTTTAATTCCATTCCATTTTATAGAGGATGAGTCTTGGCACAACAACAGAGATGCTGCTTTGTGACCCAGGGGTCACGGGTTCAAATTTTGGAAGTAGCCTCTCTGCTTGAGTGGTTGTGCATCTACCTTATGCACTAGGTTTCCTTTATTCCGTTCCATTTTATACAAGTTTGCTTTGAAAGTGGGTTCAGGTTCTGCAAATTATTATTCTAGAGTCTGGACAACAGTTGTACTTTTGCTCAGAACTTGAGATTTTTCACTATAATTTATTTATTTCCTTTGTATGGGATGAATTCAATATTGATAAAAATAATTAAATGTTTGCACCACTAACTCTATGATAACCATTTGAGCCCATAAGTTTCTGTTTTCCCCTATACTTAGTTAGAGCACTAAATCTAATATTGTTTAAAGACAAGTTTTTAGTTAAATATCTTTTTATCTAACTCTTTTCCCAATTCAAATAAAAATTAGTGGCAACTTCTGAGCTCTTAAAATTGGTTGCATTCCCTCACTCCACCTCCTTCACTGTATACTAGTGGGAAGAGAGACACTTTGGCCCTCTATATTTTTTATAAAATAAAATAAAAGAGGAAGAGAGAATAGGTGTTGAACTGAAAATGGAAGTGAGTGTAAGAAAATAATGGATAATTTTAAAAAATAGTTAAAGAATAAAATAGTCTTGACAAAATATGGAGACGAAAAGGAGGGATTCTTTTTATATGTTGTTATAGATATATAGATTTTGTTAGTTAGATGACTAACATCTTTTCATTTTAACATTTTTAGTAGCCAGAGACGGGTTTGATGGAATTGTTTCCACTGATTTAGTTTTAGAAGTGAATAAATTGTAAACATTGATCTATGTTGTCAGATTGAATTTTCTGCAGTTTGCAGAAACATGTCTGGTGTGTACTAGTTTGTCTCTAACTACATGTTGCATGCAGGAAAGGGATACAATGGAGGGAGATACTAAGATTTTGGATGGAGATGAAACTCACAAGAAGGAAGAAAGTTCTCTGGTGAAGATAAAAGTATTGTTTTTCGCCAGAGCCCGGGATCTGACCGGCCTGAGTGAGATGCCATTGGAGGTGTCATCTGGAAGTACTACTCATGATTGTTTGAAAAAGATTTTTGTCAAGTTTCCAAGTTTGGAAGAAATAAAAGGGTGCATGGTTTTGGCTCTGAATGAGGAGTACACAATTGAATCAGCCATTGTTAAAGACACAGATGAGTTGGCCATAATACCTCCAATAAGTGGTGGCTGAACAACTTAACGCGTGTTTGTATCTGTGTTGTAACTTCGGTAGCATTCATTCCAATGCACTATTACTGCATAGTAACGAGTGAGATCCTTTTGCAAACATACTTTTGAGGCTACTGAACGGTAACTCAAACATGTGCTTAATATCACTGCATTTTGTACTCTAGTCAATATTCTGAAGAAAAAAAAATTCTGAATTTGAATAAATGCTTAAAGTTTACATCTCATCTATGGTAATTTTATTGATGTGCAGTTCTCAAGTAGTTAACCTTTTGGCAACTTCAAAACTCTATGAAATTACCCTACCAGTAGACTGATTGTAATTTGTGAACCTTGGAAGTTTTCTTGCTATCGAGAAAATGATTTTTTTTTAGTTTTTTAAGTTTTTCAACTAGTTTCGTTAATTATAGTCTAATTTCAGTTAGTTTTTAGTTTTTTTATTAACTTAAAAAACTTGTTTAACCTTACTAATAGTATTTGGTAAATAAATGTTTTTTGGCCAAAATTTTTTTGAGACATACAAGTTGCGTTTTTTTTAAATGTTTACTTCTACCTTTTTATATTTATTTTCTTTTGTTTTTAAAATATTTATTAAAAATATTTTGTTCTTTTCTTATTAGACTTGATATATATTTATTTTTTTGTTTTTCTTCTACCACTCATAAGGTAATATTTTATTAATTTTATCATTTATTACATGAAAAAGTTTTATTATTTTTACCTTTTTATTACATAATATATTGATAATGATAGATAATAGAGTTATTTTATTTTTATTATTATTTCAAGAATTTTTATATTACATTATTTATTTTAACTATTATACTATTTATTTTATTACTTTAAAATATTGATATTAATATATTATATGTTTATTATATTTTTCATATTATATTGTTTTTTCTAGTAATTATAATATTTATATTATTTATTTTATTATTTTTAAATATTATACTTCAAGATATTTTAATCATTATATTCATTATCATAAATACAATTAAAATTATATTGATAATAAATATGTCCATGGCAAATCAAAGACAGATTTCAGTTCCTCGTTAACAGCAAGCAAACTATTAAGATTTTTTTAGATCAAAACAAGACAGACAGGTATTTATTGCTAAAACGTAGCATATAACTAAATATTGTCTATCAATTATAGACAAATGTTTTTATTAACTTGAGCTTTGTTTAGCCATGCAAAAACACTAAGACATTTGTCTCACCATTAATCATGTTGATAAACTTAAAATAAGACCAAAACCTTAGTCCATAAAAAATGTGCGTCTTTGTAAAAGGAAGTAACAGGACTGTACTTTAAAGTAACTTTTAAGCCCTATGCTAAGCTATATGCATAAGAAAATAAACCTAATAATTATTTTATATTATATATATATATATATATAACACGCCTCTTTTGTTAATATTGTTTTACCGTTCATTTGTGTCATTTTATATTTTTGTATAATTTAATAGTCTAGTTTAACATGTTTTAGTTACTAGTTAAGTTTTCAGCTTTTATATAGCTTTTCAGTCACTTTTATCAACCATACCCTATTTTCTAAAATATGAACTAATTTACTCTTTTAAATTTCAAATTTAATATTTTTAACTTAGTTATCTGTATAATCTTATACATTTCTTTTGGTTTGATAGATATTTTTAACATTAACTATATAAATTTAACTAGAATGTATTAATAATATGAATTTTTTATATTGTTATTTAATCATAGATAGTTAAGTATAATAAATTATTGAATTTTATAATAATTATTTTAAAACTTATATCTAGTCTAATTTTTAATCGGTTGGCAATATATAATGATAGGACTAAATTTATCCAATTTTTAAATATATGAACCGAAATTAAACAATTAAAATTATAAGAATTAAAATGGTCAAAATTTCAAATATGTAGATCAAAATTAAACAATTAAAACTGAGAACCAAAATTATTCATACACCAAATTAAGAAGACCAAAAATACAATTAAATCTAATACATAATAAATAAATTTTAAATATTTTAAAATTATTTTTATAATTTATATTTTAAATTTTTAAATTTTTAACTCAGATACTAGCAACACTCTCAATTATTCGATAAAATTTATTAAAAAATATAAATTTTTATGTTTTTTATTTTTTATTTAATGAGTCTTTACCCAAATTTTATAATTTTAAAAATTTATTAAATGGTCCATTTTCAAATATGTGAACTAAAATTAAATAATTAAAAATACTATGACCAAAATTGTTCATATACCAAAAAAAAATCAAAAGTATAATTAAGTCTAATACATAATAAGTAAATTTTTAAAATATTTTTAAATTATTTTTGTAATTTATACTTTAAACTTATAAATTTTTAAGTGAAATACTAGTCATACTCTCAGTTTGTTAAAATTTATTAAAAATATATAATTTTTTTGTGCCTTTTATTTTTATTTAATGAGTATTTACGTAAATTTTAT
Source organism: Mucuna pruriens (assembly GCA_025330945.1). Lineage (NCBI taxonomy): Eukaryota > Viridiplantae > Streptophyta > Magnoliopsida > Fabales > Fabaceae > Mucuna > Mucuna pruriens. The sequence goes on along the minus strand of JAENHJ010000086.1, from coordinate 2,263,499 downwards.
AATTTTAAAAAATTAATTAATAATAAAATATATGCTAAAAAAGAGTATATGGTTAGTCCTCAATTTTAAGATATTTTCCTACTGCTAATTCATATAAATTTAACGTTTATAAGTTTTTTATAAAGACTTATTTTATTCACTCTTTTTTTTTTTATAAAACTTCGATTTCTAATAATAATTTGACATTTCTTTCTTCAACGACTCCTATGAAGAATAAATACTTTTTTTCAATAAATAGTAATTCCATTTTACTTTTTTCATTTTGTATAATTTATTTTAAAAATCTAATTTCTAACTTATTCCCGTATCTCACGTTACATCCTTTTAACAAAATAAAAATTATTACTTTATAAAGATTACTACTAAAAATATTTATAAATAAGTAACATATATGTTAAATTGTGATCTAATTATAAATTATTATACTTTAATTTATTAATAAATATAATGATAGTCTTAAAAATTATATTGTAATATTATAAAATGTCTACACCAAAAATGTATGTTAATTAAATTCAACATTTATTGTTTTTTCAGTATATTTATTTTTTAAAATTATGTACCACTCACGAACCTGTGATCCAGGTACACTGCTCCCATGATATGATATGACAGTGGGCCATCATCTCCATGTGGCCCACGTTCCTCATTGTCGCTGTTTCAACTTTTCATCCCATGAAACTATTAATTAATTAAATTTTAATATGTTATTATTATATTTATTTTAATTAATGATAATTTTAAATGAAAAATATAATAATATCAGCGGAGGGATAAACTGGTGGAAATTATTTTAACTTGGCTAATAATTTAGAATTTAAATTCTATACAATAATGTTAAATAATATTATAAAAAATTGTTATTTATAATAATCTTTTCTGGAAAAGAATAGTTGTAGCATCTATAAAAAAAAATAGTAAATGAGAAAGGATATACTAGCAGCTATTAGAGAGGACCAAAATAAATAAATGAATAATGATTTGTATATAAATAAATAAATAAATAAATAATTGTTAAATGTTATTTCCATTCCCTTCGCTTGATCCCTTCTACCCTATAAAACTGCAAATCCATCAAAGTCCCAAATTTTAGGGTTTCTGTGTCCAATCCAAGGGCTTCGTTTATGAAGGTAATTACTCTAAATCATAGATCCTCTTCTCTATTTCTCTCTCTTATTGAAATTTTTGATTGCTTATTTATTCGTTTGTATCCCAAAAATAACGGTTTTTTTCATTTAATTTTTTTTGTTTTTTTTTCTTCGTTTTGAACTTCATGAATTCTCATTTGATTTGTTGCTTCAACCGCAATTAGTTTGAAGTGGGTTTTGATCTCTATGCCCAGATTTAGCGAAAAAGGGTTGGAGCTTGAAATTGATCATGGATTTGGGAAGCGAATCCGTGGAAGAGAACGAAGTGAATCATGATGGAAATGGAAACGGTGGTTCTTATGGTAAGGAGAATTTTGGGTTGGGTTTTGAGGGAAATTCGGATGTCAACGGGTTGGATCAGAAGGGAACGGTTGTTGAAGTTAAAGTTGAAGTGGATAGTGAGGAAGGTGTGAATTCCAAAGGGACGCCAACAAAGGGGTTTGGGTTGAAGAAATGGAAGAGAATTAGGAGGAATGTTGTTAAGGATCCGAATTCGAGTGCTGATTCGGGTAAAGTCTTGAAGAGGGGTTTGTCTGGCAATGCCAATTTGAGTGAAAACCAACCTTTTATGCGTGATGTTAAGGAGAAAAGCGATGGATCTTCGCATGTGTTTGGGAGTTTAATGTTTACTGATGTCAATGCGATCCAAGGTTCGAGTTCTGATTCTAGATATGCACTTGGATCTGGTTTTGTTGTTGGGACTGATTCTGAGAATAGCGAGGATCGAAGTAGCAAATCTTCTACAGCTGCTAGCGAGCCCAAGTTAAAGCAGGAGAAAAGTCGTAATAAGAATGTGAATTCGAAGCATTTAGCAAACTCAAGCTCGGCTCAACGAGTTCAACAGGGAAAGGGACGGACTGAAAGTAGTAAGAAACCAGGAGGAGGTGGAAGAGTCAAAATTGAGAAGGAAAATTCTTTTTCTAGTATGGAATCTGATTCAAGAAGCTCCAACTTTAAGCAAGGTGCTTATACGGTTACTAGTAATGGAAATCATAGTGGTAGGCCTAATGTTTATGATGGAGTTAATAGTGGTGAAGTACACACTAATGAACATTTCACTGAGGGAGTTGAAGCTGGTTATGGAAACGAAAACACTGTTGAAGATGAAGAAGATCTTTTACCTGAGAATTTAGCTACAAATTTGTCTTGGGATGTTAAAGAAGAAAAAAGTGTGAACAACCAATCTTCAGCCGTTGAAGATCCCTTAATTGAATCCATTAGTAGCCTTCAGGCTGTCCAGGAGGCACTTCAAGAAGGTTTGTCCTTTCTATTTTTTCTGGAAGTTTGATTTTTCTATGAATTTTTCTCTATGCACCTTGCCATTTTGCAACTGAGACTGTTATGTTTTATGGTTTTATAATCCTTGAGAAAATTGATGTTACATATATTACCTATTAGCAGTTTCTTGACAGTTGGATTCTGCTGTATGATTCAATTCAAATGTCAATAAAGCTGCCAACTTGACATGTCATCCTAATATTAATCTTAATCAGTCTGGTTGAACCCCACTACTGTTTAAACCTTTGATTTTTTTTTTTCTAAACTCAGCCAATGGAAACCACTGATTTGGTTCTGTTTAATCAGTTTGGTTGGGTTCCTTGAGCACCCCTCCTTCTGGAGGGTCTTATTGCATAAAGGAGTTTGTTTCTTGTTGGAAAACAAAATTATGTTTTTACTTTGAGTAGCAGTTGCAAGATTTTTGATATAATTTTGGACATGCTGATTGTAAATATTTCACTAATACTTTAAACATGTTACCTAATTGATGCTTAGCCAATGGGTCTGAATATGTTACGAACTAAATCATTGAATGATCAATGATCAATATTCTGTTTCCTTATATTTTATACACTTTTGAACCCCTTTTAAATTTATTGATTATTTTATTATAAAACCTTAAAATCTGATGGTCTACAAGCGTAGTCTAGTCTCCTTTGAAATTCATGATTAATCAAATAATCTTATAATATTAAATAAAACTGTTATTCTCTTGCAAATGTAGCACTGTGCTGGGTGATGAATAGATGGAAAATAGAAAATGAGCCTCTTGGAAAACTTCTCCGGCAATTTATTTCTCAATATGAAATGTTAAATGTTGTAAATGTTTAAGATAGATGTAATTGTTGTATTTTGGATTTTGCGTGTAAGTTATGGAGAATAGGCTGTATTTAAATCAAGTGCTTCACCAGGATAAATTTATTTATTATTAATATCATATATTGCATTGACTAAATGTCAATACATTCTGGCATTGACCTTTTCTGGTGGGTTGGCTGTCTTATGGTTCAGTGTCTTGATTTTGAGCCTATCATAATTAATTTATTTGGTGTGTTTTTAATGCAATTCTGAATCTTTTATTTTCTCTTTGTGAAGATTATTGCATAGTTCTTCAATTGGATTTCATCTTTATTGAGAAATGCAAGAACTTGTAGATAGCTAAATGAATGGAACTTGAAGTTACAAAATATGATTAGGAACTTGTCGGGTTCGTTGTTTTATATTTTGTATTAATTTGATTGTGCAAGCTTACCTGCATATTGTAATGTTATTATAGTTGTATAAGTGTTTATTGAGTGTGTTGTTTGTGTGTGTTTGTCCACATATACGATACTTTATTTATAATCAAATAAAGGTTTCAACTAAGGATACAAATAATGATAGAAATGTCTAATTTAGCTATGCAATCTTTCCATATTTTCCTATTTACATAGAATAAATGCATACCTTTAACAATAATTATATCCTTTTCCATGAATTTTTTTTTAGAGCCCAAAACTTATGCTTCATTCTGGTTCACAGTTTTTACTTGTATTTTCTATTAAAGCTTTGTTCTTTGTTTAGTAGGACCACCATACATAATTTTTATTAATTCTCTGTTTTCTTTTAAAAACCAACTTTTTTGTCTTGGTACTGTGATATTGTTTGTTGGTTATTTATTCAGGTTCTAGCTCCTCTAAAAGTAACCAGCACAATTTAGAGGGTAAAGTAAGTACTCTTAGTCGTTAATGAGAAAATCAATGATAAATAGTACGTGCACATGCATAAAAAATCATGTATGTACTGGAATATCAACCGTTAATGTTTTCATTAATGAGTTACTTACTTTATCTTTACTCACTTTAGGAGAATCAAATTCATTTATTCAGAGATTATATGAATATGAATCATAGACCAGCTAATTTTTCTTGGTCCTATTAGTTGGTTAAATACATCATTTTATGACATGAACTTGAGCCAGCAACTGGAAACAATGATGAAAGATAGGTTATTGGCTTTTTAAGCTACTTTCTACAATTCTACTTCCCACTGTATCTGGAATATTATTTATTGGAATAGCATATACTATTTTCTGCTTGTTAATATTTTAAATTTATGGTTTGCTGAAATAATTAATGACAGTCTATAATATAAGTTTTCCTTTGATCTATTTAGAGTTTGTTTGTTGATGCTGAAAGTAGTTTATTTGCATACTACTTAGACAACAAATTTTCTTGTTTCATTTAATTTTTATCAGTATGCTGAAGGTCCTTTTCTGTAAAATGGTTTAATGAAAACAAATATAGCATGTGCCATTGCTGATGAGAAATCTACATGTACTGTTGCAGAACTCCAGAAATTCAGGGAGATTGGGATTGAAGCCATTTCACCAGATGATGATGACTCGGTCAGATGTAGCAGTGTATCTGCTGGTATTATTACTTCTGATCTTGGACTTAATAAGTCAAGCCTATCTGGTCAGTCTGGTGCAGAAGAAATTAAACAAACCACTTCAAGTTCCTTGGATCCTCAGGTATTGAGCCTGACACAAAATATAAAAATTTTGGAAAGCAAGTTGGAGGAATTACAGGGTGTGGTTGCTCTGAAGGACTCCAGGATTGCTGAACTTGAAACGTCCTTGAGTAGTGGTAAGTTTTCTAGGGAAGAATCTGCTAGCACAGTAGGTTTATCCGACGAAAAATGTGAAGGGGTTGAGTCTGAGCTCGAGGGCATTTTTAGGCTAAAGATTGAAGCTGAGGTTGAATATCTAGCCATCTCAAAGGTCATGCAGAACTTGAAAGATGGGGCAGGTTTACAACAGACATTATTGGAAGAACAAGAGAAACTGTCTGAAAGTCAAGCACATGTTCTGGACAAAGTTGTAGATGCAGAGAATAAGGCTTCAGTGCTGAAGAACAAAGCAGAAGTGTTGGAAAAATATTGTGGTGATAGTTTAGTAGTTGAGGAGTCTTTTGTGCTGCAGAGAAGAGTATGTAAGGTGACATTTTATCTTTTCATACAGTTCATATTTTTAATTTTGTTCTTTTGGCTTTTCATGTCACAGTTATCGCCCAATTCTGGGATGGTTGTACCCACTTAAGTCTACAAAGTTAGGTTCATTTTGTGCAATCTCTAAAGTTTTTTTTTTTTTTTTTTTGGCTGATCTTTGAATGTAAAATTTCGTTGTTATATGAAACTGACCCTTGTTTCTCTGGGTAGGGGGAGAGCGTGTATTTGCATTTGCTCTCTTTGTTTTAATATCATTTTGTGCATAGCCCCTTGTAATTTGGGCTTGGCAAAACAATTGTTATTGTTAGTATTCTTTGGTTATAGCTTTCCTCTGTTTAAAAAACTTGGTGGGGTATATATAACTCAAGTATTTAAGGGTTGATTGAGTCTGATGCTAGGAGTGCAAGCTAAAGGATTGCTTCAAAGTTTTAATTTAACCAAAGGCAATTTATGGTGTGTTTTGAGATTCATTTTTGTGGTATCCCCTTAATACTAGAAGTAGGGGTAATCATAATTAAACACACTCTCCCTAAAATTTACAGGTAATTATAACACAAAAAACAAAAAAATAACTCTTCTGAAATGAGATGTATTTTAAAAGATAAAGTGTATTTATAATTGTTGTTATTGATAATTAATGGTTAAAAATTGTTATATATATATATATAATTTGAAATTAACTGTAATCTCAATAGTTGATATTTTAACTAATGGATATTATTGTATTTTATATTTTAAAATGTACTCTTTTCACCAGGATTTTTTTTAATTATGATTATCTGTAAATTTTAGGGAGTTTGTTTTTGGAAACAGTTATATTTATTTATTTTTAAAGTTACAGTTATCTTTCTTTACAAATAGTAAAATGGCTATTGTATGAATTAAATTTTCACGAAAACCATAAGAATGATGTGGGTGTTTGGTGGAAGGCATGTGGCATCTGGTTTCAAATTATGCAAACCTCATTGAATGTGAGGGAATTATATAACTCAAATCAAGCTTGATTCTATAAAAATATAATTAAGTTATCATTAGGTAAAATTAATTTTATGTTAAAATCTCAGTTTGATTAAAAGTGATAAAAATTTTTTTTTGCAACGAATTACAAATTTTACGCTAAGTTTTATAATAAATTTGTTATCAAGATAAAAACATCTAAACATAAATACTTAATTTAAAAATAAAATTTAACCTAAAACATAGCCACAACAAAAAAGTCACAACATTTCAATGACCATTATTATTAATGGCTAATGTCAGCAATTACATACAAACCAACCAACACCTTCACCGGACGGAGTCATTAACTCATCAAACTCCAACTCAGTGTTATTTACTCCAATCGCAAGTGTACTAATACGAGACACATTTTTGCCTCACATTACTTTTCTTTTTTTTTTTTTAAGTACAAATGTATGAAATAATGGACCTCACAAGAGGAATATTATGAATAATTATTAGAAAATGTTTTTTTTTATGTTTTCTTATTTTTAAAGAAATTATAATTTTATTTTCTATTTATCTTCTCACTTGATAAGATGAATATTTTTGGTTGTAAATTTATGCATATAAATATGACATCTTATTTTATATTAATAATGAATGAAATGAAAATTTTAAATTCTTTATCATATTCTCTTCATTATTTTATTAGTTTAATAGTCATGTATATGTTATAAAATAATTTTATACTGTCATCCAATTATAAATAACTATTAATATGATTTTAAGATAATAACTATTAATATGATTTTAAGATAACTATTTTAAAAGTCAACAAACTTATCATAATTATTTGTAATCGGACGATGATTCAAAACTATTTTACTATTAATATATAATTTTTTTTATATCTATTATTACTAAGTTATTAAAATTTACTTTTGTTCTACAAATTAAAATTTACTTTTATTTTCCAAGATATAGAATAATTTTTAACTACTCAAAGAATTGCTTGTTTGCAATTATTAAACAATCTAGGAGTCAAACTCTAAAATCATCCGCCTCTAAACAAATTCTAAAATCCTTTCAATTGAAAATATTTAATATGTTTCTCAATCTAAATATTAAATAACAAATATTTTGAAAGGATCAAATGTTTCTTTGAATTTTTTTTTTTGAAAAACTTAACGGTATCTTTAAATATAAATTTTTCAATACAGTTAATGAAAGGCAATGAAAGACAACGAAGACCGGAAAAATGATATAAAATTATCTTAAATTTACGGTTATATTGGTGAATGTTAAAAAATAAAAATCTTAATTTTAAAATAAAAAAGTAAAAAAAAAAATGTAAACTGGAGATGCCCCTGTCTCTTTAGTTTTAGCCATTGACAAACAACATTAATACCATTTTTTAGAGTTTCTTATGGTATGTTTGGATAAATATTTTTTCATAAGTATTTATAATTAAAAAGATAAAATAATTTTTTAATAAACTAAAATTAACTTTGTAAAAACTGTCATATTAGTTTTTTCAAAAACTTATTTTTAATTTGTATGTAAGTTAATTTTATTTCATAAAAATATTATTTTATTTTTTCTTAGGACATTTTTGTTATGTGCAAATCTGTATGTGCACGTTATTGTGTGTAATTCAGATACATGTGAGCTAGTTACTTAATATTAAATACTATAAATAGTGTAATATAAATACAGTTAATAAATTTTCTGTTACTAAAAAGCTTTTGTACATTATAATTTCTCTAACAAGTTGGTATCTAGAGTTTGTTCCTTTTGGGACCTGTAAAAGGGTTGAGTACTCTTTTGTATCTGTGATCAAGGTTGAATCTGCAAGTAACCATGGCTGGATCGAATGACAATTTTCCTATGAACCTCCTTGTTCTTTATGAAAAGAATTGGGAAAAATAGTGCATCCAGATGAAGGTTTTCTTTCACTTTCAAGAAGTGCTCGAAATGGTAATCGGAGCGTATTACGACTTGAGTGAAAGCCCCACTTAAGCAAAGCAAGCAATATACAAGGTTGTAACAAAAAAATTGCAAGGCAATGTTTCTTTTGCACCAATGTGTTGATGCAACTCACTTTGAGAAGATTGCTGCAACCAATACAGCCAAAGAAATATGGGATATACTTGAAAAGGGTTATACAGGTGGAGAAAAGGTGAAAATGCCTGCAAGAAACAAAAGTGCTTCAAGAAAGTTAGATAAAAGGAAAGTTCAGTGTTTCAACTGTCAGAGATGGGATCATTTTGCTGATGAATGTTGGTTTGGCAAAGGAAAATAGAAGAGAGGTAGTGATGATGAAGCACATCAGACTCAAGAAGACTTAGATTCTGATAATGTCCTATTAATAGCTAAAACTAGTGAAAGAGCTTTCCTAATCTGAGTTATGGTTATTAGACACTGGATGCTCAGATCATATGACCGGCCATAAGGAGTGGTTGATTGATCTTGATACATCTAGAAGAAGTAAGATTCAATTTGCAGATGATAGATCATTGAGTGTAAAAGAAGTTGGAAACATTGTGATCAAGAGGAGAAATGGAAGTTGGAAACATTGTGATCAAGAGGAGAAATGGAAAAACAACTTTGATTAAGAATCTGCTGTATGTAACAGAAATGAAATGCAATTGGTTAAGTATTAGACAGCTAATTGAAAAAGGGTTCTCAGTGATGACAAAGAATGATGTTTTTAAAATGTTTGATTTTGCTAGGAGACTAATTATGAAGGTTTCTCTTTCAGAACCTTTCAAATCAACCTGATGGCTATTGAGATTCAATGCTTGAAAGCTATTGAGTCTAATGAGGAATGTTGGCTTTGACATTCTAGGTTTAGTCACTTAAATCTCAAAGGTTTGAATTAGTTGAGTTCTAAGTAAATGGTGACCGAAATTCCTGTGACTGAGATACCAGAAAAGGTGTGTGAAGTGTGTTTGGTTGGTAAGTAATCTAGAAAACCTTTCAAATCATATTTACCTATGTGAGCATCCAATATGCTAGATGTAGTGTACTATGATATTTGTGTGCCATTTGAAGTACCTTTATTTCTTTTGTTGATGAATTTAGTAGAATGACGAGGTTGTATTTGATTAAAACCAAAAGAGAAGCTTTTGAATTGTTTCAAAGATTTAAGAAGCTAGTTGAAAAGCATAGTGGAAGATCAATAAAAGTGTTGAGAACTAATGAAGGAGAAGAGTATACATCAAATGAATTTGAGGAATTTTGTGTGAAGAATGTCATTCCGCATGAGGTTACAACCCCTACACCCCTCAATACAATGGCTTAGTAGAAATAAGGAATTGGACAATGCTTGACATGACAAGGAGTATGCCAAAGGAGAAAATCTTGCCACACTCATTTTGGGTGAAGCTCTACTGCAGTATATGTGTTGAATGCCCAACCAAAAGACTAAAGGAGTTAATGCCAGAGGAGGTGTGGACTGGAAAGAAGTCAGTACTAAGTCATCTAAAATTTTTAGACCATTATGCTTTTAGACTTGTACTTGATCAGAAGAGAAAAAAGTTGATGAACAATAGTAAAACTATAATCTTGATAGGGTATCATCCTACAAGTGCATATAACCCGTGAATAAAAAACTAATGGTTAGTACAGATGTGATAGTGCTTAAAACAGAATATTGGGACTAAAAGAAGAAAGGTAGCAGCCTCAATCAGTTACCTTCATTTTCATTGTTTGATGAATTACACAATCAATCAAGTGCAAGTAACAGTGATCTTGCAACTCAATCTCAACAAAAAAGTACAAAGACAGCTACTAACAAGACTTGCTGATTATGGGCTATTTCCTGACAGTGCAATAACTCTTGAGGGTGATCTAATGCATTTTGCCTTATCTGCTGATGCTGAACCATTAAGTTTTGAGGAGGCAATGAAAGAGAAAGTTTGGAAAGAAGCTATGATGGAAGAGTTAAAAGCCATTGAAAAGAACAAGACATGGGACTAGTTGACTTACCCATAAACAAGCATCCAATTGTTGTCAAATGAGTTTACAAGTTAAAATTGAATCCATATGGATCAAGTATCAAGCGCAAAGCAAGGTTGGAGGCAAATGATTTTTTTTTTTTGCAAAATGCTAGATTCGACTACAGTGTTTGCACCAGTAGTAAGGATTGAGACTATCAGGTTAGTTGTGGGTTTAACATGTGCAGGAGGCTAACCACTATTTCAGCTTGATGTTAAATCTTCATTTCTCAGTAGATCCTTGGAGGAAGAGGTGTATATTACTCTGGCACCAGATTTTGAGATTAATGGTAAGGAGGAAATGATCTACAAGTTGAAGAAGTCCTTATATGGCCTAAAACAAGCCTCTTGGGCTTGGAATAAAATAATTGACTCTTTCTTACTTCAACTTAACTTCAGTAGCTGCTCAGTAGAATATGGAGTCTACGCGAGATTCCAACATGGAAGGTGAAAGTTACTTTTAATCTACCTTGATGACCTACTATTTACTGGTAGCGATTCTAAAGAAATTGAAAAACTCAAGGTGATCATGAAAGCTGAGTTTGAAATGACAGATTTAGGAAGACTAGCTTACTTTGTTGGTGTGGATTTTATTGGTACATTTGAAGGAATAATGTTGCATCAAAGGAAGTATGTACGTCTTGAGAAGATTTAACATGGCAGGTTGTAATTCAGTAACACCTATTGAAATGAATGTGAAATTGGAAAAGAGGAGTGAAGAAGAAGCAGTAGATTGAACTCTAGTCAAATAGATTGTTGGTTCCTTGAGGTATCTTTGTAACAATAGACTTGATATATGTTATGGAGTTGATGTGTCTCATGGTAGAAATAAACACATTGAGACTTGTGTTTCATTTTCTAAGAGTCCAGGTGAATGAAGAAAGACTTGAGTTTATTTACTATCCTACATAAATACAAACAATAGATATATTATCTAATCCACCAAGGATGAATCATTTTGAACAACTCAGGAGTGAGTTAGGAGTTGTGTTCTTTAGGTATTTTAATTAAGGGGAAGTGTTGTTTGCAAAGCATTCACAGTGTTGTGTGTAATTCAATTGAGATAGTTACAGCAATTATGTTAGTTAATTAGTAATTGTTAAACATTATAAATGGTGTAATCCATGTGTAACTGAGATTTTTCTCTCGTCAAGAAACTCTCTTTTAGTGTGTATTATACTTTCCTTAACAATGTTTGGATAAACATTTATAAGAGAAAAGTAAGAAGAAAAAATGAAATAAATTTCTCCATAAGTTAAAATTAATTTGTATATACATTAAAAATAAGTTTTTAAAATGTTAATATAAAAGATTTTCTACAAATTAGTTTATGCATAAGTTAATTTCTGCATAAGTTAATTTCTCTATAAGTTAAAATGTTTGGATAAATATTTATAAGAGAAAATAAGAAAAAAAATGAAATAAATTTATCCATAAGTTAAAATTAATTTGTATATAAATTAAAAATAAGTTTTTAAAGATGCTAATATAAAAGAGTTTCTACAAATTAGTTTATGCATAAGTTAATTTCTCCATAAATTAAAATGTTTGGATAAATATTTATAAGAGAAAATAAGAAGAAAAAATGAAATAAATTTATTCATAAGTTAAAATTAATTTGTATATAAATTAAAAATAAGTTTTTAAAGATGCTAATATAAAAGAGTTTCTACAAATTAACTTATGTATAAGTTAATTTTAGCAAATTTTAGCAAGGAGTTTATTTCATTTTTTTTCTTAAGTATTTATGAATAAGTTTATCAAAACATATTCTTATTCAAATAGATTGTCAAAGATGAGCCCATGTGTATGTTATTCTTTTATTTCTCAAAGTTGAAAAACAACTCCAAAGTAGTTCTTTTATTTATTTTTAAATTACATTAATATTTGACCAAAATATTAAAAAAATTAATTGGATATTAGATTAAAGTTTTCTTTTTTATTTACTTTCTACTTCGTGAAGAGTGATAACTCGTTTTACAGTCGTTTTACGTGCATCAAATAAAACTAAAGTTAATTATAGTATAACTAACCCTAGGTCGAATCTCTCAAGGACATAGTGTGTTCGATTATGACTTAATGTGGAAATCGAGTTAATGCAGAAAAACGCTAAGTGTAAAATGTCGACTTGCTCTCGACAGGGACTTTAATCCGGTCTCGGCTGAAACGGATCCGACATGGTCTCGGTTAAGCATAGACTCGGATAGACACGATAGAGTCGGATTAGACTCAGTCTTGGACTAAAATGCAGAAAATAAGGGGGGGGGGGTTAGTTGCAGAGAGATAAAAACAAAAATTAAATTAAGTATGGAAGGGAAATACAATCTAGGCTAGACTAAACTATTACTACTGCATACATACTAAGATCAATAAGCAATTGGTTTGCGACTTCTACACTTAATAACACGTTTTGAATCAATATGAGATTCTTATGATGATCGCCAAACATTCATCCAATGCCATACCGTGAATTTACATAATCACTACCTCATCAGTTGGCAGGGATTAAGCACGTGATTGGTTTTAGGTTCTCTAATTGATTACCTAGTTAAGTTGTTAAATTGGTTTCGATCAGCTTAGTCTAACATTGATCTACTTAGTATTACGCAATCGCAGCACAACAAAGCAGATTAAATGCATGATCCATAATCAAGAGATAAGAAATGTAAACCATTTGTATTATTGAAAACAGAGTACGAATATAGAGTGTGAATTTAATGGCTCTGCCTTCCACAACAATTGCCATGGAAGTACAGTGATGGTTCACCGTCAATAGTCAAGATGTTGAGGATCTAGTCCATCAGAGTGCGTTGGCCAAGCCAATCGGTCACCTCTGATAACCTTCGACTTCCCAATCCTTGACCTGCACCTCTTCGATTGAGAGAGATGCCGCTAAAGCATAGTGTACCACCGTGAGTTTAGTGGTGAGAGTGAGAGGATGGATCGTAAAATGGATATGAATTTTAGGTCTGTATTCAACAACCACTTAAAGCGTGCACTAGGTCCCTATATATACACGAATGAGTTCCTTGCGACGCACGTCTAATCCTAACAAATTCTTAACTGATTTACAAACTATGAATTGACCTTTCTATCCCCTAAATGATCCAAGCTTGCATTGCAAGCTTCTCCTGGAGTGATGAGGTAGATGAGGTGGATTTGGAGCGTGCCTTGGCTGGATCAGTTTCAATTGGACTGCTCCGTTCCTTTTGGGGCTGCTGGGCTAAGGAGTCGATCTAGACCGGGAAGGAGCTGGTCTAGTCGGGATAGCTTCTCTTGAATCGAGATGCTCTTAATGGGCTGAGACATCCTTCACTTGGCTTGCAAAATGAATTCATCTTTTATTAGCTAAAACCCTCAAATTAGCACAAATTTATATTTTCCCTATTTCTAAGTCCATAATCTGAATCTTAGCTAAGATGTGATTTTTAAGTACCAAATGGTCTTAATAATATCCATATTAAACCCTTGTGAGATGTATAAAATATGACTTATCAAAGAGCGACCCATATTGAAATATTAGATATATACAATAAATACTTTCGACCTAAAAAAACATTTTCCTCAAAGTATAATTATTTATTTATCTCTAACCACTCATTATTCATTCAACTAATTTATATTCATATACACTTTCAACCTTGAGTTTATTCAATTTTTTTAAAACTATTTTTCTATTTAATATTATTTTAAAACTACAACATTTATTCAAATGCATTTATAATAACAAACCTTATTTTTATACATATCTAAAAAAATGGTATATAATTATGGTTCAAATTCAATATTTTTTTATTTAAGTTAGATGTTGCACTTTTGATTAATATTTTTTACTTTACTATTTTTTATAATTAATTTAACATTAAAACAATACTTTTGATTTTATAAAATTATAAATAGAAAAAATAAAATATTCTATTTAACTAAAGTACAAGTAAATGAATTCAAGTACGAGTAGTATAATATAAACATAGTTAGAGTTATGAGATTTTATTTTATTTAAAATTTGAATTTTGAAAAAGTTTTAGTTAAGATTTTGTTATTGTTATAGATTTTATCTTTTCTATTTATTTTTAGTCAATTAAAGGAATCCTAAAAAATGAGATGAAAATTGAGATTTGTTTAGGAAATTTAATTTGATTTTTAGTTATGTACATTGTTATTTGTTTTTATAAATTTTAATGATAATTTCCTTCTTTAATTTTAATCTCTTGTCTATTTTGCAAGTTCTAATATTTCTTAAAAAATATTTCTAATAGTGGTATCAAAAGCTTTCTTTCTCTAGGTTGTGGGACAAAATTTTATATTGAGCGCTAAACTGGTTGAGTGCAAACACTATATTGAGCAATTTATTTTTTAAGTAGTTGCAATGCAAAATATGTCTATTCCTAGTAATTCTTCATTTATGATTCTAATATTAATGGTGAAAACTATCATATTTGGGCAATCAAGATGAAATTTTTTTAAGATCTCAATGTTTATGGAACATTGTGATATTTAAGGCTGACCCACCATAATTGAGTGAAAATCTTATCACATATAGAAAAAGACAAAGTCATCACTTGCCTATATCACATTTTCCAAAAAATTATGGACTTGGAAACACCTAAAGAAGTATGAGACAAGATCCAAGATGAATTTGAGGACAATAACAAGGTCAAATATGTTAAGCTCCTCGGATTGAAGAGAAAATTTGAGTTGAAGAAGATGAAGGACAAAAAATCTGTCAAAGATTATTTTGGCATATTAATAGACATTGTAAATTAAATTTTGCTTCTTGGTGAGACAATTATAAATTAAAAGGTTGTAGAAAATCATTGTTCTAGTGCCTGAAAAATTTGAAGCCAAGGTATCTGAAATTGAAAAGTCTTGTAATTTGCAAACTCTCACAATTACAAAGTTAACCATCAAGCTTCATGCCCAAGAGCAAAAGTGTAAATAAGAAATTATGAAGTTGTTGAAGGTTCCTTTTGAGAAAAATATAATGGAAGGCATTTTAGGGACCCACAATCTCTTAATAACAACAAAGGAAAAGTTAAAGGTTCTTTAAGGAAAAATTTTTTGCTTTGTTGTCATTGCCAAATAACCAACCATGCTGAAGAAAATTGTTGTTACAAAAATAAACTTATTTTTTACTATAATTTTTGCAATAAACATGATCACACTGAAAAATATTATAGGATGTAGTCTTCTTGATTGGAATTGAGTTGAGTCTTAAATCATCTCCAATGCTCACTAGCATAAGAAATCTATCTTCTCATATTCAAGTCTATTTTAGGAATATCAAAGGTGAGCTACATTACCCAAAAAATAGTTAAAGAGTTAGTAAATCACCTAAGATATAAAGGAAATACTATAATACTTATATACATACACATAAAAGGTAAAAGTGACATACCATAATAGTTTGCCAAATCATGGTCTTAATGGATTCAAGTACATAATTTCAATATGTGTACATAATTTTGACACAGATTCTTGTTTGGATTGCCACAAAGGACTTGAACTGCATACCTACTTCTCCTATAGGATTGACAAGATGATCAAACTCTACGACAATTAGCATATCTTCATTACGACAAAGTATCATATCTCTCAACTGTGTGATCCATCTATCCTTCTTCTAGGTAGATTTAGAAGCACTAGATATGCCTCTTGAAAGATCTTTCATCTCATTGTTTACAAAATAAACAATGAATATAACAGTAAGTTGTGTAAAAAGTAAATAAATAACAAACATAAATACAATTACAAATACACAAATAAATATAAAAATTATAAAATAATAAATTTTAAATAACTAATTACATAACTTGATCAAATAACAATATTTTCCCAAAGGCCTTCTATATGATCATGGCGAGTAGAATGTACATTATTTACTTCATTTCTGTCATTGAGAGTAGGCATATGGGTTGAGAAAGGAGTGTTAGTAAGATCAAGACTTGTGTCTTGATTTTTGTCACTTCTATGCATACTCCTTTGTTGAAGAATAACTAGCCACCTTTTATTTGATGAATAATTGATATAACACTTATTTTGCATGAGATGTCATGATAAAAGACTCTCCCTTATAACCAACCTTGTCAAGATCAACCAAGGTAAATCCTAATTCATCGATTTGTACACTCGTATTACTATCAACCCACTTACTTTTAAAGATAGATACTCTAAATTTAGTGTAGTCGACCTCCTAGATTTCTTCAATTACTCCAAAGTAACATATGAATGCCATAACTGAGTTTTTATACTTCAAAGTAGAGAAGTGCATTGACTCAGCCATGACCATAACACCATTGTTTTGCATAGTACTCTTATTATCTTGTGTCTTTGTATAGAATGAAAACAAATTGATATCATATTTACTCCAACATATGACATTAAAGTTAGGCTCATGTGTTAGTCATTTTATTATTTCATACATTATTCAAAATTTGGCCTTTAAACCAATTTAAGAAAGTTTTGTTATACTCGTTGATGATCTTTTTTTCGTTCCTTCGAGGGTTTTTCTTTTTCAAAATGTCTTGATGAGTAGATAAGTATGGTTGAACTTCTTTTCTGTTATTTAATATATACAAATGTGCTTGAAGAACTTCTTCTTGACCCATGCTCTTAACTATTACACCACTTGTACCCTTTTCCTCCATATATACTTTCATGACGAGACTTAGGAACCCCGACAGATTTAGCTGTGGACATATAGCCTGTACAAAACTCAATAGTTTTTTTTTGCAATATACCTCTCAACAATATATGTTTATGGATAATGTGAATTTTTTATATAACTTTTTAATATCTTCATATAGCGCTCAACTTGGCAAAAGATAATGACAACTTCATTTTCCAACTCATCCAACTTTTGAGGGTTTATGACCTTGCTACATATGGCATTAAAGAATAAGCACAACCTAGTAAGAACTTTTCTAACATTTTTTTTCCAAGATGTCACAAATAGTCATTGGTAATAGTTGTTGCATCAATACATGACAATCATGAGACTTTAAACCAACTAATTTTAAGTCTTGCATTAACACTATTGTTTTGAAATTGGAAGAGTAGCCGGGGCACTTTGATGCCCTTCAAACACTCACAAAAACTTCTTTTCTCTTTCTTTGACATAGTATGACATGTTGGAGGTAGATATGTTTGCTTACCAACTAACTAATTGTAAAGCTAACTATTGTCTTATACTCATGTTAGTTGATGGTAGGATGTGCCTTCTTTACATGTAGGACATGCTTTATGTCCCTTAATACTGTACCTAGACAAGTTTTCATATGCTAGAAAGTCATTAATGGTGCAAAATAACATTGCAAACATCTTGAAATTTTGATTCTTATACCCATCAAACACATCAACGCCTTTATCCCACAACATTCTCAAGTCTCTGACCAATGGACTTAAATACACATCTATATTATTTCTTGGTTGTCTTGGACCAGAAATCATCATAGGTAACATCATATACTTGTGTTTGATAAGTCATATTTTTTACACCTTACAGGGACCTAAGATAAGTGTTTTTGGGATCATTTGGTGCTTAAGAATTGAGTCTTAGTTGAGATTCACATTATGGACCTAGAAAGAGAGAAAGTGTAAATCTATGCTAATTTACATGTCTTAGCTAATAAAAAATCCATCCCATTTTGCAGGACAAATCTGGATGATCTCGGCCCATCAAGAGAGTCTCGGTCCAAGTGAGCCGTCTCAGCCAAACCGACTCATCCCAGGACCGGTCAACTGTGTGGTCCAGCAGCCACTTGGAGCAGCCCAATCAACAATCCAATCTGAGCATCCAACGCATCTCCAAGTCCAGCTCAGCTGCCATGTCAACCCTGGAGAAGCTTGCAGCGCAAGATACACAAGGATAGAATAGAAAATGCAATCTGTAATTCTGTTAGGAAATCGTTAGGAGTAGCGTGTGTCGTATGAAGTCCCAGCATGTGTATATATAGGAAAAGTTGAGCACATCTAAAGGTTGTTGAATTCAAACTTGATTCCATACCCTTGCATTTCCATCTTTGTCGTGCACATTCTCCATCTCCACGGTGGTTCACGATACTTCATCGGTGTTTCTCTCGATCGAGGAAGCGCAGGTCAAGGACTGAGAGACCGAAGGTTGTTAGAGGGGACCGCTTGACTTGCCATCGCACTTTGGTGAACTTGATCCTCAGCGTCTCGGCTAACAGAGGTGGCCCATCGTTGCTCGACCACGACGATCGTCGTGGACGATGGATTCATCGAATTCACACCCTTTGTTTGTATTTTGTTCTTAATAATATGAGTAGTTTCTTATTCCAACCTCGTGTTTGCAATTCTATATTTTAATCTGCTTGTTATGTCACGATTGCATATAGTACATGGACGAACGTTGAACTAGGCCGATCGGAACCGGTTTAACAACTTCAGTAGGTAATCGATTAGAGAACCTAAAATCAACTCTAAACTTAATCCCTGCCAACTGATGAGGTAGCGATTGTGTAAATCCTCGATATCGCAATGGACGAATGTTTGGCGATTGTCATAAGAAAATCTAAGGTTGATATGGAACGTAATCTTGAGTGAACGAATCAGAGCCAACTTGATTGTTGAGACTTAGCATGAACATAGTAGTAGTATTAGAGGTAGTCTAACTTAGTTGCATTTACATTTTTAGTTTAATTGATGTTTTACTTAATCTGCCACCAAACCCCCCCGTTTCTTGCATTTCAGTCAAAAACCGAGTCAGTCCGACTCTGTTGCATTTGTTTGCACTTAGCCGAGACCGTGTCGGATAAGTCTCTGTCGAGACCATATCAGACCAATCCCTACCGAGAGCAACTCGGCACCTAGCCGAGAGTGAGTCTGCATTCTACACTTCAGCTTCTGCACTACTTAGTTTCATACAAAGTCATAATTGAGTGCATTGTGTCCTTGAGAGAATTTGACCTAAGGTTGACTATGCTGTAGTTAGCTTTAGTTTTATTTGATGTGCGTAAAACGACTAAAAATCCGCTTATCAGTGTTTCATGCACAACCAAGGAGGCAAGTTGTAAATCACTAGTAGAACAAGCTATGAACTATGCTTATTGCTTAAGTTACCATACATATTAAATCCATTTATAGAAAGACCAATCCTAAGGTCTCTTGGCTCACTACCGAAATATGGAAACAACCTATTGATTTTCTTCCATTGCATTGAATCAATTTCATGTCAAATCTATCTATCACATTTCCTCCCATCTGCATATCATCTAAGGTTCTTTGCATCATTTGAATTAGAAAACAATCACTTGAACCTTGGAATATTTGGAAGATACTACAATACCTTCATTGGAGGACCTTTTGTGCTCACGTCATTAGTAGAATCATCATCTATCTTTTTGAACCCATGATCCCCACACTTTGGATACTAATGCATCACTTCAAACTGTTTTGTGTACAATATGTAATCGTTAGGGCATGTGTGTATTTTCTTATATTTCATACCCCTTGAACACAATAATTTTCTTATATTCCATACCCATTGAACACAATAATATCTTATTTGCCTTATAGTTAAAATTTGGCAATGTATTATTTTTTGGAAGCATGTTTTTCAACAACTCGAGCAATTTGGGAAAACTTTTATTAGTCCACCCATTTTTTGCCTTCAAATTATACAATTTAACACCATCGACAACCTCGTGTTGGTGCACCCTGTGTATAAAGGTTTTTCCACATCACTACACAAACTATCATTCACAATTGCTCGCTGAAAAGACTATTCCAATATCACATATCATATATTCTAGTCGATCATCCATATTTACATCAACTTCCTCTCTTTGGGACAAACTTAAGATGTATAACAACTTTCTATTTCATGTTCATGTTGTATAACTCTTGCAAAACCCATCACAAATAATATGTTCCTGTATTTCCTCAATTTCTAATCTTCTTTCATTCAAACGATTGACACAAGGACAATAGAACCTTTTAATACTATAAGAAGCATTTATTTTAGCAAAGTCGAGAAACAATTTCACTCCATTATTATATTCATCACTTGATCCAATTACAATCCATAATTACGCTTTGTAATACACATAAACATATATAATGCATGTTAATCTCACTTTTTCGAATAAGGCGTGGATGTATCCCATTCAAGATAATTTTTGATACTTGATTAATGCGTACATGTTAAGTCTCAAGTATATAATTTAACAAAATTTTGACAGCATTTCGCATTGGTCTCTAGAATGCACAAAATGAAAGTGATGACATTAAAAGCACCACAATCAACTATGCACCTAGACAACAACACAAAATTAACTAAGCCAAAATCTTATCAATTATAGATTTGAGACTTAACATCTACGTATTAATGCTGTATAGAAAAGTCATTCTTCCCAAACTGTCCAACTTGGACAATACAAGATTCAATATAATGATTAATAAATTTAATCATTGTATTTACCTAATGCATAAATTCAATATAAAACATCAAACATGAGATAAATAATAAGCATATCATTAACCACACAAGTTATGTATAAAGCAAGAACCAAGAAAAAATATTTCTAATTCGTCAATAAAATATCAAAGTTAATTTTATGTTTTGATGTTTCTTTACTTTGAAATTAATTAAATCCGTAATCCTTGCTTCTTTAAAACTATTTCACTATTGCTTCTCTTTCCTACTAATTTTTTATTGGTGATCAAATCATAGTTAACCATGATCACTTGAGTGAAACCAATTTTGATTCAAAATTAAGCACATATTTAATTTGTGGAGTGACCATGGTAGGTCATGGTCACTTGAGTCAAACTAAGTTTGACTCAAAAGTTAAACACATATTTGATTTTTGGGGTCAAACCATGATGGACTATGGTCAATTGAGTCAAACTAAGTTTGACTCTAAAGTAAGTACATTTGGTTAATAATTTAAATTTTTTTAAGGGATATATCTTCTACTTATTTTAAATGTTATAATACACCTAAAAATGAGTATATTTAATTATAATATAACAATTGGCTCAACTTTGCTTTATATGTATGAACATTCATGTAAGGTCATATTAATTTATTTAAGAAATCATCAAACATGGCCGAATTATGTTCTATATGGTCATTCATGCAAGGTTATTCCAATTTATTATAAAATATCATCAAATAAGACTCAACTATGTTCTATATGGCCATTCATGTAAGGTCATACCAATTTATTACAAAATATCATAAACAAGGCTCAATTATACTATATATGGTCATTCATGCAAGGTACCAATTTATTAAATAATATCATCATACAATTGGTCCAACTATGCTCCATCATGTCAGTTTATATATGCCAATTTATTGAACCAAATTATATATTACACAAGGCCCAACTATGGCCATCAATGCAAACACATTACAACAAACCAATTTTACTATCAAAATTAACAAAACTTGAATTTCTTTATTGTCCTTAATGACAATAATGCAATTGCGGTAAGGATATTACTTAAAAGAGACACAACTAGACTTACCAACAATAAAATAGTAAAAAAGACAAATAAAAGTAAAAAAACAAAAAAAACAAATGAACAAAAACAACCATGATTGCTCGTGTAGCGAAAACAACAATGACACAAAACAAAGTGGTAAAGTGGTGGTCATGATTGCTCATGTAGCGAAAATAACTACCATCTTGGCCAACACAATGGTGGTTATGGCGAAGGTCATGACAACCATTTCAAAACAAACATGGAGATGGGAAAACATTGTGAAATTAATGTACAAAAGGTAGTGACAATGGTGGTATGGAAAACATTACCTGATGGTGAGATGGTGACAAGGTGGTTTCTAATAATGGCGTCAAGGTGGCAAGGTAGTTTCCAATGGTGGCACCAAGGTGATGAGGTGGTTTCCAATGGTGGCGAGGTAGTTACCATGGTGGTGTCAAGGTGGTGAGGTGATGGCAGGGTTGTTGTGAGGTGGGGAAAGTCATGGGGTAGTGATGGAAGAGTTGGAGGAAGAAGAACAATGGTTCATTTAACGCAGTGGAGGTGGTGGTTGCGCGGCACAAGGAAGAAGAAGGGTTATAGTGTAAAATACGAATGAAAATCAATGCGAGTAGGGTAAATAGTCACTTTTTGTATTAGATGAAATTCCAACGAATCGGTTGTAAAAGCAACTAATGTAAAAAATGACTGTTTACATCGATTTTCTTTTAACTGGTATAAAAAGATACTTTTATATCGATTGGAAAACAATCTATATAAATATTTTCAAAATATTTACAAGTTTACCATCACATTTTTATTTACCTCGATTCTTCGAAAACCAATGTAAATAGGTCAATGCAAAAGCTTATTTCTATACTAGTATGAGTTCAAATCTTAATGAACATAGTTTTTATATTTTTCCTCTGAAATTAGCCTTCAAAGACATGATTTGTGATTTGAAATTATCCTTATGATGAATTTATGATTTGAAATTATCCTTATGATCTGTGATCACTTTGAAAAAAAATAACCTTGATAGTTCAAATGTGATAGTTTTTACCATTAAATATTATCATCATAGATGAAGAATTATTGAAAATAGACATATTTTGTGCTCAACCTAATTGTATTTAGTACTCAATATAAAATTTTCTCATAACTTATAAGAGTAAAATTTTGCCTCAATTTAATTAATTTAACATTAAAACAGTACTTTTGATTTTACTGAATTATAAATATATAAACTCAAATATTTTATTTAACTAAAGTATAAGTAATGGATTAAGTATGTGTAGAATAATATAAATATCAACTTGATATAAACAAAGGTATTAAAGTTATCCAAGCATACCGATGTAAATTTAGGTATGAATGATCATTTTCTAAAATGTGAATATGGTAATAAAAATTATATTATCTTATACTCAGACTTTATGAATTTTGTTTAAAGAAAAAATTTAATTTATTCAAAAAATACAACCAACATTAGACACAAGATGTACCAATGTTTAGAAGCAAACAAGTTTTAATACAAAAAAAAAATTCTAAATAAATGCCAATACAGAAACAGCCACTAAACAATGGCCCCCAACACATGTAAAAACATGAGAATATAGATGAAAAAGTGGAATACAAGAGGTATCGGACTTAATGTAACTTAACTAATATTCTTAGGAAAATTATCAGCAAAACCGATTATATATTCTTTTATCACAATAAATGCAACCTCACACTTTTTTCTTTTTATAAATTTTCCATCTCTCCATTAATCAAAGCAACTATACACATGAAAACCAAACTAATTCACTCGATTATAAATTTGGATAATATATGTCTTTATTCTTTATAAATATAAAGTTACATGCTACTTTATTCTTAAAAAATTTAATATTAGTTTTTTAAAAAATAGGTTATATACGAAATTTTATATTATTATCAAATCACAAATTACTTTTAAGATAAGTTTATTAACTTTTAAAATAATTATTTAAAAATTATATATAATTTTGTAATTAGTTAACAATATAAAACTATTTTTGTGTATACGTAGAGCTTTATTCTTTTGTAAGTTTTAAAATTATTAAAATGTTGTTTATGACTCTTTAGTAATCATATCACTCTTTTGTCAATAATGCAGTACCTCCAATTTTCTTTTTGAAATGTTCCAATAGTCATCTATTTATCGACCCCATAATATCTGGAGTAGCACGCGGTGGACTGTAACATTTATGAATCAGATTATTTGGAGCCTATGTCGGAAACTTGTCTTGCATCTGCACGTTATAGGCTTTGGATGCAACGGGTTTAAACAATAATGTTGCCATTGAGAAGGTGCTACCATTGCACAAATCACAATGAGAAGGGTAAGGGTGAAAGACAATTATATAATGCATTAACGTTTCATAGACAAATATTTCTTTCAGCTTTAAAATATGAAGTAACTGTTTTGTAAAGTTAAGCTTAACCAATCATGCTATTAGCATAATTGACATGAGAAGAGAGGGAGATTGTAATTGCTTAACACTTGAGACTTCATATTTTATATGTGGCTGCCGATCTGAGATATGCTAAGTAGAAAGTACAGTCATATCAAACATTACTGTTTCTATCTCTGCTTTGGAAATATCACTACCCTAGTTTGTTTATTTCAGAATGTTTTGGACTCAAGGAAAAAATAGCTTCAGCATCTTCTTCTCTACTATACAATATTCTATCTTTTCATGTGGACAAGTATTCCATATATGTATGTATATATAAAACATAGTAACTCAATCAACTAAAGATAGAGAGAAAAAGATGAAGATGGGTTATCTTGCAGTGTTTCTGATACTGCATCTTTCAATCTCATGTGCAGCTTCTACCTTGGTTGAGAAGAAATTCAAGGAGTGCTTATTAATCCCACCTGATGGAAATTCTGAATCCATTGAAAAAATGCTCTTCACCTCATCCTCCTCACTATATCCACAAGTCTTGGAATCATTGGAACAAAATCCTAGATGGGTGAATTCCTTAAGGAAGCCTCTCCTCATTCTAACACCTTTCCATGAATCAGAAATTCAAGCAGCCATTATATGCAGCAAAGAACTTGGGTTGCAACTCAGAGTCAGAAGTGGTGGCCATGATTATGAAGGGCTATCATACCTTAGTGAGGTCCCATTTGTCATGGTTGACCTCATCAACATCCGTTCCATTGAAATTAACCTTGCCAATGAAACAGCTTGGGTTCAGGCTGGGGCATCATTAGGTGAACTTTACTATGAAATTTCAAAAGCAAGTAAAGTGCATGGATTCCCTGCAGGAACCTGTCCAAGTGTAGGGATAGGGGGGCACATAAGTGGAGGGGGGGTTGGTACCATGTTGAGGAAACATGGCCTAGCAGCAGACCATGTTGTTGATGCTTACCTCATAGATGTGAATGGGAAGATCCATGATAGAAAATCAATGGGAGAAGATGTTTTCTGGGCCATTAGAGGAGGTAGTGCTACTAGTTTTGGAGTCATTCTTGCATGGAAGATCAGGTTGATTAGAGTTCCACCTATTGCCACAGGGTTCAACATTCACAGAACACTGGAGGAAGGAGCTACCAAGCTCATTCACAGGTGGCAATACATAGCACAAGAATTTCATGAGGATCTTTTTATTAGAGTACTTGCTCAAAATAGTGGTGACAAATCAAAAAAATTCCAAGCAACCTTCAACTCTCTCTTCCTTGGAGGAATGGACAAGTTAATCCCATTGATGAATGAGAGTTTCCCAGAATTGGGATTGCAGGCCAAAGACTGCACTGAAATGACCTGGATTCAGTCAGTTCTGTTCTTTGCTGGATACAACAAAGGGGACCCACCAGAACTCTTGCTCAACAGAACTACCACATATAAAAGCTCTTTCAAGGCCAAGTCTGACTTTGTAAAGGAGCCAATACCAAAAACTGGTCTAGGAGGAGTTTGGAAAATGCTTCTAGAAGAAGAAACATTAGCCATGCTGATAATGGAACCATATGGTGGTAGAATGAATGAAATTTCAGAATCTGAAATCCCTTTTCCCCACAGAAAGGGAAACTTGTACAACATACAATACTTGGTCAAGTGGGAAGTGAATAGCAATGAAGCATCCAGGAGGCATCTAAACTGGATTAAAATGGTTTATAGATACATGACTCCTTATGTCTCAAAATCTCCAAGAGCTGCCTATTTCAACTATAAGGATCTTGATTTAGGCAAAAACAAGAATGATAACACAAGCTACTCAGAAGCTAGTGTTTGGGGCAAGAAGTACTTTATGGGAAACTTCAGAAGATTGGCACAAATTAAGACAAAGTTTGACCCCCAAAATTTTTTCAGAAATGAACAGAGTATTCCTCTCCTAAATTCTCATCCTTCTTAGTTCTTAACATAAAGGACATGCATGCCATTATTGGGAGAACCTTGAACATTTGTGTGATTGTTATAGACCCAATCTTAAATGGTAATTAAACCCACACCATAGTCCATACTAGGATGGACCAGCTTTGATACCAAAATTGTAATGTTCTTTATTATAATAGTAATTCATACTAAAATACAAAAGATTGTCGAAATTTAAATTTCAAAAGTTAGAGAGATCTAAAACACTACTTCAATCATAATAAAATGACATGTAATAATAAATTTTTATTATAGAATAAAAACATTATACTCAAATTTAATCATTTCTTATGCAAGTCATATCAAGATCTCCAATAACATGGAACGTCTACTAATAAATTTGGAGATAAATACATAAAATAATTCAGCCAAAAACAACTTTCATGTCACTAAACATTAACTAGTCTAAAACAAAATTAAACAAATAAATACTAAGTCTTAAGTCTCTTATGTTTCAACAATTGTCATTCACGTATTTTGAAAACAACATTCGTAATGAGATATAATACCATTGAATAGAAACAAGTTATAAAAAGTACAAAAATAGTGTTTGTTCTCAACCGATATGAAAACCAAAAATCTCATCTATGGTACCCGTGAATTAAACTTACAAAAGAATTATTTACAGATAAAATATATACATTCTCTTATATTTACTAAAAATAAAAGATTTTATAACCAAATAATTTCACCCTAAAATATTTAATTAGAATCACTTAACTCGATTTCTAAATTCTTGAAACCAATGTGATCTCATATTCATTTTCTCTATCCTGGATAAAGGTATCACATAACTCATCCCAAATGTAGTCATGTTATAGAGTATGGTATCTCATCCTAGATGATAACTTGTCTTCTCCGTCCCAGATGAAAGTATTTCATTTCTCAAAATAAACTTCATAAATAACATTACTTTAAGTCAAATGTAAGACATACACTACATATGTATAATTACAATAAATCAATAATATCTATAACTACATTTATATTTTAAAAACTTAGTGATTCTCAGAATCACTCTACTTGACTTATTGGTTCCTAGAACCTATTTGAATTACATATTCACTTGTCGACCAAAACTAGTATGAGAGTTCACTTTTCCTTTTGGTTTTCCCTGACTTACTGCGAATCTCATATTCACTAAAGACTATTTCATGTCCATGCAATGACCTCTCGTTGTCTTCCCCATCTTATATGGAAGTATCTTATATATCTCATCCCAGATGTAAATATATTTAATAAATAAATATGATATCTCCATCTTATTCCCAAAATATGGTGTATACCATCATTCTTTCCCATAAGATAATAATTGACTCTAGTGATAATAAATTTGTCATCTCAATGACAAACAATTGAGTTCTCAAATCCCCAACCATAATTAAATTATTCATCAATAGAAACAACTCCAATTAAAATTCAACAAACAATTAGATCTCCTTAAAATACACAATTTTCTTATCAAAACTTCAAAAGAAACTGTATTTCTCAAAAATTACTGAATCAAACACAATAATTAGCTTACAAAAAAATTTCTAACACTTTCTTAACAAGAACTTCAAAGAAATCACATATCAAGTATTTATACCATGGAAGTTTAGAAAGATTTCATTCTACTTACTTTGAGCAAATGTTAAAGAGTTATCTTCTCAATACAGTCACCTCTCCTCAATTTGTCTACTTCTCTCTCCCTTTACCTTCTAAAGAGTTAGGTTTTCTAATTGTAAAAGTAACTTTCTTTTCTTTTCTTTTTTCCTATTATTAACAACAGACTGTATCTTGATCTTATTACTTTAAAATATATAAAATATTATATATATATATAAACACGTACCATATATAATATATTATTTCACTTATTTTAAGTTAATCTAAAGACATTTAATCACCCAAAATTATCCATTAATTTTTAAAAATCTGATTATTTCTAATTATGAATTTTGGAATCTCCTGAATTCTCATCCTAATTCTTAACACATAACATGCATCACATTATTGGAACAACCTAGAACATTTATGTAGTGCTTGAATATTATGTTAATCTTTTGCTTTTGCGGTTGTTATAGACCCAATCCTAAATGGTATACTACTTTTGTATACATTTCATAGGTAGGAGATTCAAATTCAAAATGGATATGTTGTATATTTTCATAATGGATGTGGACTTATGTAAGACTTCATGAAGTCACAAGATCCCATAAAAATGTTCCCTCCTGTGGCCAATTATGTTAGTCTTGATGGGGAAAAGTCACTATTTTTATGATGGAAAGGTAGTACGGTACCACCAATAAGGCACCACCAATAAGGCACCACCAATGTGGTGACACAACGCAGTGGATAAAAATTCTCCTAACTTACAAGAATCCCTAAGGAGTAACCACAAATGCAAATGAAAGTAACAATGAGAAGAATCACACAAGAGAGACCAATATTTTTAACGTGGAAAAACTCTCTCAACGTGAGGAGTAAAAACCACGGGTCGTCCAGACCAAAGAAATTAATCCACTATGATTAATTAAGAGTACAAGAGTTATTTTTTGTATCTCTCACTCACTCACTCTGTGAAAAATTCACTCTTTTCTCTCTATGATGAGAAATTCACTCTCTCTATGATGAGAAATCCACTCTCTCTCTCGCATCTCCAAATCTGTCCCTTCTCCTCTTATAAAAAGAGACCTAACGGGCTTGAGAGTATTAACCTTTTGTCCACATAGTTGGGAGTCAAAAAATAACCCAACAAGTCTAACTATTGCTCAGGCTTTTGTTCCTTTCCTGTTATTTACATTTCATTTCTT
The DNA here is from genome assembly GCA_025330945.1 of Mucuna pruriens. Classification (NCBI taxonomy): domain Eukaryota; kingdom Viridiplantae; phylum Streptophyta; class Magnoliopsida; order Fabales; family Fabaceae; genus Mucuna; species Mucuna pruriens. The sequence goes on along the minus strand of JAENHJ010000086.1, from coordinate 2,234,493 downwards.
TTTTTTTTCATCAAATTGCTAAGGAAAATGATTAATGCCACATACAATTTTGATATGTGACTTAACATGTTGCCGAGTAAATAATTTAAAAGGACATGCTGTGATGTGTAGAATTAAAAAAGATTCAATTTCATGATTCATTGATTTGTGCTTTGCTAGCACTGATTTGGATTTTGGACAATTGCTGTGACCCTGCATCACATTTGATTACTTTCAATGGTCAACTTGTTCAATGTTGTGCATTCTCACTTAACATTTAACCAAATTTTGGTTCTCTTCCAATATTTTCTAGGTTGTCTATTTATTATTGTTTTTTTTAGGTGAACTTGATATATATGTGCGAAAAGTAAAAAATTAATCTCTCAAACTATTAAAATTCATTTAAGAGCCTCACATGTATCAATAGATACTTTTTATCCACATAGATCTGGAGTCAAAGCATGCAAATAATAAGGAATAAACTACTTAAAAGGGATAAACCCTTTTAACTATAAGAAAAATGTTAATCGGTATCTTGAGGATACTGGTTAAGGAACTAAATACATATTAAAATTATTGAAAAATATAATAACGTAAGTAGTTTTTTATATAATTTCAACATGATTTTTAATAAAAATTATTTATTAATTTATTAACCGCAACATTATGACGCTTAGAATAAAAAATGGACCTGAGAAAGAAAAATACATGTGAATAGTTCTGAAAGAAATTCATATTCATATTGTTTATTCACGTGGCAGTGTTCCCCATGTATTAGCGGAGAGGTTACAACTTTGATTCAAATTTTCGTAGTGATTCCAATGTATCACAGATATTCATAAATAAATTTGAATTTATTTAGCCTAGTGGTTTAGGCATGAGTCTTAAATTAGCATGATATTATGCTACTATCGGCATTTTATTAAAAAATGGACAGATTACTAACAAAAAAAAAAAACTCAATTGTAAATCATAGACAATGTCATTCTAAAAAAAAAAAAAATTACCAGTTAGTGTCTCTCTATAATTTTTAAAAGGGTTTAATATTTTTTTTATCTTTAAACTTTTTGAGACTTCCACATTTAGTTTTTAATCAATTTTTTTTCTTATGCACACAATTGGTACACAACTTGTTTTCAAGTGGGAAAAAAATGTTGAGTTGATGTGGAAGTAGTGACCTATTTTGTAGCTGTTTTTTTTTCTATTTATCAAAAATTGTTAAAAAAAATTTGGCCTTAGTCAAGCAATTTTAACAGTTTTTTTACCACCACAAAATTGTTCACTACTTTAACATCATTTCAACTTTTTTCACTTGGTAATAAGTTGTACAAGAACTATGCGCATAAGTCAAAGAAAAAATAAAGAAATCTAATAACAACGACAAAAAATAATAATGGAACAAAAATTTAAGGACTATAATCAGTATAAATTTTGATTAGGGACTAAAATTAAATCTCAAAAATTTTAAAGACCAAAAATAATATATTAAACCCTTTTTAAAAATAAAACATAAAATAAAAGAGAATAAGAGGAGAAAGTTAAATAAATAATAAAAAAAATATGTAGTTGAGGAGTAGAATTTCAGTTATGACATGAAGAAAGAGACCACACTTACCACATGCAATTGATGGATAGAAATGTCTAAAACATAATGGGCACCAAATGACATGAATACTGTTTTTTTGTGCGAGTTTGTGTGTAAGACTATATTAAATATAATATTATATTTAGTCTTGTATATAAAAATAGTTAGGAGCAGTTTTTTTTACTAAATATAAAAAAAATATAGATCTATTTTACAAATGAATTAGTTGTTCTTTTGTTTATTTATATATATATATATATATATATATATAAAAAGTTTATTAATGAGACATCACTCATTTTCAACGAGAATGAATGAATTTATTGGACAATTAATGATACAAGTTATAACTACCTTGAATTATGAGTAATGTTATTAAATATAATTATTATTTAGGGTTGGATCTTATCATTTGGTCGAATAGGTGTAGCTGTTGTAAACTCTTTGTTACTGTGTTGAATTATTACTTAAACAAATTAATTTAATGAGTATTTCTAAAATAAAATTTAAATCTACGATATTATTAATTAAAATTAATTAATTTAATTACTTTTATTTATCTTAATAACTTTGATATTTGTTTCTTATGTATAAGACTAGAGGTAGCAGTATTTATTAGAGATTAATTTTACTAATATATTTTTACTCTCAATCTTAATTTTTGTAAACACATAATTAAGAACTTCAAGATAATAATATTTATTAAGAGGTAAAATTAAAATAATCTTTTAATATTTTTAGAAATTAAAATATCAATTAAAATGTTAAAAGGTCAAACAGTATAAGGCAGAGTAATATTTACGGTATAGAAATCAAATCCTTACTTATATTACTCAAAAATATATTTACGCGTATTTTTATCTAAAATTTTATAAATAAAAAATATAGGAATGTAATTCAATATATTTAGGTATATTAAGAGGTCAAGATTTGAACAAAAGCAAATTTTATTTAATTTTTATTACTTATATTTATTTTAATAAGCATAAAAATCATAAATTATTAATTAAGTTTTTTAATAAGACATTGATTAAAAACTAATTTTAATAAGTCAATTTTGCAAATGTGGATTGAAATCATATAACAAAAAAATAATAGTGTATATATCTTTTCAAAAAAATTATATATATTTTTTAAAAAGAATTTTTTCAAAATTTAATTAATCAAATCAAATTTATTTTTTGGAAGGATTTAAATTTCTTTTTCACTCGTGGATACATATGGATTCATTTTAATGTTTAATACCAACATCACGATCATCAAAGTGAAATTCAAATATCTTAAATACGAAAGGAAAAAATGTGGTTGACAAGAAAATTCTATTAAAAATTGTCATTCAAGTTAGAAATAATTACAAATATTAGTCATTATTAAAGTTGATGAATACTTCATGTCTATAGCATGATAATCTTTTTTTTAAATCGATTATTTAAATTATATTTTTAATTAAATTTTGATATTTAAGTGTCCTTATTAAATATGTCTAATATTAATTATATTCTATATTTGTGAGTTTGAACTAAGGGTAAGTGGTCGATCAAAAGACACACTAAAAAGTTTATTTTTATCTCTACTCGACTCAAAATTTTGACTAGACCATATAGTTAAATTTAAATATGATCTAATTAAGATCTAAAATATATGGAACAAATTCAAGTTAATTTAACTTTTAGCGTAATATGTTACTTATAACATTGTATACAATTAAACTGTAGAATAAAAAAGATATAAAACTAAAATTAAGATATATTTTATAAATATATTGTCATTGTAGATGCAGAGATGGTTAAAAACTATGAGTTTGTGTCCCATCTATGTTAAAAAAAAAAATTGTGTTAGGAGGTTTACCATCAATAATACATTTCATCCTCTTGCTAATTTTTTTGTGAAAAGTGTCACGACAAATCTTTCATTCGTCAACCAAGACAAATTCTTTTAAACATACATGCATGACTTGTTTGACAAGTAAAATATTGATGTCCATCTTTTATAATAAAACTAGTATTTTTCCAATTAAAAATTAGGATTTTACATAATTTATATTAAAATTTATAATAAACTTAATATATTCCGGTTCAAAATAGAGAGAGGTTAAGTGACACAAAATCATAACCAATATTTACATAGATGGAAAAGTTAATAGTATTACCTTAATCTCAAATAGAAAAGGGTTAAAGGATACAAGAAAATTTAGATGAAGTTAGAAAGTATAAAATCAAAATAGAATAAATTAGGATTTATCATTTAGAATTTAATTTAATTTAATTTATTTATGGTATAAAAAAAATTATACTATTATTCAATCATGGTTTGTGAATTATGGTGACATTATTAAGTTTTGCCATAATTATTTTAATGCTTTGTTTGAATTAAGAGTGAAATTAAGAGGAAAATGTGGGGAAATTAAGAAGGATGAAAATAAAGGAGAAATAAAATAGAAAAGATATTTCTTTCTCTCTTTTTTATAAAACCTAATTAACTAATTCATCATAATTAAGAGGATTAGTTAGTAGCATTAAATTTGTTTTAAATTTATATGTTTTTCTAAAATTATCTCTAACATTAATGACAAATTCTTATTCTTTTTATAAATTTTTTATTAATTTTAAGTCTAACGTATTAATGTATTCTACTTACTATATATTGAGCTTAAAAATAACTCATAATTAAAGGATATATTTGTTAAAAACTAATTAATACATGAGATATTCTAGATTGGTTACGGTAAAAAGAAGTAAGAAAAAGTTCTAATTTGAAACTTATAAAAAAGATTTATATTATTTGGATAGATAAAAATAGGAAGGAAAGTAGACAAAAAAAAATTATAATTGTTTGGATGAATGAAAAAGAGAATAGATGGAAATAAATAAATTATAAAAAATATTTTTATAATAATTGATAATTGTAATATTTTAATATAATATTTTTCTTAACATAAAATTATTTATTATTTTTAAAAATTATATTATAAAAATTAAAAAACTCTCATTTATTTGGAGAAAAAATGTTTTTTTTATGATTCCTCCAAAAATAAGCTCACTCCTTATTTTTCCTTTCAGATAAATTGTAAAAATTTAATATTTTTATCTAATATTCTTTTTTCTTATTTCATTCCACTCTATTTGTCTTTGCTTCAAGCAAATACAGTAAAAATTATATATAAAATAATTTTGAATTAATGGATAATGTACACGTCTTTGCTGATGTATGAGAATTAAACAGTTTAATTGACTACATAAAAGTCAAAATAACAAATTTGAAAAGTTGAGTTTGATATATTGGTCCACACGCTCATTGCATTCCTATCAAAAAAATGTTAATATATGAAAATTCCAAGAGAGAAAATGCAGTCAAACAAAACAAGCAATATTGATGAAAGCAACAAAACCAATGGGTCAATAATACACAGATATCAAACTTATATATCACAACCAGGCCACTAATGTAAATTTCTTGCTTCGTCATTGGACAATGATACAAACAAATCTTAACACGACCAAAACCAGCTCACTAGTAATTTTCTTTTTGCTTTGTCAATAGTATATGTGACGAGGATAAGTGGATATACGCTTTGCCTAATATTTGAAGAAAAATATATATCAAGAAACATTAAAATAAGATGAATTTAATGAATCAACTTACTTAAATCCAATAAATAAATTAGATTAGATTGAGTTATATAATTTTGAACTCATCAATTTATATCACTAAATTCAATATAACCTAGGAACTCAACAAATTAACAAACGTTGGATTGGGTTAATTCATTGAGTTGAGATTCATTTATTTTTATTTTTTTTATAATTTTCAAGTATACTTGCATAATTTATTTATATTTATTTGATGGTTGAGGTGCATAATAATGATTTATGTTTTTATTTTTTATATTTTTATTTTTTATATTTTTATTTATTTTGTGACTTAACTTAGAAATTATTGTTTTTAATATATATTTTTTACAATTTTTGACAATTACAATTTTTGACAAGTAAACCCAACTTAATAACAATTCGTCAAAAGTTAGATTTATTTAAAATTTTCAACCCAATAAAAAAGGATTCAATTCAATCTAACTTATATTTTTTTAAGTTAGACTCACCTATTTGACATCTATTAATATGTTTATTATTTATACTATTAAAGAAGAAAAATGTTATCTCTACAACTTATATAATAAATTATACAACTAAGTGAAAGAAAAAAATTGAAAAAAATAAATATGAGATATAATAAACTATAACAGAAAGATATAGACATTCTTTTATGAAAAAAAGTTTATATAGGAAAAGACATACCCTCTTTGCAAAGCTAGGAAATACCACCACCTTCTGCGAATTTTTACATGTTAGCTACCAACATCAAAATTTTGATAATTGAACTCAAGTTTGTAAGTGGAAAACTTGACCAAATGTGTAAATTTTTGTTTGCGGTTATTGTATGATTAATACAACCAATTAAAGAATGAAAGAAATACGTCACAACATACGTGTATATAACTAAAAATAGACGATATATGAAAAATCATTTTAAATTTTGTTCAATTGACGAGTACAAGTATTTAATATAGAGTTGATATCATGCTTTGACAAAATGTTTGATGAGTTTCGAATTGAATTTTTGGGTGTATGCAAGAAAGGGAATGCATTGTATTGTGAAGTAATGGAATAATGTCACAAATAGTCTGTATTCTTGCTGTATGTAACTCGATTACATGATCACCTATGTATAAGTCTCTCTTAACTATTTGATATATACAATCTCATCATGGATAGAACTATCAAAGGTTTAAAAAAGTTTATTTTTACAAACTTAACGATATCTTCTGATACAAATTTAGCAACACCGTATCGACAACAAACTAAAGATTACCAAAAAAAAATTTATTTGTCCGTAAAATTATATAAATTTTGTTATTTTAACAAAGATTTAAATATATTTTTAATCCTTAAAAAATAAATTTTTATTTTAGTTTCTGTAAAATTTTTTAATCGATTTTTATTCTTCGAAAATTTGTAATCATATCATTGATTTTGATTCGAATTCTTTTTGGTTTTGGTTCTTGTAAAAATATTTTTATTTGATTTTTTTCATTCTAAAATTTAAAATATCTATTTTTAGTCTCTAATTTTTATTTTAAAATAGATATATAACATTTATTTTAAGAATCTATTTTTTTTTTAAAGATGTCATATACTAACATGATATCACATACATTAGTATATATAACCTATGATAGTCACTTGATTTTAATTTAAAAATATATGTGACTAACACATAATATGCAATTAATATGAAGAAAAAAAAAAACAAAAATTCAAATTTTACATGCAGTTAAAAATAATTGTAAGATACACTATTAAAATAGATGAACAATCATAATACACCAAAAAAAAAAATTTATCACTCACATGTATCTTTTCACTGGAATAAAAAAAAAGTACTATAACAGTAAAATCATGGCAATTGATCCTGGAGGGTAATGTAGCTGTCCTAATTGTGGAGGAAGAAAGTGACTAATAGCACCAAGGAATGAAGTTTCGTTATCAAGTTTTCTCTCAGCATTAATGTCATTTTCTGTTGGACTTTACTTAGCCGCCCATGTGTGTTCTTTTTTGGAACAATGTTGTGTTGTATTAGTAGCACCTCGGAATAAACTTTCTGTTGGACTTTGCTTACATTTTATGTTTAACTTTCTATTTTTTTTTTTTAAATTATCTTCATATTTGACCCAAAAATATTTTTTAATTAGTTATTTGATTGAAAATTTTATATTTATTTACTTTCTATTTCTTGAAGACCAGCTCATGATGAGATATTAAATATTTCCGACCAAAAAAAAACACTATTCAATCAAGTATAATAATTTATTGAGTTTAATTTTAGGTACGACTAATGTAAATTTTTTTACGGAGTCAATTAATTATCACTTTAGATATAATTTTGAAAATAATTATTACAAAAATTAATAATCTTGTTGTACACAAAACTTTATAATTGATAATGTCTGTAAGTTTTAACTAAATTCTTATTTATTTATCCTTCACTAGTCATTATTCAGTCACTAATTTTTATCTTTATTTATATTTATATACATTTTTACCTATAATATGAACTTTATTTTTATATATATCTCAAAGCAAATGGGATTATAATTATGATTTAAAAGATTTTTAGATATTTTTTTTATCTAAATTAGATGTTGTACTTTTAATTAATATTTTTTATTTTACAAATTTATAAAATAGACAAATTAAAATATTCTATTTAACCATTGAACATGTAGATTAATTAATATGAGATTATTCTAATTTAATCAAATCTTAAATTTAAGTTATGAATATACAAGTACCTACAAAATTTTACTGTCCATACTAATTCTATTGTCCAGTGCAAAATTGTATCTTTTAAAATATGTTTATATCTCTAAAAAAAAATTAAGTATAAATAATCAACTCAAATATGGGTTTATAACATATAGGTATCTTGTGAGTATTCACACAAGTACTAAAATTGTTACGCAGGTAGATGTAAATTCAATGAATCTTTTTCTAAAATGGGAGAACAAATATTTTATTATCCTAAATTTTAATCAATATTTTTTAGAGATAAAAATTAATTTATTCAATAGATGCAACCAAAACTTAAGCACAGGCGTAAGAAAACAAGTGTTTATACAAAGAAATTGAATTCCAAAATGCCAATAGAGAAACAGCCGCCAAAAAATAATGGCTACCAACACATGCATGAACATGAGAACATGGAAAAAATGGAATACATGAGAATTAAGCACCACAACTGAAGGTAAATAATTACAAATCAGAAATTTCTTACCATGGCAATAGAAGACAAAAATCTGTGCAATCTCATCATCGCCAACTAAGAATCACACTTCTAAATTGCTACACCTTAGTTGTCAAAATATATCAATTATCACCCCTATTGCAAAATAATCCAGAGAGCTTAAAATTTCTAAGTCTAAATTGAAGTATTAAATCCCTTACCAAGCAAATGAAGAATCAGATTCTAAGCTCATCAATGATATACCACAAAGTGGAATGAGAAGAAATTGAGTTTTGAAGGGGGGAAATATTATTTTAGATTTTTTTTTCGCGTATCAAAGTTGAGTTTAAATTAATAAAATTAATTAAAAAATATTAACTCCGGTTATATGCACTGTTTGAATTTTGAGCTATTATGTCATATTCAAGAATAATTTGCCATGAAAAGATAGAATATTGAATATGCTGAAGCTATTTTGATAACAACCTGAAATATACTATTTGACTTTGTACTATAAATATTAAACGGCTAAGCTCGGCAGCCACTTAAAAAATATGTGAAGTTTGAATTACAGAATCTATACGTACTAATCAATAATTAATATTAAACACATCACAAAATGCAAGGGTGTGTAATTAATATTAAGATTTGAGATTTACATAGATTTAAAATAATTAATGATTTAACGATTTAAAATAATTAATGATTTAACGATTTAAAATAATTAATGACTTAACGATTTAAAATAAACACAAAAGTACTAGTTAACGACAAAAATTGTTACAATTTTCATATTCAGGAATAAAGGCTTAAACTTAGAACGTAAGAATTGATTAAATTTATAAAAAAAATGTTAATATAAAACTATAAACTTACTTTTAAATTACTGTGGTTTCAATTAATATTAATATAATAAAGCTTGATTTTAAAAAAAATAAATACATTTTAAGTCTCATTAAATATGACTTACTTGCAAAATTTTGTTATTTTATATTTCTGACAATTTTTTTAATATTCTTTTTTAATCCTTATCATTAAGTCTAATTAATTTAGTCCTAACAAAATAAAGAATATTAATAAATATAAATAAGATAATAAAAAATATTTTAAATTAAGATAATTAAATTATTTTTAGATTTATAATTCAATTGAGTAGTATATTCATTATTTTCTATAAATAAAATAATTATATATAATTTAATTATTAAAATATTATGAACAATAATTACTATAACTTTTAATATTTTTACTTTTCCATTAACTAATTTATTTTAAATTTTGTACTTTTAAAAATTATAATTCAATTATGTATAACTTAATTTTAATATATTATTTTTATGTTATTTTTACATTTCAACTTATTAATTTCAATTTATTATAATATAATTTATTTTTTAATATATTTCAAGGAGTGATTTTTCATTAAAGACAAAAATAAATTAAAAAATATATATATAATATATTAAAATTAAATTATATTACAAACAACCAAAATTAATTAATTAAAATGTAAAAATAATATATTAAAAATTATGAACAATATTAAAAACAATAAATTACTATTAATAATATATTAAAAAATAAGTTATAAAATAAAATTATATATAATTACTTTTTATATAAAATAATAAATAAATTACTTAATTGAATTGTACACCTAAAATAATTTAATTATATTAATTTAAAATATTTTTCATTATCTTAATTATTTTAACTAATATTATTTGGTTAATCATGTTAACACTTAACTAGCTAAAGTAGGTGGTAAAGACTAAAAATTATTAAAAATATTGTTAAAAGATTAAAAATTATAAAAATTAAAATTAAACAGAATTATATATATAAAACAACATGATAATATTTAAGAAAAAAAATAATACGTAAAATATGCCCTATCTGGAGTATTGACAAACTAATTATAAACAGTACCAGAACAACCTTGACAAGTACATTAATGAAGTTCGTTATTGTATGCATTTTTAGCATTATTTCCATTTTTCTATTCAATTTTGCTTACTTTTTTTTTCTTTATTGATCCACAACGAAAAGACTATCCGTAAATACCCTGTCTCTTTGGTTATGCATGTACCTTTTGATTTTTATAAATTGATGATTTAATTAAAAGGTTTTAATTTCATTTACTTTTTATTTTTAGAGCAGCCATATTGGAACACTAAATGCACTGTACAAAGCTAAACCAACGAATATTTCGGGTTGTTGACAAAATAGATTCAGCATGTTCTCATATTCTCTCCTTTCATTCCAAGACGTGTTCCATCTGTGTATATATGTGTGAATTATGAAACATAACTCAATCCACTAAAGCTAGAGAAGTAAACATGAACATGAGTTCTTCTCATCTTGCAGCAGTGTTTCTGATACTGCTTTCAATCTCATGTGCAGCTTCTACCTTAGTTGAGAAAAAATTCAAGGAATGTTTGTTAACCCAACTAGATGGCAATTCTGAATCCATTGAAAAGATAATCTTTACCCCACCCTCCTCTCAATATCCCCAAGTCTTGGATTCATTGGAACAAAATCCTAGATGGGTGAATTCCTCAAGGAAGCCTCTTCTCATTCTAACACCTTTCCATGAATCAGAAATTCAAGCAGCCATTATATGCAGCAAAGAACTTGGGCTGCAACTCAGAGTCAGAAGTGGTGGCCATGATTATGAAGGACTATCATACCTTAGTGAGGTCCCATTTGTCATGGTTGACCTCATCAACATCCGTTCCATTGAAATTAACCTTGCCGATGAAACAGCTTGGGTTCAGGCTGGGGCATCATTAGGTGAACTTTACTATAAAATTTCAAAAGCAAGTAAAGTGCATGGATTCCCTGCAGGAACCTGTCCCAGTATAGGGATAGGTGGGCATGTCAGTGGAGGGGGGCAGGGTACCTTGACCAGGAAGTATGGCGTAGCAGCAGACCATGTTGTTGATGCTTACCTCATAGATGTAAATGGGAAGATTCATGATAGAAAATCAATGGGAGAAGATGTTTTCTGGGCCATTAGGGGAGGTAGTGCTACTAGTTTTGGAGTCATCCTTGCATGGAAGATTAGTTTGGTTAGAGTTCCCCCTATTGTTACGGCGTTCAACATTCAAAGAACACTGGAGGAAGGAGCCACCGAGCTCATTCACAGGTGGCAATACATAGCACCAAAATTGCATGAGGATATTTTCATTAGAGTACTTGCTCAAAATAGTGGTGGCAAACCAAAAACATTCCAAGCAACCTTCAACTCTCTCTTCCTTGGAGGAATAGACAAGTTGATCCCACTGATGAACGAGAGCTTTCCGGAATTGGGATTACAGGCCAAAGACTGCACTGAAATGACCTGGATTCAATCAGTTATGTTCATTGCTGGATTCAACATAGAGGACCCACTAGAACTCTTGCTCAACAGAACTACCACATTTAAAAGCCCTTTCAAGGCCAAGTCTGACTTTGTAAAGGAGCCAATACCAAAATCTGGTCTAGAAGGAGCTTGGAAAATGCTTCTAGAAGAAGAAACATTTGCGATCCTCATATTGGAACCCTATGGTGGTATAATGAATGAAATTTCAGAATCTGAAATCCCTTTTCCCCACAGAAAGGGCAACTTGTACAACATACAATACTTGGTCAAGTGGGATGTCAATAGTGACGAAGCATCCAATAGGCATCTACGCTGGGCTAAAATGGTTTATAGTTACATGACTCCTTATGTCTCAAAATCTCCAAGAGCTGCCTATTTCAACTACAAGGATCTTGATTTAGGCCAAAATAACCATGACAACACAAGCTACTCCAAAGCTAGTGTTTGGGGCGAGAAGTACTTTAAGGGAAACTTTAGAAAATTGGCACAAATTAAGACAAGGTTTGACCCCCAAAATTTTTTCAGGAATGAACAGAGTATTCCTCTCCTAAATTCCTATCATGTTTAGACATGACATTATTTGGAGCACCTAAAATACTTGTGTAGTGCTTCAATATTATATTAATTTTCTGCTTTGTGTGATTGTTATAGACCCAACCTGGAATGATATGCTGCTTTTGCAAACATTTCAAATGTAGGAGATGCAAATTCAAAATGGATATGATGTATTTTCAAAATGGGTGTGGACTTGTGTAACACGTCATGAAGTTACAATATCTCATAAGAATGTACCCTTAAATTTCCAATTATTTTAGTCTAACTACCCTTCATAAGATGTGTGCTTAAGCTTTCATTCCTTTTCTATTATCTACATTTCATTTCCTTTTCTTCCATATTACCTTCATAATTTTTTATTTTAAATTATAATTATGTTAATCTACGTTTGACACAATGACCACACCAAAGATAAGATACAGCCACTGCACATTTTCATAAAATAAAATAGTAAATCACATTAAAACTGAGGTAGGAAAAGACCTGGGGTAACCTATTTGAACTTGAGAACGACTTCTGAAATAAGAACTTAAGCTCAAGAATTTTGTACAAAAAGGTCTTCAGGTAAAACAAATTTTGGTGGTTATTACAAACTCATTACATAAGATGAGATTTGATAAAAATAAGATATTATAAAAATATGATAAGTATACACCAGTTAATTATAGGATAAAATATAAATTATGTTCAAATGACAAAATTATGTTTTACTAAATTTATATATAATTTTTTAAAAGATAACTTTTAGTTTAATAGTTTAATTTTTTAAATTATAAAAAAATTAAAATTTTAATTAAATTATACAAAAATATCATTTCATTTATGAACTTACTTTCCTTAAAATTATAAAAAATTATATAAGAATTTTAAAATTATAATTATTATTCAAATATTTACTTTAAATTAACATGTCAAAATTATTATAAATATATATATAAGATAATATTCTAAATACAAATTGTTTGTGTGTGTGCGTGTGCGTGTCATGACAAATCTTTTATAGAAGACTTTTAGTTCATTAAAGATCATTTTAATAATGTGTTTGAAGTCTTTTGCCAACCAAGACAAATTCTTTTAAACATACATGCATGTCTTGTTTGACAAGATAAAATATTGATCTCCATCTTTTATAATAAAATTAGTTAGTATTCGTCCAATTAAAAATTAGAATTTCACATAATTAATATTAAAATTTATAATAAACTTAATATGCTTTGGTCCAAAATAGATAAAAGATAAGTGACACAAAATCATAACCAATATTTACTTTGATGGAAAAGTTACCTTAATTTAAAATAGGAAAGGGTTAAAGGATACAAGAAAAAAATGGATGAAGTTAGAAAAGAATAGAATCAAAATAAAATAAATTAGGATTTATCATTTAGAATTTAATTTAATTTAATTCATGGATGGAATTATGGTTTCTGAATTATGGTGACATTATTAACTTTTGTAATAATTACTTTAATGTTTTGTTTAAATTAAGAGTGAAATTAAGAGGAAAAATGACAGAAAAATTAAAATGATGGAAATAGTGAAGAAATAAAATAGAAAATATATTTCTTTCTTTCTTATAAAACCTAATTAACTTTGATTATGATAATTAATTAGTAACATTAAATTTGTTTTAAATTTATATACTTTTCTAAAATTATCTCTAACATTAATGATAAATTTTTATTCTTTTTTATAAATTTTTTATTAGTTTTAAGTCTAATGTATTAATGTCATTTACTATATATTGAGCTTAAAAAAAATTCATAATGAAAAGATATCTTTGTTAAAAATTAATTAATGCATGAGACATTTTAGATAATTTGAAAGTTATAAAAAGGATTTATATTATTTGGATAAATCAAAATAGGAAGGAAAGTAGATAAAAAAAAGAATTTCTACTTGTTTGGATGAATGGAAAAGAGAATACATAAAAATAAATAAATTATAAAAAAATATTTTTATAATAATTAATAATTATAATATTTTAATATAATATTTTTCTTAACATAAAATTATTTATTATTGTAAAAAAAAAAACCTATTTAGTCAGAGAAAAAAGGTATTTTATGAATCCTCCCAAAATAAGCTCATTTTTTCTTATTTTTCCTTTCAAATAAATTGTGAAAATTTAATATTTTTATTTAATATTCTTTTTTCTTATTTCATTCCACTCTTTGTCTTCGCTTGAAGCAAACAAAGAGTAAAAATTATATATAAAATAATTTTTAATTAATGGATAATGTAAACGTCTTTACTTATGTATGAGAATTAAACAGTTTAATGGACTACATGAAAGTCAAAATAAATTTGAAAAGTTGAGTTTGATATTTTGGTCTACACCCACATTGCATTCCTATCAAAATGTTAATATATGAAAATTCCAAGAGAGGAAATGCAGTCAAACAAAACAAGCAATATTGATGAAAGCAACAAAACCAGTAGGTCAATAATCCACAAATATCAAATTTATATATCAAAACCAGGCCACTAATATAAATTTCTTGTTTCGTCATTGGACAATGATACAAACAAATCTCAACACGAACAAAACCAGCTGACTATTGTAATTTTCTTTTTGCTTGCTCAATAGTATATGTGACGGGGATAAGTGGATATATGCTTAACCTAATATTTGAAGAAAAATATATATCAAGAAATTAATGAATCAACCTGATTAACTTGACTAAATAAATTGGATTAGATTGAATTTTGAACTCATCAATTACATCATTAAATTCAATATAATTTACTAACTCAACAAATTAACAACGCGTTGGATTGGATTAATCCATTAGTTTGAGATTTATTTATTTATTTATTTTTATTTTATAATTTTACAAGTGAGATACTTATATAATTTATTTTTATTTATTTTATGGTTGAGGTCCATAATAGTTATTTATGTTTTTATTTTCTATATTTTATTTATTTTGTGAATTAACTTAGAAATTATTGTTTTTAATATATATTTTTTATAATTTTTGGCAAGCCAACTCAAACAACAATTCATCATGTGTTAAGATTGTTTGAAATTTTCAACTCAATAAAAAAACCGATTCAACTCATATAATAAATTATACAACTACGTAAAAGAAAATAAAATAAAAAAGATAAATATAAGATATAATTAATGACAACAGAAAGATATAGACATTTTTTTATGAAAAAAAAAGTTTATATTAGGGGAAAAAAAAATACCCTCCATGCAAAGCTAGGAAATACCACCAACTTCCGCAAATTTTTACATGTTAGCTACAAACATCAAAATTTTGATAATTGAACTCAAGTTATAACTAGGGTACCAGATGGATAAATTTTTGTTTGTAGTTATTGAATGATTAATGCAATCGATTAAAGAACGAAAGAAACACGTGACAACATATGCTCATATAACTAGAAATAGACAATATATGAAAAATCATTTTAAATTTTGTTCAGTTGACGAGTAAAAGTATTTAATATAGAGTTGATATCATGCTTTGACAAAATGTTTGTTGAGTTTTGAATTGAATTTTTGGGTGTATGCAAGAAAAAGAATGCTTGTATTGTGAAGTAATGGAATAATGTCACAAATGTTCTTTATTCTTGCTGTATGTAACTCAATTACATGATCACCTATGTATAAGTCTCTCTTAACTATTTGATATATACAATCTCATCATGGATAGACCGTCAAAGGATGAAAATTTTCTTTGAAAAAGTTTATTTTAACAAACTTAACTATATCTTCTGATACAAATTTAGCCACACTGTATCAACAGCTAACTAAAGATTACCAAAAAAAATTATTTGCCATAAAATTATATAAATTTTGTCATTTTAATAAATGTTTAAATATGTTTTTAGTCTTTGAAAAATAAATGAATTTTTATTTTAGTTCCTGTATAATTTTTTGATCGATTTTCATCCTTCAAAAATTTGTAATCACTGATTTTAATTTCTATAAAATGAGTAAATTTTGATTTTGATCCTTGTAAGATATTTTTATTTGATTTTCATCCTTCTAAAATTTGAAATATCTATTTTTATTTCTAATTGTCATTTTAAGATAGATAAATTACATTTATTTAAAAATTTATTTTCTTTTGAAGATGTCATATGCTAACATGAGTGTGTATAACCTATGAGATCGCTTCACTTTCGTGACTAACACGTAGTACATAATAATAAAGACCAAAAACAAAAATTTAAATTTTAAAGTAATAAAAAATTATAAAAAAAATTTATAGAAACTAAAATAAAAAAATCACTTATGAAAAAATTCCTCACTCCCATGCAGTTAAAAATAATTGTAAGATACATTATTAAAATAAATGAACAATCATAATACAAATAAAAAAATTATCACTCACATGTATCTTTTCACTTGAATAAAAAGAAGTACTGTAACAGCAAAATCATGGCAATTGATCCTAGAGGGTTATGTGGCTGTCTCTTTAGTCCTAATTCTAGATGAAGTGATTATTAATAGCACCAAGGAATGAAAGTTTGGTTATCAAGTTTTCTCTCAGCATTGATGTCATTTTCTGTTGGACTTTACTTAGCCGCCATGTGTGTTCTTTTTGGAACAATGTTGCATTGGTATTAACAGCACCACGGAATAAACTGTGTTGGACTTTGCTTACATTTTATGTTCAACTTTCTCTTTTTAAAACTATCTTCATGTTTGACCCAAAAATTATTTTTTTAATTAGTTATTTGATTGAAAATTTTATATTTATTTACTTTCTATTTCTTGAAGAGCAGCTCATAATGAGATATTAAATATTTCCAACCTAAAAAAAAAACACTATTCAATCAAGTATAATAATTTATTGAGTTTAATTTTAGGTACGACTAATGTAAATTTTTTTATGGAGTGAATTAATTAAAAATTACTTTATATATAATTTTTAAAATAATTATTACAAAAATTAATAATCTTATCTTATACAGAAATTTATAATTGATAATGTCAGTAAATTTTAACTAAATTCTTATTATTTATCCCTCATTAGTCATTATTCAATTTTTTTAATTACTTTCTATTTACAAATATTTTAACTACAAACACTTTTTTTTCAAATGCACCTATAATATAAACTTTATTTTTATATATATCTCAAAGCAAATGGGATTATAATTATGATTTAAAATACTTTTAGATATTTTTTATCTAAATTAGATGTTTAACTTTTAATTAATTTTTTTTTACAAATTTATAAAATAGACAAATTAAAATATTTTATTTAACCATCGAACATGTAGATTAATTAATGTGAGACTATTCTATTTTAACCAAAATTTAAACTTAAGTTCTAAACATGCAACTACATTAAGTAATTAAAGAGTTTTACTGTTGATAACAATTTTATCTGTCATGCGCAAAATTGTATCCCATAAAATATGCTTATGTTTACCAAAAAAATATTAAGCATAAATAATCAACTCAAGTATGGGTATATAAGATATAGGTATCTTGTGGGTATTGACACAAATACTATATATTATTTTAGATTTTTTTCACGTATCAAAGTTGAGTTTATATTAATAAAATTAATTTAAAAATATTAACTCGGGTTATATGCACTGTTTGAATTTGGAGCTATTATGTCATATTCAAGAATAATTTGCCATGAAAAGATAGAATATTGAATATGCTGAAGCTATTTTGATAACAACCTGACATATATACTATTTAACTTTGTACTATAAATATTAAATGGCTAAGCTCGGCAGCCACTTATAAAATATGTGAAGTTTGAGTTACAGAATCTATACGTACTAATTAATAATTAATATTAAACACATCACAAAATGCAAGGGTGTGTAATTAATATTAAGATTTGAGATTTACATAGATTTAAAATAATTAACGATTTGATGATTTAAAATAAACACAAAAGTACTAGTTAATGACAAAAAAATTGTTACAATTCTCATATTCAGGAATAAGGGCTTAAACTTAGAACGTAAGAATTGATTAAATTTATAAAAAAAATGTTAATATAAAACTATAAACTTACTTTTAAATTACTGTGGTTTCAATTAATATTAAAATAATAAAGCTTGATTTAAAAAATATATATATTTTTTAAGTCTCATTAAATATGACTTCCTTGCAAAATTTCGTTATTTTATATTTCTGACATTTTTTTAATATTCTTTTTTAGTTCTTATCATTTAATTAATTTAGTATTTATATAACTAACAAAATAAAGAATATTAATTAAGATAAATAAGATAATAAAAAATATTTTAAATTAAGATAATTAGATTATTTTTAAATCTACAATTCAATTGAGTAGTGTATTCATTATTTTCTATAAATAAAATAATTATATATAATTTAATTATTAAAATATTATGAACAATAATTACTATAATTTTTAATATTGTTACTTTTCCATTAACTAATTTATTATAAATTTTGTACTTTTAAAAATTATAATTTAATTATGTATAATTTAATTTTAATATATTACTTTTATGTTAATTTTACATTTCAACTTAATAATTGATTTATTATAATATAATTTATTTTTTTAATATATTTCAAGGAGTGATTTTTTCATCAAAGACAAAAATAAATTAAAATATATATAATATATTAAAAGTAAATTATATTATAATCAGCCAAAACTAATTAATTAAAATGTAAAAATAATATATTAAAAATTATGAACAATATTAAAAATAATAAATTACTATTAAGGCATTTCATGTTTACAAACTACTTTGGGTCGCATCTTCCTTTGTTGGGTTGGGACCAGGCCCATTTAGCTTGAGTAGACAGATTTGAGATCCTACAATGTATTTTCATAATAGGTGTGGACTTGTGTAACACGTCATGAAGTTACAAAATCTCATATCTATCCTTAAATTTTCAATTATGTTAGTCTAACTACCCTTCGTAAGATGTGTGCTTAAGCTTTCATTCTTTTCCTATTATCTACATTTCATTTCCTTTTCTTCTATATTACCTTCATAATTTTTTATTTTAAATTATAATTATGTTAATCTACGTTTGACACAATGACCACACCAAAGATAAGCTACAGCCACCGCACATTCTCATAAAATAAAATAGTAAATCACATTAAAACTGAGGTAGGAAAATACTTGGGGTAACCTATTTGAACTTGAGAACGGCTTCTGAAATAAGAACCTAAGCTCAAGAATTTTGTACAAAAGGGCCTTCAGGTAAAACAAATTTTGGTGGTTATTACAAACTCATTACAGAAGCCACTAAGGGCTCGTTTGGGATTCAAGTTAGTATAGGATATGAGAATAAGATGAGATTTGATAAAAACAAGATATTATAAATATGATAAGCTTTACCATATCCAATGGTTAGTATCTACTATGATAGGATAAAATATAAATTATGTTCAAATGACAAAATTATGTTTTGGTAGCTTGCCTCAATTTCTCCTTCTTTCTCGTTAATTGCAGCTTCTAGCATTTTGCAAAATAGATCAATTGGCCCTTTTATAGGGGAATTCTTTATCCCGGCAGCACTACTAGATGTTATAGAATCCTCAAGTTCATCTTCACTTTCATCACATCCAATTGGAGCCAGATCAAAAATCTCCAAGTCTAATATTTGCAACAAGACATTGAAGAACAAAATCGTTAATAACAATAAGAAACACCTAATGGCTCAATCGATATTGATTAGTAGATAAATACAATCACAACTGAAAATCTTAAAAAAAAAATAATTGTATTTAATTCATTATTAAGAGTATGATTCACTAGGTAACCTATTACTAGTAGCAAATTAACAAATTATAATACATAGTGTACTTAAGTGAAAACATATAAAATGTCAATTTGAGCAAGGTTGTCAAAATCAAGATGGATTGGAAAGGGGAAGAAACACATAAATCATAGGATCATAACATGAATCGCAAGATCCTCCTAAAATGCAAAATTATACTGACACACAAATGTGTATAAAATAACAAAGATAAGGAAAATAACCATTTGTACTGGTCGGCCATGCTGATCAGGGTTTAGACCTGAGCGAGCTGTACACTAGCATTTAATACCCTGTAAAGGGTCACCTGACACTAGAAAAAGCAATAAACGTACCTACTATATGCCGTTTTGTCCCTGGCACGCCTTGTCTCTTGGGTCTGGACATTAAGCTATTAGGAGATCAAAAAGTAAAAGTTTGAACTAAGAGAGAGATTGTGTTATCTTGTAATCCTTTACAGACATTAACATTGGCTCCCACCGTAACTAAGAACAACATTGGACAACAGAGGAAAGCGGAAGATACCACATGCAGCTATGCCTGTAACACGAAACCAAACAGTTTCAAGTTCTAGAAGCAAAGAAGGCGAGAGAAAGCAATGCCGGCAGTTGGAAAAAAGATCGCCCATGGGTTCTAGACCCATAAGTAATATAACCCAAGGGGAGTCAATCGGCATGAGCCAAGCGTGAAAAAATATACTCCACTCAAGACGTCAAGAGCACACATCTTGAAGGAGGTTTATCATCTCCAACTACTCGACATTCCACCTCCCACGCAGCGTCAGCTTGGTCCTTCTCGTGGCGAGTGGTGCGAGTTTCACCAGGCAAGCAGCCACTCGACGGAGGAGTGTCAACTGTTGAAAAGTCAGATTGAGAAGCTGATACAAGATGGCTACTTGGGCTGCTTTGTTAAGAGAAAGGAGGATGAAAAGTGAACCATTGAAGATCACGACAGGAGAGATAGGAGTCGAACCCTTGGTCGAGATCATGATTGAGAGTAGGACTGGTCCGAAAATCGTAGGGGAGTCAACCGAGGCCCACGGGCTGAACCCCCCTCATCGGAAAACAATAGCTACAATAGCGGGAGGGGACTCCATGGCAGAAATGTCGGTTGCGGTGCGAAAGAGGTATTCCTGGTTGGTACTGACCGTACAGGAAAGACCAACCCAAAGGCGAGACCCACCAATCACATTCTCCAATGAAGACTATGAGGGTACAATACTGCATTCGGACGATCCCATGGTCATCTCAGTGGTGATAGCTGATTATAAGGTGGAGCGGGATTTAGTTGATCAAGGTAACTCGGCCAACATCCTGTTTTGGCCGACTTTCCAGAAGATGGGCTTCTTATAATCAAATTTAGAGGTGTGTCAAGGAACGCTAATCAAATTCACGGGTGAGCAAGTCGAGATCCGAGGGGTCCACAGCAAAGGCGGTAAAAATAAGATTCACGGTTGTCAACGCACCGACATCTTATAATGTCATATTTGGCCGACCTACTTTGAACCAACTCTAGGCGATAGTGTCCACAAATCAGTTATGTATGAAATACCCGGTTGATCAACTAGTAGGTGTGATACGGGTGGACCAGCGCGTTGCCAGAAAATGTTATGACGGGAGTATTCGAGTAACAGACGACCGACGCAGAGCATGTACTATGCCAGAGAAAGCACGAGTCCACCTCCTGGAGATGGACCCTCGGTTTGACCAAGAGGATGCTCGCCCATGACCGAATGAGGATTTGAAAGAGGTCCAGGTAGGCTTCGAAGCCACATCAAAAGACAAAAATTGGAGCATCTCTAAATCCACAAATAGAGGGAGATCTAGTCCGAGTACTTTGTGAGAATTGGGACACATTTGTATGGACCCCTATAAATATGCCAGGTATAGATCCGCACTTCTAGTGCCATCGTTTGTCCATATCCCCAGGAGCCCATCCCATCAATCAAAAGAAAAGAAGATTGGGAGAAGAGAAGAAGAGAGCGGTCAAGGCCGAAACAGCCAGGCTGCTGCAAGCAAGATTCATTCGAGAAGTCAAGTATCCCAACTGGCTTTCCAACATGGTGATGATCAGGAAGCCTAGTGGCAAGTGGAGAATGTGCACAGATTATACAGATCTAAATAAGGCATGCCTGAAGGACCCATACCCCTTACCTAGCATTGACGCCCTAATGAACGAGGCGTTAGGTTGTGGCCTTCTCAGCTTCATAGAAGAATACTCGAGCTACAATCAGATACGGATGCACCCCTATGACGAATCCAAGACTGCATTCATGACGGATGAAGGTAACTTTTGTTATAGTGTCATGTCTTTTGGTATAAAAAATGCAGAGGCCACCTATCAGAGGTTGATGAACCGCATCTTTAAGGAGCATATCGGTAACAAACTAGAGGTATATGTGGACAATATAGTGAAGTTTAAGATGGAGGTGGGGCATGTTGACAGCTTGTCGTCTATCTTTGGAGTGTTAAGGAGACACTAGTTAAAGTTGAATCCTGAGAAATGCTCGTTTGGGGTTAAAGCCGACAAGTTTTTGGGCTTCATGCTTACTAGAAGAGGCATAGAAGCAAATCCCGAAAAATGTAGCATAATCATTAACATGAGGAGCCCCAGAAGTGTGAAGGAGGTACAGTAGCTGGCTAGGAGAATTACAACTCTATCACATTTTTTGTCTCGATCAACTTAGAAATCGACTCCTATTTTCCAACGCCTGAGGAAAGCAAAACATTTCAAGTGGGCTAACGATTATGAAGCAGCTTTCCAGGAGTTGAAGGCTATGTTAGCGGCTCCTCCTATTCTAACCCGACCGGTTGTAGGTAAACCAATTTATGTGTACATATCTGTTTCTAACAATGCAGTGAGCTTCGTAATCATTCAAGAGGGAGAGGGTGAGCAAAGGCCCATCTATTACGTCAGCAAAGCCCTACAAGGAGCAGAGTAGCGATATCAAAAAATTGAGAAGGCCACCCTAGCTATCATTATTACTACTAGAAAGTTGAGACCGTATTTCCAAAGTCACCCAATGGTATGTAGGACAGACTTGTCAATCCGACAAATCTTGCGAAAGCCAGATCTGGCAAGCAAAATGACAGGATGAGCTGTTGAATTATCCGAGTTTGATATAGCTTATGAAAGGAGGGGACATATGAAGGCTCAGGTACTGGTTGACTTCATCAATGAGCTTACCCCTAATTTCGACTATGAAGAAGCTTCCAAGGAGAATAGGTGGACGTTATCCGTAGACAACTCCTCCAACAAGAACAGCAACAGGAGTTAGAGAGCGAGAAGCTGCCTTCTTTTTCAGGGCCTTGAGTTCTACAGCGATGTAACCTGCAAGAAAAATCAAGAAATTAGTAAAGTAGACAAAGGCCAAAACCACAAAAGGAGAGTAAAAGACCCATCACCCTTCTTGATCAATTCAACGCAGGAGAGGATAGGCAGTCGCTCGAGTTCTCCCACGAACTCTAGCTCCCATTCCTCTAAGTCTTCCTTCTCAACCGTTATTGACACAGCCGGTTGGCAAGTCCAGTGAAGGGGGAAGAAGGGTTCGCCAGAGGAGTCCACTAGAAGGTTGAGGCTGATCCCACCCGGACTGACACGAAAGAACCGGTCCTTAAAAACTTATAACTTTCACGGGAAGGGCTTCAGTAGCTTCCGTCTCAACCGACTGCTCAAGGACGACCAACCAACCTTTTTCGATTGGCAAAGCGAGAAAAAACAAAAAAAGACACTTAGGGAGGGATCTCGCCGCATGTCTTCGCTCAGAAGTTCGAAAGCTCGAACAAACGTCCAACTATTGGGATGGAGTTGAGTGGGGGCAATGTTGAGGGCATGAAGGATTTCCTATTCGAATTGCGTAAATGGCAATCGAATCCCTAGCTTAAGTGGTAGGGTGTCATACAAATGAAAGAAAGGACCACCATCTTCAGCAGACCCTTCACAAACGGGCTCATCTGGGCGACACGAAGAAAACTGCAAGGACCAGGGCCCCCCGTTGGCAGATGGCGTCAACCATACCCACAAGGGAGTCGGGTTTGGTATAGACCGAGAAAACCCTAGTACCACCCGCATCAACCCCCTTGAAGGACCACTCAAAATGACCCTCCTTCTTTGACTCCTCCCCTGAGAAATCGCTTTCCTCAAAAGCTTAGTACATAATAGTAGACGAAAAGACGTGAGATATTGAATGACAGCCAAAGGAGGAGATAGGAAACGACGTGCACACACCACAATGATACAAGCGCAGGCCATGAAGTGTTCCCCTTTGAAAAAGGGGGTCACACGGGTGGAACTATTCCCCCAAACGTGTAGGGCGAGTAGTAACACAAGCTCAGCTGATCAGCAACTCACAACTTTTGAGATATAGCTCGGTCAGCTTTAGAGGTCGTTCCACTAAGAGTCCAAAGATGGCCAACATCACTCGGGTTTTACCGAAACATCTTTCCAGTTTAAACAATGAGATAAAGCATAATCCCCTTGGTCAAGGCTTGAGAGGTTGTGTACGGCTGACCGAGTTTAAACCTGAGCGAACCATACACTAGCATTTAATACCCTTTAAAGGGTCACCTGACACTGGAAAAAGCAGTGAACATACCTGCTACATGCCGTTTTGTCATTGGCATGCATTGTCTCTTGGGACAGGATATTGGACTATTAGGAGACCAAAAAGTAAAAGTCTAACCAAAGAAAGATTGTGTTATCCTGTAATCCTTTACAAGTCGTTTTGCCATTGGCATGCATTGTCTCTTGGGACAGGATATTGGACTATTAAGAGACCAAAAAGTAAAAGTCTAACCAAAGAAAGATTGTGTTATCCTGTAATCCTTTACAAACAATAACACCATTAAATCACAACCAACACTTAAATAAACTTAAATTGTGCATTAAGATTATCAAGTACAACTCCAAATATAAAGATGACAGACTAAAACAGCAAGTGAGCAGCCAAAGAAGAGACGTCACCTATTTTCACTTTTACTCTTGTTTTTAACTTTTCTTGACCCAAATCTTCTCTATTTAATTTAAGATGTGCTCATTTGGTTGTTGATTTTCCTCATCCATGTAGCATTCAAAATCTGTATCAAGTGAAGGATTCCTATAATTCCTACTACACTTCGCTTTGTGCCCAGTTTCAAGGTTAGCCTTACACATGTTATCAATCTTTTACACCTAGTCCCTCTTTAACCAAAAATCTTATGAACTTCATGACTTCCCTCACCACAAGTTTTATATTGAGCTACCTGGTCTTGACAATGTTACACCCAGGTCTCCTGCACTAATAGTGTGTTTAGTTATGCGGTGATTCAAGGAAACCACAGTACTCCACCATGCCAGACAGTAGCTTTAAAGCTACCATGGTTTTTTCAATGCGTTCCCAAACATATCATAAATTAGAACATTTTTCTACAGGTCCTAAGTCCCAACGTTCTTCAAAATACAGAGCATGTTCTCGCTCAACTTAGCCTACACATTATCATACTTTCCCAGCCCTCATCATGCGTGAAAAACATCAAGATATTTGCAACTAATCAAACTTAAACTCAACCTAGGGTTTACAACATAACAGAAATTTAGAATCCAAATCCAAATACTAAACATACCACAGAATTGTACCTACGCATAATAAATGTCGAACAAAATCTCTTCGAGTTGGAGAAGAATTGTTCGGGAGCGAATGAGGCAGTACCTTTCACTTGAGTACAATTTGTGATTGGAATGATGAAGTCGCATGCAAGAGTGAAGGAAGAAAGAAAGCCATTGTGCGAAACCAAGTGTTGAACTCGCGGGTTTTCAAATGCTCCCTCCGCAATTACTAATCCAACGGCTAGGAAGCCATTGCTCTCCCTGCCCGTTCGATGAACGGAGCACACTTTTTCTCTTACATATTTTATTATTCATTAAATTTTATTAAAAGATTAAGAGAGATTCCTTTCATCCCGAATTTAAAATTGTTTTCTAGACATTATATCTCCAAAATAATTGGTATTAGTTTTTTTACATTACAAATGAACTATAATTCATTATTCGTAATTTATGTAGTTAAAAATTTAATTTTAATTTAAAACTATACATATAATAAATGATGATTTATATTTTATTTATCACGTAAAATAGAATACTAAAATTATCTATTTTTTAAAATATAAAACTAAAAAAATATCTAAAAAGGATAAATAAATAAAATTAACTCTTTAAGAGATAAAAAATATACTCAAGTCACTAAAAAATGACACAACAAAAATTTATATATTTTTAATAGATTTAAGAAAATAAAAAAAATGTGTTGTTGGTATTTCTCTAAAATGATATTAACTAATAAGAATTTGAATTTAATTAAAATGTCACTGACTCGTCTCATTATAAATTATATAAAGAGAAAATAGTAATATTCCAACAATGTAAAATTATTTAATCACAATATCATATTATGATAAATTTATTAATTTTTATTATGATTATTTTAAAAGTTATTTGCACAATCTTGATTTGACCAATCCCACCAACAACCTACCAAAAACAGGTTAGGACAAGTTGGGTCACCTTGTGTAAATATGGTAGAAGTTACACTAACTTGAATTTAATTAGTAGACTTAAAGTATTAATACATTAACCTAAATTTGAATATAATTTTTTTATTAGAGAAATTGATTTTATAAAATATAAACTAACAATAATAATAATTTTATACTTTTTTAGAAAATTTTCAAAACATAATAGAGTTATGATCATAAATGATGGTTAATAGTGTAAAATTTTTTTAGAAATCAATTTTTTAAAACAAAAGGTAAATCAAATAAGTACTTAAACTTTTTATTATCTTGATTACACATTATTTTCATAATTAGTTAAAAAATTCAATAATCTTAAATTATTTTTCTTTTATCTTTACTTGCAAGGATAGAGCCATAAATTTAGCATTGGGGAGGTTAAGAACAAAAAAAAATTAATTTATGATATTAGTAATTAAAATTAATTAATTTAACTATTTTTACTAATTTTAAATTTTTGATAAATTAATTTTTTTTTTATATTTTCTTTGTTATAAAGGACTACCGAGATAGTATAGATGAAACTTATTACAAACACTCTATTAATTTCTATAATTTATTTTTATTTCTCTTTTCTTATCACATCATTTTACTTATTATATTTTCATCTTTCTCTTTCTAAGTGTCATTTAACACTGTAATTTTCATGTATCATTTTTTAATAATTTTTTAAAAAAAATTTAGGGAGGTCGTAAAATTATTTTTATAATAATCTAAAGACACTTGAAAAAATGGGGAGGACCATAGCCCCTCTGATCCCTCCTTCCCTCCGCCCCTATTACTTATATATTTATCTTTTGAATGTTTATCCCTTTTAATTTATTTTATTTTATTTCTATTTCTAAATTAAATTTTAATAAAAAAATTTCAATAATTAAATATAATCTTATATCACAATTTTAATTATTCATTATAAATCTAAAATATAATTTATATATTATAAATTTTAATTAAAATATAATTTATACAATACAAATATTTATTTATTATAAAATTTAATTATATAAAAATAAATATTTATCATCTACACTACACAAACTAAAATACTATTACAATAATAACACTTGACTTTGTATGATTATTTTCTTCTTGTTTTAAAATTGTTAAAAAAATAAAAATAAGGAACATTTTCTACATTTTGAGAACTAACGGCAAGAAAATAAGACTTTATTGAATTGTATTTGCGTTTCTTAGATTTGAGAATCTATTTTATAAAATAATTTTCAAAAACTAATTCTTAAAGAATGAAAATAAGATAAGTTGACATGAGAGTGTAAGAAAGAACAAGAGCAATAGAAAATTAATAGTAAAAAACCAAAACGATGAGAGATGTTCTGGTTTTTTATTTAAAAATTATAAAAGAGACATGATTTTAAACAACAGAAAATAGTTGTTAAAAGTAGGAAACAAACAAACCTTTAAACATAATGACATCTTGGGGTGCCAAGACTACCACATCACTAATGAACAGTAGACTTACAAAAAAGATGTTTAAATAGAATGAAGGACCCTTGATATTAAAGTAACTACAATAAATGAACCGCTACAAGATGTTTATTAAAACCATTCAGCATAATTTACACCAGAATTGCACAAAGCTACTCTTCTAAGTTTCTCTGTAGAATGATAAGAAAACTAACTATAACAGACAAATGCAAAGGACAAAAGATGAAGCATATGAAATGGTAGTCTAAGTATTACATATAATATAACAGCAGCCTATTGAGCATTTGGAGTTGAATTATTGGATTTGTACTCCATCAGTTCAGTCCGGTACCTTTCCTTATCTCTCACCCCTTTCTCTTGATAAACCTGCATTAAATAATTCACAAAAAAGAATGCATGAGAAAATCTAGGAGTTAAATAACCCCAGAATATAACTTCAAACAAATAAGGTAGCCCCACATCTTTGTTCTGTTTTTGGCAAGCAAAGGTATTTTTTTGTGCATTAAAGGTATCCTCAGCTGATAGTTAGAGACTAAATTTTCCAAGACGTAGAGATTACTGAAATGAGTTTTGTCTATCCTAATAAAATCTTTTATTTTACATAAATACGACAAAATTGAAATTTGGTCAGCAAGCAAATGTATTTTTGTTTATGGTTAACACAACTTTTTCTCTGACAAGTTAAATTTTATTAAAGGCAAAAAGCAAAAAGGCCATTATTACTACAACAAATATAGCTGAGTTCTAGGTTGGAATAAAAGATTGCTTAGCATCTAGCCAAGTGTACAAAGAAGAGAACAGGAACTGTTTTGAGATCTAACACATATCTAGATTAGCAACCACATCAATAATAGCTACATTAATGCAAATATAACAAGCAACAAAGTCAGCATGTAGCATCAAGGTAAGATTTCATAGAAATTCTAAAGTAGAAAAATACAAGACATGTCATTAATTTTCTGAATCTTAAAACAAATCTCAATGATCCATGTGCCTGAAAAACTAGTCTAGATTCATGTAACCTTTCCATTTCTTTCCCTTCATCTTCATTACATACGTCAGACCAGTATGTGAAGTTACAAAAAGAAAAAGGAATCAGCAGCAAAACAAAACCAAAGCACAAAACCATTGTTGTTGGTAAAAGGAGTGACTATACATACCTGTCTTTCTGCTTCTGACAGATTGTTCCACAGAAACCCAATTTTCTTGCTAATTGCTCTCTCTTGCCCATGATAAGAGGGTTTCAGCCTGGCATAATTCTCAGCAAAGAAAAAGTTGTAACCACTCCTGTTTGACTTTGGCCGAAATGGATCGCGTGGGGCATATTTTGCTCTCTTTCGACTCTGCGAACTAGACATGCCTTCACCATGATTCTGTGAACTAGAAGTGCCTTCGGTATTGGATGTCTGGGACATGTTGTTAGCAACATGAAACAGGACACCTTTCAGCTGCTCAGAACCCAGAGTCATTGTAACTACATATCCACCATCAAATTTCAGATCAATTGTTCCAGAAAGCATAGCATCATATGCCTGGACTTGACTACCTACATATAAGAAGCAAATCCTTGTCACAGTTATACACAAAAGGTGTATCCACTTACAACATAGATTAGATGAACACAAAGCTAAAAGACAATGTCAAGTAAAAATGGAAGAAACAAATCATCCAAGAATAGTAATTGTAAAATGTAAAAATGGAAGAAACAAATCATCCAAGAATAGTAATTGTAAAATTTACAAGACTAAACATTTGCAAATAGTCTAATAACGGGTGGCCCAAAAATCTAACAAACAATTACTTTGGATTTGGGTCTAATTCAATCACAAAAGTTAACTCAAGAGATGAGAATTGTCCCAACTTATATTTATTATTTTGACCATATCACTAGTCAATGTGGGATCTCTAATAATTATTTCTAATTTCAAAAGAACAGAAGCAAATTTTTACTAATATTATTTGCAGGATAAGAATAAATAAATAAGTTTTCTAAGAAAAATACACTTTACTTCTATCTTCACCACACATTATAACTTCTTGTAGGTGTTTATGTTATCTTCAACTTGCTTGTTGTTGACAACAAAAAGTATAGCCTAAATCAAGAGGGATGTATCAAAATTGTTGGCACAAGGAAGCAGGCAAGTGTATGTTTGAAAGCTTTTCAGTAATGTAAAATCAGTCACAATTTAGGGTTATTAGTCATATTATAAGTTAGCCTAGGGCCTGTACTAGAAGTACTAGTACCTAACTTAACTATTAATATAAATTTGAACATTAGGTTAGGGTATTGTATAACATATGTCATTAGTCTCAACATATTGTTAAACAATTTTATCCATTTTCCACATTTTCTACCTAAACTCTAGATTTCATCAAAACCTTAATAATTAAGTAAATGTTTAGTATAACCAAGTTGGTGTATATTTGGTTTGCAGTGCTACAGTCAACATTAACTTTGGGGGGAAATTTTATGTTTAGCAAATTTTTAAAAATGAACTCGGGTCCTAATTACTAATTTGCCTCAGTTAAAGTACTAAATACTCACACAAAATGAATTAATTTTTATTTTGGTAATTTCACACCCAAAGTTATTATACATTATACTGTCCAAACAAACTGATTCTTCTTACAAAATTACTTTAGGTGAAACAGAGGACTCTGTCTACTAAACGAATTTTTTTCAAAAGATTGATTCTTCTAAAAATGCATTCGATTAAAAAGAGATTTTACATAAATTGCTCAAACAAGACTTTAGTAATTTGGAGATTATAACTTTATCTTATTAAGAACTGTTTTAAGAGAACAAAAATATAGATTCAAATGAATATATGAAGCATAAGCAGTAATCAGATCTAAATGTTGACTTACCCTGAACAGGGGAATCATTCACAGCGGCAACTTCCGGAATGGTTGTGTAGGGATGGCCTGATTGGCCTCTAACCATAAGATCTGGATACATGAAAGTATTGATTGGTCAAAGATGAAAAAAAACACAACAAAATCAGAGAGGGAAAAAGAAACTCATCTTTTCTTACCGGGTGTTGGGGGAGGAATGCCTTGCCTCCCAAAATAATACACTTGCTCAAAGTGATAAAGCATCGATAAGTAGGATTTGCGCACCATAAATGATGCACTAGTTATGGTATCTTTGAAATTGAAGGTCAGAACCACCTCCTTCCACTTACGATCAGCAATCACCTATAATAATGATCTAAGAAAATGCTTAGGAGGGTCATTTTTAAACAGTTGTATCAAAAAGATAAATGAATCTAACAAATTTTTTAAGATCACATAGTTGCATCATAGATAAATTGCAAACTTAGTATCTCTACAATCAGCACCAAATCTGCTGAAAGAATACCATACTCAAGTTAACCAAAATCATATCATAAAAGAAAAGGAAAAATGAAAACACACATGTTTCATGACACAAAGAGACTGATTTTCTACAATTCATATAGATGTATGCAATGCATACATTTAGGCCCTAAGCCCAAATTCTAATATGGTATCAAAGCCTTTGTTGGTCCACCTCCATTGGCATGCTATAGGTCAGTAGCCCTAGGTGTGAAGGGGTGTTGGAAATCCGCCTTAATTATGGACACCCTTAGCCTGCCTTAATTAATAGTCTCATGCACCTCCATTGTGATAGGTGTAAGGAGGTGTGTATAGTCCCACATCGACTAGAGATAAAACTTAAGTAGTGCTCATAGCTAAGGCAATCCTTACCTTACAATCAATTCTATGATTGTTAGGATCCAATTGCAAGGTATGGGACTTGAGTCTCACATTGAATGAATAAAATTCTAGTGTTAGGTTTATAAAGCTTTGGACTCCCTCAATACAATAGTTAGCTTTTATAGTGTGGTTCTTTCAAACTTCGTATGAGTGACGTTTGAGTAAGGCCTTAAGTCCAATTTTACATGGTATTAGAGTCTATCATAGATTCATTATGAAGCCGCCAGAAGCCCATGTCCCCCCTTAATATACCAACCTCATGCACCTTCATTGTGATAGGTGTGAGGAAGTGGGTCTAGTCCCACATCAACCAGAAATAAGACTTGAGTATTGCTTATAAAACTTGGACAATCATTAAATTTAATATAGTATTAGAGTCTATCTTAAATCTATTGGTAAACCCCTGCATTGGGGATTGTGTGTTGGAAAGTTGCCTTAATTGTGGTCACCCTATCAACTAGTGCTTACAAAGCTTTTTGGACAAAGCCTAAATTCTAATACACATACCTTTTCAATCCCACCACGAGATGTAACTTCCACAAAAAGGCGATGTAGATCAAGTGACTTTCCTCCCACAGTAGAAACCCTATAAAAACAAAAAGGGAAAAGTAATATCAATTTTAACTCTATTACTTTGCTGCATCATCCACACTTCATTCAACATTCCATTGCATCTAAGAGCAAATAGACAGGACAAAATAACAGGTGTACTATAAAACGAAGCATCAAACTCACCAAAGCCAACCAATCTTGAAACAACTACAACTTTCCCAACAGCCTTAATTTAAAATCAGCCAATAGAGACAAGGCAAGCTATGGCAGCATAGCAAAAAGTTAACCAACATGCTTTGGAATTCCAAACTAAATAACAAAACCAGCAAAATTTTCATTTTTCACCATCACAATCAAAAAGATAGCTGGGCATGTGGGAAAACAAAACAGAGAAAAAAAAAACAAATTTACACCCCCCCCCAATAAACTAATTAAACCAACCCCACAAAAGCAAAACCAAGAATCAGCAACAAAAACACACTAAAAGAGGTAATTTAAAAAGGGTATCTTTCTTACTTATATTTGGTGCCAAGTGATTTGTGGAAATCTTGAAGCTTTCCCCAGAAGAGGTTTGCATCACGAACAATGTCCTGGTAGAGAGCAGTTGGTGCAGGGTAAGGTTTGGTGGTTCTGAGTGTAGATGATCCCTCCCTCCCATTTGGCCACTCACTTTGTTGATGTTGTTGGTTTTGCAGCAACTGTAACTGAGACCCATTATCTGGGTTTGGCTTATTTGTCATATTCATGTCTCCCTCTCAGTTCTAAATCCTAATCTATGCATTCACACCTACCTTAGCACAATATCAATTGCTTTGGATCATTGTAAAACTATAGGTTATAAAACAACCTTTATATACTGCAATACTGCATCCTCTCTGCACTTTGGTATTAGGGTGGTATGTTTGATTTAATATAATATAAATTAGATGTAATCAATGTAGGTGAAACAAAGAATAAAACATTATAATATTAATATATGTTAATCTGCATAAGTCCCATTACCCCAAAAAAAAATCTGAATAAGTTAGTATTTAAGAATGATAACTTTCTAGATTTATTTCCTTTTCTGATAAATAAAATGGTACATATTTATTTCTTTATTTTTTTTATTTTGGTCTGATATTTATTTCTTTATTTTTTTATTTTGGTCTGATATTTATTTCTTTATTTTTGAGATTTTGAGATTGTAGAATATTAAATTAATTATTTGTTCGCGCGTGGAATGTATTTTATATGTTAATTAATCGTGTTTATTTTTTTATAATGTTAAGTATTTTCTCTATTGATTTTTTAAACTTTCATCAATTAATATATATGGTTAGAATTAATTGGAATGGATTTTTTTCTAAAATTATGAGATTATTTCAATTTGACATTTTGAAAAACTTATTTGAAGAAATATTAGTTAATGATATTTCTGGTGATAACATTTTAAATTATTTTTTGTATAGAGCAGAAAATAAGTGCAATTTTTTTTGTGCATTCTTTAGATCATATTACGATATTTAATAGCAATTCAAGGGCTTAAAAATTATCATATACTCATATGACACAAGTAAAAATACATGCAATATGATGCTATTAACGAATTAATTCAATATCAATTCAAAACTTTATTTTATTATGCTTAAATTTTTATTTAATTGATTAGCATCTCACTTAAAAGAAAAGAAATCCATAATTAATTGGAAAATTTGAAGAAATTTTATTTTTATCCAATATTAATTTTTAAACCTTAATCCATTCCATACGAATAGAATTTTGTGAACGTTTCACGGCAAAAGTAACAACTTACTTATCTTATTAATATTTAATAAAAATCTACAATACATAAACATATGTATTTTAATCTCACTTATGTATTTTAAAGACTTTTTTACTTTAGAGGTTCTTTTATAATATGTGTAGGCATAAGATTTAACTTTCGGTAAAAACATATATATGTTTTAATAAAATAAAAAGATCACAAAAATTATAATTGGTATAAAAAATTAATGTCTTAATTAATGGATATTGAATAAAATTAAATAATATTTTAATATAAGATATTAGTTAGCATGAATTTATATTTGAAAATATTAATTAACGCCTATAAATAAATATTTATTTTTAATTAATTAATATTCTTTTGAAATTTCATTTGCATAAAAATTAAAGAAGATCTTGAATGAATCCTTAAAAAATAAGAAATTAATTACAAATACAATATAATAAAATAAAGTTGGTTTAGATTATATTATGAGTTTAATTTTTAAAAAGGAATTGTAAACCGTTTTTACATGGTAAATCAATTAAAATCATAATAGTTATGAATTTTAAAATAATTTTTGTAAAAGTAATAAACTTACTGTACAATTCTCGATCGAATGATAATATAAAAAAAATTATTGTTAATGTATACACTATTTGCTCTTATATTATTTCATTGTTTTTCCTAATCATGTGAAATAATGTTTTACAGATTCTCAAATACGTTTAATCTTTGAATTTAACATGTAGGCACGGTCAGTAAAGAATTTTTTAGACTATTAATCAATCAAAAATTATATTTAGTATAATTTTTTAGATGATTATTATTAAATTTAATAAATTTATTATACATAAATTTTATACTTTGAGTATATATTTTATTTTCTCTCCACCCTATTTTTACAAGTTATTATACAAAGAATAATTTTTATTTATTTTAAAATTTAATGACTTTCATTAATAATAATTCTCCTTTTTATACTTATACTAATTAAATCAGTGTAATAAGTCAAGAAAAGTATATTAGTATAAAGTGTATCAAAAATAACAGATAAGATAATATGATATTTCAATTTTTGTTTAACTTCAATTCTTACTTTCTATATTTATTTTTTCAAAGTATTTTAACTAAGTCATAATTAAAATTGTATTAATTTTATTACTTTCAAAGGTGATGAGTAAATTATAAATGAATATAATACACATTAAATGTTTTTTTTTTTACGTATTCATAAATTTTTTTACGTTTCAACTTTAGCGCTACAAGTTATTATAAAAAGAATAATTAATTAATTTTATGTATTTCGTTAATAATATATTTTTATTTTATTTATAGTACTAATATTGGTATAAATTGTGTCAAGTTTTATATATTGAGATAATAAGTGAAATAAAAATTTTGCAACATACTTAAAGATGTAAATTTTATTTTTATATAATTTTATTTGTATATTTCCTTTCTATAGTTATTTTTTCCTATCCTTTTAAACAAACAATAATTTAAAACATACTTATTTTATTATAAATATAGAAAATAATCTATCAATTAATACAATATCAAATAAGTATTTGTTTTTTACTTGTGCGTAAAATATATTATCTTCTAATATTATCTTCCGTCGTTATTATAAAAAGAATAAAATTTATTTAATTACATTTGTATGTATTTTTCAATAATATACTCTTATTTTATTCATAATAATAATATTACGGAAAAGCATCTACAAAATGTTATAAATATACATACAAGTAACAAACTAAAAACAATGTAATGTAATACATAAAGATAAATTTTTACTTTCTATATAATTTTAAATTGGCTTAATTATATTTTTTATCCTTTTAATTTAGTACATAACAATTTTGGTCATGTAGTTTTAATGGTTCAATTTTAGTTCATACATTAAAAAAATAATTTTAATTTTTATAGTTTTAATTGTTCTTAAAAAGTTAACAATTTTAGTCATATATTAATTTATTATTTAATTTTTAATGAATTTTTTTTTAAGTGTGTACTACATTTCTTTTTTTATTTTTTAATAGTTATGATTACATAACAAAGTTGATAATTTTTTATTTAAATTAGACAATTCATTATACATAAATATCTTATGTAACATTAATTATTTAACTTTTTATAAATTAAAATATTTAATATGTAGACTTATATTGCTTATTTTTTTAGATGTATAAATTAAAATCGAGCAATTAAAACTACAAGAACCAAAACTGTTAATAACACCAAACCAAGGGAACAAAAAATGCAACTAAGTCTTTTAAATTTTATTTTTCTTCAAATGATGTGATATAAATTATATTCAAATGACAAAATTTTTTTTATTAAAATTATATATAATTTCTTAATGATAATTTTAATTTAATCTTTAATTTTTAAATTATAAAAGTATAACTTTTATAAAAATATTTTTTATTTATGCACTTACTTTTTTTCCAATTATAAAAATTATATAAGAGTTTTAAAATTATTATTATTCAAATATTATTTTAAAAAATATTTTTATGATAATTATTTTATTTTTAATATTTTAATTAATAATATTTTTTAAATTTACATGTCAAAATTATTATAAATATAAAAGATAATATTCCAAATACAAATTTTATACAACACACTACTCTATATATTATATACTATATATGAATTGTTATAT
Organism: Mucuna pruriens; assembly: GCA_025330945.1. Lineage (NCBI taxonomy): Eukaryota > Viridiplantae > Streptophyta > Magnoliopsida > Fabales > Fabaceae > Mucuna > Mucuna pruriens. The sequence continues at coordinate 2,197,787 of JAENHJ010000086.1, read as the reverse complement.
AATATATTATTATTATATATTATATAATATATAATTATACTTATTATTTTGAATAAAATTGAATTATTACATATAATATATATTATTATATGTATTATATAAATTTATATATATATATTATTGTATATAAACTTATATATATTATATAAAGAAAAATAAATTTTTTTATCATATTTTATCTTATTGACATAGTAAATAATGAATTACAATAAAATAAAATATTTATCATATATTGTACTATCATATATTTATCACAAAACTGACCTTAATATTATAAGTTATATATATATATATATACTCAAGTTATTTTTAAAATTTTTGAAATAAATAATAATTAAAACATTTTACATTTATTAAATTTGAGAATATGATTCTTTTGTTATTTCAAATTTAAAAATAAATGTTATTATCAATGATGTTATTCTCTTATATCTATCATGAGACAAATTAAGTAGTGGATATCTTAATCAAACATGCATTCTTAACTAATGTAGTAGATGATATTTTTATATTTTTTACTTGATTTTTTTTATTTTTTTATTGGTTGATTTAATTGATATAACTTTCTTTAGATATAATTGGGTTTAGGGGCTTTTACTCCTTTTTTTATCACAAAATAAATTAGCAGAAATTAGATATTTTCTACTTATTTGTAAATTATATTATTCAATCATTAGTAATATATTTTTATTTTATTTATACTAATAATATTATTTAAAAAAAAACTTATAGATATGTACAACTTATCAAGTAAAATAAATATTTAAAGCAATACAAAAAGAGATAGGTTTTTATATAATCTTTTCTATATAATTTAAATTTTTGCAATTTTTTTTCCCTTTCTATAGTTATTTCTCTTATATTGGTCGATGATAATAATTAAAATTGTAATAATTTTTACTAAATTTGAAAAATATAACTACTTTATATTGTTTTAAATATAAATAATTAAAAAATACGTGTCTTAATTTTTTTAAAAAATAAAAAAATAACAACAATAACAACAAAATTTGAATTTATAACTTTGTGTATAGTATATTACAGGTCAACTCCAGTTCTTTTAATTTAATCAATTTCACTTATGTATTTTAAAGACTTTTTACTTTTAGATATTTTTTTGTAATACGTGTACGCATAAGATTTTACTTTAAGTACAAATATATATATGTTTCGGTAATATTAAAAAAATCACAAAAACTATAATTAATAAAAGGAAATTAATGTCTTAATTAATGGATGTTGAATAATAAGAAAAAAGATATATTAGTCAACATTGGTCAGCATTTAGATTAAAAAATATTAAAAGCCATAATAAATATATTTTAATATATAAAAATACATATTAATACTATTAATGTTATATTTATATAAATAACATTAAAATTAATATAATTCTTATTATTAGTATTTTATTTTATTTTATTTTTTGAATTTCAATTTTTAATTTATGTTTTACTTTCCATGGTCTTTTTTTATATATTTTCAAATAAATAATAATTAATACATTTATTGAATTTATTAAACTTACTGAATTTATTAAAATTGATGAATTTATTGAATTTATAAATTTTATTATTTTAAATTTATTAACTTATTCAATTTATTAACTTATTCAATTTATTAAATAATTTATTAAATTCATAAAATTTATAAAAAATAATTAAATTTAATATTTTATGAAATTTACTAAATTTAAAAATTTATTAAATTTAAATTTGAAAATATGAGTATTTTAATTATATATATATATAATACATTTTACAATGATCACAACAAAATTCAAACCTAAGAATTTGTGCTTACTACCTAGTCCCCACGAGACTTTTGATTAAATATAATGTAAATATCTATAAATATGATTCTTTTTATTTTAATCTATACAATATTTTTGTTATTATTATATATTTGGTTTTTAGTACCATTAATTCTAATTAGTTTAATATTCACATAACTTATAAAATTAATAATATTAATTAAGATATTTAAATAATAAAAAATATTTTAAATTAAGATAATTATATTATTTTTAAATATAAAATTTAATTAAGTAATGAATATTTTATATAAATAAGATAATTACATATAATATAATTTTATAATTTATTTTTAATATATTGTAATCAATAATTATATTATTTTTAATATTATTCTTATTTTTTAATTTACCAATTTAGTTTTAATATTATTTTTGAATATAATATAATTATTTTAATATTATTTTTACATTTCAATTCATTTATCTTGACTAATTATAATATAATTTGCTTTTGATATATTGTATTTCAATTTTTTTTTAATCTTTAGAGATAAAATCACAACTTGATATATATTAAAAATAAATTATATTACAATAAACCTAAATTAATAAATTTAAATATAAAAATAAAATCAAAAGAAATATATTAAAATTAAATTGTAAACCCATAATATGTTATATTTTTATAAATATTAAATTAAATTAATTAATTAAAAAGTAAGACTAATATTAAAATAATAATAATCATTACTCATGATATATAAAAAAAATATTATAAAAATGAGTTATATTTGACTACTTTATTTATATAAAATAATAAATACATTACTTAATTCGGTTGTATACTTAAAAATAAACTAATTATGTTAATTTAAAATAATTTTCATTGTCGTAATTATCTTAAATAATATTACTTTGTTTGATAACCAATTAAATAGAGTTAGTGGTAAAAATTAAAAAAAAATTGAAAAAATATAAAAATACTAAAAAAATTTGTAAGGGCTAAAGTCGAATAGATCTTCATATGGTAAGACTTGGGACCATTTGTTGACCAATATATGATGGGATAACTATCATATCTTACAATATACTAATATATAAATATAATATATTATAAAATATATAAAAAATTATTATATATAATATATAATAATTTATATATAATAGATATATAATAAAATATAATAATTAGTATATTATATATAATAATATAATTTATATACAAAATAACAAATATAATTATATATTAATTTATATTTAATATATAATAATATATCTATAACAATACATAAAGAGATATCCTAATTTGGTACCCACTTTTTTTACACTTTTACTCATTCATATTCTAAAAAATCGTAGCATATTTTTATTTTTAATCCATAATTTCTACAACTCACAGTTAACTTCTTTTATTATGTAACTTCCATTGTCTTTATTTTATTTTATTTTTAATTAAAAAAAATACAGAGTCACGAAGTGACTCTTGTCCTCTAGTTATATATAATACAATAATATATATTAATAATATATATATATATATAGTAATTTATATAATATATATTTTATATAAAAACACAATAATATATATATATATATATATATATATGCATATATATTATTTATATAATATATATAATAATAACAAAATATATAACAAATATAATATATAGAGTATACATTAATATATATACTATATATATAATTTATAATAAAAATATTATCTTATATATTAATAATAATTTTTACATGTAATTTTAAGGTAAAATACTAATTACAATATTAAAATCTAAATAATTATCATATAAAATATTTTAAAAAAATATATTTGAATAATAATTATAATTTACAAAATATTATATAATTTATTGTGATTATAAAATAGTAAATGCATAAATAAAATAATTTTTGTAATATAATTTAGTTAAAATTATAAAAAATATAATTTTTATAATTTGAAAATTAAATAATTAAATTAAAAGTTGTCTTTTAAAAAAATATATAATTTTAACAAAACAATAATTTTTATTTGAATATAATTTATACCATATCAATGCACATAAAATTATATAGAATTAAGCTCTATCATATTTTTTTATACAATATTTTTATCTTATCATATTTTTACCACCAAATTCTTAAAACATATTTAAACTTATAAGTATAATTTATATATTTAAAATATTTATTTATTATAAATTTTAATTATATAAAATAAAATATTTATCCTCTACATGGTATACATGCTAAAATATGAGTAGACTTACATTTTCTTAAAATTGAAAATATTTAATTAGATTTTTGCTAAGGCCCAAGTAAAAGAGCCCAAATTGTGGGTTTGAGTATCAAATAAAATAAAACAGAAAAGGAAGAGCTTCTTCTTCAGCATGCCCTACTAAGAAATTTCATTTCTCCAGACCAGAGAGAGAACACAAATCGACACATAGACCAGGTCAATTTTGATGTCTGCATTTTTATTTGTTTGCATTCTGCTTAAGGATCTTTTCTTTCTGTCTGTTTTATTTATGTTTTTTTTCTATCTGGTTGGAGTTTCAATTAAAACCATAACTGGTCTGTGTTAGGGTTAGGAGCAAACGGTTATCATAACATATTCATGTGCAACTATTATGTAATTCAGAGTCATATAATTAACATATTATTTGTCTACCTTCTGAAATTCAGATGGCAATAATTAAGATATTATTTATCTCAGATTGCATTTTTTATTTAATTGATAGCTGCTACTAATACAATTGTCTATTTTCTTAGGGTTTGTATATTTGAAAAAGAAGGGGGTGCATCGGGGTTGAGAATTTTGATTATTGCTTGCTCTAATAAATTAATTATGTATATTAGTGCTAATTTATCAATGTCTATGGTTGGTAGGAAATTTGCTCAAATTCTAATTTGGTCTTTGTTGTTGCAGATTTCCAGGTTGGTAAATTTGATTCTGTGGCTGATTGCTTCTATAGAAGATCTGTCAAGGTGTGTGACTGTGCGGTTTATCATCTTCTCTCCATTTCCAATTGCCCCTTTTCAGATTTGATCATCAATTTTTTGTTATCAGCATGGAATTTCGAAATTTTGACCCAAGACACACTGGAGAGTTATTGAAGTACATTTCCTTCAACCAATACTTCTTCACAATTCGATTCAGCTTCTGCTTCTTTTACTTGAACTGTTTTTCATTCTATGTTTCTGCTGAACAGGCACATGGATAAGCAGAATGAAGTCCTTATGGAAGCATATAGATCGATGTTGCGTGAATTGCAGAAACTTCAGGTTTTTTTTGTCTCCATTGTTTTGAATTTCCCAATTTGCAATTTGGTTTTTAGGATTTGCAGTTTTGCATCACTTGATTTGAATTTTTTTTCTGGCTACTGGTTTGGGGAAAATAAAATAAAATTATTTTGGGGTTTATTTGTCTTTGAGACTTGATCTCCATTTGTTTGGAGTTGATAAAAGGCTGTTATTCATGTTGCTTTTGTCTGATTAAGAGAAATTGCATTCTGTATTTTGGAGGGTTTAGGTAGTAGAAAAGCAATTTTATATGTGATGAGATGTACTTTCTATTGGGAATTTGGTACTATTTTCTAGCTCATTTGATTTCAATCTCCTGCTCCATGTAAAACAACAATTTATCTTCTGTATGTCATGCTTGTATATGCCTGTTGATGGTTACTTTGTCTTTGCATTTTGATATTAATTTCTTATTGTAAAGTTATCTTACGGATCTAGTTCATTTGGTATCTAATTTCAATCTCTTGCAACAAAACATTCTTTCCCATTGATGTTATCAGCTCTTTATCTGATTTATCTTCTAAATGATATGTTTATGACACACTTCTTGATGCCTTCTTGGAAAGCCAGGTTCCATTATGATACTACTATATGTGTGGTTCTTTTCGGCTGGGGGAGAGGGGTGTTAATATTTTAAGACATTTAATTTCATTTGAACTTTTCTTTGATGACCTTTTAGTTGAACCCAAATTCATGTGATCATCTACATTGATAATTCTCTAAATTTTGGAGTTTTGATTTTTAGGTTGAAGAAGAAATGCTTATGCGCAAGATGTATGAAGTCATGACAGCTCATGGTCTCACTAAAAGGGTATATTGGTCTAAACATCTCATCACTAGTCCATTAAAATTAATATTCCTTAGTCTGTCCAAAAATATTTAATTGATAATTTGTATTCATCTTTATTTTTTTTGTTTCTGTTTACAAAGGGGGTTAATTTTATGGATGGTTATCATTAGCCTTAGAGGGAAGGAAGTAAGGGAACAACTATAAGTTTCTGAATTAGGAAAAATAACGGATAACTTTGTTTTGAAATTTGTGAGTTCTATTTATGTTAGTTTCCTTTTATGTTGTTTCTGAATTCCTAGGCGAAGACTCGTACCTGGTTTTCTGTTATACTTTGGGATATCAATCAATTAAACCAGTAGCAATTTCTCTTTAATTTCTGGTGTATTCTTGAGTCTTATCAGTTTTTTATTATAGGTGGACAAGAAGTTTAATGCCATTTAAGTATTTCCAATCCATTTTTCTTTGTTAGTGCTGAATACAATGGTTTGATCCATCTAGTAGCCAACTTCGCCTAATAAGAAAAGCAGGTTATTTAATTCCCCTTTACTGTATATTTGTAAGTGCAAATTTTTTTTATTGTTCTTGGAATCAATGAAACATGAAGTTTTGAGAGGTGGTTATGGTACTTCTGTTATTTATTTAGGTAATTCTAGGAGGTGATTGATTTCTCAAGAGGTTGAATTACTTTTTACACGAATAGAATAAATCAGTTAGTTTCTTTACACACTAGCAAATATCAAAGTGTTATCTTATAACAGCCTCAACCTCTTGAGAGCCAACCTCATCTTAGATTTATTATCCTTTTTCCCCCTCATTTCCCCATTTTTAAATAAATTATTTAGCTGCAACTGGGGTGTGCAGTGTATATGTGAGTTGCTTTGATATCTATATTGATTTTTCACTTTTGTGCAGAATAATGATAATCCTGATGCTTATAATAGTGGAGCTGAACACCCGAAGAAGGAAACTAATGAAACAGATGAGGAAGAGTGAAGACATAATTTTGGTTCATTAACTCTTCATAGTTTTAGGGAAAACCAAATAGGGCATCTTTCTATTGTTTCTTTCCTTTTTGAGGAATTACTGTTCGTAGTTTCTCTCTGTAAATGAAAACAAGATTTTTTGTGGAATATGTGTTATAAAATTTTCAAGTACAACATTGAGGAGGTATAAATGTTATAAATCAACGTTCCCTTTTTTGGTCAACAAAACTACCCTTGTTTATATTTTAATTTTTATCCTATTTTGGTCTTTCTATAGCAAGTGCAATAAACTATGTTTTAAAAAGTATACCGATCAAGACCTTGATTCAAGGTTCAATGGTAAAATAGTGATGGAAGGGTAGTCGAACCAGTATTAATAAAATAATAATATCATAAGTTTATACTATTAAAAATTGAAAATAAAATACTATCATATACATTTAGAGTATAACTTTTTATAACTTGATTACTCCACTTTGTTTCTCATTCTTTTTTAAGTCAAAAATAAATAATTTAATAGTATATTTTGGTGGTCTAATTTTAATTGGTTTTAAACCAATTTTTGACTTGTTTTACTAGTTTTTTTGTCGGTTCATTAGTTTTTTTCATTCATCAATTTTATGGTTCAATTAGATTGGACTGGTTCACTATATTTGTGATTGGACCAGCCGATCAAGAAATTATCCTACATTCACGACACGAAACATTTAATTTCAAGTTTAATATTCACCCTCTACCTTGTTAAAATTGATGTTTTTTGTTCAAATTCTCACGAGAAATAGCTTTTTTTTTTTTTTTTTTTAGTGTCCACACTTATTTTTTCTTTCTATATGGTGCACCTAATCTTTTTGAAGAAGCTGAGTAATAGAATTAACCAAGCTCCTCCCCACATGTGTATGTGAGGCAACTCCATTTGCAAAATCTCAAAGTTTATCATCGCAAGATATTTTTTAGATGGATAATTTATCTTGTAAGATACAGGAAAAAAACCTTTGATAATTTTGGTCAAAGCTCTCAATTTTAATAAATTTCGTATAAATCATAGTTATTTATGTTGACATAACCAATTATGCCCCTGCCAGTTATCTATCTGATCAGCCAAATCACACATATAATCCTATATTGTTCACCCTTTGCATATACCCATTTAAGGTTTTAAAAAACAATTCGTAACCGCAATTGTATTATTTCTTTTACATCATTAAAGAACACAACAAAATCACCGTTTAAAACCTTGACATGAACAAAATAAGTACATTAGGTTGTTAATTGGTAAATTATGAAATCGAGGCTCAAAAGTTATTTTCCTCTAAACACAAACAAGCATGTACATAAAATATTTCATGAACAAATTTGATGTCAACAAACAAACACACGACAACAAGATCGACCACATAATTAACCTCGTCAGCTAATGTCTGAAACAAATAATTGTTCACACGACCACACAATTTATCAATTTCATAACAAATGAAGAGAATTGAACATATATATATATATAGAGAGAGAGAAGTCCCACTTTCCATTAATGATAGCAAAGCAAATTAGCATATGGTGAAGTTGTTGGTTGATCTTAAGAGAGAGGCTATACACGATGATGTGATACTAGAAAGAAAGAGAGGAAAGAGAGATTGGAATTGAAGAAGATAATGATGATCAACCAAAGAATTTGGGGTCATAGCCATTGCTAGTAGTGGCCAAGATATAGTAAGCAACAATATGGCCAAGGGTGCCCCAAGCCAAGACATCAACAATGTTGAAACCAACAGGGTCATTGGACTTGAGGAGGCTGACATATTCCTTGGCACGTGTGTCACCAGCCTCGAAGTGTGTGAGGCCGTTCTGCTCAGGGACTTGCTTAGCCACGTTCTCCCTTTGGAAGTTGAAGAAGACAAACCTTCCCAAGAAGAGGGAGAGACCAGTGCTGAGGCTGATAACAAGGGCTGAGTTGAGTTCAGCTTTCACAACAACACCACGAGGGACCCTTTTGTTGTTGTTGTTGCTCACTTTGCTTGTCACTGAGGACCTTGTGAGGGGTCTCAGGCCCTGAAAGGAGATGTTGGATGGCTTCACAAGCTGCTTTTGCATGCTGGGGGATAGGCCAGGAGTTGTTGATATCATGGAAGAGGCTGAGGCTGCCATTTTGGTTTGCTTTGGAGATAAGAAACTTCTCTTGTGTTGTGTTGTGTTGTGTGCTACCAGCATGTGTGGTATATGACATGAGATCATATACCTTCAAAAGGGGTGGTGGGAAACAAGGATAAGATAAGCCATGGAATGAAGATTTGCCTCCTCACTTGGCTTTCCTTTATTGGTTACTTTTGGATCACTCATATTTTATTTCTGGATTTAATATCACCCCATTGGAAAAATTAAATTATTAGATTTTAGCTATTTCTAGAGAGAAAAAATTGTTTAAAAAATAATCAATGTTTAGCACATCATCTGAAACTTATATATATATCTTTTTAAAAAGTTATTTGTATGCATTTGAAACTTTGAAGTTTTTTATTATTTTTTAATAATATTTTCTTCTTAAAAAACATTATTCTCAAATTACTAGAAAATTTCAAACATTATTTTTTTAATTTATTATATAAAAACTGATATTTTTTGTTATGTCCAAAGGAAATTAATTATCTTAAAATCGTTTTTCAGCCAATAAAAAAAATTAATTCTAATTATAATCTCCACTGTACCAATAATCAATTATATATATATATATATAATTGATCATTGAAATAATTTAATTATTATGACCAACCACCTTAAATTTAATATTTTACTCTTGAAAGTTAAATTATTAATATAACTTTGACTTGAAGAGGAATTTTATGTCTCTCCACAGGCTTAAAAACTTTATACGGATAAACTAATTACCTGAGGTTAATAGTTAACCAGTATTCCAGTTAAAATTAAACATTTTTCCTATCACTATAGCTTAGTTTTTAAGAGACCTTGCCAATGAAAGAAATTGAATTATACTGGTGGTGGTAAAGAAATAAAATTAGAGACCTATGCAAATTATTTTGGTGTTTTTCTTGGCCATTACCAAGATCATGTTCTTAAGTTTCAATGTCGGAACAGGTTGAGAAGCAAAATTTTGTTAAGTATGTTACCATTTGTGATTGTTATTTAACTACTGTGCTGTATCGAAGTGTCAAAAAAAATTGAATTGAACTGAAAAAAAAAGTCTGTCCAAATCGACTAAATTATTTTTTAATTCAGTAAATTAATTATATAAAAATAATTCAATTTTTATAATTTGGTTTAGTTTAGTTTAATCTAAAACAGTTCAATTATTTATAAAAACTATAGTTCTATTCTGTTTTTTAACAGTTTAATTTTATTTATAGCCCTTACCTCTACTAATATTTCAATGATATTTCAAATTTGAAATAAATTGTTCTTTGAAGTGAGACAAACATTTTTACACTCATTTATAGAAGAAATATTAAAAATAGGAGAATTTTTACTAATATAAAAATAATTCAATTTTTATAATTCGATTTAGTTTTGTTTGATTCTTAAACAATTCACATATTTATATAAACTCAGTTCTTTAACAATTTAATTTTTTTTATACCCTTACTTTTATCAATATTTTAATGACCTCTTATATTCGAACTAAATTGTTCTTTGAAGTGAGCTAAACTAATTTTTACACTAATTTATAGAAAAAATATTAAAAATAGGAGAAATTTTACTTAAATAAAAATAATTAAATTTTTAGTTCAATTCATAAACAATTCAGATATTCAGAAAACTGTATCTCAATTCAGTTCTTCAACGATTTAATTTTTTTTTATACCCTTGCCTCTATCAATATTTAAATGATCTTCGGCCATATCCCCTATTTGTAACCTTAAAAGAAAATTCGCTTTTTCTGGCTATAGGGAATGTCAAGTTTTATTTAAACTTTGCTTTATGAGTTGAGAAGTCCACTAGTTAGATATCTTATTATTTTTGTACGAAAAACTAAAGAAAGCTATATCCTGAATGAGCAAAGATGAAGGAACATGATGATTGATATGGTTTCGAGAGACAAAGTTTCTAAATTACATACAGCATATTTTACTTTGCACTCCATTTGCATTATCATCGCCTTCTGTACATCCCCTCCCTTTCCACACACAGTAGCAGTACAACAAATTGAGAAGTTGAGCAGATACCAAATTTATACATAAAGCAACAAGTACCACAATCATGTTCTTCAATATTGAACTTAAATCAGTGAATCAAGGTATGAATAATTGCGACGCCGGCCATACTCAAGAAGGCTACCGTAGGTGCGGTCCCAGACCCCAATGAAGAGGGACTCAGTGTCTGGACTGAAAGATATGCCTGATATCTCCCCAAAGAAATCAATCTCCTGTTCCTTCTCATACCCACCTTTTACATCATAGACATGTACAAAATCTGCAGCCTCTGCCACAGCCATATACTGCCCATCCGAAGCATACCTGATTGAACGGATGGCTCCCAGGTTGCTCTTCAACACAGCCACTGACTTGGATAAATTCCGCAAGTCCCAAATCCGGCAGGTTTTGTCCTGGTTTCCAGTGGCAAAGGTCACACCATCAGGATGCCATGATGATGCAAATGAATAATCAAAGTGCCCAGATAATGAATCAATTGTCTGCAAAACAAACAAATTTTGTGTTAGCAAAATTTTCCATCATACAACTAAATAAAGAATTGATTGGTTGTTGAACAAAAACGGAGTACAGTTTTTATTACCTTTCCATTTTGGGAGTCCACCAACATACCTTCAGGATTGTCTCCAACAAGTAGTAGTAGCTTACCATTTGGGCTGAGAGAAGTATGCTGCAGTAAATGGATACATAGGGGGAAAAATTAGAAAGCAAAGGAATGATAGAAAAACAATAACATGAATGATCCAACAGAAAGATTATCCAGATTCCTGGCTTGTTACATGACCATATTCCACAGAGATTGCCAATTGCCCATGTGTAGGCAACATATCCTATTGCAAAAATTGGCCCTTAATGCAAGACAATGTTGTCTGATGAAAACAAATTTTAAAAACAGTTTTCAAAGGAACAAAACTAAAGTATCCATTTATCAGTCTTGGGAGGGAAGAGGGAAATAAATCTGGACTCACATTCACTGGCCAGGGAAAACGGAAATGCTTAGAAAGCTGAAATTTCTCCATATCAAAGTCTCTGACTCCGGAATCATTATTTGAGACTGTGAAGTGAACTGCACCACTAAAATCGCAAAACAAGTACATTAAACTTGGCGCTTATATCCATAAATCAAATGAAAAAACCACCAGGAGAAGGAAAACTATATACCTAGGACAAGCATAAATTTCAATGGCATTGGTGATAGCATTATCATCATAAGTTGTTCTCGTGCAAAAGCTAACACCAGGTCGATCTAGGTGCTGCATTCCAGTAACAAAGAAGGTGATAAAATCTTGATATCTGTTGTTGGTTCTAAAACCAAGAACAATTCCTATGAGGGACAAGTTAGCAGCATCTGGCAGAGTAACTATAAAACATAAGCATGTACAGTCTGATAGTAATAATCTATGAAACTATGCATTTGCAAATCTGATAAGGAGTATTCTGGTCATATACCTAAAATATGGAACATCCTAACATGTTTCATAAAATGCCCAGAGGTCCAGGAGCATAATTTACACTTAAAACTGTATCTACTACCGATTACAAAAGTAAACATCCCTAGAAACACAAGCAAAACATCAAATTACCTTACAAATAAGTTCACCCTGAAATCCTCCAGCAACTAGAAGCTTCTCTTTCACTGCAAGTGTACTGACTTGAGTGTGAGTAAATCCTTCTAATAGACTTTCAGGATGTTTCTGACAATAAAAAGTGATAACTTCGAAGATTAAGACCATGATTGATCAATTTCATCATAAATTTCTGCAACGAACAACCAGAATATGGTTTTCATTTAAACAAATATTATCACAAAGGATATTTACCTCTGCTGGTGCAACATGTCCTGAAACATTGAGTACTTCTGAACTTTTGCAAGCTAAGGAGGACCAATGTATTATTGAAAACTGTGACATAAGGTATACATCATGCTTTGATGTAGCCCATACCAAATTCCTCAACTGCACGATCATTTAAAAATAAAAAATGTCAGTGGTTGCCTACAACAGCAAGATCCTATCTCTTCAAAACCCCATACCAGGACAATACTGCTTGAGAATTACATACTAAGACAAACTGTGAAGCAGCTAAATATCAGAAGTGTAGACTATCTTTTTTTTTTGTTGTTAATTTTGAATCTGTTCAAAGATTTTAAGGCTATCAACTTCAACACAAGGTGCATAAGGCACCAAAAATTGGTAGCAATAGTACTAGTATGCTCATGTTTTGTTCTCATTTCAAAATCAGCAGGCTTTCATTGAAGGGGAGGTGCTGTATACAATGTATACATAAGAGCCCTTCTTCAAACTTTGCTTATGTATTTGAACGTCTGGTTTTTGTATTTTTCTGACAGTAATAAGCTGTTCACAACTTCATAGAAATAGAATAAACAGAGCCAACATGCAGCAAAACGTCATGGTGTCCCTTAAAATTTAAAGCATGATAGAAATCAGAGTAGACACAGCTTACCTGAAAATGAAGAATTGTTGACTTTACTGATCTGCAATTTTTTCTGAAGTCATAAAATGAGCATCCCTTTTTGGTATTTATACAATCCTGTACGTTATAGAAAATAATTGACAGGTCAAGATGGTGTTATACTGTTGTGCTTCTGAAAAAATGACATGACTGAAGAAAAAATATCTGTAAAATATGAAAGAGTTTTGACATGTATCAATTGTTACCTTCCCCGATTTGTCCCCTGAACCAGGGATATTTTCATAATTCTTATATTGCTCAAGCCTAGTTTGCCGATATCTTTCTCTACTGATGCTAAGGCTATGCCAAGGAATTCCCTGGATGTCTTGTCCTCTTCTAGCCTGAGCAGCTGTAGTGTCTACTACATTACCACTCTGTACCAAAACTACAACATTAGTCCTAGAAATACGAAATATAAAACACCACCACTTTGTTGCAAATGATTAATCATAATGCAAAACATATTCATCAACATCATATTCATATAATGGCGAACTGCAAAATATAAAACAGCACTTCACAAACCGAACTGCAAAATATAAAACAGCACTTCACAAACCGAGTCGTCATATTCATCTACGTCAGACTCAACGCCACCCCTTTCTCTATTAATATATTCATCATCCAGGTCATCTTCTACATCTTCCATTTCACATTCATCCGCCATATATTCAGCATCACCCCCTTGGTGATGGGACATGTTCTGCCCAACTAATTAGAACCTATTACAACAAAGGAAAAAATTATAAAATCAGAGGCAAACAATAGTCCAGTCAGTGTAACCAACACCCATTAGGTCCAAAAGTTAAATGTATAAGTAAAAAATAAATAAACAATCACAAGTATACAAAAACAACATCCAAAAATATCACCTGACAAGGATCACTGCATTAAGTAATGATGGAAAACAAGCATCGAAAACATTAAACATTATTCAATTTTATACCTAATATGTTTGGGTAACTGGAAACTCATATATCCATAATTGGCATGTGCAACAACCAGCTATTTCTATGAACCCATTGAAAAGAAGGCAAATACTAAAACAGAAAATAATAACTTTTACACAACCCAGAAATTAGGGTTCCAATAAAAACCTTTAAGAGCGTTAAAAAAAAAATTGAACAGAATTTTTCCTAAATTCATCTAAAATTTAATTTAATAACCATAAACAACCCAGAATTTAGGGTTTTGATATAATAACGCCAAATTTTTTATAAAAAAAAATCAAGAGTATTTTTTTTTCGACAACTTCTCAAATTCATCTAGAATTTGCCGATAATTGCATATGAATATTAAAAAAAAAAAAAAACTCGTTATCGGAATTTAAAATATACAACATGTAAAAATAAAATAAAATTGGATGAGAGAACAGTTGAGCAGAAAACGAAAAGAAGAAATTGAGAGAAGAAAAGAGAGTGAAAATTGGAGATTTTGGAAGATACGAACCTCTGCGGAGAAGGAGCTATTACGATCCCAGTACTTAGAAATGCAAATTGACAAATAAATATAAATAAAAAAGATTATTAGACTATTTTTTTATTGTTTGGAATTTTTGGAAGTTTTGGAAGAGAGCACGAGTGGAAAGAAATATAATAAAAGAAATATAATAAAAGTAATAAAATAAAGTGGTAAACATGGACTGAACTAATTGGATAGCTAGAAAAAAGAAAAATATAAAAAAGGATGCTACTGTTTTATTTTAGGATATACTGAAATTTTTAGAAAGGTTAAGTTATTCAACCAAAACAGTGGTTGGTTCATTCCGTGGGGTTCTCGGTATTTGGAATTCAATTTTTATGATGTTTATATTATTATTACATAATATAATTTCTTCATATTTAATTGTTAGATTAATAAAATTTAAGATTCAATATGTTTTTTTTCATAAAATTTTTAAGATTTTTTTGTTTTATTTTCTAATTAAAATAAATATTAGTCATAGGCTTTAAATGTATCAAGGATAATATTTAAATTTTTTTTCTATTATTACTTTTAATACTTATAGGTTGATTTCTCTGTTTTTCTTTGTGTTTAGCACCCTATTTGTTGTCATGTTTTTCTTTGTACTTAGTATCCTATTTGTTGTCATGTGAAAAAAAATGTCAAAAGAATGTTCAAGTAGTTAATAATTTTGTGAATTTTTTACTTTTTAATCAAAAACTATAAAAAAAAATGATATGGTCTTAGTCAAACAATTCTTTCGATCTTTTTATTATAAAAATTGTTTATTACTTAAATACCATTTTAGTATTTTTTTAACGTGATAACAAGTTGTGCACCAACTGTACATACTATTTAGGAAAAAACAAAGAAATCATAAGAGTATCGACTAGAAGTAATAACGAAACAAAATTTAAGTATTGTGATTGTTATACATTTTGAATATGGATCAAAAGTGAAAATCTCAAAAAATTTAAGAACAAAAAATATTTTAAACTCTAAAATTATATATAATAATAATAATAATTTAATCTCTCACTATACATTAAAGGTGGAAAAATGGACTTAGCGGGCTGGCTTGTTGGCCTATCAGGTCAAGCCAGATTCATAAATTTTGGCCCAGATAGAATCATGCCAAATTAGCTTGACCTATTGAATTTTAAAAAAGTTGGTCATTTAGTTTGATATTTTAAATTTTTTGTCAATAGTCATAAAGGGATTGAGAATCAAATGGTATAGTTCTTTTGTTGGTAAATTGGAGGATTAGAAACATGACTATTGCTTTTTAATTAGTTGTTTTTGCATTAATTGCTATTTCATTTATTTTATTGATTGGTAAAAAAATTATTTAAAAAATTTATATGTTTTTAAGTAAAGAAAAACTAGATGGGACCAACAAAATGTTAACCCATATGAAAATCGAACAAAACCAAACCCATTTGCTAGTTATATCATACATGCATGCAAGTGCATGCATACACATATATAATTTGTTAATTTTTTTATATATTAAATTTTATTAATTTAATCATTAAATTAAAATTTCTTATTAAGTAAATCATGTTTATAATTTTTTTCTAAAATTTTAAAACTATCAAATATTTCATTAAATAAATATAATTTAATGTATAATATATTTTAAAAAATATAAATAAATGTTGCAGGTAAGATTGCATAGCTACATATGCCCAAATTATCTAATATTTGGTATGTATGATTATTGAGTAAATATTAATATATTCAACTATTAGATTAAAAAATTAATTTATACAAAAGTTACTGAATGAAATAACTTGACCAAATAACTTAAGTCATTTGAGATTAAGAATTGAACCAACACATGATGAAGAGTCCTCTAGAGGATAACTAAAAACCCTTGACCTTATTACTTAAAAGATAACTTCTATGTAAAATAACATATAATATGATTATCTTATCTTAAGTAAAAAAATTTATAAAAACGACCTAGCAATATATATTAGGCATGACTTGAAAATCCTAGCTACTTTTTGACTCTTCTTCCCATGACTTAGCATTGAATCCTTACAAGTTACAATTCCCTTTACATCCAACTTGAGGTATTTCCTAGAGAGCATGAGTTTCTATATTCTGACTAAGGGTTACAAAACTAGTCAGCCCGCCTCAATAGCAATCGTTGTAAATGGACTTAGGCATGCTGACCCACCTTGGGCGAGTGGCTAGAAAGTTATGACCTACCTTATTTATGGGTGAGCTAGTCTCCCATAAAAAATGTGTCCCTAGTGTGATTTAGTGCCAACAATGACACTGCAAAGAACAAATTACTTTAAGTCCAAACAAGATGATGGAATCACAAATTAGGATGAAGGAAAACATTTGCTAATTTGCTCCCTAGTGCCAGCTTGATTTGTAGATTCAAAATGCAAATAATTGATTCCCTTATTGTTGGGTTTTTTTTTTTGGAACAACTTTGTTGTTGATGATTTTATCATGCTCAAAAGGATAATCATAGGTTTGTGGGTTGCTTCCTAGGTTATACTAGTAATATGTCAAGAGTAATGCAAACTTTGGCATCTATTAGAGTTCAAAGAAGCACATAGCTATTCAAACATGCCAACAAAGGCTTGGACAATGGTTTAATGAGGAACTTGATGGTGCTTAAGTCTAAAGGGTGATCAGTATATGCGTAAGCAGGCTATGTCAACAATTTAACACATTAAAAAAAATAGATTGACAAACTAATAGATTAGGTCACCTAGCCCACTTGCACCATTTTTAGTGGACTAGGCAAGTTGGCTTGTTGGGCCCAACTCACTTTGTCATCCTTAATTCTGACCTACTAACTTGTAATCCTTAACCTTAAGGACATAAGAAACATTAATGTAGTTTATAGAAATAACTTGTTCTCATTCTCTATTAGTTTTGGTAGATCTTGTTCTTTTATGACCCTCAACCAACATTTGTGACTCTCTACACCTTTCACATGATGATAAAAATCAGAAAGAATAATTTCAACTACTCATTATAAATGAAAGGTCAACATGATCGTCATCTTTAGAGTGTAAAAGCAACCTTATGCCCAACATTGATGCCCTGGAAATCGGAGCACCTAATCAAAGTCATCAAAGAATACATAATTAATTGAGTTAGAGAACTAAAGAATACAACATGAGGTACATACTACAGATATATCATCCAAATATCCATCGAAGAACTTGATAAGAAAAAATCGCAAGTGTACGATTGTCGTAAAGTAATAAAAATTATCATTCTTTCCTCATGAACTTCTTGTTTGATTTAGTAACTATCATTGTTTAATTAAAGAGTAAACAAAAGAGTTTGAAAAGATTTTAAAGATTGAGATTAAATTAGAGATAAAGCAAATATATTTTAAAAAGGATGAAATTAATTATAAGAGAGTTTTTAAAATTGGAGGTTCCTATAATGATTTTCTAATTGATTAATTGCTTACCTAAAGCCTTATTTGACTTTCATTATACCGTTGTGGCCCCATCTTTTTCACATTTTCTTCAAATTCTTTATTAATTCAATGTTAAGATGACTTTTAAACTTCTCCATAAAGATTTTTATGCTTCCAAAAAGTCTTTAAGTCTCTATAAAAGATCTCAAATCTTCAAGCTCTTATTCCTAAGACCAAAATAACTTATATTAAAACTTCTTTAAAACAAAAAACACACAAAAAGGCATAGCAAGGTCCTAAAACAATTTAAGAAAATGTATACAAAACTAAACCTAAATTATTAAGAAATGCATGCAAACTAGCAACAAAAATTATGTAAAATATGAAATAAAACAATGCATTAGAACTCCAACCATGCCCTCAAGTCATTCTAGGATCCATCTAAAACGTTTTGAGATATCAAACTACAATCCCTAATGACGAATAAGTTTTAGACTTGAGTCAACAACTATTGTCCAAGAAGATAGTCATTTTCTCATCCTCAAAAAGCTACCATAATTGCCATCAATAGATCAATATGATGGAATGAGAGACCTCAACGCTTTCAAATCCCAAATATCTTATAGAAGTGTCAAAAAATTCAATTTTATGCAGAGCCTTCCTCTTCACCTAGAAGAAAATGACCTTGCATTGGTCTTAATCGCTGCCACCTAGATCCATCAACACCTCATATGAATTAAAGTCAAATTTGCATATCACTTCTTGATGGGTAGGGCGCAACCCAAAATAGAGGCTAACCTTATGGTTATACGCCATATGCAACGAGAACCTTTGTGAGAGTATATTGTTAACTTTTTCCCATGAGTCCCTATAAAGTTTAATATTTAACTTTTGAGATCAAGTTGCACCTCATAAAAGACAAATTATTGCTAAGAACATCATTCCACATGTTCTTGGTGAAAAAGAAGAGTAAAAAATCTCAATGATTTCATGGTTCTCTCTAAAAGATTTGTGAGCCTATAAGAAAAGATAAAGACACCAAAAGTTCAAAGAATTGATTGACAGAGAAGGAAAGAACAAATATCACTAGAGTTAACAAAATTTGAGTTAGATACACAAACAAAGATTCAAGCACTGCACCCCTTTAACAATATCATAGTCTCGCACTTTGAGCAAAGTCTAGAACGTTGAATTTAGGTAAATCGGGATCTCAAAATTCATCACTTTTTCTAATGTACTTTACAAACTGTAGCAAGCATTGCTACTTCCACAAGTTATACAAACACGACACAAAAGATTGCATTCAATTCTGCAACGCCATAGAGGAATATAACTTAAAATATAAAATATTAGATAGTGGGCCTATGTGATGCATGAGTGAAAAAAATCTCATATTAGTTCAAATTTATGCAGTAAGACACTTAATTTGGCATATTAATATAGAAGAATAACATAGGAATTTATTTACTAATAAGACAAGAATAGAAGATAATTTTATTCACTTATTTTACAACACAACTATAAATTATGATGATGATGTTCGATATACACAATTTATAAACAAAATATGTAGTTATCATAATGTGTATGAAACATAACAAAAATGTCCATTTAATTAAGTAATGGGGACCATAAAAATAAAAATGACTTTCTATATAAAAATAAAGTCATTTAACTAATGATCATACCATAAATGATGTTGTGATCATTTTTATATTTTTCAAAACAAAATATATTCTTCTATCTAGTCCTTAGTATTACTCAAAATTTTTTCATCCATTTATAAAGTAACACTCATTATTTGGTCTCTATTGTCATTTAAGGCTGTAAAGCCATCTTTTATTGTTTTCATCCTCCAATATATATGTTTTTTATTTGGTAGGGATGTCTGACCTTTAATTGATGGAGTATGAAAATTTTGATGAAGATAAAGCTAGAGAAAAAAGACCTTATGAAGGTAAGAGTCAAAACTTAAGATATAATTGTAAGAATTTTCAATCTTAAGTGAGTTTGGATCAAGGGATCCAACTAAGTGAAAAAAACTTAAAATTGGATTCTCTAAAAGTAAAAAAAAGTTAATAAGTAAAATTTGATTTTATTGTCTAAAATAGAAGATTTTATTTTCAAAAATAAATCTCATAAAACTATTTGTTGGCAAATGAATTGATTCCCCCTAGTTGGAACCAAGTCCAATGTGAAGGAATCAATTTTCAAATAAAAGCATCGAGTTTTGAGTAGAGATTTATCACAAGGAATCGATTCTAATCTTGGATGAATTGATTCCTAATGACTATCGACGAATCTTGAAATTAAAATTGAGAAAAAAAAATTGTGATTATCTTTTTATCAAATTAAATCAATTATCAATTTCGAAAATTAAAGGGCTTTGTCTTTTAAACCTTTATAAAAAGCTAAACTTCTTAGAAACCTAAGTGAACCAAGAGAGTCAATTAATCAAAAAACATTGTTTTCTCTTGAGCTAATTTTTAGAAAATACTGAGAGTCAATAGTTCTTCAAGTTATGACATCTTCATCTTAGCTTTTGTTTTCTTGTTTTTGCCAAGGGTGATTTGCCCTTAAGATTTTTTAGGTTTTGAGAGTAGGCATATCTTATTTTTTTTAAATCCAGTAAAAATCTCTCTCTCCCTCTCTCTCTTTATCTCTCTTTATATCTTGTTGTGTTGTATTTTTGTTGCATAACTCTCTTGCTCTGTTCAACTCTCATTGTGTCACCTCTCACACTCTACTCTTGCTATGTCACTCTCTTTGTCTCACTCTTGTTTTCATCTCATTTCTTTTGATTAGGTAAAATTTCCTCCCCTTTCATGACTTATTGATTTCGATTCTTTTTATTTGGATTTGATTTTCTTTGCCATTTCAATGTTGGCTCATTGTTTATGTCAAATCAAGTAAAAAATGATTTGTGTATTGACTCATATATTTTAATTGATGTTTCCTTAATATAATTAGTGTGATGCATTGAATTCTTAGTAAAGAAAATTGCTGAAACATATATGCAAAATTGGAACCAACTAATTAATTGGTTTGGAGCTGTAAAAATTGTGGATGATCATAAAAAATGGTTGATGAATTAGGTTATAAAAATTAAATTATACACAGTTTAGATCTTTTGAACATTTATTCTGGTTGTTATGTCTTGTTTATTTCTCAACTTAGTTGTTATCTCTTCTCCTCACTTCCACTCACTTGTTGACCAGTTGCACTACTTATCCTTTCAGTTTCATCTACAAAATAGAAGCAATGTTTGCACATCTTGATTATTATCACTATGAACAAAATCTTACCATATTTTTGAGTTTTAGACCTAATAAAAATCTTACCATGCAGATTTTTATTCCTAAAAGGTCACGGAAGATGTGCAACTCATGTTCTCAATGCATATATTGTTGATTTGAGCATATGGATAAAGATTGTTTTACGGCTAAGAGAGTAATGGCAAATTGGCAATGAGAGGGGATATAATCATATGATAGCTTTATCCTCGAAGCAAAATATAAGACTATAATTAATTAAAAAATAATAAAAAATTATTTTGCTAATTAAATTGGAACAATAATCTTTGCCTTATTATAAACACACGTTCACTTTATTTTTCATCTCAAAGATTATCACTGCCATTAAATTGATTGTATTAAGCTGTTTATTATATATCTCATCTGATTAGTATGACTTTCTTTATAGGTACTTTTCTCTAGGAAATTCTCCTGTGAAAATAGTGATACTAACAGATCTCAGAAGCTAACTAAACAACCTTAACCATGAAATGGTAAGCTCATAAATCCAATTTCTATTTTTAAATTTATAAGGTCGTAGGAAGATCACGGGGAAATGGCCACATGAAAATAAATTTGCAGCTTCTTATTTTGTTAAATGTTTACATTGTTTATGTATTTATGATTGTATATATGATTAGTTTCCATTATCATTCTCATGCAGGTAAAACAGCAATAATTTTCAAAAAGATTTTATTATTTGTCGTAACCATTCATGTTTTAAACACTGACATTAGGGGATTAGTTGTAGAAGTGAGCTTCTTCCAAGTCTATTCTAATGGAAAAAGCTTCATTATGATTTTTGTTTCCCTGTATTTTTTTGGAATTCTTTTATGATTCTTAACCAATATTATTTGGTTGAAGTATTCAAAATTTTTTTTTTTTGGGTTATAGTTGTTGATAGAAATTGGGAAACCCATCTTCTTGACCAACTTTTGACACTAGAATAATGTGAATACATTAATATTCATCAATATTTACAAAGATGTGAAAGGCATTTTAGGTCAAATAGAAGAGTAATGTGCTGAATGTTCAGTTTTATTGAAGATTACATAGATTATAGATTATAGATTATATAGATTATGATTGATATGTTTTTGTTTCTTTCTATTGGTATTTAAATCTTATAAGCTAAGCTTGTCCATCAGGAGATGCAATTTTAATTAACTTAAACATGGAAAGAACAAAGTAATTAATCATATTTTAGAAATAATTTTATTAACGTTTTATAAATTAAATAAAAATATCTAAATTTTTAGAAATGAAAAAGTACATGAAGCAGATTGCCACATATGCGGGGTCTTATGTTATATTTTAAAAATAACTATTAATATTTATAAACTAACTTAAATTTTATATTTTTATTACATTAAATATTATTAGTTATATTTTAAAAAATGTTGAGTTTTTTCTTATATTTAGTTTATAAGAAATTTTATAAATTAAATAAATATTATATTTTATATTTTTAGGAAAGTTACCTGTGAATTTTAAAATGTGCAAAAAAATTACCTACAGAATTTCTTGCAAATTCAAAATCTGCATATACAATTAGTTGCGATTTTTAAATTACTAGAAACATTACGTGTCGATTTTGTTGCGAAAATTTTCGCATGAAACTTTCTTACATATTTTATATATAATTATAGATAATAGATATTACTATGTCACTCTTATTTTTATTTGGCTAATATTTGAGTTTCTTATATTATGTTTATCAATTTATTCAGTTATTTAAAAAATGTATAACATATTTAAATTAACTAAATCAACTTAATTCTATAAATTAGTTTTCAGAATTATTATAAATTTATTTTATTTTAAAAACTAAATTCCCAACTTACATGCTCATGGCAAAGAATAAGTATTTTATTTTATATAACTAAAATATATGATAAATATATTTTTTTAATATATAAATTATACTATAATTAAAATTTATAATAAATACTTTTTAACATATAGATTATATTTTAAGTTCTCTATATGTAAATTAGAATAACTATATAAAATAAAAGTGCTTTTAAAAATATTTTGTTCAATGAAAGGATTTTTAGAATTTTTTAATTTTTTATTATTTTTAATCTATCATTTTTATCTTTATTTCTAAATTGAATTTCAATATTTTTTAAAGGAATATTGATAATTAAAAATAATCTTATATTACAATATAAACTATTTATTATAAATTTAGAATATAATTAATGTATTAAAATATTAGTTTTGATATAATATAGTAAATTATTTATTTATCACAAATTTAACTATAATATAATTTTTATATTTAAAATTATTTTTATATATTATAAATTTTAGTTATATGAAATAAACATTTATTTTGTGTATTATTCAAGTTAAAATATTAGACTGTAATAAATAATTTATATTATGATATAATATATTTTTAATTATTGATAATATTTTTTAAAAAATATTAAAATATTAAAAAAATAAGAGATAAAGAAAATTCCTTGAGGGTATCAAACCAAACCCAATATCTTGTGGACAAACTCTAGTTAATTGGAGGCAGTCATTTAAAAAGATAATGATTGAATATGATTTAAATACCATATCTATCAAGTGATTTAAAAAGATAAGATGAAAATGAAGAAATCTAAAAAGGGATTCCAAATCTATTATTCTTTTAATAAATTAAATACTTTGATATAGATCAGTAACTCAAAAGAGATTGACAAATTTTTCTTGATACAACCTTCACATACGTAAATAAAAATAATAAAACGAGTGAGATCTTCAATTAATATGCAATGTAAAAAATGTGTACAAATGTAAGTACTAGTTATTAATGATCTTGCTCTCTTTGTTATATTTTAATATGTTGTAATTAATATCTTGTTTTATTTTTATATTTTAATATATTGTAAATATTTTATAATAATCTTAAACCCCCAAAATAATATCATTATAAAATTATGATACTTAAAAAAATAGACCTTAAAGCAATGATTTTCATGACTTACCACCGTTATTAAAAAAAAAATTAATTGTTATAATTTTTTAAAAATATTTTAACAAAAAAGTCTTCTTTAAGGTAAAAGTTAAAAGGAAAAAAATGTTTAACGTGTATTTTGGAAAATTATGATTAGTTAATGAATAGAATACACCACTCGTTGATAATGTTGCAACATGTTCCAATTTTATTTACACTTAGATATTTTAAAAGTTTAATTTTTTTATTCCTCGAAATCAAATCACACTATTATAATTTACGATACTTATGACTCAGCCAATAGATATTATTAATAAAAAAGAGTTAATTTAATTATACTTAATCCTTGTCTCTTTTGAAAATTTTGAAATTTACTTATCATTTAATTTGTCTCTGCTCAGTGTTCTTCCACGTGAGAGATATATGTATTTTTTTAAATAATAGAAATGTCAATTGTAATTATATTGAATTAGTATTTTAATACATGTATGGCATGTAATAATAATTATTTTATATAAATAAAATTTATAGTAAATAAATAATTTTGAATATATATTATAATTAAATTTATAATAAATAAATATTTAAATATATAAATTCTATTTTAAATTATAATACATAATTTATAGTAATTCATATAATGTTATTTTTAATTATTTTGATATATTTTTAAATATATTAAGGTTTAATTTAAAATTAAAATATAAAAATTACAGATTAAAAAAAGATAAAATATTAAAAAACTTCTTAAAAATGTTTTCACCAAAGAAAAAATCATTAAAAATATTTTTGGTTAATAAAATTATTCTAATTTATACAGAGCTGGGATTTTAAGAAAAGTCAAAGTAATTTTTTTAGTATATAAAATATATTTAATAATAATTAACATATATAAAAATATAAATTATCTTATTAATATATTCTTATAATAAAATGAATTTTTATCAATAAATAACCAATAGATAACAAAGTCATCTAGTCAGTTTTACATTGCTATATAAGTTGTAGAATTGAGTTTTATTTTAAGGAAACTATGTAGGTGGTGGCATCAATCACAAAATCACACTTTTTCTTAAATTAAACTATTGATATTAAAAATAATTTTAAATAAAATAAATACAATTTTTTTTCATGAATTTCTTTCGACTCAGTGTGTTAATATCTAATATTGTATCACATATTTGTGACTATTATTAGCTCAAGAAATTTTTTGTATATTTTAAAAATCAAATACAAGTATTTTACTAGATAGGTTGTTATTAATTGTGTTAAAAAAAATTGTTTGAATTCTCTTTGAATGATCAGTTTGTGTGATTCGTTAGTTTGAATGATGGAGAGTTTTCGTCGAGGGTTTGATTAATTTTGAGTGCTTGACTTTGATCTAGTGTTTAAATTAGTGAAGGATATATGAGTTGAAACTAAGATATTGTAAAATGAGAGTAAATAAATTTTATGATGTAAATTAATTTTATAATTATAAATTATTATGTATTATAAATTTTTAATTTTATAATAATTATTTTAAATTTTATACCAATTATTTTTAATTAGTTGACTATATAATTTTTCTAACCATCCACGGTTATTATAATCCTAAAATTACAGCGTCAAATGAAAAATATGTAACTACATTGAAGATGTAATTTATTACGCAATGTTTAATGAATTATTTTAATAAACTATGATATTTAATATTTTTATTTTAAACCATAACTTTATTAAAAATTGTTAATTTTATTAAAAATACACATATTATCTTGACATTAACAATTATAAACCATAACATATTTTATTCCAGTAAATCATTTATAATAAACTAAATTAACAAAATTTTCATTTCATAATATAATTTTTACATAATCAAATTATATTTTTTAAAGTAAATTTAAGTATATATTGATGTTTTCAATATATCGATATATTAAAATTTATTTAAGAGATTAATTTTTTTAAATATATTTTTCATACATAAAGTTGAGAATCAAATTTATAATTATTTATTATGTAGAATAAGTTTATCATAATTTTATTAAAAATAAACCACATATTAATAGTATAATTATTTCAATCACCCATGGTCAACCAATGAAAAGTATATTAACTTTTATATAATATCTATGCTTATTTAAAGTAGGAGAGAGAATCATACTTGTAGAACCACTGGTTCTTATCTTTTACATGGGGTCACTTTGGGTAGGTAGTGTCAGTTTTTTTTTTTTTTCAAATAAAAAATATAAATTTAAATTTTACATTAAAAGATACACACTTTCTGATACCCATACACCATTCAATTATTTTAAAGCTACAAATGTATACTACATTAAATTTAACATTACAAATCAACAAGATTTTAATTACAGACCATAAATAAAATCTAAATCATAAAAATTGACTTTATTTTTTATTAATAAAAAATATTTCAAAATAAATAATGCTAATAAATTTCTCAGTTTTATAATTTAATTTTTTCGAAAGTAAGATACTTATAATTTAATAAATAAGTTATTGATAAAATAGAAGGATTTTGAATGTATTGGTGAAACTCAATTAGTAAATTTCTTAGAGGTGCTAAGTGGAAAAGATTAATTGCTTATGAAATGCTTAAGTTAAAAAATAAAAAATAAGTTATGTGTAAGAAAGACTTCCTTAAGAATATAAATAAGATAAATCGAGATAGAAATGTTACACTAATTCTATTAAAAATCACTTCCATAAAAATTTATGATGAAAAGATAAAGTAAAATTATTTTATATGGTCAATAATTATTAAATTTATTTTTAATATATTTTTATGTTTAGATTAAAAAAAACACTTTCTTTTGAGGATAATTTTTTTATAAAATAAATATATAGAATAATCACAGCCAAACTTCACTATATAATTTTGCATGTTGCCCAACTTTTTACACATTTGAAAGAAAAAAGTTATTTTAAAAGGGGGCTAACTTTGAAAGATTGGAGGCTTCAAAATATAGATATAGCCAATAATAATTACGCAGTTGAAAGAAAAAAAAAAAAAGCTAACGTGTATTGTGGAAAATTATGGTTAATTAATGAATATTTGAATAGAATACGCTCACACGTTGATAATGTTGCAACATCTTCCGATTTTCCAACCCAACTACCCTTCTTCATGGAAAATTTTGAATTTTAGGGTTTACTTTTCTTTTCTTTGTTTTTTTTTTCTTCAAAAGTTACACTAATCTCTCTTAAGATTTAATTATCATTATCTCTCTCGGCACTATCCTCTCATGTAAGAGGTAAATGTCTTTTTTTTTTTAAATAATAGGAATTCGAGTGTAACGAGTTTTATTCCTAGGGAAGGTCAATATATATTTTCTTTATTTTATTATGAAATTATATATTAAAAATGTAAATTATTATTTTTTATAATAAAATCATTTTTTATCAACAAATAACTAATGGATAATTAACTCATATAGTTGACTTTTCATTGTTTAGAAGGTTTGAAATGAGTTTGATTTTAAAACAACTTACGTAGGTATTTTATCCTAAATTTTCACTTTTCATAATTTTAAATTATCATTTTTAATTATTTTAAATTTTTTTAAATACTATTTTGTAAACCTTTTTTTGTTAAAAAAATAGTATTTTAATACATGATTTTGTAAGAAAATGTTTATTTTGTATATAATTAAAATTTATAATAAATAGATATTTTAAATTTATAATGAAAATTTTAAATTATTATTAATTTTTTTATCTAAAAGTTGTTAAAATTTAATTTAGAAATAAAAGAAAGATGATATCTGAAAAGAAATAGATGATTAAGAAGATTTATAAAAGAAAGAGAATTTAGAATAATTAAATCTTTTTTGGATAATCACAAAAATAGTTATGAAACTCACTTCGAAAAAAGAAAAGACTAGAGAGATTAAAGTTTTAGAGTATGTTGCATATTCTAATTTATAATATTGAAATAAATAAAAGTAGATTATTAATTATTAAAAAGTATTAACAACATATTATTTATTATTAATAATATACTATTTTCTACTTATAGAGTTATTTAATAAATTGCTAAGCGCATAATTTGGTTTTTCATGTATTGGGAATTTTCAATTTTTGTTCCTATATTCATAATAAATTGATTCTTATATGTACATATGTTTAATTTGATATTTATATATAATATATTTTTAATTTAGTCCGTGTACTATAATATTGACAAATTTTATCCCACTAAAGAATGTGTTACAAAGTGATTTAATTAATATTGTTTCATGTTTTTAAACATGTGATTTAATTAAAAAAATGTTTTTTTTGTCAGGAAAAAAGAAAAAAGAGTGAGTTGCTTGTTAAACTTGTGTGTGGGTGATTCTGTTTGTTTCGGTCGCATGGATAGGATTCAAACAGAAGAGAAAACATTGTGCGTTGGCGTGGTGGCTGAGTTGAGTTCATTCTCAACATGTCGATGGTGCTGAGGAAGGTGTGGGAAATTGTGTCGTGGAGATCCGATTCGTCAACGTCAGCATCATCATCATCAGCAGCAGCATCACCAGAAGTGGTACGTTCTGACATGGGTGACTTGGAGCTGCTACCCAGTGACATCTTGATGCAAATTCTGAGGCTTTTGGGTCCCAAAGAGGCTGCAAAATTGAGTGTCATTTGCAAGGCTTTGAGATCCCTTGTGTCTGATAACCGACTTTGGGTTCACTTCCTTCAGACTCATCAGGCTGAACCCTCTGGGGATTCTGTCTTCTTTGCTGAGACCACCTTGAGCTCTGGCTACCCTCTTCCGTGAGTAATACTGTTCTTCTTTCTTCTGACTCTTTCATGGATGCAGATTTTGTGCCTTGGTGGGTGCTGCTGGTGAATTTGGTGGATTATGTTTGTAAATTTGTGTTTTTATGGGTATTGCTAGTGAATTTGGTAGGTTGTGTTTGAAAATTTGTGTTTTGATGGGTGTTGCTAGTGAATTTGGTAGGTTGTGTTTGAAAATTTGTGTTTTGATGGGTGTTGCTAATGAATTTGGTGTGTTGTGTTTGGAAATTTGTGTTTTAATGGGTGTTGCTAGTGAATTTGGTGCATTGTGATTGAAAATTTGTGTTTTGATGGGTGTTGCTAGTGAATTTTGGTGGATTGTAATTGAAAATTTGTGTCTTGATGGGTTTTGCTAGTGAATTTGATGGATTGTGATTGAAAATTTGTGTCTTGATGGGTTTTGCTAGTTTTTGCTGTGATGGGTCATGCTCGTGGATTGATTGTTGAGTGTTGCAAGTGAGCTTGATGGATTGTGCTGATAGAAATTGGAATTTTGTGTTTTGGTGGTTGGTGTGGTAGTGATTCAAATTTTGTGCCTTGGTCGGAGTGGCTTGTGAATTTGATGATTGTTGTGCTGGTGATTGAAATTTTGTGTTTTGGTGGGTGGTGCAAGTGGTTGGTGTTTCTTTTTGCTATGATGGGTTGTGCTGCTGGCGATTCAAATTTTGTGCTTTGATGGGTTGTGATGATTGGTGGTTTTAGCTATGGTGGGTGTTGCATGTTTATTGTTGTTGTGTGCTTTGTTTTGTTTGATCATTGACAGGTTGTGTGAGTGATTGTTATTTTGTGCTTTGATGGGTGGTGGAGGTGAATTTGATGGATTTTCTAGTGATTAATGTTGTGTCCTCAATTTGATGGGTTATGCATGTGATTGGTATTTTTTGTTTTTGAGTGTTTTAAGTTTCCTAAATTACAGACCCTTTGTTGGCCATTGGCCCCAACTATCATTCAAACATATTTATGGCCAGAGAGCACGAGTTCCTGGTTCTATTATCATCGATGGTTAGTCTAGCAATTTTGTTTTGTGAAATTATGTTTCTCTTACTCGTGATGATTAGATTTTTTTTAACTTCTCTTTTTGTCCATTCTTCTCAAGGTGGTTCTGGCTATTGCAAATTTGGTTGGAGCAAATACGCATGTCCATCAGGGCGGTCAGCAACATTTTTGGTAATGATTTTGATTGGAACTAGCACTAACTGAGGCTGTGCTAGGTTAGAATGAAAATAGTTGACAAGGTTGACAAATACTATGTGTCTAGTCTTTGCTGTGCTTGCACATTATCATTTACCTTATTCTCATTTTGACTTTGACCAAGTAGAGCCTTAAAATAGAAGAGCACTTATGCAGATACTAGGCATTGCTTTTTCTGCTTTTCATTTTTCTCTCACTTGGCTGCATCTTTTCCCCCTTTTTGATGGGCAGGAATTTGGTAACATTGAATCACCAATGTATACTAGGCTTCGACATTTTTTTGCAACTATTTATAACAGGTATTATACCATCCTGATTCTCCCTTCTTGTTGGGTGAATGGTTACTGTTAACTCTTGATGTTCTTTTAAGTGAAGTGAATCCTTATTGGTATCTTGCATTGCACTTTAGCATATCTATGTACTATATAGATGAATTGTACCAGAGCAATCATTTTGTTGAGAGGGAAGTATTTTTAATGATTACTTAATTATTATCACAAAAGAAATATTCATACTTATCATGAATAAATAAGAGCACTTTAGGAAATAAGAGCATTTTCAATGTTGTTCCTCTTCCCAAGTAGCCTAGATACTTTGTATATGTAGGTTCAATGAATCTTTAGGTAATAGTGATAATGTAATTGCTCTCTTGTAAAATGTAGTTGACAATGATTATCTTTGTAATACTTATGAATATAAATAGATTATTCAGCTGAGTGGTGATTCTCACTCAAGCACATTCAAAAAAGCTTTGTTTCTTATTTTCTCACATGTTTTATGTTGTTGGCAGGATGCAGGTGAAACCAAATAAACAACCAGTTATTGTTTGTATACCAATATGCCATTATGATGGTCAGTTACATTTTATGATATACTTAAGTGGTGCTAATAAAAAAAGAAAAAAAAAGGAGATTTTCAGTTTTAATTTCAGCTGTCATATTTATTTTATTTCTTTGTTATACATAGTTGTTCTTTGTTTTTTTTGTTTTTTTTTTTTTTGCATCAGAGAGAAACCACCCTTTGTGACTTGACCAGGCACTATTTCACATTTTCACTGTGGTGTTCCATAAAATTTGGAACTATTTTGTTTGGAATGCTACGTTACAGTCTTATCATTCCATCTGGCATTGTCAGGGCTGGATAATTGGCTTCCAATCCATGCCCTCAACCATTAAGGTGAGGGCACAAGCTGTCTCAGAAATGTTTGATCTGCTGCCCCTCTGAGCTTTGTCACTGGGGGGCCTTCTCATGTGCCCTAACAGACACCCTATTGTGTGAACATGTGTAGCTCATCCTGTCATGTGCACTTGTTTGCCACCTTCCCATGGCTGTTAGGATCCCTTGGGCTGTAGTTGTCTGTGTTCAGGGGTCTATTCTGTTTTGACATGCTCTCTCTCTCTCTCTCTGTCAAGTTTGATGTGTTTGGGCCGTTTCTTGGTGTTCTTTGTGATAGTAATATCTGGTTATTCATTGTTTTTGGATCCTGTATGGCTCTTCTCCAATGCTAGAATAGCATTGAGGGGAAGAAAGTTGGAATGGGCCTGGCCTTGGTCTTTGTCTGAAAATCAGTGTCTGTTCTAGACGTGTTCTGGCCACAATCATCCTGGACATAGTCTGGACTTGCCATTTCCAGTCCTATAATGAACAAATAATACATATTTTCCCCTCCTATGTGATTTTCATCTGTACAATGTTAATCTATTTCCTCATTCCAGATACTGAATCTGCCAAAGCATCAAGACAACAGCTTAAAGAGGCAATTTATGCTTCCTTGTTTGACATGAATGTTCCTGCTGTTTGTGCTGTCAACCAGGTAATTCATATTTATGATTCCTTGTTTGTTTGACATGAATGTTCCTTTACATTGAATATATGCAGAATTTGTTTCTGTTATTGAGTATATTGAGTCTTTGGTAAATTAGGATTTGATTGTCCTCTTCTACGTATTCTATTCTTCTGAAGTTGTAAGAAAGTGAGAGCACCAAAGCACTTGATTAAGTGCAGTGAGCAAAGAACCTTGTTTACAACTATTCAAATAATTATCTATAGAATGTAATTGTGCATGGCTTTTTGCCTTATGAATTATGTGTGCTTCTGTAATTTCTCTTTATTTCCATGTGTATTTACTATCTATATTGTAAAATGTAGGCTACTCTAGCTCTGTACGCTGCGAAACGAACTTCTGGAATAGTTGTTAATATAGGTTTTCAAGTCACATCTATAGTTCCAAGTATGCCCTCTGTTTCTTTTTCTCATGCCTTTCTCTGTCTTAATATATATATGCCTAACAATAAATTTCTTGCACAATGTTTTTGAAGTTGTTCTTGAAATGTTATGAAGTCAATAATGCTTAAGCGTGACCATTTTTTTTGACTTTTGATACATAAATTGTTTTTTGTATGTCAGAAGCAAATGACTATTTGTCTACTTTTTCTTCTGTTGTGATTGTGACCTGCATTATCTTTTCACAGTTTTAAATGGCAAAGTAATGCGCAAGGTGGGTGTGGAAGTTATAGGGCTGGGAGCACTGAAACTTACAGGATTTCTTAGGGAGAAGATGCAACTGAGTAACTTAAGTTTTCAATCTTTGTTCACGGTTCGCACTTTGAAAGAGGTATTGATATTCATCTTTGTGGTCTGAAATATTACAGTGACGAGATTTACTCTATGATGTCAATCAGGTATGGTGTGGTACCATGGTGCATCTAAGAGGACAGTATTGGACCCTCCATTGCTTATGAAATATAGTCTACATATAAATATTTACTTCTATTTCTTCTAGCTTTCTTAAGTTGGACTAGATTTTGGAATTAAAAATATTTGACATTGTTGAAAGCTTAGTTCATCGGATTGTGGTGGAGTCCGTAGGATCTCCTTGAAATCTTGGACGACCCAAGTCTCTTGGGTGTAGGAGCTTGCTGAAAAGATTGAAAGAACAAAGGGTAAGAAACAAGAAAATGTGAGTAAGAAAGGAATGGATTGAGGAACTCACCCTTTACTCAAAGCTTAAGGAAGATAAGAGCATTATGAGATTCGCCACAAGCTTCTTAAAAACTTAATAAGAATTGAAGGCTCTTGTACAAAATAAGATAAAGATTAACTCTCAAAGTTGCCAAGCAATAAGCTATCTTTCATTTATCAAAGTTGTTTACAAAGGAGCGGAGGTAGTTTATATAGCTTTCCTCATGCCTAACCTTATTTGGATAGGAGGTTATCCTATCTTGCTATTCAAACAAGCTACAAGACTATCCTAGCCTAGCTTATACTTATCCTATTTACATAGCCAAACAAGCAAGTCTTAAGCTTTAATATACTTTAGGACTTGAACTAAGATTTACATATGATCTCTAAATGAAACTCAAATGAAATACACATTCTTCTAAGAGGTTAAGGAGCAAGCTCATATTGTGTATATGGTTGGGCTTGGGCCTAAGTCCTCCAAGCTTCTGAGCATCCATAGCTTTTGAAGCACTTCTTCTTGTAATCTTCTTAGCCTTCCTCTAGTCATAGGACCTTTAAGTGCTTGACTATCCTTTGCCTCTTGCTCCTCTTGAACGTCTTCTTGAGTATCAACCACCAACCAGATCTTTATCAGATTGATAAAGATATGATATTCTAGTCTTTTCCCTTTCTTTCTCTCTTACTGCATATTTGTTCACAAAAAACTGCCTTATATGTCCTGATTCCTGGTATTAGCATGCCAATATTTAATTATTTTACCAGTTTTTTTTTTTTAAATAATTATTAAGGAGTTACATCATTAGATAGGAGGCTCTAAGAACTTGGTAATTGTAGAGAAGACAGGGCCTCCAATCTCTTTATGCCAGAGGAAGATTTTTCTATCTAATGATAATGGGGAAAAGTTTAGGTTTAACTTTGCGTTGTTGGACAGAAATTGCTTCTTTTGGTTGTTGGCATTTTGTTGAAATTAATGATCATCCTCATGAAACCTTTTCCCTGTATAAACACAATGGAAAGGAGAGGGTCTTTCCGGTCTCTAATGGCTATAATTCTAGAGGCAGATTTGTATCAATCACACAATTATTTTGGCAGTGCAAGATGTTGAGTCGTCATTGTGTGAGATGGACATCAAAGAGTCAAGGAGAGACATTTTAAAGAAGCCCTGATCTTCTTTGCTTACCCAAGAATCTAGCCTAACAAGATTTAAAATCATTCTAGGACCTCTACCTAAGCTTAAACATTTAGGAGAATTGGTTCTTGAAATGGCATGAGAACGTCTAAGACCAAATGGTTAGGAGTTCAATCCTCGTCATGTTCACTCTTCATAGTTAAATTAGATTTCAGCACCAAGTAAAGTGGGTCTCGTGTGTGAGGGGTGTATGTAACCAAGTGGCCTAAAAACACGAGGGGGGCATTAACAATTTTAGCAAATCTTCCATAGACAATTTTTGCAAAGATATATTTTTGTGAAAGAGATGAAAACTTTATAGAAGTGAATGAATGGATGAATGACTCTGCACAGAGAGCTTTGGAATCAACCAAGAGAGAAATAATAAAATTACACATAAGTAAAGGAGTTACAGTTGGTGGGTGCATTGTCCATGCTTCAAGCCTAAAGGACTCTTGTGTGAAGGGCCAAGTCAGAAATATAATATAAAAACATCCAAGCATCTTCACCTAATAGCTTAAGTTTTTGGAATAGTTGGTTCTTGATAGAGCCTTGTAAACCATATGGTGTGGTCAATTACTTGAACCAAGACCAGAGCTGGAAATGACTTGGTTGTTGTGGTTCAATAGTTGGAATAGCATCTTTTGTATTACTTGGCAAATAATACATGTAATACTTGGTAGATAAGATTTATCTGAGACAGCATGATATGGTTGACACATAATCATATCCCTCAATTATGTGGTTTGGGTCAGATCTTCAGGTTCGTGTATCTGGAATAACATTTGTTGGGAGGGGTCATTCCCTTAAATATATTGGCTCTTGCTGGAGATACCCTAGTTCACAAGAAAAGAAAAAAGATTCATTTGAGAATAACATAGGATTTTACTATTTTGAGAAAATCCCTCATTATATCTTTTCTAATTGTCTTTATATGTTTTTGTCTCTTTCACCTTTCTCTATTTTCACTGAAGTGTGGTGGGAATGACTAGTAACTATCCATCTTGCAGATTTCATGTACTTAATTGTCTTCTCACAGAAGTTTGATATTTTGTTGTTTACATGGAAACAGAAGTTATGCTATGTTGCGCTTGATTATGAAGCCGAGCTATTGAAAGATACAGAAGCATCATTTGAATCTGCAGGAGAAGGATGGTTTACCCTTTCAAAAGAGAGGTTTCAGACAGCAGAAATCTTATTCCAGCCACATCTTGGCGGAGTGTAAGTTTTTTTATTTATTGCGATACAGTTATGACAGATTGATCATGCATATTTACTTCAATAGTAGTCTACCATGATTATGGCCATTCATAAATTAGCACGTAATATCATTAATTTGATGGATTGCTTGCAAAAGTGCATTTAACTTGAAAATAAAATTCATTAATGTTTTTCACTCCTACCTCCTAATGAACTTGGGTGTTGCCCATTTGCATTCCATACATTAATTTGTCAATCATAATAATTAAACAATCTTTTTTTAATACGTAGTCTCAAACAAACAAGAGTGAGGAGATTTGGTTAAAATGCAAATAATGGGCATGACTTAAACAACGATGAAGTCTTTGATTGATATCTCTTATGAATTGTCTTTGTCTTTACCTATTTGTTTTATTTTCTCAACTTTTAATCAAATTTCAATAATTAATGTTTTTACTGGAAGAAATTCAGATCATATTTTTTATGTTGAGTAAAGTTCCATTCTGTTTAGTTCCATGATTGTACTATTTTAAATTTGAAGTTACATTTAATAAAGTTTTGTGTAGTTTAAGTTGAACTGAGTAAACTTCATCTTAGTTGATCTGTGACAAACTCATGAGAATAAATCATAATTTAATATTCAGTTGATATGGTGGAAACATTGATGGAGAATGACAATAAGATAGTATCAATGATACTTGTTATTAACAGGGTTAGGGATTATAATAAACTGCTGCATTATTTTGCTCATAGACAGTATAATTGGAGTTGAGATAGTAATAGAAATGTGAGGGTAATCATTAGTTATTTTTTAAATTATAATTTTCTCATATATTCAGTACATTCAGCATATTATTCAAATCCCTGAGTTACAACTTGCAACTTTTTGTGTATTAGGCCTGCTTTGGGTTTACCTATTCAGGTCCTAGTTATTTATAAATTTTAATTTATTTCGGGTTGATGGATTACTGTATTGGTCTTTTCTTTCTCTTTTTAGTCCTCAACATAAGAAATTTTATGTAATTTGAAAAATGTTTTTTAAAATGAGTAAATGCACTTGTCTGGCAGTAACAACAAAAATGAAGGTAACATATGAGATGCTGAAGAGAGGAGTGCAAGGAAAACTAAAACATAATTAGCCTTTGTCAGGCTAGTAAATATGTAACTCAGAAATCTTTGTCTAACATTGATTGGACCAAGATATCAAATCAAGTTTTGAATCATGAATCAGAAGACCTGATTTTTAAATTGTGAATTGAAACTTATTATGAATCATAAGATACATGATTAATAATTAAAAATAATATAAAATATACTTTCACATAAAGATAGGTGTCCTGATAGGCCCAATAACAATCGCTAAGATAGGCTTTGATACTATCTTAGAATGTAGGTTTTGGGCCTAACTTAATCCTACAAAACTGGCTTGTAAGGTGAGGGTTGCCTCTCACTTATATTTTATTTAGGTCATTTCATTAGTCAATGTGAGATCTCTTAGTATCTCTTAGAGTAATATTATCTAGTTCTCTTGCAACACATGTGCAAGAATTGCATGACACAATTCCAAATCGTGACTCTTCCATACAGTAGTGATTCAGCAAATGGTTTGAGGTAAAAAATGATAATTATTACTATCTGTATCAAACTCTAAAGATTTTGTAATGAATTGATATGCAAATCTAACTACACTGCAAGTCACTGGACATAATGTGGTTACAATATAATTTTGTTTTCGTTTCTATTAGTTTGTTTTATATATTCACTGAAGCTTATGTTTCACTTGTTGGTTTAGGCAAGCACTGGGTCTACACCAAGCCATAGCCCTCTGTGTGGAACATTGCCATTCAGCCGAATTAGCAGGTGAAAGTGATTGGTACAAGACTATAATCTTATCAGGGGGGACTGCATGCTTACCTGGTTTGACAGGTGAATCTTCTTTTTTACTCGTGAGATGACATTTTATATCTTTGCAAAAAGATGAAATGGAACTAAACACTTGTCCTTGGGTAATGACTACTTCTAATCCTACTACTTTTGGAACCATTCTGGTACAGAAAGGATAGAGAAGGAACTCCATGCCTTGCTTCCTCCCTACATGTCCAATGGAATTAGAGTTATACCTCCTCCATACGGGGCGGATTCGCCATGGTTTGGAGCAAAGATTATTGGCAATGTGAGTTATCTACTACCTGTGATAAGTATTCAAAGAGAAGGGCTAGCAATATATTTTTTTATTCATTCTTTACTATTAGTTAAAATTTATTAGAAATTACAAAATCATAAGTGGAACTCATTAAATAAGTGAGACCCATAATTTTTTGTGATTTCCAATATATTTCAAGTTTTCAACTAATAGTAGAGAGTGTGTTAGAAAGTATGTTGATAGTATTTCTTATATTCAAAATTAGTTTGAGAAAATAGGCTAAGCATTGATAATCATCTAATTACAAACTACTATGTATGATATTTTTATTATATGATATGTTTGTTGACTTTTATAATAATTAACTTAAAAATCATATAATAAGTGATTTATAATTGAATGACAGTGTAAAATCAGTCAATGACTATTAAACTTAATTAGTTTTTTGTAAAGGTCATTCTATTTTATGAAAGATATTCAAAAAAGTGTGCTTCAAGGCTAACTGTCTTTGGATTGTATGCAGTTGAGCACCTTTCCTGGTCAGTGGTGTGTGACAAAAAAGCAGTTCCGTCAAAAGCATAGACTCAACCTCATATGGTGATTATTTTGATCCAAAATTTATTTTCTCAATCATGCACCCTCCTCTCCAAGGGGGCAGGAAGGAACAAAAGATGTGAATTTTAGCAACTGCTCTTGCATGTATAAATATTATGATTTCCTTGTCGATAAGAAGCCTATAATAAACATTCAGCTTGGTAAGAATAATGCAATAAGATTGAAGACCAAACCACAAGTGTGAAGAAACTGTTAATAATAGTTGAAGAGCAAAACCACAAGGTGAGGGTTTGGTGTAATTAGAAAAATGCTATGAGATTGGAATCCTTCTTTGCTTCTTCCTTCCAATTTTATGTTGAATTGAGATGTACCTTTTATGAATGTCATAAACTTCTAAGATGGCTTTACAAATTTTAATTTTTCATCTTGAGTTTGATTATTAGATCTCTGTTGTCTATAGTTGAGGACAACCCTCTTTTTTTTAACTGAAAACATTATGTCTGCAATGACTTTACAACTGAACCAAGCAGCAGTATTAATAGAAACTATTAACTTACAATTATTCATTATTATAATATTTAAAGTCTAATAATCTTTTATGCAATGGAATGAACAGTAAATACTATATTAGTTCCATTTGTATACAGTGCAAAAAAACAGTTTGATTAAGATGGAAAATTGTCACTTTCGTTTGAGAAACCGTGCAAATTTAAATTTTATCCGTTGAATTGCTTTTGGAAATAGTATCACGTTATGATAACTATGCAAACGGATGCTATGAATATTTTCATGATTGATCCATTGGCTTCTTGCTGTCAATCAACTTATTGGTGCAAAATGTAAATTGAAACTAAACGATTTATATTTGAGTTCGTTAACGAATGACATTTGACATTCTCACAATAAACCACACAGATAGTTCTATAAATCGACAATGTTGTTTAGTACATGACTTTTCATAATAAAAGTCAACTTTTTGAACCAATAAGGTGGGGAAAAAGGTTTACCCCAAAACTAACTTTTTAGGGCTTTGATTTTTTTCCATCAAGAGA
The DNA here is from genome assembly GCA_025330945.1 of Mucuna pruriens. Taxonomy (NCBI): domain Eukaryota; kingdom Viridiplantae; phylum Streptophyta; class Magnoliopsida; order Fabales; family Fabaceae; genus Mucuna; species Mucuna pruriens. The sequence continues at coordinate 2,158,191 of JAENHJ010000086.1, read as the reverse complement.
ACGATTAGTAGATATATATTTTTCATATTCAAAAATTATGATTCTTTGAAAACATGAATCTCAATTACTATGAATAACTAAAATTTATTTAATTAGTCAAAAACATTCTTGAGAATGCTTACACATTAAAAATAAACAAATTTCATGTTTGGTTTAATAGAATTTTTTCAAATATACAGTTATTTTTTTCCAAAACATCCTTAAGCATTTTAAATAGAAATCATTATAAAAGTGAAATAAGTTAATTTAAATACGCATATACATTAAAATTCCTGCACAACCAATTGCAATCCCATTTGTGTCAAGAGTTACACAACCATCTTAAGTTGCATTCAACGAGACTATGCATGTTCCAAGTTGAGTATTAATATGCACTCGTTCGTGCTCAGTGGTTGGTTTAGCTACAAATCCTTACATGCAAGTCATTTGTTTATAGAGATTCTCAGAAATGTATACACAAATGTTCATTCTTGTTTGCTTTCACTGCATGCAACATTGAGTAAGAATGGATGAATCACAGCAGCACCCCTGCAATGAATGGCAACAAATTGCACGCAAAGCACGTTTTATGAATCTTTGTGCAAAATTGGGTAAGAAGCATTTTCAATCAAACCAAATCAAAGCATATGATGAAGCAGTAAGAAGATAGCTGTTTACTCAGGCTCACTTGGCAAACGTAATATCATTACATTGGTTAACTGAACTCTCAAACTACAGGCACATGGCTTTTTCTTTTGGCTCAAAAAGTAATTCACACACAACATATAAAAAATGGTAACTGATTATACATAAATATAGTGCAATAAAAAGAATGAAAGTTGGGTGTAGAAATATCAGAATAACAGGAATAAGAAGCAGGTGGTGAGCATCAGCAATAGAGATGGACAATGTACAACTTGATTTGCAGTGTCATCTGCTGATGCTGATGGTGGCAATGCAGGACAGGCGAGACCGCGCTTCCCTTCGTGACACTCACTAGCAAAGAGGCCAGGAGGGTATTTCCCATAGAGATTAATGTAACTAAACATGGTTGAGGCACAATCATTCGTTAAATCATTTATAACATCGACATAAGGGCAGGCAAATTCTTTAAATGCCCCACAACATTCTTTGGGAGGGTACTGGGGTCCTTTGCATTTGCTTGTGATTATTGTGTAGTTTAAAAACTCAAAATTCACAGAACAACCTGCAGGTGCAAGATGAAAAGACAGTATCATCAGACTACTATCTTGTTTTGGTCAAAATTGGTGTGTGTGCATGTACATATATTGATTGGGGTTCAATGGGGGAAGCCCAAAGGGGCTCCACTGGAAGGGGGAAGGAGAAAGGGGCAGGGAGCATTGCGGGTTTGAAACCCATATTTTCAATTCATGTCCCACACCTCTACCTACTGAAATGAAATGTCTTAAGGGGTCAAAATTGGTATGTATTAAACAGCTGTGAAAAAAGATCCTGTAGCAGCAAGTAGTAACCACTAACCACTGCATCCTCTTGAAACAAACCATAACACAAGTTGTAACCATAACTATAAATAACATCTTCTAAATTCATGATTCAGAGGTGATACTAGATTAAAAAAAAAATGGTAGAATCAAGACCCATGTAATTGGTCAGCACATCAGTCAATTGCTCTGTACATTTGATCAAGTTGATTAAGCAAACACTTCTCTTTTTGGCATACATATACATATACCAATTCAAATATTATACAGCAAAACCACATGTTGCATAACATAAAATCCTATTAATCATGAATGAGACAAAAAAATAATAATTTACATTGAATTAATCTAGTAGCCATTGTTGATCATCAGTTATCCAAAAATTTGCTGTATGTATGCAAGAGCTTTCACAACAGCAAGTGTATGGTACAAAGAAAATGTTGATGTAGTCACACTTGTGCTAGTTCTTAATAAACACCCAACCATAATATCACTTTCACTGCATAAAACTGCAGGATACAGAGCAGCATAAAGGTAATAATAGTTCATGCACAATAATTCCAAAGGAAAATTTTGCCAGAACTCATTCTATACTATTTGCTAGTAAGTAGATAGCTTGTTTCTTTCTGAAAAAAAATAAAAATAAAAATAAACTACCATTTTGATCCTCCAGAGATACACTGAACAACAATTTGGACAACTGAAAAATTGTGATATCAATCAGACTTCCAAAGAGTTAATTAAATTCAGAGGAATTTTAATTGATGCCACTTAAAACTTTTGGAGGACCAATTTGCTGTTACAATCCTTCAGAAGACCAAAATTAATATCATGCATATATTTGGAAAGACCAAAATGGTAGTTTAGTCTGTCTATCTTAAAAAAAGATTATTTCATGGCAAACCAAGCTTCTTCCTCTTAGTATTGCTTTTATGAGTAATTGCAAACCTAACAAAAGGAGGGCATCATAAAACGTTTCCCCATCTGTACTTACTGGTAATGAACTTTATTTTCTTCAATCTAAAAAAACATAATACAAACAGAAAATTTGATATAGCATATAGAAAGATTTGATATAGCCAACTAATCAGTAAATTTGCCTTTTAAAGTAATTATTGTAAAAGTTAATAAATAACTCAACATAAATAACAGTTTGTGATTGGATGACAATATAACATGCATACACTATTTACTCTTCATATCATAATTAGGGCCTTTAGCTTCCCTAATGAGATCCTGCTGGCTATGGAGCTAATACTTAATCATGTTTAAAGCTCCTCGCCCCTTCTCAAGGATGTATTTTGTGAGAATTGAACTCAAGTCCTTCTCACAAGCTCAGCGTCTCTTAAGGACCGAGCCACACCCATTGTGTCTTTCGATTCTATATATGTTTGTTCAGTTAGCAATACTCTCAGCCACTCTCTTTCTGATATTCTTTCTAAAATTTATTGAAAATCACAAATTTGTGGAGGACCAATTCTCATATAATGAGTTTCTCATAATTCATGGTGAAAATTCGTGATATCTAATAAATTAATAAATTTCAGTTAAAAGAGAGCGTAGCTAAATTGCTAGTAAGAAGAACATAATATTATAGATTAGAGTTTTTTTTTTAAAAAAGCTTAATAATCTGGTAGATCGAAAATCATAGGGAGAGAAAAAGAAACGAAAAGACAAAGAAAGGTTAGAAACAAACTTTTTTTAGCCTGAAGAAGGTTCCGAGCAATCCGCGGTTGAGAATCGAAGACAGCGTCTGCAATGAAGGAGAAAGCCCTAAATATTAATTAACATGGTTTTCAAAAATAGCGAAAATGAAGAGCAGAAAGGAAGTGCAATAATGGAAATGAACAAGTTACCAGAAAGGAAGGTGGGAGTGAGAGAAGACGCAGAGAGAGCGAGGAGCAGAAGGAGAAGCGAGTAAAGGCATAAGCTTTGATTGAAAGAAAATGCCATGACTGTTTTAACTGTGTAGATCCCAAGATGGAAGAGTTTTAACTTTCTTCTTCTTCTTCTTTTTCTGTTATGTTTGTGATTTGATAATGAGAAGAGAGAAGAGAGAGAGACAAAGAGGAAGACAGAGAGGCAGACACGGTCATTGATTTATTAAGTTAATGAGTGACAGCACGAATACGCGCAAACCTCATCTTCTGCTAACTCTCCTTTTTCCCACCCAATTTACATCCAAATTTCACTCAAATAATGCCATCTATAATTAACACTTTTTTTTTTCTACTTTTCACTGTTAATCATCCAATTACAATAAATTTTAAAGTAATTATTATAAAAATAAATAAATAAATTTGTTATATATGTACATTGTCACATAAGTTATAACTAGTTTCAATCTTTTAAACATGTGACAAGAAACTACATTTGTCAGTAGAAGAATGGTCTCTTGATCATTGTTGTCTTTGTATGTTAGTCTCATAGTTGGGTCCAATTTCAATTCTAAAAATAAATAAATTTATGAATCTTTACAATTTGTAATTGAATTTGAGTATGAAACCTTACTCTGTTGTTAGTATTATATAAAAAAAAAAGTACTTATTTTAGTCTCAGTTTGGATTGGTTCAAATTAAAAAAAAATTGTAACAATCTAAATAATCTTAATTATTTGGAGTTGGATTGAGTGGATTAGTTAAATTTATTAATAAAAATGAAAAAGAGAAAAAGAGAAAAAAATACGGTCGACTAGTTGGATTTATTAATAAAAATACAAAAATAAAAAATAATTAAAAAAACACAAAATTATAGAATTATATAATATAAATTTTATAATTTAAAAAATTATAATTATAAAAAAATAGTGCAGTTCAAGTCACACATACCTATCTCATCTTACATCATCATGTTTGCAATTTTAAAATCTAAAGCAAACAAATGGTATAAATGAATTCCTTTTGTTTGGTTTAGGTCATCGAGTCACTGAGATTTGTGCCTACTCCTACCTTTTATAAATCTTCTTATAATTATTCCATTATTTTCCGAAGAATGTATATGCAAAAAATAAATATATTTAATATCTTAAAATATAAAATACAACTTAATTACTTAAACTCAAGTTATGATAAATATGATGAAATATTATAATTTATTTAAGGAATTTATTAACGTATATTTACGTGTTTGTTAGAAAATATTTTAATAAATTATATATATTTTTTTAAATGTGTCTAATGTATAACTTGTTCAATTTTTTTTTTCTGAAAAATAAGTTAGAATGGGTTAACAAATTCTTTTGTTTAATTACATTGTTACGAGTTTAAAAGTCAAACGTAAAAAATTATAAAACATAACTATAATTATTTAAAACATCCGTAAAATGTTTGATATATATATATATATATATGACATAAATAAAAAAATATTATAATTATTGTGAATATAAATCCGTGAATACGTAGACTTTCATTGGTAAGTTATATACAAATTGTGGATATCACTTTGTCTTCGTCAAAAGCTTACAACATGCTTGGAGCCTGAAATATGACAACTTTCCTTTCTAAATTATTTATTCGTAAAAGTAAATATAGTTCATAGTAATAAAACCTAACGCACCCCTCCACAACTCAAACATTTTTAAAATAAATCTATTTCATAGTAATAAAATATAAGAGAGTCACCTTCCAGAGTTGGGATATTTTTGGTCATATATGTTTATTCATCATGTTGATTACTCAAATTGCTTGTGGCCTTTAAGGAATGAATCTTCACTTGTGTTGGAAATGATTATATATGAAAAGATTTTGATGCTTTTAAGTCAATTGAAGTTTGAGATGGTAATAATATAAATTAAGAAGTATCAACACATATGTCATTTATGTCATTGTTCGGAGAATATAGATATTTATAAACATGAGTTTGACACATTAGACTAAGTTTCGAAGAGAGAATCTTATAGTTATTATATAACTGGAAATATTTCTTTTTAATATGTTTATCATAAGGATGTGAATTGATGAGAGTGCATTCCTTTTTCAAATGAGGTTTTGTCTTAAAAAAATGCAGGGACATTTCTCGGTATACATGTTTGTATATAGTTAAATAAATGGTTCAAGTTTAGGATGCTAGTAACACTTTTTGATACACTTTCAATAATTCTTTAGAAGTACATTAAAAAGTGTATTTGTATTATTCTTTAATAAAATATAGGGAGGGATCAACTTATTCTATGTGTAAGTTTATCATATTTATTCTTCTCAACAACTCATTATAAGATGCAAAATTTCAATATCCAACTATTAAATAAAATTGATTAATAAAATATTAAATAAAATTTAAATTATATAAATTATGTATACTTGATCTATTTAATGTAAACTCTTAAATGAATGGTTAATTTAATGAAATTCAATACCTATACAAAATTATTAAAGAAAGTAAGTTAAATACAAATTAGTCCTAAAATAAGTTTATCTCTTTTCATAAATATTATAATTTATCTAAGAAATTTATTAATGCATATTCACATATTTGTTAAGAAAAGTATTTCAATAAATTTTATTTTCTTAAAATATGTCGAAACTCTAGCTTGTTAAAAAATATAAAAATAAGTAAGAGTTCGTTAACAAATCCCTTTGTCTAATTACATTGTTATGAATTTGAAAAACAAACGTATAAAATTATAAAATATAACTATAATTATTTAAAACAGCCGTATAATTATCAAAACCTTTCAAAGGAAAGTTTCACCGATGTCACGTTTTCAGCAAATAGAGATTATTGTTCACAATATCAATTTTGGAAAGTTTGTACTTTGTAGTGTATTTTTTTTTTATATAATCTTTTTTAATTATTTTGAATCTAACGAATTTAATTTAAGTTTCTAAATCTGGACCATTCATCGGTGCCCAACACCAAAATTTAAATCTTTTTTTCTTTTTTTTTCTATTTCTTTTTCCCGACTCCATCGGAAACTTCTCAACTTCTCCCTAACTCGCCGGTTTATACTATTTCCGGTCACCGGGATTATGTTGCCGGCCACCACGACGAGGATTGTTTGTTCAATTTGATCTCATTTTCAGTTCTTACATTTTGTTTATCTAACACGATTCAATTTTCTGTTTTCAATTTATTTTTATTTAGGTTTTAAAATATTTGGTTTGTTGGTGCAACGACTTGAATCAAACTCACCAACTATGACAGCTTCTTATCCCAACGTGATGGCAATTCACCAATAAAAATTTTATGGACGAAATTTTATTGCACCATGAAGATTGTAACACCTTTTCTTTTTAATATATGATTAAGTGACTCAAAATAATTAAAAGAGAAAGTTAAAATTTTTATTTATGTAATAATTTTAATTAAAATAATGTGCAATGTCAGTGATATATTACACAGAAATTGCTAGCAAGAATGAGTCTGGCAAAGACGACAAGCACAACGTGTCGTTTTAAAAATAGATAGATAAAAAAAACTATTATAAAGAATACTGAGTCGTTTTGAACTACAACGGGAAAGAGGAAGAGAAGTTAAACCTAATGCAGCAATGAGGTGTGATATTGATTAATTTATGTGGCAATTTCTAATTAGAAAAATAAAAAATAAGAACACAAATGATTTTTCAACATAGAAAAATAAAAGATTAAACAAATATAGTAATGTAAAATTACCAAATCATCTCATAAATGTGTCAAAGTCTATCAAACTAATCGTAACACATTTAACTGAAATAAGCAACCTGGTAATAGAAAAGGAAATTGAAACGTACTTGAATCAGGTGACCTAAAATTACCATATCATAATACCCAACATTTACAATAAAATAATAAAAAGTTACATTCTTCTTTATGAGGTGCTTAAATTACACTTTTATTCTTTTTTATTTTAAAATATCTGCCACCTTTTACTTGAGACATAATGAGTTACATTTTAATATTTGTAATATGAACTATTCTTTTAATCGTTGTGAATAATTATGTACAAGATTTTTATTTAAATGAATTTGAAAATTTTAGTTTCTCGTATTTGATAAAATTTTTGCCTTTTTGAGAATTTAAATATTTTAAGAAAAAAAAATCTCGAATTGGTCTAACCTAGCAAAATACAGTCTATTTTGTCATTTGTAATAAAAATGTATCCAACTTGTAAATTTTGTTTAAAAGACTTTTATAATCAAGATTGAAGGGTTATATTATAAGAATTTATAAGATTTGAAATTACTCGTAAATTTTTAGTAAACATTCTAAGTTACTTGTTCCACTTCTTTTTCCTTTTCTATGTTTTTTCTTGTTGAAAATTTTTTATTTGAATTACTAATACAATGTATGTAAGAATAGTTATCACCTTCGTATAAAAAACATATTTATCTCCAATCAAAAATATTAATTTCATAAAAATATCTATCATACTATTCAAATAATGTGCTTGCAAATAAATGTAAATAATATTATTTTTAAATAAAATTATTTATTTATTTTGTAACAACAAAGTGAAAAAAAAAAAAGCAACACAAAAGACATGAAAATGGTCATGACATAAATATAATTACGTTAAAAAACACAACTAATGTTCTTATAATATAATCGATTCACCATAGCCATATAAAGTAAAAGATTGTATTTATGTGTTTTGACTTAGTACTAAATATCATTATGCGTTTTTAATATTAATTTATCCAAACAAATTGACTAAAAGCATAAAAAGTAAAAAACATCTTTTACTTGATTGCAAAAACTATGTGTATGATTGAAATAAATAAATGACTAAATACTATACCAGCATTTGTATCACATTCCATGAAAAGAGAAAAAATGTATGTAATAGGAAAAAGAAAAAATTTGACAAAGGTAAAGAAAGATAGGATGAAATAGTTACTCCTAAAAAGTCTTTTAAAATTTGAGTGGTTTGGACAATATCATTGGATGGTTGATTTATTACTAAAAAATTTATTTAAAATCCATCAAAATCTACTCGATAAAATAATCCATTGAATTTTGTATGTTTTTAAATATTATAAGATTTTTTGTATGTCGTAAAAGATCTTAATTAAATACCACAAATTTTTGATATCTTATTTAAAAAATCTCAAATTATCTAATTGAATATAACATAACTTATTTATATTATTTAAAAACCTTAATTGAATATCACACGATATTCTTATTACAAAAAATTTCTTTTAATATCGTTTGAAATCCTAATAAATACACCCTCTAACTTTTCCAAGTCATACCAAAAGCTCTAATAAGTAAAAAGATCATAATACTAATAGGAGTTACATAATACTAAGAATAAAAAACAAATTTTCAAATTTTAGGGGATGAAAATTGATAAATTTTTTTTATAGGGATTAAAATAAAAAATTACTTATTTTATATGGACTGAAAACATATTTAAGTCTTTAATATAATTATAAAGTTTTGCAATAATTTTTTTATTAAATGTGATAAATAATTAAAGTTAAAAAATAAATACTAATAAATATTTTGAGTATATTTTATAATTTTAAAAATAAAAATATTTTATTTAATATTTTTTTTAATTTTTAATATATTAAATATTATACTTAAATTTTTTTAATTGTTTAAATTTATCAAAGTATTTATTAACAATTTTTAAAATATTATTGTCATAACATTCAAGAAATGTTTTAGTAGAAACTGAATAAAAATATCTAAAATATAGAGAATACTTTTTTTTATTATATTAAAGTTAAATAAAAAATATTAAAAATAAAACTAACACATTTTTAATTTTAAAATTTATCAAAAATATTTTTACAATAAAACTTATTCATACCCATAATTTGTTTTTCTTTTCAAATTTACAGTAATTTATGTTCAAGTAAATATTATAATAAATATTATTATCCATATAATATTTTTACATATTATCCATATAATTTTTTTATTAAACAAATAATACTAAATAATTTACATAAGGGAAATTTAAAATAATTTATATAAAAAATAAACAATTTTTTTAAATTCAATTATTCTTAAATTTAATTCTTATAATAAAGTTAATTATTATCTTCAGAAATATGTTGTTAGTGATAACGATATTAGATTTATTTCTTATTTATTAGTAAAAAATTTATATTTTTTAAATATATAATTCATGACGATTTGATAATCTCTAATTTTTTAAATTATAAAAAAATAGATGGTTAGTGTTAATTAGTTTAATTTAACTTTTTTTTATTATTATTGATCTTTATATTAGAACACTTAATTATGATAACTTAGTAATTTATATCTTTTAAAAATAAAGTAGATAATTTTTTTTTTCGTATTTTCATATTACTTGAGGATACATATTAATAAAAAATACTTTTGAAGTGTTAAAAAATTATTTAGGTATAAAGTCACAACTAAAAATATCATTTTATTTTTAAAAGGACTGACTTGGTAAGAGTGAAATTAGTTAGGTGTAAATTTTATATATCTCCTGATTTACTAAAAAAAAATTATTTTGACAACTTTTCATATTTTGAAAATAGTAAATTTATTTTAAACAATAAATATTATTATATCATACTATAAAAATGTTAAAACAGTTTAAACAATAAATTGCTACTCTAACATGTCTTTGAACTAGTAACTGACACTTTATTAAGTTTTATACGTGATAATTAGGACAATTTGAGTATTGAAAAAAAAAAAAAAAAAACTACTATTGTCACAATTATTCTTGTGTCATCACCATTTGTGGCAGTGACACTGATCTGGCAGTGTGTATACCAGCAAAGAGGCCAGGAGGGTAGTTTCCATAAATATTAATGTAAGTAAACATGATTGCCGCAGAATCATTCTTTGTATTTGATCCTCATTATTGTGTACTTTAAAATCTCAAAATTGGTGTGCAATGGACATGTATTTTTTGGATTCAATGGAGGAGGACCCACCACTCAGGTAGCCCCAGGAATATATATATACTAGTATTTACGTATCATTCTACATTCACAATTTTTTTAATGACAATCAGCTTCACAAAATAATATTGAAAGATATTATTTATGATAGCCAATCTTAAAAATAAAAATAAACAAAAAAAAAGTGAAAGACATTATTTTTTATATTATATTTTAAGATGATTTTCTAAAATTTAAAAATAAATGTTTTTGTATTTCATTTATATAAGATTTGTTTAAGTAAATTTTTGTAAGTATTTATAAAAGGAGAAAATAAAATTTTTTAAAAGTTAAAATTAGTCTATATATAGATTAATTTGTTAAAGTTCTTTCACATTAGTTTTTTTTTAATTTAATTTATGCACAAATTAATTTTAGTTTATAAAAAAATTATTTTATTTTATTTTCTATTTTTTCTTCCATAATTTTCGGAGAAATTTAAGCAACCAGTTAAAAGTAATGTATAATAAAGCTCGTAGATGCCTGAAAAAAGGTAATAGTTTAGATTGAATTATTCTTGTGGAAGATTTATCGAAAAAGAATGTGGCTAGTTCTTCTTATAGTATTTGAGCTAAAGGTATGCAAGATGAAGAAAATGTGGATCTAGTTACACTTGTTCTAGTTCTTAATAAACAATAGCCAACTACATCAATGCTTTTGCCTTATAAAAATGCAGTATACAGAGCAACATAATATCCATGGCTACTATAGCTAATTTTGGAGCCCCATCTTCAATACTCATTGCTAATCAACTTTATTTTCTCAATCTCAAAAAATATTGGTAAACAGAAAATTTGTAATAATAATAAAAATATTGTATGTGGATGTATGGTAGGTGGATATCTGGAAATTTAGATTGAGTCTGAAAATAAAAGTTTTGTTGCGAAGTTGTTACGTAGTTTTTGAGCACAGAATATCTTCCAATCGTATATACCTCGATACAATTATGAGTTTGATGTTTATCAAATGTTTTTATCATGTTCTTTACATCACAATCTTGAAGTAGTGGTAAGCTTTGGTAAGTTAAATTGTTGCCTATAATTATTACGAAAATCGATAACAAAGTGTGTCACCCTCTCCCTTTATCGTGGAGTATATGAAGGATTAACGTGCACAAACCCTCCATTGTGGTGCATCTTTCAATCTCAAGGAGCAAACAATTTTTGCATTCGAACCTTATTTCTTTAGATTTTTTTTTTTTATGATTCGACCATTGTGATTGAGAATAATTAAGACATATGACTCACTGTGTTTGAATTACAAAGATATAGGAAAGAGAAAGGAAAATGAATTTGGTACACATAAGATGCTCTAATACTCATTGAAAGTTGTGTGCAAACTAAGGTGAATGACCTCGTTATTTATACACTTTTGATGAACAATGCGTGCATTTGAATTGAGACAATCTAGATTGTTAATTTATTTGGTACAATTTCAATCGTTCGAATCTTGACTGGACAATAACAATTCACGATGCATGAACAGTATTGATTCTTTGACACTAGTAACAATTTCTAACAAGTGAACAGTAATTGATTCCTCGACGTGTGAATAATTACTTGCTTAATTATCTTTTGATGCGTCAACGATAATTGTTTTAAAAAGTTATATATATATATATATAAAAAGGAAGGATTCACTTATTCCAAGATTAATTCTAAGAGAATTATTCCTCGTTGATAATTATTGTCGACACAATATCAAATCACTAAATATCCCTTAAGTTTTATAGTATAGGAATTAACCTAGGTCAAACTTCACAAAGACACAATCCTATCATGCCTAATCATGTTTATAAAAAACCAGAACAATATGCAAAAATGGGGTTTAGTGTAGAACAAGAAATTGCATAACAGAACAAGAATTGATAAAATAGAATTGATTCGGAAATGAATTAAGAAATATTAACTCAAGAATTTAATCATGCAATCAGTTATCATGGCTCTAATAACAATTACAATTTCATATCAACCAACCTATGTTTCTTTAGACAATCATCTAATATTCATCCATGCATGTTGAGATCACAATCACAACCTCTAATTAACATGAATTCAAGATCATATTGGTTGATTTCAAGTTATCAATCGATTACCTACTTGAAATATAATCCAAAACTCAGTGAGATCACAATCATGAAAATGGATTGAGAGTTGGAAAAACGCAACAGTATAAATCACATAAGGAAAGTAAAGAATTAAGAATTCAAATCGATTGCAATCCTGAATCTTGAATTGATAACGAAATTAGCCTTTCATGGTCATCATAGAAGACATAGAAGAATACAATTGAGAAGAGAACATAGTAGAATATAATTGAGAAGAGAGGAAAAACTTCTTCCGAATCTGAGAAAAACTTTCCAAACAACAAAGTGTCAAAAACGTCTCCAAATGAACAAAACTCGCTAACGTTTCTAAATTCTCTAACTATATACAAATTTTACTAACTACTAATCAATTAACAAACTAACTACTAACCAATTAACTAACTAACTACTAACCAATTAACAAACTACTACTAACCTATTAACAAACTACTACTAACCTATTAACAAACTACTACTAACCAATTAACTAACTTCCTCCAAAACTACCTAACAAACTTCTTAACTAACATGGTCACATTCTCGAAGGTGCCCAAGAGAATGGGCTTGGATAGTATCTTCAACAGCCCCCACAAATATACAAGGAAAGATCCAATTTAGAGTGGTATAGAGGCAGTAGCTTCCTGTCCATATTTGACATTGCAAATAGTTGAATTGGGTTGAATTGCAAGGAGAAAATTTTTAAATCTTCATCTTAGCTTTCTAGGGCTACTAAGATTGTCCAATTTAGAGGTTTGTAGCTCCAGATATGGCCTACACAAGATAGCAACCTCATAGTGAAAATGAAGTCCAAGAATAAGCAAAGATTAACTACTATTCTCAATTAAACTCAATGACCCAAGATTCAACCAATGTGTGATTATTAACCAAAAATATTGTCAAATATATCTAGAATAAGTAACTATTCGATGCCTTAAAAATGCTCTATCACTCATCCTCACTATTCATTTTCTTGTAATCTAACGAATAAGATGTGTCACCCCGATAGAGTTGTTAGATTGCATGAAAATGAATGGTGAGGATGAAGAGTAACCCTTTCTTTTTATATATATATGTAATTATGAATGTTATAATTAAAATGCATAACACTGATTTAGTTATTTTTATCGATGCAATCTGGATCATTCATTTTTGTCGATGTGATCCAAGTTGTTTATTTTTGTTGGTGCAATCCAGGCTGTTGAATTTTTACGAGGCCATTTGAGTTGTTGTCTTTCTCTTGGCACCTCAATATAAATGGAAGCACTTGCCAACTTTGGCTACCACACAATCTTGAAAAACATCAAAATTTTCAATTAGAAAAACCTTTCCATCCCAAATCGAGAAGATGTATCCAACACTTATTATTGTGTAAAACAACAGTCAAATTACAAGAAATTCGAGAGGGGTTAGTTTTAAATGTGCTTAACCAAAATCAATTAGGGTTAATAAAGGTATCACGCTTAGTGACTAAAGGAAAAGATAACGCACAAGAAGAGGGGTTGAATTGTATGTGTGTGATTTTTGAAAGCTTTTTGCAAAGCTAAACGATTTAAAACACATTTTGACATGGTCATCCAAAGGGAGCGTCCAAATCGATCGTCCAATAGGATTGTCTAAAAAAGTGCAAAAATAAAAGAGTGATGGTAAGAGAAAAAAATGCATAGAGATTATACTAGTTCACTCTTTCAACAAAGTTTCATCCAGTCCCTTCAACACTAAGAATTTCACTAAGTCTACTTGACTTACAAACAAGTACTTTCTACCTCTCTAGATATTACAACCCTTGTAATATACCTGATTAAAAGAAAACCAATTATTCTCTATCTCTCAAGGTATTCCAATTCTTGTAATATACCTGATTACAAGAAAACCAATTATTTGTCAATTAGCCTCTTCAGGCTATCACACCAACTCAATGAGTTTTTGCAACAAGTTCTACTTACATAGTGAGCGTATTACAATACAATTCACAAAGAATTAGCTTTGCTGAGCTAAGTAAGCTATACAAAGAGTGAAAGAGAGTGTTGTCCAAAAGCGACTTTAAGAGCATAAAAGTGTATCATGTTATTTGTTCTTTGTTCTTTTCATTCTTTTTCGTTTTCACGTTGTCTCTTCTATTTGAGCTTGATCCATCCCTTCTTATAGCATGTGAAAATTTGAACATTGCTTGCGCAGGAGGAGTGGTTGAGTAAGCATTAAATGTCGCAGTTCTAATTTCTGCAGAGACACCTTTTTTTTTTCTAAAGACAGAGAAGATTGTGTTAAGAAAAAGCTGCTTTTCTTTGAATGATTGTATCGGGAGAAAACTTCTTTTCTTTTAATTTTATGTGATGTCTATTGTTGATGAGTGAGGAAGCTTCTGTTGGTTCTTTTTGAATGAAGTCATAATCTAGGCTTCTTTTTATAAGACTTGACTTGTATTATAAAATCTTTGTTACTGTTCTTTATCAATCTGAAGGCTTAATATGTTCTTCAACGATATATTAGGTAGACATTTGAATGTTGAATCTAAACAATCAGTTCTTTATACTAATGAAAAATTCAAAAAATAAGATAAGTAAGATAAACAAAACTTTACACTTTTAAGAAAGATATTTCCTTATTTGGAATAGTGCAATCATTCCACTTTTTGAACAATCTATCCTTTTGACGACATGAGCAAAGTTGAGTTCACTTGTGAATGGTGAACTCGTTATTGGATGTCACACTCTTCTATGTGTTAGATGAGTCCTTGGGACATTGAGCTCTCATATTGGACAGTGAATCCTTCTTTGGATGGTGAACATGTCCTTTGGACGGTAAATCTCTTTTTGGATAATGAGTCTCTCTTTGGATGATCACCACGTCAATGGATGCTGAGCTCTTCTATGGACCCTTGACTTTGTCTTTGAACGTTAATTCCCTCTTTGGATGCCGGGATATCTTTTTAGATGGTGAGCTTCTTTGTGTACGCAAAATGTCCTTTGAATGATGAGTGTTGCTATAGACACTAGGAATGTTCTTTGGACAATGAGTTACTCTATGGATGTTGAGAGTGTACTTTGGACGACAAGTGACTCTATGAACGTTAAACGCGTCTTTGGATGGTGAATGGACGCTAGGAGTATCCTTTGGATGACGAGTGATTTTATGGACACTGAGTCTCACTATGGAAGTTAAAAATGTCATTTGGACGATGAGCTCCTTACGAACGAACTTCAATTATAAAATTTTCCTTTAAATGGATGCATTCCAACCTTTAAGTCCAATAACCTATGGTTATTCTGACATCTGGATAACATTGGTTAATCATAGTATATTATCAATTTCCATAATGTTTGTTATCATCAAAATAATTGAGTCATTTTGTACACATATACTTATATTCCAATAGTGACCTTAGGGTGAAAATTGATGATGTTGTACTTCAAAGTATTATGAGGATAGACGAGATTCATCATCAACACCCTATATTCGAAAGGAATGGTTGTGTCAACTTTGATGCTATCAAACTTGAAAATATGAGGATGTAGCATGCATGTTCTTCGTCTTTGAATAGTATGTTACGCTTGAGCCTATTGAATTATATGCCACGTTGATTAGATACATTGAGAAAATCTTAAAGGACTATGTCATTGGGTTGAGAACATTGTTAGCTTAACTCAACCATGAGTTTGCATGAATATAGCAATGGCAATATCACTATAACATTAAAAATTTATTTCAATGTGAAAACAGAATACAACGATGCAAAACGAAAGGGACATCAAGCTTTGTGTGAACTTTGGTGCCAAGGAGGTTCACACATACAACAAGCTTCGATAAGGTGGTGATGGACACAAAGCTAAAAACCAAGGTAAAATCGGAATTGGACCAATTTCTAAAGTCAAAATAGTACTACCACCGACTAGGTTGCGTCTGAAAGCAGAGCTACCTCCTTTGCGGCACACTCCACAGTGAAAAATTCAGTTTCGTTGTCGCAATGACAAAATTCCTCTACTACGACGTGTACGACGTTGACGTTGTGAAATTCGCAGACAAAGTCGATTGGAAGGTGACTTTAATGTAAGTGACAGTGAAATCATTGATCATGTTAAACTTCATGAACAAGATCTTGTCATGCTACGAAGAAAAGAATGTGATAGTGTTCACGACAAATGGAACAAAGGAAGAGGTTGATCAAGTGATTTAAAATTAAAATTATGTTAGTGACAGTATAAAACTATCACTATTCATAATTTGGAATAGTTGTATCGTATTCTTTTTGAAAATTGAAGGATCAAATTAAATTTTTTTAATAAAAAATAAATAAATAAATAGAAGGAAAAAAATAATTTAACATATTTTTTTAGGTTTGTAAAATAAGTAAAATATACTAAGTGTTAAGTTCATTATAACTAAAGGACTTTCATTAGGTGCAATAAAAAGAAACTTTTTCTATGCCCATAGTTGTGGCAAAATACATGCTCCACCCATTTCTTTGTGGCTATAATTAGTAGCTAAACATAATTCTCGATAAAGATTGCTGAGGACAGTTGATTCCCAACTATATGTGACACATAACTGCAAGTCTTCCAAAAAAAGTGAAGGTATCTCATTGCTACAATTGTCCTTGAATGATCTGGAATAAGTAATCTCCCCATCAAACGTAAAATGTGTGCTCGAGTAAATCGATGCAATTGCAAAAATACCGTGGTTGTGTCTCGAGATGTCCCTAAAATGCTTATCAAGTCAATTCATTTGGATGGGATGTACAATTCGGCTTGCCAGCCATACTATATTCAATGAAGAAAAAGTAACATTACCAACACAATTATGGCACGAACACGTAACACTACAAAAAAATTAAACAAAAAATTTATTAAATAAAACTTGGATATTCTGTTGGAAAAAAAAAAAAACATATTATAAGTATAAGTGCAATTACACTCATTGGCTTACATAAAAAATCAAAGACATGTATAGATATATTATTTAGCCGAAGAGTGAATTAATAACAACTTGTTGTAAATAAATAAATCTAGTTTAAAATATGGGATTGTTACTCACTTATAAATTTTTGTCATATTATATCTCAAATTAATGTGAAACTTAAATTTCTCTTAGTACTAATCTATACCAAGATAGAAAATATAATAATGTTATAATACTTTTAATTTTAACATATCGTGAAATAAATGTTTTTGCCTATATTCAGATTTTCAAATTTTCACAAAAAAATGACTGAAATTTGTTTTCACAAAGATTTTAAACTATATGATGTAATATATTAATTTTTAAACTTAATCATACAAATTAGATTTAAAAATTTGTTTTACTCATTTATTTCTTAAAAAAATTATTTTTTGTTTTTTAATTTTAAAAATGTTGTCCTTCTAAAAAAAAATATAGTTTTTATTTTAAATCAATCAATAAAAAATCTAATAGAATAATTTTCACATATTAAATTAATAAAAAATAGTTCAAAATCGTGTTCTAAAATCTTTCAAAAAAAAAATTATTATTTTTTATTTAAATTAATCAATAAAAAATCTAACAGAACAACATATTAAATTAATAAAAATAGTTTAAAATCGTGTTTCAAATTAAAAAAAAAATACTTTTTTAAGAAAATAATATTAACTCAAATTTAAGAGTTAAAAAATTATCAAAATAAATTTTTATTATAAAATAAAAGAAAAAAAATTATAATTTAACCTAAAATATATATATTTTAAGTTTACGTTGGAAGCAGATCCTTTTAACTTTAAAAACTTGGATGAGATGCTAGTTTAATATTTAATATAAAAAAAAATGAGTGGTGAGATTTATAAATTAGAAATTCTGCTGATACTTTTAGAAAGTAGATAATTCTACACCTAACTACTATAAAAAGCATGAAATGCACATAAACAGATGAAAGATGCCTTTGAACCGCAGTGGTTTAGTACTGTTCACTCGGTTATATTTGTGACAATCATTATGTTCATAATTGGAACAAATCAACTAGTTTAATAAAAGTCAGTTAAACCAATTCATTTGCATGTTTTAACACTCTTTTTCAATTATTTTATTTTTTAATTTAATCTAAAATATTTTTTAAATATTTAAAATTTCACACAAATATCAATTATTACTATTATTTATTATAAAACATATAATTTAGTTATTTATATTAACTTATAATTTTTACTCCTAATTTCTCATAATTTTATATTATTTCAATACTTCAAGTATTGTATAACATTAAAAATACAAATTTAATAATTACCAACTCGATCGCATTAAATTATTAAAAAATATTATTAGCCATTATATTTTTTGTCAAACTTAACTAGTTTCTGTACCTTTATTCAATGTAACTAATCTTCCATCTTTTAAAAATATACAATTTTTGTCTTTCTACTATCTCCGGTGATAAGATCATGTATTAAAAGGACAAAAATCACATTTCTAAAAATTAAAGTACTAATTTCATCAATTTAAAAATATATAATTAAAAATATAAAAACATTGGGGATAACCATGGCAGTTTGAGTACTGAACAAACCTGACATATATATACCAACAGGGAAAATAGACTACTACTATCATACCCATCCTTCTGCTCATTTATCATTCCAATATCTGTTAACATTTTCAAAATCCTTTATAAACTTTTCTATTTTCTTTCTATTCTCAAAACTGTCTAAAACTTATTAGAACATATTGTCCATGCATAATTACATCTTATTTACACCAATTTACTATGAAAAACGACAAAAAAAGATTAAGAAGAAATCTATATTATAGTATATATTATATTTATGAAACAAAGTAGAGTGTGTGGCGTCCCGATTCCTCATGTTTCTATGCATGCTCTATCGAATTGTGTACTCTGTCGCCTCATGCTTGCTTGGTTCAAATCTATCTAGGTGTGAAGTCTTCTCTTTGATGAAGATATCTTGTGTGGTGCCAAGGAAAGAACTTGATTTGTGTTGCTCAGCGTTTAGATGATTCAACAGAATAGCCTTCTTTGCTGCAACAATAATCCTTGTTAAAAATTTTCAAGTTCAAATATAACAGACCATGTTGGGGAGTGCAGATGGTGTAAAAATTTATTCTTTTATAATCAATTTTCAATTCTTTCTACTTTTTATCTTATAAAACATAATTTAGTTATTTAAATTAATTATAATTTTACATTATTTTATTACTTAAATATTATATAATATTAAAAAACACAAATTTAATTACTACTAGTTTTGACCAAGGTTGAACTAATAAACCGTGAACTAGTGCTTTCACCGGTTCACGTCCCAGTTCAGTTTTTTAAAACATTGATAAATACAAACTGGACAAGCATGGCCAACTTAAGTTTATGTGTTAATTTATTTCTTTATGTTACTGTAATTTATAAGGTCATATTTCAATTGCAAAAACAAATGAGTCAAGATTCACTAGGGCCTTGACTAAATAAGGAACTAGAGAACACAATCACAAGCATGTACCTGATAAAGAAAGAAACAGAACACAACATGACCAGAACAATAGGAAGGGAAACGCAAAGGAAGATGAAAGGAAAGTCTAACTAGTACTATAAACTTGAGATCTAATCCACCAGATTTTCAGTGAAACTGGTAGCTGTAACTACGAATTCACCGGCAGAATTTGGCAATCGCATGCTCACTTATCTAAAGAACAAGGGGAAAATCCTCCTCTACCAGTTCATCTTCATTCAGATAACATAGTTCATTAATGCCAACCACACATTGAATAGCCTGAAAAGAATTGAATATAGAGATATTATACAAGGACCAACTTACTCGGCACTTTGATTTCTTCAAGTTCTCCAGCAATTCAGCAATCTCAAGCTGCTTCATCACTGCAGCATGTAGTACCTGCAGTAAAACCACAATATGTTTAAACCCTATCCTATCAGATCAGCGTAATCAAAAGTTCTACATGACTGAGAACATATAGATCAATACCCTCTTGGTCTTTTCAAGGTCAAACTCAACAGACTTGATCCTATCCATGGAATCCATAAGCATTTGCTCCTTCTCTAGAGGCATACCATCAGGTTTGTTAAGTTCCTCAAAGACTTTTTCTAGTTTCTGAAGACGTTCTTCACATGGAAGAATATAATCTCTTTCAGAAGCTGCTTCAACAGCTGCTGAATGGTTATTAATGTTATGTTCCATGGTAATTGATGGGTGAACATTGTTCTGTGTTCTCCAAAATTCGAACCTTAAATAGCGGCAGATTGTAACTAGTTTTTCCATGAAAAATGTCAGCACTCTTGCCACATATAAGGCATTTATTTTCTCTACTTTTTCCTTAACAATGCTGAGCCAATTGCTTACAGAAGTGCCTGACAAAAACTTGAGTAGTGTGAGTTCAGAAGATAAGGACACTAGTGAAATACTTGCCAATGAAGTCAGTTAAACCTAGCATGAACCATAGCTACCATGAGTTTCCAACTTCCACATTCAAATATGACAAGGTATATCTGCAACTTGGGTTCCACATAGCATATAAATATAATTTCTTCAACAATTTCATGACAATACCTCCTGAATCTGTTCCACAAGCAACATTCCCTATACCATTAGTTTGCAATGGCTGCTCTTGATTAAGGTGAAAGTGGTCGTTTTCAATCACTTTCTCAACTGCTAGAGACCTATCATCACAACTGTAGTAGCCATTGAGATCTGGTGCTTTAACCTACACAAGATACAGCATTGTGTATGATTAAAAGCTAAAGACACAACCACACATTTGCATTCAAGTAAAGACAAGAATGAGAAATCTCAAATAAATCAGATTTGAAGGTTTCCAAACTGACTTCTTCGTGAACTGGGGCTAAATGAGGACAAGGACAGCTCCTCTGTCTGTTGGGAGAGGAGTAATCATTAATATCAGACCCTGATTCAGCTGTTGATGTATCACTGCGTTGTTCCTGGGAGATGAAAAAAACAGTTAAAAGTCCATATACCCAAAGTAAACACTGGTGAAGTCCCAACTTCCCAATACCAAAAGGACCAAGACTTGCCTTCAGTGATTGCATTTGAAAGGAATCAATTTTCTGTTGTCCATTGGGCACCCTGGTGATTTGCCTCACAAATGTTGCCTCCGCATTACGAACCAGCTATAGATCAGGACATCTGACATTAGTTACCCAAATACTACTATTTTGACAAGGCAATTCCAAGTCATATATATTTTCAAAAGCTAACAAATGTAAATAAGAAACAAGATATACAAAGAAACATTACCTTCATGATATCAGGATCATTCCACGGACCCTTGTTTGACCGAAGACATCCACCTTCTGCAGCACATGTACAAGAACCACCCAGAAAGTCTGGCAAATGACTGTATAGATTCATTTACAAAATCCAAATTAATCAATAAATCTTATAGAAATTACAATGCAGTATGATGAAGGCACAGATGTATACCTAGAGTCAATGACTTCAAGTAATTTATATAAAGACTTGGGTTCAAGAATCTGGAAATTTGGGAAATGAATGTAAAGTCAGTGGCACTGCAGATGAAGATCTTATGAAATATTATCTGGTTATATTCTTCACCTGTATCTTTGCAATAGTTTTGGAATCAAGAAACTTCTGTGCAGCAGGCCAAAGCATCCTCTTAAAGCCAGAACCAGCATTGACAATATACATTTGATGTAATGTCTGCAAATATACATTATGAAGTTTTATATAGTATGGAAGAGGACTGAAAAGAAGTTAATTTAGGAAAGGATGGGACAAAAACCTCAGGATAGTAACTGCTATCTATTTTTGTCATAGCAGACAAGAGATTTGCAGCAGTACGCGAGAAATTTTTCATCCCCTGCATCACACATATCAAGTGCCAGCAAAAATTTCAGCAGAAAAACTTTTCAACAACTTAAAACAAGTTCCTAAAATAGACTAATAGAGAAACACCTGGTCAGGAACACCCTCCTCACCAAATAGATTGATTTGTAAAATATTTAAGGCATATATAATATTTGATAAAATGCTTAAATAATTATATAAATAATCTACTACCAAAAAGCAGCATAAACTATCATGCATACAAAGAGAAAAATCAACTGAAATACACCTGATATTAGCGATAAGGTGCATAAATAATGATTAATTTGTGTAATGCAACATACCAAGCCCTGTACATCCAATATTGTTGTTGTTGAAGAGATCTGTCTCTTTGCTGCAATGGAACATGCTGGAAATTTCTCCAGCAGGGTCCTCTCAAACTCCTGGACGTGGTATTTCAAGTATCGATCTATTGTGGTGATGCGCATTAGGCGGCTTGGATGGGCTTTCCCAAGTCTCTCAATGTAAACTGGCCTACCTTCCTTATCAACTCCATGGTACCCTTGAGGATAATACTGCAATACTTCTTCCAGCTCTCCAAATTCAAAATCCTTCAAATATCATCACCACATTCACGTCAAAACCAAATAAAACATGTATCAAGTGTCTTCTTCTAGCATAGAAAATATGCTGATGCTATTCAAAGATTAAAAAGGCAAATAATTCTATTCTATCATGGACAAACTCTCCTAAATGCTTAACCCATTAGGTAAATGAATGGTTTTATATCTAACATGCCCCCTCACATGAACTATTTGTGCTTGATGCATGGACAGAATTGGGGGTAGCAGAGATCAAACTCTTGACCACTTGATCATAGAAACTCTAATATTGTCAAAGCCCAATTCTCATAAAAGCTAAAGCTATTAGGTGGAAGCCATCAATGGTTTTATTTATGTATAACATAACATGCCTCACTTGATGTGTGGACAATGCAGATTTTTCCTTGTGAAGAAATTGAAGTTATCTATAGAAGAATTAGGCAGCAATGATGGAACTCTTGACCACTTTGCTTGGTCATAAAAGCCCAAATACCATGCCATGGACCAATTCTTTTAAGAGCCTTAGAGCTTAAGCTGTGAGGTGGAGGCTCATGAATGGTTTACTTTAATATCTAACTTGTTCAAATTACAGAACAAACAAATTCAATTCAACATCTACAAAACCATATAATCCAAGGGATTTGGTTTTGCCCTTAGATACACTGAAACATTCTGCAGTCTAAAGCAGGCTATACCTTTCATGGCTATGACATAAATTATTATCATTACCTCAAGGATGGTATCAGTTCCGTATTCCTTTCGCCATGTAAGCATTTCTTCCCACATCTGAATTGTCTTCTCAATGTTAAAGTCCCTAGCTTTAAGAAACCTATCGAGAAGCAGAGAGCACCAGAGCAAAAGTGAGCCAAAAAACAACACTTGGTATTTTGTTGTGCCCTTTTGAATTGATGAAATACCTTAACAATGTATGATAGTCATCATGCCTAGGAGGTAAAGATCCCCTCTCAACAAGTTTTTGGAGCAATTCGTGAACAGCAGTCTCCTCCCCCGCATCTCTTACATCCTCAATGGACACTGATGGAACCCTATAATCAATTTTCCTTTTCCCTCTTTTCTTAAGCGAGTGAGTGAATCTAGTCGACGCGTTCATTGCCTTCTTCTTCAAGGTCCCAATTCTCGAACGCCGCCTCTCGTCCTCCGAATTCTCAACATCGGACCTCCTCTCTCTAATCTCATCATTACTACATTGCCCTTCAAATCCTTCCACACCACATTCCAGCAATAACCATTGAAATACAATATCATCAGTTACTTGCACTCACAAAATCACCCCAATCACAACATACATACAAAAACACTACAATATGGCAAAGAGAGAGCAGAAAATACCTGACATTGACATTTTAGTCGCAACACAAATCCAACGACAACTGATCCTAATCGTTGAATCAGGGAATCAAATTCACACCAAACTCCCTCACATCATAAACCACTGTTCCACACACAACCAAAAATTAAAATTAGAATTAAAAATCATAGGAAAATAAATTACTGCTCCACACAACCAAAAATTAAAATTGAAGGAAAAGTCAAGAAAAGAAATGCATTAAAAACACAAAAGCACCTAACTGAAAATTGTAAGGTACACGAACTCTTGAAATTAGAAACAGAAACAAAATGTAGTGTCATTGAATTGATAGTACCTACAATCTAGAGGTAAATCCAACAAGGTATGAGAATTGTCATTTATGAACCTCTTGTAGCTGTTTCACTCCTTCTGTCTTTAACCTCAATCACACACAAAGCGAGTGAGCGAGCAAAACCAAACTCTGGAAGATTGCAGAATTTTAATAAGAGAACGCAAAGAGTTTGTTTCTTATTTATTATTTATTTTTGTTGATTTATTTTGGGTTCCTTTTGAATGAAGAGAGAGAGGCCAAGTTGGTGATGGAAGGCATTATACATGTGAATATGAATAAAAAGGAAAGGATGGTATTGGCATCGTATGTATATTATAGGGAGAGAAATTAATTGATTAATTAATTAATTAATTAACTAATTAAATGTCATGGTTGGATCCGTGGTTGCATTTATTTATTCCTTCTTCACTCAACACCAAACTTTACCCAAAAATAAACGCATTCAATTCATTTTCTCGCTAATGCTTCATTTTTTCTTGGATCTCACATCACGTAATTAACCACACCGCAACCACCTTTTCCATTTCTAACCATCGTTTTTGCATTTATTATTGTAAAGAAAACGTAAAAATATAAACATTAGTGTGTATGTATAAATATGTATAGAAAGAGAGAGAGAAAACATGCATACATACCTTTTGCGTTTGGGAATGGGGAAGAGAAGAGAAGAGAAAGAGAAAGAGAAGAGACCAAGAGAACGCTGTGGATCCTTCTGCTCTCTCTCTCTATGCTTCTTTAGACTATTATTCTCTCTTTCTTTTTCTATTTCTTTTTTTTTTTTTCTCTTTACTCTTTCTTACCTTTTCCTTTTTTTTTTCTTTCAAGTAACACACTCATAATCTAAGAAATTTATTTCAAATAATAAATAAACTATCAATTTGGATTAAAGTATTTTTTGAAATAATAAAATTATATAAATATTTCTTAAAGTATTAAAAAATATATTACATTGTCTTTTGAATATTAGATTTTCTTAAAACTAATCTAGATAGATATATCAACTTAAAGACTGAATTAATTAATAGTCAATATTTTAAAAACTACTGGTATAAGAAATTATTTAAAAAAGAAAGTGATACTTTAAAGATTAAATTAATAATTTATTCTAAAATAAAGGTGGGTTTTAATCGTATTAAGACATATCAACGTGACATTAATAATTAAATATTATCAGTTTTATTTTAAAAATTAATTTAATAACGCTACTTTATTCTTAAACTAATTATTCATTAGTTTAGAATTTAATTTATGAGTAAATAGTACCGTATAAAAAAATTTATATTATTATCAAATTATAAACTGACATATATAATTTTTTATTAATTTTTATAATAATTATTTAAAAATATTAAATATAATTTCTTGTTGAGTGAAAATATAATATATGTTTTTACAGGGAGATTGAATAGAATTTGAATATTTGTATACAAACATTTTATATTATATAAATCAACCTCATTGTTCATATTTAATTATGTTTAATTAATTAAATTTTTATTTTAATTTATGTATAAATAAATATTTCACCGTATTATAAATATTCTAAGCTTAAATAAAATTATCAAAAAAAATTCGGTAACTTTTTTACAAAATAGTAAAAGTTAATATGCTTATTCCAATCCAATACGTGTAAATTTAGAAAAGTGGAATTGATATTGATGTATTGCATAGTGATATGTAGTTATTTTATAATAAACTTATTCACCACAACATAATTATTTTTTATGGAGGATATATGTTATCAGTAAAAGAAATAAAAAAACAAATATCGATATATTTAAAAAAAAAAGAAAATATAATAACAAAAATAGAATTAAAATTTAAAATATTGTACACATTACCTACTCATTCTACTTTAATAGTTCCGATGATGATGTTTTACTTTTAAAACATGTTTCTTGGTGATTTTTTTTCAACAGATGAAATTTGAAGGGATATGTAAAAGTTGAAGGAAAACTCAAGCAAGACATTAAATAAAGAAGAAAAAAAAAGAATTGGAATGGAAATGAGAAATGAGGTGAGGTTGGGTGGAAAGAAGAGAGTGACGTGCAGGTAACAATAGCAAAGAAGCATGCAGCACCAGTCACCCAAAATTCGTGTCATGGCATCTTTGCTTAGTGCTTTTATTATATTATTATTCGTGTAATGCTCCTGTCTCCACTTTCGGTTTCTTTCTAGTACGTGTCCTATTTCACACTCTTCTTTCTTATTATTCTTTTTCACTTTACTATCTTTTTCCTTGCTATTTATTTTTTTAACTTTATTTATTTACAGAATTCATTAAATTAAAAATTATTTTTTATATATTTTTAGTATAAAAAATTTATGTGGTTAATCAATTAAAAATTATGATAATTATAATTTTTATATGAATCAATAAATTTATTAGATAAGATAATTTGTGATTAAGTGATGTTATAAAAATTTAATAACATTATTGATGTATATACTATTTTTAATTATAAATTATACATATATTAAAATTTTATTAACTACTTTAAAATAATTTCTGTTTTAGTTATATCGATGATACATAAAAATTTAAACTTAAATATTGAGTTTGACGAAAGCCGCTGAAAAGTTAGTTAAAAATTAAAAAGTGAACTAATAGCTAAAAATTAAAAACTGATCAATTAATTTATTGAATTATAAATATTTAAAAAAAATTAAAATAGTTGATAAATATAAAATATAAAATTAATAGTGTTTATATGATATTTTATATGAAATTTAATTTAATTCTATTAATAAAAATATATTTTAGGATAATTATATTTTTATTTTTAATTAAATTTAAAGTCTTGTATTTTTTATTTATAAATTAAATATTTTAATTACATTTGTAGTTTCAATTATTATATATTTTCATATTATGAATTTTACCATTAATCTTATATTATATATTAAAATATTTTCAACCAAATTTAAAATAAAATAAAAATAACATTTACATAAATAGATATTGTACCTTCATTATGTTTATTAGTGTGATAGATAAAATATATTTAGGTATAAAATTTTTAAAAATAATAATAAAAATAAAATAAAATAAATTTATCATATATCATTACAATGTCTCCAAATATTAAAATAATATAATATAATAATTAAAATAAATAATATAATATAAAAAAGTCATAACAATAATAATAAATATAAAATAAAACAAACATATCATCTATCATTATCAATATTTTATAATATTACTATAAAAAAATCTTACATCATATTAATGGAGAAAAAAAAAAGAATGGACATGAAGAGTTACAACCAATTAATTGTTTAATACATTTTGACGTGCAAATGAGTTGAAGAAGAGAAAAATAATAATAATAAAATTTACCTTTTAAAAAAGGTAAAAAATAAAAATTTACAAATATTTTAAAAATAAAATATGGTATTAGAATGTAGCATTAGAATGTTACAGTATGAATATCATATCAAAAAGTTTTATAAAGTTACACTAATTAGTCGAAATAATGTTGAGACATTGATACTCTTCTTCAACTATTTTTTATTTTTTTTGTGTGTGCTTTTAAGGAACAAGATAATATGTTCACTTTCAAGTTTTTTGAGAGAAAAACCTAGATGGTAAAGTGTAGAAATATCCTCGATAGGGTAAATTATTAAATTTATGAGATTTTAAGCAAGTAGAAAACTTATAGAGAATACAAATCTCTTTCCTAGAGATTATTCACTTCTATACAAATTACTCGGTGCATGAAAGAGTTTATTAGAAATGTGTATTAGGTGTTATTGTTATAAAAAATCCACTCCTACAACAGTTGGTGAGGAATTGTGTTTTGTGTAGATATTCACACACACCAATTTTTTTTTCTTTCTATTTTTAGCTTGTAACAGCTCCCAAGACCAAGTGTTTGATATGGCGGTTAAGGTGTTGTGCTTTGCTACTATTTTGGGTTATTATACTTAATGCATGTACTTTTATTGTTATGTAATGTAGTTGCCTCCCAAGAAATTGTGAAGTGCTGGAAATATTTTCCTACACTTAGTTCCTCATTTTTCTATCATTGTTATACTAGATCACCAAAGCTCTAAAATGATGTATAAATACCTAGATCCATTTGTAGTTGGTATGAGATTGCAGCAAAGTTGTTGGTATGTGGTCTTTTTCAACCAAACCACCTTAGTTTTTTCTGAAACCTTTGTTTCTCTCTTCTGATGGGGAGAACAAAGAATATATTTCCAGTTTGGTGTATTGGAGACCATAATCGTTCCTGATGCGTCAGCGTACATATAAGTTCTTATTATCTCCTAACAGGCCAACATGGGTATCCATTCATTAAGCCCATATTGAGTCATTTTAGGAAGTTCATTTTGATTACTTAAATTGGATCACTTTAGGATTAAAATCACCTTAAATAAATAGCTAATATAATTATATATTAAAATATGATGCCCAAAAAATTAAAAGAAATTACAAATTTCTAAAAATCTCCCACTTGAGCTTCATATTCTCTTGAAACATTTATATTACAAAATTCCTTAGGCATGCCTGTATGCTATTTATCTTTAGACTTCCTCTTAATACAATCTAGTTCATCTTGTACATTAACAATGAAAACATTACAACTTTCATCACAAATAAGCGTGATTAAATCACGATGATCACCATATTAATATACTCAATGACATAGATCAAATATAGATGAGTGACATGGAAATTACATGCAATGTGATATTAAACATGTCTATTTTCTATTGGTCCTTATTTTCAATCTTTAGTGGAGATCAATCTAAATTCTTTGAATGTAACACAATTGTTACATATAAGAAGTGAGTTCAAAATGTAAACATTAACCATCAACTTTATTTCTACAGAAAATAAAGAACAACAAAACTGTTCAAATTGAAACATAAAACATACAGACTCCCACTGAACTAAGGTATCCTAAGGAATAACACCCATATGAGCAGTGTGCTCATGAAAGACCTTAGGTATTAGCCCTTTAGTCAATGGTATTCTGAACTCTTTCTTTAACAACCAGAAACTTGATGTTGATGAACTTTGACTGTGTAGAACTCCTATTGTTGTTGGAGTAAAGGATTGTTGAATTATTGTCACAGTATATTTTCAATGGCCTTTCAATGTCATCGACCACCCGTAAACTAGTGACAAAGTTTCACATTCATATTTCATGGTTGGATGCCTCGAAGCAAGCCACAAACTTTGTAGCCATGGTTGAAGGGGCTATAAGAGTTTGTTTAACAGACTTCCATGAAATAGCTCCTCCAGCTAGCATGTAGATGTATTCAGATCTAGAGCGTTTGTTGTCTTGACATCCTGCAAAAATTAGAGTCAGAGTACCCGATGATCTCCAAACCTTTAGACTTTCAATAAGTGAGCATGTATCCTTTTGTTCTCTTTAAGTAACACATCACGCATTTAACTACGTTCAATTGCTGCATTCCAAGATCACTCAAATACCTGCTCAAAACTCCCACCACAAAAGCAATGTTTGGACGAGTACAAACTTGAGCGTACATTAGACTCCCCATTGTTGAGGCATAGGAAATCTTTTGCATCTCATTTCTTTCAAGGTCATTATTGGGGCACTGTTTGAGACTAAATTTGTCTCTCTTGGCTATCGGGATGTTTTCTGATTTACTATCTTCCATGCCGAATCTATGTAAGACTTTGCTGATATAGTTCTCTTGTGACAACCTTAGGATACCTTAAGAACGATCTCTTAGTATCTAAATGCCCAATACAAAAGAAGATTCCCCAAGATCTTTCATCTTGAAATTATTCGTCAGAAATCTCTTGGTTTCATGCAACAAGCATGTATCACTACTAGCAAGTAGTATGTCATTGACATATAATACCAGGAATATGTATTTACTCCCACTAAACTTGTGATATACACAATCATCAACTACATTTGCCTCGAAACCATATGAGGTAATGACTTGATGGAACTTGTGATACCATTAACAGGAAGCTTGTTTGAGGCCATAGATAGATTTCTTTAGTTTGCATACCATAAACTTAAGATTCATTTGAAACAAAGTTTTCAGGTTGTATCATATAAGTCGTTTCATCAATGTCACCATTTAGAAACACAGTCTTAACATCCATCTGATGTAGCTCTAAATCAAAATGAGCTACTTGTGTCATTACAATTCTAAAAGAATCCTTTGAAGATACTAGAGAAAGGGTTTCTTTGTATTCAATTGCTTCCTTCTGAGTAAAGCCTTTAGCAACTAGACAATCCTTATATCTCTCGATATTACCCTTAGAATCCTTGTTTGGTTTTAAATATCCATTTGCAACCAATAGGTTTCACACCTTCAAGTAATTCGATGAGATCCCAAACGTCATTATTTTGCATAAACTTCAACTCATCTTTCATGACATCAATCCATTTTTTAGAGTTAGAACTTTGCATAACTTGACAGAAGTTGATTGGATAATCTTCTATTAAACCAATGTCATCCTCATGTTCTTGGAGAAAGATAATGTAGTCATCTGGAATTGCATGTCTCCTCTCTCTGATGGATCTCCTTAATGACACTTCTTGAGGTTGTTGAGGCTGCTCTATAGGTGTTTAAGGAAGAACCTCATCATAGTCTTATTCTGGAACAATGTCAAGAACAATATTGTGAACATTGTCTCCTATTACTGGTGTTGTTTCTTGAATAGTAATAGGCACAAGAACTTGACCAATGTCATTAACAAATTCTTCCTCAAAGACAACATTCCTTATGATCTCTTCCTTCTCAAACTCAACTTCCTCAAGATTCAAAAAAGTATTTTGAAGTGGGATCATAAAACTTATAGTCTCGAGAGTGTTCAGCATAGCCAACAAAGTAACAGCTAACAGTTCTTGAATCCAGTTTTCTTCATGTTGTGACACCCTTCTACCCCGAATACTTAAATTAACATAATCAAGTAAATAAAAAGGAAGACAAGGTAACAGATAAAACCAAGGAAACTCAATTCGTATTAAGGATAAAAGGTTCACATGGTCATTATCATGTTCAAACATTAAGTACACATAAAAAAATTATCCCATAAATTATTAATGTTGATCTAAACACGTCATTCATGTGTTGGACACATATTTCAATATAAATCACTTTCATTTCTGTATACATTTAGTGAGTTATTGATATGCCCATCATTTTCAAATATTTAATATGGAAAAGTATGTAGGAAAAGACATAGAACCATTATTCTAAATCTCAAGCCTCGATGTCACACAAATCAAAACAAGACCCTGCCTCTTCAAAACTCGACACCACGAGTGCCCTCAACATTACCTAAAAGAAAACCACAAGAGAAATAGCATTCAATCATATATAAATGCAGATAGTACCCCAAATCCCACCCATTACCGTACCCAATTACTAACAGTTAACAAATACTCATATATCAATCACACGTTCCATCGCATTCAAAATCAATCACATTCCATTCATGTTTACAAAATGCATATGCTCATCACCACACCTAAGAGTCTCGATTCGAAACTCCACACCTAAGCGTCTCGATTCAGAACTCCACACCATGGGCGAACCTTCTCAATCCCATTAGCCATCACTAATGATGGCCACACTGTTAAACACCCCATATGGTCGGTGTGTCGCATAGTTAAACACCACCTCTAGCCCGTGCGAAGAAATTCTACACAACCGTCGTTAAGCACCACCTATGGCCGGCGTGTAGCATGGTTAAACACCACCTATGACCCATGCATATGAATGTCCCCCATCATTAGTCCACCCTGTTAAACACCACTTTTGGCCAGGGTCCCCTATTAAACACCACATATGGCCACGATTATAGCCACGTCTGGCTTCTCATGCATCTCGTGTCCATGCTCAATGCATTCTCATCCATATTCTCATTCTCATGATGCATACATCATTTACACAGTCCATAATCATGCCAAAATCATATCAATTTAGCCATCATTACCATAAATCATTTATAAGAACGCACAGAAACGCACATAAAACACCATTGAATTCCACCCAATTTCACCATTACACACAAGAGTCACAAATTGAACCTCAACCATGAATAATCATAAACAATCACGAGAATCAAGTAATTAAGACGATTAACCATATAATTTCAAACGAAAATCACATTAAGGCAAAATGTTAATCCAAGAATTTAATCCCCTTCAATTGCCACAAGACACCATACAATAACAATTATTAATAAGGGCTGTAGGGAAGACCCTACTGCTCTTTCTTATGTAAATGAAACTCAAATAGTGAGATAGAACTGACATCTCTGCATACTTGGAAGCATAATAAAGAAAACATGTTCATCAAAGTCGTTCTTCTTGTTCCTTTGGGATTCCCTCTAGAGGTTTTCCTTCACACTAAAGGCAACTGATTACATTATCAATTAAGTCAGTCAAAACCACGGTACACATTGACGAATCTTTTCTACCGATTAAAACATCTTAAGAACGATTTGATGCAGCCTTGAGACGATCTGAACACCCTAGCTCCTCTTCCCTACAGATCTGCGTTCTCTCTCCTCTAGGTCTGACCGTCTGACGCGCAAAACACAAATTGGGGTAGACTGATTACCCCATGTCTAATATTCTAACTAGGTCGGGTCAACCCTGACCCACCTGTCAGCCCCCATTAATTCAATTAATTAAATTAATAAATGAAAATAGTTCATATTAATGTCTCATCAGTTTATAAAATCATTAACTTCTCTATTAAAATAAAATTAAATGTAAATATTTAAGTACTAAATTAATTTTCTGCCATCATTAAGAATAATAATAATAATAATAATAATAATAATAACATTTCAGTTTCAAAATGCAATTATTTAATAAAATAATTTCCTACAAGAATTAATAATTAAAATAAAATTGATAATAATAATAATGAAATTTATTTCTAAAAAATGATTAAATAAATTTTAAGATGTTACACATGTAGCTTATAAGGTTGTGCTTTAGTTGGACAACCTCAAATGTGCAAATATTTGATATTTGACTTTTTTTCCAGTCCAAAGTTCATAAGGGGTTTCGTTAACTGCTTTAGTTGGCACCCTATTAAGGATGTAATTGCAGTCTTTAAAGCTTCTCCCTAAAGTGACTATGGTAAAGAAGAATGGCTAATCATACTTCTCACCATATCCTTAAGAGTTTAGTTTCGTCGTTCTACCATACCATTCATGCTAGGTTTGCATGGCATGGTGTATTGTAGATCAATTTCACACTCTTTAAGAAAAAAGACAAAAGGCCTTGGACATTGTTCTCTTGATCCATCATATCTACCATAGTATTCACCACCAAGATCATATTTGATGGCTTTAATTTTCTTTCCAAGTTAAAGTTCAACTTCAACTTTGAAAGACTTGAAAACGTCTAGGGATTGAGACTTCTTATGTATCAAATATAGGTAACCATACCTAGAGTAATTGTCTATGAACATAATAAAGTATTATTGTCCATTCCATGAAGTTATAGAGAAAGGACCACAAATATTTGTATGTATTAGTTCTAAGACATCCTTAGCTCTTTTGGCACCTAATTTTCTTATGTTTGTTCGTTTTCCCTTGATGCACTCAACACAAACTTTAAAGTTTGATAAGTCTAAGGGTTCAAGAATTTCACTGACACAAGTCTTTGAATTCTTTGTTTAGAGATATAACCTAAATGTTTGTGCCAAAAGATGGCTGAATTCTTAATTAATTTTCGTTTTGTACCTCGTGAACCAATTTACAATATTTCGTTATGGGAGCTAACAACATTAAACATGTATATATTATCAACCAAAACTATAATTTAATCTATCAAAAAAAGTTGTTTATTAAGAGATTATTATTTGCACCTAAAGGAGGTAAGCTTACTTTGTATCAAATCACTTAGCTAAAATCGGAATCGTTGTCCTATGATTAGTTACAAACAACATCAGTAAGAGCATTGGATTATAGTGAGTCACTTTCTTAAAAAGATGATTAAATATTACTACAAAAATTAATTGATACTATTGATTTTTTTACAATAACAAAAAATTTATTGGAACATGGTAGATTGTGGTAGGTTTACATTATAAAGCTTATTGATGGTAGTAACTTTGACATCAATTTGTGGGACATCAATTTGTGAGACATTAAAGTGGGAACATTGACAATGACTTAGCTATCAGCAAACACCAAAATTGTATTTATGTATGTGACAAACTACATTTTATATGTTGAAACTTGGTATATGTAATTGTGACTTATTGACACAGTGCTTACTTGGTTGTCAAGTACTTCACGTGATAAAATAAGAATCATTTCATAATTTTTAATTTATTTTTCTAATTAATGAGGAATTATTGTATTTCTAATTTTAAATGGTACATTATTGATTTATTGATTAATTTATTGATTAATTATGTAATTTTACTTTAATGTTGGAGTAAAATATTTTTGTTCTACCATTTAAATTTTCATTTCTATTATTAAAAGTGTTTATTTATTTAGAAGTTCTTATTTACACATTGTGGAGATAACATTTTTACACCACACCATATTAGTGAAAATTATTGTCATTGTATAATTAAAGACAACACCAATGTGAGTAATTGATAGTAAGTGAGTCACACTCATAAGGAGAGGATTAAACACTAACAAATTAATTATTATCAAAGATTTTTTCTCGATAATAAAAAGTTCATTGGAAATGCATGATAGATTGTGGTGGGTTTACATTGTAAAGCTTGTTGATGGTAGTAACTTTGACACTAATTCATGGGAGATTAGGATGGAAATATTGTCAATGACTTGCTATAAATAAGCACCAAAATTGTTTTTCCTTCAAAATGGTTGAGTATATTTTTAAAATTTACTGATGATTTTGTCTATGACTAAGTGTAGAAAGAATTTATCAAAGATAAAATAGTTGCTAATTATAAATTAAAAAGTAAAAACTACTTGCAAATCAAGTAATTGGTAATTTGACTTTTTTTTATATATATAAAAACTACTAAGTGATGTTTCAATATAAATAAAAGTAAAAAAAAAATTATATCATTTGACATTATTCTCGATTGTCATAATTTACAAATTTCTCATAGCCAACAAGTATTTTTCTCCTCTTTTTCACGTATTTTTTTCTTCTATGTTCTAGTTGTCATTTCATTTGCTTGAGTTTCTCCTTGAAGTATTTTTGAGAAACCATTTCTTTTTTAGTTTTTGTTAGTAGTTTCATGTTTTAAACTAATGCCTTTATTTGTAATGTTATTGTTATACTAATGTTTGCTCCCTTTAAGCAAACTCTCATTATTTTCATCTTTATTTTTATTTTAAGTATCTTTTAAAAATTATTTTCTTCCAATGCTCTGTAACATGAATGGATTGATTTAAAATGGTAATTAGAAGCAATATTATAAGATAGATGATTTATAGTTTACTTATGATGGTAAAATCCTTTGGATTATCCCTTTCTATGTTGTCCTTTTAGAGAAATTAGACCACTCAATTGAATTGTTTTACTAAAATTATCCCCAAAAGATTGTTTATTAAAAAATAAAAATCAATTGATTAATTTTATTTTTAGTAGAAATTCAACTCATTTTAATTTTAATTTATAATCTTTTGATTTAAGTAATAAAGAGGACACCAATTGAACCCAAAAGGACCAAAAAGACTTATAAAAACATAATATTGACATCTATTATGATGAGCCAAAGGCATTTAGTAAAAGCACAACATACACGCAAAAATCATGGGACATCTATTTAAGTGTTGGAATTTTAAAAAAATAAATAATTGATTTCTATTTTTAAAAAATAAATATCATGATAGAGGAATGTTAGGCATCACATTTCTAATTTACGAGAAGTGACCTATTTCTAATTTATGAATGTTGGGCATCCAAGTGGACTAGGTGCCCTTTTTGAATTCAAGTGTTAGGTGTCTTACATAATTCATTGTGTACATACATCAATCACTTAATTGTAATTTTATTGGGTGTCTCATCCCCTTATAAAAAGGTGCAAAATACCTTTGGAAGAGACCTTTTATCACTTTACACAATCATCGTACCTCTTTAGAAGAATTCTCTAAAGACTTTACTAGTACAAGAGTGATGAAAATGGTAGATGTTCACATCTTTTCAAGTATCTAATGAATTTTTCTTATCTTCCCTATCTCTTTTGTTTTCTTTTACTTTCTCCATGTCTAGTTAAATCTCCATTATTGAGATTGAATGAATTTTTATAAACACTATAAAGCTTTGATTTTGGGTGATTAATAAAATTTAGTTTCTTTTAATTTTGTATTTATATTTTATATTATTAATGCATTTTAGGAATTAGCCACTATTTGGACAATTCTTTTTTAGTATGTTAAATGAAAATTTAATGCGTAAATATGTTTTAAGAGTTGATCCTTGTGGTTTTTTAGGCTAGAAATAGCTATTCAACTCTCCTGGCCTCATAGAGATCTTTATCTTCATGGTTGTTCCTTTTTAGTTTCACCTAATGAATTAAAACTTATAATTAAAAATAAATATATATTTTCCTAAGAAACTAGGATTAAAATAAATTAGTAAATCTGACAGTCAAATTAAAGAACTAGGTTCAATTAACCTTAATGGAATTTGTTGGTGAAATAGAATGAAACTCAATACCAACACTTTCTTTTTTGTGTTCTTGGTGTTCTTAATTTAAAATAAAACTCTAAAAAAAATAATTTTTATTTCTTTCTTTAATTTAATTATTATTATTATTTTTCTCAACCAATTTAAATCCTAACCTTTCTTGTGATTCTTGAGGAAAATTATCTTTGTGAATTACTAATTGACCTTTTCAAACCTTGAGAACAATAGTTTATTTTTATTATTTTATTATTACTTGTAACAACTCGATATACTTTTTGTGGTCCAATGAAACAAAATTGATGCATATTATAGTGTAAAGAAATATGTAACATTTAAATTCATATAGATGAAGTTCCTTTATGTTTAATTAACTAGATTGATACACTATTTTACGATGTGGATATAGATGTAACTCAACTTTACATTGTTCATCTCAAATCTTTGATACCCCCTCATGTCAAGGACTAAATATTTTAAGTGTGAGATTTGTAAGACTGAATAAATGCAGGTAGTTTTATAACGACTCAATTGCGGGTGAACCAATAAGTCTAACAAAGGATATACTATAATACCATATTAAAATATAAGTTTAAACCTAACTTAATCCTATAAAATTGACTTATAAAATAAGAGTTTCCCCCTATTTACATACCTCAATACCACAAAACCGACTTGTGAAGTGAGATATGTCCTCATTTATATACTCTATTATCGTCATCTCACTTGTCAATATAGAATCTCCAACACACTATTGTGTTTGTTGATAAACTTTAATGTTGTGTTTGTCAATTTGATCAATAACTTTGTTGAGGACATTTCGTATTTAAACATGTATACTATCATTTTTTTAATTTGTCATGACATGACCACAAATTCATGAGTGACATGTAATGTTTTATGATGCCAATTTTTTTAATTTGTTTGTTGTGTAATTTGTAGGTATTGCTAAAAAAACCCATAATTTTGTAGGTGACCTTGTTATTTATGGGTAGAAACTTGATTGTTATTCTTGTATGATTAAGTTAAGAGGCAATAAGGACTTCCATGCATGAAACTTATTTAGATTTATGAAATAAATCATTAACTCCATAAGTTATTTGTATCTTATTTCAACAAGCTTCTTAATGAAACTTGTTAAAGTGTGTTCTTATAAAGTTATTTTAATGTTTCATTGTAAAATATGTCCTAAGCTTATATGTAATAAGATCTTATTGAATAAACTATGAATTCAGTTGTTTATCCAAATAAATCTTTAGTCTAAATATAAGAGATTTTCAATTGAAATTTATAAATGATTTTTAAGAGTTTACTAATCAAGTAAAGAATGAGACATTTGGATGCAAGTTCATGTATTTTCTGGCCAATGAGTAATTGAAGATTCACTTATAAAGATACATGTTCAAGTTGAATTATTACATTTGGATAGAGCATGATAAAATGATGATAATTTTATGAGTGATTCAAATATCAAAATAAGATGTTGTAAATACTTAAGACTTCGTGGAGGATAATATGTGGCATGACAAATCTATTGAATATGTAAGGATGGTGTTGAATTAATGTTTAGGGATCAAAAACCTAATTAAGAATGTTGTAGTTTTTCACCATGAAAACAATATAAATATTTATTTGAGATGAGCTGCTTATGATGATGTTTGATAAAATAATCATGCATTCATGCATAGTTGCTATTGTCATTATGAGCATGCATGTAAGTCTATTTACTAGTGCGAAAAAGTTAGCAAAGGCTTGCTTAAGTAAAAGTATCTTAGGATAGGACATGCAATTCTATAAGTGACCAAGGTGATCGCAAACCCTATATCGTGATAATGATAACTACCTTGCATGTTTGCTCCAAAGTCAGATATTAGTGTTACTTGAATGGTTATGACACATGCCACCTTTTTATCTTATGATGTAGTGTTTATTATTGTACCATATTTAAAGGACACGTCTAAATTAGCTATTAAGGCATGAGGCTTGACAAATCTGTCTCAAGAAAGAATTCACTTGAAACTCTAGTGATGATATTCAGATTAGAATAATTAGGATAGAATTTTAGTTACGTCAAGTTTAGAGAATGAGTATTTATCCTAGTTTCACACATTTTATTTTTTTTTGCATACTTTGTTTGATGTGATCCAAAAAATATCGTATATCAATATGTTTGAAATTATTTATTACGGTTTGAGTAACATATCTCATTTAATCACATTTCATTATTCGAATCATTTAATTGAGAAATTGAGATGATGATACTATTCTAATGTAAAAATTGTATTCGTATTACTATAAGTAAAGTAATGTAAATTCTATTTAAAAACTTAATCTTCAATATTTTTCATTAGTTAGTTTATAATACACTTGAGATAGACTGGATCACCAGGCACAGGATCCAAGTCCTCAATTTACTTCAGGTAGTGAGTTCATTATACCTATGTGCATTATAATATTCTTGTTCTTGAGTTACAGTGTTGACTTTTTGGTCAACATTAAGCAGTTTGAATTGACTATTGTGTTGAGGCCGAGATGTTGAGTCTCGAACTCAGTCCGGAACAGTTTAGACGCAGTAAAAAGTGGATCGAGTGTGACACTTGAATTAAGTGTGGTTGTTCCGTTCTAGTTTTTAGTTTTAAATTTATTATATTTTCACTTATATGATGTGTTTTTATTCTTGTATAGGGATTGTTACAACTTAGAGAGGAGCTTTGGCACGGATTGATTGTACATTTCACACTAGTACCAAGGTTACTCACATTACAATTCATTCAAATTGTAATTTTAGACTCCCGAATGTTGCTACCCCAAACACATTTACCACCTTTTTTTTTCAAATGATGCAGAAACTATTTGACACAATGTTTATGAAGAATCAAATTTTGATGAGTTACCAAGTACCAACCAAATATGGTATACTTGAACCGAACCGGATTAACTCGTACTCTTCTAATTATGTATATCATTTTGTCCCTAGACCCGACCACCGATTACAGCCCTAATTTTTCTATTAAATAAAAAAAGGTATCAATCAATGGCAAGATCACACAATAAATGAACTTGATGGAAAGACAAGTAGTAATTATATAAAAACTATTTGACCCCCAAAAAGGTATTTTCACAAATTTATAATCTAGATTAGATACTACAAAATGTTACCCATACATGCACGCATTGAAGTAGATATTATCTGCTTCACAATCTGGGTACAAACCATAACATTACCTTCCTCACAAAACCATATCAAAACTGTCATTGCAAGCTTAAATATAATTATAACCCCATAATATATATAATATAGACAGATTTGGTGAATATCTAACCAAACCGCCTAACCAACACTAAAAAAGCAAAAAATCACCAAACTCAATTGGACCTTTACTACGTGCTACCATCTTTAAACCTCCCCCAAACTCAATGTAAACACACTGCACATAGAACAAGTTAGAACTGGCACTATGGTGCCAGTGCCCCGATGGCAGTTCAGGGCATTCGTTGACAGCATCACCTGAGGCACGGTAAGTGCTGATGTAGAAAATTAACACAAGCTCCAAAAGCCTTCTCACCCTTTAAGGACAATTTACCCCCTGGTCTTGGCCCTCTTCATACCAAGGCTGTTGTGGAACGGTGAAACAGAACCAGACATCGGAGAACCCTCCTCGCGAAGAGTGCCATTCAGCATTGCTAGTTCCCGAAGTTGCTGCTTCTTGTAGAAATCCTGAGATTCATCCTGAAAGATAAAACTTCAAACAATTAGAACAAACAATGTCCCTGTAAAGTTGTGTGCCACTACCAATCTCAATTTAATTCACAAGAACGTACCACTGGTTTGAGCAAATCTTCAAGTATTTCACGTGCCTGCATCAGGCGAGCATCTACTATTTCAACAGGTAATTCTGCCTCAACTAGAATGTGGAGAGGTTCATTCAGATGCTCATACCCAGGTTTCCCTCTCATCATTTCCTCCTACAAAATATATGATCAAAACTTGTCCACCAGAACTACCTAATAATCCAACCAAAATCTACAGAACATTAAGCAATATGAACATGAAATTGGATTTACTAAGGTGGTGGTTGGACACCAGAGCATAAAAAATTATGAACTGCAAAGCATTTACTGCATGTACATTAAGACAGTACAGGGTGCTATACCAATTATTAAAATTATTTTGTCAAGATCAATGGAACACAAGAATAGCCTGAAGAAAGTCGTACATCTCTTGATAAAATAAATAGTAATATATTTAACCAGATGTTGGAGTAAACAGAATGATTTGATATTATTATATGACAAATGATAAAAATATCTTCTAGGTGGATTTCATATTTTCATCATCTTAGTGCAGTAATTTTATCTGGGGTACAAATGATCATGTTAGACTTGCTACAAATAATGAAATGTTTATTCTTACCCTGGTTGGATCCTTAATGCTACCTCGGCCCCTGATCAAGACACGACACTCAGTCGTTGCTTCTACACGCTTTAGAGAATTTCCTCTAGGGCCTAGGAGGCGACCAACAAAGTTAAACTGCAATAAACTAAAGTCAATAGTAGATCTTTCTATAAAGAAAAAATTTAATATATATCGCGGCAGAGATGAGATCCTCCATACATTAGGAAATGTGTCCACAGGTATATCTACTCTGACCGTCTTTTTAACAATAAGACCAGACGAGCTACCTTGTGGACTCAGCCAGTTTGGTGTTGATGAGGACTGTAACAAGCCTGGCCGCTGCATGTTTTAATTCCAATGTCAATTACAACAAGAGATATGGTGATCTATTTACTGGCATGCAGATGAAAACACTATTGTATCAGAGGCCAGCTAGAGATCACCAAAAGGAACTACACTAGCTGCTGAAAATAAGTTGAAAACATATAATGAAAAGTAAACACGTGGAATATCAACAGCCATGACACACATAGCGACAAAAATGTACGTATGTGTCCTGACTATGACAATCAAGGAGGACCAGTGTGTCAGAAAATGGTGTTAAATGAACTTTGAAATTACAGCTGAACCTGAACTCAAACCATTAAGGGATTAGGATAATTTAACAAGCCATTTTTGGCAACTAGCTAATAAGTTAATTCCTTAAATCTCATAAACTTCAGTTTCACTTTCCTTTAAATGGCTAATGTTAGCACACTTTCCTTTAAATGGCTAATGTTAGCATTCTACCATAATTCATGTTAATATACTCAGATTTTTCCAGCTGGCACTGTTAATCACATCTGTGATCTGGTATAAAATTGTAAAGGCAGTCAAGTATTGACATCTGATTTATCTTGATACAAAAAGACAAGATCCACTAGCAGGACTATAGAAACAGAAGCTAAGCTATAGTATAATTGTCAGAGCTTGATGTTAGCTTTTGCACTACCTGTCACAAACAATTAGAACTACAATCACTAGAACAACTGTCATGAGTTAGCATGAGATGTAAAATTGAGTCAGAAATACTTCTAAAATACAGAATTAGATGAAAATGAATTAATGAAGTTATGTTAATGGTTAGTATCCATACTTCTGATTGAAATCGTGATGCCCATCCGTTCACATCGGCACCTCCATTTGAAAATATTCCTCCAGTAGCCAGGGGGCTAGCATGTTCAAGCCCACTTTGACCTAAAACTGATGCATTCCCCAACAGCGTGGTTACACGCAATATTTCTGCTCCAAAAATGTCAATTTTCAAGAATAAGATGTACCAGTCAGCATTTGTTACCATGTTAGCAGTCACTACATAATCGATGCAAAACGGATGTTTGCTGAGTCAGTAAAAATTAATGCTATCCTTATGAGATATGTTTCAGTTTTTTATGGTAGTACTGTGAAAGGTAAGGAGGGAAATATGCAGTCAATTGTCAACTAACATTTAAAGAAAAGGATATTATACACTTAAATTAAAAGAAGAAAACCTTTCAAAGCCATTTAGTAAACCAATTCAAACAGGTATACCCAATGTTAAAAACATCTTCTAAAAACTGAATGATATACTAAGGAGTTGTTTTTACATTGAAACATTTCAAGAGTTTAACCAATTATCTTGTAAGCACATACTATTAGAATAACATAAAGCAGCAATAACATATACAAGCTGGGAAATTTTCTTTTGCTGCTTTCTCAGAAGAAAAACAATTATTAATAGCAAATCAGATCCAATAACCTATACAGACAAACTAAACTCACAAAATCAAAATAATTGACCCTCTATATCCCATTCAGATAAGCAAAAGAGCAATGGCATCTAATTGTATCAATTCCTTAACAACTAATACATCAACTCAAGAAACAAAGCTTTCACACAATTAATAAGTATTTTAAAGGAATCATTTGTCAATTAACAAAGCATATAATAAACATCTGATCCAATTTGGGAGTTGAAGGAAAAGAGGAAGAAATGAAGAAAATGAAGGGGAAGGAAAAGGAAAGAAATTTGAGGTTAAGTAATAAATTTTCTTCCCTTTGTGGATGTTTAAAATCCCTCCAAATTAAAGGATCTCTAAAATGTTAATAGAAATTAATAAGTGAGGATTTTGTAAGGTTACATGATAATCTCTCGGTTTCCTCTCCACATTTTAAAAACTCCCAACAGAGAACATTTTATCAAATCCTTTTCCTTTTTCCTCAAATCTCCTTTATCCAAACAAACTCAATAATAGAAAAGGGATCATTTTTTATAAGGTGAATGAGAAGGCTCGTCATGTTGTTTAAGAGCCTCAATTCCTGCACCTATTGAGTCACTCAAGAAGAATCTGCCCAACTTTTTGCTTTGCATTTAGGGTATTCATTTAAGGGCCCAACTAAAATGTGTATGGATTATAAACCCTATACTTTCAATTGAGATCAAGAACACAACACAGATTTCCTGCCACTAGTCTTGTTAAAGTCAATTAAAAAGTCATGTTCAACCTAGAGTTCCCAGTAAGTTTGAATGTTATTCCACTTAAAATCTTTACCCTTTCCAACTAAATACATTTTGTTGCAGATAGTATCACTGTTTCTACTGTCATGTGAAGGAAACTACGAGTTAACAAGTTTCTCTCTAACAGCTAGAAAACCATCTGTGGCAATTCTAAGAAGAAACCTCACGAGAGAAGAAATAAAGTAATAATAGATCAAGAGAAGGATAGAGAATAGGAACTCAGGAAAGATATATCTGCTTTGGAAGATACGAAGAACAAGGAGAGAACTCCTTCACCAGGGTGGCCCCTTTCACAACTTATGACTGGGCTTAGTACAATAACACATCCCCTGTACAACATTTCCCCCTACTATTAAATGTCCCTACCCTTAACTGTCAAACCCTTTGCCATCTCTGACTGACTGACTGCCTGATCACTTGACTAACAACTAATTATTTTTCTCTTCTGCTCCTTCTCTAATTCACCTTCCAGATCCACTCTTCAACTTCATTGTGCTGGGGCCTAATACCATCCAAACCCATTCCCGAAACCCAAAAAAATTGGGCAATTCACCATTAAAAAAATTGAAAAAATGGCAAAAATAGTTAAAACTCAAATAACAATAGGCCTCAAAAGTATTAAACCTGTCAATCATTTACAATAATACTATTGCTTCCTATCAAATGTATGCCAGATTCTTAATCTTATGTCCTTCCAAAATTCTCCAATCTCAACAAACTTATATAGGTTTATCAACAAATTAATGAATAATAAATATATATACACATGTACATATAAGTGTATTATGCTCTTCAAAGTTCAGTGTAATTTTCTAGTACAACATGCAAATATTTACATTTATCCTTTTCTATTACCTTTGTACTTTTGTAGTATTATGAGCATACTGTACATTTACAGATTTTCATAAATAAATCAG
Organism: Mucuna pruriens; assembly: GCA_025330945.1. Lineage (NCBI taxonomy): Eukaryota > Viridiplantae > Streptophyta > Magnoliopsida > Fabales > Fabaceae > Mucuna > Mucuna pruriens. Next base: position 2,113,340 of record JAENHJ010000086.1, on the reverse strand, counting down.
CACAGGTTAGTACAAGTCCACAGCTATGCTCCATCCAAGTGAAAATTGTCGGCTTTCACACAATGTGTTGGCATATTCAGCTCTCAGAATAGCATTAACATTCAACAAAAAATCTTTACACTTCAACTGATCATAAACACTTTATTGGCTTCCTAAATTGTATCTACACCATATGGTAAAACTGGACAAACAATTGATATACTTTTCATTTATCTTTCATCAAGAATAGCCAAGTAACTCAAGTACAGTCATCAATGAAAGAAACTGACCATTTATTGCTAGAAATGCTAGAAATAGTGACTGGAACCCAAAACATCATGCTGAATAAGATCAAAAGGGGCACCACTTTATTAGAACTGGAAAGGAAAGTGATATGATGGTGCTTTTAACAAGTTGAGTGACAAACATCAAAATGAAAAGATTCAACTCATTGGAAAATAAAGACCAAAACATTGATATCAATAGCATAAAGGAAGGTATCCAAGATGCTTATGCTGAATTCAAACTAGGGCACCAGGAGTGTTTGCAGTCACCGTCATGCTCCCACTGTTTCTTTCTAGTTTCTGCTTCTTCAAAAATTTTACATCAGCCCATTGATTTCAATCTCTCATCACTGTCATGCTCAAAACCCATACCTATCATCCACCACAATCACAGTCTCACAGACACCATCCATGGAATCTTCCAGCTCACCTTCCCTTGTGTCTGCCGCCTCCAAATCTTCCTCATCATTGTACTCAATCACACTGTCACCACATCCTACCACGTTCTTTATTTTTCTTGTCTCTCCATTTTCTTTTTCCCCATTTTCTTTCCTCTCATTTTCTCTCCATTGCCATCAGGATTTGCGTGTGAGCAAGGTTATCAATGGTAGATGGCAGAATATGGTGGAAGGCCAAAATTCTACCATATAAACACGCAATTGCGGCCTATGGTGCCACCATTGCAGCCTATGGCGCCACCATAGCGAGCCTCCCTTCATAAATTGCCTGTGGCAGAGGGGTCAAAAAACGCCACGTTATAGCATTATGGTGCTATAATGGTTATTTAACAACATTGTGTGTGAGAGAGAATTCGGGTTTAATCAAGGAACCACTGTAATAGGTGCAGTTCAGGCTAAGACCCACCAAAACAAAGAGGCATCCCAACAAATAAAATGAGATAAGCACAAAGGTGAATGGTGGTTGGGAAGATGGAGCTCACATGCCAGCTGGGGAAGTGGCATGTGAGGGCACATGTCAAGGTCTCCAGCAACAAGGCTTTGGAGAATGGCCAGTCTAGAGGTTCTGCAGCAGTATGAGGACAAGTACTGAAGATTATGTGGCAGAAGGAACAGGACAAACAATGAAGGTGTGCAAATGGAGAAAGGAGGTTGTGTTGAAGGCCAGGGTTGGCCCACTACAAGAACTGGGTTCTCAAAACAAATCAATGAAGTCCAAGGCAGCAGAAATAGAGACTCGCAAATCAGGAGCTCTAACCATGTTGGGAGGGAAATTTCTTAATATTATTTATATATAGGCAGTACATTATATACACTAAGCAGTATCATCTTCCCTAATATAAGTCAAAATTATGGCAACTATCAATCTTCCCGAATTTATAATAATTATGGTATGTTACACCAACTTATAATGATAAAAGAGATTAAATTCACTTTTAAACAGAATATATACATTATAGTATGAATCTACCAAAACACATTTCATATCTCCAAATATAATTACACTATTCACATTGAAAACAAATTGACACATACTTTACTATATTGGGTGTATGCAGAATACATAATTTTTTATGCATGTAACATAAGTCCAACAACTATATTAATTCTCATAGTCTGTATTTCCATGGGACTACAAAACATTAAGGCAGATAATCAATCATTATTATTTTAAAAGTAATTTAACAGTTCCATGAAATTTAAATACAGTTCTATAACATTTAAAATGAGAAGTATTGAATTTATTTATCTTTACAACTTGTTTCAATTTGCTCTTAAAGAAAAGGTGTTGAGCCCATAAACTACCTTGGATTGAACATAAACAATTTAATCATGGAGAAAATATGAGCATCAGCAAAACATCATATATATCTGAGTTCTGACTTATGCCAAAACTAACAGGTGACTATTTAATTAAGTAGCTTCACAATTTGATAGATGCTTTGATAACTAAAGAAAAAGCAATCTGATTTTATCATACAGATAACCAAAGCACAGAGTGAGATGCGGTAGGGGGAACTTCAAGCTTATTTTCACAAAAAGTTTGAGAAACGAGTCTAACCTTGGTTTAATAATCGATAGCAATAGGGAAGCACAGCCATGAAGGGACTAAGCTTGTTACGTTCTCCCAATAACTCAGATAGATATCTGAAAATCAAAGCAACAAACCACACAATGAGAGTAGGACATGGTAGCCATTACTAATCACAGAAGAAAAAGTATAATATAATAAAATTATCAAGGGCAAAGATCCATGTCATGTTTTTTAGCGTAGTAGCAAACTATGAATTAGAAAAGATCATGAATAGAAAGTAGAACAAAGACAAGAATGAGTTATCTCTGACAAGATCAACAAAACAACAATCTACACGCAAATCAAACCAAACTCAATCCATCCATCCATCCAACCATTGTTAGATTCACAAGCATGGAATCAAATCCATGCATCCACCAAAAACCCTCCACCACATTTTCCATTCTCAAAAATCCAGCACCATCAAGGATCTGTACTCCCGATCAAGCAGCAGATCAGGTCACAAAAATCAAGCAGTCAAGCAATCAAGCACGAAATCCAATCACACAGCAAAAATCAATAATTGAAGCGAACAGAGTGTGACCTCTTTGACTATTCCAAAAAACCCTATCCCCCTTCCCAGCCAAAAAAAGCAAAAACCGTCATGCAAGTCCAAAGCAGTGAATCAGTAGACAAATAACAGCATAGTCCAGAAGGATCAATGAAAGCAAGTTCAGAAATAAAAAAAGAAACTCCTAACCAGAATTGGAGAAATAAAACACAGTAAATGACAATTAATGTGAAGATCCAACAAATATAAAGAGAGAGTGTGTATAAATATATAAATATATACTTGTCCGGTTCGGCGAGGGAAGTGGAGCGAAGACCGGAGAGGTGCGGCGACGGAGGGGCTGACGGAGACGGCGGAAAAGCCATGTACCTGCCGGCGCCGGAAGACGACATCATCTCTCTCTGGCAACAACCACTCTTAGCGATGAGAATGGAGTGTGGTTGGTGTCTGAGAGAGAGAAAAAGGGTTTGAGGGTTTGTTAGAGAAAGAGAGAGAAGGGTAAGAACTAAGTAGTAATACAAGAAAAGAAGTAACGAGAGAGAGGTTATGTGAGTGATGGAGGTGGGTCCCACCCAGGTAGACGTGCTGTCCCTCTAGTCCAGCCACACTCTTCGTCGGTGGAATTATTACTGCAATGCATCACATTACCATATACTTCCAACAATTCTTATGATATTTTATCACTTTAATAATTATCAACTCACTTTATAATATCAATTAATTACAAATTATTATTATTATTATTATTTTAAAATAATTATTATAAAAATAATTTATAAATATAAATTTATTTTATACTATTCTTTTATAATTTATATAATATTATTTTTTATATTTATTATTTTCATAATATCTTATATTTCAACTTTATCTCTTTTAGTTATGATTTTTTTTATATATATTATTTTTTTTTTTTTTATTCTTATGAATTTGCAAGTATTTTCGAATGCGAATTTGAGTTTAAAGTATATAATTATATTAAAGAAAATTGTCAATTACACAACACATTTTATATTAAAAATTATAATATTTTGTGTATTTTATTTTTATTTAATAAATCTCTCTTAATTTTAATAATAACGTATATTAAAAAAATGTATCAGAGAGTATTCTTCCTCGTCTTCATATATTAAATAATCTAAGAAAAATCTCTACATTTGGTAGTAATATTTTCCAATACAATCAAGATTGTCTTGTATGAAGTATATGCATGACCTCGCTTTCAAAAATCATAAATTATTAATAATTGTTTCAATATTTATATGCACTGTTGTTTCTAATTGATTGATGTTAAATTTTTAATCATACATAAAAATTAATTCTTATTATTAAGATTTATGATATTTGTTCATCTCAAACTATGGAGTGAAAAGAGAAAAAGAGAAAAAAAATTATAGAAATAATAAGTAATAGTAGTATAATAAAAAAGAAAGAGAAATGAAAAAAAATAGGTAAAAATAGGAAGTGAATATATATGTTGAAATTATTATTAATTTTGGTGCATGCCAACCTGCACACTGCAACCATCATTCCACAACTACCCCTCTTACCGGTACAATTTAATAGCCTGTTCCAAATTCAGAAGTTGGTTGTTCTGAGATAAGAAGCTCTTTAATTGCCTTCTTATTTTGGTTTTTTTGCTTCATCATTTAGGGTAAACACAGTTCATGAATGTAATTAATTTAATTTAGGCCTTATTGTTTTGTTTTTAACTTTTATAGTGTTAACTATTATCTTTATTCCATGTCTATTGGTATTTCTAATTAATATACACAAATCAAAAAGTATTTAATGAAGTAAAATATTCCCCTCTCCTTTTTTTCAATAAGATCAAGTTAATTAATACATCAATATTAAGAAAATTACTTTAATTAACTGATACTATTAAATTTGTTTTAAATTTATATTTAATATTAATGAAATATATTTTTATCTTTTATAATCTCACATTATTAATATATTTATTATTTTATTTTTATTGATTATATTAAGAATCAAAATAAAAATTTTAAAATATTCCTCATTCACTACAAGTTAGAATTCAAATAACTTAAAATATTAATATATTTTACTTACTATTTTTTAACCTTAAAAAGTAATTCATAATTAAAAGTATTTTGATAAAAAAAATTATTACTAAAATTAGCTCTTATAAAAAAATCAAAACAAACTTCAAAAGTTTGATCTTACAAAGAAAGACAAGAGGGAATATCATACGACCTAAAATATTGTTAAACCCTTATTTGATCTAAATTATTTTTATATAATACTTATTCCTCATCCGATATTATTATAAATTAATCTTAAATATTAAATACTATAACATATTAAACATTAACACTAAATATTAAATATTAAATACTAAATACTAAAAATTAAATATTAAATATTTAATATTCAATGTTAAATATTAAATATTAAATATTCAATATTCAATATTCAATATTCAATATAAATATTAAATATTAAATACATAAAATTAAATTTTAAATAATAAATACTATATGATAAATATTAAATATTCAATATTAAATACTAAATATTAAATAAAAATATTAAATATTAAACATTAAATATTAAATACAAAATATTAAATATTAAACATTAAATATTAAATATTAAACATTAAATATTAAATATTAAATATTAAACACTAAATACTAAATATTAAACACTAATACTAAATACTAAACACTAAATACTAAATACTAAACACTAAATACTAAATATTAAAAACTAAATACTAAATATTAAACACTAAATATTAAACATTAAATATGAAATATTAAACATTAAATATTAAATATTAAATATTAAATACTAAATATTAAATATTAAACCCTAAAAAAAAAAGTTGCTGAATAATTTCCAGAAGTATTGTATTATCTTTTAGGAATGCAACAATAATTTAGGTTAACTTATTAGGGGTGCACCAATAATTGTAATACTTTATGCTTACTTTTTAAGTATGCACATATAATTATAACCACTTTATGTATCTATAAATGGAAAGGTATTCTAAGGGGAAGGGCGCAACGAAGGCAACACTTCTAAAAGCCTCTCTTCTGAAACATGCCCTCCTTTTCAAAGCTTTCCTTCTTAAATTTCTAACTTCCTTCCTTCTTTCTTCCTTATTACTTCATAATTTGTAAGTCTTTTTTACAAATCTTCTTTACTACTTTTCATTACAATTTTTATATTTACGTTTTATAACTCTTATCAAACATTAAATATTAAATATTAAATATTAAATATTATATATTATATATTATATATTAAATAATAAATATTAAATATTATATATTAAATATTAATATTAAATATTAAATATCAGATATAAATATTAAATATTAAATATTAAATACTAAATATTAAATATTAAATACTAAATATTAAATATTATATATTATATATTAAATATCAAATATTAAACATTAAAACTAAATATTAAATATTAAATATTAAATATTATATATTATATATTATATATTATATATTAAATATTAATATTAAATATTAAATATCAGATATAAATATTAAATATTAAATATTAAATATTAAATATTATATAGTATATATTAAATATCAAATATTAAACATTAAAAACTAAATATTAAATATTAAATATTAAATAATAAAATTTAAATATTAAATATTAAATATTAAATACTAAATTTTATATATTAAATATTAAATATTAAATATTAAATATTAAATATTAAATACTAAATATTAAATATTAAATATTAAGTATTAAATATTAAATATTAAATATTTAATTTAAATATTGTATATTGAATATTAAATATTAAATATTAAATATTACATAATAAATACTAAATATTATATATTAAATATGAAATATGAAATATTAAATATTAAATATTAAATATGAAATATTAAATATTAAATATGAAATATGAAATATTAAATATGAAATATTAAATATGAAATATGAAATATTAAATATTAAATATTAAATATTCAATATTCAATATTCAATATTCAATATTAAATACTAAATACTAAATATTAAATATTAAATAATAGATATTATGTTAAATACTAAATATTATGTTAAATACTAAATATTCAATATTTAATACTAACTATTAAATATTTAATACTAAATATCAAATACTATGTATTTATATTATATACTAAATATTAAATATTAACTATTATATATTATATATTATATATTACTTATTATATATTATATATTATATTGTATATAGTATATAGTAGATATTATATATTATATATTAATACTAAAAACTGAATAAAAATTAAATAATAGATATTATATATTATATATTCAATATTCAATATCTAATATTCAATATTAAATACTAAGATTCAATATTCAATACTCAATACTCAATATTCAATATTCAATATTAAATGCTAAATATTCAATATTAAATTTTAAATATTAAATATTAAATACTTAATATTAAATATTATATACTAAATATAAAATATTCAATATTCAATATTCAATATTCAATGTTAAATATTAAATATTAAATATTAAATACTATATATTAAATACTAAATACTAAATATTAAATATTAAATATTAAATACTAAATACTAAATAATAAATATTAAATACTAAAGACTAATTATTAAATGTTAAATATTAAATGCTAAATATTAATTATTTAATACTAAATATAAATATTAAATACTAAATATAAAATATATATTAAATGTTAAATATCATACACTAAATATTAATTATTAATTTTTTCACTTACTCGTTAATATTTTTAGCAAGTAAACGTGAAAAGTCACGACTAAATCGTAAAATGAAACACACCATTAAGTAATTGGAGTCTATAGGCAATGTTTGTTTTTACAATGTTTATTTGTAATTATAAGTGCAGTGAAAACTCATGTAAGTTAATAAGTTTTATTTTTGTTAAAATTATATCAGGAAAGGTAACATTTTATCATTGAGGTAATTAGGGAGTTTAATTGTATTAATTCTCTCACTTATTTTAATTTAATTGGGTCGATTAGATTCAAAATTAACATGAAGTATTGTGTTACATGTGAGTATTCTTGAGCCTCACATGCAAAATATATAAAAGAAAAAAAAAACAAAATATTGAAGGTGAAGTTCAAAATATTACCCCTCTACTCCAACAATAATGCTAGAATAACTGTGTCAATGTTTTTATTTAGTAAATAATTGAAAATTAATATATATATTGTGACTAAATAAATAATAAAATATTATAAAACCAAACAAACAATAACTTATACATTTTAATACCCTTACTTCTCTCCAATATAAGAAGAAAAAACATCTTATATGTGTTAATACTAAATATAAATAAATCTTAATTAATTTTATTTTATTTAATAAAATTATTTTTAAAATAATTATTATTTATTGGAGTTTTTTTCAGTGACTTTTTTTTATTTTTAATATCAAATTTCAATAAAAGACAGACTAAGAAACAAATTTATTTTTTAAATAACAATAATAAAAATTAAATGATGTTAAATAACTTTCTTAATTAGTGTGAATTTAATTTATTTTGTTATGTTTTATATCGAAAATAATATTATATATCTCAATTATAATTTAATCACTTGATTTTAAATAATTTTGTTTTATAAAATTGTCTTTCTTTATTTTTATTTTCTTTGCATGTTTTAATGACTAAAATAAAATATTATTATCCATGTAATAAAATAATTTATGTATTTCACTAAAATATTATATTAATATTATATATTTTTAATTAACCTTCATCCCATATATTTATAACATATCAAATATATTTATATTTTGCTATAAATATATTAAAATATACTAATTTATAATTATTAATTTTTGATATTATATTATGTTTATTAATATTAATTTTCATATTACTAGTATATATTTATAATTATTATTAATATCCAGTAAATATATATTTATCTATATTTATTTATACTAATTTTAATATTATTAGTATATATTAATATATATAAATTAATATACATGAATTATATTAATATACTTCTATAGAAATATAAATACATTTGATATGATATAAACATATTAAAAAAGGGTAATTGGAAGTATATGGCATAAATTTGTTTTAGTGAAATACAGTAAAAAAAAATATTAGATTGAAAATAATATTTTATTTCAATGAATAAAATATGCAAAGAAAAAAGAAAAAATTGAAACGACACAATTTTAAAAAGAAAAAACTATTTAAAATAGAGTGATTAAGTTGCAATTAAGATATATAGTATTTGTAGGATCCCAAATCTCATCCGGCCCAACGTCGACTCAATCTAAGGAAAGACTCATGGATAGACTTGCCAGGTTATAAAGACCTAAACTAGGCTCAAGAGACGATAAGAGCCGGACCAGCCCATTGGTGAGGGAAGCCTAGCCGACTCAGTCTACCTTTATCGAGAAAATGGTCCAAAAGGGCAGGCCCGTGTCAACGGACCAATGCATGTGAAGGAAGTCCAACATTAGCCACCCACTCGAACTCGGCCCAATTGGCAAGGCGTGCCACAACTAGCCTAAGCCGAATCTGGGAGCTCCAGCTCAATGCTGACGGAGCCAGCCACGTCAGCAGAACCAAGCAAGATCAGTCATCTCAGATGAGGAATGCCACTTCATAGTTCCTGAGTCATCAGATCCTCCAAGGACGTGAGGAAGCCCCTTGATGAAGTCACATAAGCGAACTTAGGTCCTCACCCACCAACAGAACTGAAATCCTTGCCAATCATAGCAAAGAAACTCACCATGTCAACCACTACCCTGAAAGGCACTGCGAATTCAAGGAGAACATGTCACGACTAGGCACAGGACCCAATGAGCATCAATCTGGGGATTGCCACAGCTAATGAACTGAATCAAGAGGCTGAGATAGCTCCACGTGGCGAGATCAGGCGCGCCTTCATCACCTTTCCAAAGGCTACAAAAGTCTCAGTGCGAAGAACTCGGGGCCAAGAATTGAGGAGTATACGATACAGAGCGAGATTGCTGAGGAATTACTGCATGATCAGTAACTCAAGGTCATAAAAGGACTTCCAATTGTGACCGGAGGCGCCAATCATCTCTCTGGATACCAGGTGAGTCTCTTGGCCAAACTCCAAACATGCTATAGATAGCATCTCTTCTCGTCCTCATAGTCACACTTCAAATGGCAGGCAGATAGCTCACCCTACCCTAAACCGAGTTAGTCACACTTTAGATGGTAGGTAGCTAGCCCGTCTTGACCTAACCTGGGGCAGTTACACTTTGGATGACAGGCAGGTCGCTCGCCTTAACTTGAAACCGAGTCAATTACACTTCAGATGGCAGACATGGAGCTCGTCGTGGTCTAGGACTGAGTCGGCCTTGGTCCCCTGTTTCATAACATACAATGCATTCCACTCGACTCCGAGTCAGTAGATGCATATCCGAGTCAACCTAGCATGCATACTCACAAACACTCAACCTAGAACGCATACTCACAAACGCTCAACCTAGCACCGAGGCGGGACGCTTAATGGATAGTCTCGACTTCAAACTCAAACCGTTGAGGGTTGAATGCCTAAAGAAAAGTTCAGACCCTATGTCTCAGACTCTGATGGATGCATAAGGGAAAGTCCAACCATGCCGAAACTAGCGTTCACACTCGTAGCAAGGTTCGTATCCGAGAGAAAGGATGCCTAATTGAAAGTCTGACTCTATATTTCACTTCATGCATCCAGAACTATGTGAACTTTGATTTCTTTATGCTAGGAGAGGTACGTAGGAGCAAGAAGCCTATTCTTGTCAAGTTATGCATATGCATCCCTAACATCCTGACTCTGTACAAACGCAGTCTTGTAGTTCCATCCAGTCAATAACAGTAAAGGTAAAGGTTAAGTTACATGTAGTTCATAGAGTAACTACTAGATGGTAGGCGGATGGGGTGACATGTCATTCTCATACGTAACAGACTCCTTACCTAGATTTTGCATTCGTCGACTTGTCTTATCCACCCTTGGGCTCCAACGTCCCTTTAAACATTGGTGATGACTCCAATCCGAGCTGGATCAAGTTTGGTCAATCTCCCTAAATTAACCAAGCCTGCGCCAACTCATTGAAGTCGACTCTTCCCTAGAGATAAATTCGGCTTCCCTTCAACTTTTCAAATAAATCAAATTCATAAAATTTTTTCTTTCTAATCATAATCGTGTAAGTATTAAAATATATACAAGTAACTATTTATTTAGTTATATAATATTATATTATTTATCTAATAATAGTAAAAAAAATATATGTTCAATTTTAATCTTCTCTTTAAGTTATATATAGAATCAATTTCACTCTCATATCAAAGAAACACATCTGCTTAATTGTTCTTATTGGAGCATACAGGTGTGGAGGTTTTAAACCGGAGACCAAACTTTCACAATAATCATCACAAAATGAAGAAAAAAATATAATTTCATACAAATTTGCCAAAATGAAATGTTTTTTTCATAGTGAAATGTACTTTATAATGTTATGCAAATATGTATCATTTTCTTTGTTTTCTACATGTATATTTTTTTTAAATAAATATGTCTGAACATAATTAAATAATAAATGTGACTATTTCACTCAACAAAAATTCAAATATTAGTTTATCACGTTGTATAAAATTAACTCATTCTCGTTAGACTAAATCTTCGTTGGTTTGCAAATATGTATATAATGCACTGCTCGTATTTTTAATTTTTTGATAATTTTTATTTCAATCAAGTCCCTTGCTATATTTATAATCCAATAATTAAGACTCTTAATATTATTTTTATTATTTTCTTATTTTAGTCTTTTGTTGTATCATTTAGGGTAATTAAAAAATTATAGTACAGTTGAAATCATCTCAAGAAAGGTAAGTTTTGTCACTTATGATGGGAAGTAATTGAAACAAATATGCTTCTAAATTTTGTATGTATAAGATTCTAACCATCGCAAAACGAAGAAAAAACACAGTTTCATGCAAAATTTTCAAAATGAAAAAGTTTTTTGGTAATATGTAAAATTATGTAAATATGTATTTAAATCATTGGCCTGATCAATATAATTTTACTTTCTCGATAATTTTTATCTTATCAAGTCACTCAATATATTCATAATTAGATCCATCTCGTCCTTCATCCAAATTCTTATAAATATAGCTTTAAAGGCAAGAAAACATACTATTGAGTTGGCCATCTTGATCATTTATCTAAAAGAACTCATTGTGACATCTAGAATTAAAATGGATTAAAATATATGATGCTTTGATTTCTTTTTATCAACCTACTTAACAACTTAACGTCAATTATATTTTGTAGCAAGTGGATGATAGACCAATGGAAGGACTTAATTTATTTAATCTATTATGACTAAAAAATATGTTTAAATATTTTTTTAGATTTTATAAAATAAGTTAATTTTAATTTTGGTTTATATAATTTTTTTTGTTCTGTCTCTAAAATTTAAAATGATGGTTTTTACTCCTTCTAAAATAAGTTACTTTTGGTTTTAATTCAATAGAACATTTCTCTTTGTTTTTCTCTCAACAAAATACTAAATTATTATTTTGAGTTTCTATTGCTGATTTTAAAGTACATCAATAATATTCATTTTAAAAATCTAAAAAAAAATTTAGATATATAAAAATTTCACAGAACAAAAATAATATTTTCACATTTTTAGATATGAAAAGTAAAAAAGAAGTGTATGGTTGAAAATCAAAATTCTTCTATTTTATATGAACTAAAAATATATTTAATCTAAAAATTATAATAATATTAATTTTTCCTCTTCAATTTTTCTTACTTGGTGGTATAGCGTTCCTAATCAAGTTATTTTCTAATGGTTTGCAGTGATAGTTAAAATCTCCAATTAAGATTTTTGTTTTCATCTTTGATAGCTAATAACATCATAGAATTTTTAAGAAAACAATAAAATAAAGTGCACATCAAGTGACATTGTTTTTACTCCCTTATTAGTTTACACATCGGGCTAAATGAAATTTTTGCTTAAGTTCTCAAGAATAAATTAGTACAAATAAATGTCAAGAGGCACTAAGACGATTGAATTAACCTATAAATAAAAGTTAATGTGTCTGATTTTAAAGGTAAAATGATAAATGTAACACTTGTATCTTTTAATTTATGATTAAAAGCGATTAAAAAATAAATTACAAGAAAAAATTAAATTTTATTCTTGAAAATTTTAATTAAAATAATACATATGATTTATATGTGAGTTTCAGAAGAAGATTCTACCAAAACAGGAATTGTATTGTAAAATGACATGGTAGGATTATACTTTGAAAGTGAGCAAACAATTAAGGAGTATAAGGAATTAATTATTATTAATTATAATTAAGTCTTGTGATTTTTAAAAAAAAAAATCTGATGTAGTTGATTAAAATAATATTTATTTTATTCCAATTTTCAACACAAATAAGTTTATTGGGAGTGAGAAAATTGATCTAAATAATATATAGTTGTCTTTAAATACCTCAGTTGATTCTAATATATCACAAACACGAGTTAAAGTCATTAATGTCTAAAAGATTTATGTTAGTAAAGTTGTGATTTTTAAAAAGAAAAAAAATCAATTATTTTTCTCCTGAATTCAATCAGTTAAATTTGATCATGGAAAAATTTAAACACTATTTGTTACCTCCTTTATGTTAGACAAATTTGATCATGGAAAATTTTAAACACTATTTGCTACCTCCTTTATGTTAGACGCCCCCACACACCTAGCTAAATAAGAAAAAAAATATTTTCTTAAAACTTAGTTAAAATACAATTAAGAAGCCTAAGTATGCGTCTTTTGTTACTTTTTCCAAAGCCCCAAAACTCACAAATACAATACTTTGTCACCTATAGTACCTACAAAACCACCTTAAGAGATTTTCAAAATTTAAGAGTCAATTTGTACCAAATAAAATGATAAAAGTACCAAATATAGGTAACACAAATTTGATATTTTGACTCATTTAGCCATACTTTTATCCATTGAAATTGTGAGATAGAACAACCTTTTTTTTTTTCATTTTCTTCTTAACCAAGGTAAGTTTGTCCAAGTAAAAATATTTTTATTCTTCCATGAATCATCTTAATCTTTAATAAATGTTTTCTTCAGCTTTTTCTTTGTTTTTTTTCTTCTTCTCTTCCACCCACTCAACTCAAATATATTATTTTGTATTTAATCCATGAAAAATTTAGTTTTGGTGGTAATAATTCAATCATGGGGAAGATAGAATTCAAAATTTCCATTTTCTCACCTTTTTCCTCTTCTTCAAGCTCTTTTACTTGTGTGCTTCAAGGTAAGGGAAGCTTACCATGATTTATTATTGTTGTTTAGTATTTTTGTATTAATATATGTGTAATGGTTGATAATAAATTGAAAGAATATGATGTTGGATGAGGTTCAATATGTGTTGATTTGAAGCATATTATCTATTTTTTGAATTAAACATGCCAATGTATTTTAGTTATTTTTCTTTGTACAAATGTTGTCTTGGAAAACTAAATACACCTATGGAAAAGAGACATCATGGACTTCATTGAGGACCTAAGTTTTACTTTAAAATATTATTATTTGACCTCTAAAACTTTATTGTAGGTTGGATTTCATGCAATGGATGCATTACTAACCTTAGTGCATTGTTTTGACAATTTTCTCTCCATATAAAACATTTGTGAAAATTGAAGATATGCTTGAAAACTAGACTCATTAAGCTTTAAAATAGTTGGTCCTATGTTTTGAAATTATTTTATTTGAATTGTTAAACTCTACTTTCAAATGAGTTTTGTTATGAACTTGCTAATTAGTTTCATGATTGAACATGTTTCAATAAATTGCACCTTAATTTTTGTACAAAACTCCTTTTGAAAAACAATGCACCATTTTAGAGACTAGACATTTGGATTGAACGTAGGCACAAAGATTTTGATTTGCATTTAGAATTGTTTTATTTGAATAGTTAAACTCTACTTCCAAATGTGTTTTGTTATGAACTTGCTAATTAGTTTCATGATTGAACATGATTCAACAAATTGCACCTTACTTTTTGTACAAAAATCCTTTGAAAAAACGATGCACAATTTTAGAGACTAGACATTTGGATTGAATGTAGGCACAAAAATTTTGGTTTGGCATTTAGAATTGTTAATAAATAACAAAAATTTAATAGTAGAATATAAATTTTCATGTAATTATTGCATAAATAATATTTTTAAAAATACCATGAACATATAAAGTGTAACGATTCGCTCTCTTACATGACAACTTAACAACAATTTACAAAAAGATTCAATTTTCATAAAACTCCATTAATTTGGTGATGAAAATGAGTAAATTTTTTTGCATTTTAATTCTCATATCTAGTCATCAATAATAATAATGTGGAACTTAAAACTTCAATAATGGATAGAGGTATATTGAGTAACATACATAGATAAGATAATAAAAGCCTAAAATAAAGTATTGTGTCTTATGGCACCACAACTTATATATAGGATATGTCAAAGTATCTCAAAAAGTGAGAAAATGTGTGTCTGCACATATGTACCTCTCAATAAGTACATACAATAGGGAATATATATACACACTTCCTAGTTAGACATCTCTACACACTATATTTAAGGCAAACTAGGATCACATGAAGGAATAGTAGACAAAGAGGAGGAAAGACTCATACAATGCCTAACTATACTTCTAGGGACTAATTCTCAGAACCAAGAACAACATCCTATACATTTTGACATGTGCAATGACCCCTCAGATACAAACAAGTGCATGCCACATCTGCTCAACTATGAAGGGTTCAAGTTGTTCGTGCGAGCTCACCATCTACTCATGCAATAATATTGCAATCATCGTAGTTTCACAAGAGTAAGCTTACAAAATTTAAGATAATAGATAAATAGAATAATATTTATTAAAAACCAATCAACATGCAATAAACTCAAGAAAAACCATAACCAGTCACCATATATTTATGTAAATGAATTACACATGAAAGAAAGTAACACAATGCATATAGGCTCAACTCCATGGAGATTTTCAATATTTGAGCAACCAATGCTAACATGTCCCTTAACATAGTACAATAGCAGAGACAAACCTCGTGGATCCAGATGGTAGCACGTGCTAAAAACCATCAGGAGACAATGTTAATTGATGTACGAAAATGATGTAATAGTTTATCAAGATAAATATACATGGATAGTGGCTTACGGTGACACAAGGTTTGTAATGACTTTAGTCTACACTGCAAGATTTGCTCGTCTATCTATTCTCAAGGTCCATCAACAACTATCCCACCAACCTTTCTAGCACTAGGTTGAGAGTCCCACCAAGCAACCCTAACTTACATGCTTACTCACAACACAACACGAGGTCCATTATCATCTATCTTAGTCACCAACCCATTCATGAATGCATGTACGTTCCATTAATAACAACAATTATCATTATTTACTTATATATTTTTCGTCAAGTCAACAACACACTCATAGGCACCTTTTTCAATTGGGATAGAGATCTCAACAATAATCTCAATAAAGTAGGAGTCTTACCAAATAAGTTCTACTTAACAATAAAATTTATTTTCAATGTTTACAACATAGTTATAAAGAATTATGAAGACTTTAATTAATTTCACTTTAACTACAAATTTTATTAAAATTATATTTATTTATTCATAAAATTATAAAACTCTAATTTTGAAATAAATTCAAATGAACTTAATAAATTTAAAAAATTTAAATATAAGTTTTTGGAATCAATACGTAACACTTAGAAATATTTCTAGAAATTTTTTGAAGTTTATTTGAAGTAAAATTACTAATTTAGTCTTATAATAATTTAAAATGACTAGAATTATCTTAAAAATTAAAATTTTGTAAAATATCTTCGAAACATATTTTTATGAAAGTTTTTATAAAAATATTATTTTTAACTTATAAAAGTAATTCTCCTGAAGTACAAAATCCATTTTACCTCTTTTTAGTAAATTTCTCACTAAAATCACTATTATTAATCAATTTTTGTCAAAAAAATTAATAAATAAAATTTAAATATTTATTTTTCTTCACAATTAACTTAAAATTAATATATTAATAATTAGAAAAACGTGAAATTACAAAATTACCCTTAAAATGAATTATTTTGAACTTTTATGCTAAATCTATCATCATCTTGCCTCCTATTTGTACACTAATTTTATAAAATCCTTTTAAATTATAAAAAAAATTTTAATTACAAAATCACTCCTATTCAATCCTAACAAGGTAAGTTAAGGTTAATTTGCTACGATTTCAATTTGTATTCCATTAATTTAATTTACTCAATAAGCCATAATCCATCAATATTTCTATATTTATATTTTTTAAATAAAACAAAAAATAAAAAAAAAAAAATCTTTTCAGCAGCACTTCCACAACATTTGACACACATTTTTCATAGATTCAAACACCAACAACAACCAACAAAAGGGTCTATTACAATATTTATAACCAACACCAAAGGTAGGCCATTTTCATGACCTAAAACGCTAATAAGCCAAGCAAATTCATATCATATTTTTAACATATTGTATTCATGAAAATAGTATTTTAACTTTCAAAAGAAGGAAAAAAGTAGGAGCTTCCCTAGCCCAAAGTGGTGTTAAAATGAGAGCTTGTGGGAGTAGAAATAGAGGAACTTAAGATAGAGAAACCTAAACCTCTTGAACAAGACCTTTGAACCAACACCAAGAATAAAAAATAAGAAAAGGAAATTATAAGAAAATGGAGGAGAAGTTTGGCCTTCTCAAAGAAAAGAAAAGAAGAAGGTAAAGTTAAACTTAGCAAAAGAAAGTTGGGAACCAAAAACAATATAGAAATTTGAAGCCTTTTTTTTTTGGGAACCTGCTCAGTCTTGGACCTTATGTGTTAGAGAAGAGTTTAGAAGGTAAGAGATGAAGTAACATATGATGAAAAATAGTGTTGAAGCACTTGGCTAAATGGAGGAGACAATAAATGTTACAATACATTTATAGAAGCAATTATGTTTTGAACCAATTTAATGCAAATAATAATTCAAAAAAAAAATGGAATTGAGAGTGGTCCGTCACTATGTGCATAAACCAAGGGTGAATGACTTTTGAATTGACCAAAGTTGACATGAGTAGTTGGAGCTTAGGTGTACTATTTACTTAGGTGATTTTTTTAATTATAAACTATTAAATTAAGTTAAATCAATTGTTACTTATAAATTATTAAACTAATGACTTGCTAAAATGATTTAGAATATTTACAAATAGTTTAGAATGAATTAGAGTTTTTCAACTCTCGGAAGACTCTCAAAATCGTACTCTTTAGAACTGAATTAAAATATGATTATTTTAATTAATAGTAATAGGATAAAATAAAAATTTTATACAGACCTAATTATAATTAGTATGGACTAATTATAATTAAATTTTATGTTTTCTTTTCTATTTTCTCACTTTCACAGTGTATTCCTACGTTGCTAGTGTACATGCAGTCAAAGTTTTAGTATATTTTTCTACTAAAATTACACAAAAAAAATCACAGATATTTATTAGTTAACTTTTTCATGAAATTAAATTTAATTATCTCTTGTAATTATTTTCAATTAATTTATTAATCATAAAAGAAAAAGATAAGTATTACACAAAATGCCTCGTAGAATACATGTTTCCAAAAAAAAGTTTATGCATACACAATTAACTTCAAATTTATAAATTAAAATATAATTCAAACAATGATATTCAATACTATAGATTATAAACATAAAAGAAAAAGAATGTAATAATAATTATGACTTTTACAACAATAATCAATTGAATAAAAATATAAACAAAAGATCAATATAGGGTGGTAATAGACTAGGCTTCGACAGGCATGGACCTAACCTAGTTCTTAACTACAAAACCTAAAATTGACCTATTTATTTGTTATAAATCATTTTCTAAGGTCTAACCTAAAAGCCTACTTATGTAATATGTTTATAAGACTTATAAATAAGCCAATAACCTACAACGTTAAGTAGGTCAATAAATCATATTTGCAATCAAAATTATTCTAAGCTTTACGATCATAAAGAAAAAAGTCATGAAAAAAGAAAATTATAAAAAAAAATTATTACATATTACATAGGAGTTACTAGTAATCTAATATAGTCAAAGACGCTAAAAAGGATTTTGCAATCCTTCTTAACAATGCCCCTTTAACAATCTCCCTATTTTTCCTATTCATAATATGCCATATCCCTATTTTTCCTATTCATAATATGCCATAGACAACATACACAAAAGGTAGAACATAAGTTATATTTGCATTTTTAAAAAAAGCCTTCGTTGTCTGCACAGTATGTACCATAGAACACATGCATAAAAGACACTACTATTAGTATAACATTTATAAATTATCAATACAAGTAGGTATCATGCTCACAAAGTATAAAACATAAGTAAATATTATATGCATAAAACAATTTTGAAGCAATTGAAATTGCTCATTATAAAATGACAACCAACCAAGATTTGACACCTTATAAAACACCCTTAGACATCTTAATCTCACTCCACCTTAATCTTAGTCCACGTGAAGAGGAATAACTTCAACTATTAGTTTTCCTTTCTTCCCACTAGGTTCAAGAAAATTAATAATTGACTTGCATAATGGTTAAACAAATTATATAGGTTGATTAAGCATATGTTTACACCTAATTTCGTGCAGCTAATTACAAATAAGATATAAAAAAATGACGAAAAAAATGAAGAAAAATATGCTTTCTTTTTCACACTCCTCTTCTTTTTCATTAGCACCTTCCAACTGTACAATATATACTGTGTGTGACTATGTAAGCTTTATCATTTCCCTTTGTCATTATGTTTGCTTGTAATAATGGACAATATTTGTACCATGTTGGTGGCTTTGTTGCATAATGTGTCTCTTCGGCTTATTCGTGGGTTTTGAAAACCATTCAAGAATATCATGAGATGGGAGCTAATATCTTTAATCTTAAGTTGTGGGTTGATTTTCCTTTGATGTTCATAATGTTTCGGGCCTATGCATATTGGGATCATTAGTTTGGTTTGTTACTTGTGATTTTATGCGAATGTTTGGTCGATTTATATATGTGGAGTGGAGTTCAGTTTATGGTTTGCACATTTAGGATGTCATGGTCGCATGTCTAGTTTATGTTAACACTTTTATTTGGATCTTCATTCATACACTTTTTCTAACATGTAATTGATGGTGTGGGACATGAAAAGTTTTTATGTTAATTAACAAATGATGGCTTATTAATTAGGATGTGGCTGGATTATGTTATTACATAGTGGTTATTCCTTTTATCCATGATGTGATTCAATAAAGGTCATGTGTAGTAACTTGGTTTATAGCAATTTTGGGGAAGGAGTAATATGAGATGGAGTGATTTTTTCCTTTGGAATAATATAATTCTGGAAAAGGGATGAGATGTTATTCATATGCATTCTATTTCCTATGAAACTTGCATATGTATTTCTTCTTGGCTTTTAATCTTTTTTTGCCTTAAGAGGGGAATGTGTAGGAATTGGGCTTTTAGTTAATGATTTAGCCGAATCAATTATCAAATTAAAAAGTAACAAAAGTAAAAAATCAAAGTAATAAAGGTAGGAGTGAGAAAGACAATGTTAAAAAAAATAATAATGAAACCAAGCATGACTTGATCTCGCATTTCAATTTTTTATTATAATTTCTTTTTAAAATATCTAAATAAATTGAATATCTTAAAAATATTTGTAAATGAATAAATACAAATATCTTGAATATGATTTCTTGCACCGATTTTTTTTAATGTAGATATATCTATAGTCACATGCATTATCTTATACCTAGTGCCAATGTAGTATTTATTAAATTAAAAATTACTTTGAATCAATTATTCAATAATTGATTATGCACCCTTTACAAGTAATTAAGTGTAGAAAAAACTTAATCATATAACACAGTAAACAAGCCTTAAGATTTCAACATAGCCAATCAGATTCCACACACGAATTTGGTTAGTATAAAAATAATTACAGTAGATTCATATTTCTCCCACATTCGTCAACTTTATTGAATGACCTACTATAATGCCAAAATTGCTTATTTAAGGATTACTATATACAAACATAAATTGCTATTGAAAGGAGGGATTATAGAACATTCTCATTTACCTTTCTAGAAACTGTAGACAACCCAAAAACAATTGAGGACATAGAATTGAAGTTCTCTTTTATGCTCATTGAAGAAAGATACGTTGGTACGCTTCCCATGCATAATGTAAATAACCCTTAATGTTTCTTGAAAGATTGAGATCATGCATAAGAGATTTTCACATTTAATTTCAATTTAAGTCATCTATTTATCTTAGAAAAAATTACATAATTTTACTTTCATTTTTGCATTTAATTTTTAGTAATAATTCCAATGATATTGTGCGATGATGTATTTTATACTAATTTCTGTTTATTAAAAAATATATTGTAAATTGCAATATTATTAAATAAATTAAGTATGTCTTAATTTTTTTAATTTCTATTTTTTTATCGGCTAATAATTTTTCTAAATTAGATTTGGACCAAGTATTATTAACATAGTAAAAATGTATTTCTCGTTATTAATATATTTCAATATTAGTGAAGCGAAGGAAAAAGTGAATGAAAAAAGAAAATATGAATTTAAAATTAAAATTAAATAAAAATTAAAGTTAAAATTTAAATTTTATGAAAATAAAAACAAAAAATTGAGAAATTTTTAAGACAAAAAATATTTTTAAAATGACACAAATAATATTTTATAAAAACTGAAAGTTAAATTCAGAAATCTTATGGAACCTAAAAAACTATGGACCAACAATTAAAACCCTTTCTAACAATTGAAAATGGTTATTCACAAGTGCAATGTAAATTAAGGATATTAAAATACTTTAAAAAGTTGACCTACTAATTAAGGTGTATTTCCTAATCATTTGACCGATGTTTAGGTCGATTAATTCTCCTACGTGTCCTTAATAACATTTGATAATTACCTTCAGTCCACAAAAAAAATGGCATGAACATTTACTGCACAACTAACAAACCCACAAATCAAACTCTTTTCTATTTTTTCAGTTCACCAATTAACTTCCTCACAAACTAATATAACTCGAAATAATTTTTTTTGTATTTGAGGTAAATATGTTTTTAGGTTTTTAAAAGAATATTTTTAATATTTTTCTCAACTTTTATAATTAATAGTTTTCATCTTTATATTTTTAAAAAAATTCCAGCTTTAGTCCTTAAAGTTAAAACCATTGTTCTTGTACGAAGATCAAATTTTGGTTATTTAAAAAAATATAGAAACTAAAGCTAATGTTTTAAAAATTAGGAAAAAAATCAAATTTTTTTAAAAATAGAAACTAAAAATATTGTTAATTCTTTATATTTTAGACTTAAATATGTTTTTATAAAACAAATGAATTTTTATTTTAGCTTTTTTTATCTCTTAAAATATTAAAACTATTATTTTTGATTTATTATTGTATGTTTAAGTCAATTAACTATCTCAATTAATACTTGTTAGTGTTTGGAAATATCATATCAACGAGTAATATTTATAATATTTTTATAAATTTTTATAAAATATTATTTATCTATCTTAAAATAAAAGTTAGGAACTTAAAATAGTGATTTTAAATTTTGAAAAGATAAAAATAAAAGAAAAATATCTTATAAAAACTAAAATAAAAATTTACTCATTTTAAAAAAATAAAAAATAATAATTCTAATTTATAAAAAAAAACATTTTTATTTTAGAATCATATTTTATAGGACTAAAAATACATTAATTTTTTTTTATTAGTTACCTATTTGGCAACTTTAATTAGAAGCACGAGAAATTAGTGAGTAAACAAGTGTTAGAAACCAAAAAAAAAACTACCTATTTATCAACTTTAATTAGAAGCACGAGAAATTAGTGAGTAGACAAGTGTTAGAAACCAAAAAACATACATCCTTACTTTAGACACATGTCCTTCAACTGTGAAATAAGTTTCCAGCTTCAGTGACAATGACAATCATGTAATAATTTCATCATAACGCATGATTCTTTTGTCTCTTCAATAATTATTTTTTTTTTTTATTTTTCTCTGTGCTCTTGCATGGACACTTTTTGTAGTTGTTTGTATAATGTAATTACGGAAATTATTAGAATTCATTTCTCGTTACTGGTTAGGAAAAAAAACATGAACAAATTCACCTCATAAGAGTTTTCAAACTCATTTATAAAATAATATATAGTTTTGCAGACATGAGTGTTGAATTGAAGGGCCCAACCATGGCCCATTCCCTTCTAAAACACCAAAACTAACCTAAAGTAACCAAAACTGGCCTAGGTAGAAAATAGTGAAATATAGGATAATGGAACTCTAATTGAATTTCAACCAAAAATAAAAGAAAAAAAAACCTCTAATTGAACTCATAAGCCAACTAAAGCTTAAACTAAAACTTTAGTATAATGTATTTGATATTTTCACATAATGATGAATATGAGAGACATTCTCTCGGAGACTTTTATATATTATAAATTTTTGTGAGATTTATTGTCATTTAATGTGTTTCTACCTTAATTTATTAGTAAATACTACTAAAATTTATAATTTGGGAAAAAATACATGTAGTTCAATTTAACTTTTGACAAAATTTAAATATATTTGGGTGCTGCTTTTCAATTAAAATTAAAATTTCATCTTCATAATATGTATAATAAAAAATTTCACCACATATTAATATGTAATATTAAAGTAAAATTTCAATTTTGATTAAAAAATAAAGCTGACCAGTTTTGCATTTAAGTTTTGTCCTCTAATTTCTTGCAAGAATAGCACACCAACTTAACTTCACAGCAAAAATAAAGAAAAGAGAAACAACTTAACCTTCATCTAATATTTACTACACTTGTAAGTAGACTAGTACTCTAAGAATAATTCACTCAACATAAAGTCATTTCCATCAAATTCATATGGCAAAGGACTGCCACAGAAACTAGTGCTGGAAATGAATTTCATGATTTGGCTATAAAAAATATATTAACTACATGTTTTGTAACACATTCTTTCTGAAATTTATAAAAAGAAAACACAAAATTGTATCTCTTTTTATTTAATGAACTTCATTTATGATTGTATAGACCCAAATAAATTTCAACCAATAAAAAAATTAATTCTTATGCATTATTAATGTAAAAACTTACACTGTCAATCAATTAGAAATCATTGTTTATATATTTTTAAAATAATTATTATAAAAATAAATAAACTTATCATTCATAACAGTTTGTAATTCAATTACTAAGATAAATTTGTTTTACACTATAAGTGCATATGCTATTTACTGTAAAGAAAAAAAAAAAAGAAAGTATGTTGCTAGCACTAAATACTAAGGTTTTGGACATTATTTACTTAGCACATGCATGTCATGTGTTTGTCGCTTATCCTAGTGGATACTCCTGTACCACTTGTAGAGCTATCATTTCCATGTTAGGGAATATTACTGAATTGATATGACAAAACTCAATGGAATGAATCTATGCACAGAACAGAGGAATGTTAATGATATTCTTTGACAAATTGAACACATGTTGGTGCAATTGATATCAAGGTTTAATTTGGTTGGAAATCTGCAGCTAACTACTTGGACATCCCGCATTCATGGTCTTCTTGTAAACTATTGATTAATTGGAAATCAGAATGACATCACCAACCAACAACACAAAACCAACTTCAGTGTCACATGATTTCTTAGTCTTAGTCTGTCATGAAAAAACACTGTTCTGTGTGCAATACAAGTGATTTAACATTTGCATGACAACAAAGCAGAGGAAGGTGCACAGGAGGTAACAACTCAAAAGAAAATACATGTAGTTGCTATTCTGATATTCAACGAAACAATCTGAGAAGTACCATCATTCAATGTGATGGATAGGACTAAAAAGAGAGAATCAAGTATATAAATAGTGTGCACCTTTCATTTAACATGTCATCAGTTTGACAACTATTGCATGGTAAAACCAAAACAAGAAAGGGTCAGATAAAGTTACCTACTTTTACTGGTCCACTCACTCCATTGTACAAAAGTACTACACCATACCCAAGATTTTTTTTACCTCTAATGTAAGTGTCTTGACAATGATAGTACCTGCCCTAGAATTAGATCTTCTGGATGTTTCAGTGATTAGGATTCTTTCTGTATATGTTCATTCTCTGCTAAATATTATCCAACAAAGATTCTCAGGAATCTTCAAGTTCATCTAACACCAGGTACCACCAGGGTAGTAGAGCACAAACCACAAGTAAAATTCTTAGTCAGGATTGAGTTGTTTGAATGACAATAATTAGTAGAGTTACAGCTGCATCACCAAACAATTTGCAACATTATATCAACCAGTTACTTATGCAGGTCTTGATCACAATGCGTTAGTTTTTCAACACATAAGATACCAAGATGGTCATTAGGTACTACAAGATTCAAATTCAAAATGGATACATCACAATTTACTTATTTACAACTAACAAAAGCCTGGAAGCAAAAATTATTAGGTGATGCTTCTACTTGATTCAGAAAACTAAGTTAAAAGAGTTTATAACCGTGAAAAAATCTTGGTGTGAAATATGTACATTGGTATATGTGAAACAATAACAGGAAAATTACATTACAAGTCATGAAACCAAGGAAAATTAAATTCCATGAGGCAATCCTGTATAATTTGCTTAAATGACAATGGTTTTACATGTAGTTTCATCCTCACGAAATTACAATATACATGTCAATACTTGACAATCTTAATGAAATAATTTGATATACTGTATAAAATAATATCATGCTTTTAGCTACTCATGACTTGCACAGAACATTCCAACTCTTGTTCAAGCACATCATGGCAAACAATGTTTTACTTTTATCCACAAACTGAACCAGACAATAATTATAATTTATTACCTTCACAAACCTTTGATGACCACCATTCTGACCAGTAACTATTAGGGACTTCAGCAAGGTCATGTTTCTTACAAGATGAGAACATTACTTATCCTGTACGATCATTATTCACATCAGACTAGATAGAAAATTATAGCACAAAGCTGATCAACATCATATATACTGACCTTTTTCTTTCATGCCTATTTAACTGGCAAAGTCACTCTAAATTTGCAAATAATGAATGTCACCAACTCCAACATGTGCTTAAAAAAAAGAAAATACCCACAACTTCATACAGCAAGAATAAGACAACCAGCGCTATCTAGTTCATTATGATATAGTACTACAGGTTACGGAGAACTGAATCAAAATCACCAACATAAGAAAAACAGCTCTACCATTGTTATGCTTGTTTAATTTTCTAGATTGGCCCAGAAATGGAACTTATCACAAGGAATAGCATAATTGTAAATGTCTTAACAAACTTAAAGTGCTTCTTTTTAAACAACTTTTGCATAAGTATTAAGTACAGTGACTAAATAATTGTACAAGGTATTCAACTGACTAGAGAGTATTATAAACAGAAAAAAAAAAAAAAAGATACAGGAGTGTGATAATGTTTCCACCATGGAGGCAAACGAAAAAAGGGAAAGAAATATCCATTGATAATATCATATAGAGGCTGAAATGGCCAGCAGACAAACCAAAGAAATTCTCATGTTTCCTTTATCGATTTGCAACTTCTAATACAGTATAAACATATACTACTCTATCTATTTGTCACAAGGTTTGGACTACATTTATGCTATAAGCTATACTAACGTGTTATATGGATAGATCGGGTTTTGAAACCAAGTCAACTACAATTCGATTCCCTACCCCCACATAAGAAGAAATGAAAAAGAAAACAGGGGTTGGAAAGGGGAGAGAAGACAAGTATAACTAAAACAGCTCAAACTCTTCACAATCTTCTATATCCTCTAAATCATTTGCATTCTCCTTATGTGCAGCCATAGATGGAGCACTACTTCCAAAATCCCGAAACTTGGGGAGCTCTGGTGGTGCTGCACACCGTATTAGAGCCCAGTTGAGGCCTTCAAAGAAGGGGTGCTGCTTTATTTCAGCCGCACCTTTCACAGAACCTAATCGATTTTCAGGATCCTTTATCAACAATCCTCTGATCAAATCTCTTGCATGAAAACTGACTATAGGAGCACCTGGGAACTTAAGGCTTTGTGACACAACATTGGCTAACGTGTCCTCATTTGATTGGCCCTTGAAGGGAGTCTTACCATATAAAAGCTCAAACAAAAATATACCAAAAGTCCACCAATCTACAGCACTCCCATGACCCTCACCTTTGATGATCTCTGGAGCAAGATATTCATAGGTTCCAACAAAGGAGTTAGACCGTGCACCGGTAGGCTCCACTACAAGCTGTGGCAGTGGACCAACCTGAGCAGCTATGTCTGCCTTCGTCTTTCGAGATTTTGCTCCGGCAGACAACAGAATGGGAGTAAAGCAGGAAACTTGCCAATCTGGTTGGAGACAGAAAGGGTGTATGCAGCTAGCCTCTGAACAGGGACTGGATGTCTTCTTTGTGGCATCTGTGTCAGGTGAAGATGACTTGACTAAAATTGGATTGACAGAACACCTGAGTGACAAGTCGAAATCTGTCAGCATAATGTGTCCATCTTCTCGCACTAGGATATTTTCAGGCTTTAGATCTCGATATACAACTCCCAGCATGTGCAAATACTCCAGGGCAAGAAGCACCTCAGCAACATAAAACCTGCAAATGTGATGACATGACTATAGTGAAGAAATGTGTGAAAAACTTATCCACTTGCCATAGATTGTGTTGTGCAGGAATCTGTTTCAGGTAAAGTGAGAATAAGATAACACACCATTTACACCTGATTAAGCATGATACCTAGTGGAAAGAGCATGTATAAGATGTTTAAATTATATAATCTTTACCTAGTGTACTTAATCTGCATCTTGCTGAGTTGCAGGCTAAACAAGATTTTTTTTTTGGGTACGCTAATCAAGATAATTTCAAACGCTGCTATTCAATTCAGTTCTCTTGGGGATTCCTATGGTTTTCCACCCTTTTTAACACTGAAACAACCAACCAATTTGTGCGTACAGTCGTACACGTGTCTGTTCTTTTTAAATTTCATTCATCAACAGTACCTCACTTCCATTCTCCAGAAATTTGAACTTAGGTTCTCATGTTTAGTGCATAGCATCAAACATGAAATGATAGATGGGCTTATAAATGAATGCTACAACAAATAACTCACAAAAGGTCTACTGGACTTCTTGGACATAGCAAATCTTGGGTTAAAAAAAATTGCAAACTTACTCTAACCAGACAAAGATTGAATTTCAAAACGGAAATAACAGAAATATAGAAATGCAGGCAAGATTGAATTTCAAAATATCTTTTTAAGTCATGAAGAAGAAAGAGTGGAAAAGTCGACACAACTCCTTACCTAGTTGCTTGTTCTGAGAAACTCTTGTATGTTTGCCTCTGTCGCAGCACATGCAGATCTCCGCCTGGACAATACTCCATAACCAAGCAAGAGCGCTTTTCTGTTGCAATATGGGAATACAATGTAGGAAGAAATGGATGATCCAGCATCTGAAGGATCTCTCTTTCAGTTTGGGCCCTGAACATTTTCTTCCGAGTTGCCAAAAATTCACTGTCCATCACTTTAAGTGCAAAAAGGCAGCTTGTACCAATTAGTTCCGCAAGATAAACAGTTCCAATGTCCCCACTACCAAGCCTCCTTAGCAGCTTAAAGTGCTTCAAATTTAAATTACCATGTTGCTGCTGAACAGCACGAACAGCCTCCCATCTCAAGTGTTTTGACATGTGAGGCCTGTGGCCACCACGGCTGGAACCACTTAGACTGCTTTCCTCACTGATGCTTGTGCTACTACTATACTCACCAATGCTACTTTTTGAGCTTTGAGAGAACTCACCCTTTTCCTTTGATCTTGATTTCTCATCAACTTTTGACACCAGAAACTTAGTTCTCTTATTGCAATTCAAGCTGAAACCAGATTTGCTTGAATCTGTACCAACATTAATTGAGTTAACTTCAATGCTATGATTTGAACTGCTAGGAGACAGAGACAGTTTCTCATTTTCTTTCACTTCATGCTTCAAATCAGAATTGCCAACCTCCTTGTCCAAATTACTTGTACTAGAACCCAGATCATTTCTTACACATGGAGTAGAGCAGCTTGAGGCAGAACTTAAATCTTGCTTTACTTTTTTCTTAAGGAAGTTCAAATTATTGAATAGTGGCTTTGACAAACATGCATTACTGCTTGTGGACTTTTCCACTCCATTACCAGTGCTAGAGCTAGGTGGACAAGATGCAGAATTTAAATTTGCTTCCTGCCCCTTATCTGGCATTGAAGAACCAAGAGAAGCTTTGCTCGAGGAAGCAGGATCAGTTCTGACCTCTGGCCCTTCTTCACTTGCAGAGGCAACTGGTGACAAATTTGCAAGTATTGGTTTTCCGATCCCAATGATTGGTTTCTCACCCTCAACCTCTAATGGTAGAGGAACAATCTGATCTTGGGATGAAAATCCAGTTATCATTTCTTTTGGTTTTGTAGCATCAACCAAAGGACTAGAATGATTATCGCTTGAACTTGATATTGTGACACCGGGCAATTTATCAGAAGGTGCAGATATCTCTGGCACTAGAGAAATTTCAACCAAGTTTCCTTTCCCCTCGTCTACCACTGCCGTGTACAACCTTTTGATGGTGCCAGCCTCTGATACTCTAGATGAACTGCATGCCTTAGACAGTCTCTTCAAAGCAGCCATTTCCGAGGCCTGAGAGATGCACAACCCTCTAAGTGCCTGCTTTAAACTTACAGGCTCCGAGATGCCAATTCCCGTTGCCTGGGATGAACTGACTTTTATTGGCCTTTTAAGAGCACTCTTTTGTAAACGTGACGAACTAAGACCTCTAGATGAACTTTTAACGTCAATAGCCTGGAAAAGCCGATTAATATCATCCTCAATTGAATACTTTTTTCCTGATTTGTGGGCACAACTACTCTCAGGTTTTTCATCCATTTGGAACTCGGAAATTATCTCTTCCCTTGATTCCACTATCTCACATGTATTATCAGAGGTATCCATATTTGATAGGTGTATTTGATAAGTTGATGAAAAACAAAAACAGGCAACTCAGCTTTAGACCACTTTTAAAGATGAGTCACAAAGAGAACTGCATAGAAGTAAAAAAAACCGCAAAGGGCATCCTCCAGATTTCTCTTCGGTCATAGTTCTCAACAGATCGATCGGTTGCCTTGAATCTCTTTATTGATTATAACAACATCCAAACCTGAAATTTTAGCATTAATATTTCAGATTCGTCAAGACAAGAATTGTGGTTCAAACAAAGAGATTTACTATAATGCAATTGCATTTATCTATGAATTCAACATGAATATTCATTAAAAGTTTGGAAAACAATATATGTAGCTACCTAGACAAGGAAAAACAAAAGACACATGCATTCAAACACCAAGTTACCAGACAAACTGAAGTGGATCTTCACCTCACCTAATCTCACTCCCAAAACAAATTAGTAAATAGCTATAGTTGTAATTTGAAAGACTGACACATTTTAACTACTGAACTGTAAAAAGTGACAATTCATTTCTTCCCCGACCCCACCCTCATCTTCCCATTTATCTTTGCCATTACTCATCCTTACACGAGAACAAACTCTAGTACCACTCCTAGCATTTACATCCCTAATGGAGAGCAACCACGGAGCACATTTATGTTCAGATTTAGTGTTTGAAGATGTGAATGTGAAAGTAGGATACCTTTCTTGATTTTGTAAAGTGTGGTAAACACAAGTGAGAGTTGATATCAGGGGAAAAAAAAAGATCAAAATTCACAACCCAAAACATAGAGTTAGTATTAGAATTAGAGTTAAAATTATAAAAAAAAAAAACAAAACAAAAAAAAAACTTGGATTCAAAACCAGGTAGACAGCAAGGAAGTTCAATGAAAGAGACAATTCAAAAGGAAAAAGTAAGAAAAAAAAGTAAAATTCATGAAACAAAAAGGCACAAACACATCTATCAATTTTACTCCCCATGGATCAAAATTAATACCAACCTCAAAATTAAAAGGGGAGGTAAAAAAAAAAAAAGCTAGAGCTTTAAATCAAATTGCAAAACCATCATCCAAGAATTTTATTTTTTTTTTTGCAAAATCAAGCAAAATAATCCATCAAGCGCAAAACCACCCCAAAAACAAAAAGTGGAACTAAAAATCAAGACAAGAATTAATGAAGGAAACAAAAGGTTGAACAAAAATTGATGAACATTACCTGAAACAAGGCCAGAAAGGGCAGTGTGAAGAAGAATTAAAAAACCCCGAAAACCATAACATATGGAGAGTGAGTGACAGTGAGAGAGGAGGAGCATGGAAGATTGAAAAGGGTATGGCTAGGGTTTGAAGTTTGAAGTTGAAAGAGACAGAGAGAGATAGAGAGAGAGAGAGAGAGAGAGAGAGAAAGGGTGAGTGAGGAAAGAGAAAACAGAAAAGGTCGAAATGGTAATCACGAGAAGGATGAGAAAGCAGAAAGAGCAGTGGTGACAGTGTCAACAACAAGTATTGCAATTGCTTATCCTATTAACTACACCTCCTACCACCTACTACTACTCTTTCTAATGGCGGAAATAAACATTTACTATGATTTATGTTATGTTCTGCGTCTGCTGTACACAACATTAACACATGCTCTTGTGTTGCAGACTCACACGCATACCATACAATACATTACACTCCATACACCACAACACTCACATATCACCATACCAAACGTGTACTCTGTACTGTCTGTAACTACGATTTTTTTTTTTAAGTACGTAATCAATGTCTTTTTTAGCGTGTAATTACGGGTTGAAAAAATTGTTTGAAAATGAAAGTATGTGTAAGCATAAAAATTAATTGACAAGAAGATATTCTAACTTAACGTCTTGAATTTTATTTCTTGCGGAGTTGTGTTATATATTTGAGAGATAAAAAAAGAGAAAAAAATTTGCTACAAAGTTATCTTAATTTTGACATTTTTAGGGAAAAAAATCATTACAAAATTATGTTAATTATAACAAGTTTTTGACATTAAAAAATTCAAAATATATTATAAATTAAGAAACAAAATTAGTAAAAAAATATAATTGGCAAGAATATGAAACTTTGAGATAAAAAAAAAATGCAATTAAACTTATAAATAAAAAGTGTGATTTTAATGCGGGGCTAAGTCTAGTAGAAGGTGTGGTTATAGGCCGTAAGGGGTGGTTTGTATTGTACGCTACTACTGCTTGAAAAGGGTCCCATGTTAGGCATAGCTGATTTTTTTTATTTTTTTTGCTACATTTGTGAACTGTAATCATAGCATAAATGCTTGAGCTTTTTTCGCTAAAAAACAAATCATGAAATAATTAGGTCAAATCTTGTTTGTGTTTTGTGGATTGGACTAGACAATTGAAGTTAGATCTTTGGTTTATTTAACTAAGAATAAATTATTAAAGATATTTAGTTAGAAAGCATTTTGAAAAAATTATTAATTTAAGGGTTCTAGTTTGATAAATAAATAAAAATGGCTATGATTTATAAATTTACACAAGAAAATGAGTTTTTGTAAATATTTTTTAAAATACAAAAACATGTTAAGTACAACTTGGTAAAAACTTCAAAGTTCACCCGGAAATAACACCGTGTTTTCTTCTTCTGAACAAATATATACCAATTTTTTTTATTAAAAACAATTTCCAAAGTATTTTTATTACAATGTTAATTTTTTCTTTTCCAAATAAGTTTGTATAAACAAAATATAAAAAATTAATAGGTTAAAAAATACATAAAAATTTTATATTAATTCCCCTCACAAAGTTACTATCATAAAAAACTATAAATTTACATGACTCGTATGGTTTAAATATAAAAAAAAATATAGTAAATATAATATATTTATAAATAAATAATATTTGTAATCTAATAATAAACTGTCACAGTTGATAAGTTTAGTGAGTTTTATTATAATTACCTTAAAAATTATATAATAAATTAACTTTGATTGGTTTAACGAGTAAAATTTTTTATATTAATAGTTCATGCTTATTAAACTTTTTATTTAAATTCTATTGTGTAGTCAATTTTAATTACAATATATTATAATCATAATATTTATTGAATGTAATATATTTATTAAATTTAATAAATTTTATATGTGACTTCTTATATGAATATATATATATATATATATATATATATATATATATATATATATATGCATATTAAAATCTACATTATTTTTTAAAAATAATTAATTTATAAAATATATTTTGAAATATAAAAATTCAAATTTACATTAGTTTAATAAAAATAAATGGGTAATATATAAATTGAATTAAAAATTAACTTCTTTTCACATCTTAAATCAAAATAGTGTGTGTTTATCATCTCTTACTAATTTTTACATACAATTATATACATTTAGATAATGTCAAGAGTTATACTACTTAAAGGATTATGATTTGTATTGTTGTGTTAAATGAAAAATATACCATTCTTTTTAACGTTATATAAAAATTACATCAAAATAACAACGTCAATAACGAAATTTTTAATAAATTACTTCAATTAACTACAATATTTTATATATTTCGTTTTTAATCTTAATTTTATTAAAACAAAGTTCACAATTCATGTTATTAATTTTAATAGAACATACATACATTATCATAAAAATATTATTCATAATAAATCATATATAATAAATTATAACTTTATAAAGATTTCATTTCTTCATATTTCTTTTACATATTTAAATTATATTTTTATATATTTAACTAAATTGGTGCAACAATATTACATCTACTAAATATAAACATACAGATTAAAAGTGTAATTAATAGATATAATAATGATACATTTTTACATATGGACAAAATAAGGAAAATGACTTAATATATTTAGTAGCAATAAAGAAGGAAGATGTCAAGGCCAATCTTCACCTCCAAAACTTGTATCATGTGTAAAGATTTAGTTACATTTTAAAAACCTAAAAATATTCAAAGTTTTGAAAATAAGAGCAAAATGGGCAATTAAATATTTTCTTAATAATATATATTTTTTGTCATGTGAACATACCAAACATCAAAAATAAATGGTAGCAGTTCATGTCAGCATTAAAACGTTACATCAAAATTAACATTGTCATATCATATTTAACTAATAATAATGAATAGACAAAAATTGCAAAATCTAGTTAATTAATTTAAAGACAAAATGAAAAAAAATTGTAATGATAAAATATGTAATAATTTAAATATAGGATGGAAAAAGAAATGCATGATTGCATCATGCATAAGAAGAAAGTACGTCGATCTAAATAAACATCATATCATTTGTAAAAAAAATTATAATATAAAGGTAAGATTAAAATTTTATCAACTGACTCACTTTATATGTTAATTTCATCTAGATACTTTATTAATTATAAATAAATAACAAGTTAAACTAGTTTATAAATATTACTAGAAAATTTAAAATTTGTTACAAAATAATTAATTATAAAATTTTAAAATCAATAGTTATTTTGTAACTAATTTCTAGTAAAAATTATTAGTTATAAAATTACTATAATATTGATGGTAGCATGAAATAAGTAACAAATTAACTAAGAAAATAATCTTAGTTAATTTATAGAATTTTTAAAATTTGTAGTTATTTTTTAGTTAATTTGTAGTAAGAAGAAGTATAAATAAATATAACTTAAATTTAGTTAGGAAAAATAATATTCTAGTTAATTAATAGTTAATTAGTTATGATTTAATTACTAATTTAAATGGTAGCTAAAATTAGTAACAAAATCAAAAAAATCTTATAGTAAAATAATTAATTTTCATGTTACAAATCAGAAATATCTTATATAGATTAAAATATCACTTTTTTATAAAAATGTCTAATTTATTGATACAATATTAAACTCTAAAATATCTATAATCATTGGACTTTAATATTTTAAGTAAAATATTATTTTAAGTAAGATATTAAATTTGAGCATGGTAATAACGTGAATAAAAGAAATTTCTATTAAAAGTTAATACTTCGCAAAAATAACCTCATGAAAAAAAAAAAGCTCTAAAATGGGAAGGAAAGTCTCTAGAAAAGGAATTAGCGAATATCTGTAAAGTGTTGCTTGATATCATCAGAATGTTTTAATGATTATTAAAAAAAAAACTCATTGTTTTTTAATGTAAGAACTGAATGACAAATATAGCTGAAAGGGATATACTTTAGTGAAACATTTTAAATGTTTTGACTTAAAAAAATAGTGAAGCTTTACACACAATTATCATGATCAGAGGAGTGAATTATGAGAGATCTCATTATTCAGGTAGACTTTAATAATACTCTTTAGCACTTAGTTGAGGTTCATTTCTAAGGTTCTTAATATATGTAAGTGTATAATAACTTTTATAAATAAATGAGACCTCAAAACTTGTAAATGTTAAAGAACGTACGTTATTTAGAACTAAGAGATTGCTACTAAGTAATTTTAAAAAAAATCATTATATATTTTTAAAATAATTTAGAGAATAATAAGAAAGAGACTGAATTGTAATTCTAAAAAACTTAAAATTATATATATATAGAGAGAGAGAAATTGGTATATGACCATTCACAAAATTAATATATGACAAAAGGAATGTTTATAACTAACAAGTGAAAACTCATAAACGCAATATTTTGACTTTAGTTTTGACCCAATTCTATATAGTTTTCTACGTACATTCTTCTGAAGAACTTAAGTATATCCATCTTCTAAAGATCGACAACATTGTGCCCTTCGTCGTGAACGAATTCAAAGGTTAATTAACACATGTAGAATTAATGCATGAGTCGCAATTTGAATTCTTTCTTTTGAATATGTTCATAAGCTTTTGATATTATAATCTTCTATATAGATGATGTTTTAGTTCTTCTGTGTTTTATGCACTCTCCTCTAACAAAACTTTAGCTTGTTAATCATAAAAAATAATAGCCTATACAAGTTCTGTGAGGACCTTTTTTTTTTTTGTAAATTTTTAGTGGCTTGAGATTTTTCATGAATCTTTTGGATCACAAGTCTTCTCAAGAAGTAAATTAAGCTTTTGATAGTTTAAATCTTCCTTTTAAAACTTCTTTTGGCCTTCTGAAGCATTACTTACATATTTAAAGCAATAGGAAGTGGTTGATGATGTGTTATGACTATATATCTTGATCTTCAAAGGTCTCTTTTAACTTCATACAAATACTTATTTGGATTGAATCTTCAGGTACAATAACCAAATTTTCTATATAAAGAAGTAGTTTTCTAAAACATAATTTTCTAAATCTTGACACAATAAATGTTATATTTATTTTCTAAGTTTATTCCTTTTCTGTCTCATTTGATTCCTTCATTCAGACTATAAATTTTGTCATGCTTCTCAAACATTATCAAATAAAGTATTTATTGAGTTTAAACTCAATTCATTGTTAAAATGTTAATTTTTATATTACTGCCCACTTGATTACATTGTTAAGACAATCAGTGGTTGTATAATTAAACTTCATTATAAATTTTATAATATACAATTAAATTATATTATAAATAAATTTTATATTTATGAGTCAAAATTGAACCGAATTGGAAGAACGGTTTAAATTAATATGTATAATAAATAAGTCAAAGAATCATTTTTATCATCATAATTTTACGTTAGAATTTTGTAACTATTGAACCTAAGCTATGAGCCATGCTGCTATAATTAGTGACTAAATAAAAATAACCTTTAGTTACTTAATTAAAAACTAGTTTATTGATTTTCTTTCACTCGCACACATAAAATTTTGAATTGACTCATTAAAAAAATGAAAAAAAAATAGATTATACATGGTTGGTGTAAATTTTTTTTTACAATTATTCAATTATAAGTTATTTAAAAAATTTTAAGTGTTATATAACGACATGTAAATCTAGATTTATCAGTTAAAAAATAAGGTAGTGGAAGATATAAGGTTTTTTAATTATGAATTTGCTAGGTGAGAACGTGGGGTTTATAAAGCTCCTATGGGTTGGAGACACAAAAACATTGTTTAACATTGTACTTTTTTCTTCTTGTTAAGAGTATTCAATGTTATTCTTATATTTCATAATGCCTTATCTATGCTATGCAAAATGAACTTAGCAAGAGGAGGCATGATTGTACGATATGTGGGAAAGGCAACAATGTATTTACAATATTTGGTGGTAGTGCTGGCTTGTTAATCGCCCAGTGTTTGGTCACTAAGGTCCCTTATGCTTGACCTATCTAGTACCTTTTTGCTGTTCAATTCTATGAAGTTGTGGACCTAGTGTCTCCTAGGATCTGGTGACAATTGTTTTCTGGTAACATGGAGAATTCGGAGGGACAAAAATGCATGGGTTGTTTGAAAATAGGGAGCAATTGCATGAGTTTCTTTTAGTAAAGTCATCTTTTTTTTTCCAGGGTATCTGGATATTAATTTTTTTGACACAAAGATTTCTATTTAAGTTGACTTAATTCAATAAATGTAATTAAATAGAATTTATAATTATACATTAAAAAAGAGATATAATTATTTATATTTGTAGTAAAGACATCTCTGGATATATTATAATTTACTTATCTACACATAATAGTTTATGTATTTCCTGGGGGTTGGTTTGACCTGCACTTTATTTTACGTTGATTTTTATATGTACTGTGCTTTCTAATTAACTTTATAATTTAGTTAATAAATATTATAATATATGATTCCTAAGTAACAAATCATCATTCACAGTTTAATATGAAATTGAAATTATAATAATGGGATTTTTTTAAAAAAAATTTAAGTGAATTAAATCACCAATTTTTAGTAAGATTAAGACCAGCTTTCAAGTTCAGTAAGTACTTAAAAATATACTTAGATATTATCAATCAATAAAGTTTTTATATTGAAAATAAAATTCAAATTCAATGAAGATAAAACTTATACTTAACTGAGTGTAATTCTTATGAGTAAATCAATTTTGATTGGCATAATGGAGTTGTTTGGTGCACTAAATAATGGAGTCACGTGGAATGGGCATTGGCAATAGGTACGAAATTAATGTATCCGAGTGGGAAAGGTTATGAAGTGAAGCCCTTGAATTAAAGTTTATTAATGAAAAAGGCAAAGGACATGTGATATAAAGGTTACAAGACACGAGAAATAAGCAAAATCTGTTGCATTGTGAAGGCTTTGAACTTGACGCCCATGATGCCAAAACAAGAAAAGGAAATATGCTTAATGCTTTTACTTGAATGTGTAATAATGATGCACTACCAGTAAATAAGACCAAACACTCTCAAAGCTACAACAAACAAAACCACACCAAAGAACCTTTTCTTTCCTATTTTTGATAAAGAAGAAGAAAAGATAAAGATACGAGAAAGAAAAAATGAACAAGCAAGGTAACTGGTATTCTCCAAACATGTCGTGCTCATCATCCATGGAAATGTATAAGGTCATCTTATAATTATACTACCATCATCTAACATTGGTCCTCATTGGATGCAATGATGAAATGTTTTTTAAGTATATAAAAAATAAATAAAATTTTTATATTGTCAATTAATTATACACAACTGAATGTGTATATCAATTAACACAAGTTTATTTTAACATAAGTTGAAATCATGAATATATAATTACATTAAATATTTTAATTCAAATCATGAATATATAATTACATTAAATATTTTAAAACAAAACTTTGTTTCTATAATAGTTGTATCTAACTCAAACATGATTATTTTTCATAGAGGATACATGTAATCTGTAAAAGAAAAATTGTAAATATTTTTTAAAATAATTGTCATAAAAATTAATGATTTTATCATGAGAAATGTTAACCATACATGTAATATACTTTTTACTACATTTTTATTATTGGTTAAAATATATTAAAAATATAAATTTACGTAGGTTCTACTTCTTATTTAATTAGTTTTTCTTTTATCATATACGAATAATAGAATAAAAAAAAGTTTAATTATTAATAACATTATTACATATATGATTTAAAAAATATATAAAAATATCATCTATTAGTTTTTAGTAACTATTTAACAAATATTACATCTAAACCTAACAAAATATTATTAGTAATATTTTCATATTTTAATAATATTTGATAAATATAAAATGGTGTTGAGAGAAGTATGAGTAACATTTTTAAAAATGTAATTGATAAAATATTACTAAAAATAAGTAATATAAGCAGTAGTGTATATTGTAATAAATAAATATTAAAAAAAATTAAGTTAGCAAATAAAGTGAGTGCATTATAGATGGTACATAATTCAGGTAAACCATCTTATAAACAACACATCGACTAAAACATTTATGAATAATGATGGACTAACAAATAAATAAATAAAAATATAAAAAAAAGAGGTAGCATGTGCCAGTTACAGATTTTGGAAGTCTCAGTTTCACATTACGTATTTGGAGGGGACCAAGTCAACGTCTCTCTTTCATTTCAACCCTCATCACCCCAATAACTCGTCCAACCACACAAGACAAAATGCCAACCTATCTCACTCAACTACAAAAAATATATATAAATCTTACTCACTTTTCTTTTTTTTTTGTTTTTGGGATATTACTAAGATTATTTCTAAACCATAGTAAATATTGCATAGATATTATCTCATACACATGACTAAGAATCCAACTATTTACAAAGAAAATTTTATTTTTGAATATTAGAACATATTTGATGATAGTTTTTACTTTACATGTTCAGCATTTTAATGCCAATTATAATAAGCAACATGCTCGTAAGTTTTTACAACTTACTAGTGTACTTATACGTAAGAAAGAATGTCAATACTGATGTAATTTTTTGTAAATAAATAAAACTTGAACGATTCATTTTTTATTAAATAATTAACGCGTATTTTTAAAGGTAGGTTACCGTAATAAATAAAAAAAATAGGTTAGATCGTAATTTTTGTTGATTAATTTTGATTTTTTATTTTTTAAAATTATTTTAATTTTTTAACTTTAAAATTTGAGTTTATACTGTGGTTCCAAACAAATTATTTTTTTTATTTGATAACACGATTTTGAATTATTTTTTCTTTTTCATCATTGATTCAAAATGTAAAATTTGTCGCATTTATTTATTTAGTCATTCATAAAATTCATTTTTCACAAATTTTTATCTTGGTCCTTTTTTGTTTGAATAATAATTGAATTCTATTATTTTTATGTAGATAAATATAATGATAGAAATTTTATATTTTGAATTAATAAAAAATAGTTTAAAATCGCATGTCAAAATTAAAAATGAACTTTTTTTTAAAAAGACAATATTTATTTAAATTTGAAAGTCAAATAATTAAATAAATTTTAAAAAACAAAAGAAAAAAATGAATTTTTATAATAAGATAAATGTTTAAAATTATGGTAAAAGTATATTGATAACTCGTTTTATATATATAATTTTTAACATCATCATCTTATATAACTTTTTTTTTCCTTAACAAACTACGTATATGTAAATTTAACACACAAAAGTAAAATAATTTCTAATACAAACACAAGGTTACTTCAATGTTTAGTTTTTTAGTTTTTTAAGATGAAAAATTTATAAAAAGAAAGAAAGTCGGTCATAGAATTTGACTTGGTGTTTTGGAATCTTAGAAATTACTTTAAAGCTCAAGTTAAAAATAAAATAATTAATAAGTTAAACTAAATATTCACTTTATTTCTGTAGTTTAAATCTTAATCCTTTACACATGTATAAAAGATAAGTTATGGTCTTTGTTGCTAACACTAGAGAAGACTTTTTAGCAATAAACTGTTATAAAAACTTTTTGAAAGTGATAAACTACTAAAAAAAATTATGTTTTAGGGAATAAAACTTAAAATGAAGACAACTATAGGACTCACGTAAATAGTTTCACTATTTTAAAATTAAATTTTAAGTTATTTAGTAATGTATTGTTGGATTTTGTGTTTTGGAATAAATAGAAAGAAAATTTCCTAAAATTAACTTATCTAATATTTTATATATTTTCTTCATTTGAACAAAAATACATTTTATTTTATTGAACTTTTAAAGAATTGTACATAAATAACTTCTGTTCAAGGAAAAGAAAATTTTAAAATAAGTTGAGCCAACTATTACCATAGTAGAATGAAGGGCCTTATTTTTAGGGGGATAATTATTCTTAATAGGTTAATATTATTTATTAAGTAATTAGTAATTAGTAATTTTATATTTTTTAAGGCCTCGATCAATGACTTATTTGCTTTAGGATTAACTAACTTTCTTAATAAATATAAATTAGGTTAAAAAGTATTATATTTAGAAACAGAAGCAGTAATAATAAAAGAAGTGTAAAAAAATAAAACCTTGCTCTAAATTTTTTTTTAAAAGTTG
Source organism: Mucuna pruriens (assembly GCA_025330945.1). Taxonomy (NCBI): domain Eukaryota; kingdom Viridiplantae; phylum Streptophyta; class Magnoliopsida; order Fabales; family Fabaceae; genus Mucuna; species Mucuna pruriens. Next base: position 2,072,026 of record JAENHJ010000086.1, on the reverse strand, counting down.
ATATTCACAAAAGTGCTTTTCTTCTAAACAGACGCGGGTAAATGAACAGTTCACCTTTTATTCAATATGATGATCTCCTTCAAATCAAAAGATTTGTTTATTATTATCAAATTTGTCGGAAAGACATAAGACTAATTAAATGCTTCACTTCTGAATTTTCTCAGATTATCTATAATCTATAATTATATTATATTATATATATAAACTACATTTTTTTGTTCTATTTTATTTTTATCATTATTATTATTATTTTATTATCTTATCTTTTGTTTAATTTTTGTTTTTTCTCTTACTCTATTTATCATACGTTTTAATTACACTCCACACACTATCTAATGTTATTTAATTTTTTATTATTTTTATTTTATTTTATTCTTAAAAAATATAAAGAATTACGGAATTACTATTTTTCCCTAATAAATATAAAATAAATGTGTTATGTCCTGGAACCCAGATTTAAAGTCCAAAAGCTCAACCCTGAATTTACGAGGACTGTCCTCAGATTCTTTCTTTCTTCGTTAAAGAAAAGGTAAACTTTTAATATTGATTTTAGGCTTTTATATTAACATATATTATATTAATAAACAATTTATTAGTATAAAATAAATAAATAAATACTATTAGTATATTAAATATTAATGTATTACATCATATTCTTAATATAAGTTAATTTATAATGTTTATATTAATAATATGACTTTGTTAAATGAAAGTTGTATTGTTAAAGACAATCTTAAAATTTGACATTTTATTTCCATTTATAGAAATAGCACTTATTCAATGAAATATACAATTTTGATTTTTAAAGTTACTCCATGTTGAAAATAAAATCAGATCAATAGTACAGAAGTAGAAGAGAAGGAAAGGTAGCCTTTGAGGAGGATAACTTTTGACACCAACATTATAATTAGAAGCATTAGAATGTCATGAAATGGATAATAAGGCATCTACAAGAAACAGTCAAAAGATGTTATGAAATTTAATGTTGATCGGGTATTTAGGTTATGTTCGGAAAAAAAATATTCTGAAAAGCTGGATAGAAGCATATTGGTAAAGTTATTAAGTTATTTTATTGAATCATAAGAATAGGGTTGAATTATACGTTAAATAGTTGATAAATGTAAAAGAGAAAATATGTTATGTATTATAGGAATATTTTGTATTCTCATTTAATTATAAATTATGTATAAGATAAGTTTGTTAATTTTTATAATAATTATCTTAAAATAATATTAGTAATGATTTGTGATAGGATAATATTAATGTACTGTCACTAAATTCAATGTAAAATAATAAAAGTTGATATATTTATAAGATGTTTTATATAAATTTTAATTTTATTTTATGTTAATTTGTGTAGTGGTTAAAATCTTAAAGAATATGACATTAGAAATAATAGAATAAATAATGTAAATAACATAATGGTTAAAATAAACAATGTAATATAAAAATATTCAAAAAGTAAAAAAATAATATATCAATATTAATATCTTGAAGTATAATATCAAAATAATAAATTGTATAATGATTAAAATAAATAGTATAACATAAAATATCTATAAAATAAAATAAAATAAATCTATTATCTATCGTTATCAATATATTATTTAATAAAAGAGTAAAAATAATAAAAAATTTTCTTATGTAAGAAAAGATAAAATAATAAAATCCTGCTTTATGAGTGAAAGAAGAAAAATAATATAATATAATATAATATAATTACACCTTATGGAGAAAAGGATGAAAAAAAAAATAGTAAATATTTTGAAGACAAAGGAAAATAAATATAAAAAACTAGAAGTAAGAAATATTTTAAAAAGCTTACTTGAAGTAGCGTATAAAAAAATGCTACAAACATCTAAAAGAAGTTTTTTTTATCAAACACTATTAATAAAGTCAAACAAGTTTTTTAGCTAGTAAAAAAAGCTAGAAGATAACTAAAATTATATGTCAAACATAACATTAAATACAAACTAAAATAAATAGGATACACACAAGAATGGAGGTGAAAATTTGTGTGTAATTTTAAGCATTTTTAAAATTTTTTTACAATGATATAAAGTTCAAAACAATAGCTTCAAGTTAAGCGTTCAAGAGCGAGTTGATAAAATAAAAAGGATAATGATAGAGAGATTAACACAGTATTTATCTTGCTTTACTCTATAACTTAGAGTTACATCCAGTCCCTTCTACTAAAGAATTTTTTCATTAAGTCTCACTAACTGACAACAACAAATATTTTCAACCTCTTCAAACTTTACATACTTATAATATACAACCTAGATTACAACCAATTATTCTTTAACACTGAGTCTCTCCATACTTTCACACATGTGAAAAAAGTTTTACAGTATAACTAACTAGGTGAGCATAAAGCATTTAAAACAAAGTTTTAATATTTGTTAAACAAAGCAAATATACAAAGAAAACAAAGCTTAAAATACAATGCTAAACATGGTTTTTCTAGTGTTTTTCTAGTGTTTTTCTAGAGCGTCCAAAAGTGTATTGTAAGAGATATCACTTCGTGTATTGTATACTTATCTTCTTGAATGTCAGTATATATAACACATTGAGAAGGTGATCATTCATGGTCTTCTAGGACAACAATATCTTTGCATTAAATGCCCAAGATGTTGCAGAAAAGGTGCAATATAATTGTTGCATACTCTTTCCTTAAATGTGATCAAATAGGGTATGAGTTCAAAAAGTTTTTTCTGTTTTGTTTGCTATTATTTGTAATTCTTTTATCAATACACAATATTATCAATGTTGACTTGCTTTTCATAGCTCGAAGAAAACATTATCTCTTTTCCTAAAAATAGAGCAAGTAAAACAAAATACAATATACTTAAAAATAAACGTTAGTGTATAAGCAATACACTATACTTAAAAATAAACATTAGTGTATAAGCAACATCGTGTGTGTGTCTGTATAATCAATACACTATACTTAAAAATAAACATTAGTGTATAAGAAATACCGTTGTTTATGTATTTATGTATCTGTGTGTATGTGTGTGATAAGCATTAAGGAATATATAAGTATAAGCACGAGTCTATTTTAAATGAATTTAAGGTAAAATATATAACTTTTTTTTATAGACACCTTGGCTTGGATGCTGTTCATAATGCTTTATCTTGGAATGTTTTGGTAAACCATATGTTTGAACATTTTCCAAACATAAGTATAACTTATGTTTTAGATGACTTGATTGCTTCTTGAAATATTGCATGCACAATAGAAAGATTAATCATAACTATTTATCAATAATTTTTGTTATCATCAAAACATATACAAGTTTGAACACTTTTAACGTCTTTGGTTCAACACAAACATGACAAAGTATATAGACTCGAGAAAATCTACATGGGGATATGTAATTACTTTTGCTAATAAAGGAATTATATCTTTGAAATCAAATTTCAAAAGTGTATTGTAATATCAACCATTGAAGGAGAATTATTGGTAAAAATCAATATCTCACATTAACTAGAGAAAGAGCCTAAATAGATTATATAAGTGAGGGTCAATCCTTACCTTACAAGTCAGTTTTGTAAAGTTGAGTTATACCTAAACTCACATTTTTAATATAGTATCAAAACTTATCTTAAATCTATTATCATGTCATCTATCAAATTATCCACACACTAAACCTAATAGTGATGGGCGTAAGGGAGTATATTAAGAAAATTCACATCTCACATTAGCTAAAGACAAAGCCTAAATAAAATATATAAGTGAGTGGAATTCTTGCCTTTAACAAAAGAGAATAAAAGAGAAAAAGAAAAAATAAAGAAAAAAAAGCGAGTCTACGCATTAAAAAGTGAGTTTACTGTACATAATATTAAAGGATGTGAGATGTCAATCAAATTTAATAAACAATTTATTCTTTATCCATCAAATTAAATACTTTATCTTACTCAATTAGTTTATCGAATTAAATACATCATCTTACTTGATTAATTAAGTTAGATCAGTTAATAAACTGTTATTATATAAGTAATTATAGATTAAAAAAACACTAAACAGTTCTATTACATTCTACCGTTATTGATGCTCTAGTTGTTTTTTCTTTTTTGGAGACTTTAATTATTTGTCCATATATAAATAACTACCAAGATTGGATCCTAATTTATTAAATGTGTCGGTGTCTAAGCAATTGCGTTGGTTCTTCGTGTAATCAACCCAACATGGAAATGGTATTGCACAAAATTTTTGGATAAAGTTCTATAAGTATTTTTAAGAATAATTTTCGAAAAAAATTATAATTTTACTTTAATAATCTGCATTAACATTTATTATACAAACTATTATTGAATTGATAAAAAACATCATAAGAATTTACGAAACTGCATCTAAATTTTTAGCATGTTTAATTTCGCGTTTCGAGTATAATTTTTCACATTTCAAATGTGATTTTCAAAATTTAATAGTTATAACTCTTGCTTCTCAAACGTGATTCTTTTGTTTTCAACCAGGTTTAAAACAAGCTATTTATTTGTCGAAACACCTAAACTTATTTTTGCAATTTGACTAGGTCTTTACAGAGAATCAGTCAACGACAAAAATAGATTATCTAAACTGTTAAATACTACGCATAGTACACGTTTCATTGAATTCATAAAAATAAAAATAAATATTCAAAAGATTTCGCCTACTATAATAAGATCATGTCTCACCAACTATTGTTACAGGTCATCAGAATCGTTTTGATAAAATTTTATATAGAAAACTATTTAGTAAAGTTTTCAATGTTTATTTGATTTATTTTATTGTATTTCATATTTTATAATCTAACAAATTCTTTTAAATCGAAATTAGTTATACACTTTTTTTCCCATATACGATTACATATAAGTATATGAAAAACCTGATAACACTTATGCCAAATTACTCATCCAACAAAATTTTCTCCTCCTTTGTCGAAATTCAAACTTTTAATCACATGTTTAAAATAGTTAAACTTAACTGCTCGATAATTTTACACTATCCTAAAAAAAATTATTAAAAAATTATTATTATAAGTTTCTTTGAAATAACTCCATCACTCCTCTAATTGTAAATATAAAATATAATCAAATTTATGCAACATAGACATTATATCTACAACTGTCTATTCCTAACTCTTTCAACAACATCCATACAATTCCATAACAAATTTTACTAATATTATTTTGAAGGGTGTTTTCAATTAAAAATTTTGGTGAATTTTAAATAAATTTGAAATTGTGAGATGAAAATAAAACATTTTTTTTATTAAGGATAAAAAATACATTTTAACTGGACACCTCAGCTCAATACATGACACCATCCTTGAGCTTTTATGAACCAATTCAATTTATTGATGTCATGATAATGAAAAGGATAATATTTATTCTCTGACTGGTTAGTAATTCCTGAATCTTTGAATCTTTCTTACGTTGTAATTCCTGAATCTTTGAATCTTTCTTACGTGACATAACATACCATCAAAAACACTAAAAAATTGATTTGAACTTGTAATTCAAAAATCACAAGCAATCAGACTTGTTCACAAGGGCAAGGTTTTGCTGACGAACTTGATCACGCCAGCACATTGTTTTCTTCTGATGAAATTGTAAAAAAAATAGTAAATGTTAAATCCACCATGTAAATTCTCCTTCTTTGATTTGCTTACAACAAGACAACACTCACGGTATATATGGACAAAACCAATCAAATCCTTCAATAAATCGGTTCAACTTTTTATGTGGTAAATTTTGATTCAATCTATGGGGTATTCCTAGAATTGATGGCACCTTTATTTTTATTATTGCATGGAAACGTTTTACTACAGAGTAGTAAGAGCTAAGAGTAAAGATCAACAGAAATAAAGAAACATTTCACATCAGAGCTACAAGTAGGTGAGTTCAAATTTCTGCTCCATGATAAAATCCAAAGAGTTTCAAATCAAGAGCCAGCTATGCTCCTTAAGAATCAATTAAATGAAAGGGTAATGGCACATGCAACAAGTTTAACATCATCAAGAAAGGTTTAGCTCAGGTTAAAGTATAGATTTCTCAACTACACAAGCAAGTTGATCCACTCCAACTACAACAAAGGGGCTACAAAAGTAATTTGTGTATATATATATAAAGAGTTTAATTTTTGTGTACAGTGAGTGTAAAAATTTTACACTGTCAACTGCAAAAATTCTAAAGATTGAATTGAAACTTACTTTTTCTCTTGGTATACATAGGAAAATACTCAATATACACTCACTTTCTCTTCTATCTTCTATCTCACTTTCACTCCATTTTCTTCTTATCTCTTTCTTCTTTTTCTATCACACCTATCACTTTCTCTCTATACCGTTCTTTCTTCTTCCTATCTCTCTTTTTCCAGCCTATCTCTCTTATACATTTATCAAGCCAAATTGTCTTCAATGTTCAACTGCTAAGCATGTTTCATAAGCCTTTAATGGAGGAGCTCGTTGTATAGTGGATAGATCACCACCAAGAGCAAATCTTTCTACTCATGTTTTCTTGCACAAGAGAAATGCTAGTAATGCACTTTCTAATACTCTTTTAAAGACCCTCTTTACTATTAGGCAAAACTTATGTAGAACCCACTAAATGATGTGGAACACGTTTTCTTGAATAAGCCCTTGTTTGCAAACATTATTTATAAATTCACATAGCTAAATTTCTGTGATATACTTTCTTTAACTTCTAATTTATGGTTTTTGGTTCTCCAAACTCAATTACTTATACAGGCATATACCTTAAAAGTCTATATTTTATGAACATATCTAAGCTATAAAAGGTGGTCAAATCATACCTAAAGAATTTTGGTGACATAATTATTCTGCATATACAACTTGAGAATATTGGTCATCTCTATATTAGAAAATAACTATCTATTTAGAAAAAAAATCTATAAAAACAGGCCAATCAAGAACCTTTAAAATCTTCCCAAAATTCATATACAAGTACAGATGTCTAAAAGTAATGAAACTGTACAGTAGACTTTTAAAAGTAAAATGACTATATATGTGGGTGACAAGCATGTGCCTGCAAATAGCACTAAAGATCTAATCAACATGACAAGTATGTAACTTCCATCTACATGCCCCATTGAAGAAAGCGATTTCTGTTGTTGATCAGATCATGCATGGAAAATCTCAAGTTCCAATATGATAGTGATTCAAATTAGAGTCACACAAGAAGATTGAATTCTATCGAATGCAGGATATACCATGACATATTACTAACCAGATGATAAATAATATTAAACACACAGCTGCATCAATAGCTAGAACAATGCGTACTTGGCGCCACCATTTCTTACGAATGTTTTGAGGGGCTGATCTCATCCTCATTGAACCCATATCCTTTTGCAAGGAGGCTGATGATCCTGCACTGCCTTGGCTTACACCATCCAGATTGCCTGAATCAACCCTTGCTCCTCTATCTGTAGATTTCCGATGCTCCTCCAACTCAACATCTCTCATAGCAATCACATGATCCTTTACTTTCTTCTTCTCTGGCTTGTTAGATTTTCCCAATAACGGGGCTTTTGTTGAACTAGCACCTTCAATTTGTCCATTCAAATTACTCGGCGATGGAGACAGATCCACGTGAAAAGACAAGGAAGTTTCATCTCTCCAATTACTACCACCATGTGAGACACTCTCCAATGAAGTGATCAGACCACGAATGACAGGAACCAGTTTTTCCTGAATGTAAATTGAATTCACGTTTGGCAAAATTCCTCTTGAACCTTTTCTAGCCAGCTTTTTGTATTCATCTCTAACATGCCCCAGAAACCGAAGAACAACCGAGTTACCAAGACCTTTATCAGCAATCGTGAAGTAAACATACCCATCTTCCATAAAAAACCCAAAAGTCCTTTTACCTATTGTCTCAAAATACCAGCTGTGGAAAGGAGGAGCCCTCTCCAAGCACAAGGCTGCAACATTCTCAACTTCTTGGTCTCCACCACTATATGCATACAGGACGTGGTTACCCTTAGAAACACAACAGTAATAAACTTTATTTTGAATTGAATCCATTGTAAAATAAGTAAAAAATATCCCTGATCAGATTGCAACCAACTCCTCAACAATACCAGAAAGTTACACCAATTTTGCTTCTCTCTTTTTCTCCGTCAAATGCTAACTTGACTTCACCGACCACCAATATCCCTTTACTATAAAATCAAACCAAACTCTTCATGCTTCATTCCAACTAAAGAACTTAAGCAATCAAGATTTGGCAAAGGAATAATCCCATAAACTCCTCAAGGAAAGAAACAAAAACCAAGTAAAGTGCAAGAAATTCTCCAGCTATGAAGTCAAAAACCTGTAGGGAAGAGTAAAATACCAAAACAAACCTTCAGCACCTGATTTGTCAGTTACATGAGCAAACACAAATCTTCTTTCATTCAAAGAATAACTGCTGCTAAAGCAATAACACTAAGCAACATGCAAATCAAAACCCATCAATTGAATTCTCAGATAACCCCATTAAATCTTTGAGCCGAAGAACATCAACAAACACCCCAGATCACAAAGTCCATCACACCAATAATCCAAAAAAAAAAAGTAAAAAAATTAAAACTTTAAATCTACTTTGACAAAGACAGAGGTTTTGTACCTTAAAGGGTAGCAGCATTCACTCAGAACAACATCTGAAAAGAGGATAGAAAAAAAAACTTAAAATCTTCAACTGAAGTCAAAGATCCACAACATAAGCAAGTTGAAAATTTTAAAATAATTAAAAAAAGGAATGGCAACCCCATTTGTTTGCCCCAAAATGGGGTTATAAATCAAGCTAAACTAGCACTTGTTCAAATTAGTTTTTTTTTATGGGTAAATTTTAAGAAAATTTTGAATTTCCAAAATTGAAAGCATCAAAACAACATACCCGACGGTGATGCATGTGTGGTTGTTGGGTATGAGAGATTGATTCATAAGAGAAGTGAGAGAAAGAAAGAAGAGAGTGTGTGAGAGAGAAGAAGAAAGAAGAGAATGACGAAAATGCCACGGGCACAAACCGTGTAACGTGTGAATCTAACGTGCCATGTTTTCTTCTGCTTTTGGTTTTACTTTCAAGTTTATATACAGTATATATTGGTAGCTGGCAATTAATGATTTGATATTTTTTGGATTTGGCTTTGATTCACAAGTTAATAATTTAAACTTTAACTATTTTTTAATTTGTTTTGTTCGAATGTATCCGGTCATAATTTTACTTCTTTTTTAGTTAATGGTCTTTTTCTTTATAATAAAATAAAATGTCTTGTGAATTTAAAAAATAAATAAATAAATTATACATCAATCATGCAAAATAATTTTATTTAGTAATTCAATACCATACTATTGCTATCTAATAATATTATATTGATATGAGTGATATTAAGTATAAATATTTTAAAGTAAGATTTCAAATTTTATAAATAAAAAAATATAATTAAAAAGAAATAAAAACATAGTTAAAAGGGGAAACTCATCAAATGTAGTTACCAAATTTATATCTCTTATAATAATCATTAATGTGATTTATAATTAAACTCGTTAAAAAATTAAAATAATATTGTTTGTATTTATTATTTAGCAAAATTCTGTTTAACTTTATTAAACCACTTTAAATTAATTTTTATTAGTAAAATTAATTTAAAATTAGTTGTAGATTCACTATATGTACATTAGATTTGACTTCAACTTCACCTTTCACAATCTTATTCTGATTTCTTGCTGCTTTAACTAATCATTTTAAAGTTTTTTCAAAAAATTAAAATTACATTCTAAGATTTTTTTTATAAAATATAATAATTATAATAATAAAACATCACAAATATTATAATAAATTTTTACAATAACAAATTTATAAATTTTGAATAGTAAAACATTACATTAATTAATAATAATTATAAAATTAAAATAAATAATATCAAATGCTACAATATGACAATAACAACTATATATATATCAACATAATAAATAAGAAAAATAAAGAAAAAAAATAATATGTAATCTATCTTTTAGGTTTTATATTATTATTATTAATTTAATGGTCCTACATAAATAATGTAAAATAATTTTATATTGTTATATAATCGCAAATTATTATTGGTATCTTTCAAGATACATATTATAAAAGTCAATAAATACACGTGTAAAATTTTTGTATATAATTAGTGCATAATATATTTTCAATAATAATAATAATAATAATAATAATAATAATAATAATAATAATAATAATTTCATAGGTATGGAAACTATGATAATTATATTTATTTTTTTATTTAGTGCTTTCTTTATAAACAAGTATCAAGTTTATAAAAACATTAAATGAACATTTACTCATTAAAAATAAAAAATTACCTTATATTAATATAAAACTAAATATTTATATCAAATAGACAATAAATAAAAATAAAAACTTAAAAATATATTTTATTTTTTATATCATAACCTAAAAAAACTAAATCAATTCAATCTTAATTAAATTGTTTTAATTTAAATTTGTTGATTTGTTTTTTAAAGAATCAAATCAAACCGGCTTAACCTAATTAAAAATTATTTGTTTGGATTTGATTTTACTCAAAACCTAAAAACATTCAATATATACAAGAATACTCGTATTTTTCCATAAAGCTAATATGGTTATCAAGATTGAATTTCTCACTTATGTTGCAAAATTGAGATAATATTTCTATCACTTGATTCAAGTAGTAATATTTTATGTTAATTGAGGTAGTATTTCTACTTTTTGATTCAATAAGATTACTTAAGTAGTGTCCATACCTTTGGACTTGTCATTATTTTTTTGAATATGAATTCTATATCGTGACAAAATTAAATTCATGATATCAAAATTTCTCATAATTTGTGTTTTTTTATATAAAAACATTATTTGAAACAAATTGAATTCTACAAGCAAAGATCAATGATAACTAGTTTTATATCATCATCTAATTACAATTCATATTGTATATTAAATTTGTTCACTTTCAAAATTAGTGAGAGGGATTTGATAAATGGAAAGTTTTTAGTTTCTTAGAAATTTAAAAGTGGTAAGAGACATTTCACATGTTTGATATATTTTCTTAAAAAAATATTCTTAGTTTCCTGTAAATGAATTGTACAAAACATGTGAGAATTTAACTTTTTCTAAGTAAGAAAAATTTTAATGATACAAAAATACTATGATATTTTTTTTTAATTTATTTAATACAATTATGAATTTAGAAATAATTTTTATTAAATTTGATAAATAATTATATTTAAAAATAATAAATACTAACAAATATTCTTAATATATTTAATATAATTTTAAGAATAAACTTATTTTATAAAATATATTATTTTAATATTTTTAATATATTAAATATTATACTTTTTAATATTTTTTATTTTTAATTCTTTAAGAAATGTTACAGTATTAATTTAAAAATTGTTTAATAATATTATTACTCAATCATACAAAAAATATTTTAATAAAAACTATAAAAAAAATATCTACAGTAGAGAGAACAAAAATATTTGTGACATGAAAGTTAAATAAAATATATTAAAAATTATACTAACATATTTATAATTTTAAATTTTATATAAAAAAAAATTACAATAACTTTTTTGTACAAATTTATCTAATGAAGTTAGTTTTCTAAAGAAATATTAAAAAAAATACACTTATTTACCTAAAAAAGTTTTATTAAAATCAAATATAAAAAACTTTAATATCCTTCTAATCATATTGATTCTAGTTATTTTTAAAAATTATAATTACTGAAATTCATAATCACATAATTACTAAGAATCATGATTTTTAAATATAAAAAAATCTAATATTAAATATTTCTTAAAAATCATATTAATTATAATTTATTATTAAACGATACTATAAAAGTATTTTATATTTTATATCATGAATATATGATTATTAAACTCTATATTTCCTCGTAAAATTAATCAATGTCCATTTCGTTCTCGTAAAATTAATCAATGTCCATTTCGTTGTTGAATTACTTTATAGTATAGTTTTTACGGATATGTTCCTCATATCCTTAATGTAATTCTTCCCATTTCTTACTTCCTTGATTTTTAGTTTTACAAATCTCATCAATACAAAATGGATTGTACTTTACTATTTTTCAACTAAATAGTGAATTACACACGAGACTTTCTTTGTTAACCACATGAATTACAAAATTATAATTACCTAAGACATATGTTATTGACGTAATCATTGGTAACGTAATAGAAAAGAGTAGTGTTCCCCTCAACTAAAGTAATCCTAATAACACTAGGTGAAACAAGAAACAAATGGCCAAGCACAATTTACCACACAATAAAACCCTAACATTTTATTTCCCTTAATTATATAAAAATAGCGTAACTATTCCGTACCATTTTATTTGTAGTCTAAGATTTTGTTGCGAAAATTTATAAATATAATTAACATTTTAAATATTATAAAATTATTATACGGTTTTTTAATATATTTTTTATTTTTCATATTAATTAGATTTTCTCTTATTTATATTTTCGCACTCTATAATAAATAGGTAAAAATATAATAGAAAATATAATTAATATTGTAAAATAATAATAAGACAATTTTTTTTACTAGAAAACATCAACAAATTGGGATGGAAAATGTAAAGTTAACAATTTATGTACAGAGATTCCATGAAAAGAAAACTATGTACGTATTTGAGTACCATATATTTCCACACACACAAATTGAGTACATTATATGCAATGAAAAATCTGAATATGAAAACCTCATTGGACCAACGAATGAGACTAATGATAACTATTAGCCATAGAATTAATTATTATATCTTTTACATAATACAGTTATGTTTAAATTAGATATGATTATTATAGGCAATAAATTTTTATTTTAAATACTTAATATATATATACCAAAATTTGAACTAAAAATTAGTGATTAAATCGAAGGTGATAGCCATGTAATTAAACGAAAGATATATGCACCAACTTGGAAAGAAGTAAATACGTCCGCACTAGTTAATAATTCAACCACAAGTACTATTTCTATTCCCATATGACACTTCCACATGTTTTATTTTATTTTTGTTCTTGAATACCCAACACACACTGCATCACGAACAATAAAAAAAAAAATGAAGAATAACATTATAGAGAAGGAGAGAAAAGGAACCTACTAAAAAAAAAAAAAAACCCAACAAGACAGAGGAGTATAAAGGAAAAAGGCAGAGAAAAAAAGAAGGGAATGAGACCTAACTCACAGTGAAGGAGAGAGTAGAATGATGTGAGAAACTTTATTTCAATGACGAGTTGTGCTTGTGCACATATTAATCAGTGTATCTTTCAATGTTTCAAGAAACTTACTGAGTAAAATGTATCCTACTCGTTTATTTATTTTAATATTATATTTAACAGTTATTTTTAATTTTTTATTTCTCACCTTATAATTCACCTCATTACCGGATTCCAACTATAGTGATATTACTAAGAAAATTTATTGGATTTTGAGATTAGAAACAAAAATTATGATATTCAATTCAAACTTTTAAATATATAAATAAGTTTTAAAGTATTTCATTATAATTTACAAAAAGTTTATTGTCATTAAAAATTATACAAAATTTTATTGATTATTTTATATTATATATTTTGATAGATTTTAAAAAGATTTTTGTAGTATTATATCATTCATCAATAATTTCACAAAATTTTAAGACTTTTTTAATTCTTTTATTTCTTTTTTTAGTTGTTAGATTTTTTTTTCTTTCATCGTTCATAAATCCTTTTCTTTTTGTTGAATGTGGTATAGATATTTATATAATATTCGGTATTTTTTTTTTTTCAATCTTACATTTATACTCTAAAATCAAAGAAAAAATATTTCTACTTTGACGAATTGATAATATGTATTATAAAAAAGATAATGCCAAAAATGTATAAAGATATTTGAGTACTTAGTCAAAGAAAATAATCTTGTATTTTATAGAATATGTATTTTGAATATATTCTATTATAAGAATATTTATTTTATTTTATTTTTTTTAATGTAATTACGTTGACGTGAATAATATTTTTTATATTTTTTTAAACTTTTTTTCATGCCTTTTTTTTTAATTCTGTTTACATACATTTTCAATTCATTATTGTCTACGTATATTTGCAAATATATTAATGGATGATAATTATCCTTATATATATATTGCAATAGTAATTCAAATAAAGAATTTATAAAAAAAATAAAAATAAATTAAAAGACAAAAAAAATACAAAACTCTTATAAATCTCAAAATTTGCTAAAATTTCTTTTAAATTTTATAAATTTATAAAATCATTCAAATTTTATAAAATCTTGATTATATTTTTTTAAATTTTATAAGTTATTATATTCTTATATAATTTTTTATATATAATTTTTTATGTCAAAATAATCTTTTAAAATATTAATCTAATACATTCCCCAAAATATGTACATTACTTCCATTAGCTTTTTTAAAACCTACTTATTTTAATAATTTATTCTTAAAAAAAGGTACTTATTTTTTTTTAAATATAAAAAAGTCTTTGACCCAAATTTTACTTAAAAAAAAACTAAGTCAAACACCATCTGAATGTCTCTTCATAATTGTTGTTCACTACCGTTAACAAACTCATTTAATTTAAAATTGACCATAATACATTGATATCACGAAAAGGGGAGAATAATTTTTAAAATAGAAAAGAGTAATATAATTCAAGCATCTATCAAAAACAGAAAATATATTTTAATCAAATAAAAAATACAATTTTATTAATATATGTCCTTAATGATAAAAGTAAAAAAAATCTATTAATTAATAATATCACATTTTTTTAATTATAGTGACAAAAAATTAAAATAATTTTGAAAAAAAAGAGAGTCATCACCGAGTATATTTGTTTGACAAAACACATTGAATTTGTTTATTTACTTTTAATAGAAAACAAATTTAAAGTTCAAAATTTGAATTTAGAAATTGATTACAAGTAAAAAAAAATGTCAGCATCATGTAACATCTTAATATTTTAATAACTATATTGTGTAAGATGAATATTTATTTTTATATGATTAAAATTTATAATATATATATATATATATATATATATTTTGAGTATATAAAATATTATATTTTTAATTATTGATAAATTAAAAAATTATTGAAATTCAATTTAAAAGTAAAAATAAAAGAAAGCAGGTTGATAGAGATAGATGATTAAAAAAACAAGATATATAAAGATAAAATGATGGTAGTTTGAGATGATTAAAATAAAAAAAAAATTGTCTAGAAAATGTTTGGTAAGCCATCATAAGTAACTTTAACTATCTTATAAGTTAGTTTAACTAAAATTTTTTTGAGACACGAACTTATTTTACTAATTTATAACTTATAAAAATAAATTATCTTATAAGTTATTAGTTTTTTTATTCTCATTTATTTTTTCAATATCTTTTTATCAATTTATAAATTAAATAATTAAATATGATTTTATTGTATCATTTTATGTTTATTAGTTATTTTATCAACTAATTTTACCAAATATTTTTAATTTAATCAATCAACTTTATAAGTTTTCAACGTACAGTTAATTTGTATTTTTGGAAGTTGATTGTACATCTAAAATAGTTATTCCTTGTAACTTAATTATAATTAATTTAATAATTTACTTATTATTAAAATATAGTATTTAATTTATTACTTCTAAGAATACATGTAATGAATATTTATTTATTACCTTTGTTGCTAATAAAATTATTTATTAAATTTTTTAATTTTAAATAATGATTAAATATATTAAATAAAGAAAGGATTAATGTAGTTTTTTTTTTTGGAAGGTGCTACTACACGGCTATGGATATATTTTTATTTTCTAACAAAATTTACACTTGAAATCTCAACTAACCTCTTTTTGTCATTTGGGTTTGGTTCCTTGCTTTTCTTATAAGACATTGATTGAGCTATAATTGTGTTTGTTTCAATTGAAATGGTTAGAATGTGTGTGTAGTTGGAATGAAAGAAAATGTCAAGGATTGGAACTGAAGGGTCTATATGTTTTATATTCATTGTTATTAGAATGGTTTAATTACTCTCTGCAAAAAGCATAGGTACTGTTGAGCAAACCTTGAATCTCTCTCTCTCTTTGACATGTGTCACCTCTTTCTTTTATTTTGCTGCCCTAAGATTACTACTTATTATTTGTACATATCATATGAAACATTTAATGCTACAGAGTTGGAAACTGCCATTTCTTTTTGCCTTAATAAATCATATTCCAGTATTCTCAGTTTGACCAAGGCCCATTTATATCTGGTGTTTGAAGAAGATGAGGAAGCGAGGTTGAGGGGAAGGAGTGTGTGAAGATAGGGGTACAAATAGAAATTTCAGAAAAAGTGGATATAGAGCAAAAAAGGTGTCAATAGCATGTCCCTTATTCAAATTTAAGCCAGCAAATAGACTCCATCGGCCCAAGTTTATGTTCCTGCTTTCTTTCCTTTACCCTTTCTCTCTCTGATGCAGAAAGTTAACTCTGAAATAAGGAAGAGAAAGGGCTTGGTTAAGTAAGGTTTCTTCTTCTTCTTGTCTTCATTAATCAGTCTTATAATGATCAATTAATACAGAAAAAAAGTAAATCATTTTATTTTATTATTAATTTATTGTTTGATTACTGAAACTCAGAGATTCTTATACTTTCAGTAATCTATAGTAATACAGAATGAGTGCATGCAGTTTAGTAGCAGAGGCAATATGGAAGGAAATTGAATCTACACACACAGGCAAGTAACTTAATTACTTTCTAGAGCTTTCTATACTTTGAATCAAAGTTTCAAATTGTGGTCACGGTCGTGGTTTTGTAAATGCTGATGATGTGGCACAATTGCAGTAGCCCTTGTGGTTGTGTTTCTGTAGCAATCTTTGATGTTACAGAAAATTGTGTATAAACACTGCTAATGGGACCACAATTGCAGTCACAATGTTGTTGTGAAAACCGAATAATCCTTGATGTTGTGGTTGGTGACTGTTTTTTAAAACCTTACTTTGAACTATTGACCCTTGACCCAAGATCCTCTTATTTTAATGTCACAGTGAATGATGATCAACTTTGGACGTAAGTCAATTGCTTCCTGTTCCCTTGTGTTTTCAAATCATCATCATCATTATTATTATTATTATTATTATCATGCCGTTGCATTGTGTTTCAATTCAAGTTATGTGTTTTGGTCTCCATGCAAAACAAAACCAGTTTGCATTTCTTGTTTGGCAAGAACTTTGAGGGAGCCACTAGGATTGTTGATCAAAGAGGTGTCACCAAGATCTCTGCTCACTCCAGTGGAAGGTTTATCTTTCAGGTTTCACTTTCACCTTCACACTTCTCTTCTATTGCATTGAATGGGTGGAATTTTGCTTAAAATTCGGATATATGATTTCAAATTAAGTTTTTTCACACCCCACTGACTTGCAGGAAAGAGAGAGATAGGAAGAAAAGAGAAAAAAAACTATAGATTTGATAGGTGATTTATGACAAGGGAAGAGAGAAATATAAAAAGATGTAAGGTGGGTGTACAATTTGAGGTGTGATTAAGAGTTGTGATGATTTATATAAGCTAAAAGTTAGCGAAAAAAAAAAATTGTGTCTGGCTTTCAAAATTTGAATTTTTAAAAAATATACATGAAATTCTTAGGGTTTGACAATACTAAGAGGGGAAATGGTTGTTGGACAACTAGTGGGACAACTTTTGTTGTCCTCTTTGATTCTAGGAAATATTTTTGAGATACATGTATATGAAAAAGATAAAAAGTAAGTAAAACATAGAGATAATTGGATACAGTCTCAATTATTTGATGTTCAAATAGTGAATGTTTTTGGCTTTTGAGAACCTAAGAAATCATTCATTTGTTTGATATATGGATTATGTATTCATTCTTCCCTTCGTTTAGGTTACAGGGGAATCCCGAAGAAAAGACCAGTATCTGTGTTTTGCTGAAAACTTTTGCGCTTGTTATTCTTTCTTCTATGACGTTGTCAACAGAGGAGAACAACTTTGTGTAAGGCCATATACTTGTTTCATTGTCTTCAGTTGATTATAAACATTCATATTATTCTAGTGCTCAAATATGCAATGTGCATTGTGTGTGTGTGTTCCAGTGTAAACATCAATTAGCTGCAAGACTTGCTGCATCTTTGGGATCTTATGTTGAAGTTAAGGTGTCTGATGAGGAGCTAGCTTTGTTACTATCCAAAATATAACCCTTGCTTTTGTAGAATAATAATTTATAATTTATAATTTATTTAACATTGATTTTATGGAGCAAGGAACATATCATTCTTAGTAGTTAACAATGATGATCTCAGGAGCCTGTTTGGTTGACTTTTTCTTAGATAGAAAAAATTTATCCATAAAAAGTGTTTAGATGGGCAAAAGTAAAAACAGATGAAGCACAAAAAGCCATTTGTGGTAGATGCTTTAACATTGTTTGGAATTTTTTTTATCTTTTTACAAAAGAGCTTGTACTAGCTGTCAAAATGTGTTTGGATGAGATTCTAAAGAATTAAATAATTTCTGTAGTATTTTTTACTGAGAAACATTTGCAGATTATTCCAAATTTCCAATGAACTGAATGTTGTTTGCAAGTTTTCTTGGGAAGCATTATTCTGAGTTTTAGCCTAAATATAAATATAAACAATAATATAACTTGTTTTAATAATTGAATAAAATATAAAAGGTTAAAAATAGTAAAATAAAATAGTTCCGAGAGTGAGAATCTACGTTGTGCTTGGTACACTTATTCTGGTATTTGTTGATTAGAAAATTAGTATAGTGAGTTCTCACAAGTCCATTATGTCTAATGCCTGTATCCTAGAAAATTTTAATTTCTTTTGCCCCTAACGGTTGTTAACTTCACTCTTCATCTTTAAATTTATTATTTCAAATTGTTCCTCAATAGGATCTGATTTTAGCATTTCTGATATTACCATGAAGAGATAAAGAGTCAAGCCTGTCTCGCTGTTATATGTGATGACATAAACTTTTAGGTGTTGTGATACACCATATAGCATAAAGCACAGTAATTATATTGGATAATAATTACTATAAGTTATACATTTTTGTGTCAAAGGGGGGCTAGAAATGAACACCACTAACTTCAAAGTCCACCATCTGTTTTTTGGGTTGGTAGACCTCCCTTTGTTGGGTGCAGATAAGATAATAGCTCCACTTGATAACCAAGTCCTACTGAACCTTCCAATTTAGGTCAATCAAACATTAACGGATACCGGCAAAGTATGCCAAAGGTCCAACAAAAGCACCATTGATGTAAGTTGCAGGCTCAGAATGACTGTAATCACTGCGGTCATCTGGAAATCCATCATTTTGGTTCGGACCTCCAACCACAGCACCAACCAATACGTTAGGATTAGGATTCATTGAATGGAAAAATGGATCAAAACCTCCATCGCAGCCTATTGTTTGTGGATGAGCTGCTATTGAAGGCAATGAAGATCCTCTGTGGTGAATTCTCTTGGGAAAGTATGGACCATAGCCTACCATGTATGACATTCTCAATGGATTTTCGCCTAATATGTAGTCTACCTGAAATTTTACAATAATTTTTGTCAACAATGGAATAGGCAAAAGAGAAATGAATATTGAACTTACAAGGTTGAACCAATGAGAATTACCTGTCTTTTTGCAATGCTTCTTAAGGTATTTGGAGTGACCAAGACATTGCCACAGTTAAATGTGTGCTTTGTGGCTGACATATACTTTGAATAGGTTGTGAGCAAGAATGTTATAGATGTCACATACTGGAGGTTGCTTTCAGGAAGCTTGTACATGAGTCCTCCTGCCCACAAAAGTACTTGAGAATTGCATTTTTGAATTTTCTTGTATATTAATAATGCACGACTTAGATTGACCCAACTGTGTAACATTACTTCTTTGAAACTCAGTAGTGGTGTTGCCTTTACCTTGTGTGTATTGAGTGCTTGAAGAGGGAGAGTTGGGCAGGATCTTGCACATAAAATTCTCAGCTTCTTGCTTGTATTGATCAAAATTCTTATCACCATTCAGCAATGCTCTCTGCAGTAACAAAAAAATAAAATAAAATAACAAACCCAATGAGTCAGATTAACATCAGGCAAACAAGTAGGCTCTTCATATTTTTCAATGCTGGGACATGAAGAATATGACATACCCTGGAGAGAAGGACATGTGCACCAGCATATTTGTTGTCCCAGCTGAAGATATCTGGTTGATCATCAGCTCCCAAGGTCTTCACCAAATTATAGTAGTAAACAGCATTTGTTGCTCTGAAAAGCCATGCAGCTCCCCACAATAGCTCATCCTGAAAATAAATAAAGTTTATTAAGACCACATTGCAATTCATAATTTGATGACTTTTATAATAATTATTTCAAGAGTCATATCTACCATGATTTTTCATTGATTGAAATTATAATTTTTTTTACATTAATACCATATCGAAGTTAAACTTTTTCCGGGTAAATAGTCTATATATTAATAGTGTAAAAGATTTTACACTCTTATCCAATCACAAATTGTCATGGAAGGTAAGTTTGTTAATTTTTACAATAATTATTTAAAAAGTCATTTTTACTATAATATCTGATTGGTTGATAATGTAATTTTCTTTTACATTGACCATGCATAGAAATTAAACTCATTTTCCCTTAATAGTGCATGCCAACCACACAATTTTGAGTGAAAGCACAAATAGTAGGCACACCCAAATAGGAAAGAGTCTTACCTTGAAACCAGAATATGAGCAATAAAATGGGCAAACTGCAGATCCAAGTGAGTCACTATAAGAACCCTGATACTGCAAAGCAAAGTGGTAAACCTGTTGGGCAGTCCTTAACAAGAGCTTAGAGTAAGATGGGTCAACCCTTCTGAAAACAATAGATGCAGCAGCAAGTGCAGCAGCAGTTTCAGCAGCCACATCTGAGCCAGGGTTATTGGGAGAGACCCAATACACAGTTCTGACAGTGTCCATGTCCTCTGGCCTTTCCCAACACTTGTGGTCCACATTTGGGTCTCCAACACCAACATAGAGCCTCCCAGGTGTGGATGTGGCACACTTTACGAGGTAGTCTGTGGCCCAACGAATTGCAGCCCTTGCCTCTTTGATTTGGGGTCCCATTTTCTTGCCATATTCAAGGGTGCCCCATGATAGCATGGTGGTCGTGTAGGCCATTGGAAAGTTGAATTTCACATTGTCTCCTGCATCATAGTACCCTCCACTTAAATCCACCTGCCAAAACAAAGTTTGGATATGTAACACACTTCCTTCTTCAGTTGGATGCAGTGTAACTATGTAAGTGATGATTTTTTTTTTATAAAGAATGGGTTTATTGTATATTTATTGTTTAATTATGTGTTCTAACATCATAAACAAATATTAAGATAATAATTATGAGTTCAATTTTGATTCATTACACTTACAACAATAACACCAAAAAGGTCTTATTTCATTAGAGATGAGATCAGTTGTGAATCAGAAGACACAATTTGATTCGGTTAAAAATTAAAGTTTTAGTTTAATATTCTAGTGTTTATAACTTGCTTTACACTATTACTTAATCGGTTAAATGAAGACTCGAAGCTTGTAAAACTGAAATACTTGAGTAAAGGAATGATTGTATGATGTTTCCACTTAAAAAAAATAAAATAAAAGAATGAATACTCAATATTTCGGCATCATTAAAGAGGTTGACTTATACCGTGATTGGTACAACTTTTTTAAAGAAAAAAATGTTTGTTTTTAATAAAGATTGTCAAAAAAGTGGAAAATGCTTCAAAATAAACAATTATTTTTTTAAAAAATAAGTTGAACTAAACACATCATTATTTTGTAACAGTCATTTATCTTATTATGTTTACAACAGTATCCAGTCACGTGAAAAAGGAATTCATGTTAATCAAAATTTACTCTTTTAAGAAAATATTTGACTTTAAACCATACAAGGACAGAAATGAAGCAAAGGCTCAACAAACATCTAATCAAACAAAAAGAAAAGACTAAAGAAATCTAGCATCAATGCAGAGCAAAAGAATTTTAAATTAACAAGGAGATCCCTCGTTACTAAAACCTTAATTAAAATTTGAGTATTAGGGTGGAAAGAGAAGAAATATAGGAAGAAAGAAAAAATATAGAAAGATAAAGTAAGGAACTTGATAAGTAATGTGATAAAAAATAAAAAATAATAAATAAAAAGATAATTATTTTTTGTGGTACAAATAATTATAAAGAAATATTTCATTAATCAAGATTTTTAATCTCTTTCAAGATTAAGAAACACTCTCAACAATTTTTTTTTCATTCATATTAGTTAGTATTGAAATTATTGACTATATACTTAAAAAAAATTTGATTTTAGTGTGACTCAAACCAATAACTTGATAATAAAAAAAGAGTGAGGTGAAAAAGAAATAAGAAAAAAAGTAAATATAGGTTGAATATTTTTCTACATATAAGATGGAATGGTAGCTCCCTCATTCTTTTGAGTTAAAACCAACAAACACAACAACAAAAGAAAATGTAAAATGATAAAAAAAAGGCAAAAAATAAAAGAAGAAGAGATTGTTACATTGGCTAGGCGACCATCAAAGATGCCAGAATTGGATCTCCATGTGATTTGTTGGTCAGAAGGAATCCTTCCTGACCTCTGCCCTTGGAAAAACAGTAAGGATTTAGCCAATGCTTCTCTGTAGTTAGGGTTGCATTGGACACTGCCCACCAACAAGAATGTGAGGAGGAACAACAAGACCAAGGAATTTGCCATGATCACTTTTTTGTCACCTTGTTCCAAAGTGCTTTGCTATGGAATTTGGTTATGACTTGTTGGTTGAAGCAAATGAGTTCCATGCTACCCTTTTTATAATAAGCAAAGGAGAATCAATCACCTGGCGTAAATCAAGGCTTTTCAATACGAAAGTGACATTAAATAATACACTGTTTTGTAAACTTCCTTAACCGTTCAATTGGGAATTTGAAAATTCTTCAAATGTCATTGCATGGGGATTTTAACACTGCTAAAGTAATGTGCAAGCATTATTGCAACATTTAGCATAAGACAGTTTGAAACCGTTTTGTTACTTTTCTAAACTATCCCTGTTTTGTCACCAATTTTGTCTACCTTTATTGGGGTTGGGTCATCAATCTTTGTTTTTGAGGTTATATAAAAAAAAATTCACTCAAAATTTAATGAATATCTTGTAAATTAAAAATTTTCCAGGTTAATTATTATTGAGTAAATAATGTATATTGTGATTTAGTTGATCATATAATTTTTTTGATTAATTATGTTAAAAGTTATATTCAATTTTTATTAGTTAAACGGATTTTTGACGTGTACAAATCAAACTCATTATTTTTCTCTTGGTGTTATTTTCTTGCTTTTGGATTGATGAGACAAAGAGAATCAGTTATTTAGTTTTGCTCACGTAATTTATTATAATGGTATATAGATGCACAACAACAAAAGCAAGTTTCGTATTGTGATGTTATTTAACGTTATTGGTTGAATTTAATGTCTCTCTCTTACATTTATCTTAAAGCACACACAATTCGGGTCGAACCCAGCCCGTTAACATGATTTTTCTCTTTTAACTATTATTTATATATCTTTTTATTTTTTACATTAGAAAAATGTAAAACAATATTTAAATTTTTTACTTGATTGACGACCCAGCTTGACTCACCCTTCATCGAATTGGTTTAAATCGAAAGAAAAAAAAAAATATAAACTCGACTTAATCCAAAACTAGACTCAATCTGACGTGTGCAAATCTCAGTTATTATCCTTCTCTCAATTACGGGTATCATAATGGATTTGCCTTGTTTAGTCCGATAAATGGGTTGAATTAGGTTATAAAAATTCATATTTGAGTTTATTTTTATTATTTATCAAATAATAAATAATAAATTTAATAATATATGTTGTTGATGTCCATTTTAAAGTTAATATTATATGTATATGGAGTTTTGTTTATTTTTATATTTATTTATTGTTTTTATTTTTATTATTATGTATTATATTTTTTTTATAATACAAGTAATAATCTATATATTTTTTATTTTAGTTTATAGTTTAAAAAATATTTTATAACTTATTATATAAACAATTATTTTAATTTTTTATATTTAAAAATAATTAGCTCATACTTAGGATGAGATTGAATTAAAAATTTTCCATGTCAATATCAAATTGGTTCAATTAAAAAATGTGTTGTCTCGTGTTGAGTCAAGTTAAATGGTTTGAGTTATTTTTTTTATTGTCAATACTTAAAATAATTTAAAAAGTAAAAAATAAAATATTTAAAAAAATGTATTATATATTAAATGTCCCAATAATTAATATAATTTATTAAATAAATAAGAAATAAAATAATTTAAAAAAGAATTATTTAAAGTACTCTAGAAAAAATTGCGCCAATTTTTTTTATTATATAAAAGATTAATAAAATGAAAATATCAATGCTGATAGTAAAATACACTTGTGAATCCCATTTAGCATTACTTTTGGGGGAAAAAAAAAGGTACAAAAAGATGAAGAAACAATTATATGACATCTTAAACATGATAGGACCACATGAATGAGATTGTAGGGCCATTAGTTTCAAAGTTTCAAAACACACATGACCTAATCCTCTCATTATGTTTCTCACGTGATTAGCTCATGCTCCATCATAACCAAATGCATGTGTCCTCAAATGGCTAAAATTGGAGCCCCTAAAACCTCTTTGAGGAAACAGTTTGTAAAAGTTGACTCCATCCCACAAATTAAAAGAATAAAGTCCCAAATATTCCTCATCGGTTTATTGTTATTCTCTTTTTTGTCAAAATTGTCATAAAAAGAAGAGGCGTGAATGGCGCCATTTTTAGGGTTACACCAAAACAAGCCTCGAATTGCGCTAAGCAAACGGCGCCGAATTGTGGTTTCTAAAGGGATTAATTAGCATAATCATATACTAATTTCTTGCTTTTTTTGTGTTTTTGCTTTCAAAATGTTTTTGTGCTTTACTTGGTATCTCCCAAACCCTATCTTCTTTAATTCTTCCTATCCTTTTGGACCAAGACTTTGAATCTTCTCTTTCTTTCCACGATTTAAAGTTATTTAGTTCAATAAAATTTGTGGGATTTAGCTTATTGTCGAACATGCAGTACAAATAAAAGAAAACCTTGCAAAATGGGATCAACCATATCCTAGTTCAATACGTTGTAGTTTCAATATTATGTGGTATTTGTACCAAAGAAGCATTGTACACCTCATGCGTGTTACTTAAATAAACTCTTCATCACCAAAAAAAATTTAGTGGTTTACAAGGACATAAGTTTTGAATAATAATTTCTATTACCAAATATTAGTATTTCTTTCCTAAACAATTGTGAAATATAAATTAGTTTGTAATACTCTAAAAAAATAATTAGAAAGAAAGCTAGTTTTAATTAAAAAAAAGGAAGTTAATTCATATAAAAAAGGAAATGGAAAACAATTTTCTAATTTTTGCTGATTTTGATTATATACCATTTAACTTTTCATTTTCAACAACTAATTTTTTTACTTTGATAAATACTTCTGTTTTATATTTTTTTCCCCTGTTTTTGCTAAAACGGTTTCACTCTACATACTTAAAATAAAAACAACCCTTCAAATCTTGGCAAAAAATTGTTAAGTAAACCTTCTAGTCAAGTTAGATTTAAAGCAATGTACATACGTCTTTAAATTAAAAGCTGTTGACATACGGACAACAAATAGATAAAAGGAAACTGACGTAGTTTTCAAAGAAAAATGAGTTACAATTGGAAGTTTTTTTTTTCCTTCCATCATAAATTAACATATATAATAAGTTCATTAATTTTTATAAAATTATCTTAAAAGTTATACCTTTTATTATTTTTTATTGATTAATAATGTATAAAATTTATACTAATAGTGCATAAAAAATAATCTTGAGTTATTTTTAATTTATCAAAGTCTTAAAATTAGAGAGTGTTGTATACGTTTTGGGGAAAAGAATAATAATGGGGGAAATAGAAGACCTACCAATTGAAGTTTCCTAGCACAAAAGGAAACCAATAAAGAAACAAGGATTTAAACGTGTGATTTTGTTGATTAACAAGACAAATTTGAGTATGGATGCATGAATATTGTGAAAATGATGTCTCCGAACTAACAAAAATGAAGATTGTTATTGACAGTTGAATATGCGATGGGAGATGTTTATGCAACATGCATGCATGCATGCATCTATGTCAACAGAGATTGCATAAAGAAAGGCTTTTGAGGTTGCTTTCACCAGTCTTGTACGCCTTGAGTGACATCACCCTAAAGATAAGTAGATAATGTTATAAACAAATCTTTTATTCAAAACTCAAATTACCCGGAACACTATAATGATCTTCTAAAAAATGCTGGGTTCTTAACTAACAAATTAAGGTCCTTCAAATGTCCTGACCCAAACTCAACTTAACATTAACTATGAAACCAGTGTTTCAAAATATGTTTAAGAGATTAGCTAAATCACAATGCTTAAGGTTTAGATTGTCTCTCTCCGTTAAGGGTCCTGTTCAAAAATTTTGAGGCCTCATCAAATTTTATGTTTGAGTCTTACTTTATAAAATTTATAAATTTATATTTTATTTTTTAACGGTTTGAATGGTGAAATTATTAATTAAAATTTAATAATAAAGCAATTATAATATTGCACTCTATGATTATTTATCGATCACTATCTTGCTATATATAATTGATATTAAATTGAATCTAAAAATTTTCATTTAAAAAAATTTCTTTAAACAATGACAATAGTTGCACTGTTATTCTTAATATTTTATAAACATTGCAAGTATTTAAAAAGAATAAAAAATTTAATATAGTTTTTTTTTTTACTTCATCGGAGAGTACAAACCATTTTTTTTAATATAGTTTAATACTTCTAACTGATATTCCTTCGTTTTGTTAGTATTTTTTTATATTTAGGAAAAAAGATCACTAATATCAAAATATTGCCCACTGCTGCACCGAAAAAAGATATTACTCACTAAAATTTAAATTTGTTTCAATTAATACAATATTTTTAATTCATTATTCTTTAAAATTCTCAAATATTGAAATTCAAATAAAAAAGTTTAAAATAAGGTTTATATTTTATATTTGTTTCAAATTTGTTATGTATACAAAATAATCAAAACTAAAAGAATTAATCTTTAACTGAATATGCGATTTCATCACTATCATTTTATCGAAATGATTTTCTTATAAATTATATTATTTTTATAAAATTTAATCTCTATATTCAATTTAGTTATTTTTTTTGTTTGAATTTAAACTAATTTTCTCTATAACATTTTAAATGAGTTATATATATATATATATAACTTCTCAAATAGTCTATAACATTATTTATCTATATATATTTTTAAATTGTATAATCTTATTAATAAATTAACTATAAATAATATAATAAAATTCATTTACTAATAATTTAAATTAAAAATATAAAAAATAAAATAAAATCTTGTAGGAGGCCTTATGTATGTATGCTCCAATCTTCTTGTACAAGAGCTATTATGAAGAGGTGAATAGTAACACTAAAATTAATGGGAGTTTAATTTAAAAATGTATGATAAAGAGAGTGAATGTTTGGGGTGATAATGGGTACCGCAACTGCAACTCTGATTCTTGAATGTTAAGCTGCTTATTAAGAATAGTGAGATCTTTGTCTATCCTTATTGTTGGTAATGCTCACAGATGAAATTACTACAAGGCTATTGAGCCACTATGTAATGTCAGATCAAGCCTGTCGGTGGCTTATCTGAAAATATATTTTTAAACACTAATTTAAATAAATGCTTATTTTGCATATAAAGGACCAAATTTATGTGAAAAATAATTGAATGACCAAGCTGGTGCTCCTAAGGGTGACCTTTTGTGGTCCATTAGTAAGGCTTGACTTACCTTGTTACTTGTTTGAACATCCGCAACTGAAGCTATTCCTTTGAACATCACATCTGAAAGGATAATTCTGCTTTTCAATTATCTATTCATCATCAATTGTGTACAAATAAATACTGTCATCATCCTATCATTATATACAATCATGCACCACAGAAACAGGGTATAGGGGGTAGGGGGATACAGACTTTGCACATGTATAGAAGAATTCAATTGAGGATAATTTCAGTCGCTGCAAAACATCCAACGTTCATTATAAGAACTCTTTCTTGAAAAGGTCAGCCAGAGTATCATCTAATTATCCATCCAGGCTTACAAGAGCATCATATAGATACAACCATGTCATTTAATGGCCATATCATGGGAAAGGATTACCAGTCTCGTCATCACAGAAGCCAGAAGGCTTTGGGGAGTAATCAGGTTTCACTTTCTGCTTCATAGTTTGGTTAAGGAAAGCCTGAACGACATACAATACTGATTCCTTTGCGTCAGTAGCATACAAATAAAATCTTCTTAATTGCTATTTGCTACAGACATCTGCATAGAAAAAGACATAACAAATGCTTAGGTTTATTTAATTCATTTTAAATGAATGCTCACTTTACATTTTAACAACCACCAATGTCCAAATACTTTACCATTGGACACAATCTTGAGCTATTTTGGAACTACCCCAGGTTTAGGAATGGATTATTTGTAAATATAAAAAGAACTGTAAGCATTTTCAAATACCAATACATAACACCATCATCCAGTTATAATCCATGTCATATTTAAAGAGTCAGAAAACCAAGTTGGTAGTTAGTAAGATAGAGGTAGAAAACTAAGTATAGAGTTCCAAGCTGTACAAAGAATCATTATTATTTTGATTAAAGAAATAGATACTTCGAACTAGAGGGAGACCCCATATATTTTTAGCATATTATTCATAATTGCCAATTGAACATTCAAAATGGAGCAGCAAAGAAGCGAAACATATTTCCATATTCTCAACCAAACTATTGAACAAAAATAGCATCCTTCATGACCATAACAAGCAAAATGACCCTAAATCTATGGCACCTTAAGTAACAGTACCCAACATGCCTTGAATCCCAAATTTAACATGCTAAACCAAGCAAGATAATGCCTTCAGAATCCTTACATTATGCATTACTCACTTGCAAACTGGTCATTATCACTCAGATTACTTTTCCTTTTCTAAAGAACCCAAATATGCAAAATCACAGTCTCTAATTCATATATAGAATATAGAAGTGCTACACAAGAGAAACAGTTGCAAGACCAGCCATCAAGAATTATATATTATCATCAAGCAAATTACATGAACGCCCCCAAAAGAGAAAAAGCTTATTCTCATCACCAAAGAAGCTCAAGTATATTCTACCCCATTGTCACAAATCACGAACCAGTGCAAGAGAGATAAACTAAGAAAATGAAAGAAAGCTTAGAGAGAGAATAATAATTTTTTCTACACTGTATCTGACAGTAGTTAATCCCAGATAGCGGAACGGAGCGGCTGACCCCCAAACTGCGATAGCGGATAGCAAGATAGCCGCTATTCTAATATTATATATATAAACTCAAAAACATAAATATTAATCAAAATTTGTAAACTAACAAGTATCATTAATAATAAAAATTCACAAAAGGCTTATTATTTTTGTCCTTCAAGTTGTTTCACTTCCATGCAATGTCAATATTTTGACAGTGGACTTGAATATTGCATTTGAAGATCTCATTGATTGTATAGGCGTACCATTGCCACCAACAGCAGCAGTAGTGATTTTTTTTTTTTTGTTGATCGTTGCTTGGTAGGGAACCAGATGCAATACCATGATTGAATTGAACAATAGAAGGTTTTGTACTTCTGTTGGCCAGAAAGAAAAAACCAGGAACAGAAACAGAAACAAAAAAACAAGAACAGAAATAGAGTATGAGTTGCTGGAAATAGAGAAGGAAAAGGGGTATTGGTATAGGCAGAAATAGAAAAAAAATCTAAAGAAAAAAAAAAAATACTTCAAAGCTGGTGGTCGCCAGAGAACTAGTCGGAGAACAGACGATGACTGGTCAGAGAACAGACGATGACTGGTCAGAGAACAGACGATGACTGGTCAGAGAACAGATAATGACTGGTCGGAGAAGACACATCACCGGAGAAGACACATCACCAGAGAAGACACATCACCAGAGAAGACACGTTGTCGGAGAAGAAGAACGAGGTGTGTCGCCAGAGAAGTCGCAAAAGTGAAAACACAAGGGAAAACAAACTGAAAAATTATTTAATCTGGAACCCTAAAACGCAAAAAGTAAAAAATGTCCTCATTATCGTTTTAAATAGAAGGGCATTTTTGACTTTTCCCCTTCATATGGACAATAGCGACCCGCTTTGCAGTGATTTCCCGCTATAGCGGCTGCTCCGCTCTGCCGCTATCATGGCCGCGAGCGTTATAATAGCATATTTCCATATTCTCAACCAAACTATTGAACAAAAATAGCATCCTTCATGACCATAACAAGCAAAATGACCCTAAATCTATGGCACCTTAAGTAACAGTACCCAACATGCCTTGAATCCCAAATTTAACATGCTAAACCAAGCAAGATAATGCCTTCAGAATCCTTACATTATGCATTACTCACTTGCAAACTGGTCATTATCACTCAGATTACTTTTCCTTTTCTAAAGAACCCAAATATGCAAAATCACAGTCTCTAATTCATATATAGAATATAGAAGTGCTACACAAGAGAAACAGTTGCAAGACCAGCCATCAAGAATTATATATTATCATCAAGCAAATTACATGAACGCCCCCAAAAGAGAAAAAGCTTATTCTCATCACCAAAGAAGCTCAAGTATATTCTACCCCATTGTCACAAATCACGAACCAGTGCAAGAGAGATAAACTAAGAAAATGAAAGAAAGCTTAGAGAGAGAATAATAATTTTTTCTACACTGTATCTGACAGTAGTTAATCCCAGATAGCGGAACGGAGCGGCTGACCCCCAAACTGCGATAGCGGATAGCAAGATAGCCGCTATTCTAATATTATATATATAAACTCAAAAACATAAATATTAATCAAAATTTGTAAACTAACAAGTATCATTAATAATAAAAATTCACAAAAGGCTTATTATTTTTGTCCTTCAAGTTGTTTCACTTCCATGCAATGTCAATATTTTGACAGTGGACTTGAATATTGCATTTGAAGATCTCATTGATTGTATAGGCGTACCATTGCCACCAACAGCAGCAGTAGTGATTTTTTTTTTTGTTGATCGTTGCTTGGTAGGGAACCAGATGCAATACCATGATTGAATTGAACAATAGAAGGTTTTGTACTTCTGTTGGCCAGAAAGAAAAAACCAGGAACAGAAACAGAAACAAAAAAACAAGAACAGAAATAGAGTATGAGTTGCTGGAAATAGAGAAGGAAAAGGGGTATTGGTATAGGCAGAAATAGAAAAAAAATCTAAAGAAAAAAAAAAATACTTCAAAGCTGGTGGTCGCCAGAGAACTAGTCGGAGAACAGACGATGACTGGTCAGAGAACAGACGATGACTGGTCAGAGAACAGACGATGACTGGTCAGAGAACAGATAATGACTGGTCGGAGAAGACACATCACCGGAGAAGACACATCACCAGAGAAGACACATCACCAGAGAAGACACGTTGTCGGAGAAGAAGAACGAGGTGTGTCGCCAGAGAAGTCGCAAAAGTGAAAACACAAGGGAAAACAAACTGAAAAATTATTTAATCTGGAACCCTAAAACGCAAAAAGTAAAAATGTCCTCATTATCGTTTTAAATAGAAGGGCATTTTTGACTTTTCCCCTTCATATGGACAATAGCGACCCGCTTTGCAGTGATTTCCCGCTATAGCGGCTGCTCCGCTCTGCCGCTATCATGGCCGCGAGCGTTATAATAGCATATTTCCATATTCTCAACCAAACTATTGAACAAAAATAGCATCCTTCATGACCATAACAAGCAAAATGACCCTAAATCTATGGCACCTTAAGTAACAGTACCCAACATGCCTTGAATCCCAAATTTAACATGCTAAACCAAGCAAGATAATGCCTTCAGAATCCTTACATTATGCATTACTCACTTGCAAACTGGTCATTATCACTCAGATTACTTTTCCTTTTCTAAAGAACCCAAAAATGCAAAATCACAGGCTCTAATTCATATATAGAATATAGAAGTGCTACACAAGAGAAACAGTTGCAAGACCAGCCATCAAGAATTATATATTATCATCAAGCAAATTACATGAACGCCCCAAAAAGAGAAAAAGCTTATTCTCATCACCAAAGAAGCTCAAGTATATTCTACCCCGTTGTCACAAATCACAAACCAGTGCAAGAGAGATAAACTAAGAAAATGAAAGAAAGCTTAGAGAGAGAATCATAATTTTTTCTATTCTGTATCTGAAAGTAGTTAATCCCAAATAGCGGAGCGGAACGGCCGACCCCCGAACTGCGATAGCGGATAGCAGGATAGCCACTATTCTAATATTATACATATATATTAAAAAAATATTAATATATATATATATTATATATATAAACTCAAAAACATAAATATTACTCAAAATTCGTAAACTAACAAGTATCATTAATAATAAAAATTCAGAAAAGGCATTATTTTTGTCCTTCAAGCTGTTTCACTTCCATGCAATGTCAATGTTTTGACTAGTGGGCTTGAACACTGTATTTGAAGATCCCACTCCCACTGATTATATAGATGTACCATTGCCACCAATAGCAACAGCAGCAGCGGTGGTTTTTTTTCCGTTGATCGTTGCTTGGTAGGGAACGAGATGCCATGATTGAATTGAACAATAGAAGGTTTTGTACTTCTGTTGGCAAAAAAAAAAAACCAGGAACAAAAACAGAAACAAAAAAACAAGAACATAAACAAAATATGAGTTGTTGGAAACAGCGAAGGAAAAGGGGTACTGGTATACACAGAAACAGAAACAAAAAAAACTAAAGAAAAAAAAAATTACTTCAAAGCTGGTGGTTGCCAGAGAACTAGTCGGAAAACAGACGACGACTGGTCGGAGAACAGAACAGATAATGACTGGCCGGAGAAGACACGAAGACGCGTCATCAGAGAAGAAGAACGAAGGTGCCTCGCCAGCGAAGTAAGTCGCAACAGTGAAAACGCAAGGTAAAACAGGCTGAAAAATTATTTAATCTGAAACCCTAAAACACGAAAAGTAAAAAATGTCCTCACTATCGTTTTAAATAGTTTCACATAGGAGGACATTTTTGACTTTTTCCCTTCATATGGACAGTAGCGACCCGCTTTGCCACGATTTCCCGCTATAGGGCTGCTCCGCTCTGCCGCTATCATGGCCGCGACTGTCGCGACATTGAACTGCGCAGCTACGCAAGTTCTGTCGTGCGCCGCTACCACTCCGCCCCGCTCCGTCGCTATAGCGGCCGCTCCGGCCGCTATTAACCACTAATCTGAACTGTTAACTGAATGAACTAACTGTACCATTCAGGTTCTCTTACATTTATTGATAGCAATCAAATTCCTAAGTATTATAACTACTTAATAGCTAGGACAGTTATAATAATAGCTAGACATTACCAAACTTACTCTAACATCCATGACCCAAGTTCACACCCTTATCATTTACCCGTAATGGCTCAAAAAACAATATAACATCATTAAGGAAATTAATTGCAGAATTGCATCTTGAAGAGAAATATCCCAAAACAGGCACACTCTTTACTAACCCAAAAACATAGATAACAAAGTAAGGCCATCAGTCCAACGCCTCGTAACAGTTCAGCCTTTCCAACTTGTCTTGTGTACCACCTAAAAATAATAATAACAATGAAACAAATCATACTAAAATCCATCGTCAATAAATTTGCCAAGGTGCAAAAATTAAAACAAAAAACTCATGCCATTGTCATAAGTGGCCTAACAAAAACAATTTTTTATTGATTCCTCAAGCTTCTTGATGCAACAACAGCAGATTCCCTTGCATATTTGCAACCCATCATTTATTCAGACCCAGTTTTATGGGAGTTATAGAAAGTTCTCATTTTCTCCAAACAGTAATCTAAATCAAATCATAGAAATTACAAAGCTTCATGACATAATGGTAGCATATTACTTTCCAGTGCAAAAAGTAAAGGTCTTTAAAACCATATAAAAATCTTATATTCCCACTCCAAAACTAGCACCACCCATTATTTAATACGTCTAGTTCTTCTAATACAATATGGGTGTGATATGGATACAGGGAATTTTTAAAAAATCAAGATACAACACAGCCAATATATGTAAATATAATATATATGAGGAGGGATCAAGTTTCCAAGAGCATCCCCACCTTTTGTATTTTTTTAATCTAACGGTAAAAAATAAACAACTTGTTAGGACCATTAGATTAAATGAAAGTGAAAGTAGGGATGAGGAATAACTCTTTTAGGGTTACTCTTAGAGTAACTTGGTCCCTTCTCTCTCTCTCTCTCTCTCTCTCTCTCTCTCTCTCTCTCTCTCTCTCTATATATATATATATATATATATATATATATATATATATATATATATATATATATATATATATATATATATATATATATATATATATATATGTCATATTAATGTATAAAACCAGGGTACTATAAGGTCCAAAACATCATTCAAGCAAATGTGAATAGAAGTTTGTGAAATTGAATCAGGAACATGAATAGAAAAAGAAAATTAAATGGAAAATTGAAACGAACCTGAACCGGGAACTCTGGTAAGCAAGATTAGTCATTGCCAGCGGGTTCTGCAAAAGCTGAATAGAAGTCATGGTTGGGAAGCTATGGATGTTGAGGATGAACAGGCTGATAAACCCTACCTAATGCACAAAATGAAATGTGGATAGAGAAACCAGAGGCTTTCTAAAATTCCACCTATTTAGGTGGGATTCAATTTTCATATTACCCTATTAAAATATTGCAGAATTTTTGAAATTATTGACCTAATCATCCAAACAAGTTATTTGAGGATAAATTATTTTAAATACTCTGACAAATTACTTCCCTCTCCAAATTACCTTTTCTAAACACTGCCTAAGATAATTTTGAAACTTTAGAACAAACTGATAGGCACAATCACAAGAGAGTGTCAAACTGGATATGAGAAAAGGTAAATGCAGCAAGTGAAGTGATAAATTGGCCCAAAATATATGACATGCATTAAGAAGATCCCTTAGTAAGATCTAACATAACTACAGAATTTGTAAGAGAGTGCATAAAGTAGAAAACGTTGATGTAGTAGTACCCCACAAAAGAGAGACCTGAATCCTAGAGCTGTGCAGTTATTCTTCCACTGTTTAATGGGTCTGCAATACTGGCCAAAGTCAGATTATCTTCACTTTCACTTTTTCGGTAGGCTACATTTTGATTTGTAGCCTTTGTGCAAAGGTAAGATAATGACTGCAGCCATGAAACGAGTGTGGGTTTGCGGACAACATCATCAGAATCAGCCACTTGTGAATATAACTCATTTAAAACAATGTTCTGAGCATCTCGTGGTAACTTAGTGATCAACTGTGCCAACAGTTTCATCAAGTCGGGCAAGACCTAAAAAGTAGTAAAAGAGGCTTGCACAGTCAAGTTTAAAGACAATATTTAATGCATATGGAATATGGAATGATACAAATTTCCAAAACATCAATTTTAAGCACTTACACATTAAATGGATTACTTTTTAACGGGCTGCACAGCACATACCATCTTTGGATTTTGGAAGGTCTATATTGCTTAACTTTAAGTGATGTAGCAAAAATCGTAGTACAATTCAGAGCAGTCAATCAATTAATTAACAACTTACTTGTATATCAACGAGGAAAACTAAGCGTAAAAGCAAGTCCATTAATTTCTTGCTTGGTTCTGGCTCTCCTTGCCACTTCTTCCATGCATCAGCCTCGGAAGTGAAGACTTCAGAACAGAGCTGGTTGGCTTTTTCAATAAGACTGTGAATGCAATAAAAAATGGCAGGGCTTCCAGCAGGAAGATGTTGAACCATTCCTACAACCCCAGAAGCCATACCCTCGAAAGGAGTAATGCCTGGATATCCCTATATTCACATTACACAACATAAAAATGCATTCAAAATTATCAGTCTCAGATTTATGATTAAGGTCTCTAGCAGAATCAAGTACCAATAAGGATCTTTGCATGTAATGGAAAACAAGTTGCTCCTTCAATGAAACTTTATTGTTCTCCTCAGAATCCTTCCCCATAGTCATAAATGTCATGAACACAGAATGAGAGGCTTGAGCGACTTTTCCATTTGGGTGCTCCATATATCTAGTTTCGTTAAATAAGGAAGAAAATTTTCTGTGCACAATAATGCGGCCAGGGACCCCAAAATATTATTGAATGCACGTTTGAATTAGCTGATCTAGTGTTCAAAATAGATCATAAATAAAATACTGTAGAGAGAACATTTGGCAGTATCTATGTGTCGCAAAAACCAAGCAAAACCAAACATGAACTTATTTCATATAGGATACAAGAACATAGTTGGAACTACCATGTTTCTGAACACATGGCTGGGCAAACATTCAATGAAAGTTGGAATGACTCGTAGGTAAAACAAAATGCGAGCTGTTTGCACTTCATCCTTGGACCATAAGTAATTGGATTTCTGGTCTACAAGACATACACAATCTCATAAAATGCAAAACAATAATAATAAAAAAAAGAGTAACTCACATAAAAATGCAACCACATAAAACACACCTGGGCCATTTGTCAAGTCAGCATAAGAGGGCATGGAGTTCACAAAAGAAGTACAAGCATGCTCGTTCTTAACACCCGCAACCACCTTGCGAATGGTCTCCATATACTCTGGCAGGCGAACATGGCGAAAATACTCCACGCAAGAAAATGAAACTAGTATCTTCAACGAGACATCCGTCTGTATTTCTTGAGCAAAATTGGGGTTCAACTTGTGTTTTGTGACAGCCAACGCGAAGACCACAACCATAAGGAAAGCAGATTCTGCAATTTTTTCCAAACCCTCAAGCAACTCATCTTTGTCGCCCTCGAGCATCACAGCCACTCGCCTGTGTCCAAAGTAGACATGGCGACAGTATTCCCACATAAGATTCTCCACCAAATTCTTACTTTCTTCATCAGCCAAAACATATTGACTACACAACACTCCCGTCACAGCTCCAGCTTCCTTGAACAGGATACCATCCAGATGTTCCCTGATCTCCTTAAGCTCCACTACACCCAAACCATGGGACTTCTCAAACAAAGAGCGATACAAACGCGGCAATGGAAATATCTCGGTCAACAACGCCAAAGCAAGACAAACAAACAAAGAGGAATGCCCCGAAAACGCTACAGTCCGAGCCAACCCTATCGACACACACTGAAGCAAAAGCCTATCTTCTTGAGCACCATTCCCTTCGTTATCATTATCATTATCATTATCATTATCACGAAACTTCATCATTATCCTCGAAACCAAATCACTAACTAAACCTTCAATCCTACCAACCACAAAATCCCTTACCCTAATTCCCGCCACAAGGTCCGAGCTCACACCGCGTCTCTCTCTCTCCACAGCTCGCAATACTCCAACCGCAGCCATGAAAACAGGAAAGGAAGCATAATCCTCCTTAGAACTCCGAAAACCTTGCATTACAAAAACGCGCATCTTATCGAAATGCCCAAAACCAATCAAATTCGACAGAGTCCAATCAAAGAGGTGAAGAACCATGAGTCCATGAGCAACAGAACCATCTCCCTTTCCCTTGGCCCACATTCCGAACAAGAAATCCAAAATCTCCACACAGTAATCAGTGACGGAAGAGGACAAAGCGTATCCAATTCCAGCGAGCACGCGCGGCAAAGAAGAAGCGCGCAATTCACCCTTGTCGGCGGCCAACAGTTTGACCATCATGTGCAAAGAGCGCGTCTTGTTAGTCAGGGAAACGGAAGGCGCGTAGGAAAACGCGCCAAGGAGGAGAAGGGCATCGGGGGAAAAGGCATCGTGGAAGTGAGAATGGAAGATTG
Organism: Mucuna pruriens; assembly: GCA_025330945.1. Classification (NCBI taxonomy): domain Eukaryota; kingdom Viridiplantae; phylum Streptophyta; class Magnoliopsida; order Fabales; family Fabaceae; genus Mucuna; species Mucuna pruriens. The sequence goes on along the minus strand of JAENHJ010000086.1, from coordinate 2,033,986 downwards.
AGGAGAGAGTGTCGAGTGCGGAATGGAGAAGTGAAGAATTAGGGTTAGGGGCTTTACGGAGCCAAATATAAAGGAGTCGGAAAAGGAGAGGGAGGGAGTGGCGTGCATTGGAAGATTGGAGAAGGGTTAGGAGGAGCCTAGCTTGGGGTTCTGCCACGTGGAGAGAGGATTGGGAATTGACGAGGGTTTGAAGGTGGTGATGTTGGGAAATGGATTCATGAGAGTCTCGGAGTGCGGTCCATGCTTGAACGATGCCTCGTGCGGTGGTTTTGGCGGCGGTGTCGTTAGTGCCACCGTACCTGCTGCTTAGCCATTCCTCCAGGAACACTGTCTGGGCTTGCCTTGACATGCTTATTGCTATCTAACGTCAATCAATTGTCACTCAATTTCCTTCTCTTGCTGCCTTCAAACACAATCCAATGCTTCACAGGAATACTCCACCAATTACCTCCCCCTTCACACATTTTATTTTTTTATTCCCCCATCAGCTACTTACTCACTTCTTAATAATATCGTAAATTTATATTTTATTTTTAAAATATCAATTAATTTATCTATTTCTAAATATACTTAATAATAAATAAAGTATAAAAAAATTAATAATTAGTGCAAGTAAAAAATATTTTATTTCTTATAATTATTATGATAAGAAAATTAATTTCTTTTGTTATATATAGAACTAGAGTTACTGATTTATAATCTTTGTTAAAATTTTTTACTACATTTCATTGTGGTTAGTGCTGACAATCATGTCAAATCAGGTAAAATATATATTAGATTTAAGATTTTAAGGATTGATTTCACAAGTAAAATCAAATTCATTAATTTTATTTTAAAATTTATATAAATTTTTAAGAAAAATAAGAAATAAAAAATATCAAGTCAAAGTCAAGATAAGTTTGATAGTGTTTTGATCCACAAATTCATTCATTGAACTTGAGCTAATTTAACACATTTTTTTTTTCTATTTTACAAGTAAAGTTAAGTTTAACTATCAAACCAAACAAAAATTATCAATTCTAATTAAGGTCTTTCCTCTTAATAATATTTTTTTTCATTCATAAAATTTGAACTAAATCTTTGTGAAGAAATTTAGTCTAGTTTTACCAACATAGTTTCCAACATTAGATTTTAGTGTCTTTAGATTAAGAGTGAAATAAAGAGAAAATCAATTAAAAGACATGAAAAAGAAAGATAGAAATGAAAGACATGCACTATTTTGATAGATAGAAATAGAAAGAAAAGAACTAGAAAAAAAATCATCTATTTAATTAGACGAGTAAAAAAACAACAAAAAAAAATATTGGATAAAAATTATTTACCTATTTATCAAATTAAAACAAAAAATCACAAATCTTGTCACCTTTATCTTTACGTGTGATCCACTAATTTTTACAATTTCTCCATCCATTTTCACTCTAACTAAACATATAAAAATTATACAATCTCTTTCATTTCATTCTCTTATTTTTCCTCTTTTCTAAATCACTCATCCAAAATTAAAGGGTAAAAGTGATTTCTTAAATTCTTGAGGAAAATAATTTTAAAAAATAACTTTGTTGGTTTAGTAAGTAATTATATCAATCTTGTTAGTGCTTTATTTTTTTTTCAATTTTTTAAAATATTTATGAGGATAAAAAAATTAAAAAGAAAAACAGTTTGATGAATTTTGTTTTGAGAGTAAAGTTTTTGATGTAGTGATATTCATCTACCCCATTTTAAGAGTGGAAATATGAGAGATAAAAAAAAATGGTAGAGAAAGAAAATGATAAATACAATAGCTAAAGGATGAAAAAAGAGAAAAGAAATAAAAATAAAATAAAATAAAAGTGAAATAAAAGAAAAAATAAATGTATCTTGAGTATTTTCTAAGTTTTTGAAAATTGAAAGTATACACAACAGTAATGGGGAGTATATGTTTGAATTAAAGTTTATAAACTTAAGTTTTATTTTGCAAACTGAATTTGTAAAAACAATCATGATATTGGTTTCAGTTGAAACTTGGTCGGAAGTTAAAAATAAATGTGCAAATGTACTTTTGAGCGAAACCAAATATATCATCAAACTATGCTTACTAGGGAAAGTAAATTGAAGGAAACCAAACGGTGAATCAATTATAGACAATAATAGAGGATCTAAAATAAGACTAGACAATTTATGAAAACAAGTTAAAGGAAATAAAATCAAATATAATATATTTTTAATTTTATACACTAAAAACAAGTGATGCATAACAAGTTTTGAGAACAATTAAATAAAACATAGACATTTAGATTGTTTTGGGTTTTAACTTTTAAAAAGAAATAAAATATTTTAAAAAATTAACTTTATATATATATATAGGAAAAGAATATTTTATAATAAATGATCAATTTAATCTTTAAAATTATCCATACTTATCACTTTAATCTTTAAATTTAATGAAATGTAAACAAAAATCTTTGAAATTTTAATTTGTTTCATTTAAGTTCTTAAATTTAATATTGTCATTTTGTTTCTTAAACATGTATTTATAATATTACTTAAATCACGTATTAGACTAATGTGAATAGCAAATTATTATTTGACATACTTAAAAAAAATCAATTAAAAGATTAATGTGAAAACATTAAACAACTTAAAAAACGAAAGTGAATGTTTACATAAAACACTTAGTTTTCTTTTCTTCGAAGCTGGTCTGAATCTGAATGGTGAAGTGACAAACTTGTAGCCATAAGTGGTAGCCTCAAATCACAAGAGTACTTTTTTCTAACACAAAAATGAGTTTTGCATGTAACAGACGCTCATGTGAACCACTAATCAACCTCCAACTTGTGATATGGTTCCTCTACAGCAAACACACCGTTGAGGTTCGTGAACTACCCCAAACCTTTATAGGTGTCCACCACCTCCATGTATTGCCCAACACAATGCCTTTTCTTTTTTAAATGTTTAACCTTAATTTTTAAAAAGGTTTCTTTTAACCTCACATGTGAAATTTTAAATGCTATTTTTAGTTGCAAATAAATAATATTATGTGATCTCAAGATAAAATTAACAAAACTTAATAATTAGGTTTAGGTTTTTTTAATAAATTTTTCAATAAACACTTCTAAAAAAATAAGAAAAAAAAAGTTTAATTCTTTTGTAATGTTAAAATAGTTATTACAGAAGTTAAAATCAACATTTGAAAAGTACATCAGAGATAGGGTAAATTAACTTATATGTAAATTAATTTTAATTTATGAAATTTTTTCTTTAAATATTTATTAAAAAATTTATGCAAACGGGATCTTAATTTAGCTCAAAATGAATCAACATTTAGTGATGAATTAAAAATTGATCAGCATGACTCAACCCATTTTGGTTGATAAGTTGAAAAAAATATATAAATCAATTTACAGAATATGAAATATGCTAAATTTGACTTATGAAAATGCTAAAGAACTGTTTTGCCTTCTTATCCAACATAACTTTCGATTACTAATATTCTATACCTCCACCCCCAAATAATCCTTACTGTACAGTTTATATGAAATATGAAATATCAAGAATGATATAATATCACGAATGATATAATTATTTACTTTATCCTAAATAAAGTTAATAGTTGATAATACTAATTGATCTTTTAGAAAATTTAATAATATTAATAACAGGGATAAAAATTTACAACGTTAAGGTTAAGGTTTTTTTTATGGGAGCTAAATATATTTTTAATATCTATAAAATGAGTGAGTATTGTTTTTTATCTCTATAAAAATTTTCTTTTATTTTTATTTTTATGAAATTTGAAATTATTAATTTTAGTTTCTATAAAATAAGTAAATTTTAACTATAATCTTTAAAAAAAAATTATTTTCATTCTTTCAAAATTTGAAATAATTATTTTTATTCTTAAAACTTATTTTAAAGTATATAAATATCATTCGACTTAAAGATCTAGAAAAAAAATAGAAATATATGATACTTAATATTTCATTAAATATATAAATAATTAATGAACATCATAATAATAGAAATTAAAATCAATAATTTCAAATTTTATACAGATAATAAATAAAAAAAATTACAAGAACAAAAATTAAAACTTACAGGAAATAAAAACATTTTTAGACTCTGTTACCATCTGCAAATTTTACCAACGGTCTCTTCAATCATGTATAATTTAATTATTTATCATATCAATAAGGAGGTCACCAACATGTTCTGTGAAAAACAGGCTGAATAAAGTTATGAAACAATAAACTACTTAAATTTATAATTTCCTAAAATATTGACATATTTACAAAGAAAAGTGGGTTGCGATGGACTACATGGCACAACAGTTTGCAAGTGATAAAGCATTCCAACACTTGTCCTGTAAACAATAATATTATGTGATAGCAGTTTCAAACTAGGCAAGTCAATATTATTGTTTACATTTACTTCTGTAAAATTAGGAGAATAAATAAATGATACAAGATTACATCATACCCTGAGGCTTAAAGGGATGTAACATAGTTTCTGTGCCAGTGGCAAAATGTGACAACACCTCTTTTAGCTTTTAAAGCACTGTGGGACTATGACAAGCTATAAAACTTCACAGTTTATAAATTTATATATTATACATGGTGCCCTTCTCTTTGTGGCATGGCTAGCCTTACAAATTCACAAAATAAATAGGCTAGCCTTACAAATTCACAAAATAAATAGGCTAGCCTTACCAAGTATCCACTGAATCAGCGTATGCAATTCATGAAGGATTAACAGATCGTTCTTTCAACATGACACAACACTTTAGTGGTCACATCCTGCATTATGCACGGCATCAATGCTAAGGAAGATTACGATCTGCAAGAATCTCACGTCATAATAAGAAAAAGAAAATGAGTAAACCCCCATTTTTTTCTTGAAAGTGCATGGCTCACATTAACCTCTGAAATTAAGAAATTTTCAAATAAGTCTTCAAAAGTATAATCCATCAATTATATTGGTCCAAAATTCAAAAAGAAAATGTATGATTTAAGTGATAATATTAACATATATTTAAAGAACAAATGACAATAAGCAGTCAATTTTAGAGACTTAGATAAAACAATTAAAAATTTCAAAGACTTATTTGAAATTACTTTTAAACTAATGTGACAGCATTATATACTTTAAAAAATGGTGGTTTACTCTAAAAAAAAATAGAAGCTCTAGCAATGGTCATTAAATTTTTACAAATGCTTGGCATCATAACCTTAACTTAAGGCAATCCAATCATTGAATGATTGAAACATACAACTGAATTCGTAACGTTAACATAAATTGATAATGGGTCTAATCGTAAAATTACATTCAGAAGGTGCAGGAAAATAGCAGAATTATGTACCTTTAAAACTTAATGTTCAGGATTTTGTCAAGATACATAATCAAGATTTTATATTTTACGTAAAAGTATGAGTCTGGTTTGCACCTATGCAAATACAAATAGTTAGACAATTGACATACGAATATACCCAGAAGCCTGAAATGATAAGGGCAATAATAATTAGTGCCCCAAGTAAATACATACATTAAATCAGTACATTACACAGTATTATGAAATGAAAATCTACTTCCCAATTGGCATTGAAATAATGCAAGACCAACTATAGACATCATTAATTGTTTCTAGGAATGTGTACAGTTGTACACAGTTTTAGACAGAAGAAAGAAGCCTCGTTAAGAACTTAAACAGATCTCTGGGTGAGAGAAAATTGTTCTCTTTAAGAGGATAAGTATATTATTAGAGTATGTAAATGCTAAATATAAAGAGCTTAAATACTCACATGATGCACGGCTATGTCTGGCGCAAAAGCTCTTCTATGGATTCAAATTCTTTAAGATTATTAACTACATGATGAATTTTCGCAGATAGCTTCTCACTGTGCTCTTCAACAATTTTCATAAAAGAAGTCAACTGTTCTTGATATGTTGCACACAACCGTTTTTTATGCCGAAGCTCTGCTGTTAATTCCTGAATTTTCTTATCCTTCTCATCCTAAAACCAGAACGAAACGGAAGGTGATAAAGAAATGTTACAAACATATCATTTTTGTTTTAAAAAACGAAGGACGTAATGTAAAATACCCAGAACAATACAATTTTCTTGATATGCCATATACAGCCATTATCCTACTTGCATGTTGTTAGGATGGGCTTAGGAAGACCCAAAAATAACCTAAAACTAAAGTGGTTAAAAAGACTATATTAGTTGGAGCTAGAATATTAGAGTATTTATTTTAATGTTATTTTGTTTTAATTTCTCTAAACTAGGATGATCACACTTGTATGGTCATCCTTAGCATCTATTAGGTTATAAATTTGTAACTTTCATTAGCAATCATCATCAATGAAAAATATCACAATCTTTATCTTCATCTTTTATGTAGTCTTTTTACCTTCTCTATAGTCTCTAATGGTAGTCTTAGTAGTAGAATAGCAGTGTCTTTATTATAGCTCTTAACACGTGTATACCTCAAAAGACATCAGAGAGTTACTAACATATTGTACTGGTTAAGCAGCATTTTAAATTATGGAGGTTGCTGCAATTAATAACCTTTTCTTTATATCAAGTATTCTCTTTGGGGAAATTACAGAGGGATCAAACTCATGGGCATATGAAATTGACAAAAAAGTAATCCAAGAGTTCAATTAAAATACAAGGCACGAATGTTAGATAACCATTAACCAGTTTAGTTTTATACTAGGTGTTAGATATAAAACCGTTTTGTGTCTTATCTAAAAGGTTAAACTTTTTCGATAATTGATTCACGACTTGTTATCAAAACCAAATGACCATGGGTCTAGCATCCTTGTTGATCCTCACTCTTTTAAAAAAAAATAGTACAAGGTTAGGTGCATCTATGCATTATCCATGCTTCAATATCAAAGGGCTCTTGCAAGAGATTATAAATAAAAACCATTTGTGTGTTCACCTCATAGCTTAATCTTTCGGAATAGCTGGTTCATGACAAGAGGATCAATCAAGCAGGATTGAGGCTATATACTATTGCATAGTTTGATGAAAAGATACAAAATGGAACAGAAAGACCTACACATGGAATTCAGTCCAAAATAAGCCTATGACATAAAGCAAAGAAAAGTTTTGCCAAGGCTCTCGGTAAGAGGTGTCTACGTCACATATATTTGACCTATGAAGGATATGTATGATGGAAATGAAGTTTTTTCATAAATACATTAAGGGTTGACTTTGGGTTAATACCTTTCTACCTTGATATTGGACATACCTGAGCAAAAAAGGATCAGATGGAAGATAATTCTATTGAAAGAGTAGACAAAAGACCTGAGAAAACTCTGGACCAAACCAATAAAAAATGGCATTACTCAAACTGGTTCAAGGCAATCTAGGATTGCTAGGTTATCAAACCAGGATCAATTATGTAAGGATTGCATGTTGCTCCATATATAACAAAGACTTAATAGGTATTCGAAATTGTTCCTTTGCTGGAACTCTGTTTCTACCCTCTCCTCTGTTTCCTCCCTTGCCTTCACAATTATTTCTTCCTTATTGTTTTCTCTCTTCATCAATTTCTTCTTCTCTTCCCTCTCTCACTTACCTTCCCTATATCACTTGAGTGTTATTTCCAGAATTTAGGACCCTACTTACACTTACAAGTGGCCATTAAATTATTAATCTTGGACATGCACAAGCAAGTAATATAAATTGGTATAAAAGACAAGGTCCAACATTTCATTTCTTTCAAGATTCATCTCTCAAAACCCTAGGGTACCTCTACTTTTGGTGACACTCATCCCTCATCATGAAATATCATAATAGTATTGTCACAGTTGCCACAATTGAACTTTGGCATTTGAATCTTTCCCTATTGAAAATCCAACGTACAATACAATGTTTACCAACCAGAAAAAATATATAGAAATAAGAAAGCAACATTGCATAAGACTAATGATTAAAGTAATAGTAATAGCAATACATTTGTCAATAACGGAGTATACAGCTAGACAAGAATATGAACCTACCATTGTTTGACGTGCTTCACGTGGAGAGACTACTAGTGGATGATTATGCTCCTTCACAAACTTTGTTATCACCCATTTTCCAGACTTATCATATTTGATGTGAATCATTGCCTTACAACCTTCCCTTGTGCTGGCCCTAGGTTTACGAACTGATGTAAATTTCCCTCGGATGCTGACACAATAACCCTCTTTATTACATCCAAGCCTGCGGGCAAGAATCCTACCATCCCTTTCTGAGCGTCGACAAGACATCACACGCATGACAAATCCTAAATGTCGGGCATATTCATCATAGAATATCTTAGCAGCATCTTCAGATTCAAATTCCATGCCTTCATATGGTTCCTGAATAGCATGATCATCACATATACCCAACTCTCCCACAGAAGAACTCTCTAGTACTCTACACCCCTCATTTGGATCCACTGTCACAAAAATAAATCTTTTGAACCCATCAAAACGTTTCCTCATAATGAAAATAAATAATGCAGGAGATAACATTTTTGTCATTTGCTAAGAGTGAAAGAACTTTAAATTCAAAGACTGCAGTCGTTCAATAGCTGAGAAGAAATCAAGATTTCTATAGATAATTAGGTCTATATGTCATTTGAGATTTGACTCAATTCTCCTATGTAGAACCTTTACCTGTCATACGAATGCACATGCACAGACAGGCATAAATCTTAGTTTTACTCTTTTCATTGCCCCACCCCCAAGAAAAAGAGAGAAAAATATAAAGGTGTCCAGTGGAAGGATGCCATCCAAGTAATCACTGCAACCCATGTGAATCCCTAGCAATGTACCTCTCAGTGATATGTTTCTTTGAGACAGAGTGACAGACAACTGATTTCTTTGGGTTTGAGTCATGGTTCTTGTATGAGGTATTAAAAGGACATTTGCTCAGGGAATATTTCTTTGTTTAGGGAGGGTATGGGCAAAACAAGCATAGAAAATGCAGAAAGAACTAAGGAGAAAATGCATCATCGATGAACCACAGGAACTTATGCACAGAATTTAAGGCATTTGAGAACAGTTGCATGTTGTGGGATTAAGCTATGATATTGAATAACTAATTAACTATATCAAATTCAGACATATTGTAAAGATATAAAGTATACACACCACAACAAACAACAGAGACTTAACTAATTAAGTAGCATGCAACAAACTGTAAATTAGAAGTGTAACTCCGTCATTTCTGTGAAGTGGGCTTTAGAGGGTAGGTAATTGCTGATTTAAACTCTCTTTGATTCATGTGTACCAATTGACTTTCCACATACACTATTTTGTTTTAAGCATAGTTTTTACTTTTTAGACTTATTTTATGTTAAGTAACAATATTTGAAAGTTGAAAAGTGGGAACTATGTTTGAGGAGTGCCATAATCAAGTACTATTATTGGAGTTAAATCACTCTTTTATTAAAAATGGGGCATCCTACCCACTCCAAGGGGAACTGTGCAAGAACTCGGGTTTACTACCTTAAAAGCCGGAAACCTTCTACATCAATTGTTACATTATGCAGAGACCAGGATAAAGTCATAAACAGGATATGCCTGGCTTTATATTTAAGACATGCATCATCTTTCATTCATTCAGAAATTCCATATCAAAATTAAATTATTAAAATAGCATACCTTCATATGCTTCTTGATGTATCTGAATTTCATACGTACTCAAACCAACATCCCCAGAAACTTCCATCCTGCCATCTCCATCATCTAATCGGGATTCCATGTCGCATAACAATGCAATGTATCAGCAAACCACAAAACAGATGTAACCTTATAGAACCTGTCCAAAATTAACAGATTGGTATAAAGACAAAGCCTGTAATTTTGTTTTTTAATAAAAGAATAAATTTTATACAAGCAAATATGAAACTGATAATGACCATACTCAAATCTGAAGTGATTTAAACAAAGTACATTAAGAAAACTCCCGCACAATTCAAATTAGTCAGGTACATTTTCTCAGCAGAACAAATATATTATTATTACCACTACTGAGATAGTTCCCTTCCCATGTATCCAAAAAATGAAGGACAAAACAGTTTATGATTTTGTCTCCTAGTGTTTTCTATAGGATGGGTTAGGGAGGCCCAAAAATGCCCTAAAACCAAAATGGCTAAAAGATTATATTGGATAATGAAAGCACCAATTGATAGAGAGCCATTACTAAGCTAATGGAATACTATGAAAGCTGCCATTAAAAAGCTACAAATAAGATAAAGATATAAATAAGTACTCAAATTTTTCTTTGATTGATGATAAGCTAGGGGAAATACACTTATATAACCGAATCGAAGTCATCAATTGAATAATAACCCTACAAGTGACATCATCTGGCTTGAGGAAATTAAAATAAAAATAAAAAGTAAATAACATCATAAACAATATCCTAAGTCCAACCTATAAAATCCTTTAACCATTTAATTTTCTTTCTTTTCAGCCTAGAGTCCATCCTATCAGTTTTGAAAGTCTTCAAATGAAAACTCGGCTTGCTAATTATTGGAATATATGCTTTCACAAATAAAAGATAAAAAAAAATGATAACGCACTGAAGGGACAGGGTTAAAAAAGAAAATAATGAGAATGGGGGCATCTTTTTCAGAAACCTTGTTTCCCAATAACAGTAAACCAATTAGAATCACAAATTGGTTCTAGCCAGTTAATCACACATAAAGCATTGAATGTTCTTGAAATACCCCTCACCCAGACTCTTACCTCTATTCCACAAAACCCAAAATCAGAAATGCAGAGTGCAAAATATACAATCAACTCACCAATATCACAAAACTATGATAGTAACCCAATTGCGCAATCCATGGACTAAAAAATATAACATACAGAATTACTTGATAGAAGCCATGTCTCGAAAGTCGAAACCCAAACAAACTCAAAATAAAACACAATCCCTTAAGAATTGGAAGAAAATTAAAGAATAATACACATGAGAAAGTTAAGGAGGTTAGAATGAAAGGGTTTTGGAAGGAGAATAGTGAAATGATGGTGAATGTAGAAGAATTTCAGTTAAGTAACAAACCCGTGTGGTCATCGCTTCCATTGGAGTGCGGTGTTTGTCTCGACTTCAATGCCCTAAAAACGCACATACACTTTTCTAGCGTTTATAGTTTTCGTAGAACGTGATTCCATGCATTTTCCCCAATGCTACTTTCTTTTCTTTCTATAAACATAATTCAGTTTGGGACACTTTATACGTTTAGGTAAGTCCTTATTAAATCAGTTCTAAATAGATTAATTTAATAAATTTTAATGTTTAAGAATTGAATTCAAAATAAATAATATATTTAATTTATTTTAAAAAAATAAAGACTTAAATGTAATTTTCATAATTTTTACTTCCAGTCTATACAATTTTGGTTCCTCACTCAATTTTATTATAAATTAAAATTGGATTCATCCATTGCTAGTGTAACATCTAAATTATAATAAAAAATTTAATATTAATTACTCCTTACTTAATTGACAAACTGATACAAGTTAAAAAAGACTTTTTTTTTTCTTTCAAATTATTTTAACTTTCGGCAATTTACTTGGGAAAGTGAAAAAATCACTTAAATTCTTAACTGAATTTTATTTGTTTTTTAAATGTTCTGATATGCCAAATATTGTTTTTACGTTAGTAATTACTTACACATCATGCTGTCAATAATTAAGTAAAAGATTATGGATATTAGCAAATTTTGTTACTATTTGGATGTGAGATTAATGATAAAGATTTTATATAAATATAAATTATTTTTGTTAATCATTATTAATTTTATTTTGTATAATATAATTTAATGATTTATATTAATTTATATTTTTAATTTTGATTTTCATAATTTTATATTATTTTATTACTTGAAGTATTATATTACATTAAAATATAAGTTGAATTATTATTGTTTTAACTACAATTTAAACACAAGTATACAATTCAAACCTTAAATTAATGTTTTTATCAACCATCTAATTTTAAAAACATTAAAATATATTTTCAGTTCCTGAAAAATAAATATTTTTTTTATTTTAGTCCTTATAAATTTTTTTTATCAAGTTTCATCCTTCTATAATTTGAATTTTTATTTTGTCTTTATTATTATGTGACATTTGTTAGTTTCGTATACCTTTAAAGTAAGCTCAAGTAATCATCATAAGTTATACACATTAGTTTATGTCATATCATGTTAACATGACATCTTAAAAAAATTAGATCCCTAAAATAAATGTTATTTATTTATCTTAAAACAAAAATTTGGGACTAAAGATAGATATTTCAAAATTTAAAGAGATGAAAATCAAATAAAAATATTTTATAGAACCAAAAGCAAAAAAATTTCATTTCATAAGAATTAAAATCAATTATTATAAATTTTTGAATAATAAAAATCAATCAAAAAATTTTACATGAATTAAAATAAAAACTCACTTATTTTTACAAAGACTAAAAATATATTTAACCTTTTTAAAAGATTGATTATTAATTTCATGACACTATAAATTTAATGTAGAAATTAGAATAGGTATAAATAATAAATTTAAAACAGTAATATAGACATTAAAGACAAACAAAACGTACCATATATTTTTATTGAAATTTTTATATTTTATTTTGTTATGGATAATATTATATTATAATAGAGGATAAAATATATTTTTAATCTCTTTACAATATTTAGAATTTGATTTTTCATTCTCCAATAAACTTCATCTCTTAAAATATAAAATGTTATTTTTTATTAACTTAATACTAACATGCTTAATAGAGTTTAACGTTAATATTGTCCACCTAGATTTATCAATAATGTAGCATTCACGTGATTATTACGTAACAAGTAATTTTTATTTCGCTTCATAAAATTTTAAAGTTTGGTTTAGACCTCATAAAAGTTTGATTTTAATACTCATAAAATTTAAAAATTTAATTTTAGTTTTACTAAATTTAAGTTTTATTTTAGTTATTAACATAATTTTAGTTATTAATATCTTTCAACCGTTAACAAAATTCTAAAAATTATATTTTATTTCAACAACTTATGCAAAACTCTACTGCTAAAATAATAGGAAACAAACTTTGTAACTTTATTAATTACTAAATAGTACTAAAGAGTATGAAATAGAATTTTAATTTGTTATCGATATATAAGGTCACATGATCGAAATCTCATCTTTGTTATTAATCCTTAATAAATAACATTAATTTGAATCATTTTTTTTTAAATTAGATCAATCATTGAATCGATGAAGATTAAATTATATTATTTTATCTTTTAATACAATATATTAAGAAATATTAAACAATAAAATAATATTAAATTCATAACTTTATAATATTATTGGTAGAAGATAATTATGAGATAAATTTATCTTTATTTCTATTGAACTTGACATTTTGTTAACATCATTTATTTTGAACTTGAATTCAATCATATCAAAACTAGTAATATTATGGGACAAGATTGAATCAATTTAAAATATGGAATTTTGTTGGTCATTGAAAGGTGTTAGATGATGTGTCTAAAATGTTTTACAACTTTAATTTCTAATAATGATTTGAATGTTGCCGTGTAATATTGTTGATGAGGTAAAAGTGTCACTAAAACCAATCTTTAAAATTTATAGGGATTAAAATCAAAATTTTAAATTTGACGAGAACTTTTAAATTTTATAGAAACTAAATAATACTTTAAAAATTTTATAAAAATACCTAATATTATTAGCAAGAGTAATTCGACACTTTAATCCTCAACATAGATATGAAGAAAAAATAAAGATATTACTTTATATCAAAAATCCCTAAATCGACCTGGTGAAAAGAAATTTATTATATAAAAAAATAAGTTTTACCGTACTTCCTATTTAAAAAAAAAATTATAGACATGAAAAAAACTGAATTCTGACCAATTTAAAGTAACCAAAAAACCATATTTAATCCTTTAATAAATGATCAACCACGTTAAAAACATTGCACTGTTATAAGAATTAAATTAAAACTTTTCGTAGAAGTATAAAATTAAAATAACTGCTATATACAGATTGAAAAACAATATTTGTTAGAATCAAAGAAAGAAAAACATATTTGTTAACGTAGAAACAAACTATTCAATTCACTGCATAAGTACATAAGAATTAAATTAAAAACTTCTTGTACAAGAATAAAATTAGAATAACTGCTATATACAAGGATTGGAAACATGTGTGTCAATGTAGAAACAAACTCTTCAATACTCTATAAGTACATCAGAATTAAACTAAAAACATTTCGTACAAGAATAAAATTAGAATAACTGCTGTATACACCGATTGAAAACATGTTTGTTATCGTAGAAACAAACTATTCGACTCACTATGAACATAAGAATTAAATTAAGAATTACAAGTTGAATAAAATTAAACGTGAAATAACATAGATTAACATAGATAAACATAGTCATATAACATTTTATATATTTTTTAATTTTATTTTATATATTTTAATTAATATATATATATATATTGAAATATAATGTTAAAAATAATAAAATAAGAAGGACAATAATGTAATGATTAAAATAAATAATGTAATATAAAAATATTAAAAATAACATAATAAAATAAAATAAACATATATAACTGTGGATACAGTGATTGGTCTTAAACCTCGCTCAGTGTTTGTGTTTGTTTGTCTCTCTCAATCAATATAGTATTTAGTTATTTTTCTACTATTTCTTGTATTTGAAATGTTTAGATTTGACTACCTCTATGATTGGCATAATGTTTATTTGATGTGGTGTCTTGTCCATGTTATTTCTTTGTCTTTTTCTGTTAATAGATTACAAGATTCTTAATCTCATGGTCATGAGTTGTTTTGTTGTTTATTGAGGTATCTTGTTCTTGTCACTTTTTTGTTTTTTTCTCTTGATAAATTACAATATTCTTAACTTTGTGGTTATGGGTTGAGGGTTTCCCTAGATCCCAAAGTTGTTTGTTCTTCTCGCTAGAATAAATTGACACAGTATGAGACTCTTAGCTTTGTGACTATGGGTTAAGGGTTTTACATACACACAACCAATAATATTTAATTGATGAAAATTATAACCTTTAGGAACTTAGTCCCTTTAGAGGGACACCGAGAATAAACAACTTGGAATTTAGAAAAAAACTCCCAATCCAAAGCAAGAAGAACAAGCAACTTTGGGGTTTAAGAAAACCTCAATCCATAACTATGTTAAGAGTTTTGTAATATATCAAGAAAGAAACACAAAAAAATGATAGGGAGAAGACATCATAACAAGCAACTAAACATTCTGTCAATCATTTAGCTAATTAAACACAAGCATTTCAAATACAGGAAGTAGTAAAAAAAATGACTAAACATCCTAGTCGATTAACAAAGACAATAAAAAACGTACTAAGTGGGGTCTAGGACCAACCCCTCCACCCAAATTCATACTCATACCCTTGATTGAGATTTTCCACTCTCCTTTTACCTAGAGAAACATAGACATAAAAAATATGTATCTCAACTTCGTTCTTCTTTTTTCTCTAAGGTCCTCAAGAGATTTTCCTTCAATCTAGTTTGTTGAAATCATGTATTTATAAAAACTAACTCAGCAACAGAGGTTTTTTAGTTCGAGTTCGTACTGCCTGATGTGAGATTGGTTGTGTTTGAAAGGTTTTAAATCAATTGATAAGTCCAATTCCAATATCTTGATTTCTAATAGCAATACATTGTTAACACTCTGTATATATCGTCTGCTAATACACGACCAATTAAGTCTGTGTCTAAGATATCTAGCATATGATGTTTGTACAGTAGTATCTACAACCCCTTTACGAGATCCGTAGCAAGAAATTATATATTATGTTAAAGATAGTCCTTTGCATAAAGTGCTTTGAATAGGTAAACCAATCATTTGTCCTTGTAGATCTGACATCAATCCTCTCGTACCTACTAATTGATGTACTTGAGATGCATTTCCTCTAGCTCCAGAAAAAGATATTATATGGACTAAATTAAAGGAGTCGACCATTTTAAAATTAGGATTCATTTCTTGTCATAAATATTCCCTTGTAGCATACCATATCTCAATGGATTGACATAATTTTTCTACTGCATGTACGTTCTCATAATGATGATGTTTTTTCAAAATTAAACTTTGTTGTTCAGCATCTTGTACTAGTCATCCTTTAGAAGGTATTATTAAAAGGTCATCAATTCCTAATGAAATGGATGTAGCTGTAGCTTGACGGAATCCCAAAGTCTTTACTTGATCTATGGTATGTGATGTATATGCCATTCCGAAGTTATCTTTTAATCTGCTAATAAATTGTTTAATGACAGTTCCACCTATCACTTTATTGGAAAAGATTAGATTGACCCGTCCTGGCATAAGTACCTCCATATTCCACTCAGTGGGATTCGATTCAATAATGGGTTTGAGTCAACGATTGAAAAACTTCATTTTCTTTATCTTAATTTGCATAGAAATTGAAAATTTATGAGTCTAGTTAAATCGTTAAGACCTGAATTTACACTGGTATTATAAATTTGCATATCTTAGATATCAACAATCTATATGATTAGATATCATATAAATAGGTCCCGCAAAAACCTTGTATAGCTTCTTTGATTTCTGGATAAAAAAGAAATATGAGCAATAGTGATTTGAATGTATATATAATGATTTTTTTTACTTCTTACTACTAGATAATGTCGATAACTTTCATGATAGGTACCTAAAGATTCGTAATGAACTTTGATAGGAACTTCTTTTGACAAAATAATTTGTTGATCTAGTTGTCACTTGAGCCATAAAGGACTATCAAAGTTTTTTTTTTGTTGATAAGCTCCAATTGCATCATAGGAATTAAAAAAAAAATTCCTTTTTCAATGAAACAGCTTATGTTGTCCGATGTGAGACCAAAGCTACCACACTCTTTTATATTGGAAAAGAAGGTGACACACAAGCTTATGTTTTTTGAAATACTAAGCTCTTATTATATTTAAATAACATATTTTTTTAATTAAAACTCAACATATATTTCTACTTAAACATTATTCATTTTATTATAAAATAATTAAATCACTTATTAATAATAAATAATAAAATATAATATTTACATCCAATAATAAAACAGAATAAAATTTGGGGTGTCAAAATATTTATCTAAGTAACTAAATTTTTAAAAAGTAGACATATGTACTATATAATAATTTATTTGTTAATTTTTAAAATTTTTTTGACTTTATTATTATAATATTTATATATCTTACTTTTTATATATTAAAAACATATAATAAGTTATTTCTTATTTTATACCCTTAATTATTAATTAAAACAAAACATTATGAATATTTTAAAATTTAAATGCATATTTATAAAAGCATTAATTTTGAAATATATCTATCTTTTTTTTATAATATTATAGTATTTAAAGTTATTATTATATTATTTATACATCTAACTTTATCTATAAGTTTCTTATTTTAAATTATTACTGTTTATAAAATATATTTTAAAACAATAAAATTAAAAATTATGCCGTTGCATCATATAAATTTTTGGAAAACTAATTATTGGAAAAAATAAATTAGATTATAAATATTTTTATATATAATTTAAAATAAATTAAGAGAAAAATAATTATTGGAAAAAATCAGATCAAATTATAAATATTTCTTTTATAAAATTTAAAATAAATTAAGGTATTGAAAAAAAAATTATAAATTAAACTCCACTATTTTTTCTATCTTATTTGGCTATAGTATTTATAAGAATTAATATATATTATCTTTTATTATTTTAAAAGTAAAAAAAATAAAGTTGATAACAATTAAGTCTAATTAAGTGTATTAATACAATCAATTAACTATAATAAACATCTAATTTAATTGTATCGCAATGAATAAAATTAACTGTAATAAACAAGAATTGACACTTTGATATTCCATTACATCCATCAACTATAATTTGCTCAAACTTTAGAGTAGAAAATATTAAGACAGTGGAGATTATTTGTACATATAAAGATTTTAATAAATGATTAGCATTCATATAATTTAACGAAAATGTTAGTGTGAGGGTTATTAATAAATTGCATTTGGTATCCCAGTGGCGTGGTGTGTTGGAGAACAAAGTTAGGGTTAGGGTTAGGGTTAGGGTTAGAGTGGTTTCTTAATACTACTAACTACCACAGATTCCATTCTTTAGTTTTGGTTTGGTGATGGAAGGAAAACGCGAAGTGGAGGGTGACGAGTGGGAGTTGCTCCATCCCAACGACGGGGACGACCCAATTGTGTTAGGTGGGCCCCCACTGGACTCAATCCGGCCCGATCACTTCTCCCTCTTGGATCATCCCGACGATAATACTCACATCCCTAATTCCACTTCCAGTTCTTCTTCCTCCTCCGACCTTGATCGCAATTTCGATGATTCCTACGTCGCCAACCAGCTTTTCCCCAATTCCAATCCCACCCTCGCTCCCTGGACCGGAGATTCCGATTCCGACACCGCCAACGCCGCCGCACCGGAAGAAGACAAGACAGAACAAGAGGAGGAGAAGCGATTGGTCTGGTGGAAGCTTCCTTTCGAGGTCTTGAGGTATTGGGTGAACCCTCTCCCTCTCCCTCTCCCTCTCTCTCTCCCTCTCCCTGTTTGGTCTCTCTCTCTCGCTGCTTTTCTTGGTCTCTTCTTCCTCGGAAGGAGGCTCTACAGAATGAAGCGCAAGACGCAGACCTTCAAGCTCAACCTCGCTCTTGATGATAAGGTTCTTTCTCGCCATCCTTTTTGTTCTCTATAAGAGATATTTTGAAAAATAAGCATTTCCATTCATGCTTAATCCAGCTTATTTTGCTAATATAATTGCTTATCTCACTAATGGAGGTTGTGTCTAGCGGAGGTGGCAAATCGACCTATTCTGTCCGATTCAGGCCCGGCCTCATGCTAGTTGTGGACTATAGGAGGATGGGCCATAAAAGCCTGAATTCAATTCGGCATCTAAAATAAAACTCAAGCATGGTCAAGGCTTGCTTTTTTTCAAGCTTTTGATGGGTTTTTATAGTCTAAGCTTGGATGATCATGTCAGACTAATAGCCCGCTAATTTGGGCTCAAAATTTAGAGTTCAAATTTTATTAGTCTGACTTATTTTACCACCTTTAGGGGTTAATGCCTCAACATTGCCAGAAGAGGTGCTCATGTTTAGTGCCCAACATTGACACTGACTGTGTCTCAAACAAAATTGCTTCTGAAAGAGGGTAGAGGGTACCTGTGGAAAACGACACAAAAATTATCAAAGAAAAAAAAGCAGTTATTTTTGGAAATTTAGTTAGTGTGTTTGGTTTGGCTTATTTTGAAGAAATAATTGCTTTTTATATTTGGTTTTTCTGAGAGTTTTTCTTTTTTTTAAAATAAGTGATTGCTTTTTTGAGTTGAAGTGTTAATCTTTCCTAAACATGCATTAATAAGCTGTTATAAATTGGATGGGAGTGTCTGTGGTAACTTGGCATGCCTTAAAGTTGAAGACTCTTTTTGTTGGATAGTCATGAGTAAATATATAATTTGATTCCCTGAAGATGTTACTTGACAGGGTTGCTTTGATTCCTCAAAGGTTTTGTTTGTACTTTGTATGCTATTCTTAGTGAGTTGACAACTTGGGGGATTGCTTTGTATACACGCAGATCTTTCAATGGCCAATGCAACACAAGTAACATCCTTTTGGGAACAAATTATATGTTTACTCAATAGTTGTTTGTTGAATTTTGTTATTAAATATAACATAAAACAATAAATGTTTCACCACTCAAATTGGCTACCGGTACCTGTAAGAAGAAGGGGAATGGTACACCTGTGGGTGGACTTCAATGCAAATTGGAAACTCTAGACTCTGGACTGTGTTTCTAGGTGCTGAGTTTTCTGCTGGGCAAAGACAACTTGGACATAGAATTATGTATAATGCTAGTTTTTTTTGTGGTAACTACTGAATTTTGTAGATGGGAACTTGATTAGATTGAGATTTTGAGTGATATGAAAAGTGTGTTTAATCTGTTGGTGTGCTGGTGGCCTTTACTGTTACCTTTGATCACTTTTTGATTGATGGTTCATCATAAAGCTTGTGGTAAAAACTAAAAACGAAAGGGGCTGGAGATTAGTGCTAGTGTGTAGTTTGTGTTGTCCGTTGGTGCATTTAGTTGGAGGAGCAGACTGATCTCATCCTTAAGAGTGAGTGACAGTGTGTCACAGTGTGTCACTTTGCCCTTCAACGTGTTATGGGATACAGCTATGTTTATGGCTTCTCTGCAGTGTTAGCTTTTCTACATTCTTGAGTTTTGTTCTTCCCTGTTGTATCTAGAATTTTTATGACCATGTGAGGAGAAGACCAAGCTTTGATTAAACAAGTTGATAAAACGAATGATAGTCAATAGAGGTAGAGGAAGACTTGGGAAAAAGAGAAACCTGGTACTAAATGTACTTTATAGAGAAATTGTTTTTTAACAGAATAAAATGATGTCTTTAATCTTTTGATCCATGTAGGATGTAGATGACCCTACCTTGTAGAAAAGACTTTTGTTGTCATTGTACCTATATATTTTCCCCCACTTTTGAGGATATCTGATCATTCCCCAAACTGTACTTTATGCATTTTGTCTCTAATGTTAATTATTATTAAATAAAATGCTTAACCTGTTGGTGCCTTGGTGGTAGCTATATAGTATTACAAGATATCCTAACTTGTATTGATCTATACATGTTATGCTTGAGATATTCACACCAAATAATTCTACTCCAATTAATGGACAGTACAATAGTTTATTAGCTTCTTATCCTATCTCGCCTTATCATATCGTCTTATATAGTCTTTTTTGTATCCTCTCCTTTCTGGTGCAATGCCAATGGAGGTGTAAATGATTAACTTGTTTCAGTTACCCAAAAGATTGTTAGTGAATCACAAATTCAAGAACTGAGCTAAGACACTTGAGAATATGTTTGATATCTGAGTTGGATAAATTCTTTCTGATTCTTCCCTGCATATTGAGTATATCTGAGAATATGTTTGATATCCTACATTTTCATTTAGTATGCAGACCATGTTTTGTGTGGAGCAATTCGTACTTGTTTTGTTTGTTTCACTGTAGTGCATCAGTTGATTATAAATTCTGGATGCGTGGCTTCAATTAGTGGTTCTGCATGCATGTGGTTTATTAAACTTTAAGAAAAAATCATCAATGATTGGTAGAATAAAAAAACAAAGTTAATTGTATGTAATATTTCAATTAATATTCCTGAGTGATGTTTATCTATCTTTGAAAAATCTCATGACATTGTAAATGCTGTGGGTGTGTCTCTCAGAAGGTGTCTCAGCTGATGGGTCGTGTTGCGCGTCTGAATGAAGCATTTTCAGTTGTGAGACGTGTTCCCATAGTGCGACCACCATCTCTGCCAGCTTCAAGTGTGACTCTCAGGCCTGTCATGAGTCTCAGATGAAGGACTTGACAAATAAATTACTTGATTGAAACTAGTGTGAAATAATGTAATAATGTTTGTAATACTATAAAAATCCTTTTCTACCAATACATGTATGTATCTATGTATCTATTATGTGTGTGAGACTTTAATTTTATGAAGCTTTCAGTAGCTTCTTGTATATGATATCCTATCATACTCTTTCATACTCTTTACTAAGTCTTTATTGCCAATATGTTTCTGCTGTAAACTTTACCTTTTGGTTCTTGGTAATATTGAAATAAATAAATAAATTAGACGTTTGCAATGTGTAAATTATATAATTATGAAATGTGATCGCTAACTAGAAAAATGCCAGAGTAAAGATTGTAATACTATTAAGAGTAAATATTCTATTTATTGATAGTGTAATTTTATCATGTATATCAAGATTAAATTTATTTATTTTTATAATAATCATTTTAAAAGTTATATTTATTATAATTTTTTATTGTTTGATCGTGTAAATTTTTTTTATATCATTAGTGTAATTTAAACTCAAAATAATTTGGTTTTATATTTTGTGATAATTTTTACAATATTCTAGATTGAGAATGTGACAGGGAAGCAAAGCAATGAATGACTTGTTTATATTTTCATCGTTTTAACCCTGCCGTAGTATACTCTTGCCATTATTTTCCAATAACAAATTAATGTCTTTTTCTTAAATATGAGAAGCTTTTTTAAGAATTTTAAGATAGTTAGCTTTTTTTTTTTTTTTATAAGTTACAATTAAATAGATTTTGAAAGTACAGTTTCTGAAGTAAATTACACTTTCCTACTCTTGTTGAAATTTACTCCCCCTTGCCTTAATAGGCTTGTGATATTTTATTTTTTTTTAAATTTCGTTAACTCCGTTAATTTTTCTATTATTAAAACATTCTTTACACTACTATTTTTAAATATATAAATATTATATCACCCTCTTTGTATTAAAATATATTTTTCTCCCTTAATAAATATAAATATATTTACTTTATTATATAATATATTTTAAATTTTGTTTTTTTTATTTACAAAAATTGTTTATAAAATTTATTTTAAATATTTTATTCAATACATATTTTTTTATATGCATGTATAACAATTTTTCTCTTAATCTATTTCCTTAATTATGATTTTAAAAGTTATTATGAATTAGCTAAATTTATTTTTATTTATTTATTTATTTACTAATTATTATTATTTCCACAAAACATATTTTAATAATTTTTATATAAGTAAAATAAAATTAAACACAAGTATTAAAATATTTTTTAATTTGTGTTATTGATATAATAATTTAAAATATTTCAATAAATTGATATTTTTCTTATATAGTATTAAATAATATATTTACTAAATTTAATATATATTTAATTTCAATAATATTATTAAATATAATATTGAATTTAATAAATGTAATTTTAATATATGTATATTAAACATGCAATATTTTCAATGAATTTATTTATATTAAAATCTATTATTAAATAAAATGTCATTATTAAAAATATTAATAATTATATATATATATATATATATATATATATATATATATATATATATATATATATATAATTAAGTTTGTATTATTTTATTATTGTTTATAAAAAATATTTGTAAACAGAAAATTTCAAATATAAATATATATACACATAATTTATCTCATAAATTTTATTTTTAATTATCATTTTGACAAAAAATTAATAATTTAAATTTAATTATATTTTATATAAAATATATTCTTAAATAAAATATTTTAATATATATTTTAAAATCTTATAATGAATAATTTTCAACAATGTTAAGTTAAATGAATTAAATTATATATTTTAATATAAGAAAAAATAATATAATATAATACTCTTATCTTTTAAGGGAGAAAAATATAATTTACTCTACATTTTAACACAAGGAAAAAAATGTATACTCACATATATTATGGGAGAGAAATATAATTTAATTTAATGATTTTGACATAAAAGGAATGATAATGTAATATACACATATCTTAAAGGAGGAGAGTATAATTTTCTTAAATTTATATTATATATAAAAAAATTTCTTGTAAATTCTAACTTTTGTGATGTAGATTTCGATATTTTCATTTGAAAATAATTGTCATAATTTTAATTATATTATTAATATTTCTTAAAATTTTAATAACATCATTTATTATATTATTATTTATTTTTTTAATACTTTCTAAATTTTATATTTTTCTTTATTTTCATCACATTATTCATATAAATTTTGTTTTGGATTATATTTTATTTCAATAATCAATCATTAATAATTATATTTATTTATATAATAATAAATTCATATTCAAGTAATTAAAAATAGTTTAGAAATTTAATAAAATATTTTCCTTACATTAAAAAAAATAATGATGATGCAGAATATATCGATATTTCCTTTTCAATTTGTTAAATGTATAAATTGGATATATTAATTTATTTCCAATCTATTTAATTACTTTCCGAAAAAAATTATCAGGTTAAATAAAAAAAAATCATGCATGTGGTAGATATTTTAAAAAAATCGTAATATCGTTTAAAATTTTGATATAACTTTTTATATTAATACAAAAAATTGAAAAATAAAAAATATTTTTTCAAACTAAAAAATTCCTTATTTGAAGGTTTATTCATTTGTTATTGAAAAAAGAACCAATGTAACAAGCGCTTGATATATTTAAGACCAAATGGGGAAGAAGTGTTTATTCATTTTAAATAATGATCCTTATATATATATTCCAATCTATTTAACTACTTTTAAAATTAATCAAGTTAAATAATAAAATAGTAAAAAGTATATACACGCCTAGTGAATGTTTAAAAAAATTACCATAACACTTCTTAAATAATTGATATATTTTAATTACAATATAATTTTTATAGTTTATATTTTAATTAATCTATTTTTTTTTAAATTCCTAATAAAAATTATTTGAATAGGATCTAGTTAATTTAATTTTTGATAGTTTAATTAATAGTATATTTTAATTTACATGTCTATATATTTTTTTATAAATATATACAAAATGATAAATTAAATATAAAACTTATATATGTGTGTACATTTTTTCTATTACAATATAATATTTATAATTTTTGTTATCTTTAATCTTATTTTTACATATTCTAGTAAAACTATGAAGGTCTATATTTAATTTAATTTTTAGATATTTAAATTTAATATACTTTATTCTATAATAAAAATTGATTAAAAATAAATATTTTTTAAATTTATAAATTATTAATTTTTGACATGAAATAATAATAGGAATTGTGAATGAAAATAATATCAAAATAATTTCAAAATCTAAAACCATATTTATTAAATTCAATAATGACGGGTGGAAATAATACTTTTAAAAAAGAAACACCACCCTCAATATAATGAATATACAGACGTTGGATTCTCATAATGACACTTTATTAGTATTTTATAAAACTTTTTTTTTTTGGAATTTTATAAAGACTTTTTCTCTGTAAATATTGCATTAGATTGTATACAAAAATATTTACTTTTCCTTTATAAGGTGATTACTATAGTAACCCCCTTCCCTACTTAAATACAATAACTTTTTTAATATAAATAAATTTTAACTAATTTTATCGTATTTAATAATATTATATTCAAAATCAAAAGTTTGAAAAGAAAATTATTTTTTAAATGAGATTATAGAGTTTAATAATATTAACTATATTTTATAATTATCGCGTAAATTAGTTAATTTGTCTTATAATTGATTGCGATGACATTATTATTTTTTAATTTTACCTTATTGAGTTTTCAAATATTTTTTTTTTGTTTTTAGTTATATTTGGTAGATGTCTAAATATTTATGGAAGAAAAAAAAGTAATCTAACAGATTCTTCCTTTTTATTATTGAAAATAAAAATTAAAAACATAGGAATGTTAGTAGCTAGATTCAATTGATATGAATCAATGAAACATAGAGATGATCTCATTTGGTTATCTCAAAAGGTGTCTCTAATCTTACTTTATAAAATGTTAAATTTAAAAAGAATTATTAGATGACATAAAATAGTAATAAATCTATAAAAAAAATACATAATATATTTCAATAAAAAATCTCATTTTTACAAACACAAAAAATTTAGAATCAATCATTATATAAAATAAAGTGATGAAGCAATGAGGTAAATCATTAATTTTATCTTTAAAATTAATAGTTTTAATTATGTTTTTCATCCATGTAAGATGTGTTTCTTTATTTTTATTTTTGTAAAACAATTTTTTTGGAATAATTCCTATAAATTTTAAACTTTTCATTTTTAGTTCCTACTACTAATTTTTAGTTGGTTGACATTATGATTTTGTTATTGCATGTCATATTAGGCAAAAATGACATTACAATGAAGTCATCACATGTCATATTAACATATTGTCATTAACATATTGTCATTTCATCATCATTGTGTCAATTAAAAGTGTCATGTAAAAAAAAAGTGTCACACAAGCAACAAAGAGAGAGAATGTTATGTAAATGAGAAAAATATGAACTTATGTATTGTGCCTATGTGAGTTGTCCTTAGGGTTGGAAGTGAGCTAAGTCAAGTTAAATTTTGTGAAGGTTGATACTGATCTTAGATAAAATTATAAAGCCTGGTGTAACCTTTTTACCTATAATCATTTTTTTATTTGCATATAATCACGTTACTTATAGCAGTTCCAATGCTTAATACAGTTATCACTTGAATAATTTGTATGCTGAATTTTTTTCATATATTTTGTGCATTGTATGAATATATGCACTAAAAATGTATTAAAAATATCATTAATTGTTAAGAATATGATACATTTAAATTTTTGAAAAATTTAATAATAAAATATTGATTCTTTGTTAAGAATATGACAAAATTAACACACATACCAATGTAAAATTAAAAATAATCTAATATATTAAATTTAGTATAATAAAAATACTCCTATAGTTATCATAAATTGATTGTATTACATCAAGCTTAACTAGGCTTAAACATTTATGACTAATTGGTGAGTTAGATATACCATTTAATTAAAGAGTCTTAATTAATTGACCAACTAATTGATTATTATTGAGCAAGTCAAAAATAATTTTTATATTGCTTGTTATTAAAAATTAAATAGATTATTTTTAATCAACTTTTGTTCTAATTTTATATATAATAATTGATAATTTTTAATCCAAAAAGATATTAAATATTTAAAAATCTTTTAGTCAGTTACCAATAACTATTTTGCTTAACATAATAATTTAAAATTTAAAAAAAATATTTTTTCATAATAACTTCTAATCCAAAAAATATATGAGAAATATTTGAAAATCTTTAAGTCAATTATAGATAATTTTTTTTTTTGCTAAACATAATAATTTGAAATTTGAAAAATATTTTTTTATAATGTCTAATATGAAAAAGATAGGAGAATTATTTAAAAATTTTAAAGCCAATTATCTATAACTAATTTATCATTTGAATTTTGGAAAAAAAATTCTCATAACTTCTAATATGAAAAAGATATAAAAAATATTTAAAAATTTTTAAATCAGTTGTGAATCACTACTATACTAAATATAATAAGTTGAAATTTGAAAAGAAATGAATATTTTTCTAATAATTTTTGAATTTTTTTTGTCTAATTTGTGAGCAAACTCTAACCTTGATAAAAATTCATCAAATTTTTATTGGGAATGAAATGATCACCCTTAAAAAAATGGATAAAAAAATAAGACGGAAAGAAGATAGAATAAGATGAAAAAATATAATGGATTAGAGTGCTAAGGAGAATCTTGTGAGAGTACTTGACTAATAGCAAAGCAAAACAAAAAGAATTTTGTTGTAAAATAGTTTATGCTTTGTCCCTTTCGTTCATTTGGCAACACGAAACTAATACCACCTTTCCTATCTTTTTTCCTTCATCCTATTTGTCATTTTCATTACTGCTCTCATGCTTTTACAATTGAGATAAAGAGAGTTAATAATTGTGATGTTAAGAGTAAATGTTTCCAATGCAACATAAAGAAAATTTGTCTATACTGAAATAAAAATAAAAATGAATGATAAGAATGACAGTAAGAGAGAAAAGTTGAAGATGTTACAAATACACAAAATGTAATAAAGAAAAAACAAAACAAATGATAGAAAATAAGGATAAAAGAAAATAGGAGAGTTTGAGAGTGAGAGATGAGAGATACATATGGGATAGAAAACTAAGTTATAGGAGTGTAGTTACTTACTTTTCACACAATGCCTATAGTATAAAGTATAAACCATACAAATTGTTAATAAAAAAGATGTATTTACAGATTTGGGTATTGCTAAAAAATAACAATTGGATAGTTTTGTGTATTATTTGAGGGTAAACAAGTCCAAAAAAATGTGGACACTAAAAGGAACATATTCACTTTATATATTGTTATACATGAATGATGTTAAAATAAATGAGGTAGTGTAGAGGAAAGAAATGTTGCATATGATAAATGAAGTGTATATTTATTGTGTGTAATATGTGTGTTAGAGAGGAAAGAAATTATGTAAATGGTGAATGACAAAATCTAAAGTGTTCATGCAATTAAAAATGATATTGGTTTTAAGTTAAATTAAGATTCATGCTTTACTTATAAATAATGATATTTTCTTATTATTTAATATTCTTATTTTATAATAATTTTAAATTAAAATTTTTTCATCTTTGTAAATTTTATTTTAATTTTTAGTCCTTATAATTTTATTTATTTTTAGTCCTTCTATTATAATAGTAATGACTTGACACTAATAATAACACTTTTTGTTCACATGATACAGATGATGACTTGACATTACACTAATATTACATGTGATGACATTAACATAATGTTATTTTTTATTAATTTACAGATATTAACGTCATCAAAATGTCAACAAATTCATGTAAGTGTCAATAATAGAGGTTAACTACAAGGACTAAAAATAAAAGATTTAGAACTTATTTTTAACTTTAACAAACATCAACTAATTTGGTATATAAAATATTATAGAAATAATATGGAAGGACTAAAATTAAAAAATTTAGAACTTATAGGAATTATTTCAATTATTTTTACATAAACAAAAAAGAAAAAAAACAACTTACTCTCGACTTTAACCATCACCAATTAATTTGGTCTACAAATTTAACTCCACCGGTCAATTTGATATTCAATAGTATTATTTAATTTTATGAACCCCAAACTAAATGAATTAAATTAGTTTGATTTAATTTGATTAATTAATTTATCACTTTAAATTATAATAGGTTGAATTCTTGAATTTATTATCTTCATCGTGAAGTAATTTAATCATAATCTTTTTTAAAACTTTAAAATTTGTGGATTTTTTAAAATTTTATATAGTCTTTTTTTTTTTATTTTGTTATCTTTAATATATCTTAATCTTAATATATATAAAAGTAAGATAGTTTCTTTAACAAAATTTTTCCGCCTATAATGAGGTTAAAAATATAATTATACTAATTAAATTATTATTAAATTATATTAATTAAATTGATGGTTTCAACTTTTAACAAAATGGGACTTCTAATGTTGAGTATTGAAGCATTACAATTGGTCCTTTTATACTAAAAGATGACTTCTCATTTTCTTCCTAAAATGATATTAAAGTGTAATTATATTAATTAACTTGGCAGTTTCATCTTTCAATAACACGCAACTTCCAATTATACTGTGTATTGGAATTTAGGGATGATATTTTATATAGCCAATGCGAATTTTTAATCTTTTATATAATAAAGTAAAAAATTTTAGTGCTATTTTTCTTCCTAAACTAAAGATGGTTTAGTTAATTTATTATTATATATTCTACTTATTTATTTAATTAGACATTTAATATATAGTTAGTTTAAAATACATCTAATATAATGATATTTTAATTGTGAATTATTCAAAATTTTTATCAGTAATTATGTTTTATATAATTAATAAATAAAAGAAATATGGCAAGATCTATAAATATAAATTCTTAACATAATTGTAGAACAACATTAATTCAATAAAAAAGTTTTAATTACATGAAATATATAATTTATAATAATATTTTATTTAATAAAATATAAATTTATAATTTTTTTATTTAATAAAGTAAATAAGTTTTAGTGTATTTTTTCATCCCAAAATAAGGATAACTTAGTAAGTTCCTTCTTATATATTTTATTTATTTCTTTAGTTAGATATTTAATGAGTAAAATCACTAATTTAGTCTCTAAAATTATAATGGTCCATTAAATTAGTCCATAAAATTACTAAAATAGTAAAATAGTCTTTCAAA
This sequence comes from Mucuna pruriens, assembly GCA_025330945.1. Lineage (NCBI taxonomy): Eukaryota > Viridiplantae > Streptophyta > Magnoliopsida > Fabales > Fabaceae > Mucuna > Mucuna pruriens. The sequence continues at coordinate 2,004,215 of JAENHJ010000086.1, read as the reverse complement.
TTTTATATTACTATACAATTCAATCCTTGAATTTGTAGTGGAAGGTCAAATTAGTCTCTTAAATAAATAAAATGTCAAAATGACTCATGAAATTGTAATTATTTATCACTTTAGTCCTTAAAACTATAATATCTAGTAATTGGTCCCTAAAATTAAAATTGTTTAATTGTATTTTTTACCTCAAACAACTCAAATTAGTCATTGAAATTTCTTTTTCTTATATAAAATTTGTAAAATTATAAATTTAGGGGTAAAAAATATGCATAAAAAGAAAATTATGGATAAAATTTTAAAAATTTTAAAAATTATGAGGCAAAAGGTGCAATTAATCATTTTTTTTAATTTTATAGACTAATTTAATCTACCATTATATTTTTAAGAACCACATTAATAAATAATTACAATTTCAATGATAATTTTGTCATGTTATTTATTACAATGACCAATTTGATTGTAAATTACAATTTCATGGACTAAATTGAATAATAATATACAATTTGAGGAGCTATTTTGTGATTTTATTAATTTTAGGAACAAATTTATCGTACCATTACAATTTTAGATACTAAATCGGTGATTCACTCAACATTTAATGCATTATGGTTAAATATTTAAACATTTTTTAGTTTTTAATTCTTATTTATATGGGAAAAAATACATTTAATATGATGATAATTTAATTATTAATTAGTTCAAAGTTTCTATCACTACTTATATATTATAGAATTAATAAATAAAGAAATAGAATAATCTTTATAAATACATATTATTAACATAATTGTTAGAACAAATTAATTGAATAAAAAAGTTGTAATTACACAAAGTATGTATTTTTCAATAATAGAAGAAATTAAATAGTAACTTTAGAATACCAAGTAATTACATTTCAGTCTCTTAATTTTCAAGATATATTTATCTTAACTTAGTTTTTTAATTAAAAATAAATAAATTTATAAAAAATAAATATAAAATTAAATTTGAGAAGTATAATATTTATAAATATAAATTATTAGCACAAAAATTAGAACAATTAATTGAAGAGAATAAAATAAAGTATAATATCTACTATATATATCTTATGGAATTAAGAGATTATCAAAATAGGATAGTATATATTCATAAATACAAATTATTAGTATAACTCTTGGAGTAAATTAATTGAATAAAAAAGTCATAATTATATGAAATATATAATTTGCAAGAATAAAATAGCAACCTTTAGAATACAAAGTAATTTCATTTGAGTCTCTTAATTTAATTTATTAATTAACAATAAAACAATGTTATCAAATAAAAATTAATTACGAATTAAATTTGAGACTGATAGTATTATAAATATAAATTATTAGTATAATGATTAAAAAAATTAATTGAATAAAATAAAATAAATATAAGAAATAAAATAATAACATTTAAAATACTAAGTAATTGCATTTAAGTCTTTTTTATACATAACCTTTCATTTATTCTCAAATCAAGAAACCTAAAAATACATATATGAACCAATAAAACATATTGGATTTTAAATGCACCCTTTATATATTTTTTTAATTTCTTAATTATTATATATATTGAGAGGTGCATTTAATATAAAGATATTTAGTTATGAATTAGTTTAAAGTTTCCACTAGTGCTTATATCTTATAGAATTAATATATAAAAGAAATAGGATAGTATTTATAAATACATATTATTATGATAATTGTTAGAGTAAGTTAATTGAATAAAAAATCGTAACGATATGAAATATGTAATTTGCAAGAAGAGAAGAAATAAAAGAATAATATTTAGAATATCAAGTAATTTTATTTAAGTCTCATTATTTGCATTTTTTTTATATTGATTTAATTTTTTATTAAAAATAAAATAAAGTTATCAAATAAAAAATTAATTATGTAATTTGCAAGAATAGAAGAAATAAAATAATACTATTTAGAATACCAAGTAATTGCATTTTAAGTCTCTTGATTTGCATGCTATTTTTATTTTGATTTTATTTTTTATTAAAAATAAAATGAAGTTATTAAATAAAAAATTAATTATGGAATTATATTTGAGAAGGATAATATTTATAAGGCTTAAATACATTTTAGGTCCCTACAAATATGAATATGCCTGGTTTTAAACCTTGCAAACTTTTTTTTTTGGCATTTTTAGATCTCTAACATTCTCTTAGTGTCATTTTTTATTCCTTATCACTAATTCTAATTAGTTTAGTGCTGACATAACTATCAAAATTAATAATATTAATTAAGATAATTAAGATAAACAAGAATATTTTAAATTAATAAATTATATTATTTTTAGATTTGTAAATTAAATTAATTAATCTATTTATTTATTTATTTTGTAGAATTAACGTATTTATTATTTTATATAAATAAGATAATTATATATAATTGAATTTTATAATTTACTTTTTAATATACTATGAACAATAATTTTATTGATTTTAATACTATTCTTATTTTGTAATTCAATAATTTATTTTTAAAATTATATTTTAAAAAATAATTTATTTAGAATTTTATAATTTAATTTTAATATATTATTTTTGCATTTCAATTTATTAATTTTGACTGTTTGTGTTATAATTTACTTTAATATATTATATTTCAATTTAATTTTTCCTTTAGAGATAAAATTATTGTTTGAGATATATATTTTAAAAATAAATTATACTAAATAAAGTCAAAATTAATAAATTTAAATATAAAATAACATTAAAAAATAATATATTAAGTTAATAATATATATTTCTAAAAAGTACTATGTTGAAAGTAGATTAGTGAATTGAAAATAAAAATAATATTAAAAAATGAAATCAATGTTGATAATATATTAAAAAATAAATTATAAGAGTAAAATATATGTAATTACCTTATTTATATAAAATAATAAATATATTAATTAATTGAATTGAACATTTAAAAATAATTTAATTATCTTAATTTAAAATATTATTTGTTACCTTAATTATCTTAATTATCAAATAGAGTCATATTTATAAGAACCTAAAACTTATTTAAGGCTATTTATAAATATAAATTATTAGTCATAATGATTAAAGCATGTTAATTAATAGGATAAAAGAAATATTAAAAAATAATAAACTTTAATTGAATAGAATAAAATAATTATTAAAAATAATAAATTTTAGAATATCAAGCAATTACATTTAAGTCTCTTTCATACCTAATTTTTCATTTATTTTTATAATAGAAAACGTAAAAATAAATTATGCATAGTTTGTACTTCATGAAACTTTTTGACTATCAATATATATTAGTCAATAAATAAAAGAGATATGATAATATTTATAAATATAGATTATTAACCTAAGTAGAGCAAAATAATTGAATAAAAAATTCATAATTGTATGAAGTATGTAGTTTGTAAGAATAGAAAAAATAAAAAGTAATATTTAGAATACCAAGTACTTGCATTTAAATATCTTGATTTGTATATTATAAATCTAACCTTATAATAATTACTTACAATGATTCAAACATTACCTCTTAAGGATATTTGAATGTTTTTGTTATATGTACAAAAATAATGAGTTTTAAAACTATATATTATTTGAAATTACTTTAGTAAGATTCAAAATCAATACATAAAGGATATGTTGAGTAATATTACTTCAATATTTTCATGTCTTAAAATTATTAGGCAACAATATTGTTCATGAAATGCTAATTCCACTACAAAATTACTAATGATGCATCTTATCTACATGATTACTTTTTTTTTAAGATGATTCAAATTATCACCATTAACCATATGTAATGTTGCATAATTTAATTAGAATAATTATAATGATTAATAGAGTATAGTAATATTTAAAATGAATATTTATATTTTATATTTTTTTAATTTTGTTAAACAACACATTTATTTATAAAATTTTAAAAATAGTATTCAATCCTTCTACTAGTATATGTAAAAGTAAGGTACACATTTTTTTTTTTGGCCAAAAAATGAAGTTAAAAATGTAATTATACTAATTAAATTATTATTGAATTATATTAATTAAATTGACGGTTTCAAATTTTAATGATATGAAACTCTCAATAATGTTAAGTATTGGAAATTTATAATTGGTCTTTTATATATACAACATAACTTATCATTCTCCCACATAGTATATAAGTATTTGGGGAATTCCAGTATACATAAAACATAACTAGAATTGGTTACTTTGATAAATGAAAGAGCATTTTCATATTTACAGATCGAATGGATTTATTTCTATATTATTTGTTTAGTTCTCTATATATATAAGAGTGTATGGTCATCACTATATATGTAATTAATATTTCATTGTATGTACTTTCAGTTCGTATCACCTTCTCTTGTCATATTTAGTTAATATTGTTGTCTTAATCCAAACATGGTTGTGTATTTGCTTTTTCTATGGATTAATACCATATTTATAAGACTTGATTGTATTACTTTTGTACATATGACACCAAATATGACATCTATTATTGACATTATTTTTCTTTATTTTTTATCTGGGTATATTTAAATTACAAAGAAAGGTAATGAATGAGATAAGATCAACCACTTTTATATTTGATTAGATTATGTCTCAATTTTTTGAAAGTTAGCAAAAAATTTGATTTGCTCTATGAAAAGATTATATTAATAATATGTATCAAGTGTAAAATATGTATTTAGTTGTGATATTTTAAAAAATAGTATTCTTTTATAGGAAAATCATGATACTTCTTGTGAGTTTGGCTCATTCTCGGACAAAGATCTATTGTTCAAAGTAGAGATAAGTAAGCAAATATAAATCGATATTCACATAGTTATACAAGTAAGAAGATGACTCATGACAAATAATTGATAAACCAATTTACATTACTCCATTCTATTAAGGTTAGTCTTTTATTAAATTGTTGTAGAATTGGTTTATTTGTATTACTAAAAATAATTGACATTATTTAATTCATAAAATAATAATGAGGATGACTGTATTGATTTGAATAATGATGAGGATGACAATGTTAAAGTTGTGATTTTTATTTTTCTCTAAAAATATATTGGGTTAGGATTCCTCGTCAAATATATTTATGTAGTAAAATCATTTTCATTTAAGTGATTGTTGAGTGTATTAATTCTAATATTAAAAGTGACTTGTTTAGCTTGAATGCAGTCATTCTTTTGCAAGTATAGTTTGTTGTTAGTTGCAACATGAACTATTTGTCTTGCATCAACGAATATTTCATTTTAATTAAGCATTTGTAATTTTATGTAGAAGTATTTGCATTGACAAAATTCCTCCCAGCAAATCAAGTGAAAATAGGTTTTTTTGATGATGTTGAAGGATTATTTCTCTTTTATTTATGATAACAAAGTACAAATGTCAATTAAAAAGCAAGATGCCAGATATTGATGTTAAGAAAGAACCTAAGAATTAATATTATCGTAGTGTATTTTTATATTATTTTAACGTTTTTTTCAATATGTTGTATTTTTATATTAATTCAATGTATTTTTTAGTTTTGTGATTTTTCTTTTGTGGTTAGTTTATCAAGGCAACATAATGTTTTTAATGTTTTTTTTAATTTTTTCTAATTTTTTCTATTTTTTTCTTTGAATGATTATATAAGTAAAGTTAATCTAATAAACAAGTTCAAATATTTACGAATGATTTGATTTTAGATGGTTAAATATGTGATCGAATTTGTTTGTAAAATTAAAAAATAATTTTAAACTTAAAATTTGATTGAATAATTTAAATGAAAAATATTTAAATTTAATATACTTAATATTAATAGTTCAATACTTCACATATAATTTATATATGTATTACTAGAAGAATTCATAAATATATTTATTATATTTACCTGAAAATTATAATTTTATTATTTATTGTATTATATATAAATATATTTACTTAATTAATTTTTAATAGTCATATTTTAAATTAATATAGTGACCATGTTTATTTTGAAAAATAAAACACTATTTTCTTCATTAAATATTTTATCTCCAATTTTATGAATAAAAAAAATTAAATTTATTACTATTTCACTCTATTTTTTAATACAAAAATATATTTTAAATATTAAATTAATAAACAAAATTTATTTAAATAAAATTCAATTAAAAAATTAAACTATAAAATGAGTGAAAACTAAGTTTTGAAAATTTTAATCATTTCAAACTCTGACTAAAATTGACTCATTTAAATAAATGAATCAAATTTAAGTTATCTATATTTTTCACATATTAAGATTAATCTTTAGATTCTTAATTTAACTTTACTCATTTACATATGTGATAATACTCATCCATAAATAATGGTGGTGACTCATTTGTTTTATTAACTATTTTTTTTCATCATGTCACAAAATTGGTTGGGATAGAAAAATTATAATTTTTAGAAAAAGTTGTAATTAATTAAGATTAATGTTTTAAATTGATTTAATTATTGTCTATAATTGTTGAAAAATAAAGAAATTTTTTAGTTTGAGGTAACATAAAGTCCAAAGAAAGATAATAAGTGGGACAAAACCTTTAAATATATAATAATTTATTTTTAACTTAATCTAACAATTCCAACAAACCAATTCAATTTTAATAAAAATTTGCTTGATTTAATTTAGTTGACTATTTTTAAAAAATTAAATGAATCTTATAACATAATTTTATACAATGATCTAATCAAACATATAGTAGGTTTGTTGACTTTTATAATATATACCTTAGAAGTTATACAAATTGTGCATGACTATTAAACTTTTTTTTTTACAATAATAAATAATAAATTAATTCATAAATATCAAGGTGAAGAATAGAATTTACCTTTATTACTATTATTAAAAATAAAATGTTATTTTCAAAACTAAGTACATGTGGTTTTAATTATCTTTAGAAAACCAATCATTTAATTTTTAATATTTTTAAAATAAATTAAACTAATATGAGCTAATTTTTTTGAAGGTGAATTCAAATATTGTTTAACCCGATATTAATCTCTTACACTTTCTCCATAATTTCAACAATACTAAATACTTGTTAAATTGATGTTTTACCGTAAAAAACATAACATATTTTCAACAAATTAAATATTTTCCTTATAGTTTCAATGCATTATGTTTCTTCCAAAGAAAACTCCATTCACTCTTTTCCATTGTTATTCTCTATTAGAGTAACATTTTTTCACCTTTCCAATACCCATCCCACTATTTCTTAATGCCAAAAGGCACTTCAACAATTTCGATCCCTCGTATGGTTTCTTATGTTTCACCTCAATTTCTCACTTGATTTCATCACTCTTTGATATTTCATGCCTTTTTATGTTCTTCTTGATAAAATCATATGATGGCATAATTTTTGTAGTGACTAGTGAGTGCTTAGTGTTTTCATTTGGTTTGGAAAAGTTTGAATTGTTATGTTTCATTTGGGTGACAATTCTAATATGTTATTGATGTTTTGACTAGTAGTATTGGAGTGCCTCTTCGTCCTACCATCTTTTTCCAATAAAAAGAGTTTGAATTGGAGGTCATTTTTCTTTACTAGGTATTGTTTTTGCTGGTTGGATTTGAAATAGAGTCCTTCATTCTATGTAATGGAGAGATTGTTGTCATCCATTGTAGATGACTTTGTTTTTAGCCATTGAGGCATGTTGGGTATGAATAATATTACGATTGAATGTTGAGGCTAAAAACTCAATAATATCTTTTTAGAGTTTGGTTTGGCTTTAATTCAACTTACATATTAGAATTTGGGTTCAGACTTGGGTTTAACTCAAACTCAAAAAATATGTTTGTAAGATCAGAGTTTCACCTACTTATATACACTATTTAAGTTATATTACTAACTAATGAGGATCTCGAAGAACTAGGATTGGAAAGGGAAAAAATATTAAGGATGAAAAAAAAATTAAAATAAATTTTTACATTTGAAGTTAATGTTCTTGAAATAAACAAGGAGTGAAGCTAAAAACAAAATTATTTCTGTAAATAAAACAACCCAGAGTATAAAACTATTTTAGTTTTTTCTTTTTGTTTGTTCTTTTTTCTTTTATCCTTATTCATGTTGCTCTTTGTTGTTGTTATATCATCATGTTTATATTGTTCATTCAGGACATTCAATTTTCATGCCTTAACATATCATATATCATACATCAATATCTTTTATATTAATTTTTTTCGCACATATTTTTTTCAAACATATTCTACCTATATTCATATTATAAAATCACTGGACAAGATTAAAAAAATATGATGAATTAATCTATCAAAGTGGTTCGTATAATTCATACAACTAATTAATTATAATATAAAATTGAATAGATAAATACATTATTAAATTAATAAGAAAATAAATTAAACTCATCTTCACCACATGATTATTTTTCAAACCAAAATTGGAGAGAAATAAACTAGCAAAAAAACACATGCATTCATGCCGAGTTGCATATTAAACTCATCTTCACCACATGACTTCTCTTCAAACCAAAATTGGAGAGGCATAAACCAAAAAAACATCTTAAGAGATTAGCAAATAGTAGTTCAATTATAATTAATTCTTTTCAAAACAACATTACATTCTCTACTCCTTGTCAAAGAAACAAGACTTAAATTAGCAAACATATTTTATTTTAAAGAAATAATTATCAAACTTATGATTTTTGCCACAATCAAAAGGCAATGATTATTAGCAAACATAGGGGAAAAAAGAAAAATTTTGTAACCACTAAATAAAATACATCACTTTCTAAATAATTGACAATGATTCCATCAAACATTTGTTTGAAAAATGAATAAAGGAAACCAAAATCATCTTGTAATAGTATTAGTAATAAATAATAAGATAAAAGAAACACAAATCTATAAGAGTATAAACAAATAACTTATCCACATTTATAACAGAAGATTTGAAAGGTCTGTTTCAATTAGATTTCCTGTTTTCCAATTTTCATGAACAACACTTTCACTCAAATAATCACAAGTATTGTCATTAGTTGTCTCTTTGATTACTTTTCAAGTCACTCTATTGATGGTGTGATTGTATCAGTGTAGTTTTGAATTAAAATATCATTCCATTTAATGAAAAACATTGTAGGCTTATATCTACCAATGCAATAGGCTACTCCTTAAAGGAAAAAAGGACCATTCTTAGAATTCTTTCTCCTAGACAAAACAATCATTGAGCTGATTTACTGCCCATAATGCAATTTCAGGCTTACAGCATTGCTACTTTTACCATTAAGCCCTATTTCCACCCATTTATCAAGGTAAATTTAAAAACACAAAGATGCCTAATACACGTTAAATCTTGTGTTAACTAGAATTTAAGCCATATAAATAAACATGTATATTTTAATTTAAAATTATAAAAATTAGGAAGAAAAAAACATTGATAATTCATGCCTAAAAGAACTTGCCATCATTAGTCTTCTTGATTAAAGACTTAATGATCTATATAAAAAAAGAATTTCTAAACTTAATATTTAAGAGCAAAAAACTAGACCAAAACTAATTTTTCAGCTGCTTGCTAACTAAAAATAATGCAGTTGAAGTCAAATAAAAATATGCATTCATTGGTTTTAGCATACAGAGCCAACAAAAGAAACACATGATTACAAAATTTATTTTCTGTAAAAATCATATTGCCTTCTCCTATTATAGTTTAAACAAAATAGAAATTTAATATATCCCCATTTTTAACCCCAAAAATAAATAATTAACCTTGCTTAGAATATAATTACATGCACACAAAAATGACTGACCTCTTATTTGCATTTGAAAGTGATGTGAATATGAACAAACACTTAGAGGACACTCCAGAGAGCACCAAGAACAAGAAGAGCACTGCACTTAAAGGCCCCATGACAAGGGGTAGGATGAAAAGAATACAAAAGGAAGTGCATAAAAAGCTTAGCCTTTTTTCAAGGCCAATGAGGACCCAACTTTGTACACTTTGTTTGGATGTCAAATTGACCTTGTTTAGTACGTTCTATAACATATATACTATGTATTTTCATTATAAAATAGTTGTATTTGATTAGTATAGCTTGCACTTGGGCCCAAAGGCCCAATTTAGGGGTTGCTCTTAGAGACCGAGAATTTTGTTAGTATTTTGTGAGCTTTGTGACCAATTTGGTTCTTATTTGGCTTAATGCTAATTAGAGATTAGGAAATGACTATATAAGCTCTAAATGTAATTAAGCTAATCATTTTTTACATTAAATAGAATTGTGCATTGCATTTATGAGAGACTTTTTCTCTTCTCTTGTTCTTGAACAAGAACCTTAATTGTCATCAAGTTTTAAAGATGTTTGTGACAAATTTCAACTTCTCTTATCTAATCCAATAGGATTAGTGGTGAGTTCATCTTCTTCCTCAATCCATTTTCTATTTTCTCCCTCTTATAATTTTTGGATTCCTCTTTTTCATGGATTTTCACTTTTCCTTTATTGTGAACCCAAGGTTTTATAAATGTGTCTACCTTGTCATGGTTCATAATTTAACAATTCCTATCTGTTTTTGATTTTATTTTCTAGGTTTCGTGCTTGATTTTTGAGGAATTTTGATTTACATATTCTATGTTGTTGACTAGTTGAAATTCTTGATGTATTTTTTGTTGTTGGATCTCTCCTTTGCATAACCTTGTGAGATCAATTGTTTTGTTTGAATTCTTGATACATACAAGGTGATGTTCTATGTGTTAATGAAGTATACACCAAGTGTTTGATGACTTGTAATAGTGATATGCACATTAGTTTTTTGGTAAGAATTCTTGTGGTGTAGACTTAAAAAATAAATTGTAGACTAAAAATGTTGTTAAGAGAATTACAAAAGTGAAAGAAAAATAGTGATTGATGGCAAGAAAAAGTGTAGTAAAAATAGAATATATCTATCATCAAAACAAGAAAGAAAAACAAAAGAAAAAGTTAGTGGAAGGTCCTAAGCAAAAACAAGTGACACACCTAGTTTCTAGAATTCTAATTTTTGTGCATAACTTTGTTTTGTGATATATAATTCTTTTGGATAGAATATGTATACTTGTATGTCCCATCATTTTTAGTTCCTTTTGATTTCATTTGAGTCTTCGTAATTATCTCATCCAATTCCATTTTAGTTTAACATCCTTCTTGAGCTTTTGTTGATTGTTTTTCTTTGCTCTTAATTTTGTCTTAAAGTTTTCTTTTCTTGAAATTCTTAATAGTTTAGGGTTTCAAGTTGCAATGACTAAGTTATCCTTCTCACGTTACCCTACCCTAAGCCTTTCAAGTTGCAATGACTAAGTGAGAAGGGTGAATTTGGGGGTAGATACTAGTGTCATTAGCCATTATCCTTGGGAGTTACAAGGATGATATTTTGTATGATGTGGTTCCTATGAAAGCCACTCACATTTTGTTGGGTAGGCCATGACAATATAATAGAAAGGTGACCCATGATGAGGTCTCAAATAAATAAATAAATAAATAAATAAATAAATATATATATATATATATATATATATATATATATATATATATATATGTATTTAGTTATTAACATTTATAAGTAATTATTCTTAAAATGTTACTTAAAAGTATATATAATTATACTTGCATTATTCAAATTAAAAATTATGTGAAAATATTACATTGTAAAAATTAATCAGGTAAGATTATAAGAAAAATAATTTTAACCATATACATGAGAGTGAACCAAATGAGAAATGTTTATAAAAGAAGGTGAGATAAATAAATATACATTATAAAATCATATAAAAAAGATTATAATAAAAAGTTATTAAATGATTACTTATAAAATATACATAATTTTATAATTTAATCTAAACTATTAATATAGGATTGAATGATTTATATTTACTTCTTTTACCCTTTTTTTATATAATATTAATTATGGTTTTAAATATCATCAAAAATTAAATATGTAAAAAGAGAAAGTATTAATTTTGAAGTTAGGACACAATATAATTAATTTAATACATATTTTTTTATCTTTGTAATTGATTCATAAATTAAAGGATATTAAAAAGAATTTTTTAAATGCTTTTAATTACTTAAAAATAAATATTAAATATTTTATTGTTTTAAATATAATAATTATTTTCTTTTTAAATAGAAAAGTATATTTTTATTACTTAGTCTACGTGATGAAATGAATAAATACAGTGAAAAAATGTTAATTTAACACCAATGATGAAATAAAAATGTAATTTGAGAAATTTGAAAGATAACAATGGATATGATTTTTTTCAAAGAATTATTGTGAACTTAGAAAATTTTATTGATGATGTTTTGAAATAAAAATAAATATTTTTAAAATTTGTAAATTATTAATTTTTGATGTACAATAATAATAAGAATTGTGAATGAAAAATAAAATCAAAATAATTTTAAAATATAAAATCATATTTATTAAATGCAATAATGACTTGGGTGAAAATAATCATTTTAAAAAAAAGAAATACCACCCTCTAGAAACAGACATTGGATCGAAATAATCTCAAAATCTAACTCACCATATTTATTAAATTCAATAATGACTTGGATGGAAATAATCCTTTCAAAAAAGAAACACCACCCTCAATACACAGAGTTGGATTCTCATAATGACTTTATTAGTATTTATAAAGATTTATTCTCTCTCTAAATATTTCATTACAAAATTATTGACGTTTTCTTTTCAAGGAGATTATTATAGTACTATTTTTTAACCCTTACCTTAGTGAGTTTTTAAACATTTATTTTTTTTTAGTCATATTTTATAAATATCTAAATCTTTATGGAAGAAAAAAGTAATCTAACAAATTCTTACTTTTTATTATTGAAAATAAAAAGTAAAAACATAGGGATGTTAGTATCTAAATTCAATTGATCCGAATTAATAAAAGGTAGGAATGTTCTCGATTGGATATCTCAAAGGAGTCCTAATTCTACTTTAAAAAATGTTATTAAAAAATAATTATTAGATGCATGAAATAATAATAAATATATTCAAAAAGCACATTCTTTCTCACATATTTCAATGAAAATCTCCAACTTTCAAAAAAAAAAAGAAAAAGTAAAAGAAAGAATGATGTAGAAGCAATCATTCGATAAAACAAAGTGGCCGAGCAATAGACTAATAGGGTAAAACATTAATTTTTCTTTAAAATTAGTATTAATGGCTAATTTGCTCATTGATGTTATTAAAGAGAAAATTTATTTTTGACTTTAACAACCACCAATTAATTTGGTCTAGAAAATTAACACTACCGGTCAATTCGATCTTTAATAGTATTATCAAGTCAATCATTTAATTTTTTTATCAACCCAATAATTCCAACTAAATAAATTAAATTAGTTTGACTTAATTTGATTAATTAAATATCCTTTTAAATTATAATAGGTTGGATTCTTTGATTTTATATTTTCAATGTGACCTAATTTAATCACAATCTTTTCTTTTTAACTTTTAAGTTTGTGAATTTATTTTTTAAAGTAATCTTGAGATAATTTTTGTTGAAAGTTAAAGACTACTCAAACTATATTTATTTATAGAATTAATATCTCTTTATAAATATTTGTTCATATTAAGATCAAATCTTTTATCATATATTTAAAGGATAAGATTATTTTTCTCTTTATTTTTGTTCATTTCTTTTCATTTATTTAATATTCTTATATAGTAAGTGATTTACATTAAGAAAAATACTAAAAATATACTATTTTAAATACACATTCTATTATTTATTTAAATTTATTGAAATTATAATTTTCTTTTTTAGTTACACTTCTTATTTAACGAATATTTTTCTTGATTTTTTTTTATTTTTAATAAATGTTAACCAATAATAATGTATTGAAAAGAGTGTGTTTTTCTCTTGTATTTTCTTACATATCTTATTTTAAAAATATACAAAATTATAATTATAGAAAAAGTTATATATTAATTAAGAATTAATGTATAAAATTGATTTAATTATATAATAAAGATTTTTTAGTTTATATTAATATAATTCAAAATTTTATATAAAAAGAAAGCTAATAAGTGAGGCAAAAACTTTAAAAAATATAATAATTTTTTAAACTTAATTCAATAATTTAAACCAACCAATTTAATTTTAATCAGATTAGTTAAATTTAGTTTAACATAAAAATACTTAAAAAATTAAATTAAATTAATTTAAGAAATTTTAATTGATTTTAATTTTATTTCGTTCTAAATCTAAACTTAGTGAACTCAAAAATACTCTTAATTAATAATTGTTAAAGTTAATAATTAAATTATTTTTATAATAATAAAAAAATAAGTTAACTCATAAATCTCAAAATATATTTTATCAATATTAAAAAATATTTTATTATTATTAAAAATAAAATTTATTAATTTTAAAAAATTCAATAAATCATGTATTTATAAAATAATTTTATGTTATAGTTCATTTACGAATAATTATTAATATGACTTTTAAGGTATTTCTAAATTAATAAACTTACCGTATGGGTAAGGTGTGATAGGATGATTGACTTGCATGACTTATTTTTTATTTTGAAAAATACAATTAAAAATAAATATTATTTTTTAAATAAATCAACCTAAATAGGAGTTATTTATCCAGGTACTAAATACTAACTAAAACTGATGTTTTAGGGATTAAAAAAACATATATTCAACGCATTAAGTAGTTTCCTATGGATTCAACTATCTCGGTAGCATTTTAAGTAACCTTTCTTGTTACTATAGAAAAGAACAAAGAGAGAGAAAGAGTGATTTTGAATTCAAAAGGAGTGGACAAACAAAACAGACAACCTGGATGCTGTTTCCACGCGTTGTGTTCCTTCCTTCCCTTCTCCCCAAACCCTTCTCACTCTTCTCAGTCATTATTATTCTCAATTGTGACAATATTTTTTCACCTTCCCAATTCTTCTTAATCTCAAAGGTCATTCTTCAACGATTTCGATCTCACATGTGATTTCCTGTGTTTCACCTCAATTTCTAGCTTGATTTCATCACCCTTTGAGATTTCATACCTTTTTATGTTCTTCTTCCTATGATCATATAACCTTTTCAGCATAGTTTTAGTGATGACTAGTGAGTGCTCAGTGTTTTCGTTTGACCCGAGAAGTTTGAATTGTTTTGTTTCTTGGATCTCGTTCTGTAGACAACTATTCTCAGAGAGATCGTTTTGGGACTAGTTGAGTAGTTTTAATTAGATAAAATTGATTGCCTAGGTCTCTGTAGTAATCTTCTGGGGGGCAGTTCTAATATGTCATTGCCAGCTGTTACCAGTTGTATCAGAGTGTCTCCCAATTCTACCACATTTTCAATAAATTTTTTTTGAATTGGGGTCATTTTTCTCTGTTGGGTCTTGTTTTTGCTGATTGGATTTGGAATAGAGTCCTGTCATTATCGTTTTGGTGGCATGTTATTCTTTTTCCCATGAAAGGGTATTCTTTTGCTTTACTATTAAGATGGATTTGTGATCTTGATTGAAAATTCTCACTCTATGTAGTGGAAAGATGGTTGTTCTTGGAACTTTGCTTAGAATTGAACTTTTCCTCTTTTGTTGGTGGGAATGGGGTATTTGTATTTTACTGCATTCACCTTTCAGATTTATAAGAAACTTCAATTTATACCTTACTCAACTTGTGATCCCTCGTAGATATTTAGAGCCTTGTTTTATGTGTGGCACTTTGCTGAACTCAAAAGTTATACCTCACTGCATTCACCTTTCAGATTTATTCAATTTATACCTCACTCAACTTGTGATCCACATAGATTTTTAGAGCCTTATTTTATGTGTGGCACTTTGCTGAACTCAAAAGTTATTGAGCTTTGAATGAGGGAAAAAGATGTGTTGTCTGTTGTTGTAGGGGTGTTGCAGTGAATTGGGTTGATGTGCAATGCAGAGATCGCGCAAAGCTCTTATGGAAAGAAGGGCTATAGAGAAGGCAACAAGTGGGAAGAACTATCTGTATAAAGTTTCTCTGTCCTTGGTTTTTGTTTTGTGGGGCCTGGTCTTTCTCTTCAGCTTATGGATAAGTCGTGGCCATGGTTATGGAGGTATTGTTTTTGTTCTGCTGGTTTTGTTTTTAGCTATTGAGACATGCTGTGCGTGAATGAGACCCCTTCTTTTCTTGCCACTGTTTTTGCTTGTAGATTGCCATCATAAACACTGGTTGTGGCAGATGGATAGATGACCTTGTTTTATGATTGAGCAGCAAGTTTGCATCAGTTGGCCTATGTGTTCTTTGATGGAATAGGTCTAGTAAATTGTAAAGAATTTATTTCTTATCTTGGATGACAGATATTGACCACCTTTATTCCTACATGTCCTAATAATTCCATTGCAGTGGAAGCTTTCTGCCTCCAATTTATTTACATGATGAATTTATGTTGTCAATGAATTTTGTTAGGGGTTATAGGTTGAGTTTGGTCAAAATTATTACTTTTTTGTTGGCTAAAAATTTCTTCCAACAGTGTCTTTGACTATCAGAGGGTATGACTTACTATGGGGTCTGTTGACTTGGCTTAGATTGTGGAAGACTGGTATTAGAATTTGAGTTTGAGCCCAATTCAACTTTACAAAACTGATTTGTAAGGTAAGGATTGTCTCTCCCGTGAACTAGACATCTCAACCATAAAGTTGACAGAACTAAACATTTGCGGTGTCCATAATGATTTGATAATGTTGATAACAGGTGGTTGCTTGATAGATAAGCCCAACATCAACCATTAGGATATGATTTGTTACCATATTAAAACTTAGGTTTAAGCTTAACTTAACCCCACAAAATCGGCTTTAAGTTGAGGGTTGTCCCTTACTTATATACACTGTTTGAGTCATATCACTAGCTAATCAGGGATATCCAACAACTAGGAAAGGGGGGAAATATTGAGGTTGAAAGGAAAATTGAAACAAATTAGCTATTTTATAAGTGACTGATCTTGAAATGTTGTTTAAATCAAGGAGTGAAGCTAAAAAGGAAAAAAAAAGCACGGATGCCACACTTCATTGCCACTCAACGTTTATAAAATGTAATTTCATATGAAGTAGATAAGCATAAATACAACGCAATGTGAAAGGTGGTATATCATCTTCAAGTCTTGGCTATTAAATAGGAATTATGTATTATCACAAGAGTAACAGATCTAAAAAATGAGAACTTCTGGAACTTTTACTGTCTATAATCCTTTTCTTCCTTTCCTCACTCCTTTGTGAAGTTTCAACTATATCAACGGGGAGAAGAAGCCTTCCCATTGACATGTAAGTACTAAGTAGTTGAATAAAATCTGTCAATTTCATTACTAGATTTAAAAGCACTTGCCATGCTTCACAATATAAACAGAGGTTCAGCTTTGTATGTTACTGCCATTTTTTTAAAATTTAAACAACACCAGGAAATCAACACTAAAAAACCTTCTTTAATGTATAAATGGATTCTGCAAACTAGTTGCAAGTTAGATTAAAGTATACAGAAACATTGAAGACTTTAAAGCATGGTAGTAGAATTAGGATTCAAGTCATGAATTGAAAGACTTATTTTCTGAATTACGAATTGAATCGTAAGGTGAATTATAAGATACATGATTAATAAAAAAACATAACATATGTATATATAAAATTTAAAAGATATTCATAAGCACACATTAATGATTAATAACTAAAGAATATAACTCTAAGTACTTTAACATAAAGAAACATATAAAAAATCAATACAACATAAATAAATATTAGGCTTATATAACTTTTCAATTTTTCATGAGAATTGGTGAAAAAATTAAAAAAAAATAAAAATAAAATAATGAATCATTGAATTGTGTGATTCATATTAATAATACGAAATTGTATAGATTCATTTATATATCGTAAGATACAAAGTCATTTAAGATTATATCAAATCGTAAGATATGAATTGTGAATTGTAAGATTCTGATAACCATGCTTTAAAGTGAAAGAAATAATTTAAAAGAGTGATTTTCAGAGCCAACCAAAAATCTTGGCCTAATTTGCATATTGCACTTCAATTGTGTAATAAAAGGTGGAAGTCCATTCAGAAATCTGACTGCTGATTGGTCCAGCCCACAATCTGAGGCAGCTGCACATTGTTATTGGTGATGATATGTTATTGTTAATGTTTTATTACTTTTCAGTTTTGAATGCAAGAAAAATCCATGCTTCTTTGTTATTCATGCTCAAATATCTAGTGCACACATTTATTTCTTATTGCTACATTTCCTGCATTCCTTTGATGAAAATTTGCTTCTTGAGGACAAACATATATGGCATTGTTTTTGAAAAAACAAAAAGAATTCCCTTTCCCTTCAGATGTATGTAACTGTTCTTATTCTTATGTAGTTTGTTTATTGTCTATATGTAGATGGATCTGGAGAAGTTCCAGTTGGTGTATCAAATTGGCATGATGAGCCCAGACAATGTAAAAACTCTAATTCTGCTGATGAATATTTGACTAAAGAGACTGATGATGCCTACATTCCTTCTGAGACTTTGTACTCTGATGGTGCCAAAACTGGTGGTTATATTGGTGAGTCACTTTCCAGTGGAGAAAGCATAAACTATGTTGAAACAGGTGATAAAGAAAATTACATTTCTCCTAATATAGAAGAGCATGGAGTTGAGAGATCTGAATCTGCTGTGAAAGTGAAACATCAAAATGACGAGCAGAAGCATAATCACTTGTCTCGGGCAATGCCTCTTGGTCTTGATGAATTCAAGAGCAGGGCAATTGGCTCTAAAATCAACAAGTCAGGCACTAGTCCTTCTGGAAGTGTTATACATAGATTAGAGCCTGGTGGTGCAGAATACAATTATGCTTCGGCATCAAAGGGAGCAAAATTGTTAGCTTCTAACAAAGAAGCCAGAGGTGCCTCCGACATTCTAAGCCGAAACAAAGACAAATATCTTCGAAATCCATGTTCTTCGGAAGAGAAATTTGTCATTATAGAACTTTCAGAAGAAACCTTGGTAAAAACAATAGAAATAGCTAATTTTGAGCACCATTCATCCAATTTCAAAGATTTTGAGTTGCATGGCAGTTTGGTCTATCCAACGGATGCTTGGATTTTCCTTGGGAATTTCACTGCCTCAAATGTGAAGCAGGCTCAAAGGTTTGTTCTCGAGGAGCAAAAATGGGTGAGATATCTAAAATTGAATCTTCAAAGCCACTACGGCTCGGAATTTTATTGCACACTGAGCATACTTGAAGTTTATGGGGTGGATGCCATGGAGAGAATGCTGGAGGATTTGATATATGCTCAAGATAAGTCATTTGCATCTGGTGAAGGTAATGGTGAGAAAAGGGTATTAGCATCACCCCATCCTAACTTTGCCGAGGCTGATGACATTCGTCAAAATACTTTAAGAGTGTTAAATTCTGATCCTGCTTCAGAAATCTCTTCTGAAAATCAAGAAGCTGTAAATGTGAATATAAATGTTCCTGATCCAGTTGATGAAATCCGTCAACAAGTTGGCCGGATGCCGGGGGATACTGTTCTCAAGATTCTGATGCAGAAAGTTCGCTATCTAGACTTAAATTTGTCTATTTTGGAGCAGTATATGGAGGACTTAAATTCTAGATATGTCAATATTTTCAGAGAGTACAACAAAGACATGGGAGAAAAAGATCTACTTCTAGAGAAGATCAAAGAAGAAATTAGGAGTTTTCTTGAACGACAAGATGCTTTGGTATGTTATGTTTCTTCCTCAATACTTTTGTCAATATTTGTCTATAATTATAAAACATCACTGTAGTTTTACTTTCTGTGCAGATGAAAGAAGTTAGTGATCTTGATTCTTGGAAATCCCATTTTTCTGTGCAACTGGATCATGTACTCAGGGACAATGCTGTTTTAAGGTGAGCATTTAAAAGCTTTTTCTTTGATTTTCCACTATATCGAGCTAGTTTAGATTTTGTAACTTGACTAAGCTTTTCTAAAAAAAGATATATTTTTTAGATTTGACAAATAACAGAACCTATTTTTTTATTTAGTTACAATTTCAAAAAATACTTTTTATTTTGAAAGGTATCTAGGTCTGAGTCGATAAATTTCTCAATAACAGAAGAAGATAAGAAAGCAAAATTAAGTTTCTCCTATAAGTTAAAATTAGCTTATACATAAGTTAATTTATAGAAACCTTTTCATTTAGTTTCTCCAAAAGTTAATTTTAATTTATAGAATTTTACTTTCTTATTTTCTTTCCCAATACGTGTTTATTGGGAAGTTTATTTAAACATGGTCATATAATTGTAGCTTTTCCTAAAAGCCACTCAAAATAACCTTCTCAAAATAATCAAAGATTTGATTTTTTTTTTCTGCTTATGATTTTTTTCAAAAGTGTTTTATTTTTTTTCAAAACAGAAGTGTTTTTTCATGAAGAAAGCCTGAAACAAAGGAACTCTAATATATATTAGAGAACCTTCGTAGCATAATAAGTGGGTTAGTTTCCATGTCTTGGTTTTTCTATCATCATCCTTTGACTTGTCATTGCTTATCAAAAAGTATGAAGATTGTTTTGTTTTTAGCCATTAATGCTATTAAATAGTGTCTTTTTTAACTAATTATTTTGTCTTGGAATATGATTATTCATTGGTTTCTTTGATAAAGCAGGTCTGAGGTTGAGAAAGTCCAGGAAAATCAACTGTCTTTGGAAAACAAGGGTGTAGTTGTGTTTTGTGTATGTGCTATTTTTTCATTGCTTGCTATATTACGGCTATCTTTGCATATGATTATGGGCATCTATAGAGTACTAAGTTTTGATAGAACAATAGCCTCCAGGAAATTTTCCCAAGGTAACTCTTCCTGGTTTCTCCTATTGTTGAGTTGTACCATTGTTATTTTCATATTAACTTTATGATAATACAATTTTAAGCTAAGGTGTTATTATCTTCTGCATCATTTTTCGTTGGATTTGTTATAAGTTATTTATCTTATATATAAGTTAAAAATAATTTTTTGAAGAAATTTCTACAAATTTATTTATGTATAAACTAATTTTAGTTTTTAAAATAATTTATTTTATTTTTTCTTTTTATTTTCTTATCCTATAATACTGAGAAATTTGTCCAAATATGTCCTTAGTTTCTTTCCATGTGTTTTTTCAAAAATTCTTTTTATTCAACGTGCCCTTTACGCTTAGTGTGAGGAACTTTTATTGCTGAACCACCAAAAGAAAAACCAGCCATGGCATCTCATGCATGTTCATAATTGACATCTACAGTAATCAAATTGACATCTTTGACATCTACAAGTATTTTTAAGTCATTCTCAATTGAATTTATTGAAGTAATCAAAATAGGCTAATCATTGACATCAATAAGTATTATGATTAATCATTATTGACATATTCAAATGACTCAACTGCACTTATGACTAATCACTGACATCAACAAGTATTATGATTAATCAAAATAGGCTGAAATTAATTAACATTCAGCTTTTAAATTGGCTATTTTTGTCAACAACAATAATTTTATCCTACAAGGTGATTGAACTCAATTTAAAATCTATTTTTTAGGTATGTTATTCAGATAATTTTGTAAACTGAGAAAAAGCGAACAACTTTCATTTGACTCTAGTCTCCCCTAATTTCTCTTATAATTATCAAGTTGGTTTCTAACTTTTTTGAGTGGCTTCAGATCAAGGCCTTTTGATTAATTAAATTCTATGAGATTCTTTCTTGTGTTGCTTCTTTGTTGTAGTTTCATTTCTTTACTGTGAATTTTGTTGCAATGGCACATTCAATTACAATTTGGCAAACACCTCCCCTAAACAAAGAAAGATAGAGAAGTAAAAGCGTTGTTTAGATTGCAATGAAGTGGAACATTTCTTATATGACTATTTGTTGATAACCTTTCATTTTATGAAAGTGAGGAAAGGAAGGTTCTTACACTTAATAAGCCTCACGCATTGAGTAAGGAAAGGAAGGTTCTTACACGAAAGCAGCAGCAGCAAAATAATTAATAATTAATAATTTTATCGGAGTACATATACTATGTATTTTGTTGGAGTTTATTTTCTTTTATCTTAGGATTGATTGTTATTATTAAATTTTTTTTAGATCAGCAGTAGTAGTAGTAAAATGATTAATGATTAATAATTAATAATTTTATCGGAGTATATATACTATGTATTTATTGGAGTTTTTTTTTTTATCTTAGGATTGATTGTCATTATTAAAAAATTTGTTAGATCTAAAATAATCCAATCTTATATTTTAATGATAATAAATATACATAAAATTTGTTTGTATTCATACTAATATTTGTGCTAATATACATACAAGATACATGTTGGTTCAAGCGATAATTAGGAATTTATTTTGCTAAATAAAATTTCGAATCCAATTAATGATAGAGTGTAATACTTTTTAATTGAATTAAGTATATATTTATTTTCTGTACTATAGTGATATTTTTTTTAGTGAGTTAAAAAATGGTTTCTTTTCAATTATTCGACCATCTCATGTGTTATTTCTATTTTTACAAGTGAAGAAAAAATGATATTTTTAAAAGGAAAATAAAAAATATTATATTCACATTAACTAACATTTTGATTGGATAATTTTTTTCGTAAGTATTGATAAAAGAAAAAAATATAAAGCTTTTATTGCTAAAAATAACTTATTCTTTAGTTAAAACTATATTTTTGGAGGAGCTAAAATATTTTAACTAAATTAAAAAATTGATTTTAACTTTGTATAAGCTATCTTAATTTATGAGAGAAGTTTATTTATTTTTTCTTCTTAATTTTTTCTAAAAATGCTTATGAAAAAATTATCTGAATATAAGCTAGAAACATATTTAAGTATTTTTATTTAGTCTTAAGTATATTTTAATCACTATAAAATAAACGAGTTTTTTTTTTTGTTTCTTGTAAATTTTTATTTTATTTTTCATCCCTATAAAATTTAAAATCATTGTTTTTATTCATATAAAATAAACGAATTTTAATTGTGGTGTATAACATTTTGGTTTTATCTATTATCTATTATTGCATGTAAATATAATGTTTTAATATTATAAGTATTAATAAATATTTGAATGTTTTATATCTGTCATTAAAATAAATAATGTTTATTTGAGAATTATATACGTAGTGTTTAAAAATTGATTTTTAATTAAATTAAAATAGAGAAAATATAGTTTTTGGTTACTTGGTGTGTTTGGCCCATTAAGTTAAAATCTAATGCAACCCTTACGCATCAGAGTCACTTTGTTTCCTGTTCGGTTTCACTTTTGAACTTCTTTTCTAAGAACAAGGGTGAAACATAGAGCCTATAGAAGGAGCATCAAAGGATCATCAAGTGGCGAAACAAAGAACTTTTTCTACCACGATCTTTGTATGAGGCAAGGAGAGTGAGATTATCTTGATACTTTAGGTTTCCTTTACGTAAGATGGATAGTGGGGTCGTCCTTAGGACCCTTGTTGTTGCATAAGTGATTGGTGGTATCTAAATGGGGAATAAATTTATGGATTAGTGTGTCTTGGTTGTGATTTTCGTGTTAATTGCTACTATTGCTTGAATTTCATGGCTGTTTTTGAACATGAGGATTTTGAGGGTTTCAGGAGTTTTGATTTGTGGTTTTTCTTGTTGAATGTAATTGGATGCAATTGAGTGTTGTTTCTTATATGTTTTTGTGTGCTAAATCCATAGGAAACAAGAGAACTTAGATTGGTTAGGGTTCCCACGTTTAATTTTGAGATTTGGGTTGAGTTATGCAAAAAATCGCTAAGTCTTGAACTGTTGTTCGTCCCCTTTTGTTGGTGAGAACATGAACAAAAAAGTTTCTCCTCTGTTGGGCCTAATCATTAGGCGAGAGCAACACTTGTTGAGCAAATATGAGCCCTAAAGCTTTTTGTGGTTCCCCTCGTTGAGCCAGAGTGTTTCAACCTAACAATAGTGTTCTTTGTGATTAGACTCGTTGGGTGAGTAGGGAAGCTCGCTGAGCGAGAAAGGGAAACAAAGAGTTGGAAAGAGTATTTGTTGAGTGAATTAGTACCTCATTGAGCAAGATAGGGGAATAGAAAGCAGTAACTTGTTGTGGCTCCTTTTCACTAGGCAAGTAGTGGTCTCGCTGAGAGAAAGAGCGAGATTAGAGAGTAGAAACTCTTTGTGGTTTAAATTGCTACAAAATATAGTAGTTCATTGGGCGAAGGTGAGTATAGAGTTTTGATTCATTAAGCAAGGGGCTGAACCTAATACATAGATTCCCATGTTTATAGACTTGATTTATGTGTTTTTGTGAGTTGTATACTTACATTATGTCTTTATTATTGTTGTATATGGACTTGAACAAGATATAACTGTTATTGCATTGAGAAATGAGAATGAGATATGAAAACAAGTAAAGGATGGTAGGAAAGGAATTTGGATAACACTTGTCAGGTGAGCAACATAGGCTCATGTGAAGTGAGAATTATGCTTACTGTGTGGGGTTGTGAGATGAGGTACCTAACCCTGTGGTGGGGGGGTAAGTATGGTTCATATTAGTCCAATATAAAGAGAAAGTAATAAGAATATGAACTGTGTGACATTCATAATATAATTAAACTAATGTGAGAGAAAGTAGACATGAGTTAATCAGTAAGGTCACTAGACCTATTGAGGGCTACTCGGTATGGAAATCCTAATGGTCGTAATAGATCCCATGGGTTAGGGCACATAGTGCAAGTTGAGTAGATCTTGACGTGCTACTAAAAGATATCATGCTAGCTTGGTATGACTAACTCCAGCGGAAGTGTCTAGCAATTTTCCCCTAGCTTACTTTTCTAAATATAGTTGGTACCACATGCATGTGGAGTAGTGCGTAGGATAATACTATCATAGCTTGTCATTGTGGTGCATGTGTTACTCAAACTTGTTGAAGTTGCTCTAATAGTAGTGAGACGTATTTTCATTCTTGTAGTTTTATTTTATTTTGTTTGGATTGAATGTCATTTGTAGGTGAGACAAGTAGGTACAGGATGACGAGTGACGATTATGTACTACTGCTTCCTTAGTTTTAGTTTTCAGTTTGTTTTAGGTTGTTTGCTTTGATAGGATTGTGACATTGGGGTTGAATTTGTTTTCAGATTATTTAAGTTTCCATAATTTTTTAAAATGAGTAACTTGATTGGCCTTTGGAGTGCTAGTAGGTTGTATATTTTGGAGTTTTTATATTGAGATTTCAATTTATGAGACAATAGACATGTGAATCCTTACCCTTAATGTTTAAGATTTATACCATGAGTTTCTTGTATTACCAATAAATGATATTATATTTCAAAAGTTCTATTTATTTCTCTTTCATTAATTAACTTAAATAGTAGTAAATAGATTGTAAGTTAAAGCATGTGACATAGTTCCTACATATTTTTTTTTTTTTTCATTCCTCCAAAATTCGATAGCATTATTTTTTGTTCTTAACATTTATCTTAAAAGATCTAGAAAAAATTTAAAAATATCACTGATATAATAGTATATACTATAGACATTAATAAATGTCACATATAAGTACTTGACTCTCGTTAAATATATAAAAGTTAATGTATATCATATAATAATAAAGATTAAAAAAATAATTTCAAATTTTATATAAAAAAATTCTACTATAACCAAAATCAAAATTATTCCCTAAGCATTTAATTTAGTGTAACCATTAGACACCAATGGTCTAAAAAGAAGAGTTGAATGGATAGTTGACCACAAACGTGAAAGCCCTTTGATACATTTGGATATTCCTTGAAATATTCTTGGGGGCTATTCCCGTTCCCAGTGTTCGGCTCGGCTCCATGTATCTTTAATTCATGCTTGCCCACTTAATACCTATCTCCGATCTTTTGACGTAACCTCCACAAATTTCATGTCCATACGATACCATCTCTTTTCCTCAACCTTTGGTTTTTGTTTCGTTTGTTTCTGTTTCCCTTCCTGTACACTTCTTCCCTTTTGTCACTCTATCCTCTCAATTTTCATCTTTTTCTTTAGATTTCTATTGCAACTCATCATTTTGATTTTTTTATTATATTTTAAGTGTGAAATATCTCTTAATTTTATTGAAGAATATTTTTTTTTCTAAAAACTTGATTAGTGAAGTTTTTTTTAATTATATTTTTCATCTCCAAAGTTTGAATCCAAAAACCTTATTTAAAGAATTCAACATAGTGTTATGATAGTATTTGGCTGTTCTTTGATGCCGTCTTCAATAATTTAAGTTAATTATCAAACGCACCAAAATATGCTGCTTCTTTTACATGGCCATGTAATAGAAAATCTAATGTTTGGACAGATCGTTGAAACAAAAATAAAGACAGAAGTAAAAAAAGACAGGCCATAGCAATGTCCATGCAAGTCAATTAGATCAATTTTCATGTCGAATATCTTGGTTATTCTTCCACCATCATAACTTTTCTCTCTTTTGAACTACATTATATTGCATCTAATTATTTAAAGACAAATAAGTATAACTATAGTAGGTAACGCTTAAATTTTATACCCTTTTTTTTAATGGGGTGGGGGTGTGTTTTATTTGCGACAAATATCCGTGAATATTAGGTATTGAAAGAACGTAATCAATTGCATGTAGGTAAGTTATTCCTATATTCTTGTGAAAAAACCTAGTAAGATATTATTATATTGGCTTTTTTAATTATTAAACATATAAATCAACTTAAGTGGAGTTATTTTGGCTTAATTTTAAATTTAAAGTTTAAATATACAATTACGTTAGATATTTAAAGTAATAATTTTGTCGTGTAATATTTTATTTTACTTGAAAATAATTGAAAATAATTACCTCCGTCTTAAACCAAAAAAATATTGTCACGAATAAATTCCCTAGCTGAAGAATTTTTTCATCCCTAGCCTCTAACAGATTTCTTGGAAAAAGTATTATATAAACAACTTTAATTAGGTATACCTGTTGGATTCTTGTACCTTAGTAATTAAGTATGTCCCATAGTAATTAATTAAGTAGCCAACCTGAGACTTTTCATCTTATTATACAGTTCAGAATCATTATGATCTGTCAATAATATGTACATAATACATTCAGTTAAATGATATTAATTTTATTTTATAAATTAAAAAATTCAACTATATATTTATTGATCGGAACCATAAACATATATTGTGTCAAATTATATAATTCTTTCTTTTGGGGTACATGGCGAAAACTATGAACATGATAGGAATTTTCTCTGCAAATTAACTACCGAAACATCGGAAATGAACTAGTCTCCTAACATGTTAGATTCTATCTTACAAGCAATATTGATATTAAGTAAAATTGTCTTATTGAATACAAACCGTATCTCAATAATGAAGGTAGCTAGAGATGCCAAACTTTTCAACAATACTAACTCAGAAATTGGTTATATTTAAATTGATCTAGAAAATTCTTTACAAATTCAATTTTTTACATTTTTTATATACCTGACGATAGTGATAGACTGATAGGTTGGAATGCATGGATTTTACTTAGTACACTACAAATATATAGATCCTTTAAGTAGGCCATTGAATAAATTATGAAGGAAAATGGAGAATATAACAAAAGAATACGGATATTTGGTTTCATACATATATATACTTTTTTTTTTCAAGCAAGGAATACGAGATAGAGAATCAAATCAAAGCCACCCATTTCTTATATTCTCACAAGCTTTAAAAATATAAAAATTATATTCCCTTTTACTTTTAAAAAATAAAAGTAAAGAAAAAAGGCCTATATAAAGAGCCTACTATGAGTCCAACTAGGCTTCAAAGTACAACCGTTTCTGACAATTGAAATCACACCACCTTTTAACCAACAAAATTTCAATTTGCATATATGCATTCAGCAATGAGTTACAAAAGCATATGCAAAATGATAGAAAGATGTCATTAATTTCCTTGATTTGATTCAATTGAAAGGGTGTTGGGAGATTGAGAGACTAATGGCGGCTGTGAACGAATGGGTAAATGGTTATTTGGAGGCCATACTGGACGTGGGAAGCAGTATAAGGAAGAAGAAAAATGATGGGAAGCTCAAGATCAAGAATATTGCAAAGTTTGAAGATGAAGAAGAAGATAATAAAGATCAGAGGGAAGAAAAGTTGTTTAATCCCACCACCAAGTACTTTGTTCAAGAAGTTGTCAATAGCTTTGATGAACATGACCTTTACAGGACGTGGGTTAAGGTTCGTCTAAACCCTCTCTCTCCCTCTCAATCCTTGGTAGCTTCGAATTTGAAAACTAATGCTCCCATTTTTTTTTTTTTACAAATATATATTTTAATTAGTCACTGAAAATTTCATTAATGAATGGTAGAATTTTTTTTATAAAATAAAATTAATATAATAAAACCCACAAAGTTAGAAGTTAGAATATTGTATATACTACTTAAATTTCCTGTCACTAGTCTGATTCTAGAAAATTAGTTTTAATCTTTCTTCCTTTTAAGTTTTACCTTATTTTTTTTTTCATTCTATATGCTAATATTTAGAGGGATTAAACACTATTTTGGATCATCTAGTTAATTATTAGGTTCATGAGGCATCGAAGAAGGATCAATACTGCAATATATTTTGATTTATTTTTTGAATGAAATATATAAAAAGGGAAGGTTGATGATAAATTATACCCGAATTTTGTGTGGCACAATTTTTTTATGTTCTTTATTAAAATAAAAAAAAAAGAAGAATATTTACGTACGTTTGGATTGGGACCACTTCTACAGAAAGGGGGAAATTGTAGCTTCTGAAATACTTTTGGTGGGAGATATCAACTAGCTAGATGATGTTGACCAATTGTACCTTGGATGATGATTAAATTATTTAACTAACTTTTTTTATATATACTTCGTTTTTTTTTTTTTAAGTTATTATCATATTAGAAAAAGCAAACATTTCTTTTATTTGTATTACTTTTAAATTATGTGGTAACCTTAAGAGAATATTTAGTTATTAACCTATTATGATTAATAAGAACTATACATTTAAATTATATAAATGATCAAAATTATATATAAATGAGTAGATTTTTACATGATTACTTAGAAAATTATGTGTATTTTTTGTTTTAATTTTAACCATTCAAATATAATTTAATAATTTATACTTAAACTTTTTATTTCTCGTGATAATTAATTAGGTGTTCTAACATGAATGATTCCCTAATTTATATATGTTTCTTATATGTACAACACATTATAGCCTGTGTTGCACAGTCCCTTCCTTTATAATTCATAAGATAAAAATAGGATTTATTTTCTCACATGCATGTGTCTAACAATGGGAAGAAAAAGAACACGAAATCACAGAATTGCATGAATTCATATGTAAATTCAACCATATGCGTGAATGGACAAAAAGAAAAAGAGTCTGCAACTTGCAAGTAAATAACCTTTATGATAAATGCAAAGGTATGACATGTGATTTCCCAAACATCCACATGAATTTACTAAAATGTAAGAATTATTTATCACAGGAAGCCGCATCATGGCCCAAAATTCTTTTGGCATCCACAGCATAGAAAATACTATAGTTAATAATATATATGTTTAGAATATAATCCTAACTTTATATCTCTTTTTATCTCACTTAATTTACATCTAAATCATCAACAAAATTTAGTGAAAGCGACTAATCCTCCACAATATGCAATATGTAAAAGTGAGATTTAAATTTCCATTAAAAAAGTATTCATATTTAATGTCATGTTTGGGATTATGCAAGAAGAAATCACTAATAAGTATCACCAATTCACAATCAATATTAAATTGGTAAATTTACGATTAAAGTGAAATGATGCTTGTGATTAGTTTATTGGAAGTTTATAGGCCTAAATGGATGCATGAATGGGCATGCAGGTAATAGCTACAAGGAATACGCGTGAACGTAGTAACAGGTTGGAGAATATGTGCTGGCGCATATGGCATCTGACTCGCAAAAAGAAACAGGTCAGTATCCTTCTCTCAATCCAAATAAGTTCTAACTCCCTTTACCCGCAAAAACAAACAGGTTAGAGTTTTATCTTAGTATGACACACTTCAATACTACGTTTAAGTTTTATTTTTTTTATCATTAGTGTTTGGTTTCACCTTTTAGTGCAGAAGACATGTGTCAAAGAGTTAAGCTATTAACAGTAACTTCTATTTTTTTTTTAGTGTTTTTTACCTAAATTTTAGGTGGAATTGAGTAATTGACTAAAATTCAAACACATGCTTAATATTTGAGGAAAATTATTTAGTTGTTTCAGTTTTTTGTTAAAATTAGTCTCAGTTTCTATATTTAAAAAATATGATTTTAGTTCTTGTATCTTTCATGTAATTGATGAATTTTGTTTCACACCTACCCTAATATCCTAAGTTCTATAAAAAAAAATAACAAAATTTACCGATTATAAAAAATACAAAGAGCAAAATCATTATTTAAAAAAAAATATATGAACTAAGACTAATTTAAAAAAAAAAAGGATGAACCCAAAAGGCTAAAATACATTTTACCTTTAATATTTTTGTTGAATATGTTATTTTTGAGGTTGTAAAAAGTGGTGGAAGTAGAGAAAAATAAAAGTGTACGGTAAAATGTGACTTTTCAATGTTACGGAAAGGGATTAAGTTGTTCTTAAGTGAGCAACTCACTTTAGTAGATAGGACTTTGATTTTTCTAAAATAAGAATAAAATGATTAATCTCGATCATTATTACTAAGAAAATCAATGGTTAATATTTCAATACGATAATAATTTATGTGCACATGATACCAACAATTAATTTTCTTTCCAAAACGACGGCAAATCAAGCTATATATAATTTTGTATATAGGTAATTGATTAAGAAATAATACCAAACTAAATTATCCTATGCAAATTACATTATGTGAGGTGTTTGGGCAAATAGTGAAATGGAGGGGGGAAAATAAACATGAATTGTTGCAGATTGCATGGGATGATGGTCAAAAACTTGCAAGAAGGCGTCTTGCTCGTGAACAAGGGCGTCACGATGCTGCAAATGACCTTTCTGAGCTCTCTGAAGGTGAGAAAGAAAAAGGAGATGCTAATGCTTTAGAACCTGCACTCAAGGATAATATTTCCAGAATCACTTCTGAAATGCAACTTTGGTCGGAGGATGATAACACTAGGAACCTTTATATTGTCCTAATCAGGTACAATATATTATATTCACTCTGTCGCCAAAACATAGCTAATATGATCGTGTGACCTTGTCAAAATTCCTTTTATGCTAAAGATAGAGACTTACTTAAAAGTTTTCAAATACTTCAACAACTAACAGATTAATTTAACTAATTTACAAATATGTGAAAAACTTATGACTAATAAAAAGCTAAGCCAAGTAAGATATTCTTGAACTTTGTGCATTTTTTAATAAATAAAATTATTAAATCATTATTTATATAAAGCATTTTCCTCCCGCTATATTTAATTCTTGTATCCGTTCATTCAACAGTTCATCGCAAATATAACAAGAGCAAGACATTAAATTGACAACTTTATAGTTATTATTTTCACAGTTTTAATGTTGTTACTGTAGTATTCATGGTTTGGTACGAGGAGATAATATGGAACTTGGGAGAGATTCTGATACTGGTGGTCAGGTACTTGTTTACTTCAACAGCTATATTTCTATTTCATGGCCAGTTTCATTGAGTTTAAATTTTATGCATAGTAAGTGAAAATCAACCATTTAGAAATTATTATTATTATTATTTTTAAGATAATCATCGTCAACAAACTTACCAACATAATAAATTATTATGATTCGATAACTGTACTATTTTTGCAATTATATGTATTTAAAAATTGTGACATACAATAATTATGCTTCAATTCCAGGTGAAATATGTAGTAGAACTTGCTCGTGCTCTGGCCAACACAAAAGGGGTTTACCGTGTTGATCTATTGACTAGACAGATAGCTTCACCGGGAGAAGTGGACTCAAGCTACGGGGAGCCTATTGAGATGTTGTCATGCCCCTCTGATGGCAGTGACTGTGGGGGAGCATACATCATTCGTCTTCCATGTGGACCTCGTGACAAGTAATTGCCACACGTGAGTTTCCATTTGGGGTAAGGTCATAAAATGGAACTTTGATTAGTACAACAAACTGATTCTTGCAGGTACATACCAAAGGAATCACTTTGGCCTCACTTGCCTGAGTTTGTGGATGGTGCTCTAAGTCACATTGTTAACATGGCAAGAGTTTTGGGTGAGCATGTGAATGGTGGGAAGCCATCATGGCCTTATGTTATCCATGGTCACTATGCTGATGCTGGGGAGGTAGCAGCTCACTTATCTGGTGCACTGAATGTGCCTATGGTGCTCACCGGGCACTCTTTAGGCCGGAATAAGTTTGAGCAGTTGCTGAAGCAAGGGAGGCTCTCTAGGGAGGCCATAAATGCAACCTACAAGATCATGAGGAGGATTGAGGCTGAGGAGTTGGGTGTGGATGCTGCTGAAATGGTTGTCACTAGCACAAGGCAAGAGATTGAAGAGCAATGGGGACTCTATGATGGGTTTGATCTCAAGTTGGAGAGGAAGCTTAGGGTCAGGAGAAGTCGTGGAGTGAGTTGTCTTGGGAGACATATGCCAAGGATGGTGGTATGCACATTATCACTATCACTATGGATAAAACATAGATACAAATGTTCTCCAATTAGAATTGAAAATTTACTTCAATAATCCACGTAATTCTTTAATGCAAATTTTTATCAAGCGGATCAGTGGGGTGAAACTCTAATAATTAAGAAACTGTATCCAAGTTTTTGTCCTATCCCTATTTGGTTACTGGTGTTATCTTGTCACACAATGTTCACAGGTGCTGAAGTGTATCTTGATTAATCTTGTCATCAGGTCATTCCGCCAGGCATGGACTTCAGCTATGTTACAACACAAGACTCAGTGGAAGGTGAGGGAGACCTCAACTCACTCATTGGATCTGACAGAGCTCAAAGCAAGAGGAACTTGCCTCCAATTTGGTCTGAGGTCTTAAAATCTTCCCTATAATTACCATCTTTTCGCCACAACAATTCTTGCATGACCACATTGCTTATGAAAACAAACAATAAAATAATCTAGATAATACTAAAAGACTTAAGCATGAACTTCATTGCTTTCATTATTTTAGGACTCACTTTTTATTTTGTAATTTTTAATAAATTTTAACCAATAAGAGAAAGTGTATTTAAAAGTTAGCATTTATCTTAATTTAATATATCTTGAGATCTTAATCAGTTGTTGAGAAAAACTTTGAGAGAATTATATCACAAAAGCTAATTGTTGTAGTCACAGAGTTCAAAGTCTTATAAACTCCACACTAAAACTTCATCCTTCTAATGCAAGACTCAGGTCCCACTCATTTGTTACTGGGAGACACAGCAAAAATCTGTGATACCTATTGATAAAACCTTGAAATAACTATACCCAAAAGGCCAGAAATTATTGTTAAGAGCCCAAAGCCTTATAAACCCTATCCTAAAATCACATATTTAAGGACTCAAGTCACATTCTTTGCAATTGGATACTGACAATTGTACTTGTAAATATTGTGATCATACAAGAATTACATTTTTAACCAATGCTTTTGTGAATAAAAAATATGAAACGATTATTCAATGAACGAAGAATTATAACTTGTTCTCCTTAAATGTTGCTACCTACCAGTATCTAAAGATGAGTTGTGCGATGCAGATAATGAGATTTTTCACAAATCCTCACAAACCAACAATACTAGCCTTGTCCCGCCCTGACCCAAAGAAAAATGTCATGACTTTGCTCAAGGCTTTTGGGGAATGCCAGGCCCTAAGGAAACTAGCTAACTTGGTGAGTTTCCCATTTCTGTTTGAAAACATGCATGTTTGTGATATGATTATCAGCTTGTGATCAAGTAGTATCTTTCTGCTTTTATGGCAGACCCTTATACTTGGCAACAGAGATGACATAGAAGAAATGTCCAACAGCAGCTCTACTGTTCTTACCATGGTGCTCAAGCTTATCGACAAGTATGATTTGTACGGACAAGTGGCTTATCCCAAGCATCATAGGCAATCTGATGTTCCAGAGATATATCGTCTGGCTGCAAAGACTAAGGTGCATTCTTTGAACAAAAATTTGGTAACACCTGATTTTGTATTGATTGTGATAAGATATGGAATCTTGTATTTCTTTGTACAAAGTTAGATGAAAAATCTAATCTCTCAACTTGATAGACAAAGCAGAGAAAGTAGGTTACTTTGATGGAAGTATTAAAACTTGAATGCAAAATAGATAGAGCTTAGTTCTCAACCCTATTGAAGTCATTTGTTAAATAATCAAATCTACATCAGTCTTAATTATTATTATCTTAACAGTTTATCTGACTTTACCTGCCTTGTTTTTTTGAACATTATATTTGCTAACAGTATCACATGGGGGTTTTGTCTCTTGAAGGGAGTTTTTATCAACCCAGCCCTAGTGGAACCATTTGGTCTCACACTAATAGAGGTAAAGCACTAAACCTCAAGCTGTTACTATTTCAGATAACTAATAGGCTCAGTGACCTTCAGCTTATGAAATATGATTTACATAATTCAGTATATGGAA
Organism: Mucuna pruriens; assembly: GCA_025330945.1. NCBI lineage: Eukaryota > Viridiplantae > Streptophyta > Magnoliopsida > Fabales > Fabaceae > Mucuna > Mucuna pruriens. Next base: position 1,969,674 of record JAENHJ010000086.1, on the reverse strand, counting down.
AATATGAAAATTACAGGCAGCAGCTTATGGTTTACCTGTTGTTGCAACAAAAAATGGAGGGCCAGTGGATATTCTGAAGGTATAGTATAAATCCTTTGAGTCCTATTTTTACATTTCACTAGCTACATCTTTCATATTTTCAGACAACTGGAATGTAGTCAATTTATAATCATGGTTATCACTACAACACTTTTTCAATCCAACTATTTAATCATACTGTTTTACTATTTCACAACTGCTAGCTAAGCAAGCAAGCTGCATTTTATTTTTCTTTTCTATATATGAGAATTATAACTAGTTAGATATTAATAGTTAGTTTGTTAGTCTATATAAAGGCTTCATATAATCACCTTACACCTACCTTTCTTGTTATCACTACAATCTATTTTTCTGCTCCCTATAATATTTCCTCAATTCTCTCGTCTCCTAGGGCTGGACCATGTTTTCAAACACTTTAAGTTATATATTTTATTTGTGTTACATCTCATCATTGCAGGCACTCAACAATGGACTCTTGATTGATCCACATGACCAGAAAGCCATAGAAGATGCACTGCTGAAGCTTGTTGCAGACAAGAATCTTTGGCTAGAATGCCGCATAAACGGCCTAAAAAACATCCATCGGTTTTCGTGGCCTGAACACTGCCGCAACTACCTCTCCCATGTTGAGCATGGCAGGAACCGCCGCTCCACCTCCCTCTTGGAAATCACACCAATTGATGAGGAACCAATAAGTGACTCATTGAGAGATGTTGAAGACATTTCTTTTAGATTCTCCACTGAAGGGGACTCCAAGCTGAATGGAGAGATGGACCCTGCAGCAAGGCAGAAGCAAATTATTGAGGCAATCATGTGCAGGGTCTCTTCCTCTGGCAATTCTTATGCCAATTACTTTCCGGGTAGGAGGCAAAGGCTTGTTGTAGTAGCTGCAGATTGTTATCATAATGATGGAAAAATAGCTGAGGCCTTTCAGGCAATTATCATGAATGTGATGAAAGCAGTGAGACCAGGCATCAGATCAGGAAGGGTTGGTGTGGTGTTGCTAACTGGTTTAAGTTTACAAGAGACAATTGAAGCATTGAACAGCTTCCAATTAAACATAGAAGAGTTTGATGCTGTGGTTTGCAACAGTGGAAGTGAAATGTATTATCCATGGAAAGATCTAATGGCTGATGCTGATTATGAGGCACATGTTGAGTATGCATGGCCAGGTGAGAATATTAGATCAACAATAACCAGGCTTGCTAGAACTGATGATGGAGAGGAGAATGACATTGTAGAGTATGGAAATGCTTGCAGTTCAAGGTGCTATTCCTATAGTGTGAAACCAGGAGCCATGGTAAGATAACTTGTTACTTAAGAAAACTGAATCTGTCTTACTTGTTGAAAGGTTACCTCTTTGATGAACATTTTTGAAAGGTTAAACTATTTACTTGGCCCTACAGCTATCTCTATCTTAAGTTTTAGTCCCTATACAATATCATCGCCAGAAAGTTTTTGTAGAGGTTTTATACTGCTAGAAATTTTTCTATGGTATTACCATAAGGACTAAAACTTACAGTTTTCTCATGTAGGGACTAAAACTTAAAATAAAGACAACTATAAGATTAAAAACCAAGTGAATAGTTTAACATTTTCTAAATGTTGTAACTTCAAATTTGTGATGACAAATTGCAGATCCGGAAGATAGACGAGCTTCGCCAAAGGCTGAGAATGAGAGGCTTACGCTGCAACCTGGTCTATACACATGCAGGATTGAGATTAAATGTGATACCATTATTCGCTTCAAGAAAACAAGCACTAAGGTCAGGAACATTATTGACTCTTCCCAACACATTATATGTAGGAACTTCAATGTACACAAAACTAGATGTAAAATAAATGGCCTTATGACACTGTTCTTGTCTATGAATTTAGGTATCTGTCAGTTAAGTGGGGAATTGATCTATCCAAAGTGGTTGTGTTTGTGGGAGAAAAAGGCGATACGGATTATGAAGAACTTGTGGCTGGCTTACAGAAGACACTTGTTTTAAAAGGGGCTGTTGAATGTGGTAGTGAAAGGCTTCTTCACAGTGAAGACAGTTTCAAAAGAGAAGATGTGTTCTCCCAAGATAGCCCCAACATTTTCTATGCTGAGAAGAGCTATGAAGAATCTGATATTTCAGCAATTCTGGAGCATCTCAAAGTATCATGATTTCTAATTTGGTCACACTATTTCTAAATGTCATTATCTATGAACTTAGAAATAACACTACAAGCCAACAGAAAAAAAATACCACATACTAGAATGTATACCCCAACTTCAATAACACACAACAAATACATTACACATCTCCAACATGATTTGTCACTCCATTTGTTATTATAGAAACAGCAGGGAAATTGCAATCTGCATTATATAACTTATCACATATTGTTAGCAACAGGGGCATCAATAATACTCTCGTTACTTATTCTTGTGTAGTTTAATTACTGATCACCTAAGGTAACAACTTTGAACTCTTCCTTGCTCAGCTCATCGTAACTATGACTAAGTGCGTGTTTGGGTATCAGTTGGAAGAGTCAAAAAGTAGTTTTACTCCTAAAACAACACATTCTTCATTCTTTATTTTGTGTTTTGGAAATAGAAACATGTATTGGAATTTCCAAAAGTATGTTCCCAACTTTTATCCAAACATAGCCAACATCAGAAATGTAAGCCAGTGAAGCATTGGAATTTAAATTGAAAGGACCAACGAATAAAAAATAATAATCAAATAATTGCGAAGGAAGGTGGCATTGTGCATGAGAACAAACAACCCTAGTAAACAGGGTTCAAGTATTGGATGAATCTTCTATAAAAATAAAGTTGAAACATAAGAATGAATCTTCTAAAATTGCTGAAAAGTTTGCGGCCTGTTTGTCCAATTGGCAATATAGTTATATGTTACAAATTAAGAAAGAAATATTCTTTATAATACATTCTATATTATTAGATAAATTTTATTTAAGTTTCACATAATTATTTGGATCAATTCTTTATTTAATGAGACATTATAAAATTCACTACATAATAGAAAATGTGAGACGGCTTATCCTACAATTTAATTACTAATATTTAAGTAATTATTTATAAACGGATAACACATAACTTTTTTAAAACATGACATTATGCAATTGTTTCACAATAAACTAAACATAAATTCAAGAGATAAAGAATTCACATGTCTTAAACTCATCAATCTAATCTCAACATAAAAAATTGCTCAAACGTAAATCCTACTAGCACTTCAAATATCATTCAACTACTTAATATTCAAACATAACACATAATGCTAGTATGAAATCTTTCGGTAGCATATCAGGATCTACTCAACTTGCATCATGTACCTTGACTCATGGGATCAAGTACGACTTTTGAGATTTTCAAATCAAGTAGTTCCTATTAGTTCTAATAACCTTACCGCTTAGCTCATGTCTACTATCTCATATACCAGTTTCATTATATGATACATGTTGGACTATGCTCGTCCGCCACAGGCTAGATACCCTATCTCACAATCCACACAGTAAGCATCATCCTCGTGTACACATAGGCTTAGGTCACTCACCTAGTAAGGATCATTTGAGTTCTTTCCCTACCAACTCTTGATCTAAAAAGCTTATTTGATAACCATCCATTCTTACTCATTTTCTCGTATCATTTCCCATGTCCTTTATTTAATGTAATGATAGTTATATTCCAATCAATGATACACAACAAAAAAAATCATAAATATAAGAACACAACTCATAAGAGAACACATAACTCAGATTTGCACATAGGGGATTCTAATCATCAAGTTTTGCTTTCACTTAGTGAGTTCACTCTCTTGATCAACAAATTAGAGCTACAGGGAGTCCTGCACTGCCATTCACCCAGCGAATGGTCACTCTTGCCCAACGAAGCTCATTGCTCACCACAGAAGATCCAAACATCTAGCTTGCCCAACAAATCCTAGATTCGCCCAACTAGAAGGAGCCACAGAGTTTGATGCTTTCTGTTTCCCTCTCTTGCTGAGTGAAACTCCTCACTTGCCAAACAAGTTAGGACTCTAAGGGTCATGCACTCACTCTTGCTCAACTAAAACCCTTGACAAAAAGTTTCAACTCTCTATCTTGCTCTCTTGCTCGACAAGCTTCACTATTTGTCCAATGGGTAGGATCATTAATTCACATCCAATTTCATCATTACGTACAAAAGCCCCAAATCAAACCTTTAAAACCCACATGTTGAAGAATAACCACAAATTTAAGAATAACCACAAATTTAAACAATCAACATTAAATTACATAGCAATTTTGCACAAAATTCATAACAATAACATATATTAATCCAAGAGTTTAATTCCCTTTCAAATACCATCAAGAACCATACAAACAAAGACAAAACAAAGGTCCTAGGGGACCACCCCACTACTTGTTTTACACAAGAAAACCCAAATATAGTGAGAATATCTCACTCCTCCTTTTAACTGGTACATAAAACAACAGGATAAATGTTTTCAAAGATCCTCTTAATAATTCTCTAGTGCTCCATCTACACATTTTTTTTCCTTCTCTCTATTTGCCAAAACAAGATTAAGAGAAACATGATATAAAATGATTCTGACTCTTAGAGTGCATTAAATTTTACTTTAATGGGTCAAACGAAACATAACAAGCCGAAAACCATTTTCTATATTTTATTTAAACTAAACTCAATTTTCAACTCATACATATAATTCCCAAATAAACATTATATGATTTAAATGCAAATATAACACATTTAAACACTTTATTACTACTAATAATAATAAAACATAAATAATTACATGTAATGATAAATAATAAAAAATTAGAGTGTTACAAAATGTGTTAAAAACAATATATAAAAGAGTAACCATATAATTTCTTTCTAAAAAAAAAGGAAATATTATTGATTTGAATCTTAAAAATTTATTATATAATTTAGGCTTAACTAAATTTTTCATCCTCTAAGTTAGTACTTTTTTTTTGTCCCTATAAAATCTTTTTTCCAAAATAATCTTTGTAAGTTCCAGATAGATTTTTAGTTCATAGCGTCAACCTTGGTTACAAAAATATAATATTAAATTACTAACGTTATCGCACATTAAGTTAACAAAAGAAACATCACAATGATGACATCAATATCATGTAATAAAAAAGTGTTACATAAGCAACTTGGACTAAAAATGAAAAAAAAAATTACAAGGACTAAAAATGAATTTTTTTATAGAGATGATAAATAAAAATAAATTACATGAACTAAAAAAAGTGACATATTTACAAACACAAACAAATATTTAAGACTTAAAAATAATGTATAAATTTAATTTAAAATTAATATAAAATAAAAAATTCAAGAAAAAATAATTATTTAAAAATAGAGAATGCATCTTAGTTGATTTAAACTAATATCACTTTATTATAATTTTTGTTGACCCAAATACACTACATACTAACAAAGACTTTAAGACTTTTATTAGAACTCATTATTTAAGTCATCAATCAATTGAGCATGAAATGTGCGAAAGGAATAGAAGTTGCGAGTTTGGCGTGAAAAGAGATAATGTTACACAGAATATAAAGATATAAGTTCATGTGTCGTGCCTATATAAGTTGTATTATTAGGAACAGAAACAAGTTATGCTAGGTTAGACTTTGTTAGGGCTGAGACTAATTTTAATTAAAAATATAAAATATGATTTGACTTTTTTTTACCTATCATAGGCTTTTTTTTGTTATATATAAGCCTAACTTGATGCATAATCATGTTGCTTGTAGAAATTTTCATGTTTGGTACAATTAGCACTCAAATAATTTGTGTGTTGGATTTCTTCTTTATATTTTGTGCAAGAGACTTGTTAGATATGACTGTTATAAGTTTTTATTAAGAAATATTCATTCTTGGTCTGTTTTCCCCTGACCTATTTTCTCCTTTATCTACTATGAATGATGATAAAAGAAATAGGAAATAGAGTAAAAAAAATGAAAGTACAAGAACGTTGAGTGAGAACAAAAAAAAAGAGTCAACATGTTATGATTATAAATAATTATCTTTTCTTATTATTTAATATTCTTACTTTATAATTATTTTAAATTAAATTTATTTATTTTTCATCTTTCTAAAAAAAAATTCATTTGTAGTCCAGTGATTTTTTTTTCATTTTTAATCCTTCTTGTTAACGTGACACTTATTGTTGACATAATGTTGATGACATCATCATAACATCATTTATTGTTGAACTTTGTGTGATAACGTAAACAACTTAACATTTTTGTAACGGAGATTAATGATAGATACTAAAAATGAATGATTTGGAACTTACAAGGATCATTCCAAAAAAATAAAATTATAGGGACAAAGAATGAAAAAATGCTAACTTACAAAGACGACAAAATTAATTAAGTCTATAATTTATTTTCAAATGTGTTTATTTCATGACAAAATAGAATTAAAAATAATGAAGTTAGTTATTTTTTTAATTCCATAAAATTATCATAGATTTCATGATTCTAATTTTAAAAAAATTCTAAACATTAAAAACTTTAACACCCCAATTTCAATTTTATACTTAATTTTGTCCATTTCACCCGTAAAATTGTAATTGTAATTTTAATTTCAATTCTTTCTTTTTGAATTTGTTACGGATTGGGCTTGATCTCAATCCATATATATAATGATAATTCCATAAGTATAAAAATAGCTCAAAGTTACAAGTATTGTCAAAGTCAACATCTAATAGCATGTAAATATTTTGGTTAGAAGTAAATTTTTCTTGTTGCTATACTAGAACATGATATTATTACCTAGGATAGACTTGGACTTTGAGCCAAGGAGTTTAGTCTACACAAACTGACTATAGTAAAATTATTAACTTGAAGTGTCAAAGTATTTTTTTTGTATGTACTCAATCATTTACTATGACAGTTTAGTTTCATCATAGCACTAGTTGAACTCAAATTTCGATTTATCAGAAGCACCTCAATTAGCATTTATTAGGGTTAATTCACAATCAGAAATCCATCTGACACGTCAATTGTCCATATCAAACACATGAACATTGTCCATCTCATACAAATTAAAATTACAATTGATTTAGAATTATAATTTTTATATTCAAATTATTCAAAGAATAAAACCGAGGCGAAGAGGGTGAGAAGTATGAATTATAAAATGTTAATTTCAATTGCATTACAATTTTATAAAATTAGGACTTGGAATTGGAAACTCAATTCTTAAAAAGGATTTAATTTTTATGTATGATTGGTGTAACTCATTTTATGTCTTCAACTAACTAAAAAATATATTATAAATAATTTTTAAAATAATTATTACAAAATTGAACTATCTTACTCTATTAATAATTTATGGTTCAAGGACAATATCTTTACCTTGTAATTGTATTTAAATTAAATTCATTTGATCAAGTAGATGTGTGAAAAGATACTTATTAGTACTACCAAATATATTTTATATAAAATTTACTTCTATGTATTGTTAATGTAAAATATTTTTACACTATCAATCAATTAAAAATTATGATAGATATGTTTGTTAAGATATCTATTATAAAAGTCAATCAACTAATCATATATGATCATTTGTGATTATATAATGCTACAAATATAAGTGTACAAACTATTTTCTCTTTTAAATAATAAATTTACTAAAATTTATTTTATTAATGTTTTACTAACAACTCTTTATTTTTTTTTTTCTAAATAGGTGTTCAAATGCAAATGTGAAAAGAATTTAATTTAAATACACTTAAACTTTCGTGTAATTAGAGGTAGCAAAATGAGTCTAACTCGATTCAATGATTGGGTTAGGCTAAATTTTTTTTTAGCCAAGATAAAACAAGTCAATTTGGCCCAATTTGATGGGTTGTTAGGACAAGTTGAGCTCTAAAAAAAATTGACCAAAAATGAATTGAGCTCATTTGATTCAATATTATATTTTTAATTTTTCTTTAGAAATTTAAGTATTTTTAAGTAAAAAAAATGAGTCAAAATTGGCTCAACTTGACAGGCCACTAGGTTAGGTTAACCCATTTTCTCTTCTTAACCTGCTAAGTTAAGTGACTTATTTTGTTATCTTTACATGTAATAAAATTTCATTTTTATGATTACTTTAAAAATAATACATGACATGAATTTCAATTGGTTAATAGTAAAATAATAATAGATAAAAATTAAATTAATCTAAAAAAATATTATGAGAGAACATCTAAATAAGTAGAGTCGTTGATAATTTTTATAAATTTAATTTTCCTGTATTCTGAAAATTTTTACATGGTTAATTAATTACATATATTTTAAGAAAATAATATTATAAAAGAAATTTAATTTCTATGCATGATCAAAGTAATTTTTTACCCTATCAACCAATTAGAAATCGTTGTTATTTAGTAAGTGGTTATTATAAAATTCAATAAACCTATTATAAATTACAATTTATAATTGAGTGACAATGTAAAAATCAATAAATATATTATTTTATCTTATAAAAATAAATAAATTTAACATCAACGGTAAATTCCTTTTAATTAAATATATTTTATTAAAAAGTATGAGAAAAAGGAAAAGTAAAATGAAAAGTAGGGAAAAAATGTATGTGAAAGTATATAAATATTTTGATTTAATATATTTTTTTTATCTTGTAGATGTTGTGAATTCTCACTTTGATCCATTTATGTAAAAAGTTATTAGATCATTCTAAATGTTACTAATTTAATCTTTGTCATCATGACGTCGATTGTAATGATTTCCTTATGTATTTTTAATTTGGTGTAACATATACTTTGGTTTATATGTGTAAGATATTTTTAATTGCACATTCTTAATTTAGTCATTATACTTAAATACATAATTAAATTAATCTTTATAAATATAATTATTACCCATTTTGATCCTTATTGTCAATTTGCTCTCTTTACTTAAAAACAATATTAAATTAGTGTAATTGTTACCAATTTAGTCCTTACTATCATGCTATGTTTGGAAACTGTTTCCAAAAGTCCTTACCATTTACCTCAAATAATTTCTTACTCTCAAACATTTATTTAGTCACCACAGTTGGATTACTGAAATTAAATTAAATTAATTTTTTGGGAAATCTTGTGTTATATGAGTTATTTCTTAATTTGAATGAATTAAGTGTTTAATTTAAGGCAAAATTTGAAATAATACTTATTAAATAAAGTAAGTATAAATGATTGTCGTTTTGTAAGTTACAAAAGAGATTACAAGAAAGAAAAAAGAAATCTATATTTAGTTAGAACAATATTGGAAGATAGGAATGCTACATTTTAGCATCTAAAGTAATATTTTTGTTGTAAGCAAAAAAAATAAAATAAGTTTCATTAACCACAAATAAGTAAGAAATATGTCCCACAACATAAGACTAAAAAATTCAAGAAAAAACCACCATCATTAAAGTAGCAATAGAAAGAAGGTTACATAGTTTAATAATACTAGAATCATGACTCAATAGAGGAAGATAATTCCAAAGACAAAATTAGAATATATGTTAAAGTATCAGTAGAATATCTCGAATATCTTGTATATTTGATTTGAAACTCAAATTTAATTCTGGTTATAAAATTAGTTAGAAAAAACGATGTAGAATATTCAAATTCATAATTAGATTTGATTTAAAAATCATTTAAACGGTTTAGTATTTTTGTTTAATTCTAAATAAGGAAAAAGACTAACCACTTGAAGGTACTTAGTAATAAGAAAGAAGCTAGGGATTAATAGTCCATCTAAATTAAATAAAACTAAATTAAGAATGCCTAATTATCAATCTAAAAAATGATTAGAAATGAGTTACGACAAGATGGACTAAATCAGTAACAATTGTTCACAAAGAACTGATTTTACATAAATAAATTGGGAGCAAAATATACGTCAAACCAAATATTTTTTTTTCCTTAATTTTATTTTTCAGGTGGTTTGACAAGAAAATTGATGAACTATGTATTGGTAGGTGAGACTGTTCCGTTCCGCGTCGTCTCCTTCACCCCCAAGTCCAGAGAGAGACGATCGGGGATTTCAGATTGGGCGTCGCGTCGATTGAAACAAAAGACGTAGAGCTTAGCAACAATGCAGAGTTCAAGATCAAGAACGGGGAGAAAACCGTTGAGACTTCCTTCGCGGAAGCTTATCATTCTCTCTCTCGCCGTCTTCGCCATTCTGCCTCCCATTTTCTTCCACTTCCGCCTCCGACGCTTCCACCAGGTTAGCTTCTCCTTTCACTCACACTAAACCCTACCTGCATTCCTCTTCTTCATAAACTACGCCGTTTTGATTTTCTTATATATTAATATCTGCGCCGCAGATGCAACTGCGGAAGTGCCGTTGGCTCAACGATCCTCCTCTCGTCTGCGCGCACGGTGGCGATTCGTCCAAGGCTTCTCCCAATACTGTGCGCTTCTCTGTCTCTATATATCTATCTATCTATCTAAATATATATATATATATATATATATATATATATATATATATTCTTCGTTTTACGTTTTTTATTTTATGTTATAGTTGCTAATTTCATATTCTTCTCTACTCTTTGTTTTGCCTTTTTCCAATTCATGCGATGGTTACGCAATAATTTCGGATTCTTCTCTCCTCGCAGATGGCGTCGTATTTCCACGCTCTTCAGTCTCGTGTGGACTGCGTTGAGATCGACGTTTCTCGTTCTTCAGACGGAGTTCTGTTTGCTCTCCATGACAGGTACTTTTGCCTTCTCAACATCATTAATTCTTTAATAACATTTATTAAATTAATTATCTATCATGAGTGGAATAATTGGTTAGTTCTATAGTAACATTTATTAAAATAGTTCTCTATCATGTATGGAATAATTCTGGTTCTCACATCAACTTATCAGGAAATTTCATGAAAATACTTATGACGTGGTTTTTCTATAAGGATAAATGTGTGTGAGGTTTGTTTGTGAACTGTGATCACTGGTTAGAGTATCTAGGCTCGCCTTGTGAAAACACCTTTATTAGCTCAATTGGATAAAGTAGTATCTTATTTGAAAATGTTAGGTTTTTGCTGTTTTCAGTTTTTATTTGTTATTTTTATCGAATATGGAGATCACGATATAACCACTTTGAGATTTATTCTCACACGATGCAGGCAGGGATTTGCAGCGGTTAACTGGAAATGCTAGTTCTAAAGTTGGTTACATGAGATCGAAAGAGGTGAGACTAGCAGATTTCTTTGTGCAAATCTATTTGTAGTGTTGCTAACGGGGGTTTCTGAGCACCACAGTTAACTATATTACTACACTTTTCTTTGTTGCAAGCCCATTTTTTTTTTACAGATTTTTGTAGTATGAATTTAGTCACCTACCACTCTAATCAAACTAGTTGCTGATTGGTAAAAAAAAGGAAAAACAGATGTACTTGAAACCTGTTTGTCAGTTGTTTGCTAAAGTGTTCAGGTCAGCAGAACCTGGTGGTATTGACGTGAAGTTTTTAATTTGTCATTGCCACTAGGATTGTTGTACTGACAAAGAAAGCAACCTCTCTTCACCTTCACCCTGAAAACTAAAGAAAGCAACCATTCATTCGACATAAGCCCTTAATGGTAGTGATTGCTACAGAACAGCTGTCAGCCGTGGCCATGGAAATATTTGGGTTACAACAATGTTAGATATTGAGAGAAAAACCATTTATGTGCCTTTGCCCAACAACTTATGCTTTTGGGCTTGTTGGTTCTTGATACTACCAAAGCCTCTATGACCTTGTGACCTAGAATTCAATTCTTGCCACTTCCATTCTTGCCAATATAATTAAATTTCAACTCAAGGTATTGTGTGCGGTGTGTCTTTGCATTGTCCATGCTTCAAGCCCAAAGAGATATTGCATGAGGGGTGTGTGTTGACTATTAGATATAAAACCATTCACGTGCCTTCAGCCAAGGGATAGTTGGTTCATGGCAAACAATTTTGGTGGTGCTCCAGCTGAACTAGTTGTAAATTCTGGCATGTGATTTTTTTATAGATGTTGGTTAGGATTTAATATGCAAAGCTGTTGTAGAGTACTATATTAGCCTCATCACCAGGGTTTGTGGAATTGCTTTTAGCAATCTTGATATTTGCATTTAGTAAAATAGAGAAAAAATTATGTATGATCATTTCACCCTAGACCTAGTTGATACATACATTTTAAAATCATTTTCTTTTATTCTTTTTGCCCTTACTGAGTGATAATGCTTAGGTTTTAAAAGGGAGTAACATTGACTAAGACTGAGTTCAGTTTATTTCTGTAGATAAGAGAGCTTAGTGCTTCACATCAGTCTACCTCGAAGTTTAATGATGAAAGTATACTCACAATCCAAGATGCCCTGACGGTATGATCCCAAGATTCAGGAGATGCTCTTTCTTTTCTTCCCTGTTGTTTTTCTTGAATAATTTTAGATCTATCCCTTTCATTGCATTTTGGATACTTGCTTTCTTTGATTGTATTCTTTTTCTGTTATTGTTACCAGTTATGTCTTTACATGTTTTATTCATGTTATATTCTTTGACTGTGGTTCCACTGTGCTTTTTTTAGTTGACTACAAATTCAGTACGGCAGATAATTCTAGATGTTAAGGTTGGACCCCCATTTTATGAGAAAGAGCTTGCCAAAGATGTTCTCTCTATTGTAAGTATAATACTTTTGTGCCTTACTGTCCATCTACTGGTGACTTTCAGCCCTTTTTTCTTTTCTGTTTGGCACTGTTACTAAAGCTTTAGCTTGCCCTTGAGTTGATAGCATTCTGAAAGTATGTACCACTGGCATGATAAAAAATTGTGCTGCTATTGCCCGTATGGGTTTAGTGTTGACTTTTGGGACATATTTATTAACCTTTTTCAATGTTAAAATTTGAAGACTTGTATAATTGTATTTGTTGTAAACTTCTTTCATATAAATGTAATATCCTTGTGGGTAAAATACAATTTTTTCTCCTCAAATTAAGGGGTATTACCACAAACTTAATACACCAAGTTTAAAACCATACACCAAATTCCTCCTCCCTTCCTCTTTAAACATTCCCTTCCCCCTGTTTCATGAATTAAATGCAAAGCAGCATGCATTAGTTGAGCAACACACATGGCATAATTTCTACTAGTTTTCTTCCTCTTCCTCGTCTTTCTTTAGTATCCTAACTCCAATGGCTCCTCATTGGTTGTCCTAGACTAGCATGACTTTAATCTCTTCTATAATCCTTTGTGTCTTTAATATATTGGGTCTTCTATGGCTTGAGAGTAAATGGAAGCACAATGGTAAGGTTGGTGCCTTGTGACCTAGATGTCACGAGTTTAAATCCTAGAAGCCTCTCTGCTTATGAGGATGAGGTGTACATTTGCCATCCCCAAACTCCTCTAGATGAGAGCCTCATGCACTGGATCACCCTTTTGGTCTTATTGGTGGAACTAGCAGATGTTGGTAAACCTGTTGGCTTCAACCCTCAATCCCTCATCCTGTTAGCACTCATCTCTCTCCATTACATCTCTTCTGCCCCGGTGGCAAGTGTCCCTATTTTTTCTTCAAAATTTGTTCTGCTTTTGCAGCCATGTAGTTTCCATGTGTCACTACAATATGTGTTTCAGGTTGAGAAGACAGAGTGCAGCAACTGCATCATATGGGCTAAAAGTGATAATTTAGCAAGGGATGTAATTAAACTCTCATCAGAAATTACAGTAAGAAGCAGTTTATTTAGCTTTGTTTTGCATGTCTTTGTCATGTTTTGATGTCACTAATTTGCCTATGAAAATCCTTCTGTTGTCTTGTATGATAGCTTTTCATTTATTATTATTTTAGGCTTCATGTCAATAAAAAATGGCAAGGGAAAAGAAATGTGATTTATTTTCCTAAACAATTGATTGGCAGGGAAACATAAGAACAAAAGATTGTACAGCTTTTGGATGTATTAACTTATACACCTAGTTACTTAGCACTGAATTTATGATGTTACAAGTGATTTAATATTAACAGTGAATGATGTAATTAATGGTTAATAATTGGGCTGGGCTGGGCTGGGCTGGGCTCCAAAAAGGGTGGCCTGAAATGAACCAGGTCCATTTGACCCAGTATTTTTTTTAAAAAATAATTTTCCTTTAGAAATTTAGGTGCTTTTAAGCAAAAAAAGAAACTGGGCCTAAATTGTGGGCCGAGCCAACAAACTCCTGGCCCATATGAAAATTGGGTTGGCCTGGCCCGTTTTCCCTCCTTGGCCTGCTGGGTCGTGCCAACCCATTTGCCACCTCTAATGGTTAATAATAAAATAATGCTTCTGAGAGTTGGTATAAAAGTGGTGTGCATATAAGAAAACTCTTTCTTTCTGCAAAACATGGAAGGCCTAGGGCCGGTGCTAGATATCTATGCTGATTCAATGCATTTTCAGTCTTTATTGGGAAAACAAAGTCGTCAGAGTCATCTATGCTTTCTGACAGTGATAGTTGCACTGCAGCTCTAAAGAATAGTACTAGTTTTGATTCATTCAGAAAATGAAAATTTGACTATACATAGGAAGCTACCTTTGTTTTTTGGATAAAAGAAGAAATATTATTAGAGAAGGGAGAGGATAAGAATAGAGATCCTCCTAGGATGAACCAAAGAAATGAAAAAATAAAACCAAACAGACAACTGAACTAGTATAGCACATCTTCTCTGAAAAGCCTGTCAGTCTTTCCACATGTCTAATGAAGGAACCTTTCTAAAATAGCCATGCACTGAATACCTCAAAAGCTTATTAGAAAGTTACGCATTACTTCCACGAACACCTTATGACAATGCACATTACACATTTCGAAGGAGTTTGCCTTTAGTTGTCTCAACCTCTGTAATAGCATGGGGGGTTTTGGAGGAGAGACCAAGCCATTGATAACGTGTGACTCTATAACAAAAGATGAAACAAGGTACCTCTGAAATAGCATATGATATGAGAAAGTGCTGAGAATTGAGTCTAGACCTATCCAAAGTTTACCAGAAATACTAGTCTACTCCACAAACAGCTTGCAGTGGGGCAGTGTGTGTAATAGTAAATGACTAGTCACATGAGTATAGGAGAAGAGCATAACACAAAACATTAGGATAGTTATCATAATTTGGGCCTATTGGGTGGTAATCTTGCTAAAGATTTCAGTACAAATGAAGACTCACCTTAGTTAACCAAAGAGGTTATTCTTGTTTGGAGAATGGGTAAGGAATTGGAATTAAGATTTATGTTTAACTGACTGCAAGTCTTTACCTTAGCTGTGCCTAATTAAATTTTTGTATCTATTCATGACAAGAAATTATTAGCATCATTACGAAGCTGGTGCAAGGTGGAATTGTATTATAGATGTGTTAATTTTACATGCTTTTAATGTCCACTTCGACTTTGACATGGTTCAGTCTGGGATGATGCAGGTTGGCTACATTGTTATGAGGGAACCTTCTACTGGAGCTAGGACCAATTTGTTGAGAATGAAAGGTGCAGAGGTTGTTGGTGTCTATCATCCATTGATCGATGAAAAGCTTATGAAAGTTTTGCGCAGGTAGTATTTTTTATTAAAGCATCTTAGCAGCTTGCAGCATGAATGTATAGTGTATTTACTATTTCCATATTTTGCATTGTGGGTGAATAGGAGGAACAAAAAGGTGTATGCCTGGACAGTTGATGATATGGAATCCATGCAAAAGGTGTTGTTTGAACATGTTGATGCTGTTGTTACGAGCAACCCAACTTTTCTTCAAAGCCTAATGCAAGATATCAGAACACAATGTCTTGAAGAAGGTTATTCATTACCACGCTAAAATTTGTTTCAAGAACATAACCTCTGATTTTAGAGATGCCTTTTTTGTTGTGTATCAAAACACTAAACTGTGTAACCTCCATTCTCTTGGTTGCAAATTGACACAGTGAAAAAAAGGAAAAATATCTTGCAGGGCTGTACCCTTGCCTTTAGGATGTTTAATGTGTCTTTAGGTATCAAAAAATCATCTTGTTATTAAATATTAGTGCTATTTGTAATGAAACTGCTGGCAGCATAGTGGAATATAAAGTATGGATAAGGTTTCTTAGCTTGAAAGTATGGATATGACACAACATAAACAGAGCGAAATGGTAAATTTAAAAAT
Source organism: Mucuna pruriens (assembly GCA_025330945.1). Lineage (NCBI taxonomy): Eukaryota > Viridiplantae > Streptophyta > Magnoliopsida > Fabales > Fabaceae > Mucuna > Mucuna pruriens. Next base: position 1,953,532 of record JAENHJ010000086.1, on the reverse strand, counting down.
TATGGCACAACTATAACATGAAATATAAAGTTAGTACGAAACTAATATAACATACAAATTTTAGAAGAAAGAATTAAAATTTTTAAAATGTGCACGAGTCATGATAAATATAATAAAAAATAATTTATCTTACTACTGTGACATTACTATTTATATTGGTTTGAGTTTTAAAAATAAGTAAAAAAAAATGGAAAATGTAGTTTGGAGTATTCAAAGTGTCCAACAAGGACATGGTTATTATTTTGAGGTGTTTGTGCTTAGTTCCCACGTGCTTAAGCAACAATTATCTAGTGCAGCCACCATGTAACATGGATTGAAGGCAGAAGACAAATAGGAGGAATGGGAATTTTGGAACTTTTGTTGAAGACAGAATGTAGTGATACTATCGAGGAGAAGAAATGGTAAGGGAATAATTCTGATTTAATGATCCCCTATTTTTAGAAAATTTTTTGATAAACACTTTTCAGAACTTTGATTGAAAATAAGATGAAACCCTCATAGGTGAGGAAAATAGGAACGGAAATTTCGTAACTTCGATTGAAAACAGAGTAGCGTGAGACTAGCGTCACTGTTAAGGAGAAGAAAATGGGAAGGTAATAATAATTCTGATTTAATGGTTGTCATGTAAGTTTTTAGAAAAAAATTCAATCAAGATTTTAGTGGTTCATTTTGGCATCATCTCTCTCTGAAAAAAAATCTAAAAGTATCTTATTAATTATTTTTTTTGGAAATCACATGCTAATTAATAATAAAGCATTGGTTAAAAAATTAGATTAGACTGACCCAGTGGAAAGTGGATGAACCGATTGCTCATTCAACCCTTTAAGACTTGATGTGTCATTATGGTTGGCCACATGTGATCAAAGTCCGCCATACTGTCTTATCCATAAGTTTAAGATGACTTTTGTTACCTTGTGTATTTTTTTCTATAATCTAATTATAAGTTCTTCTTAGCAAAGTAATAAAACTTATCTTCTACTTTATTCTTTTTTTACAATGAAATTTTAAACTATTATAATTTTTAATTTAATTATTTTATAAGATATATCAATGAAAAATTATTTATTTTTAAACTCTTAAATATTAGAATTTTAAAATTTCTTTTATCCATGCAAGCTAGTTATTTTCTACTTTTATGTAAGGTCAATAATTTTAAAAATATTAGTATAGTACCCATGTTTTGGAGAGAGCGTAGAAGTGGATCCCTAGCATTTGATTTTTGTTTTTATTGCAATCATTGTGACGGTAGATATCCTTACAAAAAAATTTGTAGGCCAGCGTAATATTGTAACAGGGAAAAGAAAATCTCCTTAAGTTTGTCTTATTACAAGAGCAAATTTGTCTTTAAATTTTAGTGGGTTAAAATCACCGTCATGAATACAATCTTGTATATTCTATTAATTAATTAGAAGTGATTTTACATATATGTTGAAATAACAGTCAATTATATGATAATTTATAATTCAATCACATTGTAAATTATTTGGGTGAGTGTTTATGGAATTGATTTTACAAAAATAATTTTGGTTAAAATTGATTTTAAAGTAAAATGATTTATGCTTATATATTTTTATTTTAAAAGTAATTTAGTAGTAAAACTCATTATAAAATTTTATATTCAACGTAAAATTTACTTAAAATTGTTTCATATAAAAATTAAGTTTTCAACGTAAAATTAAATATGTAAACATTTATCTAAAATTACGTTAACTAGTATTTCAACATAATTTTACATGACAACATGAATCCAAACAGATATTGAGTGATTAAATTCTTAAATCAATTCAATAATTGATATTATTCATAGATGATATTATTCATAAATTCTCTCTTTAGAAGAGGAGCTAAAGTGAGGGTCTTTTTCAGTTGATGACTGCTCATAACAGGTAGCACTCATCAAAATTAAAATGTCTTGATGATAGGGATGACAACTTTCTCTCTTTAGAAGAGGAGCTCAAGTGAGGGTCTTTTTCAGTTGATGACTGCTCATAACAGGTAGCACTCATCAAAATTAAAATGTCTTGATGATAGGGATGGCAACTTTCTCTCTTTAGAAGAGGAGCTCAAGTGAGGGTCTTTTTCAGTTTATGACTGCTCATAACAGGTAGCACTCATCAAAATTAAAATGTCTTGATGATAGGGATGGCAAAAATCTCCACGATTGTGAGTTTCCACTAGGTGACACCATCCATTGATATCCCTCCTCCTTGATGAATAGTAGTATAAGCTGCTGGTTGAGCCCAACCAGCAGCAAAATATTTTAACAGTGTTTTCATTGAATATCATGTCATCTCAACTTGAAGATGAGATGTGAGGGAAGTGAATGCTGTTTTGGGTTTGCTATTACCTAGAACCTTTCCTTGGCAGTGGCAGAGCATGAACTGTTATAAGTAATACTTTGGTAACTCAACTACAAACTTCTGTAATATGATGATTTATCTAAATGTTCATATTAAGTGTATGAACTTGTAGATTAATTCTAAATAAAATGGCCTTTACTTGAAAAACGCCATGCGTAAGCCAACTTCAGATGACTGAATTTAATGTCTGTGAAAGAAATACATTAATTAATTCACTTTAATACATGGTAGAAAGTATGTTCTTCAATCTGCATAAACGTTTTAGCATACTTGATTCAATAATACCTCATTCATCAAGTCTCACTCTTTCTTCATATAGTTCTCAATGAAAATACTTAAAATAGCATTTCTGAAATAAGACATACATACCTCAAATATATTATCTTCCAGATACACAGTACATGGTCAACTACTACCATTCAGCACTCATCGCACAAAAGCAAAGATAACTCATAACATAAATCACATTAAATTAAATTAGAAATTGGATTAAAATGAAAAAGGAATAGGTTTAAGATGAAGTGGCACTTTCATGGAGGTAACGAGGCCATATGTTTCACCCATGTCTATGTCTTGTCCAGATGTGTCAGATGCAGGAAGCTTCCAATTGAACCGATAAAGAAGGTTGGCCAGCGCATACTCAACAGAAGCAAGCCCAAACGTCGTTCCGGGGCATGCCCTTCTCCCAAAACCAAATGGAATAAATTGGAAGTCTTGGCCTCTAAAATGAACCTGGCTGTTATCAAATCTCTCTGGAATGAACTCTTCAGGTCTTTCCCAAAGTTCAGGGTCCCTCTGAATTGCCCATACATTGACATATACCATTGCTTTTGCTGGAATATCATACCCTCTGAGTTTCACACTAGATGCTGTCTCTTTAGGAACCAAGAGAGGAGCAGGTGGATGTAACCTTAGAGTTTCTTTGATTATACATTTCATGTAGTCCATTTGGTTTATGTCATTTTCTTCTACTTTTGATTTATGCCCTACAAATTTTCTCACCTCTTCTTGGGCTTTCTTCAATTTCATTGGATTTTTCATGAGCTCTGCAAATGCCCATTCTAGTGTTGATGCGGTTGTATCACTTCCTGCTACAAACATATCCTGAAATTATAAAAGTAATATTAATAATAATTCTTAATTCCACCTTTGGTTTCGGATATAGAAATTCCACGTGTTGTATTAGACTGTCCTGAACTTAGAAAAATTCAATCATAATCCTTAACAAAGGCTTGCAATGATGCTTTATTTTCGTATATTTTTGTGTTAACATATAATTTGGTCTAAAGTGACTTATATTGTTTTGGTCTCTCAAGATGCACATCTATAAATTAGTCCTTAAAAGTGCCAACTTGCTATTAAGTTTATCTTGTGAAATTGTCAACTTGTAAATAATTTCATCCCCCAGACCAAAACTTCCAAGATTGAAGCAATACAAGTTACCACCTCACTTAGAGCGACCAAATTGCATGTATATTAACTCCATGTTTATTGAGTATTAGATTTTTATTATGTCTGCCAGTCAGTAAGTTAAAATGTTTGAATAAAATAAAGAAAGCTATAGAAGATAGAAAGAGGGAAACCAATAGAAGTGATTTGATATCATCGTTGGTGAGCTGAGAGTCAGGCATGCCATCCTCCTGAAGTTGGATGAGGATATCCACAAAGTCTTTCTCAGTGGAGCAGTGGTCAGCTTCCCTATGCTCTGCAATTACCTTATCAAATAAAGCATCCAATGCTCCAAAAGTGGCCTTGAATTCTTGAATTTGGCCAGTTAGAAAATCAACCCAACCCAACAAAGGAAAGCGATCCCCCACAGTGACAATTCCAAGTTGAATCATCACCCTCCGTGCAAGTTCATTGATCCTGATGTAACAATCATCTGTACTGCACTTGTGTCCAAGAGCACATTTACTGATGATGTTGTTTGCTGTTTCACTAAGCAACTCACTTAAATTCACAGAGGATGAGTCACTCAAGCTTGCTTCACGTATCTTGTTAAGCATTTCCGCAACCTCTTCTTCTCTGACGAGACTAAATGACTGAACCCTTTTGGGGCTCAGAAGTTCAAGGACACATATTTTTCTTTTCTGTTTCCAGCTTTCTCCATAGGATGTAAAACCAATGCTATTACATCCATACAGTAAGTTATTTGCTGCTGCAATTTGGGGCCGGTTTGAGAAAGTTACGTCATTAGTTTTCATGATTTCCCTGACCACATCTGCTGATGAAACCACCAAAGTTGGAATCTGCCCCAACTGCAACAACATCAGAGAACCATGCTTCTGTGAGAGGGCTCTAAAAGAACGGTATGGCAATGTGCCTACCTGATGAAGATTGCCAATGATTGGTAGCTTTCTTGGGGATGGAGGCAGATTCAAACTCGGTTTCATTTTGGCTCTTGCTAGCTTAAACACAACAATAGCAAGAAGAAAGCAGAAAAGGTATTGGGGTGAAGTAGAAGAAAATAAAACTGTTTTAAGTTGCTCATGTGGCCATTGTATAGAAGCCATTCTTTGTCTAACCACACCTCGCTACCACACACTATAACATATATATAGGCATGGCCATCGTCATGGTACGCATTTGTTCATTCTCTCTTAATACTATCCTATATATATTTTTTACGTGTAAATTTAAAGTATATTATTAATTAAATATTAAAATTTAAATAATTATCATACAAATATTTTCAAAAATATATTTGAATTATAATTGTAATTTTGAAAATCTTATAATTTTTTTTTTATAATTTTAAAAAGTAAATGCATAAATAAAATATTTTTATATAATTTAGTTTAAATTATAAAAAATATAATTTTTATAATTTGAAAATTAAATAATTAATTAAAAATTATCTTTTAGAAAATATATGTAATTTTAACTAAACAATAATTTTTTTTATTTGGACATAATTTATATTCTATCATGTCATTACTTGATGTGCACTAAACATTATATACTACTAAAACTTATAATACTATTATCATATCATCTTTTTATCACATCGTATCATATTTGAACCACTAAATAAACCCGTGCTACTAATAATTAAATATGTTTTATAAGTGGTTAATATGTCATGAGGTTATGGAAGTAGAACCCATTTTCAATATGATTAGCTTTTGAATGAAAAAAGTGATCAAGACATGAAACTTTCAATCATTATATGACTACAAAACCAAATGCCAAACTTGACCACACATCTATTAGGTTCACACATCTATTAGACTTATACATCCTTCCTTCACATCATGCCCAAAGCTACAATTACATGCCAATATATCATCATAGATTATATTCATATATGGTAGATAATCTCGGTTGAAACCTACACTATGTCTAACAATTCAAGTCACTCACCATTATTAATGTCAAAATAATATATATTAATCTTAATTTTATATTATAATTATGTCATATTTTTATAATTTTTGAATCATTTAAAAATATTTTATTTATATAAATTTATAAAAAAATTAGAATGATAATGGTAGAGTGTATACATTACCAGTGGAGTTTAGCTCAACTAATTATCAGGTACGCGAGTTTTATAAACTCTTTCGTACCGTCTTTCAATGGTTATGCTAAAACTTCATTATTGTTTCACACAAAAAGGAAACAAACCAACTATAGAATCATATTAGTAGAATGTGTATCTCTAAATTTTTCTATAACTAAAATTATCTTATATATAAGTTAAAAACAAATTTTTGGATAAACTAATATGAAAGAGTTTCTTTAAATTAGTTTATGCTTAAGCTAATTTTAAGTTATGGAAAAGATTATTTTATTTTTTCTTCTATAAGTGTTAATAGAAAAAATTATCTTAATCGACCCTCAGCCTATTTTTCATGTTTTCTAAGATTAAAAGTAGGAGTTTAACTTTAAAGAATGTTTGAATTGATTACATACAAGCCTTCTACTACAACACTTTTGCAGTAATTTTGCATCTCTTCGAGAATGTGTCATTTGAAAATTGAACTTAGATGTTTTCTTACAAACTCAGCATGTGATGTTAACTAAGTTACACCAATTGAGTTATGGTCATAACTTTTGTTACAATACTACTTTTAATTTCTTTTAAGGACTATGTAATTGAATGGACAAGAAACATTATTTTTTTTTATTTAATACTGGCTATAATAATTTAGAAGAAAACTCATTGGGACAATTGGATATAAATCAATATAAAAAAAATAATTGTTAATCTCTAATATTTGCTTTGGCAACTGTTACTACCAATTCTTTTAAGTATGTAAATCTTCAACAAATTAACCTAAGTTATTTATTTCAAATTCTAATATAACAAAAATAGTGTCCTTTTTTTTATTCTAGTAAAACATTATATGCAACTTTAAAGAAATAAAACAATTTATTATGTTTATTTCACTGTAAAAAATTATAAATAGATAAATTTTGTGCATGTACGAAACAAGGAATTATAAATAGGTAAAAAAATGTTGTGTCTAATGGAGACACGCATGGCACCTCTACATAGACCAGCCAATGCCATGTCTCAATTTCCGTCATTTTTAATTAGTTTTAAATTTATTATTTATTTTCCAAACAAAAAAAAATGCAGTGTTTTGTCTATTAAAACAAAAAAAAAGAAATTGTGGTGGGGAAGGGTATTGACTGGGGTTCATTTTGTAAGTTTGTAAATCTCCAATGATTATGGTACAATTTTTGCCTTTTATACATGACTAGAATATGAGTATGTCATTTTCAGTAATTGATAGAACATTTTTTACACACTTAATAGTGACTTATGTTGGACATATTTGACATCATTTTATGGTTAATATTGATATATTTATTGAGTATTGGGTTATTGGACTTAATTGGGCTTAGTGACTAATCTTTACTTATTTTCGGATTTAATTCTCATTATGATGTTTCTATAGGCTATGTCTAGAGTTATAGACCTCCAAATTAGACAATCTTGGTGGCTTTGGAAAGCTATGACAATGATCTACAACTTTTCTCTTTTGAGATCAACCTAGTTTGACTCTTTTAATATTAAAAGTTTGCATGAAGTTGTGGCCTCTACACCCACTATGTTAAGCCTTCTTTTGTATATTATGGCTCAAATTTTGGAATTTTTGTTAGTAGATCTTTGGGCTACGAAATCCTCTGGTCCATAGCACCTTACTTAGCATTCAAAACATGTATTAGTTAGTTATGATTAATTAAAGTTATTTTTGGTTAGTTAGAATTTAGTTAGACACTTTTGAGACCTTTTACACTTAGTTGGAAGAGGTTTCTTAGATCACAAGTTTCCTCTCTTCCCATTTTCATTTTTGCTCTGTATTTGGCTGTGTTTTCTATGACGATTGTCATGGAAGACTTGCCTCTTTCTTCAATCAAAGGTTCCATGACTGTGGTTAGGTTTGAGTTCTTGAATTTTCCTTACACAAATTCTACTATATTTCTCTTTTCTTTCCAATTCTTGACTCATTTTCATGATTATGATTTTGTTTGAAGTTTTGGATTGTGCTATGTTAAGTAACTAATTGATCACCTAAATCAACCAATTATGTACTTAAATTCATGAAAACTAAGGGCTGCAATTGTGATATGAATTTGTATAGATGAATGTTAAATAATTATCTAATGAATCTTGGGTTGATATGAATTTTGGGTTGATATGAATTTTCCCTCTTATTAGAACCATGATAACAAAAATGCAAAATTGAATCCTTGAGTTGGTGTTTTACAATTCAATTACATTTTATTTTGTTTTGAATTTTGTAACCTTATAATTCTAGTTTTTGTGTTTCTATCATATGCACACAATCCCCCCTTTTGTATTTCAATTTGATTTTAGTTCATCAATATTAGGCATTACAAGATTGTGTCCTTGAGAAATTCAACCTAGGTTAGTCCCTACACTACAAATATAAGGGAAATATAATGGTTTTAATAGTGTTTCAACATCATTATTAGTAATGTATGTCTATTTTATCATCCTTTTAATTTATGAACTTTTTGTATAAAGGAAAAGAGGATGTAAGTTATTTATTTGAGCTAATGAGATTAAAGATGACAACGGTTCAAGTGTTGTTGTTCGAAGTGGTTTGCATGTTTGATAGTCTTAATGGACCTTAGGTAAAAGAAGATAGACACACCGAAGGTGAATGAGAGAAAAAAAGTGAAGAACATAGTTTTATTCATGCTTGTTTGATGGGTATTTTTTTGGTTTTATTTGTATTAAGTATAATTCATACTTGTTTCATGGGTATTTTTTGGGTTTTAATTGTATTGAGCATAATGTAGATTCTAGGCAATGTCTATGTTATACTCTGTTTTGTCTTCATTAAAAGAGCTATGTTTTGTAATGTAAAAGAGCTCTACTATGTGTTGCAAAAGAGCTCTACTATGTGTTGTAAAAGAGCTCTACTATGTGTTTCGATTTTGTACCAATGACTAATGATAACTAAAATTCTATGTACTAGTGGTTGTTGTTTTAACATGACGTGTTTACTAGTGTTAATTTGTATTGTTTTTTGTTAGATGCTATTCAATTTCCTTATTTAAACCTTCATTTATGTTGTTAAAGGATTAATACACTAAATACTTATAAACAAAATAACCTTTCGAATACTTAATGGTTACAGAATAATAATGCCCTTTAATGTTGAGTAACTAAGAACTCTCCATCTTACAACCCTTCATTTTCTAATTATTATTTCTAACATCCCTTCTTAATTGGAAAATTCTCTAAGAAAATTTTGTACACCAAGTCTTTCTCTCAATCTTCTAAAATCTTCAAACTTGACGGGCTTAGTAAAAATATCTGCAACTTAATCTTATGTCTTCACATGAACTAGCTCTACCACTTTCTTGACCTTGGTGGTTGCTTTAGGTTATATAACGCCTTCTTCAATTTCAAGATCTTCTCCTCTTGTCCTTTGATGGCAAAATCCATTGGTTGTTCAACATAGACATTTTCCTCAAGATAACCATTTAAGAAAGCTGATTTGACGTCAAGTTAGAAGATTCTCCAACCCATTTGAGTTGCTATTGAAATAAGAAAATGAATTGTTTCTATACGAGCAACTGGTGCAAATAATTCATCATAATCAACTCCATGTTGTTGGTTGTATCCTTTAGCAACAAGCCTTGCTTTGTATCTTTCCACATCTCCCTTGGCATTCTTCTTTATCTTGAACGCCTATTTGACTCCAATTGCTTCATGCCCCTTAGGAAGATTTGATAACTCCTAAGTGTCATTCTTCTTTATGGCTTTGATTTCTTCTTCCATGGCTTGTCTCCACCTTTTCTCCTTCATAACTTTATCAAAAGTTAGATGTTCATTATCAACAAAAAGACAAAATAAATCATTTATAATTTTAGTTTCATCATATATTTTTTGAATACTTCTCATTTTTTGTGTCCTTTCATTTAAACTCCCTTCAAGAGATGAGGCTTCATGAATTGAAGGAGTTGGTGACAAAGGTCGAGTAGAAAACTCATTTGGTACTACAACTTCTTGATCACCTTCTTCAAAATATGGAAGGAAATCATAAGTGGCTTCTTCTTTCTTCCAATTTCATTCCTTTTCTTCATCAAATTCTATATCTCTACTTACAATCATCTTTCCATTGTTTGGATTATACAACTTGTAACCTTTTGAATTTGAACAATAACCAATGAACACATGCTTCACACTCCTGTCATTAAGCTTAGATCTTGCTTGGTTGGGCACATGAGTATATGTAATGCTCCCAAAGACTCTAAAATGGTCAACTTTTGGCTTCACTCCACTCCACTTCATGCTTCTTGAGGTGTTTGACCTTTGACATTCCTTATAGGAGAGCGATTAGACAAATAAACTGCACATGAAACAACTTCATCACAAAATTCCTTGGGCATAGATTTGACTTTCAACATACATATAGCCATGTTAAGAATAGTTCTATTTTTTCTCTCTGCTACCCCATTTTGTTGTGGGGTTCTAGGAACCATTAGAGGGCAACAAATCCCATTCTTTTCACAAAGTTTATTGAATTCTTTTGATGTGAATACGCCACCTCTATTAGATCTTAGAGCCTTAATTACATAATCACTCTCCTTTTCTACAAGAGCTTTAAAAATTTTTAAAATTACAAATGTTTTAGATTTATGCTTCAAGAAATACACTTAAGTCTTCCTACAAAAATCATCAATAAAGAGCAAGAAATATTTATTTTTGCCAAATGAAGGAGGATCAATTGGACCACACATATCAATGTGCACAAGTTGGAGAGACTCATTTGATCTTGATTCACCTTCTTTAGAAAAACTTCTTCTTGCATGCTTGCCAAGGAGACATGCTTCACACAATTGATTGGGATGGTTGATATGACACATCCCTTTTACCATCTTCTCATCTCCTAAGGTCTTAAGTGCTCCAAAGTTCAAGTGCCCAAACCTTATATGCCAACACCATGCTTCATCTTTTATGCTAGTCTTTAAGCATTTTTCTTCATTGGTCTTAATGCTCAACATGAATATTCTATTTCTTGACATAAACATCTTAGCAACCAAATTAGAAGTTTGATCTTTAAGCCACAAACAATTTTCTTTCATGAGTATTTCATACCCTTTCTTAACAAGTTGTTCAAAACTAAAAATATTACTTCTTAATTTAGAAACATAATAGACATCCTTGATGAATTTGTGAGAACCATCTTTTAAGGATATTAAAATAGTACATTTCTCTTGGATTTGCACCTTGGAAGAATAATCAAAGGAAACATTTTCCCTCACCTTCTCTTCAAGCTCCACAAATTTCTCTTTGTAACCACACACGTGATTACTTGCTCCATTGTCAAGATATCATAAGCTCTTATCATCACTATCTTCATTAAGTGCTAGCAATAGTGTTGGTTGTTAAATTTCTTCTTTATCACCAACAAGATTGGTCTTTTCTTCAACATTGGTTCTACACTCCCAAGAAAAATGACCATATTTGTGGCAATTATAACATTCAATATTTAATTCATCATACCTCCTTTCATTTGTTCTACCAAAATTGCCTCTACCTCTTCAGAGAGGGTATAATCTTTCTTTACAACCTACCAAGCATCTTGGGAACCTAGTAAGACTTTCATGCAACGACACTAATTCTCATAATTCTCATTGATAAAACGTGGGAATTGAAACAAGTTCAAGTTATTATTTGTCATTTCTCAACTCACTAAGTGTATCTTTCAACTCACCAGAACCTAACCTCTAATATTACTTTGTTAAAAAAACTAGAAGAAACTTTAGAAAATAAAAGAGTATTATTATTTTTTGGCATACTGTTGATACTCTATTAATAACAGAGCAATTCATAACTATTGCAACGTTTTCAATTAATACACTAACTAATCATAAACAAAATAACTTTGTTCTTAAACCAATGAAACTGCTGGCAGCATAGCGGAGGACACAAGGTTTCTTAGCTTGAAAGTATGGGTATGACACAACATAAACAGCGCGATATGGTAAACTTCAAAAATTATGACACAACTATAATATGAAATATAAAGTTAGTATGGTATTAATATAACATACAAATATTAGAAGAAAGAATTAAAATTTTACAAAGGAGAATGAGTCATTATAAATATAATAAAATATTATAATTAATCTAAGTCTTGTGCATTACTATTAATATTGGTATGAATTTAAAAAATAAAGTAAAAAATGGAAAATGCAGTTTGGAGTATTCAAAGTGTCCAACACGGACATGGTTATTATTTTGAGTTGTGCTTCCTTAGTTCCCAGGTGCTTAAGCAACAATTATCTATTGCAGCAACCATGTGAGACATGGATTGAGGACAGGAGAAGACAAACAGAAGGAATGGAAATTTTAGAACTCATGTTGAAGAGAAGATGTAGTGATACTATGAAGGAGAAGAAAATGGTAAGGAATAATTCTGATTTAATGATGATCTGATCACCTATTTTTAGAAATTTTTTAATCAAGACTTTTCATTTGTATGCAATCTACACAGGTGTGGAAAATAGGAATGGAAATTAACTTCGTTTTTGTTCACGCTAGTAAGTTAACTCACTAGAAACCCTCAGTTCACAAGGTGAATTCCAGAGTCCAGTGACTTGATGTGTATGGATTAGTTACACACCTATTCAAATACATGCCCTCCTTCTGCCTGTAGGATCTAGGAAGCCGTTACAATGGGTCCGAATGTAACACCCACAAAAGCCTTACGACATGATAAGTCGTAGCCCAAAACAACATTGGCTGCACCAATAGGTCGGCTTATATGACCTAGGTTGATCCGCTTAATCTAAGTTGGCCTTTATATTGCGGGGTGAGTATGACCCTCGACTCAAGGTTAATTTTAAGGAGTTGAGTTTTAAAAATTAGACCAATCAATTTTAAGGATGAATTTAAGTTATGTTTTGAGTTGTTTTAATTTGATTTAATATCTTATATTTTTTTACAAGTATAATTTTTTAAATAATTATGTATTAATAATAATTTGTTTTATTTAATAGATAATATTTTGTAAAATATGATGTTATTTATTTTAAATTATATATTGTAAAATATATCTTAATTTAAATTTTATATTTCTTTTATTCTATAATTTAATTATACATCACGTTAAAATTGATATATTATGTTCACCTAATCTTGTCCCTTATATTATGGAGTTTAGGTTCAAATTTAAATATATAATTTTATCTAACATTTCAAGACAGTTAAAGGATAAAGATAAATACGTCATAATTCATCTCTTATTTACCTACTGTTTGATATATGATTGTCTCCTTAGTAATAAGTCGACCTAATGATATGTCATTATGATTGGCCACATGTGATCAAGGTCTGCCATGTTGTCCTGTCCATAAGTTTAAGATGACTTTTGTTACCTTGTGTATCTTTTTTCTATAATCTAATTGTATGTTCTTATTATCAAAATACCAAAACTTATCTTCTACTTTATTCTTTTTTTACAATGAATTTTTAAACTATTACAATTTTTAATTTAATTATTTTATAAGATATATCAATGAAAAAAATTTATTTTTAAACTCTTAAATATTAGAATTAAAATTTTTCTTTTATCCATGTAAGCTAGTTATTTTCTAGTTTTATGTAAGGTCAATAATTTTAAAAATATTAGTATAGTACTCATGTTTTGGAGAGAGCGTAGAAGTGGACCCCCAATCTTTTGATTTTTGTTTTTTTGCAACCATTGTGAACATAGAAATCCTTAGAAAAAATTTGTAGGCCAGCATAATATTGTACCAAGGAAAAAAAAATTTCCTTTAAAATAAGTTTGTCTTATTGCAAGAGAAAATTTGCCTTTAAATTTTAGTGGGTTTAAATTAGCATCATGAATACAATATTTAATATGAAAATGATTAATTCGAAGCGATTTTAGATATATGTTGAAATAACTTTCAATTATATGATAATCTATAAATGAATGACATTGTAAAAAACCAGTGTATTTGGGTGAGTGTTTGTGGAATTGATTTTACAAAAATAATTTTGGTCAAAATTGATTTTAAAGTAAAATGATTTATGTTTATATATTTTTATTTTAAAGGTAATTAGTAATAAAACTCATTATAAAATTTTATATTCAACGTAAAATTTACTTAAAATTGCTTCGTATAAAAATTAAGTTTTCAACGTGAAATTAAACACGTAAACAATTATCTAGAATTACATTGGCTAGTATTTCAACTATAATTAAAATGTCTTGATAATAGGGATAGCAATCCCTCCTTCTTGATGATTAGTAGTATAGGCCGCCGGTTGAGCCCAACCAACAGCAAAATATTTTAACAGTGTTTTCATTGAATATCATGTCTACAATCTCAACTTGATGTGAGGGAAGTGAATGCTGTTTTGTGTTTGCTATTACCTAGAGCCTTTCCTTGGCAGTGGCAGAGCATGAACTGTTATAAGTAATACTTTGGTAACTCAACTACAAACTTCTACAATATAATGATATATCTAAATATTCATATTATGTGTATGAACTTATAGATTAATTCTAAATAACATGGCTTTTACTTGAAAAACGCCATGCGTAAGCCAACTTCAGATAACTGAGTTTAATGTCTATGAAAGAAATACATTAATTAATTCACTTCAATACATGGTAGAAAGGATGTTCTTCAATCTGTATAAACATTTTAGCATACTTGATTCAATGATACATCATTCATCAAGTATCACTCTTCATGAAGTTCTCAATGAAAATACTTAAAATAGCATTTCTGAAATAAGACATACATACCCTAAATGTTCCTGAATTACAGTACATGGTCAACTACTACCATTTAGCACTCATCGCACAAAAGCAAAGATAACTCATAACATAAATCACTTTAAATTAAATTAGAAATTGGATTAAAATGAAAAGGGAATCGGTTTAAGATGAAGTGGCACTTTCTTGGAGGTAACGAGGCCATATTTTTCACTCATGTCTATGTCTTGTCCAGATGGGTCAGGTCCAGGCAGCTTCCAATCGAACCGATAAAGAAGGTTGGCCAGCACATACTCAATAGAAGCAAGCCCAAACGTCATTCCGGGGCATGCCCTTCTCCCAAAACCAAATGGAATAAATTGGAAGTCTTGGCCTTTAAAATGAACCTGGCTGTTATCAAATCTCTCTGGAATGAACTCTTCAGGTCTTTCCCAAAGTTCAGGGTCCCTTTGAATTGCCCATGCATTGACATATACCATTGCTTTTGCTGGAATATCATACCCTCTGAGTTTCACACTAGATGCTGTCTCTTTAGGAACCAAGAGAGGACCAGGTGGATGTAACCTTAGAGTTTCTTTGATTATACATTTCATGTAGTCCATTCGGTTTATGTCATTTTCTTCTACTTTTGATTTATGCCCTACAAATTTTCTCACCTCTTCTTGGGCTTTCTTCAACTTCATTGGATTTTTCATGAGCTCTACAATTGCCCATTCTATTGTTGCTGTGGTTGTATCACTTCCTGCTACAAACATATCCTGAAATTATAAAAGTAATATTAATAATAATTCTTACTTCCACCTTTGGTTTCGGATATAGAAATTCCACGTGTTGTATTAGACTGTCCTGAAGTTAGAAAAATTCAATCATAATCCTTAACGAAGGCTTGCAATGATGCTTTATCTTCGTATATTTTTGTGTTAACATTTAATTTGGTCTGAAGTGACTTACATTGTTTTGGTCTCTCAAGATGCACATCTATAAATTAGTCCTTAAAAGTGCCAACTTGCTATTAAGTTTATCTTGTGAAATTGTAAACTTGTAAATAATTTCATCCCCTAGACAAAAACTTTCAAGACTGAAGCAATACAAGTTACCACCTCACTTAGAGCGACCAAATTGCATGTGTATTGACTCCATTTTTATTGAGCCTTAGATTTTTATTATGTCTGTCAGTCAGTAAGTTAAAATGTTTGAATAAAATAAAAGAAAGCTATAGAAGATAGAAAGAGGGAAACCAATAGAATTGATTTGATATCATCGTTGGTGAGCTGAGAGTCAGGCATGCCATCCTCCTGAAGTTGGATGAGGATATCCACAAAGTCTTTCTCAGTGGAGCAGTGGTCAGCTTCCCTATGCTCTGCAATTACCTTATCAAATAAAGCATCCAATGCTCCAAAAGTGGCCTTGAATTCTTGAATTTGGCCAGTTAGAAAATCAACCCAACCCAACAATGGAAAGCGATCCCCCACAGTGACAATTCCAAGTTGAATCATCACCCTCCTTGCAAGTTCATTGATCCTGATGTGACAATCATCTGTACTGTACTTGTGTCCAAGAGTACATTTACTGATGATGTTGTTTGCTGTTTCATTAAGCAACTCACTTAGATTCACAGAGGATGAAGCACTCAAGCTTGCTTCACGTATCTTGTTAAGCATTTCCGCAACCTCTTCTTCTCTGATGAGACTAAATGACTGAACCCTTTTGGGGCTCAGAAGTTGACGGACACATATTTTTCTTTTCTGTTTCCAGCTTTCTCCATAGGATGCAAAAGCAATGTTATTACATCCATACAGTAAATGTTTTGCTGCTGCAATTTGGGGCCGGTTTGAGAAAGTTACGTCATTAGTTTTCATGATTTCCCTGACCACATCTGCAGATGAAACCACCAAAGTTGGAGTCTTCCCCAACTGCAACAACATCAGAGAACCATGCTTCTGTGAGAGGGCTCTAAAAGAACGGTATGGCAATGTGCCTACCTGATGAAGATTGCCAATGATTGGTAGCTTTCTTGGGGATGGAGGCAGATTCAAACTCGGTTTCATTTTGGCTCTTGCTAACTTAAACACAATAATAGCAAGAAAAAAGCAGAAAAGGTATTGGGGTGAAGTAGAAGAAAAGAAAGCTGTTTTAAGTTGCTCATGTGGCCATTGTATAGAAGCCATTCTTTATCTAACCACACCTGGCTAACACACACTATAACATATATATAGGCATGGCCTTCGTCATGGTATACTTTTGTTCATTGTCTCTTAATATGATCCGTACAGGTACTAATAGCAAACATTAGATACAATAATGTTGTTTGTGCAATACTACTGTTATTGGAAAATAAATTTTTCACACTCCATTGTGTATCTATTAACATTACGAGTAATAACAAACATACTGTCGAGATTCTGTTTCCAATTTCAACTGTCTCACAGATGGGTACTAGTAATGAATATGATTTTATATAGTCATTGATATGTACTCTTATCAATGTTCGTTAAATATACCTCTCAAGTAGTTTATAGTATTACAAGGTTATTGAAATATCTAATTATGATTAATTTTTTCTTAAATGATCAAAAATAAATGAATCTGTCTATACAATTATCAATATATATTTGAGGGGGTTAGGATATGACATATGATAGTAAGATATGGTAGTATTTTTATGTTAAGGAAAAGGTGAGTTAGGAAGTGTCAAGGATAGAATAGAGTTTTTCTTTTTTTACTCTTTATATGTAATATAATAATATATACAATATATAATATTATTATATATAAAATAAAAATATAATATGTATAACAAAATAATAAATATAGTTATATATATTAGTTTATATAATATGTATAACAAATATAGTTGTAATATATGATAATATATATAACAAAATATACATACATATATATATATAGATATATAAAATTTGCAGCCAGACATATATATATATAACAAAATATACATATACATATATTAACTTTCTTAATGGATGTTGGGAGGAGATTTTGCAGCCAGACAATTATAATTTTTTAACATTACTGAGCTGAAATTTAAAAAGTGATGTACATGATACTATTCACTTTAGTAGGCCAGCCTATTTTTTACCTTCATCCATGTGCCATTAATCGAAGAAAAGGATATATTTAGATTAGGAATGTTTAGAGGACGGGGCAAGATCAGTACATGCACTATCTCTCTTGCTCTCTTGCTACTTGTCTTCTTGTTGGATAAGTATCCTCTTTACCTACTCCATTATATATTTTTAAGTAAATTTTCTGTTAGAGACTTTCTTCTCTTATATTAAAATAATTTTTTAATATATTTAATATAACATGCGAGTATTATATTGTTATATGATTTTATGATAAAATACTTAATTTAATCAATTTAATTTAATATTGTAAATGAATATTTTTAAAATATATATTTTTTATTTTTCTTTTATTTCTTATTTTTAAAATTTTGTATAAAAATAATAAAATAAAAAGTTTTTTTTTACTATTTCTACACAAATATTTAAAATAAAAAATAAAATTAAACAATTTCACATTTTTTGTAATTAAAAGTGAAATAAAAAGTACTTTCTTAAACCAAACCATCCTTATTTTTGTTGAAACTTGTTAAACTTGATAAATTAATTATTAAACTAATTGCTAAATAGAAAATAGCATAACAAACATGGTTATATAATTTTTTCATTATATATATGCGCGCATAGGTAATTATAGTTTTCGGTTGTTTTAGATAATTTTGAATTCTTATAACTTTTGTTTAAATATCAAAATATTTTATTAAGAGTTAAAATAAATCATTTAATATTAATAGAAATTTTTTATTAAAATAAAATATAATATTAAATAGGAAAGTAAATAAAAATAAATAATATTGAGGATAAATTTTAAAATAATAATAATAATAAGTTATAAACTTAAAAGCGTGCCACTTCCATCTATTTACTATGCAACGTGCATTACACGTAAGATATGTAACATTGTTACACAATCTATTTACTATCTAAGGAAAAAAAAAACAAATCAAAGGTGGGTGCCACATTCCATCATATAGTTACATATAGTACAATCTATTTACTATCTAATTAAGGGAAAAAAAATCAAAGGTGGGTCCCACATTCCATCATATAATTACATATAGTACACGTCCTTGGAACCAGAGGACAGTCGTTGATGGCTAGAGGAGGACAATATTACATTTCCATCATATAATGGGGAATATTGAAATTTTACATAAATTCATAATAAATATATTCAAATTTAATTTGTATGACAGTATTGAAAATTTTATATATATACACAATAAATATGTTGAAACTTAATTTATTAAATATATTTTATTGCAAAATAATTTAAATTATTTCTTCAATAACATTATAAATAAATTATTTTTTAAATTCTTTATTCATTGCATAATACACCTCAATTATATTTTCCATATCGTAGGAGATTTAAGTTTTAGACGAAAACATAATCATTTCTACATGTTGAGGAATAAATTTTCAAGATAATGTTTTTCGACATTTGATAAGGTATCTTTATGAGTATAATTAAGAAACTAATCCTAGAGTTAGGAATGGTAGTCAAGTAAATATATTCTCAGAGTAACGATTCTTAAATTCCTAATAAACTAAAGTTTGTATAAAACAGTTCACTTTCATTACAATTAGGTATCATATGGTAAATGATATAATAAATATATTTAATATATAATGTTTATTAAGTATTTTGCATTTTAAGAATATTTTTAAATTCAAACACGTAATTTTAATTTATCTTTTAAAAAAATTAATATCTACATTTTCGTGGGAAAAATAATTTATATATAAACTAATAAAATTAATAAAACATGACTTATAAACATTATAGATGAACATGAATTGCACGTGCGATATGTTGCGAAAAGTAGTAAAGTTAAGGTGTTTTTTCATTAATTATTTAAATATAATAATAATACAACATTGTTATTTCAAATACTCCAACTAGAGTATAATATTATTATGAATTTCACATCAAATAGAATAAACAACTTAATAAAATATTTAAATCATAAAACTCAGTTCCCGCACTTAATGAATTAATCTAGTTTGTTTGTTTTTTTTTCTTGTGTTGAAGTCATAATATGTGTTGTATGATGTTTCTAACAAAGTTGATTTCATACAGGATCTCATTCTAGTTTAAGTGCTTGAAGTATTGCATTATCATTATATGAGTAATGAGAACGTACAGTATACATTATTTCATTGACTAAGTCTATTTGTAGTGGCTGTAGGGTGCAGCAATCCATCCACCCATTCCAAAAAGTGATTGATCCATTTCGATACATCCAAGTTGTACCAACTATGCTAGCTAGTATCCCTCTATCAATCAAATATTGTTGTTGGATCTAGTTCTAAACAAATTAAATTATATTGTTCGGAATAGCAAGGGTCGAGCTTAGCATGATGATATTTTGATTTTGGTGAGGTTGCGGAAGTAGAGTACATTTTCAATATAATTAGCTTTTGAATGAAAGATAGGGAATTTTTATCATTGCATGACTACAAAACTAAATGGAAAACTTGATCACACATTTATTAGGCTCACACGCCCTACCTTCGTATCATGACCAAAGTTACAATACATGTCAATATATTATCATTATATATATTAATGTCAAATTTTAATTATATTAATCTTAATTTTATATAAATTATATCATACTTTTATATTTTTGGAATCATTTAAAAATATTTAATTTATATAAATTATAAAAAAAATAAGAATAATAATGTTAGAGTACATTGTTGGTTGAACATAGCTCAGTTGGTTAAGCATGAATGATATAAATTTTTTGGTACCATCTTTAATTCTTATGGATAAAAAAAATGTGCATTAATTACATCATAACTTCAATGGTTGTGCTAAAACTTCATTATTGCTTCACACAAAAAGGAAACGAACCACCTATAGAATCATATTAGTAGTATGTGTATCTCTACATTTTTCCATAACTAAAATTTTCTTATGTATAAGTTAAAAATAAGTTTTGGATAAGCTAATATGAAAGAATTTTTATAAGTTAGCTTATGCTTAAGCTAATTTTAGATTATGGAAAAACTTATTTGATTTTCTTTTCTTATATTTATTTTACTATAAGTGTTTATAGAAAAAATTATCCCAATTGACCCTTAACCTATTTTTCGTGTGTTCTAAAAGTAGAAGTAGGAGTTTAAATTTAAAGAATGTTTGAATTGATTATATACAAACCTTCTATTGCACGATTATTATTAGGGCATTTGACTCTCGTGAATTCATCATTTAGTCAGGTTTAAAGTTCTTTACACCTTTTTGAGAATGTATTATTTGGATATTAAACTTATATGTTTTCTCACAAACTCAACAAGTGTTGTCAACCAAGTTACACAAATTAAATTATAGTTATAGACACTTATAATTAGATGTAAATCAATATATAAAAATTTAATTGTTAATCGTCCAATATTTTCTTTGGCAATAGTTACCACCAATTTTTTAAGCATGTATTTCTTCAATAAATTAATTTAAGTTACTTATTTCAAATTCTAATATAACAAAAAAATAGTGCCTTTTTTATTTCAGTGAAACTTTATATGCAACTTTAGAGAAATAAAACTATTAATTATGTTTGTTTCACTATAAAAAAAATTATAAATACATAAATTTTGTACATGTATAAAACAGGGAATGATCTATACAAATGCAAATATCTTACTTGTGTACACACACATATTGAAGAACAAGTGTAAATAGGAATTCTCATAATGAATTGAAATGTGTAAGTTCAACAACATGTAGGAGGAGGAGGAAAGGATTCTATCTCAGTCTATCAAGAGGGTTCATAAATATTACTTCTATTATGCAAGAAAGACAAATCTCATCTAGATCACTCGTATCCTTTTCATGACCTTTTTTATATCCAATTACCAACTTTACAATCACTCTGAGGAGGATTTTATCTCACTCTATCAAGAAGGCTCATAGATATTATTTCTATTATGCAGGAAAGACAAATCTCATATAGATCACTCGTATCCTTTTCATGACATTTTTTATGTCCAATTACCAACTTTACAATCACTCTATTACAAGTGACATTTGATAACATTAAAACATATAACTGGTCATGTTAGGAATCATAGTGACTTTAGGTCTAAGGACTGTATACACCATAGTCACGTTAAGAATCGCTTATGGCACTTTTATAACTCTTATATGCATCATTCTCATGCTGGGTTAATCTAGTACATTATTACACCAATCATGTACCCATGCAAAGACTTGATATCTCATACCTATGACCTATAGTACACAGTCGTCAATCTACTCACATGTTAGTCTTAGTGCACTATTGTTATCCTTATTAACAATACTTGACAAAGGATCTTTTAAGAATAGTATTGAAAAAATTACTCTACAAACTTTATTATTATGTTTAAATATATACATAATAAATGCATTATCATTAAATAAGATACAAAAACTAAATCATAAAGTATTGGTCATAAGGGCTTACATCATCACATTGTTTTGTGAGTTGTGTGAGCGGTCATTTGCTAATCAAGGCTTTGGATCCATAATTGTGTATTAGTTCTAATAATTAGAAATAAAACAATGGTTGGAAACATTACCTAACTTAAATACATTGACTTATGCATTTATTGGTTGGAATTAGGTTTCTCCAAAAATCTAATGTTTTTAGTAGGTTAAACTCTTAATAGCTTGTTTATGGGTTATTAATCAATAACAAGAGTAGACAAAAAAATCATCTTAATGTGGAAAGAGAGATTTTATTAGAGTTCATTGATAATTATAATTAATTATCTAAAAAGGAAAAATACACCTTAGAGTTGATGATCACCTTAGAAAATTAAAACCTAGATTATACTGTTGGAAATATTATAAATATTTAATAAGATATGATAGGTAACTCATTAAGAGGTTACATATATCTAAATATCTCATTAAGAGATCGTGAATATCGTAGAACCTAATGAACTTCCAAATTTGGTAGGTCCCTCTCGACTTGACGATCACAATTATTTACAATGGGCACAATATATTTGTACTACTCTCAAAGGGCGCAAGAAGTTGAGTCATATTGAAGGAAGTGATATACCTAGAGATGATCCAAAGTTTGAAGTGTGGGATGATGAGGATTATTTCATTATGACATGGCTATGAAACTCTATGATTTTGGAAATAAGTCATAATTATATATTTTATTCCTTTGTTTGTGAGATATGGGAGAATCTTATTGAGACATATTCAATGAAAAATGACTATGTTGCTTGCTATGATATTGAAAGTAAGATCTTTTAAATCTAGACAAGGAACCCTCCTAGTAATAGAGTACTATGGGACTCCGAATGGATTATGGATTGAGTTGGACCAGTACCAAGGATTGAAGATGTGCAAAGTTGATTCTATTACATACACTGGGCTCATTTAAAGGAGGAGAATCTTTAAGTTCCTCCTTGTCTTGAATTCTGAATACGATCCTATTCGGGTTCATATTCTAGGCAAGGTTCCCTCTTTATCTGAGGTATTTTTTATGATGCAGAGTGAAGAGGCCCAACAATCAATCATGCTTGATAAAGGAAGTTCCAACATAGGATTTGTCATGGTGACAGGAAAAGGTTTCACAATAGGATCAACAAGTTCCACAAAAGGATCAACCTCCGAATGAAAACCATTCACAAAGAGTAATCGTGGAGAATACTACATGTATTGCAAACAACCAAAACATACCAAGGATACTTGCTACAAGCTTTATGGAAAAAAGAAAGTTCTTGAACAAATAGATGGAAATAAAGGCTCAACTCAGATGTGCGTGAATCAAACAATCTTCAATAAGGATAATGTAGTTGAACATCCTTCTACCTACAACATGACCAAGATATTCAAGCCTTTAGTAAGGAGGATCTGGACTACCTTCAAGCCATCCTAAACTCAACAAGTAAGTCTCTTGACTCATGTGCCTTGACCATGAAAGGTAAGAGCTCATTAAATATTTTTGAATCAATTCCACAAAGCATCTGAATCCTTAATTTTGGGACAACAAATTATATGACCCTTCCTTCATATTTTACATCATACCTTAAAGTATCCAAAAAGCAACACATTATTGTTGCTAATGGAAATCATGTTCCTATTGTTGGATCTAGCAATGTCCAACTTCAGTCTTCTTTATCCCTACATAATGTTCTTCATATTCCTAAACTAGCTAACAACTTTATCTCTATACATAGGCTTATACAAGATTGGAATTGTGTAGTAACATTTTTTCGTTCTCATTGTGTTATTCAAGAACTTACAATGAGGAGGATGATTGGAGTTGCTAAAGAGTAAAGTGGGTTATACTATAACATACAAAGATAGGTAACAACACCAATAAGGAAGATTTGCCTTCCAGTCAATAGGCAACCTCAGAAACTTAGACAACTTCTCAAATTTGGCTTTACCATAAACGTCTTGGACATCCACTATTTAGGTTACTTAAGACAATGTTTTAACATTTATTTACAAAAGGGTCTCTCAAGTCCTTTAAGTGTGATGTTTGTCAATTTTCAAAACACCATCGTGCAACATTTTCTCCTAGTAATAATAAAAGTCTTGAACATTTTGACCTTATTCATTCTAATGTGTGAGGATCAACCAGTAACTTTGTATCGGGGGCTAAGTGGTTTGTATCGTTTATTAATTATTATACCCTTGTGACATGGATATTTCTTATGAAACATAAATCAGAGGTTTGTCAAATATTTGTCGATTTTTTTCGTCTTGTCAAAAACCAATTTGATAAATCTATTAAAAGACTATGGTTAGACAATGGTACTGAATTTGTAAATCTTGAGTTCTCCAAGTTTCTTAAAGATAATGGTGTAGTTCATGAATTGACGTGTATGAATACTCCTCAACAAAATGGAATTGCAGAAAGGAAAAATCGTCATTTCCTTAAGGTTGTTAAAGCCCTCCTCTTCCAAGATGTCCTAATTGCCACCTATCTCATCAACAAGTTACCCACTCGTGTCTTAAACGGTATTAGTCCAACTAAACATATGTTTTCCTTCTTTCCTTCTTCTTCCCTAATGTTAAGCTTACCAAGTCGTGTCTTTGGGTGTGTTGTCTCTGTCCACTCTCATAATCCACTTTCGTGGGAGTTAGAACTTAGAGCTATCAAATGTGTTTTCATTGGTTATCTTTCAAATAAAAAGAGGTTTAAGTGTTATCATCCTCCGAGTCGTTAGGTCTTTGTCTCAATGGATGTTAATTTTCATGAAACACAGTCATTCTTTGTTAGCCCTCCACTTTATGGGAGAAGTTATCTAGAAGTCAAGTTTGTCATCAAGTCAAAGCCTGTCATCGAATTAGAGCATGTCATTATTGAGTCATTACCTATTCCTACTCAGGATGTTCAAGTTCAAGAAGTCACAAAACCCACTCTAGTCCCACAACAAGTCCAATTGTCTGAGCCGGAAATAAGCATTCTTGAGAACCCCATTGAGGATGTTACTGATGACATGTTTGCTTTGAGAAAAGGGAAACGATCATGTGTCAAGTATCTTATTTCTTAAATTGTGTGTACTGACCATCTCTCTATACAACATTAGAGTTTTATTGTTGTCATTGATGCAATCAAAACACCTACATTAGTATAGGAAGCTTTGAAAGATGAGAATTGAGTTCAAGTTATGAAAGAAGAGATGAAGGCATTAGAAAAAAAAAATCAACTTGGTAGATTATTGATAGACCTAAAGACAAGAGTTGTAGGTTGTAGATGGATATACACTTTGAAGTGTAAATCTGATGGGACCCTTGACCGATACAAAACAAGATTGGTTGCTAAATGGTATACACAAACTTATAGAATAGATTATTAGGAAACATTTTCCCTTGTAGTAAAGATGAAGACGGTAAGAGTTATTCTTTCCTTAGCCACCCATTTTGGTTGGAACTTACAACAGTTTGATGTTAAAAATGTCTTCCTTCATGGAGACCTAGAAGAAGAAGTCTACATGAAGATTCCCCCAAGATTCTATTCTCATAATGAAAAGAATAAGGTATGCAGACTTAGAAAGACATTGTATGGACTTAAACAGTCTCCCCAAGCATGGTTAGGAAGATTTGCTCAAGTCATGATATCTCTAGGATATAGGCAAAGTCAAGGTGATCATACTCTCTTTATAAAACATTCTCCTGATGGTAAACTTACTCTTTTCCTAGTCTATGTAGATGATATAATTGTTATAGGTGATGATGAGATTGAAAAACTAACTCTAAAAGAAAAGCTAGCAACACAATTTGAAATGTAGGAGTTAGGAAAACTTAAATAGTTCTTTGGGATAGAAACTGCATATTCCAAACAATGTATCTTTATCTCCCAAAGGAAGTATGTACTCGATCTCCTCAAAGAAACAAGAAAATTGGGATACAAGACCTCATAGGTACCTATTGAGCAGAACCATAGGATTGGGTGTGAAGAAAATCCAACTATAGGGAAGTCCCAATATCAAAGATTGGTGGAGAAATTGATCTACTTATCCTACACTAGGTCAGATATTGCCTATATTGTTAGTGTAGATAGCCAATTTATGCATGATCCCAAGGAAATGCACCTTTAGGCAGTTGAAAAGGATCCTCTAATATTTGAAGGCAAGTCCAGGAAAAGGACTTTTGTTCAGTAAATAAGGTACATTATCGATGGAAATATATACAGATGAGACTATGAAGGATCAGTTGTAGATAAAAGATCCACTTCTGGATATTGTATGTTTTTGGGAGGAAATCTAGTAACATGGAGGGGCAAGAAACAAAATGTGGTTGCTCGATCTAGTGCAGAAGTAGAATTTCAAGACATCGCACCTGATATATGTGATGGATTGTGGATAAAGATTATTCTTGATGAACTAAAAGTTAAATACAAAGGATCTATGAAGTTGTTCTATGACAACAACTCAATTATTTGTATTGCCTATAATCAAATCCAATACATGACAAAGACAGAGATTGATAGACACTTCATTAAAGAAAAAATGGACAGTGGACTTATAGTCACAACACATATTACTACAAGGCTCCAAGTGACAGATGTTTTCACCAAAGGGCTTCTTACATCTAGATTTCAAGAACTCAATGGTAAGTTGAGAATGATTGATATTCATTTACCAACTTGAAGAGGAGTATTGGAGATATTATAAATATCTAATAAGATAGATAGGTAACTCATTAAGAGATTACAAATATCTAAATATCTCATTAGGAAATCATAAATATCGTAGTTTATTTATAATGGTTATCTTTATTTTTTTTGTTATTCATATTATCTTTAAATAATCTTTATCCTATAAAAAGAAATATTAAAAATTATATTATTCAATTCAATCAATACACAATTTTTTTTACACAATTTTTTTTACCCTATATTTATACCTTCGGACTATAAACTTTTACTATTTAATTTTTATCATTTTTTTAATTATTATTTTCTTTTAATTAAATTTCCTATTAAACTCCCTCTTATTTTACTATTCTTGTTTTTAATCTTATAAAAGAAGCGATCAATCCATCTAGGTTCGATCAACTCTCCATTTTGCTAAATTATTTTTTTGAAAAGAGTAGGAATTAAAATTTGTTAATTGACATGTCATGACTAGAAAGTCTTGTTACTACATTTTAAATTGATTATCATATAATTATCTAAAAAATATTTTATAAATCGATTTTTAGTAAAATCTAGAAAATATTTTTTAGATTATTTTTGTAATAACCGATATATAAATTATTTAAAAAATTAATGTAAATTTCCTATTTAAAAACGTTTTTTTATACTAATAAACAGTGTGGCTACTACTTGGACACCTTAGGCCAACTTGATCCTTGATCCAAAACCAAACTCTCTCCTTTGCTAACCCCAAAGGCATGCCCATCAAGCCCAATCAAGAGATGGCCTAAAACATAATCACCCTTAGAAAGAAAGCTTAATCACCGCTTAGAAAATAAAATTTTTAAACTTCCTTTAATAAATTAAAGTCTAGCCATATATTTCTTCACCTAAGCACATAAAATCACACAAAAATAAATTTGAGTATAGTTATCACTTAAGCCCATCACACATAATTTTTTTTTATGAAAACTCTATTTATTATAATTATGTTTAGGTTACATAACAATTTCTTTCCTAGAGATTAACTGAAATGTTCCTTATAAAGATCAAACAAAAATAAGTGTTACATTTAGAGACTAAACTTATAATTTTACTATTCAAAGTCACTGCCATATCATTTTTCATAGGGTAAATATATATTAGGTCACTTATAAGTCTAAAAAATAACATATATTAAATTAATAACGATTTTATATAAAAATTTATTTAACTTTTTTATATAAAAGTGAAATTAAAAACAAATGTATTATTATTATTATTATTATTATTATTATTATTATTATTATTATTATTATTATTATTATTATTATTATTATTATTATTATTATTATTATTATTATTATTATTATTATTATTTACAGGTGAAAATTTTTAAAATTTTAAAAATAATTTGATTTTTAATTGATATTATATGATTTTAAGGTAATTATTATAAAATTAATAAATTTTATACGTTAATTGCATAATCTATTTTTTTAAAAGTTTAATTAATTTTTTTATCTAAATATAAAACTTGTTACATGTTATCCCTCTAATTAGGTGTGGAAATTGGAATCCATGCATCTGGTTGCACGTGGAGGACTATAGGTTGGCAACGTCTCAACCTCAAATCCCCCAAACAGAAGAATAGAACACAGATCTGGCATCTCTGCGTGTTCATATTTTTGTTGCAATTTATTGACATTTGCAATTCCAACTCTCAAAATTCTGACATGCAATTCTCAATCCAACAAAAGATTCTCATTACGGTTTCCCACAAGCAATTAATTAATTAATTAAAATACTGAATTTGATGTACTTTCTTTCTCATATAATATAATTATTTTTACAATTATTATTATTTTCCTTGGATTGGAGCTGGGTTTCTTGCGGTGAGAGAAACCCTGATTCTCTCTCTGGTTTGGGAACATCTGGGTCTCTATACCCTTCGGATTTCCAAGTTAAATTTTGAAACTTTGGACGAAGATGGCGTCTGGGAAAGTGGGAAAAACCAATTGGGTCCAAAGAAAGATCACCGATCCCCTTCTCAACATTATCCGCAGGTACTCTTCGAACTTTTCGCTTTTTCACATCTCTCTCTCTGATCTACTATTCATTTGTTCTGAATCATTGCTGTGTGTGATTTGATCAATCTTCAATTTTTTTTTTTAATTTGGTTTTCCAATGCAATTTGTTCTTCATTCATTTTTAATTTGTATAATATGTGAAATAATACATTCATTTTAATTTGTATATAAAAATGAATTATATGTGGTATAAGAGGAGTGGTGGAAGTATAATTTCGTGGGTGTACGTTGTGATGGACATCAGAGTGACAAAATAATATAGAGTAACTAAAATTATATTTAAAAAAAATAGAAATTGATACATAATAAGGAAAAAATCACGCACAAGACTAAAGAAATATTGTACAAGAAGAAAAGAATTACACACACTTTTTAATGAGAGAAATACTTAGAAACTCTCTCTTGGATGGGATTATCAAACTCATGGAAGGGGTTGTTATTTATAGCCAAGGATGTGTTAAAACATTAAATTCATGGCTAAAATTTGTACCCTTCAACCAATTTTTACAGCCTTGTGTATGTAGTTTTTAACTTCTATGCTACAAAGGTGGCTTTACAGTCTACAGTTTCACATTAAAAAGAGAAAATTTTTAGGTGACCTTATTGATGTTTGGCTATGTTCAGACATGGTTGTTGTTTCTGTAATTTAATTATTTTTCTCCATCCTCTGGGAAGCAATGTAAGAATGTGTTTTTTTGCTGAATAATGAAATATCAAATGCTTTTATGGAGCTGAAATTGTCATGTTTTGTCTTTGAAATCTTTGACTGTCTATTATTTGTTATGACAATTAGGCTTCTGAAGACTACTTTAGTTAGATAATTTTGGTACTTCCTTTTTTTCAGAGGAGCTGAACCAAAGCAGTTGGCTTTCTCTGCTGCTCTTGGTATTACATTGGGGGTATTTCCTATATGTGGTATGTTGTAATTAACACATCTGGAATTATATTGTCATTTATGTTGGAATTGACTTTTACTAGCCAAAGAACAATCTACATCATGTTGAGAGTTATGAACTTGAAGTTTTACTCTTATAACTAAGATCTTATTGCTCATTTGCTTGCTGGCATGTAGATTGAATAGGATATTGTTTGTTGTCCAGCATTTATGCTCAGCAACTTTACAAATTTAAATTGATCTTCCTGCTTATTTAAAATGTGATGCATGTATCACAATAGTCGAAAGTGGAGACCCTTCTCCCCATTCATGTATTTGAGTGAAATGAAGAGTTGAAGAATCTGAACAGCTTTTGAATTATAAGGGGGGGGGAGGATAAATGTAGAATGTTACTATGTGGTATGTAGAGCATCACTTATATATTTGGGTCCAAACTGCAGACAAGAAAAATGGCTTTGGCTACATGATTAGTGAGTTATTTTCTAACTCAGTAGGCATCTTTGAGAGGTGATGGCTTCCAATATGTTAGGCATAGAACCAACTAAAGGGAAACTTCATGCTGCATTAACTTTTGAATTAGTGAAAAATGAAAGGAGAAATGACCAACTTGGTCAGCCACATGGAATATTTGAGTTTTGGCTGGATGTCAGCATAATTTCAATTGACAGGAGAAGACTAAATATTCTTCATGAAAGGCCGTTTTTTCATAAATATCTTTTCTTAACAAATGCATTCAGGATTCTGATAGAGCAAAATAAAACTATTTTTTTATATCATGTCAACCAATGTATATCGCCCCAGTGTATTAACCACAGAGGAAATCAACCAATCATTAAGATTATTTGATCAAATATAAAAACATAATAATAGTTGATACTGACACCAGATACACAATAAAGTTGTATGTACTATTACTTGTTTTTGTATGCAGCATTGTTGAAAATAATGTATATAATTTTTTTTCCAGTTTGATTAGCATGCTTGGACATTAAATTGATTAACATAATATATAATATTGGTTAATTTTATTTTACTTTAGTTAAATGAAAAATGGACTTGGTTAATAAGGGATTTTTGGGAATTGATTCCTAATGATAAATATGTTGATAAGTTGAGAATACTACCATCACCCTAAAATTAGCCAGGTTTACCAGCTGGGTCTTTTCCCAAAAATGAAATTTGACTGTTTGCATAGAGTAATGATTTTCTTTGTCAGAATATTTTAAAGTGGTTTCCAACAGAAATGGTAAGTAGCTGTTCATCCAGGTTAATGTCTCTGATGGGATTTGGCTCTCTTACATTATTCATCTATTTGCCATGAGGTTTGAACAATCAATATTAAATTAGTTAGTCTTGCATTACAACCTCTAGGTAATCACAGTTCAGTATTGGTAGTCATCTAGCATAATCAGTTTAGTGTTTCTCTCTCTCATTCTAATTTCCAAAACTATGTCTTTCCTTTAACTCTATAGATGCAGCTCATGGAAAATGCAGATTTGACTAACATAATCTCTGTTGGAGATCCCCCATAAACTAGTGACAAAACCAAAATAGTTTATATAAGTGGGAGCTAACTCTTACCTCTTGAGCTATTTTTTGGGCTTGAGTTAGGCCAAAACTCAAATTGTAAGATGGTATTAGAGCCTATTCTAGCTATTGTTATTGTGTTTATCAGGCCATTATCAAACCACTCGCAAATGTCCAGTCCTGCAAACTTCACGCTTGAAATATCCAATGCCCAATGTGAGGGGGTGTGTTAGAGATCCCTTATTGACCAGTAATATGACCAAAATAGAGTATATATACGCAAGGACAATCCTTACCGCTTGAACTAACTTAGTGGGATTAAGTTAGGCCTTGAAACTAAATTCTAAGATGGTATCAAAGCCTATTCTAGATCCATTGTTGGGCCACCTTCATTGCCATGATCCAAGCTGACAGCCATGGCCATTAGGGTGGGTGTGTTGGAAAGGCACCTTAATTGTGGTCATCCTTAGCCTACTTTAATTGTGGTCTCTTCGAAACACCTTCATTGTAATAGGTATGAGGGGGGGGGGATGTTCCTACATCGATTAAAGATATGACTTATATAGAGCTTATAAAGCTTAGACAGTCATCATTTTACAAGCTGAGTTTGTAGGATTGAGCTAGATCTTAAGCCCAAATTGTAAGAATTCCAAAATTGTATCTGATTTCAAGATTGAGAAGCAACTACATATTTAAATTGAGTATAAAGTGATTCAACCTACCAAATGCATCACAAAACAATCAAAAGATATCTGAGAAAATATAATGATGTGAAATGTGGCAATTCTTCTGTAATTTGTTAGACATGCTTATGTTTTTTCAAATAGGTGTCACTGTATTCCTCTGCGGGATGGCTATTGCATTGCTTGGATCACTTTGCCATGCTCCAACTGTAATGCTAGCAAACTTTATTGCTACTCCAATAGAGTTGAGGTAATATGCTTTCCTTGCTGTCTTTGTATCTACTTTCCTTCTCTATGGTGAACCATTGTACTTTTATTTTGTTGGTCACGTTACAATCAAGATATTTTATGCAAATATATTGTAAACATCTTTTGACTTTAAATTTTGTCAGAAGGGGTCTTTTTTCTTACTTTAATTTCTTATTGAAAACATTTTATTTTCAAATCTAATTGCATCCTAGGAAGACAAATAGAGGTTTTTGTGATAAGTTGATCAAATGAAAGATTGACCCTTTAGGAAAACCTAAGAAAACTAATGATAAACCTATTAAAAAAGATTTTACTCTAGTTTTATTGAAAATATTTTTTTTGGTAGAGTCCAATGGCATTGATTGATCCATATAGCAACCTAGTGGAATATGGTTTAGTTGTTGTTTTGTTATTGCATCCTAAGAGTTAAAAAGGGTTGGACTACATATATGGTGTAAATAATGTTAACAAGGAAACATGTTTTTGCTTTCAGATAAAGGGTTTCTAATAGGAAATTCATTTTGTATTAAAATTTTTCTCTACAAAATAAATGCATACAGATATTCTTAATTATACCTATATGTCTTTTCATGCCCCCCATTATGTTATGTGTTGGACATTTAGGTTTTGTTTCATAATCAATTTTATGTATATACATATTTATGTATTGATTTTATTCTTGTTCGTACATTGATTTTTGCTTTTATTCTGTATTTCAGTCTGGTCGTACCCTTTCTACGCTTTGGTGAGGTTATCTCTGGTGGACCTCATTTCCCTTTAACATCTGATGCTTTGAAGAAAGTTCTTACTGGTCAAGCTTCGCGTGATGTCATATTAAGTGTTGCCCATGCGGTAGGTGCCACTGTACCATAATATTTTCTTGTGCATTTATCAGAAACATATAGATATGGACATGAAACACCAAATCAATTTATTCATTTTCTTCTTCTTTTCCCATATGTGCCATTTTACTGTAGTTTAAGTTTGAAATGGACCATTGACCTATTTCACAGATTTTTTATTATACGGTAATCATTCTTGTTGCAGTGTTTTTATTTTTTTTTCGTTTCAATTTTTTTAACAAAGATTTTAGAAATTGCCTCAACTGTGACTCAGATAGACTCATCCCATACACACATTTTTAGTTGTATATCCTATTTTTCTAACAAGAAAGACAGTATGTCCTCATCTAATGTTGATCCCTGATATTTTGTAAACTAGCTATATTTTATGCTTTTCATTGTATCATGTAATTTATTGCACCTTTAGTCTTTTTTACTTTAACCGACGTACTATATATACCAGACAAGCCAATTACCAACTACATTGGTACATTTGTTTGTTACTTTCTTGGGATGAATGAGGAGTCGAGAAAAACAGGTCAGAGGGTGGAGAGGCTGGAAACAATGAGAAAGGAGTTAGCTAGGTTTTTGTTTCATTTTGGATGCTCAAGTGGAACAACAATGTGCTGTGCTCAGTCATTTTGGACTTTTTTTATAAACAAGACCATAATTTACTGTACTGAAAAATTGAAGCCACGCAAAAGTGGGACAGGTAATAAAAAGCACAACTTTGAAGGCACAATTCTCAGTGTTTTGGTTTACTTTGATTTGTGGCCTGTTGTAATAGTCTTAAAATCTTATAAATTATAATTATGCAGGGTTACTTAGATAAATTTATTTTTACTTTCATTCCTAATTGTATTTATGACATTCCCTTGTTAAGTCCTGTATCTGGGAATGAGTTCCTGTTATTTTGTTGGAAATGAATTTTGTTTTATTTCTTAGTTTTTCTTATGGCTTTAGTATTATAATAGAAAGTCTCAATCCTTATTAGGTTTCTGTTCCCATTCTGTGCATGATAAGTTATAGGAGGTCTATTTAAACCTACCTTCATAATGATTTCTTTTGCCAATTTTCAACTTTATGAGTTAATTGAGTTGCTATCATCTTTGTTGTATGGGAATTCTTAGGAACCGTATGTGCAAGTCTAGGTTAAATATTACTTTCTTCTCCTCAATCTCTACTACTTATATTTTAATTATAACCCTGCTAAGACTTGCTTGAGTTAAATTTTATATACGATTTCTCTCTTTAAAGTCATTACTCTCTTTTATAGTACATTATATCTCTGCAGGTACTGTTGACTGCATTCAAACAGGCATTATTTATGTCTTATATTAGTGTTTTCTTCTGAACTTATTTTGAATCAAGTATTATAGATAACAGTTATGCACAATGTAATTGACTATTACCACTTAAAATTGAATCATCTTTGTGATACACCGAGAGTAAATCTTTCTATGCTGTATGTTGGAGTGCTTTTGTACCATGTAAAGCAGAAACCTTTTAATTTTCCCTTTGGGTGGGGAAGGGTAGTCTCCTTGTATAGGCTCTGGCATTTCATTATGTGCTTGAATTACCTCATTTTGCTTGATGTTCTTTCCAAAATCTGTAATGCTCAATTTTGAAAATCACTTGTGGATCAAACTTTTGCAGTTATTAGGGTGGCTGGTTGCATCACCATTTATTTTGGGAACTCTATACATTGTGCTTTTACCATGCTTCAAATTTCTGGTTCATAAATTCTCAACTGTTCCTTCAACTCCAAAGAAGCAGCTCCATTCACACACAGAAGTAAAGTTGAAGGTAAGGGATGTTTGACAAAGTAGCAATGAGATCATAGTGACAAAATCTGCTGTCACACTGATCAATCATTCATTCATATGTTCTTGCGTGACAAATAGTACATAGTTAACAAAGACTTGTCACTGTTTATAATGCTGAGATTTATGCATCCTGTTTGTAAACAAAGTATGTGTAAAGTATATTTTGCGATGTGATTTGATTACCAAATTAGTATATTGTTATTAGGAACGGGACAATTGAAGATCATAAGGAACATGGATTTCAAATTCTTCAGAATTCAGATAGGCTAAATTGAAAGTGCCTTTTGCAGTCGGTAATTTTGCTTTCACCAAAATCAAATCTGGTATTGCAAGCGTGTGGATCAACTGACATGGAGTTCTTTCAATTTAACTTAGTGATTTTGAGTTTGAGTTCTGAGTAATTAGTTGTGTTAAATATTTGGAGAGAGAAGTATATGAAAAGTAGTTTTATCCGGCTTAAGCAGAATTGTCTCCAGTAGATAATAATTGTAATCTTTATATAAAAAAATTGGCATAATGTTCTTAGTAGAATGTTTTACTCATGTTTCATACAATCACTATTATTTCATGAAGTTTCTCCTCCGTTTGTACTAGCTTATTGAAAAACAGAAGAAAAAATTAGATTCATATTTATAAAAAATTAACAAGAAAAAGAAAAAGAAAATTAGATCTGATTTCTTATATTAAAAAATGCTATTCTTGCAAATTAAGCTCAAACAAACTAGTTTTTAAAAATATTTAAATATATCTTTTGTCATTTAAATTTAGATTAATTTTGATTTTAAAAATTATAGTCTTCTAAAAATAGTTCTTTGTTAACCTGATTTACAAACCAAATTGATTCGTAATGAAGCTTACTTATTTAATAGTTATCCAATATAAAAAAGAAAAAAATAACATATGAAGAATAAAAAAATCCAATATAAAAAAGAAAAAAATAACATGAATAAAAAACAAAAAACATTCATGTAATGAATATAAACCTAAGTAATTTGATAGTTATCTTTAATTTGATGTGTTATTTATATTTGATTTTTTTTAAAATTAGTTTAGTATTTCTCAATGTTATCTTAATTAAACATTTTATTTTTATTTTAATAAGATATTCTTAACTCAATTGGAGACTAATTTTCTCAACTAAAGTGTGTCTCCTAAAGAAAGGGGAAAAGAGTGACACTATGTTTCTTTATATTTTTTATAAAAAAAATAAAATAAAATAAGAAAAAAATAGAGGTTAAATAGAAAATGGGAGAAATGTTAAGAACAGTGAATAGTTTAGTAGGTAATTCTGAAAATTATTAGAAAATATAATGGTCTAATAAAAGTATAGACTAAAAATAAGTTATTAAAAATGTATTTCCTTTATATAATTATATAGATTAAGGAATTCAATTATCTATCGACTATATTTTACTTTGTTCGTATTTAACATGTTATACATATATATAAAATATGTGTCGTTGATATTAAATTATTTTTTTGAAATATAAAACACAAAATATTAATCAAATTTATGTATTTTATTTTTTAACATTAACTTAATAAGTCATGTAAAAAGTAAATATTTCAATGAAATATTAAATCATAAAAAAAATATAAAATGTTAATATTTTTATTGACTTGTATAAAGTAAAATCAAGTATTTTAGTAAAATTGTCAACAAATATTCTACTTTCAATTTTAATGTAAACATCCATAATAAGTATATATTAGGAAGGCAAATTGTTTAATTGAATAAATTTTGATTTAAACTATATGGAACGAATTAGAAGTAATTTATTAATCTATTTATATCTATTAAAATTTTATTAAAAAATCAATCTATTTATGTTTCATTAAAAAATTCAACAAATTCATTAATCAACTTATTTTTTATGAATGGATATCCAATCTATAAGTAGAATTTTTTTTGATAACTTTTTAATAAATATTAATATTTAAAAAAATTCTTTAAATGTCTATCAAAGTATTTGTAATTTGGCTTCGACTTTTCTTTAGCCAAAGCATTTTCAACTTGTCTTTAAATGTCTATCAAAATATTTGTAATTTGCCAAGGTTTCTTTAACTCAACCTCGGTCAAAGCATCTTCGACTTGCCTTAAGTCAAAGCATTTTTAGTCTAACCTCAATCAATATCTTTGGCTCGTCTTTGACCAAAACATCTTCGACTTACCTTTAACCAAAGCATCTTTAGTTTGGTTTCAACCAAAGCATCTTCAACTCAACCCTAACCAACATCTTTTGCTCAGTATCGTTCGAAACATTTTCAACTCGACCTCAGACAACATCTTCAACTTGGCCTTTGGGTAGAGCATCTTTGCTCACCTTCAATTGAAGCATCTTTGGCTTGGCCTCAACTGATATCTGTTGCTTGGAATTGTTAGAACATTTTTTACTTGTCTTTGGCTAGAGCAGCTTTAGCTCAACCTTCAGCCAAAACATCTTCACTTGACCTCAGGCAACATCTTCACTTGACCTCAGGCAACATCTTCAACTTAGCATCATCTGGAACATTTTTTATTTAACATCAACCAGCATTTTGACTTGTCCTTCAGTTAAATCATTTTTTACTCGACCTTTTGCCATAACATCTTCGACTTAACCAAAGGCCAGCATCTATAACTTGACATCATTTGGAACATTTTTCACTCGATCTTTGGTTGGAACATTTTGAGCTCTCAACTAAAATTTGCAATTCAACATCTTCAACTCAAACTCAACCAATATCCTTAGCTCAACATCATCAGAAACTTTTTTGGCTTGGTCTTGATCATCATCTTTGACTCGTCTTTGGCCGAAGCATCTTTGACTCACCTTCAGCTAGAGCATCTTCAGTCAGAACATTTTTTGCTTGGTTTCAACCAACATCTTTAACTCTACATCATTTGAAACATTTTTGACTCAGTTTTGGCCAATATCTATAGCTTAGTATCATTCAGAACATTTTTAGGTCGACTTCAACAAGCATCTTCAGCTAGAAGAGAATTTTTAACTTGGCCTCCGCCAACACCTTTGGTTTGGTCTCAGCTAACATCTTTAGCTAAGCATCATCTAGAACTTTTTGGCTCGACCTTAGCCAACATCTTTGATAGAGTCTTTAATTGAGACATCTTTGGCTCGTCTCATCTAAAGCATTTTTGGCTCGACTTCCATAACATTTATGGCTTAGCATCATTCAGAATGTTTTCACCTCAACCTCTGCCAACATCTTTGGCCAATATTCACAACTAGGCATCGTTCGTAACATTTTTGGCTTAACCTTGGCCAACATCTTCAACTCAACCTTCGACTGAAGTGTGTTCAAATTGGCCTCAACCAACATTCTTAGCTTGACCTTAACCAACATCTTTGACTCAGCCTTCTGTTGGAGCATTTTTGGCTTGACCTTCAACTGAAGCATCTTCAACTCAATCGAAGGCTAACATTTGTAGCTCAACATTGTTTGGAACATCTTCAATTCGGCCTCAACTAACGTCTACAACTTAGCATCATTTGGAACAATTTTTAGTCAATCAACATCTTCGACCTGCCTTTTGTCGAAGCATCTTTAATTCACCTTCAACCAAAACATTTTCAGCTCAACCTCAATTGACATCATCCAAAACATTTTTGGCTCAACCTCGAACAACATATTCAACTCTCAGTCGAAGCATCTTTGGCTCAATCTCAACCAATATTTGGCATTATTTATATCATCTTTGCCTCAAGCTCATTCTTGGCCAATATCTATGGCTCGATCTTAGTTGAAACATCTTCTGCTTAACCTCGATTGGAATATTTTACGCTCAGCTTTAGCCATAACATCTTTCACTC
The DNA here is from genome assembly GCA_025330945.1 of Mucuna pruriens. Taxonomy (NCBI): domain Eukaryota; kingdom Viridiplantae; phylum Streptophyta; class Magnoliopsida; order Fabales; family Fabaceae; genus Mucuna; species Mucuna pruriens. The sequence continues at coordinate 1,914,861 of JAENHJ010000086.1, read as the reverse complement.
AACCTTGATTAGAGTATTTTTTGTTTAACCTTGACTAAAATATCTTCAGCTCAAGTTCAACATCTTCAACTCAACCTTGTCTTGCATTTTTATTTTTTTTATCCAATGAATTTACTCTTTTAATTAATGTAATTCAGTAAATTTTGAAAAATAATAGATGAATCACTAACCATCCATGAAATTAAATAGATAGAATAGATCCAATCCATTAAATTAAATAGATGGATTAGATTCAATTCATTAAATTTTTTCTTTTTTATAATAGATAGATTGGATAAATTTACTTACGGATGATAGATAAATGATTTGTTTTGACCAAGTCTATATCTCAAATAAACATCACAACTAAATTTTCATTTATATTAGTAAAGAAGCAATAAGGAATATGAAACCATTAAAACTTGCACTCAATAAGTTATATTTCTTCCTGCTTTCAAGCACTCCAATTATACTATATAACATGCTTATCTTCAAAGTTGGAAACAAGTGGAGTCTTCTAATGCAACAATTACCAAAATAGTATTTAGTTATTTTATAACTAACAAAATGATAAGATTTCTTGATACGGTCTAATACACTATATTTGATTAGTGACTTTCCTTCCTACAACTTAACCATATACATTCCAAATCACAACAATAGGATCTAAAATAAACCATTACACATAATGAATATGTGTGGGTTATATAATGCAGAGTCAAGCATTTCGGAAGAATGCTTGTCAGAATATACATCAGATCATTTCCTACACACTAACCCTGTGAAGTATATTGTATCATATAATATACATTTGAGGTTATAGCACTAGGTCCATATATATCATATGGTCAAACACAATGTATCTTCAGTCAGATTCCTAATCACATAAACAAGTAATGAAACAAATATCATATGGTGGCTACATATTCATTTGTCCGTGTATATAAATAGTGGCAAAATAGAATTAGAAAATTGACAAAATGGCATACTGTAATATACACTTTATTTGGTTTCCACAACCCACAACTAAAGAACAATAAATGGTTCACTATAACAATAGTGAACCAAATAAGTAACACGTATCATTGCCTCATCTCAATTTTCTTTATAGAATGTTTTAGTGTTTTGGCACCTCAGAAAATTCATCTTAAATTATAAAAGTCAGAAAGTGGAAGATATTGGAATGAATTGTTTGCACTAATTCAGTTAACTAACTCTATCCCTGTCAAAGGAAGCCCAGCATGAAGTTGAAGAACGACATCACCAACAGACTGCAGTGGAACAACAGGCAAGAAAAATATCAGATTTCACAGTATGAGTTTCTTTGCCCTCTTTCTCTCTCTCCCGTTTTGTTTAATTGAGAATTCAATAAATTCAATGGTAGAATATCATTTAGAAAAGTAAAAGTACAAATGAAATTTAAGCATGGTGAAAATAACTTTTTATGGACCCTCAACCAATACGTCCAGAGGAAGGGCGAACATGAAATAGCCACACGCACCTTCGCCATGGATCTATAAGAATGTTCTGTGACACCTGCAACATGGGGAGTCATGATAACATTCTTAAATTTCAATATCTGATCATCAGGATCAAATGGCTCAGTCCAAGCAACATCAGTGCCTAACCCTCCTAAATGACCCGATTCAAGGTGCTTGATCACAGCCTCATAGTCTACAAGACCGCCTCTAGCAACATTCACCAGAAGGGCACCCTGAAAATATATAATTGTATAATCACACAGAAATTCATCAAAAGTTACAACTAGCAAATTAAACCATAAGATATTTACATTAATGTTATATTTGTCTAGTTTTTCTGCTTTTACAGTACAAATGATGTGTGCGGTGTTAGCAGGAAAACTCAATAATAGATTCGCAATGACTTCACATCTGTGTCAAAAAATGATAAGATTATAGGTCACTTCCCAAAACTGAACAGGATATGCAATTATTTAAGCCTATATGAAATAATTATTCACTGTTTCAACCATATCCTCCAATTGTGCATCCTCTCAAGTTAGTATTCATTGCCCTTCTCTTAATCAGAAGACTCTTCTGCTACAATCCACATCAGACAATCCCTAACAGTCCTCTTTACATTATAAAAGAACCCAACAAGAACAACTGATCGTGATGTGCTTCTTGTTGGATTAACGAGTTGATTTCTATGATGCCCAGTCTCAAATTTTGACAGGTTTTGATAAATTGACACTGAAGAAGTCTATTCTCATCTCCTTCAGGTTGCTCGCAAGCTCTCTAAATCCATCCTTAATGACTTCAACTAAGCATCTTCTTTGATGAGTTCCATTTTCAGGGGAGATAGTTTTCATAGTACTAACTTATGAATCATCAACAGTCAACATCATTAAAACAGATACTTGCAATAATCTTATATTGTTAAAAATTTGTTATTATGTGTGTAAATATGTTAGGATCCATTGCCATTTGTGTAAGGCCTACTATTATATTGCATACTATTGTTATGGAATTCAAAAGAAGTATAAAATAATTTATAATTTACCAAAATTTTATGAGAAAGTTACTAGCTAGCAACTCAGAAAAGAGAGTAACAATTTCCAATAAAATGATCAAGTAAACTCCCATTAGTCCTTGAAATTGTAAGTCACTTTAGTTCCTGACTTTACAAAATCCTCACTCCAGTTCTTTACTTTATTTTTCCACTGTCATTTAGCATAAAAAAGGACTAAAGTGAATGACATTTAACAAAGTCCGGGACTGAAGTAACAATTTTATAAAGTCAGGGATTAGAATGGGGGTTTACTCAAAAGCTCATTAGAGAGAAATAGCAAAGAAGGAAAAAAGGATTATTGCATAATTCTGATAGAAACTTGGTATTTTATTAGAAAGAATAGAGAAGAAATCTCCACTTTACAGAAAATAATACTGCAAAACTTCGAGGGCCTGCACCTCCTAATGCCCAAAGGTCCCACTTTTCCCAAATGACAAGATAAAAACCTTCAACCCCTCTTCCTATTTATATCAACTACTAGTCTACTAACATAAACTCACATAATGGGCCTAATCATGTGCAGGCCCATTCCCCTTCTTTCTAACATAACCCTTTGTATTTCTTTAACTAACTAATTACCAACATAACTACTTATTAACCTATCAAATTCACATCACAAGGAAAGTATCTCCTTCCATGAGTCCCCTTTTCCAACCGAGCAATAACTCAGTTACAATCTCAACTCGCTGTACAGTTTCCCTCTTATTTATCTACCTAACTCGACAGATTATCCAAACTCCTATATAACTCAGTTAGGACTGGGCCTCACTAACCATCTGTCTACTTGGCATCTTTATGCTTACAAAAATATACCTTCCAGGATCTGTTTGAATTCTGCTGGGACCCATTGGAGCATTATCTCCATGATAAGTACTCTTAATCCAACAGTGGCTTACATGAAAAGTTCATCCTATCATAATTCATAAGTTATTCAATAGTGTCAATTTGAACATATTTCAGACTGGGGTATCAATGATTCTGACCCAATATATATACCAAAAATATCATGACATTTACACATGTCCTAATATTTTTTACATGCATTATGAGCCTATCTGCCACGAAAAGAGAAGTAAATCAAAGAAGTTCATCTGAGATGGCAAACAAACCTTTTCATAGAAGATATGAAGTTATTGTTTATAATACGAGCCTGAAAAAACATCATATCCAAGTCAAGAAGTACATCAAGAAAAAAATGTCCATTCATATTACGCTTGCATAAAAAATAAATAAAAAAAAAAAAAGCAGAACTACATGTCATTGAAGCTTTTTAAGCACAAACAGATTCATCCTCGTAATCAACTTAGATTCTGTATCAGTACACGGTTACTGCTAAGGAAAAATAACACAGATATCTAAACCGAAAAAGGGAGAAGAAAGATAGGATAAAAAATGTACAAATAAAATGCTTGTTTGTTTACCCATTTGTCAACATCTGTATAAACCATCTACCATAATTATAAAACCATAAGTTTTCACAGATCCAGTAAACTTATAGTCTGAAATAAATGGGAAACCAAAGTAGATAACAGTAACAAAAGCAATAGAAGTTCACCAACAACAAATAAATGAAAGATTGTAAAAGGTCCAACCGTTTCACTGTTTAACCCTAGGCAGCAAACAACAATGTCAGCCTTCCTTGCAAAGTCATGTATATCTTCATGACTACCCTTCACATCAACAAGATCATTGACATCATCTTCAACAAATAATAAAAACATGTCAAGAAATTGAAAAACAAAATAGGCTTATTTACAAGTAATAATCCACAACAATTGAGAAGGAAAATACTTCTTAATTCACTAGTATTCTGTGCATATGAAACCCAGCTTCGCTTTGTAGCAATAACTTTTACACCAAATGGTTGTAATCGCTTTGCTAAATCCATTCCAATGTTCCCAAATCCCAAAATGAATATCTGCATTATCATTAAAAAATAGTTTTCCACAAACATCATATTCAATTATTGAAAACACATCCACATGTAAAAGGAGAAAATATATTGATAAGAACCTTAGGAGAACCATACCACAAAAGCTAGCTATTGTAGTAGGAGAGCCCAAAGCCTTATAAACCCCACACTAGAATCTCGTTCTTCCAATGTGAGACTCAAAGTCCCATACTCTCTTCATGGTTTTTCACCCTTATACTGTTTAACATGACTGTATCACCTCTATTTATGTGTAGTACAGAAAATATTTGGCTATGAAACTATCTTGAGAATAGGAGTGACACCGATAATGAAAAGGTGCCAGTCCCTTCTATTACTATAGTATATTATTAGAGATTAAAGATAACTATTGAAGCATACAAATCAAAATTTAAGCAATGCTCTGGGGGGGTTCTAGGAAGGACTCTGATTAGTTACACCTAAAACTGAAGTTTGGACTAACATAAATTTTGGAGCCCCTCTAGGCACAGCAGAAAAGCATTCAAATAGTACATCACTCTATCATTTTTTAACCTCAATACTATTTAACAAAAATGAAACTTAATTCACTCAATTTTTAGACTCCCAAAAAAAGGGAAAACGAAGCTTTCTATATACATGTTATCCATAATAATTTTTTAAGCCTCTAGGCCACATGTCAAATATATTTCTTAGATCATCTATTCCCTTCAACCTACTTTAAAAGTACAAGTCATAGCCTTGATTTAGCTAGAATAGGCTGAGAACCATTTTACTTAAGGTATGTAATAATCCTCATGCATCTAATCATTACAGAAAACAATGATGCATGACATAGGGAACAAGAATAAAAAGTGGGGAGGAGTGAAGAACAGTATTTGTTTCCCAAGAAGAATCAATACTCACAGTTTTCCCAAATAAAGTTTCAGTAATTGGCTCTCCAAGCTTCTTTTGTTGAATGGAAATTTGCAGTTCATTCTGCATGAACATTTTTATTTGTTCAAAATTTGGACAGCATTCAATGCAGATATTTGGATGTAAAAATTCACACTGTACATAAACTAAGAAAGTTGGAACAAATCCACAAAAATCCAAAGCACAGTATATTTGTTGTAACCAGGTACAAAAATGAGTAATAGAGAGAAGAGAAATAGGCAGAATTTGATATGGTTCAACCTACTTTAAACTATAGGCCTCACCCATGGGCGAAACAAAGAAAGTTCACTATGATTAATGAAGATTATAAGAAGCCACTAATTGCTCAACCCTGGCTAATCCAATACAAGTATAGTTTTCCCATAACTAGGCTTGAGGAGATGACAGATAATGTTATAGGGTCTAGTTGTTTTTATATAGAATTCCTTTTTATGGTAAACAAATGGTTTTACATATTGACCAGCATAGTGGTTAGTTACCATCAGATTGGATTCAGCTTTAGTGATCAGTGAAAAGCTGCATTTAAAACTAAAGATGGTTTGTAATATGGGTTAATTATGCCCTTTGGTTTTTTAATGACCCTTGTTTTGTCGTGCAGATCATGACATATCTCTTGTTCCCCTTTCTAGATAAGTTTCTAGTAGTCTATTTTGATGATATCTTTACTTATAGTAAGTCTATAGCAGAAAACAGATTGAAACCACATATCCCATTTACTTGGGGCAAGTGATATGAGATCAATACACTAAAGTCATCTCCATCACAAACGCATAACAAAAGCACATATTCTTAAGCATCATTAACCTAGGTCTTATGCCTAGGTTATATTTTTCTTCTTAATTTTACTCCTTTTATTAATTTATGCCTTAAAGGAACCATGATGAGATACAACTGAAAATTTATTAAAAGAAAAAAAAAACTATAAACTCGCCATAAATTTTGGTTTAGAAAAATAATTGGAAACAACTTTTAATTTGCATAGTGGGTTTTGAGAAAGAATTTGGGTACAGGAGTCTAAATAACAAAAGGCAAACCAAATCCTATTGCACCCTCAATACATCCTTCTTAAAACAGTTACCTAAAGTTAATTGTGCAAATTTATTAATAATTTTCATTGATGATTATTTTATCCTTTAAATCAAATAAAAAAATGATTTACAAATTTGCAAAAGAAGGAAAACTACATTAACAAAAATTATAGCAAACCCTCAATTTGGTCCTTGAACAATCATATTGTCACTGTATTAGTCCTCTAAGGATTTTGTCACCAAATAAGTCTCTGAAAGATAAAAATATCACTACATTCTCTTTTGGTTACACATTGTTTAATACCATGCTAATGGAAGCCAACATGACATGTTAATGAATAAGTTGGCCCATTAAATGCCTTGCAGATTTCCACATGACCATCATACTAGCTCATACATGCATATGAGAGGGAAACAACAGGAATGACATAAATAAAGACAACTAGAAGAAAATAAAAGGAGAGGATTTGTAAAGAGAATGAAAAATGATTGTCAGAGAGTCTCTATAAATCTAAGGCTTAGAAGTTTGAGATATTACTTTGAACCCCAACTCCAGAGACATCATTTAAGTATATTAAGAATTGTTTTGTATTTTATTACTTGTATTAAGTAACCCCAGAATATGGTAGTTCCCTACCCCTAACCCCACTTGCAAATTGGATAATTTATAGAAACCTTGTGGCACCTCATTTACATACCATGTGTCACTTCATTTTGGAAAGAAAGGACATTTTTATTTCAAATTGAAGATATCATACTTGCTTTCTGAGAAGACCCAGCATTAGATATATGGCCATTTCAGCACATGAAGCTGAATTTCCTGTAACATGACCTGGGATCCTAGCAACTTTGATTCCATGTTTTGTTGCAGCACCAATATCAACACCTTGGAGGAACATTCATAATTTCTCAATTTAAAATTAAGATGAGGCTTACAAGAGGAAAGAAAAAAAAAATAAAAAGTAAAATTACTTCTATAATAATTATGGAAAAAATGAACCTTCCTGAAATTCCACACTAAAGCTCAACTGGCAAACAGTACCTTCCAGCCCAACACCATACTGCATTATAAGCTGCATCTTAACTGCACGAGAAATTATGTCTGAGTCTAGCCTCATGTTTTTTAATATGCAGACATGATAGTTGGCAATATCCTTTGGCACATCTTCAAGAGGGAGAACATCAACCTACATATGCAATAGACAGCTTATTAATCTATACTAAAATTAATGGGAACATTTTGCTCATTGTAATACAAAGATTGTATAACTGCAGTGCCAATACTATCAAGAAATTATATTAGCAGTTATCTTAAATCACAAGTAACTGCACAGAGAAGAGTTACAATTATATAAAATAGATAGTGTAAAAACACAAGCACAAGTATTAGTGAAAAAAAATAATGCTAAGGAGACACTTGTTTGTCCAGGAAAGCTAAAGTCAAAGAACAAGGAGACTATCACCCCTGAAACACACACCAAGGGAATTGGAACCAATGATAACTCCAAGTGTTCATTAATCTCCACCCAACTGCGGCAAGCTAAGTCACCTAAAATTAATCTACCCATTGCTCTTAGAAAGGGAACTCAGGCCTATTTGGATAATTTTTTCCATAAACACTTATAGGATGGAAAAATAGGAAGGAAAAATAAAATAAAATTCTCCATAAATTAAAATTAACTTGTGCATAAGCTAATTTCTAGAAGTTTTCTAATATTAGCTTCTCCAAAAATTGATTTTTTAACTTATGCATAAGCTAATTTTAGCTTATGGAGAAACCTATTTCATATTTTCTCCTCTTATATATGTTTATGGAAAAGTTGATCCAAACATACCCTCAGCCATGTACTTTCCATTCCATCTTAAAATTTGTCTCATGATGTCCTGCCTATAAGGTTTCATGCTTTTACCTCTAAGAACCTTGATAGTATAAAAAATTCCAAAGACTATTCCAGAGGTCTTGGAGATTCCTAAATGGAGAGTTGTATATTCATAAGAAGCAGGGAAATGAAGTCCACAAAAGTTGAGTAATTTAATTTGCAGTTGGATATGATGATCAATGCTGTAGTATTGATTCTATTTTACCTTGATATATGAATGAGTTTGCAAATACTCTGCTGTATATTCGTGAGAAGCAGGGAAATGGGATCCACAAAACAAAACTCGAGTGATTTGTTTGTCAACATCCTTCACCAAGTTACCGTTACTCTCCATGACACTACAACATGAAACAAAATTGAAATAAGAAGGAATTTAGTTAGAAGAATGAAACTCAAAACAGTGCAACAGAGTTCATAAAAGTTAAGGTTACGGAAACAAGTTATATTTTTATTATTGACCACCTAACCCCGTTAAGTCAATTTAATTTCAAAACCCAATTGAGGGTGAGTCTCTAATTAAATTTGGTGGAGATGTGAATGTTGATGGTGTGGGGGTGGTAATTTGAAATTTCAGTGAAAAGGGAGAGAAAGAATGATAGGGATGGATTTGAAGAACGAACGATTGAGGGTATTTGGGAAGTGTTGGTGTTTTGGTGCGAAGATGATCCCAGTGTGTCCCTGTGTGTATTGCCAAGGTGAATCTCCTGCCCGTTCTACCAAACAACCTCAACATACTTTCTCCTGAATTAATTAATTGTCTGCCAGATTCTCCATTAGTAGCTATAGTTCATAATCACATGGCATCATTTTAATTACAAGAATTGAAAATTTGGTTAATTTAACTAGTGATATTTAATTTGTTAATAACTAGTATTTTAATACGTTAAATTTATAATAAATATTAAATTTTTTTATAAATAAATATTTTTAAATATAAAATTATATTATAATTAAAATTCATAATAAATAAATATTTTTAATTTAAAAATTATATTTTAAATTTGTGATAAATAGTGTATATTATGATACAAGATTATTTTTAATTATTGATATTTTTTTAAAATATATTAAAATTTGATTTAAAAATAAAAATGAAAAAGATATATTGAATGAGATAAAAAAAATTTAAAATTCAATGAAAATGTAAGTATATGAGTAAAAAGTAAATTGTTCGATTTGAAGGTTTATGCCAAGAAAAACATAAAATTCATATTGTATAGATAAAACTCACTACTTATGACTTATAGGTGCAACATAAACCATTACACCAAACAATTATTTTAAATATATAATGCAAACATAATGTTATTGAACTAAAAAAGTAAACACATCAATCTTTTTAAATGTTTTTATAATAACAAAACTTATTTGTTAAATATGACAACTAATAATTTCTTTTGTATACAGATTAATGAAACACACTTATATCTAAGATTTATATAAGTATATCTTATATTTGGAAAAACATTCAAACATATGATAACAAAAATATCTAATGATATTTCATTACAAAACGTTCATACATGATGATACTTTCACTTGATATATATATATATATATATATATATATAAATAAAAGGAGGAATATACTTACTTGAGAATAAATAAGAGAAGTTCTTTCTTTGTCTTCATTATTCATTTTCTTACTATCTAGTAGATAAAAATAATCATTCATTATATTACAAGAAAATGAATGATAAGGATAAGAAATAACTCTCTTAGAGTTACTCTTGAAGTAAATAGACTTTTATTTATTTATTTATATATATATATATAGATATATATTTATCTCTTACAAAAAGATTACACACATGATATTATTTGATATCCTAACATTCATTTCTGTCTTGATGTATATGTTTTTCATCTTGAATAATAGAGACATTTGTTCTTTTTTAAGCTATGTTCCTATTTAAAAAGCAAGTCAACTTATCAATTTGTCTTTGCTACTTAGATCTATAAAGAAAAGTGTAAACAAACAAGAACTTTCCTAAAAAGTCTCTCCAATCACAAATGAAAATGTTGATATAAATTTGCTGCATATTTCTCTCTCCACTAGAAAAAGACAAATGTGAAAAAACATGTAAAAAAGATATATTAAGCATTTATTGATAAGATCATCACTGGCCCAAAAGCATCAATGACTATTTATATATATCAACATCTTCAAAAGAAAGAAATAACTTATGTGTAATATTCAATTCAAGTTATATTCAAAAGTTATGTTTGAATACTCTTATTCAATTTAAGTTGTATTCAAAAGTTATCTTTGAATGCTCTTGCTCTGTGCATTTATACTCTAATCTTATTTGATATTTGTTTTATATTAACAAAATTTTAACTTTGCTTTAAAAAGGTTCATACTCAATAAAATTATCTTGAAAACTTAATGAAGCTTGATGTTAAAAAAAATACTTGGGGCTTATAATTTAAGTTATATATTAAAAGTGATTATAAAATCTGAAAAAACTTAAGAATATTTGTTATTAGTCATGTTGACTTAATATATTTATTGAAAAAAAATTTCAAAAAAAAAAGACAAAACATAACTCTAAATTATAAAATAATTCTAAGATAAATATTTTTTTAGTAACTCTCTACACTATATATTTGAACTTATATATCTTTGCAAAAAAGAATTTAAATGCTAAAAATCACAACACTCTCTTCTTGTATATATCTAATATATATCTAGTTTATCTCTTAGTATCAAAACTTCACTTTTTTGGAGTTGAACATCTAATAGTGCACAAGATAAAAAAAATTTAAAACATTTCAAATGTAAAGACAATATTATTCATATCTATATTTTAAATTTCAAAAATTATAAAAATACAAAAAAAATTAATTTTAAAATTTTTTTCTTTTATCTTATGAATCAAGAAAATGAGTATCTCCTCTCAACCAAACAAACCCTAAGGTTATAAATTAAAATAAAATAACATTTTTTTACATTCACTGTATAATTTTGTTTTACTATTTCATTGCTATAGTTTCATATTTATTTTATAGAGTACAACTTCGTATAATGCACAAAAAATATATTAAATTATCATATTACTAGTATTTATGATAAATAAATAACTTGTCATGACCATATTAACAATTAGCCACTTCTGGCTTGGGAGCAACGTAAAAGCGTCGCTTAACTCATCTAACAACATACAACAATGAACTCAAGTGCAAATTATTTTTATATTTAGTATAAAAAATAAAAATAAAAAAGTATCGGCGGGATATAACAAGTTGGCCCCAAGAAATGAAATCCTTAAATGTGTATACAACAATATAAAGGCTCAATTATACAAATCCCTGAAAAGGCAATCATGTCAAAAACTAGATGAGGGCTTGGGTGCCTTGCTGTTGCATCTCTCTGAGTCTCCACATTAGGTAAATACCATCTTCTCCACGATCTTCTTGCTCCATTTGTTGTAACGCCCAAAAATAGAATACAGTGTGGATTGTATCCTAACAAACAAACAAATCATAGTTAGTTCAAATCGGTCAAGCAAGGTTGCATGAGCAGCTAATAACATAAAATTTAATGGACTCGAATTACATCAAGATTATCAAGGGAAAAAAGGATGGCAAAATTTGCAAACAAATAGCATGAGAAATGTTTACACCATTAAGAGACACCTGCTCTCTCTTACATCCAAAGAAGTAAAGCATTTTCACATTGTAGCTATTGAAATATTTTAACCGTTAAAAAAACACAGCATTTACCTTGCCTCCTTCTGTAATTGACCCATTCCTATCACGTACACAATAGATTTGCTGTGTTTGAAACTGAAAATCCATTGAACAAAATCATTCGTGTAAGTTTTCGTTTCTACTGCATAAGAATAAATTTTGTAAATTAGCAATGAACTTCTGGAAGTAATAGTCTACATACCACTACAATAATTACAGGAGATGAACCCACCATCTTGGTCTCTCTTACATCCACATCAGATACATGCAGAATCTGCATAGGGTTAAATATTTTAAAAAAAAAAAAACTAAATACCCTAGTAGGTACAAGGGCCTTGATCATGTTTTGCTGTAGAAATAATTGTGCAAGATTCACAAGAGGATGTCATATTGGCTCTTAACTAAGATAAATTAGGGGGAAAGGGGGAAGTACTTAAAATAGAATTGCATCATTTATGAGTAAAACTATAATCCAACCTTAGAAAATCTACCTTTCATATTTCACTCGCATGTTAAAAGAGATAAAGGAGAAAACATTTGGAAAATAACTATAACTTGTGAAAGTATGACACAGGATACACGAGTAAGTGGTAGTACAACTAGTGTAAAATCACATTTTTTATACTTGAATAAATGGCACTTGGAGCAGTCCTGCTTCTCTTCGGTGATAGAAAATATTTGTTCCATACTCCCACTCTATTATGAGCTACAACTATTAGCTAATTATATTATATCTCTTGCACATGGAACCCATGTTACCTATGTTATAAGTTGATCAGGATTGAATTTTGGCTCAAGCAAATAAGATATTAAGGTTGTATCATTTTATGAACTTTTTCTTCACTTGACCATATTACTACCAAGAACTCAAGAAGTAGAGTTAAAATGAAAACATTTTTTTTTGGGAACACTTAAACATGCTCAATGTGATAATATGGTACTATCAACCTCATTCAAAACAAAATGTAATTGAACAGAAACCAATAAGATTAAAAAAAAAAATTGCAAATCTCACCTTGTTATCAAAGAATATACCATGACTTTGGTAAGCATTATGCTCTGCTTTACAGCGTTCAACCAGCTCAGGGCTACAATACTTCTTTAATGTTTCAACGTCTCCCTGTATATATAATTAAAAACTGATTCATAAATCATAAATGCACCTGCCCAGCCAACAAATAGATTTAGAGCAAAACTTGGACATGGTGCTTTATCCATTGATATCAGGTTTTGTATTACTATTTAACAGGTGATACAGGTAACAATTTTTAAAAACTTATCATTGGTCAACTTCTTCCACTTCATTAGCCAACTACTCCAGCTTCAACTAAAGACTGCAACTGCACTCTTCAAACCTATGAAGTGGACTTCCGTTTGAAGATGTAACAATCCTCAAACTACCATTTCATGCTAATGGACCCCCCATCCAACAAGGCAGACCATTTTCTTGATAACAATTTTTCACCAAAATGATTCTCACTAAACATAGCATTAAATCCAAAAGTTTAACCTAATTGTTGGTTTTACTTTTCAAAATGATTATTAAAAAAGTGCTCTCACCTAATGATTAAGATTTATGTCATCAACTGAGCAAATCAAGCCTCCTAATTAAAAAATATATATTGCCCAATTTTTTATAATCCATGACTTAATCCCAAAGTGTAATACATAATTGTTGCTCCAACCTTACATCCAATGTCACAAGCTATCATCATCATTCAGTTGTCCCTTTCTTATTTGGAAGGGTAAAGATTAAACACTTGGCTTGGAATGAAAATATTCATTTCAGTTACAACTTACAACTGGTGATGATGTTGAGGATTTGTTCTAAAAGAAAGACAGGTACTAAGAGATGAACTAACAATGAGATGTAAATGCGAGTATGAGTGATACAAGTGTCGCTTGTTAGAACATGATAGCAAATAGCATTATACCTAAGTATTGGCCATAAACTTATGTGTAATTCAAAAATGAAATGACAAATTGACAATACCTAGGCCCAATACTTCATGATAGCAAATAGAATTATACCTAAGTATTGGCCATAAACTTATGCATAATTCAAAAATGGAATGACAAATTGACAATATGATTGCACATAAAAGAGAACACATTTTCAGCATTCCTGTTTAAATAAACTTAGGGACTAACTTTGATGTAGGCATTAAGCACTGGTTTTATTGCCTCCTGTACTTCCCCAACAAATTCTGGTAACGAAAAATAACTGGTCCATGTAATCAAAATAAAAGAAAAAAGATGTTAGCAATTAAAATAGCAATAAAATGCTAAGACTAAGATAAGAAAAAAAGATGAGAGCCTACGGGATCCGTTGACGTATTTCCTTGTAAGAAATTGCAGCATCTGTCTCTTGAAACATACTATCATTGATACTGCAAAAGAAGTGTGGTATATTGCACTTAAATTTGCATTAACATTACTACTATTTAGACTATAACCATACAAAATTGCAGCATGCATTACTATTAACAGTAACCAATCATTTGGTAATTCTAATTTCTAAGAACAAGAATGAGTGCAAAGAGAAACTCAATGACATACTCCTGTATTTTGTGAATAATGGGGCTGTCACTGGTCTCATATCTTTCCCGCAAGTCCTCTACTATCTGTCAATTTCAATGGACATATAAAATACCATACCAACAAAAGGTGATTCAGAAGTTAAACATGTAACATATTTTCTCCATCCACAATCATGAACTATCACATAGAAATAGGACACTAATGTTTATGAATGCAGGCGGTGAGGCAAACTCCACAATATATCATTATAACAAAGTGCAGTCAAAAGAATAATTATTTTAGGAGAATAAAGAACCTCAGGAGTCAGGAGTAGAACATACCTCCTGGCCCTTTGACTTCACTGGGTCACTATACTTGAGGAATCGCTTGGATACTGGATGGCCTTTCACCTTTATGAAAATGAAGAGAAGATAACTTAATGGAGAGGTTTTCTGGACTACCCAATTAAAAAAGAACTGCAACTAAGTTACCTTCTCCCTGAAGTCATCGAACTTCTTACTCCACCAAGATTGTTTAGATGGCATAACAACAAGTTCTGTTCTTGTACTTGTTTCACCACTTGATGCAAAAGGAACACGTTTTCTCTTAGTTGGGGTACTACTTAACTCCTCTTTTACTATGTCATAACCTTTCTTGGTTATGTCGACTAACTTTGCATTCTTTAATTTTTGGAAGGCAGCAGAAACATTTGGAGAGGAAATAGTTGATTTAAATTTGCCAAACAACGAATCTGCAGCATTACTAGACCCAGATTGCTGGTTTTGCTCTTCCTCAGGTGATGTCTGATTTCCTCCATTTGCATCAGCACCCTGTTTTGTTGAAGAATCAGTTGATCCTGAAGAATCCTGCTTTCCCATCCCAAAACTTTCCTTCACCTAATTTAACAAGAGCAATATAAATAACTTATCAATTGTCAATCACATTCACCAGCAGAGTTGTAAATCATGGACAGACCTCCTCAGTTGCAGCTGAAATCTTCTCTTTTACATTGTAAGAAACCTGCAAAATGTATAATTAAATTCCAGGAAGCATGTCAGCTTATTTAAAATAGATATATGGATCCCAAGTTCCCCTCAACAAGTTTAATAATGATGCACAACAAACAAGCAAAGAATGAGAACATAAATAGCAATCCAAGGTATGCATCTCTTTACCAAACCAGAAAAAACAAAACATCATTAAATACCATTAAACTTGTATCTAGATCAGTGTAAGGTCACATTAGACATTTCTACAGAATCACACATGATCTCCATGACTTTGTACTCTTCAGTTGCACTTTTCCAAATAAGACTACAAAGCATCAGAAGTGAGGTTCTTTTATTTTCGTTTCTTGTAACTAATTTCCATTAATACTCCAGAGTAGAAATTGAAGATGACCTTTGATTATACCTTCTTTGCAGCAGCTTCAGCTTCTGTCCACACTTCATCCACTTGTTTGTACAGCTGCTCAGTTTTCTGCTTTGTTCTGCATTAGCCATTTAACCATCTCAGGCCATCCATTTAAGTGTTGAGCCAGCCTTGACATAGAATGGTATGTCTCAGCCTATTATTCAGTAACATAAAAAAAAATCATGTTATGGTCCCCACATACAACACTTACCTTTCTTTCAGCTCTTCTTTTACCCCTTTAAGCTCATCTGCTTTTTCCTTAAGCTCCTTGACAGACTGTTGGAATTCTTGGTTTCTGCAACCATCAAAGGCAAGAAACAAATAGGGCAGACATTAACACCCATAGAAGGAAATAAAAACGTCAGAAAGAATCAACAGAACAAGATATACAAGGCCATGGCATGCATAAATAGTTTGAAGCTCATGTATTGTTATCTCCAAATACAAAAGGTAAGGTATATTCTTTCATTTTGTTTCAGGAAAGTGACTTATATACCTAGTCTTCATAACTCAATTAAAGGGTTGCCTAGTGTATATATGACATCCCTACTGTCCTAACAAACATTAAGAAGGAATTAAATAGAACAAATTGGATTATAAACGCTCACAAGAATAATGAATAATACCATTGCCTATTATGTACAATCGTAATCCAAGCTGTTTAAACTTAAAGTACAGAATATATCTCAAGTACATTTTTTATTTCTCTCATACTGTCAGGTGTCCATGTATGTGCGCGTGTACATGTGTTTTATCATACTGTACATATATATGAGATTGAATTCCCAAATGCCAGGCCATCAGATGGCATTTCTTGCATAGCATGAAGTCAAATTACTATAATATATTATGAAGACAAGTAAGGCCTTGTACAATGTATTATGAGAAGTCTCTGACCAGGAAAAGGAGATGAACTTTAGAGAAAGAAAGGGATGGTTTTGAAACAGTTGGTGGAGAGAGATGTAACCTAGGTTCATAATCATGCTATAGCTCAATTATAGACACTGTGAGAGATAGAACTTCATTGGTTGACACCCAAATAACAGGTGCTGATCCACATACTTGATTTGGGACTCCATCATGAACTATAAGGTGTAAAATCACTTGCTCACCCACATAGTAACTCCGCAGCACTTGGCAACACAGGAAAGTTTTGTGGGCCCAAAATAATTATGATTTATGATACATTCACCATTAAGGCTAGTGGTATAAGATGGAAGAAGAGAGAGAGGTCACCATTCACCTAATCTAATTCCTGCTAACCTGAGAAACACCAAGAAAGGGAGATAGAGCCAGAACCAGAACCACAGCTTCCATTCACCACCAACATAGGAACCCAGATCCTTCTGCAATTTTCTACACTAAAACTTCTTTGTTTCTGCTAAAAAGTATGATGTTTTGGTCATAAGGTTCTTGTTCTTGTTCTGTTAATGCATGTTCTCAATTCTCACGTTATAAATATTTGTTACTTAAAGCTTTGATTTTTCTTTCTAAAATTATCCTAGTTCTGCATACCACACGTTTGTTTTAATTCCTTCTTTTATGTCTCTTGTTATAATACTCTTGAAGCCTAAATCATGTCATTTACTATCTTGGTGCAATTTGTGATGAACAAAATAAGAATTCAATTATGATATTTTATTGTTCTACCTTGTGTACTCTGTGAAACATTATGACAGAATGTCCAGGTTCTGTTTTTCTTTAAATCAATATGCATGAAGTTCAAAGCTTGAGATTTATTGGTTCAGCTTCAGGAGCTTTAGGTCTGATATCTTGGTTCTGCTTAATGTTCCCAAATTTTCTGAAAATGTAGCTAATGTTTTAAGGTGCAAAATTGCTGAATTATGTTGCTTGAAGTCTTGAACCCACAAATTATGGTACTCAAAGTATATAGTACCACAAAAAAGTTCAATTTGATGAATGAACTTAAAGTTATGATCAGTTTTCTAAAACTTACAATTTTTTGGCTGGTTTGTTGAAACCCAACAATTGAGGTTCTTGCCTCATTAGATTCAATAGAACATCTAAATTAATCTTTTTCCTTTTTTTTTTGGGAAAATCTCACTTGAATATTTGGTGCAATGGTGGATATGTGCAAATGCATGTTGAATAAGGTGGCTGAATCATCTAGGAAAATAAACCTCCAATCTTTAGATAATGGTTAGTAAGTGAACTGCAGGTGTTAGAAACAAGACAATTTTATCGATCTGTTATCACATGCAAAACTTTGTTTTAATATAGCAAACAATCGAGGTATCCTTATAAGTTTATATGTATGCTCTAAACTTTGGACCAGCATCTGAGTTCATTATCTCATTGTTTGCACTTTTTTTCCTTTAAACAATAGACCAAGGTATGGTTTCTGCAAGGAAGTCCAATATCTTCAATTACCATTGTCTTTGCGTGTTCTGAATTGAGAAATCACATCTCCCAATGAGCTGTATAAATTAGGAACAGTAACATGTTTTAAGATATTTTGAAATGTGTGAATAGTTGCTTAAGCTTATCAAAAACTATTAAACTAAACTACTGGATTATGGTTATAAAAAAACACTATGTAATAATGTGCTAAAGTTTAAGAACATGTGTTGCTTGCATTGGTAAATTAGTTAGAACTTCAATCCACAAAATGAGTGGATTATATTTTGCATGAGATCACAGATATCCTCCATGAGAGATAATCCTGCTCGAACAAGGAAAAACCTTTATGGGTGACAAAGTTCTTCCTCGATAACGCAATTACACATACTCAGGATCAAACTCAAGACTAGTTAAGCTAGAACAACCTTAAATAAATAACCAGCTCTTCATTATCAAGGTGCATACATTATTATTATCCTATGGTATTAAAATATTCTCGTCTACAAATAAGCTCACACAATTCACAAACCTTGGCGTTATATAGAGTTGAACATAGCAGTTATAAGTACTATGGTGCAATTCAATTTGAAAAGAGAGAAAGAGAGAGAGAGGAATACCTAACGGCTTCGCCTTTAATCTTCTTAGAGAACTCATTGAAGACATTGTATCTACGCCTATCTTCCCAAACCAAAGGTAACCTTCTACTCCTATTCAAACCCTGCAATAAATAATAAATAAATATAAAGAAAGAGAGATAAATTTGAGGTTATTATAAAAGAAATGAAAGGAACCTGGTGATGCGGAGGAAGAAGAAGAGATCGTTTGGAGAGTAACAAATCACGAATCAGCTTTCGTGTTGCCATTAGAAATCAAAAACGAGGAAACTTTGCCTTTCTTTAATTTCTTCTTTTTGTTTTCTTTTTTCTTTTTCCTATTTGTAACGGTAAGAAGACATCCGTTGCAATGCAGTGCTTGGAGAAGAAGAAATGAGTTGAGAAAGAGAATCAATATTGTACTTTGTGGTTCGTCCTCACACACAAGCATGCACCAGCACCACCAGTAACCAAATGCTGCGGTTTGGGCTTAGGGTTCCCATGCTAGTTCAAGTCCAATAACGACAAGCCCAACTTGAGCCTGCTATTGTATTCTACTATCTTTTTATCAAAATTCTTTATGACAACCATGAATTATTGAATAAAACTCTAATATTTAAAGGACATATTAAAAAAATTGAAAAGTAACAAGATGGTTTTAACTAGATATGGTCTGTTATTTGTTTATATAATAAATAATAAATTTATTTATTTATTTTTTTAATCTCTATTTATTTAATTTGGTTATATATTACTTAAATGTTCAATTTAATTTTTTTAATTGACAAAATATATTCAATATTTGTTTTGACAATAATGAAATTAGTGGTCTCAAGACATGTTCATTTTCACATTTTTAAGCAGATTTTGAACCGTTAATTAATTCTAATATTTAAAACAATTGGTTTAAACATAGCAACGATTTTTTAATGGTCATTATAACAAAAAATATTTTATTATATTTTAAAAAATCATAATAAAAATTATAATTTAATAATTTTTACTTATATCATATTTATAATGTTATTAATATTAATATTTTATAAAAAAATTATATTATTTTATAATTATTATTTATAAAATATTTATTATTTTATTAATATAAATATTTACTATATTATATTATACTATATTTTGTAATATTCTTTTTAATTTTATTGTCAAATTGGAATCTTATTAAGCATTATTGTATTTTTAACTTTTTTTAATTTTTACATGTCATAAATAATATTAAACAGCATAGAAAAAAAATGATGTTGAATTGTATTTTAAATAAATTTTACTAAAATTTTGGCAAAACATAGTTCTTCTTAGAGAAAGACAATATGAAGTTTTGTGAATGACAATGTTATTTATATAAAAAAAATAACCACAAGTATAACTTAAAAGATTTAATTTTTGAAAAAGGTTTAATGAAAGAGATAAATAAAAACAAATTTTTATATTGTTTCATCTTAAATTATGGAATTTAGTCAGTTTTTTTAATTTTACTTAAAAGCCACCATGTTTAGAAAAATTAGTTAAAAATTATAAAATTAGTTACAAGTTAAAAAACGAGTCGTTAGCTAATAGTTGAATGTTAATTGGTGTAGTAGTCAAAATATTGTGAAGTATTTGTAAAAAAAAATATATTGTGCCAAATAATATATCTTCAAGTATAATGTTGAAAATAATAGAATAAATAATATAAAATAAAAAGTTAAAATAATAAAATTACATCCTATGAGTGGAAAAATAAAAAGAAAAGAAAAAAAATATAATAAAATCTTGTCTTGTATAGAAAAGGACAAAAAAAATTGATAAATATCTTATAAATAAAAAATTAGAAACTAAAAATTAACATTTTAAAAAATATTACTTGAAGTAAGGACATGTTAGAAGCTCAAACTTATTTACCAAACATCATTAACAAGATCATACAAGTTTTTCAGCTAGCAGAAAAAATTATAAATAAGTTAAATAATATGTCAAACATAGAGAGAACTAAAAATATGCGTTTAAAAATAAAAATAGAAATTATTTGTTTGTTATTTTTTAAATTAAAATATTTTTTAAGGAAATAATTATTTGATTAAAAATTAAAAATTTTAATTTTATTTGAAACTAGTTATATTGTGTAATGAAAAATATTTATAAATAAAAATATTATGTAAATATTATAAATGACGTAGAATAGTCTAGTATTGTGTCACCTAAAAATATTTGCACACATATAGGTATTATCAAATTGCACTTTACTACAAATCAGAAAATATTATGCTAAAATCCCAATGCGCACACAAATATATATAGAGAGAGAACGAATTCACTTGCTTCAAGAGTAACCCTACATCATAAGTATTCATTTTCTTGCAATTTAACGGGTGATACATTTTTTCGTTAAATTATAATAAAATAAATAGTGAGGATGATGAATAACTCTATTAGATTTAATTTCTGAGTAAATGTATCATTCCTTGTGTATATATATATATACACAATAGTGCCTAAGTTGCACAAATAATATATTTTGAATAATAAAAAATAAAGTAATTTTTTATTAATATACACCAATAGTATATAAGTATTTTATTTTGTTACTAATCACAAATTATTATCTATAATATATATTTTTATTTTTATAATAACAAATTTAAAAAACATACCAAAAATAATTTATAATTAGTTGGTAGTATAGAAATATTTATATTAAATTATAAGTTTTTGATATAATTATTTGTTGAAGTAATTAATAAATGTGAAATAGCATAAATAGATATATTTATATGCTTTTATAAATGTATTTTCATTTTGTTTTATGTTAATTAGTGTAGTAGTCAAAATATCTTGAAGTATTATACAAAAAAATATACTATGTTACAAATAATAGAATAAATAATATAAAATAAAGAAGGTAAAATAATAAAACTATATCTTATGAGTTGAAAAAGAAAAATAAATATAATAAAATCTTGTCTTATATAGAAAAAGAATAAAAAAAATTTAATAAATATTTTATAAATATAAAGCTAGAAGCTAGAAATTAACGTTTTAAAAAATATTACTTGAAGTAACATATTAAAATATGCTACAAGCTCTAACTTGTTTACCAAACATGGTTGATAAGATCATACAAGTTTTTTCGCTAGTGGAAAATGTTATAAATAAGTTGAAATGATATACAAAGCTAAAAATAAGAGTTTAAAAATAGAAATAAAAGTTGTTTGTTTATTATTATTTTTTTAAATTAAAATATCTTTCAAGCAAACATTTATTTGGTTATATAAATACATTTATATTGTATAATAAAAAATTATACATAAAAATATTATATAAATATTATAAATGCCTTAGAATAGTCTAATATTATGTTACTTAAAAATATTTGCCCATAAACATTATCAAATTGCATTTTACTAAAAATCAAAAAGTATTATTTTAAAATCCCCATATGCACACACAGATAAAATATATATAATATATAGAGAGATTAAAATAGATTTACTTACTTTAAAAGTAACTCTACATCTTGACTATACATATTATTGCAATCTAATAGGTTACCCATCTTATTTGTTAGATTGTAATAAAATAAATAGTAAAGATGAGGAAAGTAACTATATTAGATTAACTTTATGAGTAATTGTATCACTCCTCATATATATATATATATATATATATATATATATATATATATATATATATATCCACAGACTAGTGCGTGCGTTGCGTAGGTAATACATTTTGAATAATAAAAATAAATTTAATTATAAAAATAAAGTTTAATTTTTCTTATTAATATACATCAATCACATAGAAATATTTTATTTTGTTATTAATCATAAATTATTATGTATAATATATATTTTTATTTTTATAATAACTAAATTACAAATTATATAAAAAATAATTTATAATTAGTTGGCAGTATAGAAATATTTATATTAAATTATAGCTATTTGACAAAATTATATATTGAAGTAGTTAATAAATATCAAATAGCATAAATGGATATATTTATATGTATTTTTATTTTATTATATGTTAATTAGTGTAATAGTCAACATATCTTGAAGTATTTGTACAAAAAAATATATTGTACAAAAAATATATTATGCAAAAAAAAAAAATAATATATATATATATATATATATATATATATATATATATATATATATATATCTTCAAGTATAATATTACAAATAATAGAATAAATAATATAAAATAAAAAAGGTAAAATAATAAAAGTATATCTTATTAGAGGAAAAAGAAAATCAAATAAAATATTATCTTATATAAAAAAGGATAAATAAAATTTAATAAATATTTTATAAATATAAAGCTAGAAGCTCGAAATTAACATTTTTAAAAAATGTTACTCAAAATAGTAATTAAAATATACTTTAAGTTCAAACTTGTTTACTAAACATAGCTAATAAGATCATACAAATTTTCAACTAATAGAAAAAGTTATAAATAAGTTGAAATGACGTGTCAAACATAAACAAAGCTAAAAATAATAGTTTAAAAATAAAAATAGAATTTATTTGTTTTTTATTATTTTTTTAACTTAAAATCTCTTTTAAGAAAACAGTTATTTGATTAAAAAATTTAATTTAATTTATAATTAGTTATATCGGGTAACAAAAAATATTTATAAATAAAAATATTATATAAATATTATAAATGTCTTAGAATAGTCTACATCTCAAATTACATTTTACTAAAAATAAAAAAATACTATCCCAAGAGCCCCATGTGGACACACAGATAAAAATATATATAATATATATACAGAGAGAAGGAAATCATTTATTTAAAGAGCAACTCTACATCTCACTATTCATTTTATTAAAATTTAACAACTGATACATCTTATTTGTTATATTACAATAAAATAAACAATGATTAAATTTACTATTTGAGTAACTATATCACTCCTTTATATATATATATATATATATATGTATACACACTAGTGCATGAGTGACACATATGATACATTTTGAATAATAAAAAATAAAATTAATTATAAAAATAAAGTTTAATTTTTCTTATTAATATAGATCAATCATATAGAAGTATTTTATTTTGTTATTAATCACAAATTATTATGTATAATATATATTTTAGTTTTTTCTAATAACTAATTTAAAAATCATATAAAAAATAATTTACAATTAGTTGGTAGTATAGAAATATTTATCTTAAATTATAACTGTTCGTTAAAATTATATATTGAAGTAGTTAATAAATGTGAAATGGAATAAATAGATATATTTATATGCTTTTTTATATGTATTTTTATTTTATTTTATGTTAATCAGTATAGTATTCAAAATATCTTGAAGTATTTGTATAAAAAATATACTGTGACAAAAATATATATCTTCAAGTATAATGTTACAAATAATAGAATAAATAATGTAAAATAAGAAGGTAAAATAATAAAACTATATTTTATTCGTGAAAGAAAAAAAGAAAAGAAAATAAAATAAAATATTATCTTATATAGAAAAGGATAAAATATTTAATAAGTATTTTATAAATATAAAGCTAGAAGCTAGAAAATAATGTTTAAAAAAATGTTATTTCAAGTAGCACATCAAAGTATGCTACAAGCTCAAACTCTTTTACCAAATATTGTTGATAAGATCATACAAGTTTTTCAGCAAGTAGAAAAAGTTATAAATAAGTTGGAATGACATGTCAAACATACACAAAGCTAAAAAAAAAGAGTTTAAAAATAAAAATAGAAGTTGTTTCTTTGTTATTATTTTTTTGAACTTAAAATCTCTTCTTAAGTAAACAGTTATTTGATTATAAAATTCAAAATTTTATTTTTATTTGAAACTAGTTATATTGTATGATAAAAAATATTTATCAATAAAAATATTATGGAAATATTATAAATGTTGTAGAATAGTCTAGTATTGTATCACTTCAAAACATTTGCACGTAGGTATTATTAAATTGCACTTGACTAAAAATTAGAAAATATTATGCTAAAAGTCTCATGCGAACACACAGATAACAAATATATATATATATATATATATAAGGGATTTACTTACTCAAAAAGTAATTCTTTATCTCACTATTTATTTTCTTGTCATTTAATAGGTGACACATCTTATTCATCAAACTAGGTTGAGCTCAAAAGAGAGAAGTTGTAGGTCTTTGTTTTAGATTTCTAGGATTACCAAGATTATCCAATTTGGAGATCTATAACTTCAGATATGGCTTTCACAAGATAATAATGTCATAATAAAAATTAAGTTTGAAGATAAACAAAGATTAACAACTAAACTTATTTAGATCTAATAACTCAAGACTCGACAAATGTGTCAATATTAATCATATATGATGTCAAATAGATCTAGCATAAGTTACTATTGAGTGCCTAAAAAATATTCTATAAAATTCCCCCATGGTAACTAGCACTGCCAAGGTTTGACTAGCCTCTAATTTCTACAACTTGAAACACATGCATAAATGATCAAATAGGCTTTTATTAAGGTTGTAATGTAGCAAAGGACAAGATAGGATATGAGAAGTGATTTAAGCTTGCAAGTCAATAAGTATGAAGATCATCCCCACAATAATATGTCACCAAAAATTAATGCAAAACAATATAAAACAGGTAAGGTTCACTTTGTCTCTTTCCGTTGTAAATTTTTTTTCTTTATTTTTCAATTTCACTTCTCCTTTGGGTACCACTACAACCTTTTATTGCATTTTTTTCTCAACCTTTTTGTTTCCTTTTTCTTTCTTTGGTTCTTTTTTTTTCATACACTTTTTCTTCAAAAACAAATCATCACAACATAACAAGTACCACTTGCACAAGCTAAACTATCAAGGTATACTTGCAAAATCTTGAGGTATTACCCCACACTTATTTAGAACTCATTCACAAAACAATTTCAAAGCTCTTTTAGCCCCTAAGGTTAGAGTGGTTATGATTTTCAATTTTAGGCTTGTAATGAGCTATAATATCAAAGAGAGGGGGTAGATAGGCTCAAAAGAGATAAGAAAGAGATTTAATGCAAGGTAAGTCTATTTGGCTAGTGACTATAAAGAATGAAGGCCTAAATCATATTACCAATGCATCTGAAACAAGAAACATAAAAGAGAATCATGGCAAAATCTAGAGTAACTAGCAACACATGTGAAAATCACACAAGAAACAAAAAAATGACAAGATGCAAATCAGCAACATACAAGACTCAAAATCTCACAAGGATCTCTATCACTAATGATTTAAAATTTAATTTTCAAGCTACTCATTACACTAAACATACAAAAGTGATTTCATATCATGTTGTGAAACCTCTCAATGAAGAATTATGCAACTATTCACAATTTATACAACCTAGAAATCCATTAAAAAATGTTAAAAACTACAAAAAAAATATTTTTTTTCTTTTTCCTTTTTAGCAAAAACGAACTTCACAACAAACAAAAAAAATGAAAAATAGCAAAACAAACAGCAAAAAAAAAACAACAAAAAAAATAAAAAAACAACAAAACAAAAATAGAAAATAGAAAACAACGAAACACCTCCGCACTTAAAATGAGCATTATCCTCAATTTAAGCATATAGGAACACAACATAAAGAGAACACATGAAGTAATAATAACAAAGGAAGGGGTGAAATAAGAAAACTCTTCTTTCAAGGTGGAAAAATCTGCAAAATTTTGCATCTAATATCCTTGCTTCGCTCCTATCTATAGTTGTTTAGGAGAGCCTCCTCATCATCCATCTTAACAATTCCAATATCACATCTTCTAGTGTCTTCTTCAACAGGAACCTTAAACTTGAATGTTTGACAAGATGCTCAGAGAAATCTCCCAACTTCTTCAAATCTTGTGACAACCTCTTATTTTACTCAACTTGGAGTTTATTGATTGTGATTATTGGGGGCTGTAATGATTGCATAATGGATGACAATAGAAGTCGAACTACTACAACTTCCACAACTACTACATCATTCCCACCTACAATATCTACAACTCCTACATTTGCATTAATAACACTACTAATTTCTGTGCAAATAGAGCATTTAGATAATCCAGTACAGGTATAATCAAAATCAGTAAAGTCATCAAAATAAAAAAATTCAGAAAATTCAAAATGCAAATTTACTTATTGTTGTTGTGGTAGCTCCTTGTCACTCCTCAAGATTATGTCACTTATATTTGCTTGTGGACTAAAAATGATTTGAGAGGCAATCTGTCCAAAACCTTTAGACTGTTGTTGATTCGCAATTGTGACCAATTGTTTAATATGTGTTTCTTATGTGCTAGACCGTGGTTTGATTCACTTATATCTTAAAGGCAACTGGACACGTGGCACACAAAAAAAATATAGAGAGAAGAGATTCACTTACTTCAAAAGTAACTCTACATCCTCATTATTCATTTTCTTACAAACATGTGACACATCTTATTCATTAGATTGCAATAAAATAAATAGTGAAGATAAGGAGTAACTCTTTTAGATTTACTCTTTGACTAAGTGTATCACTCCTTTTATATATATACACCCACTAGTGCAGGCATTACACATGTAATACATTTTGAATAATAAAAAAATAAATTTAATTATAAAAATAAAGTTTAATATTTCTTATTAATATACACCAATAGTATAGAAGTATTTTATTTTTTATTAATCACAAATTATTATGTATAATATATATTTTTGTTCTAATAAATAATTTAAAAGTCATACAAAAATAATTCATAATTAGTTGGTAGTATAGAAATATTTATATTAAATTAGAAGTATTTAATAAAATTATATGTTGAAGTAGTTAATAAATGTGAAATGACATGAATGGATATATTTATATGGTTTTTTATATGTATTTTTATTTTTATTTTATGTTAATGAGTGTAGTAGTCAAAATATCTTGAAGTATTTATTCAAAAGATATATTGTGCCACAAAATTATGTCTTCAAGTATAATGTTACAAATAATAGAATAAATAATGTAAAATAAAAAGGTAAAATATTAAAACTATATCTTTTGAGTGGAAACAGAAGAAGGAAAATAAATATAATAAAATCTTATCTTATATAGAAAAGGATAAAATGAAATTTTAATAAATATTTTAGAAATATAAAGCTAAAAGCTCAATATTAATATTTTAAAAAATGTTACTTGAAGTAGCATATCAAAACATGTTATGAGCTCAAACTTGTTTACCACACATCGTTGATAAGATCATACAAGTTTTTAGCTAATAGAAAAAATTATAAATAAGTTGAAA
This sequence comes from Mucuna pruriens, assembly GCA_025330945.1. Lineage (NCBI taxonomy): Eukaryota > Viridiplantae > Streptophyta > Magnoliopsida > Fabales > Fabaceae > Mucuna > Mucuna pruriens. Next base: position 1,886,762 of record JAENHJ010000086.1, on the reverse strand, counting down.
TGACATGTCAGACATAGACAAAGCTAAAAATAAGAGTTTAAAGATAAAAATAGAAGTTATTTGTTTGTTATTATCTTTTTGAACTTAAAATCTCTTTTAAGAAAATAGTTATTTGATTAAAAAAATTAAAAATTTTAATTTTATTTATAACAAGTTATATTGTGTATATAAATGCCATAGAATAATCTAGTATTGTGTCACCTAAAAATATTTGCACATATTATCAAATTGCACTTTACTAAAAAAAAGAGAATATTACGCTAAAAGTCCCATGCACCCATAAAAAATATATAGAGAGAAATGATCCACTTATTCCAATAATAATTCTACATCCTTATTATTCATTTTCTTGCAATCTAATACGTGACTTATCTTATTTTATATTACAATAAAAGAAGCAATAAGGATGAGCAGTAACTTTGTTAAATTTACTTTGTAAGTAAGTGTATCCCTCCTCGTATATATAGAGAGAGAAAGAGACACATACATATATAGTAGTGTGTGCGTTGCATGGGTAATACACTTTGAATAATAAAACATAAAATTAATTATAAAAAATAAATTTTAATTTTTCTTATTAATATACACCAATAGTATAGAAGTATTTTATTTTGTTATTAATAACAAATTATTATGTATAAGATATATTTTTTATTTTTATAATAACTAATTTAAAATCATACAAAAAATAATTTATAATTAGTTGGTAGTATATAAATATTTATATTAATAATAATTCATGCTAAACTCTTATTTATTTGTAACTACATTTGATATAAATGTTTATGTCTACCAATTACATTAATATATTTATCTAAAGTTTAATCTCTTTGTGATGTTTCAATAAAAAAAAACATATAAGTTTTCAAAATTTCTATAGATAAAATCGTAATGTTTTTAATACATTATTTCTTTTATTAATATTTTTTCAAGATTCATACAACTAAGTAAAAATACATGATCAACACAAATTTGTATAAAAAAAATTATGTGAAAATTTTATTAAAATGTGCATTTATAGTAATTTATATATCAATATAGTTTTATCGATTCTCATTTAGTATATTTTTAATTACTCTGTAATTTAATTTAATTGAAATATTAATATATTTTTACGTATATATTATTATGTACTCATATAAGTATTCATTGGTTTCTCATATATTTATACTTTTAGGTTGACTACTTTTGTTTATATTTGCATCGCTTAGATATTAATATGTTTTTGTATAATTTATACTTATCTGATGCAAATATTCACCTATAAATTTTCATACATTTTAAAGTATTTTTTTATTTGTAATATATATTCACCTCTTATGATGTATATTAAAAAAACTTACATATTTTTTTTTTGTCTATTTGTAATATATATTGACCAATGTAATGATTTACATAATTCATTCATGTATTTATTTATATAATATACTTTCATATAAACATTTAGCACTACAATTTTTTGTATTAATATATTTATGTAAATTTTTATCCACAACAAGAAATAATTGTTTTTACAACTTTTAATTAATCAATGTAATTATTTATGAAATATACTTTTATATAAACATTTAGTGCTGAACTTTTTTAAGATAATATATTTATGTAAACTTTTATCCACTTACTATGTATAAAAAAAATTGTATTAGTAATTCTTTTAAAAAAAATTTGAGAATGTAAAGTAGGAAATATAATGATGGTACCAAAACTCAAACCTCAAACTTTATGCATACTATCTAAACCTTCGTGGCTAGATCAATTCTAGTGGTTCTCACACTTTGAATATAAGATCATGCCCTCGTAATAATTCATGTTCAAACAGTTAATTTTACTATAATGAAGTGAAATAAAAATCATATCTCTAAATATCCCTTTATACAATCAAGGTTAAATTAATTTATAAATTTCTATAGTTTTTTTTGAGTTTTTAATTAGGTCCTTATAATTAAAAACACTTAAAAAAATCATTATAATTTTAAAATTTTGTAATTAAATCTTCACAAACTAACACCATTATAAATCTTTTATAAATCCATCTTCTAATAGAGCCACTCAAAGATACATTACATAGAGAGAGAAGTTTTATCTTAACTTTTTACACTTTTTACACAAAGAAAGGAGCAAGAAAAAATAGAGACAAAAAAAAAGACAAGTTTCATTATATTATCTTGTTTCTGGACAATTAAAAAATAGAAGAAAAATCAACAAAACTAATTCTTAGATTAATTTTTTTAGATCTTTGTATTCTTCTTATGATATTTATAACGAAAAAGTATAAATATACTTCCATCCACTTATTTAAAGTAATATATTTATGTAAATTTTTATCCACTTGGGGTGTATAAAAAAATTTGTATTAGTAATTTTTTAAAAAGATTTTGGGGGAGGGATAAAGTAGGAAATATAATAATGGTGCCAAGGCTCAAGCCTCAAACTTTATGCATACTATCAAAACATTTTGCGGCTGGATCAACTCTAATGGTTCTCACATTTTGAATATAAGATCACACTCATAATAATTCATGTTCAAATAAACAGTTTTACTATAATGAAATTAAATAAAAATCATATATCTAAATATACCTTTTGTACAATCAAGGTTAAATTAATTGTAAATTTCTATGTTTTTTTAGTTTTTAATTACAAACAATGATACTAATACTAGTATGAAAATTGGGATGTTACATATGACACTCACGCATGTCCACAAAATGAAACTTAAGTCTTTTCATATTTATAAAGAATAGAAAAAGAACAAATTAAATGTCATTGGTGATAAGCCAAATTGTTGGCTTAGTTTCTCTTGATATAGCTTGTTTGATACTTCAACTTATCTTAGGGTGCTAAACACATAAGAAATGGTGCTTAATGCTTCATTTTGACTAGGGGTGAGCATGACTCAACTTAGTTCACCAACTTAACCTAGTCTGATGTTGATTTGAATATGTTTGAATTTTGAAATTAAATCAAGTATATTTTAAGGACGAGTTCATGTTATGTTTCAGGTCATTCCAATTCAATTTGATGTCTTATATTATCTTAAAAATATAATTTTTTTAACAGTTGAATTTTAATAATAATGTTTTTTTATTTAATATATATCATTTTGTATAATATAGTATTATACTTATAGTAATATTATTTATTAAAATATACTTGATTTAAGTCATGTACTTATTTTATTTTATGATTTAACTATGCATTATGTTAAGATTAATACATTACATTAAGAATTCAGATTGACCCGGTCTTATCTTTATATTTTTTGGACCTTGATTGGGTCTTGAATAAATGACTCGATTAAATTTTTGGATTGGATGGAGATAAAGATAAATCTGACCCAACTTTTTCCTTACTCACTCTTAGTTTTGACATTGCTTATTGGATGTTGTTGTTGACGAAATATGCCCCACTAATGGTGGCAATTGCTCACGGAATTCCAAAAAGAGTAATATATGTCATTTTACAAAACTAATTAGGTTAATGATAACTATTTTGGCAACACTTTTTCTTCTATTCATGTAGTGAAATAATCTACAATTACTACGAGGTATTTGACTTGACTAGAAATATGTGAGGAAAAAACTAGTAGGTCTATCTCCCACCCGTGCAAATGGTTAAAGGATAACATATATGTAACTTTTTGGAAGGGGTAACATGTATTTAGCATTTCTTGCATCACTTTGTATGTTACAAAACATATCCTTGCATACTTAGGCATTTTTGACCAAGTTGCTTGTTCTACCTTGAGTTAATTGGGTTAGATTGCTTACCTACATTGTAATGAAAAGATTGGGCCTTATTGGATTTGAAGTAAACTAAGTTTGAAACAATAATAATTTGAAAAGTATTATTTGTATATCAATTTATACAACAAAATGTATTACAAAAAGAGAAAAAATAGAAAAAAGGAAAGAGGAAAAAGAAATGTGATGTAATAAATAATGTTTTAAAGAGAGATAAAATAATTGTTATATGTGTAATTTTATTTATTTTTTCTTTTTTACATTTCTTTTTCTTTGCATCCATTAAAATGGATCATTCTCCTCCTCACAACTTCATGACGCATTAGTAATTTGTTTGATATGGAAGAGAAAAATAATTAAGAAAACATTTTAGAACTAATTAAGAAAAAATAATTTTAATTTTTTTTTATAAGTGGATTTTGTTTTTCTTTGCACTTTTTCCCCCACTAAGAAAATCCATCGTTATTAAGAAATATGGTTAAACCCGCGCAAATTGAGAAATTGTATCTCACACAATGAACTCAAGTCACTTAGTAGAAGCAGGCCCAAAAGAAGTTGTTTCCATCTCAGGCCAGGCTACGCAGCACATTGATTCGAAGTGCATGGAAATGGAAGAGATTGAGAGCGAGGTGGTAGAACCCTTGTCCCAAATGGCCCCCCCGAAAATCCAGCGCCTGAGCGAGTCGGTTGTGAACCGAATCGCCGCCGGCGAGGTCATCCAACGCCCCGTCTCCGCCGTGAAGGAGCTCGTTGAGAACAGCCTCGACGCCGCGGCCTCCTCCGTCAATCTCATCATCAAGGACGGCGGCCTCAAACTCATCCAAGTCTCCGACGACGGCCACGGAATCCGAGTCAGTGATCAGTCCCTCTCTTCTCACTTTCAATTCGTTATTCATGATATCATGCTATGATTGCGTTTTGATTCCGCTTCTGCAGTTTGAGGATTTGCCGATACTGTGCGAGCGCCACACGACGTCGAAGCTGTCTGCGTTTGAGGATTTGCAGAGCATTAAGTCGATGGGCTTTCGCGGCGAGGCTCTCGCCAGCATGACCTATGTCGGTCACGTCACCGTCACCACCATTACCAAAGGCCAATTGCACGGTTACAGGTACTCGTTTCTTCTCGTTCTCGTCCATTTCCCTACTTTATATTAATTAATTAATAATAAGCTTGTTTTGTATTTTGAATATATAACTAACATTTCTGCTTTCGTTGTTCAGGGCATTGTACAGAGATGGTGTCATGGAGCAGGAACCCAGGCCATGTGCTGCTGTTAAAGGAACGCAGATAATGGTTGCTAAACTAATGCTTCCTTCACGGCTTGTCATTTTGTTTGAACGTGTTCCATTCATGTAAATATTTATTTATGTACTAAACTACTTTGTCATTAATATGTGATATTATTATTGGTCTATTTATGTATAAGACTATCTATATTTTTAGACTAAATTGCACTTTTGATTTTCCTATTATCGGCATTTCATGATTTTTGGTCTTTCCATTTATTTTTTGCAAAGTTGATCCCACTATTTCAATTTACAAATTTGGTTCATCTGTAAATTTGACATCTAATATTTAACAGCAAGCTTATGTGACACTTTATTGCATTGCCACGTCAGCACATTCATACTCCTTGCATGGTTAAAATAGCGGGAGATCAAATTTGCAGAAAAAAATGGAGGACCAAATTCGTGAAATGATAATAGTAATGGGACCAACAATGCCATTAAGCCATATTTTTATTAATATTTTATATTATTAATGGTCTGTACTGAAGCTGATTAGAATGTTGCCATCTGATTACCTGAAAGTGATGTGATGCCTATTGGTAGTATTTGTTGGAGGTTTTCCAAACTGAGCTGTCCTTACACTATACGGAATAAGCAATTGGAATTATGATTCTTATGGGTTTAAGTTCTCATGCTTCTGTTGTTAGATTGAGAATCTGTTCTATAACATGGCTGCAAGGAGGAAGACGCTGCAAAATTCTTCTGATGATTATTCAAAGATTGTAGACTTAGTAAGCCGGTTTGCTATTCATCATATTAATGTCAGTTTCTCTTGCAGAAAGGTTGGTCTCTTGAGCAGTAAAACTTATTTGCTACCACAATCTTATAAGCTAGCTGCATTGTAAGTTGCGTATGTTATTTTTCATTGGATGTTTGGGACTTCTGTTGCAATCAGCATGGAGCTGTTAGGGCAGATGTTCACACCGTTGCCACGTCTTCAAGGCTCGATGCCATCAAATCTGTTTATGGGGTCTCAGTTGCTCGTAATCTGATTGAAATTGAAGCTTCAGACAATGATCCATCTACTTCAGTTTTTGAGATGCATGGCTACATGTCCAATGCGAATCATGCTGCGAAGAAAATCACCATGGTGCTTTTCATCAATGGTATACATTAACTGTCAACATTAGCTATCTTACATCAATTGTTCTGTCTGTTTTTCGCTTCACTTGTGTGTTCTACAGTTCTACATCCTTACACTAATTCATGGGTGGTGCATATGGAAACTCTAAATCTTGGAGTTAATTTACACACAGATATACCCTTCACTTTTGTCATTGAACAAGTTTTGTGTTATATGTTATTTTGTTTAAGTGTTTATCTTTATTTACCCCATTTTCTCATTGGACAAAGTTTATATTTATACTGACTTGAGATAATTGTTTATAGATTCTTATGAAAATCTTCTTGTCTATGTTCCTCAGATAGACTGGTTGAGTGCTCTGCATTGAAGAGAGCTATTGAAATTGTTTATGCAGCGACATTACCAAAAGCATCTAAGCCCTTCATATATATTTCAATTGTTTTACCACCAGAGAATATTGATGTCAACGTACATCCAACAAAGAGAGAGGTACATTATTATTGCTAAAGTCATTGATTTAAAGTTCCATGTAACTGGCAAAGACATTTATTTTTGAAGGTAGAAAATCATGGGTTAAAGTGTCTTAGGTTATGGGCAGTTTTTTGGCTATTTGGATGCTGTAAACATTGCTAATGATATTATAAGGAAATTAAATTCCAGACAAAATTGAATAATTGATGAAATAATCAATTAAGATTTTGATGAGTGATTCGATGATGTTTGCTAAGAAAATTAAATTTTCACTCAAAAGCTTAAGTTGTTAGGTGAAGGTATATAAATAATTTTAATATCTAACATGTCCCATTGCACAAGAGTCCTTTGGACTTGAAGTATGGAACATGCATTGGTCCACTCTCCATAGTGCTGAAATTCAACTTTTTATTTAGAAGAATGAGGGTGGCATGGATCAAACTTCTAATCACATGGTCATAGAGGCTCTGGTATAATGTCATGAACTAACACTCCACCCCCAAAGCATAAGCTATTAGGTAAAGATTCATGATTCGTTTTATGGCTAATATCCCCTCACAAAGAACCCTTTGGACTTGAAATGTAGACAATGTATGGGCTCACTTTACCTTATGCTGAAATTCAACCTTCTATTTAGAAGAATGGTGATGAGAAGGATTGAACTTTTACATCTTGGACAAAGAGACCTAGTAGTAATGAACAAACTAGGAAACAATGTTATTTAAAATTTCTGTGGACTGGATGACAGTTCTCCCCCTAGTAATTGATACCACCATGATACCCTATTATGTAGTTAACATTTTTCATCATTTGCTCAAATTCTAAACACTATATGCACTATTTCTTGATTTTCTTCCTTTTCTGTTGTTGAAAATAGTGTTTGTTTGCATACAGGTGAGCCTTTTAAATCAGGAAGTCATCATTGAGAAGATACAGTCAGTGGTTGAATCAACATTGAGGAGTTCCAATGAGGCCCGGACATTTCAAGAACAAGTATGTTTACAACACAATACTCTATGCTTAAATGTTTTTCAGAAGTATTTGCTAAATTTTGTGTATATTGGTTTTTGCTCCTTTAATTGAATTCATAGATAGGAAAAGCAGGCGACAATTTTCTGTTTCAGTGAATTAAATTTTCCTAGAACTATTTCCAAATCAACTTTTACAATTTTCAACACCTTGTTTTACAAAATAGTTAGTGAATTTGTTTGAGTCATTCTTGGAGTGGAGATTTCTACCATAGTAGTTGATAGAGTGGCAAATTGGGCTGCAATAGCGCTGGTGTGTGGTAGAGTGGACATCATCTGCCCCCAGAAACTCATTGTGCACATTTTTTAGTAGCATTGGGTAGAATTGTGGTTTTAGCATCTACAATATTGACAAAGACAAATCTGCAGGCATATGGTTAGATGCACGGGGTTTCTTCTGGTTGCAATTGTAAATCCCTAGATAGGATAGCTTCCATCTGTCCGGCTGGAATCCGAAGTTTTGTCACTGAAACTTATTCCATGCACTTCTGTTGCTATATGGTCTCTTTTGCAGAAGCTTTGTCCACTTGTCCTTGATATCCAGGCATCATATGCCAAATGTGTTTCTTACTCTTTTTATTTTATTTTATTTTTCCATGAAGTAAACTGATTCAGAAATGAAAAGATATTTGTGGCCCAAAATAGAAAGACACCACTGTTCTTTTTATTGTACATTTGAATCACTGCACTTTTATCTTATTGTAATTGACATCACCATCCTCTCTTTGGGAATAGTTATCTATCTTTTTATCGACTTATTTTCTTTTTTACCTGAATTTTTATCTGTTTATTTGGTTATACTTTTCAGACTTGTTGACACTTTAAAGTTTATTTCTTTTATAACACATAAGCTAAGATGAATGATGAATGCTTCTTAAATTGAATATTTTTTTATTATTTATTTATTTATATATAGATTTAAAACTATTAGGGTCACATTTTATACAATTTTCTAATATGTGTATTATTCTCTTCCTTTTTCTATCTTATCCCACTCCCCCGATACTTTCAACTTGCTATCAAAGTGCTAATAGCTTAACATCTACTGTGATTTGTCCACCTAGGCTTCAACTAAGTTCCTAAGTTATTGAACTCCTTTACAAAATGTGTCTTTCTGTTTTCCTTCCTTCAGTTTTATTATATTATATTTATAGTGACTTAATACCTGCATCTTCTTTGTGTATTTTTCTCTTGCTTCTGGCAGCCAGCTGGGCAATCTTCATTGTCTTGTGTTAATATAAGCAAGGAGGTTAACCTCAGCCCTATGCCAACAGGTACGTGGAATTTTCTTGTCTTTTTGTGTTGCATGCCTTTTATTTATTTTTGGCTTGTCCTCTCAATTTTTCATTTATCTTCTAATAACTTCTATGATGATAGGTTCAAGATCACTGAAAGTGCCGGTGCATAAGTTAGTTAGAACAGATTCATTAGATCCTGCAGGAAGATTACATGCCTACACGCAAATTATGTCAGATGGACATTTTGAAAAGAGTGCTAGTTTGAATGCAGTAAGGTGGTTCCCATTTGCTTCTGTTACATTTTTGTATCTAACAAGCAAATACTCATATATTAAGTTGGTTTCAGTAAGCAGTAAATTCTTAGTCATTTCAGTATGTTTAGTTTCTTAAGTCCTTTTATCTTGTTTTTGAAACTTTATGTATTTCTTGTGCTTTCTTTTTGTTTTAGCATATCGTTATTTCTTTTTTATATTGTTCCACACTCTTATTATCATTCTCAAGTGTGAAATCTACAAAGTATCTAAAACTTATAAATTTGAAGCAGACAAACTACTTAGACCAGAACTTAAAGGGAAGAGGTAGAATACAAAAGAATACTGAAGTAATCAAACTGACTTTTGTCCCCTTATTTGGGTTAAATTTGAAGTTTAACTATTTGGGAAAGTATTTCTTATTTTGGGGTTATACATTTGTTGTTAATAATTAAGATTTGATTTATGTATTTTTGAATTATTTTTTCCTAGTTTGTTGGAATTAGAGATTATGTAAATTATAATATATACTCAATCATGTTGAGGATTTTCACAAACAATTTAGAACTTTTCCCCCTTCCTAGTTAGTGTTAGAGCTCAATGTTCTTGCGCTTGACACCATAGTTTCCCACATGTCAAGCCACCATCATCGCTTGACCTTTAGCATAATTGTTTTCTTCAGCCGACAAAGTGAGGGCATGGTCAGCCTTAATGCCCCCTTATTACCTATCAACATTAACCATGGGTGGTCATTCTCGACTCTGAGGTAGAAGAGGATCCTAGCAAATCATGCCCTACTCCAATGGCTTATACTTTAACCAGCCTAAGTTTGTCGAGTCTAGTTGAAGACTTGTTTTTGATGAATTGCTTGAGTGAAAATGCACTTTGTAGGCCATATATATATATATATATATTTATATACATTTCAGAATTAATTACATTTAAGAAGAGTAAATATAAATGCAATTCCCTAAGTCCATAATATATGCACTATGCAAGTATGCATGAATCTGAACGTTCATGAATCCTAGACTTCAATGCAGCAATTCACAATGGATAAAAGACCTGTTTCCAACACTCCCCCTCAAGCTGCATAAGTTGAATGGTTCAAGCTTAGAGCAAATATATTGAATTCATGGCCTCCTTGTAAATTTTGTAAGGATGTCTGCAAGTTGATCATTTGAAGTGATGATTTGTCTGACAAAGCCTTTTCTCGAACAAAGTGACAATCAATTTTTATATGCTTGATCCTCTTATGAAACATTGGATTAGAGGCAATATGAAGAATGACTTGATTATCACAATAAAGCTTCAAATGTTGAACATCACAAAACATCAACTCTTGAATAATTGATAAGTTGTTTAATCCATATAAGCTTGCAAGTGACAATATCCATAGCCCTATATTATGCTTTTGCACTAGATTGAACAACTACATTTTACTTTTTTACTTTTTTCATGAGACTATATTTCCACCCAGTTACTAATAGATACACAGGGCACTGTAGTGGAGTCTATTAATTGGTGATTCTTAAGAAAGTGGGTTTGAGCTTAACTCAATCCTACAAAATTGACTTTCTTAAGATGATATTAGAGCCAATGGTTCGGCTAGGTGACCAACTTAGTATCCAATGGAAATGGCAGCGGATCCATGTATAGGGGGTTCATAACTAGGGATCCCTTGTATCCAAAGTTTTGGCAAAAGTCTCACATTGGATAGAAATGAACAAGTTGAGCAATATATACGTGAGAAGGACCCACAAACCTAATGCCTTAAGAGTTTGGTTGGAAGTGGTGTTAAGTTCACTTATGTGGTTGGCTCGAGATTCATTCAGGGAATTCTCTCCGGTGTTTACCCCCCTCGTAGCCTCAACAAGATGATATCAGAGCCTATCCTAGTAAATGTTGTTGGGCTTGTCAGTCCACATGCTATTGGACCACTCACAAATATCCAGTCCTACAAATTTCATGCTCAAGATGTCTAGTCCTCGACGTGAGGGAGGTATGTTGGAGATCCCACATCGACTAGTGAGATGACCTGAATAGTATATATAACTGGGGGCAATCCTCACCTCACAAGTTGGTTTTTTAGGGTTGAATTAGGCCTAAACCCACTTTCTTAAGAGTAATCCTACCCAATTTGCATCATAGTATCTTGTAACTTGGGTGTCCCCTTTATCTTCATATATTCATCCTAGTTTAGGAGCCTTTTAGAATATGAACCACCACATCCCAATGATCAGTGTAAGGAGTTTGCATAAATTGATTGACCACTCTAATTGTATAAATTATGAGGTAAATGAGTTCCAACCAATCTGCAATATCTTTCAAGATCTAAGTAAGGTTCTCCTTGATTGGACATTGATTTTTGATTTGGGTCCATGCAACTATTAATTGGCCTACGATCTGACATGTTTCCTTTGATTAAGCCACTTCAACACCAATAAAGTCAACCCCAAAAGCTAGCTCATAGAGTAAGGGTTGCTCTCCACTTATATATAATATTTTGGTCATATCACTAGTTAATGTGGGATCTCCAACATAAATTATTTTAATTTCCCAAGATCTTTGGTTTGAAAGTGGTTGAGCAAGTATTCTTTTAGCTTAGAAATTTTGATAGTCATTTCTTGTAATGACCATGTCATCAACATAGACTACTAGATAAACACATGTCATCAACATAGACTACCATGTCATTAACATAAACTACAGATAAATACATTGAGCCCATAAAGAAATCAATGGAGTTTGCAAACCAACCCCTTGAGCAACAAATCTAGGAGCCATATAGATTTCTTCTTCTAGTTCTCCATGAAGAAATGCATTTTTTAATGTCCATCTGATGAAGTGGCCAATGATGAATTATGCAGCCATTGCAAGAAATTGACAAACTGAACAAGTATCGGTGTGATCAAGACCATAGATTTGAGTATACCCTTTGGCCACTAGTATGTTGCAAAGAGGTTTAGTCAAACATATGTTGATTATGGTGATACTTATTCCAGCAGCTAAAATTGCTTTTGTTGGCTATACAATGACAACTTTGGTCATTGGTCATTATGTTAGCTAGACTTGATAAATGGCTTCCTTCATGGTGATCTTGAAAAAAAATATATGGAGCAGCCACTTAGTTTGTTACTTGGAGGGAGTCAGGCTTTTGGTTTATAAGTTAAAGCTATCCCTTTATGGGTTGAAACAATCTCCAATTCTTGGTTAGGTAAATTCAGTTTTGTTGTTTAGGATTTGGTATGGCACAGAGTAAAGTTGATCATTTTTCATTTGGTTGACGTATTTATTTGGTAGTTTATGCAGATGGTATATAGTTATGATAGATAATGACCATGAGGGAATATCCCAATTAAAGAAACATTTCTCTTGTCACTTTTAGACCAAGCATATAAGAAATTGATTGTCACTTTCTTTGAGAAAAAAAAAAATCTTTACAAGGAAATCACAATTGTGCCTTTTAACTTTAGTGATTGGCTCACAAATATCCTTACAAAGTCTTCTGGTTTCTCAAACCCATTTTTTTGTAATGAACTTAATGCATATGATTTGTATGTTCAAACTTGAGGGGGAGGGTTGAAAATATATCTTATTTAGGGAAAGTATATCCTATTTAGGAGCTTATATAATATTTGCTATTAATAATTACAACTTGATTTGTATACTTTCTGATATATTTTCCTGTTTTTCTTGTTTCCTGAACTTAGAGGTTGTAAATCATGTTCTATATTCACTCAATAGTTCTGAGGATTTAAGGAATTTAGAAAGCTCTTATCCCTTTTCAAGTATATTTGGCTGTTAGAAATGTGGAAGTGTTATACCTTTAATGGTTGAAATATATGTATTGGTAATTTGCTTTATCCCTTGCCAGGTCTTCAGTTAGACAAAGAAGGAACCCAAAAGATTCTGCAGAACTCACTAGCGTACAAGAGCTTCTTGATGAGATCAATAGCAACTGTGACCCTGGTATGACTAGAAGACTAATGATGATAACTCTATTATGTGATGTAAGGTTGATTTGGAAAATGTTTCCTGCTGACATCTACCCTGTAGGCATGATGGACATTGTAAGGCATTGCACATATGTTGGAATGGCAGATGATGTTTTCGCTTTGCTTCAGCATAATACTTGTCTTTATCTTGCAAATGTTGTAAACTTGAGGTAGAGATTTTGTTTTTGTTAGTTGATGTTATGAAATTTTTAGCACTAAACATTTTATAATAAGTAATGTTTGAACATATAAATATTATTGGAAATAGGAGCATTTAATGTTTATTACCGTTCCTAAGTAGCTTAGTTAGTATTTTCAATGTATCTTAGGAAGTTTTAAATTCTAATATTTTAATTGTTCTCTTAAAAATAGTAGTAGTTATTTATTCTTTTTGTAAATATTCTTATTATAAATAGATCAATCTGCTAAGTGGAAAATAACATTCAAGCACATTCAAAAAAATTCTTTTCTCATTTTCTCACAAATATTAAAAATCGATATGTGATTGGGATTACTACTTTTGCATTTAGATTTGACCATTTTGTGGTTTATACTTTATAGGCAGCTAATTAACATGTTTAGAGAGGGAAGGAAGAGATGGTGGGAAGTTTGTCATGTAAACCTGCTTATAAACTGCTTGAGGTTTCGCTTCAGGGAGGAATTTTAATGTCCTTGAAAATGTGATTTTTATGGTTGGATCATAGTACTAGAGATTAACCTGTTTAAATTTTCACACATATATCTATCTTATGTACATGATAGGAGTGTGCATTCTTGAATCGTCATTGTCTTGCTGAGTTTTTCCTTAAGAAAAGAAAAGTGCATTCAGCTCTCTAAACTTTGGACAATTTTCAAATTGCTACAATGAACTTTAGAAGCATCTCAGTTCTTAACTACAACAGTCAAAGCAATAGACCCTTTCATCACTAATGGACAAGTGACGTGCCAAATCCAGACCTTCTTACTTTCATCTACATGGCTTGATTGTAGCCCTTTTTTCTCCTAAATCTTTTCCTAATTATTTATTCTCTAGAAGTTAAAAAAAAAAGAAGATAAAATTGGGTTTCAAGATTGAAAACCATGGTCACTGATCTCTGCTTGAATTCAAGAAAGGAATAACCTCAGATTCACTTTGGAGTGTTCTTGATTCATGGAACCCCTCTTCCTAGGAAGATTCCTACTTGTGTCGCTTGCTGCTACAAAAAATGAACCCACCAGCATATTCTTGATATGTTTGGTTTGTTGAACTAAGGTTTCACACTCTACTCAGCCTCAAAATGTTGAAAAATAAAAGCCCGTCCTGAAAACCATCTGTTTCACAAATTGTAAACAAAATCTCACCTTGGCTGGTTCCCTAAATTTTATGGGCCAAAATCACCGCTATTAAAACCATCCTTAAAATTTTGTTAACTAACATCACATCCTCTTCCTATGTTTCCATAATTTTCATCCTGTTTTCTTTTTTTTTTTGTCAATCTTCTTTGTTGTTTCAAATCTTTATTTGTTGCTGTTAACTAGGTGGCATTGAAAATACCTATATTACATCTTCAATCTTTTTACTAGTGGTTGTCCCTCGATTTGGAGGGGAGAAGACCACTGTTTTGGCTATACTTTATTTCACATTATCACATAAGATACTTCTGTCCCATGAACCAAGTCATGTTTTTGCAGTACTTGTACAGATCTCTCCATTCCTAGTCTACATATCATCTATTATGAAATTTCAACTTTGCTTGTTACTTCATCAAGTGCATAAATTTTATGTCTACTTTATTCATGAAATCAACAAGGAATCAACATGTAAATACAGCTAGGAACTAAGGAGAAAATCACCAACTGAAAGCAGTTCCAGAATTTTTGCTGAGGCTTCTAGTTAAACAATTTTGGGGCAAAGGACATCTCCTGTTTTGCAGGTATTTTGCCCCTATTGGAAAAAACCCAAGTTCCACATTGGCTAGAAATTGTGTTTGGATAAAATTTATAAGTGGGGGGGCAACCTTTGCCTTACATGCTGATTTTGTGGGGTTGAGTTAGGCCTAAACCTACATTCTATGATGGTATGATGGTATCAAAACCTATCCTATATCTGTTATTGGGTCACCTATCATATTATCCACATACCAAGCCCAATAGTGTTGTGCGCGAGGGAGTGTATTGAGAAAAACTCAAGTCTCATATTGGCTAGAGATAATGTCTAAATAGAATAAATAAGTGGGTGAAACCCTCACCTTACAAGCTGCTGATTTTGTTAGGTTGAGTTAAGTCAAACCTATATTCTAAGAGCACCCAAAGCAACAGTAATCAAACCAGGGTTATACACAATAAACTCAACTTAATCACACTAGTTATTTCATCCAATATGAACAAATTAAAGAAAAGAAATACAATTTCAAAATCATTTGTAGTTTTGTTACTTTAGTACTCAAGACCAATCTAACAATGCGTAAACATACCACTCCCATTCAATTAAGACCGCTATGATAAGAACTACAAGGTCAGTACAAATTCCATGGAGTTTTTTGGATGAGAAAGCACTTATTACTTTTAATTAATTTTTGTTTTATTTTAAGTTGTTGTTAGATTAATTTAATTTAATAAGAGAATAGGAACTTAAAAGTATACTTGTGCTGATCAAAACAAGTAGGAAAATTAATTCTTCAAAGCATAGTTATCAGAATTTTATGATTTGCGATTCGTATCTTACGATTCGATACAATTTGGTTATGTATCAATTTGTATCTTAGGATGAATCTTAAATGACTTTGTATCTTATGATATATGAATGAATATGTACAATTTCGTATCATCGATACGAATCCTATGATTCAACAATTCATTATTTTGTCTTTTTTGTTATTTTTTTCATCAATTCTTCATGAAAAAATTTAAAAGTCATATAAGCCTAATATTTATTTATGTATGTATTGATTTTTCATATGTTTCTTTATGTTAAAATGCTCCTAGAGTTATGCTTTTTAGTTATTGATCATGAATGTGTGCTTATGAATGTCTATATTTTATGTTTTATTATTGATCATGTATCTTACGATTCACGATACGATTCAATTCACGATTTGGAAAGATTCAATTCACGATTTGGAAAAAGGCCTTTCAATTACGATTTGAATCCCGATTCTACTACCATGATTCAAAGCAATAGAAATTATTAAATAATTTTTTGGGTATGTTACTCTGTTCATTGTTCAGGCTTTAGGGCCAAAGCACTCTTTTATGTAAATCATGCTAGAGATTTAAAATTATTTTTGGCCCTCTATCTAACTGCTTTCGAGAATTGGTGATTGACATTGTATCCGTAATTCATTTGCAGCAAAGAACTTATGTATCAGCAAGTTCTGAGCCGTTTTGGCCATTTCAATGCCATTCAACTAAGTGATCCAGTTCCCTTGAAAGACTTGATTATATTGGCACTGAAAGAAGAGGATGTAGATTCAGAATGTAATGATGATGACAGCTTAAAAGAGAAGATTGCAGAAGTAATTTCCTTCTGGCTTTAAATTACTGCTAGTTTTTGAATGAAGGTTTTATATCTTCAATAATTGTAGCTTTTGTTTACGCTGGATTAGGGTAGCCTCTTTTAATTATTTATTATGAAGTTTAATTGTAAAGAACATGAAAAGCTTGTTTGCATTTCATTTTGTTGAAAATATTAGAGATACAACATAGTTTGGAAGTGTAAGAGAAAAAGATGGAGTGGAGAATTGGTGACAATGTATAAGGGCTGTTGGATGAAGCCACCCTGCAGCTTGATTTAATACTAGATACTAGAGGAACATTACAGGCATATTTTCCAATCAACATCCTATAAATTGCCTACAAATCACCCCTGATTAATAGGATCAGCACTTCCTTAACTCAGAAGACTTTTCTCAGAAGTTTTCTATACTTTTAATAATACCCGTTGAACTGAAGCTTTCATATGAAATAAGGCAACTAGAACTCCCTTGGATAGCAAAACCTTTGATGATGTTCTTGGTAGAAAGATCTTAAAAAGTTTTTTACCTTTCTTCTCAATGGCCCCTCAACCTTCTCTCATACCTTGGCACACGAACTAAACATCATTAGCAAAGCTCCTTAAATTTTATACCTTTCTCTTTAATTCCCCCTCAAATTTCTCCCAATTGTTCATGATACACAGTCTCAAACCATCCAATAACACACAAAATTGTGACAAATCTTCTCAAAACCCCCCTTGATTACAAATCAGAAACAAGGTCATACTAACCAAAGCAATAAATCATAATCCCTTTATTTCCTGAGAATTATATCACTCCTTTTGATTTAGTAACAGCTCACCAGTAAAGCACCTGCACTCATGCCAGAAAACTTTCCTCAAAGAAAACTCTAATCCAATCCAACAACGAATAATAAGGTGATGTGTCACCTAGATCCTTACCCAAGCCCAAAATCCAGCAAGTCTATTCCCACAGGCCCAAGATGAAGGGAGGCACCAATTAATGGTCTGTTAGAGGAGAGAAACAGAAAGTGGGAATTGGTTGGTGTTGAAAGAGAAAAAATAAATACAAGAGATGCTGAAACTATGTGTAGAAACTATAAACTACACAACGGAGTCTATTTTATATATACTTAATACAATAAATACAAATAAATATAGAGATAATATCCCTATCATATAAATATAAAAATCTTAATTAGTGTTGTTAAATAGTAGCCATGGCAGTATGGCTAGCGGTGTTTTGACAAAATGCCATAAAATGGCAGTGGCAGGGTGGGTGACAAATGGTGGCTGCCATTGGCAGGCACGATGACCATGGCAGAAACTGTGGGGTTTTTCTTGAAAAAATGAAAATAGAAATTGATATGGGCCTGTAGATCGACTGACCCAATTAAATGAAAGGGTTAAAACCCTAAAAAAGACCCACGAAGAGAAGCTCGTAACTTCTATTCTCTCGCACGTTTGCTGGTGGTGCACGAACCCTCCACAGAACAAGTGAAGGACCTCCCCCTCTGGTGACTTCTTCACCATTGTTGACATTCACCAATCACTCAAAGTTCGATGACCTTCTCTATCTCCGGCGACTACCATCTCTGATGAGTACCATTTTTTCTTTTTATAATTTCCTATTTGTTTTAAAATATCATTTTTTAATTTCTTTTTGTTTAAAAACTATTTTTTTAATTTGTTTTTGTTTTAAAAAATATTTTTAATTTCTTTTTTGTTTTAAAAAATTATTTTTAATTTAATTGTTGTTTAAAAATTATTTTTTAATTCTTTAAATATTTTTTTATTTGATTATTCTATTTAATATTTGACCTCTGCTTGCTTCCTCTTTCTCTGTTTTCTTTTTTGTTTCATTATTCTTTAAATGTTGTGTTTTCAGATTTTCTTATTATGCCAATGTTCTGTTGTTGTTTTGAATTCTTGAATGTGGTTATTTGGTGTTTATGACGCTCTTGTCAGACTTGTGATGTTTTCTAGGAATTTAATCCATGGTTATTGATAGCTACTTTTTTTTTTCAGTTTTTATATTTATATTTAGTGTTATTTTAGATTTTTTAATTATATATATATATTTATATTTTATCGCCAAGCTTCTGTCGTTTACCGCCATGTCATCCGCATATGTATATGGTGGATTTTGGGCTCGCCACCATGCTCTGCCATCCACTGTTAACAACACTGGTCTTTAAAACAAATTATAAAATATAAAAGAAGAATAAATCCTAAGAGATTATCTAGGATACTCTAAAATATTCTAAGATATAAAAATATTATCATCAAATATTTCTTTGATTTTCTAACACTCCCCTTGAAGCTAAAACTTATTAAGCTTTCAACTACAAGAAGAACAACTTATTTCCCTACAAATAAAGAGAAAATTGAGCTCCACCAAAAAACAATAATTTGAAAGGCAACTTAGGGATGCCAGAGAAGTTGGAGAAAGTTGCTTGAAAAATAGCTTAGCTAAATAGCTAGAATGACCATCAGCCAGAGAGAAATTTCTTGATAAGGAAAGCAAGGTCTAACCTTCTCAAATCACATTTGGAAATTTCAAAATAATAATATTGTTTGTGGGAGAAGAGTTATCATTCGTGGAAAAAAAAGTCACAACTAATATGATTCTTATGTAAGAAAAGAGTCACCACTGGAATGAGTATCAATGGGAAAGAAGTCACTACTAATATGATTCATGTGTGAGAAAAGAGTTACCACCAGAATGAATGTCAATGGGAAAGATGGAAAAGTCGCCAAAAAAAAAGTCAGGTGGTGATAGGTGGTAGTAGACGATGATATCTACCAAAAAAGAGATAGTGAGAAAAGAAATGTCACGGGGAAACAATGGGTCCCCCAAAAAGACATTGTTTGCAAAGTGCCCCATGGGTGACACTTGAATCTAGTCACA
Source organism: Mucuna pruriens (assembly GCA_025330945.1). Classification (NCBI taxonomy): domain Eukaryota; kingdom Viridiplantae; phylum Streptophyta; class Magnoliopsida; order Fabales; family Fabaceae; genus Mucuna; species Mucuna pruriens. The sequence goes on along the minus strand of JAENHJ010000086.1, from coordinate 1,867,276 downwards.
TGTAGTAGAATACTTCGAAGGCAAGCCATAAAGTGCAAAGAGCTTAAAGAAGGTGCTGCAATTTTCAAGTTCCTTAGTTTCTACATGATTAGTGGCAGCGGGAGGTAAGAGTTCATTAAAGTCATGAAGGGTGGCATGAACTTTACCAATATAGGTCGACATAGAACCATCAACCTTTTGTGGTGCTATGAGAGTCATCAAATCGTTACACATACCGTAGAGGCGTTGAATGTGGAGTGCACGAGCCTTGGACCATATTGACTCATAGGTGACATGAGGTTGAAAAATTGGATGGATTGATAGATGGAGAGTGGACTTGATGACATTACACAATTGAGCATCAATCTTTTCCCATTTAGCACGATCAGGTGCAACCACAAAATCAGCTTTATTTGTGAGGTGTTCCTTGTACCCTTGACCCAAGTAACATTTGTCTGACTCTAGGTACCATGTTGAAAGAAAGAAAAAACAGATGCAAAAGATGCTGAAACTCTCTGTATAAACTATGCAATAGAGTTTGTTTTATATAGACATAATGCAATAAATACAAATAAATATAGGAGATAATTTCTCTATTTACATGTCTATAAACATAAAGATCCTAATTAAATAAGGAAGCAAATAATAAAATATAAAAGAATAAATCCTAAGAGATCATCTAGGATACTCTAAAATATTCTAAGATATAAAAATAATATAGTCAAATATTTCTCTAATTTTCTACTTTCTAGTAGTTATAGTTGGGGGAATATTCACTAGGGGGGAGGGGTCACATGATTGTTTTTCTATTTTTGGCTTTGACCTTTGGCCAATAGAATTCCTCTATAGCTGGGAGCCTAGTCTTTGGTTTTCCTTTGTAAATAGTTATAGTGAATATAAATAATCCTATCTCTCTCATTAGATGAGAACTGTTCATATCAATTGGTGCTTTCATTGGGAGTTGGGTTATGGAAAAAGGCTATATATAGGTTAAATTAAGGTGCAAAATACTAAATAATAGGTGAGTGAAGCCATCAACGTAAAGGAAAAGGGCTCATGGGGTTAGTATCATTGAGTGAAGTTGCCATGGTCATTGGTTCTTAAGGGAGGTGACAATGTTATAAGTCCCACATTAAGTAAAATAGAAGCTTAATATAGTACTTAAAGCCATGAGGCTCTCTCACCTAATGGACTAGGTTTTTGGGTTGGACTCTCCTCTTGTACTTATGTCATAACAATTGGTGCTTTCATTAAGAAATTTGTTATTTGTTATATCTTTCACACATCCATATGCACCATAAGACCAAAAATTTGAACACTACTTTCAGTTATATGACACTAGGTCCTAAACCCACAACCAAATAATAAAAACCATACTCTAATTATTTTGAGGAAACATGCTGCTCAAATTGTAGTAACAAGCTTCCAAACCTACCTAAAATGCTGGATGGTTTGGGTTGGGTGCTCAGAAAATTCTTGCATGACAGACTGCACCTTACTGAGATAGATAGACATGTCGGAATCAAGTTGTTGCAGGTTCATCATGTTATATATCATTGAATAAAGATAGTACACATCATTAATTTAAAGAGTTTCACTACTTCATATTGAAAATTGAGGTTCCATCTTGTAGAGTACAAAGGGTAGGTAATATCTTAGGATCAATGGACATCCAATGATCACTGTATAGCTAGGCATCAATCTTTGTCCTGGACAGCTGGTTAACAATTGGAACAACCAGGAAAAGTGGGACTATCTTAGAATGTGGATTTTGGCCTAATTCAACTCTACAAAATTGACTTGTAAGGTAAGAATTGTTCCCTACTTATATACTCTTCTCAGGCTCTATTTGTAGCCAATGTGGGTGACTGAGTTTTTTCTCCAATACACTCCTTCACGCCCAATACTATTGAGCTTGATGCATAAATAATATGATGGATGGCCTGATAACAAATCTAGGATAAACTCTAATACTATGTAGAATGAGAGTTTGGGCCTAACTCAGCCCTAAAAGTTAACTTAAGAGGTGAGAGTTGTTTTCCACTTGTAAAGTCTATTCAGGTTCTATCTTTAGCCAACAAGATGCAGTTCAAGGCACCTTAAGTTGTCTGATGCACTGGCCTCAACGTTCGTGCCATCGCATATACGGCTTTTGACAACACTCTTCATTGCACAAAATATATTGTGTTCTTTCTTCATAGGATTTCATTGGCTTTATTAGATTTTGAATTAGAATGTGAGTTTGGACTTAATTTAGCTCTATAAAACCGACTTATAAGATAAGGGTTGCCCTCTAGTTTTATACTATAATTGAGTCATATCTCTAGTTATTGTGGGACTAAACTATCATCCTTGAGGTTGCAATTAATGCTACCCTCAAAGAGGTTGCAACTAATGCGAGCTAAGGTGACTGCAACTTGGAGTGTGGCAAATGTAGGTGGTCCAACAATGGATTTGGGAATTGGGATAGGTTTTGATACCATCTTAAAATGTGAGCTTGGACCTAACTCAATCCTACAAAACTGGCTTTATTAGATTTTGAATTAGAATGTGAGTTTGGACTTAATTTAGCTCTATAAAACCGACTTATAAGATAAGGGTTGCCCTCTAGTTTTATACTATAATTGAGTCATATCTCTAGTTATTGTGGGACTAAACTATCATCCTTGAGGTTGCAATTAATGCTACCCTCAAAGAGGTTGCAACTAATGCGAGCTAAGGTGACTGCAACTTGGAGTGTGGCAAATGTAGGTGGTCCAACAATGGATTTGGGAATTGGGATAGGTTTTGATACCATCTTAAAATGTGAGCTTGGACCTAACTCAATCCTACAAAACTGGCTTTATTAGATTTTGAATTAGAATGTGAGTTTGGACTTAATTTAGCTCTATAAAACCGACTTATAAGATAAGGGTTGCCCTCTAGTTTTATACTATAATTGAGTCATATCTCTAGTTATTGTGGGACTAAACTATCATCCTTGAGGTTGCAATTAATGCTACCCTCAAAGAGGTTGCAACTAATGCGAGCTAAGGTGACTGCAACTTGGAGTGTGGCAAATGTAGGTGGTCCAACAATGGATTTGGGAATTGGGATAGGTTTTGATACCATCTTAAAATGTGAGCTTGGACCTAACTCAATCCTACAAAACTGGCTTTATTAGATTTTGAATTAGAATGTGAGTTTGGACTTAATTTAGCTCTATAAAACCGACTTATAAGATAAGGGTTGCCCTCTAGTTTTATACTATAATTGAGTCATATCTCTAGTTATTGTGGGACTAAACTATCATCCTTGAGGTTGCAATTAATGCTACCCTCAAAGAGGTTGCAACTAATGCGAGCTAAGGTGACTGCAACTTGGAGTGTGGCAAATGTAGGTGGTCCAACAATGGATTTGGGAATTGGGATAGGTTTTGATACCATCTTAAAATGTGAGCTTGGACCTAACTCAATCCTACAAAACTGGCTTTATTAGATTTTGAATTAGAATGTGAGTTTGGACTTAATTTAGCTCTATAAAACCGACTTATAAGATAAGGGTTGCCCTCTAGTTTTATACTATAATTGAGTCATATCTCTAGTTATTGTGGGACTAAACTATCATCCTTGAGGTTGCAATTAATGCTACCCTCAAAGAGGTTGCAACTAATGCGAGCTAAGGTGACTGCAACTTGGAGTGTGGCAAATGTAGGTGGTCCAACAATGGATTTGGGAATTGGGATAGGTTTTGATACCATCTTAAAATGTGAGCTTGGACCTAACTCAATCCTACAAAACTGGCTTTATTAGATTTTGAATTAGAATGTGAGTTTGGACTTAATTTAGCTCTATAAAACCGACTTATAAGATAAGGGTTGCCCTCTAGTTTTATACTATAATTGAGTCATATCTCTAGTTATTGTGGGACTAAACTATCATCCTTGAGGTTGCAATTAATGCTACCCTCAAAGAGGTTGCAACTAATGCGAGCTAAGGTGACTGCAACTTGGAGTGTGGCAAATGTAGGTGGTCCAACAATGGATTTGGGAATTGGGATAGGTTTTGATACCATCTTAAAATGTGAGCTTGGACCTAACTCAATCCTACAAAACTGGCTTTATTAGATTTTGAATTAGAATGTGAGTTTGGACTTAATTTAGCTCTATAAAACCGACTTATAAGATAAGGGTTGCCCTCTAGTTTTATACTATAATTGAGTCATATCTCTAGTTATTGTGGGACTAAACTATCATCCTTGAGGTTGCAATTAATGCTACCCTCAAAGAGGTTGCAACTAATGCGAGCTAAGGTGACTGCAACTTGGAGTGTGGCAAATGTAGGTGGTCCAACAATGGATTTGGGAATTGGGATAGGTTTTGATACCATCTTAAAATGTGAGCTTGGACCTAACTCAATCCTACAAAACTGGCTTTATTAGATTTTGAATTAGAATGTGAGTTTGGACTTAATTTAGCCCTACAAAACCGACTTATAAGATAAGGATTGTCGTCTAGTTTTATACTATAATTGAGTCATATCTCTAGTTATTGTGGGACTAAACTATCATCCTTGAGGTTGCAATTAATGCTACCTCAAAGAGGTTGCAACTAATGCGAGCTAAGGTGACTGCAACTTGGAGTGTGGCAAATGTAGGTGGTCCAACAATGGATTTGGGAATTGGGATAGGTTTTGATACCATCTTAAAATGTGAGCTTGGACCTAACTCAATCCTACAAAACTGACTTGTATAATGAGGGTTGCTCCCCACTTTTATACTCTAATTGAGTTATATTTGTAGTCGATGTGGGACTAAACCACCACCCTTGAGGCTACAATTAAGGCAGCGCCCCCCCCCAAAGAGGCTGCAACACTCCTCACTGCATAAAATATAGTGTTTTTCTTCATAGGATTTCATTGGCTTTATTAGATTTTGAATTAGAATGTGAGTTTGGACTTAATTTAGCCCTACAAAATCGACTTATAAGATGAGGATTGTCGTCTAGTTTTAGTCTAGTCTTATACTCTAATTGACTAAGGTGCGAGCTAGGGTGATTGCAATTAAGGCAGCTTTCCAACACTCCCCCTCATGCTTGGGCTATTGGCCTAGATTGTGGCAAATGTAGGTGGTCCAACAATGGATTTGGGATAGGTTTTGATATCATCTTAGAATGTGAACTTGGACTTAAATCAACCCTACAAAACTGGTTTGTATGATGAGGGTTGCTCCCCACTTTTATACTCTAATTGGGCCATATTTCTAGTTGATGTGGGACTAAACCACACCCTTGAGATTACAATTAAGGCAGCCCCCCCAAAGAGGCTGCAACCTGCAACTAAGCAACTTTCCAACATAATGCAATTTTTATTTGGTCAATGTGGCATTTAACTTGTTCACTTGATAGTTTCCTTTTGGATCTTGCTTTTTGATATTTTCCTTTTGGATCTTGTTTTTTGATTTTATGGGTATATCTTCTCTATTCTCCAGATGAACACAGAACTGCTGAAACAAAGGGCTGAAATGCTGGAGGAGTATTTTGGCATTCATATTGATGAACATGGAAATGTGTGTAGACTTCCTGTGATACTTGACCAGTACACTCCTGACATGGATCGTGTCCCTGAGTTTGCTCTTTGTTTGGGCAATGATGTTAGTTCTAAATTTCTTTGTTCTTTCTCTCTTCACCTGTTTGAGGAAACGTCTGTGGTTTCTTTTTTTTTTTTTTTTTTTCTGTAGACATCTGACTTATTGGTAATATTATCAGCTATTTTTGTGTTGCCTGTTCAGTTTATGCACTAATGTGATTAATATGGTAATAAAATTGGTGCATTTTTAATGTATCTTGATTACATTTTTCTGAGTAACTGTTGTTATTCCTTTGAATTTATAGGAAAAAACTCAAGTTTTTTATACTATGTTTAGGTACATCATCTCTAGCCAATCCGGGACTTGGGGGTATTTCCCAATACACCCTCTTATGCCCAACACTATTGAGCTTGGTGAATAGATAATATGGTAGGTGACCCAATAACAAATCTAGGATAGGTTTTGATACCATTTTCGAATGTGGATTTTGCCTTAACTCAACTCCACAAAACCAGCTTATAAGATGAGAATTGTCTCCCACTTATATACTTTATTCAAATTCTATTTCTAGCAAATATGGAACTTGAGTTTTTCTCAATAGAATTTATTGCCAACTAAGAACATGCTTATTGATAATTCTGAATGCTTCATAATGGTTTTTGATCACATCTTTTTTGTGGTACATGTTGAAAGCTTGTGATTTGCATTTTTATGATAGGTTGATTGGGAAGATGAAAAGAATTGCATTCAAGCTGTTTCAGCTGCTCTGGGAAATTTCTATGCTATGCATCCACTAATGTTGCCCAATCCGTCTGGTAAAGGCTTCCTTTTTTACAAGAAGAGAAAACTGATGGATGGTTATGCTGAAGAGAACACCTGTGATAATACTGGTATGGACTTATGCTTGTTACTTTCTGTGTCATTCATACCCACACATGTACCCGCATATCCCCACTTATCATTGCAATACGCACACTTCTAATGTAAAGAAAAGTAAAAATCTGCCCAATGGGGTTTTGTGTGCAACTGAATGAATGAAGTTTTGAAATTATTGTGGTTAAGGTTTGGGAAGCAGTCTCACATAGCAACTGTCAAATTCATTTAAGCTCATAAATATTTTGGGCTATATCATGATACTTTTCTTCCTCTCTAAACCTCACAATTAGATCTGATTCTTGCTCTTGCATAAAATCTGGTTTCCTTTAACAAAGACACAATGCTTACTAGTAGAGTTCCAGTACAAAGAAATGCAGTACGTATGTAAGGGCCTCAATCTGTCTATGTCAATGAATTGGGCAGCTTTGCTGCTTTCTGTCTGTTCTTTGTTATGGAGGATTCCCTGTCCTCTCTTCTGTCGTAATGAAATTCTTATTTTATTAAAAAACAAAAAGGTTTCCTTTTCAACCTAGGCTCCGAGGTTGCATCACTGTCTGCCAATTTTTTTTCAAATGATTATTTGTTATATACGTGTGAAGAAAGTTCTGTTATTGCCAATGTATTTCTATAATTTTATTGTTTCCTACTTTCACCATTTACTTCCGATGTGATAATAAATGACAGTTCTTTTAGAATAATTATGTTTATTAAATTTCAGAGATTTGAATAATGGTGTAATAGATTTGAATTCTTTTTCCTTTTACCATTGGTGCTCAGTTTACATTTTCCAGCACAATTGGTCTATCTTCATGCGAAATTTGATGAGATAATAGATAATTACTAGTAGTTAGAGAACTTAAAAAAAACTTAGCCCAGTTATTTAATCAATGCTGACTTGTTTATTATAAATCAAATTCAGTGGGAAAATTGACGTGTAATGACTTAGGCATACAATGTAGTTGGGAACCTTGGTTGTTTATAATGAAGGAAATGTCAATCCAAGTCAATTGGCAGTTCCAAATGATGAGGTTGTGGTTTTCATATTGGCAAAGACTTCAATGATTGAACAATTCAAGTGATTTTTTTTTAAGGAAATATTAAAAAGGAAGTAGAGTAGATCTGGGTCTTACGAGGAGTAATAGAGGGTAATATGATAAATATTTCAATCTTTTCTTTGAGGTAGCCCCACACCCTTTTGGATGCGACTAATCCTTGCTCAGGGTGTTAGAATATGTAAAAATATTTTAATCCTATCTTAGATTATCCTCTAGGATTAGTTTCTCTATTTCATCTTTATCTTTTAGTATTAGTTTATCATATTTCTTTATCTTATTATGATTTGTTTCCCTAATTAGTTAGGATTATAATTAGTATAAGAGTCATACTGTAGGTTTTATATGTATGTATATTAAATTAAAGATTAAATACATCAATACATTGTAATACGTCATTCCTTAGTTTCAACCAAGGGTACTGAGGCTGCCCTTCTCCACGTGTTTCTCATGGGCTTAAACTGCTGTATTTGCACAGCTCTCTACTCTGAGCTAAAAATTAGCCAATCTCTGACTCTGTGCAACAATAGAGTATACTCACTCACTATTGGATTAGAATTTTAGTAACTCTACTTCAACCATGTATTAAGTGCATTGCCTATACTCATGCTTTAAGTACAGAATGTTATTATAATGTTCAATTTGATTCTACTAAAAACTCAACTTGGTTTCAACTTTCTTGACCATGTTATTTCTACCAAAAATTTGGGGATCTTGATTTTGAAGAAAAATATATGGAAACTGTTATTAAGAAAAAAAATGTCATTAGGGTGGTGCTATATAATGAACTTGACTTTGAGTTGTCTTCAGGGAGTGACATAACCGACAATAAAGTTGAACATGAACTGCTTTCTGAAGCTGAGACTGCATGGGCCCAGCGCGAATGGTCAATACAACATGTGCTTTTTCCTTCCATGAGACTCTTTTTCAAACCACCTGTTTCTATGGCAACTGATGGAACCTTTGTTCAGGTAATATATGTATGTTTCTCATTATTACTGATATACATTAATCAGCTTTGGGAGCTTACCTTTCTCTTCATGCAAATTTCATCCTCCATATTCTCTCTCCATTATGTATAACAAAATCCTTACTGTTATATTTGCTTATTTGTATATGCTGGCTCGCCTGATCAAGAATGCATTAAGACTAGAGTTTCTCAGTTATTGATAACATACTTATTTTCTCTCTCTGGTTATAAAGGACCTCACAAGAATTGGTAAGGGGAGGATAAAAAAATGTAGGCTAAATGTGGGCATTGAAACTAAGCTGTTCTAATCATTTTCCTTGACTTGTCCATGACATGAGCCAGTAGCTAAGAATTATGGATTTATAGTTGAGGTGCTCAGAGGAATTTCAGGGGTTTTGTACAATTATTTTTTGGGTCAATAATTGAATGAGTTTGGGCACAAGGGAAAGACTGAGAGGGAGAAAGAGTTTTCTTAATAACAATACTCAAACTTAAATTTCTGAGGGTACCATAGAATTTCTTTATAATTTTGGTGAAATGGAGAGGGTAAACATACAATTTTTTTTGGTAAAGTGGTAAACATACAATTTAATCATGGAGAAGGTATTTAGGTAATTCCATCAATGATTTCTTCATTTTTATTTTATCCTTTTTTAATTTTTTTTACAGGTAACTTCACTGGAGAAACTGTATAAGATTTTTGAAAGATGCTAAGCAACCATATGGATTGTGAGATTAATGGCATCTGTTTTTGCGTGGGTATGGGCATTTTGGGATTAATTGTGCTCCATGCTACATCTTTTGTTGTTCTTGTAAATACGTATCCAGATGATTCGGGTGTCCTTTACAGGATTTCTTGGTGTAGTGATACGTCAAGATATTATCTTGAAAATGTTTAGGCATTATGCAAATGATGATGCAAATATTTTCGAGAAACTGATCAAGTTTACATTTACTTGAGTTATGTCATTGTTCTCACGAACACTTTCATCTTGCATTTTTGTCAATTTATTCACATAGCCGGTCCTAAGATTAATATAACATTCAATCAGCGAACCATTCTACTGAAATTTTGAGATGATTTCACGATAAAATTGTGCCATTGCTAGGTCGTCATTCCTTACAAGTAACGCATAGTGTGAGTTCGGCTCGAGTAGGATGTCAAGGTTTCTCATATTTTCTTGGACAAATGCAACAAGTTAATTCATGGTTCATCGAGTAGAACACTTGGTCAAATGTATCGTGTTTTACATTTACTTCAGATGGCTAGACGAGAGTCGTCCATGCATAATAATCCTTGAGTCTAACGGATGGTGAACGAACTATGGAATGAAAAAAAGGCTTTTATCTTTTAATATGATTTGGGAGTTAAGCTAATAATATACAACTTTTCAAAAATACAATTATTATTATTATATTTAAATTTTCGCGTGAGGCTTTTCTTATTTCAACGTCAAACAGAATTTACCAATGTGAGAAAGTAGGATTCATTGTGTAACGATGCAATTGTCATAATCAAAAGGTTGATTTAGTCTATTAATGATAAGGCATATGCACGGAATGCCAGCAGCTACCCAAATTCTCAAAGAAAACAATAAAATTAACGTAAATAAAAAGGAAAAATGGGTCGTGTGATTGAAGCGAAAAGGCATTTTAGCAAGGCGTGGTATAGAAGAGAAGAAATACATAACAAAACAAAATGTTAATAGGTTTCCTTGGCATTTTGTAAGTTTTCTTAGATTGAAGACACAGCTGGGTTTCCTAGTTCAAATCATGTGCTTTAACCAGACTAGAAACCTTTTGTTGCATATGTATATTTTGATAAATTAATCATTAAATAATTATTTTTTATGGCTGCCCGAAATTTGATAAATTTACAGAGCTTTTTCATTGTAATTTCCATTACTAAATCCTCTATTTGAAATTGAACTTGTCTATGTACATACAAAACAAAGTAGTACAATTTTGAAAATGAAAGAATAATGCCCACATCAAGCACCTAGGCATCATTTCATTTTAGCACTTTACCTGTAAAATTGTAGAACATGTTCAGGAACCCCCATGACGGAGGTACAGTACTGATCTATAAAGGGCAGCAACATGTAGGAAGCACATGAGCGCAATTAGGAGATCATCTAAGAGACCAACTATTCCTAATATCCCTGCAAGGAAGATTAAAATAGAAGACAGTTATTATATGAAAAATTATACAAATTCCATTCAGAAAAGAAAATGAGGAAGAGGAACAATACCTTCAGGAAGGATGTCAATAGGGCTGAGGATGTATATAACACTTACTATCATCTGTATAAAAGAGACAGTGAGGACCCATGCTCAAAGTCAAAGATGCACCAATATGACCCTTTTTTTATATATTAATATAAAATAATAAATTCATTAAGATGAAAAGAGAAAAAATTACAATAAATTTGGCAGCTAAAAGAATCTTCCTCAATTTAAAACGAAAACACAACAATGAAGAAGGAAAAAGAGTACCAATATATGGACACCCACTACACTGCAATTATCTATTGATACTTCATTTTTTCTTTCTTTTCTTGTCGCATCATATCATCTATTATATTGTAATTTGTAAGACACAATCAGCTAAAAGGGCCAAGTGGAGGGTGAGTCATTAGGATCAGAAACAGTTAGGAAAAATCCGGAAATTCAGGAGCTGAGAAGTGGCAGACAAAGGATAACTAATTCAAGGCTGAGGGAATTTATGTAAGGGTACAAGTATAAGGGAGAGAATGCAAAATGAAAAAAACAGGCGGGCAATGTGTGATGTCATGATTCTTCTTTATTCCCTTCTTTGACTCGACCTCTGAAATTCCCTTTTTCTCTTATTGGAGACAATCGAGAAACGCGACACGGCTTATGATGCTCGATTTGGGCAATTGGAATCAGCTAGTAACACAAGGCTGGACAGAATTTAAGCTGCATTGCAAACCTATCCACTCCCAGAACTCTTCCCATGGTGCTTCGAACTCTTCCATGCGACAACCATTTCAGTGTTCGAAATGTCAATCTTGACTTCCCGAGATTTGATGGTAAGAATGCTCTAGAATGGATATTTAAGGCAGAACAATTATTTGAGTATTATGCTCCCCTTTATACAGATAGATTGACCATTGCAGCTGTTCATCCCGGGAAGTCATCCCATGGTTCCAGATGATGCGGAAAAACCAATCCTTTCAGGCATGGCAAGCTTTTACTAGAGTCGTGGAGTTAGATTTTGGGTCCTCTATCCTCTATGCATGAGTGTCCTAATGTTACACTATTTAAACTAGTACAACCAAGGCCGGTGGGTGAATATTACATGGAGTTTACCTCCTTGGCAAATTGAGTATATATATGGTTTAAGAGTTGTTCCTTTGCTGGACTGTTTTATTAGTAGATTACAAGCTGATATTCGCAGGGAAGTGATAGCTCAAAAGCCCTACTTCACTACTCAAAGCAGTGGCTCTGACCAAACTATTTGAAGAGAAGTATCAACCCCCATTAAAATCAATTCACACAGCCAATACTCCAAAATACCAAACCTCGCACAACCCTTACCAAACCCAATATACAGCTAATCATTCCACAAATTCCACCTACCAAACCAAAACCAAGTACCACCTTTATTACCAACTCCACAGACTAGATCACTCAGCCAACCACAAAAAGTCCCAATATCAAAAGAATAAGCCCTACTGAAATGCAATTGAGAGAAAAGGGTCTATGTTATACATGCGATGAAAAGTTCTCCTTCAATCACAAATGTCCAAACAAGCACTTGATGATTTTACAAGTCCTGATGCACCACTGGAAACCAGTTTGGACCAACACCTAGAACCTCATCTGTCTTTGAATGCTCTTAAAAGAGCTAATGGGTTAGGCACTATCAAATTCACAGGACAAATTGGTGCATTTCTGTTCAGATTTTGGTGGTGGATGTGACAATTCAGATAACTTTTTACAGCCTAGAGTGGCACACTTCCTCAATTTAACAGTGAACCAGTCCCTCTCTCTAAAGTACTGGTTGGTAATGGCCACTCAATGGCTGCAGAAGGTTTGGTCCAGAATTTCACAGTATCAGTACAAGATCATGAGCTCTAATTACCTGTGTACCTATTACCTATGGCTGGTGCTGACTTGATATTGATATTGGGGGCTGCTTAGCTGGCTACATACATGTGGAAAATTGTTTTGCTTTAATTCTCAAATTTTATCATGAAAGGAAATTCATCACATTGCACAGGGGAAAGCCTCAGTAACCGGCACAAGCTCAATTTCATCACATGAGAAGGTTGCACCGTATAAAGGCTATTTCAGAAATGTTTGCAATACAATTAGTGGTACCTGATCAGCCTCAAGACACTTTGCCGGACTTGCCCGATAATCTAGAGTCAGAATTAACCATCTTGTTGCATACATACAGAGTTGTGTTCAATAAACTTATGGGTTTGCCACCTCCAAGAGATCAAAATCACTCCATTCCATTGCAAGAAGGGTCAAAACCTGTGAAGGTGAGACCATATAGATATCCACATAGTCAAAAAGAACAAATTGAGAAAATGGTCCAGGAAATGCTTGAAGAAGGTATCACTCAACCAAATAACAACCATTTCTCATCTCCAAATCCAGTGTTGTTAGTTAAAAAAAAAAAAAAAAGATGGTACTTAGAGATTTTGCACTGACTATAGAGCCTTGAATGGCATAACTGTGAAGGAAACTTTCCCTATACCAAATGTGGATGAATTATTTGAGGCTAAATATTTTTCTAAGCTGGATCTTAAATCTGGATACCATGAGATTTTGGTTGAGCCTGCAGATAAATACAAGACAACTTTCAGGACACAGCAAGCCCACTATGAATGGCGGGTCATGGCATGCCATGAAATGCCATTTGGGCTCATTAATGCCCCAGCAACCTTCCAATGTTTGATGAATCAGATTTTTCATTAACTATTGAGGAAATATGTTTTAGTTTATTCCAACGACAAACTGAAAGCTAATCCAAGTGAAGGGCAGAGAAGAAGCATGAAGCAACGAATTGAAGAAGAAATGAAAGAGTAAGGAACTAACAGCAATAAAGACACGGGCGCGAATGACAAGAGGAAGGGATCTTTGAGGGTCCATGAATTCCCGCAGCAGCCTGTGCAAGAAGAAAGGAAGATCTTGCATTCTCTGAAAATGAAAATGAAAATGAAGCTCGCTAAATAATAAAGAGTAATAAATAACAAGTAAGAATTAGATACCTGAAGAAGAGTGGTTGGTTGGGCACCAAAGAAACGGTTATAAGAGTGAATTTTGGAGAGAATGTGAGAGACTTGGGGTTGGTGACGCTGAGCAAGAGAGTGTTGGGTGGGAACTAAGAGAGTAATGGGACGGCGACATAGAGGGCACTTGCAAGGTCCAGCACCCGATCCATGCTCCCACACAAGCATGATGCAGTTACCTATCAAATTCAATCAAAATCAAACACTCAAAACATAAATTCAAATGAAATATATAGAGATTCAAACCCCACCGCAGAACCAGTGAGAACAATTGGCTTGGCAGGGGATGTCAAAGTTGCCATGGCACACTGAACACAAATCGTTCGCCGGAGGACCTGACTCCATTGCCTCCTCCACCTCTCACCGTAAAATCTCACTCTCTCTCTCTCTCTCTTCTATCTTTAATAATATCATCGAAACAATTTCATCAATTAAAAATTATATATCTTACCGTCCGTAATATTCAACACCAAAATATATCATTGTTTATTTCACAACGTCAAAATCGCATCTCTTCAACTTCTTTTGTCTTAATTAATTACTTCTGTGTTGATAATATTTTTCTTGTCTTTGAATTTTTTATTTTGCAATTTAACCCTGCTTATTTTTTTAAAATTATTATTATTGATTCATGAAAAAATTTCTTAAAAGTGTTTAAACAACCTTCTTTATCCTTTTTGTATTATAACATTTTTGCTGATTTTGCTCTCTATTTTTTGTTGTAATCACATGCCTTGTCTTTTATGAAATAAAGTTGTTTTGATGATAAAATAAAAATAAGAGTAATAATGTTTTTTTTATCGCTCCTTGTCATATGATTAAAATAAATACTTCATTTCATGATTTTGAATTTTAGTATATAGTTTAAAAAATATTGTCTATCTTTAAGCAAAATGAAAGAATAATTTATTACTATCATGAAATAAAGATAAAGTAATAAGTTTATTGAGTTTTATTTCATAGTTGACATTGTATATACTACTCCTTACATTTTCTTCAATTTTATTATAAATATCACATTTTTTACAGTTTAATAGTCTAAATATTCTTGAGCTCATGTGATACAACTTAGAATAAAAAAAATATTAAAACCAACTTTTAGAAGTTATAAACATAGTCTCTTTACTATCATATTATATTATCTTTGTAACATGTACATTATGTAGGTAAAAAAAAAAAACTTCAAACGCCCTATGCACTAATTCAATTACTTTACTTTTTTATTTCTTAACTTGAGTTTCAAAGATTCTTACTGTAGAGTATAGTTTTTTTTTTTTCAAACAAACTTGTGATATATAAATTATTTTAAAAAATAATTATAAAAAATTCAATTGGTAAGTATATATGAAAAAATAGTTTAACTTTTTCATAATAAAATAAATGTTTGTTAGAGTATTTAATATTATAATATTGTAATATTTTATATATAAAAATATTTAAAAGATTTCCAAAGTAATCTAACCCAAAAAAGTAATGTCCAAAAATACCCGGAGTAAGTAATTTAAAAATGATTCATCTGCATCAGTAAATTTTAGCCCTCAATATTATTGTATGAAAAGTAAAAAATTGTGATAAATAAAATAGTAAATCAATATTTAATTATTTGGTTCAGCGCCCAAAAATTAGAGTAAAGTAATTATTATAGTGTAAAATAACATAATTGATAAAATTAATTTTTACTATTTAAAGAGTAAAGAAATTCAATTTTTGTATTAGACGATAAAATAATTGTTTTGGGTCAGTTAACTTTAAGTCCAAAATTTTGATAGAGTAAAGTAATTATTATAGTAAAAAAATAGATAATCGAATAATTACTAAAATACGTTTTTATTAATTTTATAAAAAAAATATTAATTGAATTGAATTTTATAATTTTAAGGGTAATAATATAGTTACTTTTCTGTGGTATACAATTTTGTTTAGATTACTTAATATAATTTTGACAAAATAATTTTGTTTTATCTAAGAAAAATAATTAATTTGTCGTATATTTTAATTCATTATTTATTAAATATAAATATTATTTATTTATAAATAAATATGCTACAGTTGATCGAAGATATCTAATATAATTGTAAAAAAATAAAAATAATAATAACTTTGTAATTCTTCCAATAACTGTCATTTAGGATATATATATATATATATATAATACACTGAACGAAATAGATCAATTTATTAAACAGAGTGCCAATTTTTTTGTTAAACAGAGTGCCAAAAGATTGAAAAGACATTACCTCCTCTTGCGCTATCGGCGGTGATAATTGTAGATCACCTTAAATTGATTAATTACGTGGTTATATTTGATTTTTTTTACACCTTTTAAATTAATTTATAATTTTCAAAATATAATATAAAACTATATTTTTTAATTTAACTCCACCCATAATTCTTAATGAGCTTCATGTTTTATTTATTAACTTTCCAAATTATCAACTAAATTATTAGTTTTCTAAAACATAATTCAACTTAATATTTTTAATTGTAAAAAGTAAAATAAAAATAAAAATAGTGAACAACTTCTCTCAACCTGTTTCTTAAGATTATGAATCATACATGCGACTTTTATATTTTAATAATATAAAATTAAGATTTATTTATTTTTCTAGATATCCATCACTACCATTACATGCATAATAAATAATAAGTCATCAATATGTAGATAATAAATAAACTATAATTTATTATATAAACTAGGGATATTTAATACTAATTTTTTATTCAACTAATCCTCTTTTTATTGGGTCAATTCCTTTAAAAGTAAAATGTATCTCCAATTACAACTTTATACTCAAGTCAAAGATTGAACACCAAAGTTTGGTTAAGAAACATAATTTTAATGACAAGTGCATTAGAATTATTACACCGAAATCATTTTATATTTATTGACCATTTTACAACTTTGAATAAATATAGTGTATATAACAAATAAAAATATCCAAGTCTAAATTAGATAGTTTTTTATATATGCACATGAACACTTGATTTTGTCCCCCTTTTTTATTTTTATAAATAGTGTTCAACTCAATACAAAGTGACTCAAAAAAAAAAAAATTTTTCAAGCTTGTCCAAAGAACTAGCATGATTAGGAGGCTTGATTCTACTGCCTTGCTCCTCCCAAATTCTTTGGACGAACATTAAAAAAGTTCATTCTATACAAGTGTCTGTAGAACTAGGGGCAAAAAAGTTGCTCTAGTATGTTGTTGACAATTTCTGCTCTACAATATAGATTCACCTAGCATTATTGTTCACAACTCCTACCTGAGAGAGATCCAGTTAAATTAAACTAATAATTTATGGAAGTCTATAAATATTAAGGGTGAGCCAAATTCACGAAAGGAGAAATTGAAAAAAAATAGAGCTTGACAAAAATTGAGAGAAGAGGTTCTAAGAGAAAAAAAATCTAAAAAGAGGCACAAAGCACGAGCTTGCAAAGGTAGGAAGGAGGGAGCTGAAACATAACACTTTGAAATCTAAGAGGAGAACTTGAGAAAAGGAAGCAATTTTGTGGGCAGTGAAGGAGCTCATTTCATAAATTGGTATTGCTAATCTCCTTGATTTCATTTGTGTTTGGTTGTGCATATAAAACTCTCTGATTTCACACCCATTAAATTTTATTTCTTTATAATCAACCATGTTTGGAGCCTTTGGATAGCTCATTTTCTTCATTCTGTTATATGTTATCTTTTACCTACTATTCATCCATAGCCTTTGGATGACTCCTTTTGCTTCTTTCTATTAACTATTTCTATTTTACTTGCTACTCGTCCATAACCTTTGGACGCATGAACCTTTGGATGATTGCTTTTGCTTCTTTCTATTATTTGTTTCTATTTTACCTGCTGCTCGTCCATAGCCTTTGGACGCAAAAGCTTGTGGATAGCTCATTTTGCTTTTAATGTTATCTATTCTTATTTTACTTTATGTTTGTCCATGCTCTTTGGACATAAAAGTATTTGGATGATTTCTTTTTTTCTCCTGTTATCTATCATTACTTACCTGCTACTCATCTATAACCTTTAGATGCAAGAACTTTTGAATAACTCCTTTTGCTTCTTTTTGTTATTTGTTCCTATTTTACCTGTTGTTCATCCACAACCTTTGGATGCAAGAGCCTTTGGATGACTCATTTTCTGGTTTGTTGCCATATTTATTATTATCTTTGCTATTTGTCCATTCTCTTTGGACGTAGGAGCCATTGGATGACTCATTTTCTTGTTTGCTACTATCTACTATTATTACCTTTCCTGTTTGTCCATGCTCTTTGGATGCATGAGCCTTTGGATGATTCTTTTTTTGTGTTTTTTGTTATTTATCTTCCTGTTCATCCATGCCTCTTGGACCTAGGAGCATTTGGACAACTCCTTCTCTTCTTTCTGTTTGATGTTATCTGCTGTTTGTTATTTACCTATGTTGTTTATCCATGCTCTTTAGACGCAGAAGCCTTTGGATGACTCTTTTTTTTGGTTTCTATTGTTAGTTATTTACCTTTGTTGTTTGTCCATGCTTTTTGAATGCAAGATCCTTTAGATGATTCCTTTTTCTTGTTTCTGTTGTTTGCTACTAGTTACTCTTTTGTTCATACATGTCCCTTTGACGTAAGAATCTTTGGACAACTCCTTTTCTTCTTTCTGTTTGCTGTTATCTACTGTTAGTAATTCATTTTTGTTGTCTCATCCATACCCTTTGAATGCAATCCTCCTTTGGACATGGTCCCCTTTGGATGCAGTCTCTATTAGACGTAGTCCCCTTTGAATGTTCATTTTGGACGCAAACCAATTTAGCATATTCCATCTTTCATTCCTTAATTGTGCTTATGATAACCATTTTAGATGTACTTCTTGTTTGATTATTATAAAAAATATTTTAAAAAGAATCTCCCCTTTTGAACGTAATCCTCTTTAGTTGCTTAACTATGCTTATGATAATCATTTTTGGTTATCCTAAAAAATCTTTTAAAAGGAATATTTTTTATAAAAATTATTAATAATCATTTTAGATGTACTTCTTATTTAGTTATTAGGTTCAAGTTAAAAATATATAAATAAATACTTTGTAATAACCATTTCATATGCACTACTTATTTGAGTATTACAAGATTCTCAAAGATTTAATAATAGTCAATTTAGATACATATCTTATTTGACTATTTATTTTAAAAGAAAAACAAAATATTTACCATCTTTTCAAAGAACTAGTAACTTAGAAATTTTCATTGTATGGAGAGATATGTAGGAGTAAGGGACCCTCTTGTCAAGTTCCAAATAAAAAATTAATATATCTTTCTTTTTTATATAATAAACTCACTTGTCATGCTCATAAAATAATCTTATTTTTTTTTTTGAAAAATAAAAATAACATTTTCAAAGTTATACTAATTTTGTACATTTAATTAAAGATAACCAACTATTTTAAAACGAATATTGGAGGATGGTAATATCTTTCCTATGGTAATAACTTTCTTTTTCTTTTAAAGATTTTTTCTAATATTTTTTTAAATATTAATGATAATTTCCCTGTTTTTTTTTAAAGAACTTTTTCTTTGTCGTCTCGTTGCGACCTCGTTGACAATGAAAAGCAATTTAGCTACTTCTCTTACTTCTTGCTTGTATAAGTATAAATAATATCTGAAAAGTGAAAGCTACCGATGGATGGTATTATCTACCTCCATTTACACAATAATTAGTCTTAAGATTTTGAGAAGAAACTTAAAGACACGTTTAAAGTAAGACAAATGTTATATATATATTTTTAATAAATATATCTTTATTTTTAATTTTTGTTTTATAAATTTCCCAAAATATTCTTTTAAAAAATCTTTTTTGAAAATGTTTTAACAAAAAAAACATGTAGTTCCAGAAAGTATTTTCTGAAATATAATTTTTTATTTTGGAAAGTACTTTATAGAATATCTATATTTTTGTATAAAACTATTTTTCAATAGAAATTAAATTGTTCCTTAAAATGTAATGTTTACCGTTAAAGAAAATAAGATTTGAAAAATAATTAACACCAATTTATCGAAGAAAATTATCCTTACATGTTGATATCTATTGCCGAAATTAATTTTTAAACAAAGTATATATTCTAGAATGTACTTTCTAGAATGTATATTTTTATTCCAGAAAGCATTTTTTTATAATTAAAAAATATAAATTGAATTGTATCTTTATCATCGATGAAAAGAGTGATATCTAGAAAATAATTGCTATTACCATGTCAAAGAAAAATACTACTATTTCAACAAATGTAAAACATAAATCACAACAAATAAATAATAACCTATTAAAAAAGAGAGATGAGAGAAAATATATACAAGGAGTTTAAAGAATAATGTAAATAAAAGGTGCAAAAATATTTAAAAAATAATAAAAATTAAGTAAAAATAAGATATAAAGATGAAATATAAAAATATATTTTTTATATAAAAATATTTTAATAATAAAAAAATATATCTATTAAGAAGGGAAGTGTAAATATAATAAACCTTAAAGAAATTTGGAAATGCCGCAAGTATTTGAGCCTGGGCCCAAACTGACGAACAAAGCTCAAATTTCACTCATTTTAAACTTTTTTTTTTTACAGAAAATATAAAAGTTGAGTTTCTGAAGGAGAGCCGCACATTAAATATAAATTGCAGTTATAAGCATTAATTAAAATATCAATTAATAATATTTTAACAACTTCATAATTCATCAAATGCATGTATTTTATTACAATTACAATGTCAATAAGAAAGTGAAACTTTATTATGGCCAATAGACAGAAAACTAAGGCATGTCCTAAAACTCAATTCGATGCCAAGAATAAGTTTAAGGATATGTGACAAAATGAAAATTAACCGAGAAAGTGATGGATTGGTGAATGTTGTGACAAATTGAAAATGATGGATTGGTGTATGTTATTAGCAGCAGGCTTTCCTTATTTAAATCTTAATATATATAAAAGAAAGGATGTATTTTCAGCAAATTTTTCCTATCTAAGATGAGGTTAAAAGTATAATTTACTAATTAAACTGTATTACCTTGATTAAATTGTATTAATTAATTTGATAGTTTTAATTTTCAATAATATGCATCTTCCAACAATGTTGAGTATTGGAACTCCAGAGTTGCCTTTTACATATAAAACATGACTTCTCATTCTCGTACTTAAATAAAGTTAAAAGTATAATTATACTAATTAAATTATTATTAAATTGACAGTTTTAAGTTTCATTAATATGTAACTTCCGATGTATTGGAACTTTACGGCTGGCCTCTATATATATATCATCATAATAATAAATCTTAATTATTACATATGAAATTAATCTTTTATTGTCTACACTTGGTATTACTTTCTCTTGCAATATTTAGTTAATATCATTATATTAATCTAAATGTGATTGTATACTCTAACTAGGATGACATCGAAGATAACATTTATTGTTGACATCATTTTTTTCTCTAATTCTTATTTAGGTAGATTTAAGTTATAGGTAAATACCAACGAGTCTAACTTAGTTGGTTGCGAAGTGTGTGAATGTTATAAATTTTAATACTGTGTTTGATTTCTACAAATATAAAAAAGTTACATATAAGATAATAAATAACATAAATTCAACTACTTTTACACTATTTAATTGGATTATGTCTCAATTTTTGAGAAAGTATATTGCTCAATGAAGAGGTCGTATTAATAAAATGATAATTTATTTTCATAAAGTGCAAAAATATATTTAGTTTTGATATATTAATGAATAGTATTTTTTTAAAAAAAAAATCATGACAATTCTTTTGAGTTTGACTTATTTTTGGACAAAAATACAAGACAAATATAGTTAAACAATTAAGATGATAAATGACAGAATTGATAAACTAATTTGAAATACTTCATTCTATTAAGGTTTAATGATTTATTAAATTATTATAAATTGATTTATTTGTATTACTAAAAATAATTGATATTATTTAATTCATAAAATAGTTGAAAGGATGACTAAGTTGATTTGAACAACAATAAAGATGGTCATGTTAAGGTTGTGTTTATTTTATTTTATTTTTGTGAAAATATATTAATTTAGGACGTCCCATCAAATATAATTATACAATAAAATCATTTTCATGTAAATTATTATTGACTGTATTAATTTTAATATTAAAAGTGACATGTTCAGTTTAACATGACAATTCTATTATGAGTATATTTTATTGTTTGTTAGTTGCATCATGAAAATGTGCTTGCATAAACTAATAGTTAATTTTTTAGTTAAGCATTTATAATTTTATGAAGGAGTTATTGATTGATGACATGGGCAGAACTCCTACTAAATCAAATAGAAAAAGTCTTTTAATTATGTTGAAGGATTCTCTCTTTTATGATAATAAAACACAAATATCAAGTAAAATAAAATGCCAAAATTTGTTATTTAGAAAAAAAAACCTAAGGATTGATATTACTATGTTATAATTTATTATTTCCATGTTGTAGTTTTACATTATTTCCATGTAATTTTTTTCTTGTAGTTTTGTGATTTGTGTCCAATGATTGGTTTATCAAGGCGACATGATGCTTCTAATGTTTTTTAGATTTTTTTTAACTTTCTTGTTTGAATGATTATATAAGTAAAGCTAATGGTAATAACCCAGATGAAATATTTATGAATTATTTGATTTTAGAATGGTAAATGTGTGATTGAATTCGTTTGTAAAATAAAATAAATAATTTTAAACTTAAAATTTGATTCAATAATTTAAATGAGTAAACTTCAAATTTATACTTAATTTAATAGTTCACAAATAATTTATACATGTATTACTAGAAGAATTCATAACTCTACAAAGTTAAACAAATTAATAACTCTAAAAAAAATCTTCCAGCGCATCATCAGGTCCACGAACTAGTTATTCAATAAAAATAGTTTCTTTAACATGACATATTTTAATAAGTTTAATTGTCAAGAGAATGTAAAAATGCTGTTGTTTAATTATAAATTCTCATTTATTTTACATAATAAGTGCATAGCTTATTTTCTCTATTTTAATATGTTTCACACCCTCTCCTTAACTAATTGAGGTAGAATCACCAATAATGTCTAACATCTTGCTAATGCAACTAAAGTAATTAAAATGAATTTGAACATTACAAATTCAAGTGCTCTCAAGAATACTAGTGTTCCACACCAACTACTGCTAATCCATATGTACGGTTTGTAAAATAGAATTACTTTAGTTTACTTTAACAGAAAGGATTAGGAGCATTTACAAAGGCCCATCCATGATCTATCTACTATGAGAAAGTTATGTTTTGCAACAGGCTCCAAGTTAACATAATAATATATTTTACCTACAATGCAGCTCCAACAAGGAATGCTAGTATGATTTTAAAAACCTCCCCTAATTTGATATTCTTCCTCTTTTGGAAAATTTGCAACTTCATTTTTTCCTATTCTGCACATGACATATCATAAAATAAAACATGACATATAGGACACAATTATTGAGAAGAGCAGAGAAATGATGCAGTTTTGAACCTTCATGAAGAGTCATCATGTGGATTGGAGCAGGCAGAGCATGAGAATAAACTGGACAACTGCTGGCACAACTGAAACTCTCAGCATCCATTGCCATGTCGGGTGTACATGGTTGAATAGAATAATACATTTTGAGTAAAAGAAAAAACCTGCAAGCAAGAGTAAAGGAAAAAAATAAATGTAAAACAAATTTGTATGCCATGAGTGAAAAATAATAAATGAGTTAAGGAATAAATCTTTAAAAAAAGACTTCCAAGAATCTTTTAGATAAACTTCTTCATAAAAGAAAATATGAACTAAGTTTCTCCATAAGATAAAATTAACATTGCATAAATTAAAAAATAGTTTTTGAAAAATTAAGATGAGAAAACTTCTACAAATTAACTTATACATAAGTTAATTTTAGTTTATTAAAAAACTTATTCCATTTTTTTTAAAGTACTTGTAGAAAAATTTACAAAAGCATATTGAACTTTTAATTCATTATTTAGAAATATAATAAAAATTTATAATACATAGTTTATTAATTATAGATTAACAAAACATATATTTATAAAATGATATACAAAATTATTAACGCTTATTCAAATTTAAAAATCTAACTTACTTGACTAAAGGAACCATTAAATACGTTTTCCAAAGTCCAGAGTCAGGTCAAATTTTTGTATAGGAAAAAAGAAAAGGTGACGTTGAAGTCAACGCTTTACATAACTGGCCTAGGTTTATTCAAGCAGCTTATTTTCACCCCTACCAAGAAATATTTTTATTGTGTCAAGGCCTCAAGCCCTCAACCAACCCGCCAACATATATAAAAAAAATAAAAATACTTAATATAATGATTCCATCATCAGAGGGAAACTAACATACATCCACAACGAAAAAGAGTAAGATTACAACAAGCAATCATATTCCGCAAATTCAAGGGGATGACAAAATTTACTAATGCTCAACATGTTGCACAAAATCACACACAAACAGCCAAATAACAGAAGGAAGAGTTGTTTAACTATAGATAAACAGTACTCTGACTACTCTCTTTTATAACCAACAAATTGGAACCCGACTAAACACACACCATATATTTTACCATCATCTGATACAAGTACACCCTCTCAATTTCTAGTGTATAAAGTACTAACATACCTAAACCACCGCAAGATCCCAATCAACGTAT
This sequence comes from Mucuna pruriens, assembly GCA_025330945.1. Classification (NCBI taxonomy): domain Eukaryota; kingdom Viridiplantae; phylum Streptophyta; class Magnoliopsida; order Fabales; family Fabaceae; genus Mucuna; species Mucuna pruriens. The sequence goes on along the minus strand of JAENHJ010000086.1, from coordinate 1,842,879 downwards.
CTGAGAAGGTGAACAAAGCAATCCAGAAGCATCTGCCCCAACTGTTGCAAGATCACACACAGTACATAGCTTTCCCTCTTGGCTTGGCACAAAACGAGAAGTGCAGTAAGGGCAAGAAACATCCTTTTGTCCTCGATATATGGGCACATAAGTTGCACCACAAATGACAAATGGGTTTCTGAAATCATAGTTCAACTGAGTGGTGTCAGTCATATTCCTTTCTGCAGCTGCGAGCACTTGCCTTGCTGTCTTAGCTTGGGTTTCAACAGTAGGATTGGTCTCAAGAAGCCTCCTGGCAAAGTTAGCAGCTGAGGCAAGGTTCTTTGCCTTGTAGCAGACAGTCATTGCATTCATCAAAGCTAGCCTCAAATGTGGGGTTTGAAGGTTGCAGTGAGTGAAATACGCAGCAAGCTCCTGCTGCCGAGCTAGATTGTCCTTCATTTCTCTTCTCTTCAACTCCATCTGCAGACCCAAGACATACTCTTTGACTATGACAATCAATTCCTTCACCTCATCCACTTCTCTCCTTGACTCAACTACAATCAAGGGAATAGCATGAAGAATACTGGTGAATGCCCTAAGAGACTCCGTAAATTTCCCAGCAGTTGTTGACTTGTAACCGGCTCTGAGCCTTTCATCCAATTGAGGCAGTCTGAAAGGCAATGCTGGCAGGCCTCTTACATTTGCACTTGATGACTCAGTCCAACCTCTTTCAATGGCAAAAGATATAGTTGGAGCAGATGAAAATGCACGCAGATAGGAATGGCTGCTAGTATCAAGATCAAGAAACATGGATCTCAAGGGAGCAAAGTTTGTTATCCCAAGCTGACGGTTCAGTAACCGCATTGCCGTATCAAAGTTGCCAGCAGCTGCATGATCTGCTGCAAGAGATGATTTCTGAATCCATATCTGGCTCACAGGCATGCCAGGGGTTGGGGCCACAAAAACAGATCTTGTACTGACCTTTGGGGTGTCAGCTTCAGGGGGAAGCTCTAAATCTTCCAACTCCCATCCACCCTCTTCTTCATTTTCATCTGCCACTTCTCCATCCTCCAAAATTGCAGCAACTTCCCCATTTTGTAAGTCATCCACATCAACCACATCAAGCTCCTCACCCCAATCAGCATCAGCTGCCTCATATTCTTCATCAGCAACACCCCGATTCATGTCAAACCCGCCATCAAATATGCCTCGCATGACCCTAAGAAGGGGCCAATCACCACCAGACATGAGTGGTGAAGGTGGCATTAAAAGAGATGGTACTTTTCCCTTGGGCAATGATGGAATGTTGTCCCCAAGTTCAGATGCTAGCCGTTCAGCAACATCATGTAGCCCATGGACTGATGCAGTGATGTAAGCAAGAGGCAAATGACCCACGTTCTCCAACACTTTAACCCGTTCTTGGACATGACCCATATACAAGGCATTGTGAAACTGGCCCATTACATCATTCTTTACTTCAGCAATTTTCAACATTTTAGAAAGTTTCTCCATGTTACCTGTGATGAGATATAGGAAAGACAATCTGTCAAAGTTTTTGGTCCTCTGATACGTATACTCCACTATCCCAGCATTACCTTGACGAAGAGCCTCAACCCCTAAACGATACCAGTAATCTTTCTCATCAATTGCTGTAGCTGATGCAACAGCAATTTGAATGTTGCCACTCTCCAAAGCCAAATTGAATCTTATTCTCTCATCATTGACAAAATGGAGGGCAACCTCGGGAAAGCCTTTTTGCTGGAGATAAGCAATCATAGCCTGCCCACAAAGCTGTGAATTCTTTATCATATTCATGACATGGTCATATCTTTTCTTCAACAAGGAAAGTTTAAAGATATATTCAGTTGCATTAATAACTATGGTTCTTTTCTTCCCATCCCGATCCAAGCAGAAGATGATGTTTCCAGAAACCTTAGTGATGTAAATGGGGATGTCCAGTGTTTTTATTATCCCGCTATCTCCATTGGGAAGGCAGTACTTGATGTGATTTAATGTCGTGTAGATAAACACACCATTGTCATCCCAAGCTCCACTTTTAACTCGAATGGTCTCGTGGAGAGTGCATTGGTGCACAAGCTTCTTGTCAGCAATGATAATGGCATGTTTGCTGAGCAAAGCAACCCTCTCCATGTCACTAGACCAGACAACATATTTGACGAAAGGGGTCTGGAATTCACCAAGAACAATCCTCTGTTGAAGATCAAACAGGACGACCCTATCCTCTGACCTACAAATCACATTGCCCGTTCCTGCATAGATTATAGCGTCGGTGGCAATGGGAAGGGCAGTCTTTTTAACAAGCTCATTCCTGAGATTTTTCAAAAGCACTTGGTTGCTGCTTTTGTCAAGCACAGCAAACCTATTCCGAGCCACAAAAACTGCTGATGCTCCAACACCTTTCTTTGCGTCCTGCAAATCACCCCTGCTGTAGCCATCCTTGGATATACAATACAGCTCATAAGACCCACCATCTATATCCGAACAGAGCAGAACTGCATTTTCACTCGGACTATAAGAAAGAGTCCTCGGATTCTGATTAAGACTCAGAGAACCAGGCCGCCGAATTGGCAGCAGTTGCACCTCTCTCTGTGTCGAAAACTCATACAACCGCAAAAACCGGTCCCTAGTATAGAACAAAGAATCACCACTCACTGCAAAAGCAGGCCGTTCCCTCTCCAACTTAAACACAATCATCCCACTGTCATGACCAGCTGCCAATAGATTCATTTCCGGATGTGCCGCAAGAATCCAAAACCGATCATGCTCCCTGCGAAACGTCTGGATCCCAGTCCGCTTGGTCGCATCCCACACTCGAATACTCTTATCCTCAGAGTTGGACACAATAATATCCTGCTTGGCATGAAAAAGAACACACGACACGTTATTCGTGTGCCCTCTCAAAGTATCCACCTCCCACGCCTTGGTATCTGAAAACACACAAACACAACAATTCACACACTTCAATTCTCAAAAACTAAACCTAACACAATAAGTAACATCTCTCGCAAACCAAATTCTACAGAAAAATCAAGGTTTTAAACACAACTGCAATTTCAGACACAATGTCTTTGGAGTGTCCGCAACCGCATTTATCTGTAACTTCCTGTGAATCAAGGAACAAGACTGTGACTGCAATTTAAAACCTTGATAGTAATACACCAAATCAGTCACACCACACTTAAATCATCATCTACGATTAATTTAATCCTTTAATTTCAGGACTAAAACGACCTCAGATTGATAATTTCAGGAAGAATCAAATCGACATTAACTTGGTGTATTATTCAATAATTTCTGTCCGGAAGATCGTCGAAGCGACTAGGTTTTTGCATTATGAATTTTGGTGTGGCCACTGGCGGCGACGTGTTGCAGACACATAGAGAGATTGGAATTGAAGAGGAAGCAATACCGTTCATTCTCCAGAGCTTGAGTTGGCGGTCGTCGGCAGCAGAGACGATGAGAGGGAGGGCGGGGTGAAAGGCGGCCCAATTGACGCCCCGGTCGTGTCCCTCAAGGACATATTTAACGACGGCATCGGAGACGGCAAAGGGAGTGTCGTCGGAAGGGGATTTCTTCCTCAAAGCGGAAATGTCCCAGACGCGGAGAGTCTGATCAAGGGAGGCAGAGACGAGGAGATCGTCCTTGGGGTGGAAGGAGGCGCACATGACGTAGTGATTGTGGCCGGTGAGGACGGAAATGCAGGTGCGAGACTGCCAGTTCCAGATGCGGATGGTCTGGTCGTCGCTGGCGCTGACGATCCAAGGACTCTCATGGTGGAACTGGACGGTGCGGATGTAGTCCAGGTGACCGAGGAGGGTGAAGAGGCAGCGCTGGAGCTTGTGGTTCCATAGCTTGATCTTGTAGTCGTCGCCACCTGAGACGAAGAGGGGTTGGGAGTGGTGGAAGTGGAGAGCGCGTACGGGTCCCTCGTGCTCCTCGAACCTGTGTACCAGGGTTCCCATCCTGTAGTCCCATAGCTGTATGACCCCGCTGTGGAGGCTCGCCAGGATCCATGGCCTCTTTTGGTGGAAGCTCAGACCCTTCACCCTGTTGCTCTTCGTTTCGAACTTAGTCAGCATCTCCACCCACACTTTCTTTCTTCTCCTTTACCACTTATCAGATTAACACAACACCCTAGGTAAGGACAATCCCTGATCCTCTCCTATGGATCTCAAGCTTGTTAATAAAAGTTAATCAATTCAAACAACTCTTTTCTCACTACCTCCTCTCAAACCAAATTGTACAAATACAAACAAATTCTCTCTTTAATAAATTCTTTTGCTCTTTTTTAAATATTATTTATTATTAATTAAAATTTATTAAAAATATCAGTAATAATTCCAATCTCTATAAGAATGTGGACTGTAAATCTCTATTTTTCGTACACCCGTCACCCGCGGTTTAAGTTGCGACATATAAAAATTAATATTAAAAAAAATACATAATTAATGCAATGTATTACTTTTCACCTTTTTTCAATTTATCTAAATAAAAGAAGACAGTTTGTTTTTTTTAATTTTAATTATTTGTCTAAATATTACTTTTAACTTAATCTTTTCTTATATATTTCTCCCTTTTATTTCTTTTTTCATCTACAAAAGTGTCAAAGAGGACCGTATTTAAAAATAAGAATTTAAAGTAAATTTTATATCGAAGGATTACAGTAATACATTCAGAAATTTTAAACTGTGAAACCAATATACATGTATATTTTTTTTAATATTAATAATATAATATACTGTCATTACAAAGTACACATATATATTATAATTTTTTTACGAGTTTTCATACTTTAAAATCAATGAATAATAATTTTCATTTTCAATATTATAAAAATTTTCTATTATGTATATGTAACCAAATAATCATTTTACAATTTATCTCTTATACAGTTTTGAACAAGATTCTTGACAATATTCATAGTGAACAAAATTCTTTCATAAAGATATTGGGCAACAAAGGTAAGAAAATGTAATTATTTTTTTTAATATTTTCTAATTCTTAATTTTTTATGTGATCTATTTATGATATTTGTACAACAAATTTTACAATTATAAAAAAGAAAAAGAGAAAAGTGAGAGAAAGTTAAAATATAATAAATAATGTGATAGAGAGAAATAAAAAAAATGATGTTATTGAAATTATTGTATACAACTCATATCTTATTTTATTTCAAAATATGTTCCATAAATATTATAACTTAAATATTATACTAGAATATAACAACTAATTTGCCAATTCTATAACAAAAGTACAAATCACTAATAAAAATAAACACATGAATAACTATAACATATAATGTTAAAAGATGCAAAATCAAAATCAAAATAAATACAAATTTAAAAACAACTTCTTTTAATAAACTAAATTATGTTATATTTAATTAGTAGAAAAATAATGGATTTTTCAGCTAAAAAATGCAGTATATTATAATGAAAAATTTTCAAGATAGTTTTTTCAAAAAGTGGAAACAATTATTCAATAAAACAAAAGAAGAGTGCGAATGAAAACACTAATATATCTCAATGTACGAATTTGTTTAGGTTAAAAATATATTATAATATTTAGTTAAATTATAAAATTTAATATTAATGTACTGTAATATAAAATAATTTTATATTATTATCCATTTACCTATCATCTTTAATATAATTTCTAAAATTTCTATTATAAAAAATAAATATCATATACAAAGCCTCATTATAACTAATTTATATCTTTTGCATATATTCTAAAATGTATTTTGTAATTAAATATTATTGATAGATATAAAAGAAATAACTAATTGAGGTTGAATTTAGCGGAAGGGTTAGTCGTCTTCCAAAATGTAGTAGCACTTGATTATGCTTCAAAACAAAATTGTCTTTGGGATATACGGGAAAAAATTATCTTTTTGTATAATAAAAATTTTCAATTAATTATAATAAAAAATTTATACAAATTTTTTATTATTATGAAAATAACATATAATTCATTATATAATATTAGTAATTATTACATATTAATAAATTTCAAAAATATTACCAAACTTGTATTCTACTATCATTACACATGATAAATGAAATAATAATTACATATTAATATTTTTAATTTTCTTTTCTTGTTATATTAAACTTGTATACTACATATAATTACACATGATAAATGAAATAATAATTATCGATTAATACATTTAATTTTTTATTTTATTTTTCACATCTAATATTGATAGTTTAAAAATTAAAATTCATAAATATAATAAATTAATACATAATAACTAATAAATTAATACACAAATTTAAATACACTATTAAAATTTACTATCCTTCTTCGTACCTAATAATAAAAAATGTATAAATTATTTTATAAAGTATGTATTAAAAATTCACTTTATAATAAAGGTCACACCAATTAATATGAATTATTAATAAATAAAAACTAAAATAACTAAAAAAATGTAAAAATTTTTGGCGGTTTTTTTCTTTAATATATCAAACTTGTATACCACATATAATTACATATGATAAATGAAACAATAATTATAGATTAATATTTTTAGACCTTTATTTATTTTTTGCATATGATATTATTATTTTTATAAACTAATATTCATAAATATAATAAGTAATTACATAATAACCGATAAATTAATGCACACAAACTCAAATACTTAATAATGACACTATTAAAATCTATTATCCTTTTCCAATATCTAATAATATAAAAATGAAAAGGTAATTATTTTATAAAGTGTGCATTAAAAGTCTACTCGATTTCTAATAAATATCACACTAATTAATATAACTTATTAAATAAATAAAAATTAAAATAACTAAAAAATGTATAAAATACCTCAAGTTTAGGCGAGAACAAATGTGATGATTTTTTTTTATAAAATATAAAAAATAAAAAATTAGATATAACAAGGATAATTAAAATATAATAATGAAAAAGAGTAAAATCTTATTGGGAATAAGCCTCCACTGTATTGGTGGTAGTTCTGTCCCTAATTAGGACTTATGGAGAGAATCTATTCTATCATTCATATATATATATATATATTCATTTTTGAGTGTTCAAAAATTAATTTTTAAAATAGAAGATCGGGCTGGCGTCCAACAACTTGTGATATGGCAGTCAGTCACTATCTATGGCAGTAATGATCAAGCAGCATATGCTAATATACATTACATTCATCTGATCTACTTTATAGTTTACGTTTCACTTTCATCATTGCTTATTCTGTACAACAATCCAAGGCACAAATATGCCAACTAATTCTTCCATTTATGTTAATTTAATGGGTTCTGCATGCCATTATGCCTTTACGGGAAAATACTATATATTATAAAAACGTTTTTCGTGTAATTGTACTAAGAACTGATTTCTATCAAAATTCATTTATATATTTTTAATTTTTTAATTAATATCTATTTTAAAAACAAAAACATTGGTTTACTTTAGAAATTCGTGTGTCTGGTACCATATCTTTTTTCGTAATGAATAGAATTATTCACTTCTACCTTGAATCGGCAAACTTGCATAACAGTATATTGGTTTCAATTTTCAACAGAATGGAGTGACACTACTGAAATTTAGTTAGCTTTCATCTTAAGGTCTACCACATGAGCAGTAACAAAATTTCAACTCTAATGTAAGCACATTGAGCATACTACCATTATATATGTATAATGTATCCAAAGAGTGTTTATACGAGAAAGGATGAGAAAGAAATTTAGATTATAAAATCATTCATAATTAATTTGGATTGAAATATAAAATTTTGTAAATTTTTTAAGTGATTGGATGAGTATTTAATAACTTAATTCTAACTTTTCATATATAATTATATATATCCATATTTATTCCTCTTACTATTTTATTATAAATACTTTTCTCATTTAATACGCTTCATATAATTAATTACCAGGAGATATAAAGTTAGTGTAAGAGTAACTTAAAAAGAATTTTTCTTTCCTATTATTTTTCATTTTCTTTTAATTTAACAGTCATATATATGATTGTAACAATTAATTAATATTGAGAAAATAGATGATGCACCAATAATATAAAATCATTATCATCCAATTACAATCTATCATGGATGATAAATTTATTGACTTTATAATAGTTACTTTAAAATCATACTAACGATAATTTATTATTTGATAACAGTGTTAAATTATTTTACATTATTAGTATAATATCATTATACTTTTTCATATTTGATCATTAGATTAAAAAAAAAATAAAAAGTAAGAATATATATATATAATAAATAACATGATTATTTCCCTCGTTGAAAAACAAAAGAATTAAAAAGAAAAATAAACCATCCTATAATATTCATGAAATTTATTACATTAAAAGTTAAAACTTTTTGTTACGATTGGGAATCCAAATAGTACACCCTATGGTGCTTAAAAGTTACTTCCTACAACATACATGCATGTTCTCAGGAAAGAAAAATAATAAGGAATGGAAGTTTATTTGGTTTGCTATTTTATGGTCTTATAGATGCATAAAAATGATATTGTATTAAAAAGTAAAGATTCAAACCGCCAAATTGTCGTGGAGTTGATTAAATTTAGATATTAAACATGCTTATTATGACGGATGAAGAACTTTTCTTATTCTTCCTACGAATGGTTTGTTCTTCCTTTGAAATGCTTAAAGGATACGATTGATCGGATACATGTAAAAAAATGTAATTGCAACCAAACAACAATAGTATACGCGGGAAACTAATTGTTAGCATATTGTATCTCAATGACAACTTTAATGTGTAAAATGAGTTTACGTGGAAAATAAATGTATGTAGGACTGAAAGTTAATTATCGAAGGAAATAGTAAACACATAAGAAGAAGTTGAATTATGTGTATGATTTTTAATTTTTTTTTTAAAAAAAGTAAGACAAATATAAGTTTAAACATTGTCCAAAAAGAACCATCCAAATGGTGCATAAACTAAAACGGAGATAAGAAAGAGAAAAGAAACACAGAAACAAATGTGTATATGGTATGAATGGTGTATATAATAGAAACTTGTATTCTACAAGTGCATTACTTTCTCTTTACATTATCTTCCCCTTTTTGGCATTAAACAAAAGTAAGGTAATAAGAACATCATTGTCTTAAAAAAAATAGAAAGCAAAAGAACAAGAAAAGCATAAAAATGAAGATTTTAAACAATAGGAGGTGGAGAAGGTGGAGGTCTAGGACCAAGGAGATGAGACAACATTCTCATAAGTCAAGTTTCTAATTGATTGATACATTGATCAATGTAGGTTTTATTGGTTTCCAAAACTTGTTGGGTGATATATGGAAGAGATGGAAAGATAAATGGTTGGTAGAGAGTTAGAGCTTGAGAAGAGGGGTTAGGTAGGTCAAGGGTTGAAGGTTGAGTGTCTTGATTTTCTGGAGGTGAAAATAGTGGAGAATGGGGTGGTGCAAGCAAAGCAAGAACTGGTGGAGGTAGTTGATGTTCCAAGGGCAAAAGGTCTTTGTAAAAACTAAATAGTTCTTTGGAGATGATAGTCCCAAAGTGGCACTAGCAACATATATGATGTTGGGTGCAATTCCAATAATCATCAAAGTGATGAACTGGGATCTCCTTCAGCATGATCTTGCTTTCTTTGGGCTATGAATTCAAAGGCTCGGTCTTCAAACCTTAAAAGCTTCATCTTCATCAAGAGTACCTTGTAACATCTTCTTATAGAAGAATACTCTTTCTATAGCTGAGCAACTCCTAATCTCAAAAGTGGTCGAAAGGTCTAACTATGGACATAGTCCTCATCTTCTTTTCTTTGTAAGCGTTGAGATCCAACATCGGAAGCTTGAGACAAATCCTATCAGATCAAATCATAACCTTGATAGTAAGTTTGATAACCTAAGAAGGAGGTGTAAATTGTTGGTCTCTTAGTTCAAAGCTAGCATGAATCAATTTGCTCATAAGATGATCTTCAGGAAAGGGAAATAAACCTGGAGTTAGAGCATTAAATGGTTGAAACTTGAAGTCCTTTCAATAAAGTAGGACTTGCTCTGAGTTAGGCTTTATACTCTTGGACATGGAATCCTTTTTAGACTTGTAAGGGATCACATGTTGATAAACACCAGGGTAAAGGTTAAGAATGGATTTTTGTTTAGAGATGTTGGGTAAACCTTTCTCTGTGTGTGTTGTAGAGGCATAACAACATATAGACGACTATGGGTGTTGGATAACTAGCTAGGAGGAAGAAGTGTGTTTTGAGGTGGTTGATATGTGGTTAGGTGTGGATATGAAGGTGGGGTGATAGGTTCAAACTCATATATAGGGAGAGGATAGTCTGGTATGAAAATAAAGGCTTCTAGTTCTAGGTGTTGTAAAAAAAGAATAGGTCATTATTTCCTTAATTGGTCTTCAAACAAAGGTGAGAGAAAAGGTACATCTATCATTGTATGAGGGGTTTGGACAATAGTGATATTGGTGAAGTCATGGTTTTATTTGTGGTTTGGAGGTATGGTAGATGTTGTTGTATCAAGGTTGGATAACACTGGTGGGATGAGAGCAGGTTCACCTAGTAGAGAGACTAAGGTGTCGAAAAGGATGGTTTGGACACAATTAGGTGTTGGTGAGGATATGGTTTCTAGTATGGATGAAGTGTTTGGATTTTGATAGGGGCTTTGTTTTTCTAGTGAGGATATTATTGTAAAAGGTTCAGAGAAAAGATTTATAGGAGAGTTGGGGGATGGTGAGGTTTCAATAGGTTTGAACAAAGGGGTGTTTAAAAGGTTAACTAATGCAGGTTTAGGTAAGAGTTTGGACGATGGAGTTTTTAGGTGTATGAAGGAGAAAGGTTTTGGTTGAGAAGAGGGTAAAGATGAGGAAATAAAGAGTTTTTGTTTGATTCTCTTAGAGAGAGATTTGATGTGTTTACCCTTAAGAAAAGGTGGGAAAACTATTGGGTTGGAAGGTTGGGTTCCTTGGTGTTCAACTGGTGGTGTTTTCCTTTTGGTCAACCTTGTGATTAAGGGAGCATAGTCATCATCATCATCATCTTCTACAACAGCAATTGCTTTGACTACTACAACAACTTCTTCTTCAACATTTGATTATGGGAGAATCAACTTTCTTTGCTTCTCAGCAAAAACTCTAGTTTTACTGGCATGAAGAACTTTGTGTTTGGACACAACCTTATTGGAAGGTTTGCTTATGCATTCTAACTCTTCCTTTATGGGTTTCACATAAGCTATAGGTAAGGTTAGATGTGTGGTATCTAACCTCACGGGAGCTATGTTGTCTTCCCAAATTATTGTTGCATGAAGGATGGTGAGTATCTATCTTATTCAAATAAAGGCAAAATATAGAACTTCTTAAACACATTCTGATCCTAGAAAATCTTGGTTAGTAGGGCATAACATACATGATTCTTCTTCATCTCTTTGCCTTTCGGATTCCTCTTTAGATGAGCAAAGAGGAGAATGGGTAGATGAAACTTCTATCCAATCATCAAATGAAACATTCCAAACATATGGATGTTAGACAAGTGATCCTTTGAACCAATTTTGTGTAGAATACACTTGTTTAGCATCTATTAGAAAATTTTGGCCTTATCATGTAGCTTATTCAGGGCACAAGGACCCTCAACCTTTGGCCTCAATAGAGCATCTTCCAACACAAAGATGCCACCATAGTCTTTTTTTCATCCAATCATATACACTTTGTCAATCCTTTCACACCAGTTTGCAATTTCTATGGATGGAATGTCAACCTATACATCAATGCCAAGAACATTCCTAGCAATGAAAGTTTCTTCAATATTGCAATTGGTCCAGAATTCCCTTATTAGCTTTGGACACACAACTTGTTCATGTTCAAAGAAGGATAGGATACCACAAGCCTTGAGATTAGTAGTTAGGTCAAGTCCCATGGTAATAAAGGCAGAAATATCAAAGAAATATTATGTGCAGACTATTAGTTCTTCTAGATTCTTTGGTCTATCTTCGAAGGAGGTTTTGAGCAAGTCAAGATTTTGGGCCATGGTGGCAATGAAGGTTAGGGTTCAAGGAAATTTTTGCTAAAGAGAGAAGGCATATTTTCACAAGAGTTTTGCAAAACTTTTGTAACTTGATAAACAGTTTTCAAGAGAAAAAAATTTTATAAGAAATGTTTATAAAAAAACAACAAAATCATTTATGGTAGCAGTTGGCTAGTTACAATGCTAAAAAGAAAAGTTTTTTTTTTACTAAAAACGAGAAAAAAATTGACTCCATAATAAAGACGAGAAAAACACTCATATAATCAAAGCAAATAAAACAAACATAAGATATAAAGCACATGCAATGCAATGGACGAACACCCTTTGGACGCAATTATGCTCATGGACGTAGAATGCTTTGGATCTTTAAATCACATAAATTTTAAACCTCATTCCTTTATGAATTTCACACCTAGAAGCTCTTTGATATGAATGAGTTTATCTTTAGGAAGGGTTTTGTAAAGATTTCAACCATTTGTTCATTTATGCTGATAAATTTTATGTCAAAGATCCCTTTCTGAATATAATCTCTTATGAAATGATATTTAATTTATATATGTTTAGCTCTAAAATGCAATATGAGATTTTTGGAAAGATTAATAATAATAGTATTATCACAAAGTAAAGAGATGTTAATCTCATAGATGTTGTAGTCCTTAAGTTGATGTTTGATCTAGATAAGTTGAGAGTAGCAACTAGCATTAGATATGTATTTTTCTTCTATAGTAGATAGGACAATGGTGCCTTTTCTCTTGTTTCCTCAGGAGATTAAGTTGGCTCTAATGAAGTGGAATTTTTCATTGGTTCTCTTTCTTTCTCTTCTATCTCCAGCATAATCAACATCTCAATAGCCTTTTAATCTCTACTTATTAGATTCCTTAAGCCATAAACCAAGAGTAGTTGTTCATTTAAGATATTTGATACCACATCTAACTGCCGTGAGATGTGATTCTCTAGGACCAGCTTGAAAATGTGTGCAGAAGCATTCATTAAACATAATATCTGATCAAGATGTAGTTAGGTTTAAAAGTGAACCAATCATACCCTTGTATACAATTTGATCTACCTTTTTATTAGATTCATCTAGAGTCAAGATAGATGTAGACATACTTTTACCATCATCAAGCTTGAACTTTTTAAGTAACTACTATTTCACATATTTTGTTTGTTTATATATATATATATATATATATGTCATCTTCCACTTGGTTAATTTGAAGTCCTAGAAACAACTTAAGTTCTCTCATCATGCTCATTTCAAACTCTTTCTACATCATCTTAGAGAATTCTTCACAAAGAGATTCATTAGTAGCTCCAAAGATAATGTTATTAACATAAATTTACACAATGATAAAATGTGAATTGTAGTTTTTTACAAAAAAAAAAAAGCTATGTCTACTTTTCCTTTTTCAAAACCATTTTTCATAAGAAAGAAACTCAAATTTTCATACCAAGCACAAGGTACTTGCTTAAGTCCATAAAAGGCTTTCTTTAATTTAATAATGTGATTAGGAAAAACACCACTCTCAAACCTAGGAGATTGTTTCACATAAACTTCTTCATTTATTATACCATTTAGAAAATCACGCTTAGCATCCATTTGATGTAATCTCATATGATTATAAGCTGCAGTGGATAATAAGATAAGAATGACTTCTAATATAGCCAAAGGAGCAAATATTTCAGTCAAGTCTATTCCTTCATGTTGAGAATAACCTTAAGCTACTAACTTAGACTTGTTTCTAACAACCTCGCCATTTTCATCAAGTTTGTTTCTAAAGACCTACTTGGTGTCTATGATGGACTTGTCTTCAGGTATAGAAACTAGCTTCTAGACATCATTCTTCTAAATATGATCTAGTTCTTCTTGCATTTCCTTTATCCACCCTTCATCCAAAAGGGCATCATCTACGTTGTTTTAACTTAGAAAGTAGGGCAACTTGAGCTTTGAGATCTTGTTCTAACTCTATCTTAAACATCTTAGAAAGTAGGGCAACTTGAGCTTTGAGATCTTGTTCTAACTCTATCTTAAACATCTCCAAGGATTTTTGCTCTAGATGATAAGTTTTCATTTAACAATTCCTTATGGCAGGCTCAAACTTGTCTTCTTTTGGCTCCTTGTTCAAACGATGTTCTTTGGACAGAATTTGTAAACCTTTAAGATTTAGATCTCTAAAAGAATCATTTAACTATGATAATTTTTTTATTAGGCTTAGAATAATTAAACTTGACTGAATGGATTCCTATATTGTCAAAGTCCTAAAGTTATAAACTTTGTAGGCTTTGGATGCTTCAGAGTATCGCAAGAATGTTTCTTTATCTGGCTTAGGATCAAACTTTCTCAGATTATCTTCAGTGTTCAAAATAAAACATTCACATTCAAAATGGTGGAAATAAGATATGTTTGGTTGTCTATCCTTCCACAGTTCATATAGTCTTTTTCAAGAAATGTCTAATATAAATAATATGTTGTGTTAACAACTTCTACCTACAAGGATTTAAGAGAGTTGTTATAATTCATCATAATTCTAGTAATCTCTGGAAGGAATCTATTTTTCCTTTCCACAACTTTATTCTATTGAGATGTTCTTGGGCAGGAAAATTATGAAGAATACTATGTTTCTCAAAACTCTTTTTCCCCCATGATCACTTCTAATAGAGGCAATGTTAATGCCTTTTCTCATTTTGAATTCTTTTACATAATATATAAAAGACTTTAAAAGACTCATTCTTGTGGGTGAGAAACATAACACATATCCATTTATAATAGTCATCAACCACTACAAGTCCATAATATTTTTCACTCATCGAGGTAGTTTTGATTGGACCAAACAAATCCATGTGTAGCAACTCTAAAGGTCTAGAGGTTGGAACAATGGTTTTGGACTCAAAGAATCCTCTCAGTTGTTTCCCTTTCTAACATGAATCACATAATAGATTTTCCTTGTACACGAGACTTGGAAGACCTCCTACGAGGTTATACTTCTTCAGCTTTGAGATGAGCCTCAAGCTTGCATGTCCAAACTTCTTATGTTAAGTCCATTGATAATTGTTTATGGACACTAGGCATGTTAAACTTTGATTTGTCAAGTTTGTCAAATTAATCTTATGTAGATTATTTTGTGTCTTAGTAGAAAACAACAATAAAACATTTGAATTTTTTTACTATGCATTCTTCCTTGTTAAAGGAAACACCATATCCACAATCACATAATTGACTTATGTTAAGTAGATTGTGTTTTAGATCTTCAACAAATAAAACGTTATCAATGGAAGGGAAGGGATGCTCACCAATCCTATCAATCCCAACTATTTTTCCTTGTTGGTTACCTCCAAAAGTAACTCATCCTCCTAACTTGGGCCTAAGGTCTTGGAACATGGACCTTTCTCTTGTCATGTGACATAAGCAGCCATTGTTTAGGTACCATGATTGGTGTCTCCTTCCTACTGTCAAACCAATTTGCAATAGGAACAATCATATTCTTAGGTACCAAAATTCTCTTGGGTCTTTTCTTGTTAGTCCTGGATGGTTTGGATAGTCCTTTTAAGTGGTCTATACAATCATAAGAAAGGTCCCCAAACCTTCCACAATTTAAACAATGTGAAATAGACATATTTTTCTTCAAATCCTTTTTCTTATCATAACTAATACCAGATTTGTCATATGGATGTCTTTTGTGTTTAAGGATCTTTTTCAAGTTTTCATACCCATTGACAAATTTAGCTAGACTTTGTCTAAGGTCAATAACTTTCTCTTGAAGTTGCTCGTGAACTTCTAGAGTATTGACTGTAGATAAGTCTTTGGCTTTTTCTTCTTTCAAACTTTTATTTTCTTTCTTAAGTAAATCATTTTCCTTTTGCAAAGCATCAAACTCTTTAGATAGTTTTGAAAACTTCTTTTTCAAATCTTTATAACCTATTGAAAGAGTTGAAGACTTTGAAAGAAGTTCTTGATAAGCTATTTGAAGATGATTTAGATAATTAGAGATGACCTCTTTGTCATCTTCTTCTTCTCCTTTTAAAGTAGTATCAGCCATAAGGCAGATGTATGATTCTTCATCCTTTTTTTCAGAGGAAGACCAAGGTTATCCCATGTTTTCATGAGACCTTTCTTTTTCTTGAAGAATGACTTCTTTTTCTCCTTCTCCAAGTTAGGTCATCCATACTTGAAATGTTTAGGTCTTTTGCACTCGTACCACACCACTTGACTTTTATCTTTAACTTCTTTGGTAAACTTTTTAGATTTATTCTTCCATATGGAGTGGATCCTTCTTTCTTTATTAACATGGAGTGGATCTTCTACGAAATAAAGTAGAGCTCATCATTATCTGATCCTTCCTCACAAGATTCCTCAGCTTTGAAGGCTTTGGACGATGATCCTTTTAAAGCTTTTTAAGCCTTGAGTGCTATGGACTTATCCCTTTTTAAATTTTATCCTTATTTAGTTCAATTTCATGAACTTTGAGGGTACCAAGAAGTTCATCCATGGGATATTTGGACACCTTGAGAGTTGTTACATGTGATCTACACCATCTAGGCAACCTTCACAAGATTTTGGTTATATGATCATAATTATCATAAGTTTTGCCTAAAGTCCTTAGATTATTGATAATTTTTTTAAATCATCTAAACATTTGATTAATGTTCTCATGGTCCTTCATCTTAAATAATTCATATTGATGTATAAGCATACTTATCTTGAAATTCTTTACTTGTGATGTTCCCTCAAAAACTAGAGCTAGTGTGTCCCACATTTCTTTTAGGATTTGTAGCTATGAGCTTTCTCATATTCTGCTTCAGTCAAAGCATACATTAGGAAATTTCTAGTTTTAGAGTTTAAGATATACCTTATTTTCTTATCTTCATTCCATGATGATATAAGAATCTATATTTCATCTTTCTTTGTTGGAATGAATTTCCATTATATACTACATTTCACATGTCAATGTGATAAACATCAAAGAATGCAATCATTCTTTTTTTTTTTCAGTAGTCGTAGTTTTGTCCCTTAAATAGAGAAGGTTTGTTGACAACATGACTTTTGTTATCCATAATGCTACTAAGATCTTTTTCCTTGCACTGTTAGATGCTCAACCCCTAGAAGATGTGCTCTGATACAAATTAAAGGAAACATGAAACACGCAAGAAATGAGGATTGAATTGTATGTGTGATTTTTAAACACTTAAAAAAACGTAAGGTAAATATAAGTACAAATGTTGTCTAAAAAAGAATCATCCAAAGGGTGTCGAAACTAAAACAAAGATAAGGAAGAGAAAAGTAATAGAGAGATTTATCCTGATTCACTCTTTTATAAGAGTTACGTCTAGTTTCTTCAACATGAAAGATTTTTCACTATGTCAAACAAGACTTTACAATCATGTATTTTTAAAAACTTTTCAGGTTATACAACATTTATAATCACCTTGATTATGAGCGACATAAGTATTTTTTTTTTTACACTTAGTCTCTTTAGGTTATCTAAAAAACAAAAAGAGTTTTACAAAGATATAATTCATTAAGTGAGCATACAAGAGTTCAAAACAAAGTTTACTTTTGCTTAGCAAAGAAAATACAATACAAGAACAAAGTTGTTTCACTTTAAAACTTTTACAAGAGATTTTTCAAAATGTCATCCAAAGGTGTTGGCACTAACTTTTCAGACTTTGGTTCTCATAAGATTGCATTCTCGTTGTGGTTCATTTCATGTTCTTCTTCTTCAAGGAGGATATATAAATATGAGGAAGATAATCACTGTTCTGCATTAAGAGAGAGAAGTATTTTTGTATTGAAGGCCAAAGAAGTTAGTCAGTGTGTGATAAAAAGCCTTCATTATAATCTTACTCTCTTAGAAAGTTCCTAGACTTGCTTCATAGTTTATAGTTTATGCATGTCTATATGACTCAATGAGTCACCCTTTTATCTAAATAAACCTTTATTTTGTCAAGAGGTTAAAGCTTGAAGAGACTTGAAATAAAGAATACTTGGAAATATTGTTTGGAGAAGCAATTGAAAAAATACTTGAATTTTTTGCTTAAAGGGGCAATTGAAAGACTACTTGAGATAAGCATAGGTTGGTTTGTGTGTGGTGTTTTTGTAAGTGAGGTCTTCGACTATAGTGAAAAGCTTGGTAAGATTACCGAGGACTGAACATAGTCTTTTAACAGATGAATCAGTATAATTCATGTGATTATCTTTTTTCCTTATTTTTTTACATGTTTTGTTGCTTAAAAAGATAAATAATAATTTATTAACAAGGCTTTTCTAAAAAATATTTCATTGTCTAACTCGACAAATGCATCCTATGGAAAATTATTTGCCAAAAAATTTTAAGAACACAATTCAATCTCTCCCCTTCTTGTGTTCATTTTTTCTAACATATAATATATAATATATAACATGTAATATTATGCATTATATATATATATATATATATAAAAGATTTATATATAATAATATAAATATAAATATAAAGGATTAACTACAATTTTGGTCACTCAAATATTATAATTGGGTGATTTTAGTCCTCAAAGTTTTAATTGTGTCAATTGAGTCCTTAAGTATTGTAGTTAAGTAATTTTGGTCCCTCAAGTTTTAATACTTGGGCATGCACTTGGAAATTCCCTATTTGCCATTAGAAATATTGACTTACTTCAACAACAGATATATCGTATAATCTTTTTAATGTGTTGATAGAACATAATAAAACATTCATATTGTCCTGCCCTCTAAAAAAAATAAGAACTTAAAAGGGAATTATTTTAATTCAAACATCTCCTTTCCTTTTTGATCTGTCTACTTTCATTTTTTATCTTGAATATCGCTTTGTGTAATTTATTACTAGTATAGTAACTGATTCCTTAAATCTATGAATTCCTCCAACCAAATCAAATAATTTATTTATCTTACTATTAATCAAGAATTTTGTATATAACTAGAACGACCCTCACAAATTACAAATACTAATTTGTTAAAAATTAATTGAATTGAGACTATAGCATCATCATTAGCTGAAATCGAAATATCGGCGAGATCCGAGTCACAATTTGTGTCGATTAAACAAATTTTTGGAATTTCCAAAGTTACACATTCTTGAAAAGCGTATATTCTTTTTGTTGATCAACGATTATTACAATATTAGGTCATCCCGTCGTATATTTAATGCCGCCAAGATATGTTTCCAAATGAGCTAATTATCTTTTCAATATAGTAGCATCCCTTTTTGGAAAACAATGGAGTTTCCCCATCTTTTGTTGTGTTCTCAAGTCCTTGAACTTTTGAAGTCATGTTTCTATAGTATACCAATTCGTTAACATATTGCCGAGTCATTTTTTATTAACAAAATGACATCGAACTCTTATTGCAACCCGCACTAACTCATCATCATTATAATTGATTGATTTTAGTCTATCTATTAAACTGTCATCAAATATTTAACGAATTTTGTTTGCATGACACTAATGACTAACATGACAAACTATATAACACTTATTATTGACATGTTAGTCAATGTTATGCCAACAAAATTCATTTAATATTTAATGAGAGACTGACAAAAGGATCAAAATCGCACATTACAATCATTTGGGGAAGTAATTTGTGCAATTAAAACTTGAGGGACCAAGACCAAAATTACTTAATTGCAATACTCAAGGGACTAAAAATGCAATTAAGTCAAATATAAAATAACAAAATATATATCTAATGTAATATGTATAGTAATATAAATTTGTATAATATATATAACCATGTATATTTTATATAAAATTTGTATTTAGAACATTATCTTTTATATATAATAATAATAATAATAATAATAATAATAATAATTTTGACATGTATATTTTAAGTATACTATTAATTAAAATATTAAAAATTAAAAATTATTATAAAATACTTTTAAAAAAATATTTGAATAATAATTATTTTTAAAAATATTATATAATTTCTATAATTTTAAGAAAAATAACTACAAAGGTTTCTATCTTATACTAGTTACCAAACCAGCCTTTAAGACCACTGTAAATTATTTTTATTTTTCCAAAAAGAATTATGTTATTCCCATAATTTATGAGTGACGTAAATAGCACTAACTAAAAAAAGAATTAAAGGAAAACAGAGTAAGAAGTCTTTGAACAATTCATGAACTTATTTTGGGGGAAAACAGAGAGAGTAGACGTATAAACTTCCCACGTGATAATTATTCCCTTAGTTATAGGATCTTTTAGATCCTCCAAATCTTGAATACTACTATTTTTGGTATAAGACAGAGTCCGTTACTGAACTGACACTCCTTAGTCGTCCAAATAGAAAGCAGCAGAACTCGGGATAGTATGACACCACACACTTGCTTTAACCATGCACTCCCTTAAGCTTCGGACCTCATCACTGATATATAGCAATATTTAAACACCATGCATTCATCCATTAACAATTCAGCTAGGAGTTCACACTCTAAGAGTTATCACTGTCTTTCAGATAAGAGTTTATTCTCTAAGAGTTATCACTGTCTTTCAGATAAGAGTATTCTCTTAAGAGTTATCACTGTCTTTCAGATAAGAGTATTCTGCACTATTACTCCTTGGTCAAATGGTATACGCCATTCATCTCCATTCATATCATGTCATATCACTCACTCATTCACCATCGTTGTACTAATTCTCAGCATCATGTTGTTTCATTTCAGGAGCACGCCAATGGCCATGGTAAAGGGTACGCCAATGGCCACGCCAATGGGAGCGAAGCAGCTGAAACTAGGTTAGCCAGTGAGCAACAAAAACTGGAGGACTGGTTGCCCGTAAGTGCTTCTAGGAAAGCAAAATGGTGGTATTCAACTTTCCACAATGTCACTGCTATGGTGGGTGCTGGTGTCCTAGGCTTGCCATATGCTTTATCCCAACTTGGATGGTATGTATGCGTAAATTATATATCATCAGATCGAGTTCAAAACATAAATTATATATCATCAGTTCGAGTTCCAATTTTGAACATGCAGATGATGCAGATAGTTGAAATAAGAGTTTAGTCTCGTCTCATATAATTAATTCTATTTAATTGGAACAAGATTGTATCTATCTTATCCTGATAGGTTTGCAATTAAACTTTTGATACTACCTTTTTGTGTGATGGATTTATAGGGGTCCGGGTGTTATAATGATCGTATTTTCATGGATTCTGACCTTCTATTCGCTGTGGCAACTAGTTGAAATGCATGAACTGGTTCCTGGGAAGAGGTTTGACAGATACTATGAGCTGGGAAAGCACGTTTTGGGGCCCAAGAAAGGGTTCTGGTTGGTAATGCCACAACAGCTAACGGTTCAGGTGGCTTCAACCATTGTGTATTGTGTCACCGGTGGCAAGTCTTTAAAGAAGTTCTTTGACATGCTTGTTCCAGTCATGACCACCGTTAGAGAGACATATTATATTCTCTTCTTCGTATGCTTGCAGTTATTGCTTTCCCAAACCCCTAACTTCAATAAATTGAAAGCAGTTTCTTCCCTGGCTGCTGTCATGTCTGTGTGGTACGTTCAATTTCTCTTGCATGCTATGTATATATATATATATACAAACCCTATGTTGAAAAGAATGTGTGTGAATGACAGTTACTCCATGGTGGCATTTGTGATGTCAATTGTTGAGGGGGCTCATCATCATCCTGCTCATTATGGAGTTCGATCCCATACAGCTACTGGGAAGACATTTGATGCCTTTAATGCCCTTGGAACCATAGCATTTGCTTTTGCAGGACACAGTGTTGTTTCTGAGATTCAAGCCACGTTACCCTCAACACTAAACAAACCTTCCAAAGTGCCAATGTGGAGAGGTGTCACAGTTGCATATTCCATAGTCATTGCTTGCTATCTTTCAGTTGCAGTGTCTGGCTTTTGGGCATTTGGAAATAGGGTTGACGATGATATCCTCGTCACACTCGAACACCCCAATTGGCTTATTGCTATTGCCAACTTCATGGTTTTCGTTCATGTCTTAGGAAGCTTCCAGGTACCTAAATCAATCAAATCAAATCAACTCATTCTCTCACTGTCACTAAACATTTGCTATAACTTAACACTAACGTTGTTTTCTTTCTTATCTATCAAGGTTTTTGCTATGCCTGTTTTTGATACCATGGAGACATATTTGGTGCAAAAATTGAACTTTTCTCCCTCCAAAACTCTTCGATTTGTTTGTCGAAGCGCATTTGTTTGTAAGAGTTGTTGCATCAAATGACTTTTTTTTTATTATTATTATTATTTACAAGTGCGAGTATAATTAAATGATTTGATGAATTGTTTACATTAATGTATTTATTTATTCATTTCTTGTAGGTGTGGTAGGACTAATTGGCATGTGTATTCCATTTTTTGGAGGACTGTTAGGCTTCTTCGGAGGACTTGCTTTCACATCAACATCATATATCGTAATATTTGAAATTATATATTAATTAACCATGCTTAAATCTTAAAATATTATTAATGTCATCTTTCTAGCTACTAAATTTCAAACATTTGGTGCAGATCCCTTGTGTGTTATGGCTTGAAGCCAAAAAACCTCAAAGATGGAGTTTCCACTGGATTGCGTCATGGGTACCTACATTTTGTATTAAAATGATTCAAGAACAACTTTAATGTTTATAATGAAGAATGAATATATATATATATATCTGAGTTATTATTTATTTTTATTATTACAGACTTGCATCACTGTTGGCGTTATAATAGCACTCGTTGCGCCCATTGGAGGAATCCGAACAATTATTGTTTCGGCGAAGACTTACAAGCTATTTACCTGAGGATAGAAGATTCGTGTTCATAATTATCTTTTAGAAGATTTTTTAATTTCTAGAGGAATTTTATCTCAAAAACAAAAAACGTAGCAAATTTTTTATGAGCTCTTTTCTAGACTATTTCGCAGAAATTTTAGTTGCGGAATATTGTTTTTTTTTGTAAAATATTCATTTCTAGTGTTTATGTTGTTTACAGTCGGATGCCAAGATCAGGATCACTAGGTAGGAAAAACATTCTTGACATTTCAAGAGTATATTTGCCTTTTCAATTTAGTAGATATATTTGCATTTTTATTTGTCTACCCAAACAAACAATGATGGAACTTATTATTAAGGTAATCGTGGTTGTATGGCCAGTTCACATCGTGACAAAATAATATTTAAGTATTAGTTATAAGTGAAATTCATACTTAATATTTACTGATGTTTAATATTTAATGATGTCTCAAATATAATTGTCTTCAAAAGATACACAAAAAAAAATCATTATTGACAGTGTTATTTTTTTTAGTAGTTAATATTGTATAAAACATTTTGTAATATTATTTACTAATTGGATTTTATTATTTATTTTTCAACTAGTATTTTAATATATGCATTATATAGGATAATATTTTTTATATAATTAAAATTTATAATAAATAAATAATTTTTAATATATAAATTATATTATAATTAAAATTCATGATAAATTATACAAATTATAATTTAAATTTATAATGAATAATTTAAATTGTGATGTAAATTTATTTTTTAATTATTAATAAATTTTTAAGAGAAACCGTTAAAATTCAATTTAAAGATAAAAATAAAAGAGGATAAATTCTTGAGAATGCACTTTCAAAATATATAAGAGAAAAAAATATTAAGAATGTATTTACTCTTCAAAATTTAGATTCAAATATATGAGTATTTTAGTTTATGCATTTTATTATAAGAGTTTATTTTTATATAATTATAATTATAAATTTGTAATTCATAAAAAATAAATATTTTTAATTTTTAAATTATATTGTAATTAAAATTCATAATAAAAGTATTTTTAAACATATAAATCATATTTTAAATTTATAATAAATAATTTAAATTATAATATAAACAAGATTGTTCCTTTGTCTCGAGTTGAAGCATTAAATAATCGAGCACTTATTTTTTCATAATTATACGGATTGTGCCCGTATTGAAAAAATTTATGCAGTAATTATATAATAATTTTATATTATTATGCAATTACTATACAATAAAATTAAAAAAAATAAAAAAAAAGACCAAAAGGGACGGGGTACACACAATGGCGGGCTAAACTTTACTAATATAATTACTACACATCCAACCAGGAGGCTGCAATGCACTTAAAATAAATTAGTCATAACTATATTTTTTATTCCTTAAATTTTGATTAATTTTATTTTTTCTTCTTAAATGTGAAATTATTTTGTTTAGATTTTACGTTTTGGAAAATAACTAGTTATAGTTCCCGCGTTGCATGAGTATAAGTTATTATTTATCATATGTACCTATAGACAAAAATTAAAGAACATTGGAGGAAACTTTAAGGTTAACAATGTTCTTTGATTTTTTATTATATACATGACAAATGATTATTTATAGTTCATTTGTCCCATAAGATAAGAGACCAAAACTAGCTATATTTGAAATGTGAAGACTAAAAAAATACAATTTCAAATTTGGGGGATGAAAAATAAAATTGATCTAAATTTAAAGGATAAAAAACATATTTAAGCTAATAAATTAAGAAAGGAAATTAAGAGAAATAATTGTTACTATTATGATTTTAAAGTACATATATATGGTCATCTTATAATTAAACAAAAAAACCTAGATTAACCAACACATAATTATTTTAGGTTAATTGATGGTTTCAAGTTGAAGTCTTGAATATTCAATTGTGTTATATACTTGGAAGTGAGAGTTTTATTTTCATAATAATCCTACCTAATTTAAGCAAAATTATCTTCCATGATAAATATATGTATTACTAACAAAAAAGCACATTCTAATTATGTTGTGATGTCTAAAATAAGAAAATTACGTGTGATTTATGTAGTTGCAATTATGGTATTGGGAGGTTCAAGAATTCATCAAAACTATGGTGTAAAAATGGTTTGACTAGTCAGATTGGCCTATGTAACTTATATAAATGGGAGTGTGATTTATGTAGTTGTAATAAGGGTATAGGAAGGTTCAAGAATGCCTCAAAATTAGGGTGTAAAAATGGTTTGACCCTATAGATTGGTCCATGTAACTTATATAAATGGGTTGAGTTAGGTAATTTAACCCTCCAACTTGTGTAACTCAATCAACATAACCCACCAACCTAATAGGTCAAATGATAATGGGTTGGGTTGACTTACCAACTCATTAAGTAAAAAATATTTTAAAATTTTCAATAATTGTATTTATCTTAAATTATTTTCAAATTTTATAATCAAATATAATTGTATTTTTCCTCTTCTAATTATATTTGATCATAAATTTTAATAATAATTTAAGACAAATACAATTATTTAAAATTTTAAAATATTATTTTTAATGAGTTAACAGGTTAACCCAATCCAACCCGTTAACCCACTACAGGGTTGGGATTTTCAATCCTATGCAAAATCAAATCTAATTTAATCCAACTCATTTTTTCATTGAGTTAAAGAGCAAGTTGAGTTGGATTGATGCATTTGACATCCCTACTTGAAACCTAAATGACTAAAAAATTATATTGAATGAATTAAAAATATTAAGATATTACTTTGTTTATATTTTAATATTATTTTATTTTAATTTTCCTAAAATAGGATGATAACACTTGTAGCATCATCATTCACAGTAACTAGGTTATAATCCCTCTATTCACATATACAAAGAAAATTTTCACAATTGTAATGAGTTTTGATTCTTAAACTTGTTAATTATGATTGATACATAACAGTAGATAAGTGGTCTTTTATAGAAAATTATTTCTAATAAACTAATATTAAAATTACTTAATGGCAAAGTAAAGAAACTAAACTTAATATTTAAGAAAGTATAATGACTTTGTTGCTAACAATTTTAACATGTATTAAAGATGAAAAACAGTTTAATGAAAATGTTTTTTTTTTAGTAAAAATTTCCAACTCTTTCGATTGACTTGATTTATTTCTAACATTACCTCTCTTAAATTAATGATTTATTTCTAACATTATCTCTCTAAAATCAAGTATGTAAAATTTTGAGCATTTTCTTAACTTGTAAAATGATTTGTTCTTCAATGACTTTGTAAAACAATTTGTTACTTTCTCTTCAATTGGACAATAATTGATTTTCACTTCTTTCTTAGCTATCAACTCTCAAATTTTGTAAAATTACATATTTATATTATTTGACTGTCCATCATGAAAAACTGGATTTTCACTCTACACTTTATTCACATTGGGGGAGATAATTATATTGAGTTTTGATTCTTAGACTCACTAATTTTGATTGATACTTAATCGGTATATAAGTGGCCTTTTATATGTAATTGTTTTTAATAAACTAATAATAAAAATACTTAAGAGTAAAGTAAAGAAACTAAACTTAATATACAAGAAAATACAACGACAATGTTGCCAACAATTCCAACATATAGTAAAGATGCATAATGTTCTAATCAAAATGTTTTCTAAGTCAAAATTTTCAGCCCTTCTAGTGCATTAATATGGCTTGATATATTTATGATATTACTTCTCTTAAAAGCATGTAAAATTTTGAACATTTTATTTTAACTTATAAAATAACTTCATCTTCCATAAATCTTATAACAAACTTACTCCAAAAACTATATTTATTTTAGTCGCAATCAAATATCTTAATCTTCCGATCAAACTTTTACATCTATAGATTTTAATATTAATTTAAAAAGAAATATGTATATTGTCAAATGACCACAAAGCAAGTGGGCTAGTCAAATAATTGAGTACTTATACACTTATATATAAGGGTTCTACCTTGAAATTTTGGAGTCTTAAAGCAAAACTATAAAAGAAAAGATCATGAGAAATGTATATAGAGTTTCAACATTTTGGTAGTTACTACAACAGTTCTCCCAAAAATAGGTTCTAGAATTGTTCAAAACTTTCTTTACTCTGCTCAGTAATGAAGTTTGGTTTGATTTAATTGTTTATTTTTCAATTATTACTATTTATTTGACCTATAAATGATGAGAATCGCAAAATATTTAAGAGAAATGAGCAAACCCGCCAGACATTCTTGGATGTTCCATGGCCGTATCATGAATGCCTTTTGAATTGATCGGCGTAACGAGGATGATATGTGAAAACGAGCTTATACTGTAAATCCAGTGCGACACATTGGTATTTCTTAATATCTAGACTAGGCTGCTTGCCCTAGATAAACTTAAATATGCCGAGTCAAAATCAGGGGAAACGGACGATCAACTTTGGCTTCCAAATTGCTTTTGAATATCCTTGAAAGATACAGTGGCTGATCCCCTTCTTTTTGCTTTCTGCTGAGAATGATGTTCCCTCCACCCCGTCATGTATATAACCTACAAAGGCAGAATTGACCATATAATATAACACTTATCTTTCATAATTAGTTGTATATTATGATTTCAACAGGTCCAAAATCAAAGTTGTTGCAAGTGCCCATTTTCACAGGTTTTAAGTTGGTTTTCCGAACAATTTTTAAATAATGTTATAACATTCCATCATTTTTGTTGAAGCATAAAGAAAACATATGTATTGTGAATTTGTTATGAGAATGCAACATTTTTTCATGGAGACGTTAGCTAGACTTTTGAGAATACAAAACTGATGTACTGTAAAGTTAGCTAAACTTTCCTCACGGGGACATTTTTTTCATGCCCTTAAATGAAAGACAAAATGGGAACATTATCCATCCTACTGATTTACACCTTCACCTCCACATCTACCCCAGACTACCAGTTCAATCCACCACTATTACCACTCCCCTATAGATGTTCATTGATTTTGACCGGGATTGTCAGGAATATTTTTCTTCTGAATGCTGAAAAAATTTACTTGCAAACCAAATAGCCCTTAAAGAAAAACACACTAAAATCAAATGCCAGTCACATCCCATGCAAACTAGTCAAAATTGACTTGATTATCCTCTGCCTTTTGATCTAAAACATGTCATCATAATCTAAAAAAACACACGAATTGACTAGATTTCTTAATGCATATGAAATTTTGAATCAAAACAGGTAGCAAATTAGCAATAGCATCGTAAACCTACAATAAGCAAAAATAATTAACTCCCATGGATATGCATGTGCTTATCTTTTGTCCCATTAAACCTACAAGGCTACAATAAGTAAAAACAATTAACTCCCTCATAAACCTCTTATACATGTTGTGGTAGGGCATTGCTTGGTCTAGAAGCAATTTGATCATGCCAGATATAGTTTCTTTTAGACTTTTAGTATTGTGTATTTTGTAATTTGTTGACGTACATTGTATGTGTTTGAAACAAGATTATTTAGAAACATCACCGAATTTTTTCTATATGATTTTACTTATATACTTGATATTTTACGAATTGGCATAACTTATAGAATATAAATGTTCATCCAAAGAAATGCAGTTCGGCCTCAAGCTTAAACTTCTCTCCTTACTGGTTTAGGAAACTGTCTGGTTTGTGAAACACAATTAGAAAGAGGCAATTTTGATGTAAACTACACCGAGAACCTGTTAGGTAGCTAGGATATGACAAAATAGGATAGTTATAATCTGTAGCATCAGTAGAATATGATATTCTTATCCTATCCTATTATTGGTCTAGCATACAGAGGAGTTGAGTTACGAAACAATAGGATATATATATATATATATACTCACTCAGTCCACAGATTCGAATTAGTCAAAATAGAACTAAACCTAAACCCTAAACATATAGTATATTATAAATCATAAAATATATATAAATAGATATAATATTATTATGTATAATATATATACAAAATAAAAAAATAAATAACAAATATAATATATATAGTACTATATACAAATAATATATAATCATTTATATATTAATTCATATAATATAATAACAATATATATTATATAAAATTTGTATTCAACATATTATCTTATATATACTTATAATAATTTTGACATATAAATTTTAAGTATATTACTAATTATAATATTAAAATTAAATAATTATTAGAAAATATTTTTTGAAAAAAAATTGAATAGTAATTATAATTTTAAAAATATTATCTAATTCTTTTATAATTTTAAGAAAAATAACTACTTAAATAAAATAATAATTTTGTATAATTTAGTTAAAATTATATATTTTTTTTAAAATTTTATAATTTGAAAATTAAATAATTAAATTAAAAGTTACATTTTAGAAAATTATATGTAATTATAACGAACAATATTTTTGGCATTTGAACATAATTTATATTTAATCCTATCATTATCTAATTTATTATTTGGTGTGCACTAAACATTTGATAGGATTAAAACTTATTATACTCTTATCATATCTTATTATTGTCCTATTTTATGTTGCTCTCATATTCTAGCATAACTACCAAATGGGTTCTAATGGTTTTCTTGTGAATGATGCCTCTATTTTTGTTACCTGGAAGGTTGCAGGTACAGTGCCATCTTCTGCGGAAAACATTGAATCATAAATAGCTGCAGTTGCTAAAGCTGTATCCCTCTTTAGGATCTGTTCATTAATACATAACCCTTTTTCAGGAATGTAATGCAATAATCAAAGCTTAACATTTGATAAAAGGAAATTTTATTTAATATCCATTGGTAAGAAAAAAGAAAGAAGATACTTTACACTGTTCATTTGAAAAAGAGCATTTGTTTCACCCATTGCACGGAGATGTTCTATAAGCTCCAGAGCTTCACAAAACAGAGACAATAATCATCATTATGAAAATGTAGCACAAGAGCTATGGGGTAATTAAATTCACACATTATTCAATGAACAAGTAACAACTTGAAACAATTGATATATGTGGAAAATGGAAAATGCAATTACAAAACCTTACAGAAATAGAAAATGACAGCCAATATTTCTCTCAGTTTTTGCCAGCCCTCCCTCACCCTCTTTTTTGCTTTTAAACATTTTCCGTAAAAGAATTCAAACATTCCTCACTCCTCCTTGTCAAGAGGAAATTATGTTATTCACATAGTGTATATTCCTTTTAGCCACCATATTGTCTATGTGGTGGTTAGGTGTTATGGCCTTTACTTTCTACACACCTATCAGTCAGCAATAAAAGTTATCATGCTCATATCTTGGCAAATAACTTCTTATTTGCCTTTGGTCATTTACCAGATATGAAATTCCAAACTAAGGAAGAATACATGTAGCAAAAATTCAGGGAGAAATAATTCATTTAATTCATGTCATGCACGTGGAATAATTCAATTACTAAAGCAAATGAAAATTCTCACCACTTTCATATTTAACTATATACTCATCAACATCAACACCAGGAAGGGTGAAACCTGCCCTAGTCAAAAGATTACCAGCATCTCGAACCTGAAAATGGAGGAAAAAAAGTATTCTCCGTTCCAGCTTTATTATTCTATTTGGACAAAAATACAAGTTTTCACTACAAGCATTAATGTGACAAAAAGCCAGATTAACTAACTGATATTTAAGAGGCATGCAAGACTGATATTGCCATGATGAGCATGTGTTAGACAAACCTAATTGCTTCAAAATTAACCACCAACGATGATGAGGAGTTACTTTCAAACAAAGTCATGACATTCATGACTGCATTGCCAACCAACAATGATAAGTAACACAACCCCATCATCCTATTCAAAAGAAAGAGACAGAAAGCATTCATTCAAAATATAGGTGATCTTAAGTTTTAACTGATAAATAAACAATTCATGAGATAATACTTTTGCAATAACTCATACCTGTGCCAAAGGTGATACTCGGGGACTAATCCCTCCTTCACGCTCCATTTGTGCCAATGTACAAGCTATTCTGAGCTCCCTGGTAATAGCACAAATATCACTAAAATGCTCCATCTATTTGTGTTCCAAAGAAATTTCAAGGAATAAAAATAACATTGTCACTTTAATGTTTCTCCACCAAGAATAGCTGCTAAAAATAAGCCATCGGGTTTCAATGCCAATCTAGACTGCAAAACATTAAAAAAAAATCAGATAATAATAATGATATTAAAATTGACATCTAGATTTAGATAAGGATACAGACAAGTGATTTGCATGTAAAAGTTTTATCTGTATTTACAAAAGCAAATACTATTGAGAATTATATTTTAGTTATAAGACAAATTATCCATAAATTATAATGAGGCCTTCAGAACTAATAAGGCTTTAACTAATTGTTTTCTGCTCCTTTTATTCATAAGCATTTGTAGATGTTCAAGAATGTAAACACACTTGAGGTCTTGGGCACATAAGAGTTGTGACCTTGATCAGTGATTACAGACCCCTCGTCATGACATTTTCAAAAAAAATTGGAGACCAACCTATAAAAAGGTAGGAAATATGTTCTTTGTTTAGTCAGCACTAGATTCAGAACACCACCACCTAATGCAAATTACTGAAAGTCTGGCTCTAGCACATGCAAGGTAAGGCTCTTCAATGAGGCAGGAACCAAGCCTGTGTCCCATGTAGGAGTGGCAAATGGATGAATTGAATAAATTTTGATTTGGATTATAATAGATGGATTAAAAGCAATCCATTTATTATATCTACTAAAATTTCATAAGAAAAATTCAATCCTATCCATGATCCATTTAAAAAAAATCATCAAATCCATCCATTAACATTTTATTATGGATGAATATCCCATCCATCCATAGTTTTTTTTTAATTATGACTATTTGAAAAATGTTATTCCTCAAATGTGTACAAAAATATTTTTAACTCGATGAGCATCTTTGGCTTCGTTTCAGTTGGAGCATCATTAACTTGGCTTGAGAAGAGTTATGAATAGCTTATTACTCTTGACTTCAGCAAGGATCAATCTTTTGCTCCTCAAGTCAGCCCAATTTCACGGGCAGATTCCTAGGCCATATCATGATCCATAACCAAAGTGATTTGAGAAGTTCCAAAACATGTTAACAAAGAGGTTTACTTCTTGCAAATAGTGTAGCTCTAGTAGGGAAAAAATCCCTAGAAGGCATAAACCTGCACTTGAGTATGATATGATATAAAATCCTTTCCTCATCACTTTTATTAGTTGTTTTTAGTGTTATTTAACTTTGGCAAAATTATGACAAAATGACCCTAAGAACATAAAAAAAAAGACAGTGAAGCATATGCATGTAACTGTATGAAAAGAAACACTCTCTTGAGTTTTTTATTATAACTGACGATTTAGTAGAAATGACAAGAAGAATGACATGACTCTACAGCATAAAGAAACAAGGGGTAAGTTAGAGGTTTAACAGTTAGTGCCTATAGTTGATCAGTTGCCTCAATTTCAGTTGAGATTCAATAACTAGTTGGCATTATTAGCATGTATTTCAGTTCAAAAATGGTCAACAAAACAGTCTATTATATCTAAACAAGATAAAAAGCTATCAATTGATAAGTATGCTTGAGACAACTTAATGTTGCCCTCCAAAGAAGAATTTTCCACGTCAATCAGATATGTTCCTTAACAAGGTCCACAAATCAATCTTCATATCTATTCAAGAACCACTTTTTTAATTGCTAATCACCTTTCATTTCATCTCCTTCATACTCCTTACTATTGCCCTCTCTTATATTATATCCCTTTTCTATGCCATAAATCTTCTCATCCTTTTTCACTCCATCCTCTATACAGTTCCTTTGATATGCTCAATACTCAGGCTCTGCAGTCAGTCTCCCCCCCTGCCAAAGTTCTGGGATCTAATTATCTTTTTTCATTTTCTAATTACAAGTTTTCATCGAAACTTTAGTGTTCAAAATTATAAAACCCACAGTTGCTACTCAGCCACAGTGCTGTACCCTAGAGCACATGAGAACTGCATAAACCTTTATAAATCTTCTGCTTTCCACATAGCATATAAATCTCAATAATTTTAAATATCCAGTATATTAAATCTCTAAAATGAATTAAATAATGTTCTAGTCAATTTACTAGAGCATTCACCTATAGTAATGTTTTAAAAAAACAGACCAAATCAGCCAGTTGAACCAGTCAAAACATGATCCATGTCTCAAGTTCAACCAGAAATCTAATTGGTTGAAGTCTTGCCAGTTCAATCTTTTCTCGAGTGTTCAAAACATTACATAGAAGATTGCTACCAATCCTTATCACATAAGGGTGCATAATGCCCTCAAAGCAAAACGACAGTTGATGAAGACAGAAAAAAATCATCACAATATCACAATCTGCGCCTTCAATATTTTGGGTTACCATTCCCCCCTAAAGAGGCAGATATCCAAACTATAAACGCCATATTATTGCTCCCATAGGCCCATCAAATGCATTTTTTATGCTCTTCCGGTAAACATTACCCCTTTCTGGGACACCATTATAAAGGAACCAACTCAAATTCAAACCAAGCCTTAAACACATCAACCGCACAAGAGAAACACCTGTATCATTGCTCCAGGCAGATCATTAGTCCAGTGTAGTCCCAAGCAACTAACAACCAAATCCACAGAGCTGCAAACCATATAATAATTAAGTAATAAAACAACTAAAAACAGAACACTGTAACATTAAATGAATATCAAGTGCAAATTATAATCAAATTAGACTCTCTTTGGATAAAACTTTCTCGTGTAAGTGTTTATTGAGAAGTCTATCTCATAGAATTAAATCAAAGCCAAGTGCTGCACCTTTCTTTGATAGGCAGAAACTCTTCGTCAGCAACGAGAAACTCGGTCTGGACGGCATCGTCGTTTGACGCGTGGTAAGCACTTTTACAAGATTGAACCATATCATAGGAGGCATCCATAACAATAAGCTTTTCCACGCCACCTGAGATGAAAGAAGTGAATCATTCCGTTGTACACTAATAGTGCATGGAGAGTGAGTGAGTGAGATTGTTACCGTGAGCAGAAGGAGCAGAGAGAGAGCGCGTGATTGGTTGCAATGAGCCTCCCAAGCATAGCGCGGTTGGAAAAGTCTTCTTACAGTCCTGAAGAAAAAAGAACGTTGGAATTGAATTGAATTGAGAATTGAGAATTGAGAATTGAGAATTGAGAATTGAGAAAGAGAAACCTAACAAACCTGCAAGCGGTCCAAGAGATTTTGTGCGACGGTGTGAAGCAGAGGGTCGTGCGATGGCATCAACCACGCGGCTCGGTCGCGCTGTGTGCGCTTCAATTGGCGATCGAAGATGTTGACCTTCGAAGTGGAGAAGGCGACCACACGCAAAGTGCGAAATGCCAATGCCAATGCCAATGGCTGTTTGCGGCTTGGGCACATTGCTCTCATTTTCTTCTGCTTCCGCACTAACTCATCAATCCTTGTTAGTTACTATTCCAAATCACAAATTCCAAGCATCGCCCATGGGTATCAAAGGACTTGCCTGGAAATTAAACTGCAATCATTTAACAAACCTGGCTTCGATTCTATCAACTATTTTCGTAAAAATTTAAGTGTAATTAATTTAATTAGCACTTTGTCAATTATATTTTTAAAAATTATCTTTTGTTTCTTTCATTCAACTAATTAACGTAAATCAGTGGCAACCAAAAAATTAATGTAAATGAGAGATTAGCTGGGTTTAATTCTCATATAATGCTTATTTGAAGAAGGACAAGACGTATTAAACATGTTTAAATTCAATCTAAAAAATAATTTCAAATTTCTGAAATTATTTCAAAATTCTCACCAGAAGCTGCTTTAACTATAATAGCTAGGAGAAAGAACTATATTTTTATAAAATAAAAGTAAAATAGAAAATGGGAAAATATAAGAAAGTAGTGGATATTTTTAGTAGATAATTTTAAGCATAATTAGAAGATATAATAGTCTAATAAAAATTATTTGGTTCAAATGTAACTCTTAAATTGCTGTTCAATTTTTTTTCTAAAGTTGAGTTAAATCTATCGTCGATTTCATTTATGGATATTTTTTAGAACATAAAATATTACTATTGTTCATGGTTATAGAGACTAAAATATTATTGTTGATGATAGATTTATTGACTTGTGCTGAAACTTAGTATTACATGCTTTTCATGAACAATCGAACATCAAATATGATATTTTCATAAGTTAATATGATTTTAAAAAATAATTATTATAAAAATTAATTAATTCATTATATATAATAATTTGTAATTAAATAATAATAAAAAATTTTACATTGTGGATAATCTATTTTCTTATAATATAAAAAGAATGTTATATAAAAAAATCAAAATAAGCCTCTCTATGTTCTTATAAAAAAATAATAAATAGATTCTTATTACAATAATCTAATTTTATTTATTATAAATTTTAACTAATTAATAGTATAATTTTTTTATAAAACATTAAACATATTTTGCTTTATTTTTTAAATTAAACAATATTCACTTTGAAGGTTTACTATGAATAAAAAATGAAAATAAATAGCATTCTAAAAATTAAAAACTAAAAGAAAGATTTTATAAAAAAAATAAAAATAATTAGTGGTTATAATTTCACGAGCTAAAATAATGGGGTTACTCGAAAATTTTCTCTTTTCCTTTTTTGTTTTTTGTGTTTTTTCTGGTGAGGCCCCCACTGTGAAGTGGGTTGTAAAAGTGGAGTGAAGGCAGAGACCGAAATCGTGTTTGGCGAAAGCAAACATGTCATTGTGCTCCAACTCCGTTCTCCACTCTCCCTGTAATAGCATTCTGCCACTGTGCTCCACCACTAGCCTCAGCGTCCAATGCGCCAATAGGAATTGGTCTTTGCGGAGACTCAGAATTGTCGCAAAATCAAAATCAGATGCACAAGACTCACCCACCTCCGTTCTCTCTTTTCTCTGTCCCTTACTCAAGCTCTTCTCTGTATAGTATCTCTCTCCCAATCCACTAATCTTCTATCTTAAATCATTTCTCATACCTCTATTTTATGTATCTACGTATGTATATTATGAATGAACTCTCTTTCTGTTTTTTTATATTCTCTTTATTGTTCATTGGAATGTATTAAAAATCACTAAATTTAATTTGTCTCGTCATCATTTAGAGTCTTTCTCCTAATTTAGAAATAGAGCACATGTCTACTAATTTTTAATAAATTTTAACTAACTGTTGCTAGTATAGAGTATTAGAGAAAGTGTTTCTAGTACTCTTCATGTGCTTTTTGGACTAAAACAAGCTAAGCTAACTAATTCTGTTTGTGAAATTTAAACTATTAATGTGTGA
This sequence comes from Mucuna pruriens, assembly GCA_025330945.1. NCBI lineage: Eukaryota > Viridiplantae > Streptophyta > Magnoliopsida > Fabales > Fabaceae > Mucuna > Mucuna pruriens. The sequence continues at coordinate 1,806,772 of JAENHJ010000086.1, read as the reverse complement.
AACTCATTCAAATCAAAATTCAATAGGCTTTCCTTTCTAGTTTCTACTGATAGGAGATGCTTAATTTTCTTATACAGTATCTTCTTTATTTATTGTTGTTTGCCTTCTGTTGCTTCTTGCAGGCAAGAGATCCTTCTCAACCACGCAATTTTACTTTGGAGGTGATTTCTGAGGGATTTTGTAATATCTCTTTATTTGCCATCTTGTAAATTTTGTAGTTGAATGGTGCCCGGAAGAGTGGAAGTAAATGTCATTATGTATAATATCAGACCTGTTTGTTACCTACTGCCTCTAAAGTTGCAGGTGTCTTAAGTAGCAGTAATAGTCTCAAGAGGAGCACTAGTAATACATTCTCTAACACACTCTTTTTATTATATAAGATTTGGAACTCATAAATTTTTTTAATTTTCAATAAATTTCAACTAATAGGAGAGAATGTGGTGCTAGCATTTCTCTAATCTTAAAATCATGAAGCATTTGGTGTAATGATATATGCATGTAGTAGAAGTGTAGTAGAAGTGTAGTAGAAGTGTAGTAGAAGGCTTCTAAAATAATTTTGAAAAAAATGTACGGAAGCAATTCTCAGTGAATATATTTTTAGTTTAGGAACTATTAACTGCTTCCGTGGTTAATTAAGAATTTAAGTAAAGGACTCATTGACCACATGAGGGGCTAATTGTTCTCAAACTCATTGACCACTCTTTGCCCGTGTTTTCTTGCTCCCTTCTCTTTCTTTGACTTTGACCATTTTAACATGTTAACATGTTTGTGTTGGTGATTCAGTTCCCAAATTTTTATAGAATAAATTTGCTAATTTCCATGGCAATTATGATTTATCTATTAGCTTTAATGTAAATGGCCGCTCAGTATCTCTAAATAGGAAGAGGAATTGTCATAGAATCCATCATATTTGTTGCTAACTCGATATGTGTTAGGATATCTCTCATATTATTTTATTTTAGAATATTTTTTAGTATCTTATCTCGTAGAAGTGATTTCCATATTTCATGATTTGCTTCTTTATTTAACTTGGATTAAGTGCTTAACACTCTACCTTATTGGTTAAAATTTATTGAAATCTATATACTCACGAGTAAGGTTCATTATGAGACCCAAACAATTTTGTGATTTCCAACAAATTTTAACCAATAGGAGAGTGTGTTAGAGAGTGTTGTTAACATTTCTCAACCCTATATTTTCAACATCGTGCATCATTTTGGTACCTTTAAATGGAGGTATACTTTTATATACTTAAATTCTTTTGTCCCTATGATGGAGCTGTGTGCCATGTAATTCAGCATGGAGACAAATATATGCAAATGATTCTTTATATTCTGCATGCACCTTATAACTGACTAACCTTTAAGTTTTTATGATGAATGGTAGCTAGCAACATCTTCCTTGGCTAGCTTGTCAAGGTTTGCATGGGGGGAAAAATCCAAAGCTGAGAATTCACTGAATAAAGAAATCACTTCAGATCTTCCTTTGCAGCTTTTTGAATTTGGTATGCCTTCTTCACTTTAGACAGGTTTAGGAAGAACCCTTGATGGTGCTGTTGCTAATAATGCACAAATGTATTTTTCTTCTTTGACTCAGTTATTGAAATTGGTCAACGTTCCAGAAGTTATTTATTTTTTAATGTATTACTATTGCTAAGAACCAGTGTTTGCCTCAATGTTAATAACACTATACCCAGATAAAAGTAGTTTCATATTCTTATCCTCAACTGGACCTTCATACTAGGATTCTCAAACATTTTGTTTTTGGTTTTGACCTTTTACATATTGCTGTAATTTTATTTTATCATTGAATTCTGTGATTGTCCCATCTTAAATATTTTAAACATTATTTTTCAACAGAGGCATGCCCCTTTTGTAGAAGGGTCCGGGAAGCTTTGACTGAACTAGATCTTTCTGTAGAGGTTAGCTGTCAATACTTCACGTACAATTACCACCACATTCAATATCCAATGCTCCCTTCCCTTGACTGAGTTCTGTCTGTTTCAATGGAGCACTATTTTTCATTGCCAATAAGATATGCTCCTAGAATTTTGGGGTCTGTGTACACTCTATGGTAGTTGAATCTAATGTGTTAGCTACCTTTTCAACAATGTACCTTATCCTATCAATTCCTGTTGGACCACTAATATAACAAATTCCAACTTTTTTTTTTTTTTTGGGGGGGGGGTGTTATCAGTATTTATAAATTAAATTGGGAAAATGTCAAGTTTATCCATTAATATTTTAGGTCGGTCAAATTCATTTGTTTCATCAAAACAGCTTTAATGAATGATGGATTTTGGGCTCTATACTTGAAATTTTGGAGTCCACACAAGTCATTTTAGAATGCTGAATTACTAGAAAGTGCTGAATGGCAATATGGCTCGCATTTGCTTGGATATTAGTTTTGCCAAAACAGAGATAATGTAGCTTGCTAAACAGCTAAAGTACAAGGTTTTTTTTTTGTATGAAAGTTAATTAATGTTAATCAATTGATGATATACACATTTGTGACAAGAGATGATGAAAAAATGATTTATGGTTATTTTTGTCAATCAGTTCCCCTAATATTACTTCTATTGGTGTCATCAATAGGTCTATCCTTGTCCTAAGGGTTCTGTAAGACACAGAGAGGTGGTCAGAAGAACTGGTGGCAAAGAACAGTATGTAGTTCTCCATGATATATTGTTTCTTTTGATCTGTTAATTTTTTTTTTTTTTTGCAGTATTGCAGAACTTTGAAAATTTAGGATCGATTTTTGGGGTATCATGTCTCAAAAAAATTTGTCAGTATATTTTCTTGTTGTATTATATATGCTGATTAATCCCAATGAAGCAATTGCAATAGGACCTGCATTTCAATTTCTATTACATTTTTGTTGCATATTTGCATTTTGCTGCATCAATACAAGTGAAATAGTTTGATGTTGTCCTTATCTTTTCAAATATTATTTCTATTTAACATATGCTGCGATGATGTTCTTTTGCAGGTTTCCTTTCCTCATTGATGAAAGAAGTGGTATTTCTATGTATGAAAGTGGTAAGCAAGCAAGCTTACTCCCTGCTCTTTCTCCAGTGGTTGCTGATTATATTGTTTAGTGGCAATGACATAAATTACCACCATTTTCGTAGTCGTTTACTGGTTTGGATCAATTCATGTTAAAGGCTTATTATTCCTCTTTGCATTTTCTTATCTGAACTTCCATTTTTGTCTGTTTCAGTTGTGTTAATAAAGGATTTTAACTAGTTCAATCAATTTCAATCCATTGAATGTTGTGTACTGATTTATTTTAATGAGTTTGTCATTTAATTTAATAAATGCAATTGTAGTCTCAACTCCAACCTCTAAACTAATGTTGATTGTCTGTGTCCCTCTATTACTTCAATCTTTCTTATTCTTGATTTCTTGCTGTAGGTGATATTGTAAAATACTTGTTTGAGCAATATGGAGAAGGCAGAAGTCCATCATTGGGACTTTTGGAGAGGTATTAGATGTAAATCACTTTTTAGATGAGCATATAATATATTACTAATCACATATTTTAGGGAGGAAACTCAAGTTCAATCTTCACCATACAAAATTGCTGCATTTATTGGTTTAGGTGGAAAGGAACCATAATATTTTACTGTAACATTTTCACAAAAGCATATTAGCATTTAAATAAATTGTATATCATGCCTGTGACACAAATAGTATGTTCCTCATCTTGGGGTGACTCAGAAAGTGATTATTAAGGAGTACTGAAGCATATGTAAAGGATGATTGTGAGTCTTGTGACAAAGAGATGATGCCACTAACCAAAGAGTGTCTGTGCTGAGGGTTGTTCAATATTCCATGACTTTGATAAAGAGAAATTTTCAATTTTATTTGTTCTTGATAACCCATTCTTGTGCAGCACTATTTTCACTGGATGGATGCCAACAATACTTCGAGCAGGTAGAGGAATGACACGGTGGGAATATTCCAGGCCTGACCTTCCTCCAGGAAAGTTGGAGCTCTTCTCATATGAAAATAACCCCGTAAGATAATGCTTTTCTATCTCCGATTTGTGAAGGAAATGAAAACATGGAGTGAACTTTGCTTATCTGCTTGACCTACTTTCAGTTTTCAGTTGGCCCAAATTGTGATCTGAAAAGAGAATCAGAGAATCAGTTATATGTTGCACTTGGCTTTTTTCCTTTAAATTCAATATTGTTTGAAAGAAGACATTCATATAATGTGCTGAAATTATGCATGTGTTTCACTGGGGTTAATGTTAGGATCATAGGAGGAACTAGATTTGTCATACTTGTCATTGTTTTACCCCCAGCTCTTGTACTACTGTCAAGTATCATACTATCTCACTGAGTGGTTGGATATATTTCTTCTTCTAACTTCATAGATTTAAATTTTCACTTTTTAGAATGCTCGAATAGTGCGTGAGGCATTATGCGAATTGGAACTTCCTTACATTCTTCAAAATGTCGGAGAAGGATCGCGTCGAATGAAGTTACTCTTGGATGTTTCTGGATCTAAAGAGGTTAGAATTTAGTGGGACATTCAAAATTGCATCAAAGTTTGATTGAATTGAAATTTGTATCCTTCTAGATATGTTGATTATTCAACCACGGCTAGAAATTTTGCAATGGGTTTGCTGCAATATCAAACTATACATCTTAAGTAGGATTTTACTCTTCTAAAATGAGAGATGCACTTTAAAGGAAAAAAATGTTGATTTATAATCCGTTGATGGGAAAATCACCAACTGAGTATTATAATAAAATACATGTGAATGTATGCAAGCTATGAAATTGTTAAAATCCCCTTGTTATTCTCCCAAGTAGGTAGGTTATTATGTCTAATAATAATAATGGATAAATAATAATGAGTACAAAACGCAAAATGGTAGAGGTGAAGTTTCTATATCTTGATATTTTATTTTGGATTATTTTATGGTTTATCATCATAAATCCTTGCATAAATAGAGAAGTTGTCCACTACAGGTTCCTTACTTCATTGATCACAACACTGGATTTCAATCTGGGGATTGCATGGCGATCTTATCTTATTTGTTTGAAACCTATTCAACAGTTATTTTATAATTTGCACTCTCTGTAAATGAAAACTTTTGTGCTTTGGAATCATCACAAAGACTATTTATTGACATCTTATTGTGTGATGAACAAAGCCCCTGCCTGGCTATAGGCTAGAGAAAATAGTAAAGAACTTATCGTACAAAATGATTAAGTCCACTGAATCTGTTGACACTGTTTAGAAGATATTGGAATTGGATTACTTTGCCACTTGGACAAGTTACACTTACTGGTTAATGACTCAGATCAATGGAATGCTATTGTGCCAAAATGAAGAAAAGGTATGTTTTCAGTATTCTGCAGAACTCTGTTTAACTTCTTTGTTTCCTTTATCATTAGAGTAGCATGGATCCCATTATGCGGTTAAAATTAGGCAAAGAGCAAGTGGTGCTATTTGAGGTAAAGTTATGTGTACTGAACAATTTGATTATGTACTTTTCCTGAATCTTCCGAAAGTTCTACCACAAAAATTGGAATAGGTTTTTACATTTCTTCACCTTGACTATTTCTTATTTGTAGATTTCTCAACTCTTGTTAAAATCATTAGGCACATTAATCATGTTGTACATGTATCATATATGTTGTATAATCTTCATCTATTCAACTTGTATTTGTTATCGTCAAAACAGAACATATTAAATTTTGGGACTGTCATTTTAATGGAAACAATGGCTAAAAGTATGAAACAGAATTGCATTAATTTGAGAAAATTTTCTAAACTTGTTAAATTAAACAGTAGTGTAGTATATTTTATAAATTAAGAATAATAAGCGATTTATGCGTTGAGGTAAAACTTGTAGAACATACTTTCCCACTAGTCACAGTTTAAGTATATAGGACCCATCATACAAAACTTAAAAATAAAGAGATATGTAAATCATAAGATTCAAGTGGGAATGGAAGAGTGCCTTGTGTTGTATCTGAGATAAAAATAAAGGAACTACTCAAACTTAAAGGAAATTTTTCACACAATTATTAGACATGTAATGTTGCACGAAATATTGAATGTTGGGCAGAAAAAAAAAAAGCAACAAGAGAATAAAGTCAATATAACAAATATGAAAATGTTGCATTGAATGAGTGGATATATTAGATAAGATAGGATTAGAAATGAATGCATTATATAAAAAATCTATAGTAAAAAAGATGGTAGAATCTTGTCTTTAGTTTAGGCATGTGTAGAAAAGGCCTATTGAAGCCCTACTATGAATAGTTGATCAGATGAAGTGTAGCCCAATGGCCAGAGATAGCGAGAGACCAAGAAAAACTAGAGGCTAAACAATTTTAAAGGATTTAGACGACAATGTTTGTCTATAGACAAAATTTGTAACATCTTAAATTAATGTCATATTTAATAAAATTGAAATACAATCAATATTTTCTTTTCAATTTTAAATACTTCAAAAAATTTATGTTTTGATTGGCTTAAACATTTGAATAGAATTTCTAAAGCTAAAACAAAATTCATGAACATGTGATAAAAATTTGTAAACGACACAAATAAAATGTCTGAATATATTAAAGAAATTAAAACTATAAAACTCCAAAAAAAAAATATTTAATAAATAAATTCAAATAGGGAAGTACCTCAATTTTAAAACTCTTACTATAACCAAATTAATAAATTAAATTATTGTATTTAAAACTTAAATCACCTGGCCAGATTTACTAAAATTAAGTTTGATTAATAGTAAAAATTTTATTTAATAGAATAGTTAAAATAATTAATATCAAGTAAGATTAAGAATGATATAGTTGTAAATTTGTAATATATATATATATATATATATTGGACGGAAAACATTCTATGTTACTTTTTAAAAAATTAATATCTTTCGATATTTGATAACATTAGACAATGTTAAACATAACTAATTAAAGAACCTGTTAAGATTGAAAGTAAAAGAAACTCTATATTGACTGAGTTGAATAATATAATTTTTAATCTTTTTTTGTTAGGGTAAAATGAACTGCTTAAAGATAACATAAATAACAAAAAAAAAATAAGAGATAACTATAAAGATAAAATGCGTTATTCACGATATCTTAATAAGATATTTATAATATATTAATGAGATATCTATGATATCCTAATAAGATATTATAATATCTTAATGACATATTTATGATATCCTAATGAGATATCTATGATATCTCCAACACTCATCCTCAAGTTGGTAAATAAATATCAATCATTCTCAACTTACCGTTGAGTTCTTGAAATCTAGCTGTAGGGAGCCCTTTGATGAAAACATCTGTCACTTGGAGTCCCGTAGAACATATTGCTGTGACTATAAGTCCATTGTCCAACTTCTCTTTTATGAAGTGTTGTCTGTCAATCTCTATGTATTTTGTCCTATCATGTTGGACAGGATTATGGACAATACTAATAGTTTAGTTGTTGTTATAGAACAACTTTGTAGGTCCCTCATATTTTACTTTGAGGTCATCAAGAATAATCTTCATCTACAATCCTTCACATATACCGTGTGTCAGGTTTGAAATTCTACTTCTGCACTAGACCAAACAACTACATTTTGCTTCTTGTTCGTCTATATTACTAGATTTCCTCCCAAAACATACAATATCTAGAAGTGAATCTTCTATCTACGACTGATCCTACATAGTCTACATCTGTATATATTTCCTCGAACAATGTACCTTCTTTTTTTTAATAGCAGTCCTTTTCTTGGACTTGTCTTCAAATACTAGAAGATCATCTCAACTGCCTGAAAGTGCCTTTTCTTGGGATTATGCATAAATTGACTGACTACATTAACAAAGGCAATATCTGGCCTAGTGTGAAATAAGTAGATCAATTTCCTCACTAATTTCTGATATTGGGACTTCTCTATGGTTGGACTTTCTTCACACTCAATTCTATGGTTTTGTTCAATAGATACTCCTGAAATCTTGCATCCTAATTTTCCTAAGTTTTTTTAGGAGATTGAGTACATACTTCCTTTGGGAGATAAAGGTACCTTGTTTGGAATATACAACCTCTATCCCAAGGAAGTATTTCAACTTTCCTAACTTCATTTCAAATTGTGTTGCCAGCTTTTCTTTCAGAGTTAATTTTTCAATTTCATCATCATCTATGACGATCATATCGTCTACATAGACTAGGAGAAGAGTGAGTTTACCATAAGGAGAATGTTTTATAAAAAAAGTATGATTACCTTGACTTTGTCTGTATCCTAGGAATATCATGACTTCAGCAAATCTTCCAAACCATACTCAAGGAGATTGTTTAAGTCCAAGTCTCCATACCTAGTTCTTTTTATTATGAGAATAGAATCCTAGAGGAATCTACATATAGACTTCTTCTAGGTCTCCATGAAGGAAGACAATTTTAACATCAAATTGTTGCAAGTTTCATACAAAGTGTGCGGCTAAGGAAAGAATAACTCTTACTGTGTTCATCTTTGTTATAGGGACAAATGTCTCCTCATAATCTCTTTCATAAGTCTATGTATAATCTTTAGCAACCAATCTTGCTTTGTATGATCAAGGGTCCTATCAAATTTACACTTCACAGTGTATATCCATCTACAACCTACAACTTTTTTATCTTTGGGTCAGTCAACAATTTCCCAAGTTGAATTTTTCTCTAACGCCTTCATCTCTTCTTTCATGGCATAAACTTAATTCTCATCTTTCAAAGTTTCCTGTACAGATGTAGGTGTTTTGATTGCATCAGTGGTAGTGATAAATTTTTGATGTTGTATAGAAAGATGGTCAATACACATAAATTGAGAAATAGGATACTTGACGCATGATCGTTTCCCTTTCCTCAAAACAATAGGCATGTCATAAGTAACATCCTCAATGGAGTTCTCATGGATACTTACCTCTAACATATCATCAATAACCTCCCCAATGAGATTCTCAAGGATACTTACCTCTGACTTAGACAATTGGACTTGTTGTGGGATCAAAGTGGGTTTCTCGTGCCTTTGGTATTGCTTTTCATAGTATCAATCTTCCTCTCCTGCTTCATATGGGCATTTTAAGTGATAAGCTCTTCAAGGGTGACTTCTTGAACTTGAACATCTTAAGTAGAAAAGGTAATGACTTGATGATAGGCTCAACTTTTAGATAACTCTCCCCCTGAAATGAAAGGCTGACAAAGAAAGACTATGCTTCTTGAAAAGTAACATCCATTAAGACAAAGACCGATGACTTCGGAAGATAATAACACTTAAACCCCTTTTTATTTGAGGGATAACTAATGAAAACACATTTTACAACTCTAGGATCTAACTTCCCACAATGTGGATTGTGAGAGTGGACAAAGGTAACACACCCAAATAAATGATTTGTTAAGCTTAACATTAGGGGAGAAGAAGGAAAGAAGGATAACATATATTTAATTGGACTAATAACATTTAAAACATGAGTGGGTATCCTATTGATGAGATAGGTGGCAGTTAGGATAGTTTCTCCCCAATAGATATTAGAAACAGACATTTGGAAGAGGAGGGCTCTAGCAACCTTAGGGAGATGACGATTTTTACTTTCTACAACCTTATTTTGTTGGGAAGTATTCACACACGTAAGTTCATCAATCACACTATTATGTTTAAGAAACTTGGAGAACTCAAGATTTACAAATTCGGTACCATTGTCTAACCATAGTCTTTTAATAAATTTACCAAATTGGATTTTGACTAGACGAAAGAAATCGACAAATATTTGACAAACCTCAAATTGATGTTTCATAAGAAATATTCATGTCACACAGGTACAATCATCAATATATGATACAAACCACTTAGCCCTCGATATAGAGTTACTAGCTGACCCCACACATTAGAGTGAATAAGGTAAAAAAGGTTCACTAGGAGAAAATTTTGCACAATGGTGTTTTGACAACTGACAAACATCACAATTAAAGGACTCAACAAACTCTTTTGTAAGTAAATATGGAAACATTGACTAAAGTAAACTAAACGGTGGATGTTCAAGACGTTTATGATGAAGCCAAATTTAATAAGTTGCTCAAGTTTCTACTGTTGCTCGTTGACTAGAAGGCAAACCTCCTTATTGGTGTTGTTACCTATCTTTGTATGTTGTAAGTAGTATAACTCACATTGCTCTTAAGCAACTTCAATGGTCCTCTTCATTGTAAGATCCTGAATAACACAATTAGAACAAAAAAATGTTATTTCACAATTTTAATCTTGTATAAGCCTATGTATAGAGATAAGGTTGTTAGCCAGTTTAAGAACATGAAGAACATTGTATAGGGATAAAGAGCATTGAAGATGGACATTGTCAGATCCAACAATAGGAACATGATCTCCATTAGCAATAGTAATGAGTTGTTATTTGAATACTTTAAAGTATGATGTAAAATATGAAGGAAATGGGGTCATATGATCTATTTTCTCAGAGTCAAGGATCCAGATGCTTGGTGGAACTGAACCAAAAATATTGAAGCAACTCTTACCTTTCATGGTCAAGGCACACAAGTCAAGATGCTTACTTGTTGAGTTTAGGAGAGCTTGAAGGCAAATCATCTCCTCCTTACTAAAAGCTTGAATATCCTGGTCAAGTTGCAAGGTAGAAGGATGTTCAACTACATTCCCCTTATTGGAAGTCGTTTGATTCAACCCACATCTGAGTTGGACTTTTATTTCCACTCATTCGATCAAGAACTTTCTCCTTTCTATAAAGCTTATAGCAGGTATCCTTGGTATGTTCCAATCAATTGCAGTACTTGCAGTATTCCCCACGACTACTCTTTGTGAAGAATTTTCCTTTGGAGGTTGATCCTTTTGTGGAACCTTTTCTTGTCACCATGGCAAATCCAATGTTAGAGCTTCCTTTATCAAGCATGACTGATCGTCGAGTCTCTTCACTCTGGCACATAGAAAACACCTCAAACAGAGAGGAAAGTTTTTCCTTGCCTAGAATCTGAACTTAAATAGGATCATATTCAAAATTCAAGTCATGGAGAAACTTAAAGATTCTCCCCCTTTCAAAGAACCCGGTGTATGCAATAGAATCGATTTTGCACATCTCCAATCCTTGATACTGGTCCAACTCGATCCATAACTCATTCAGAGTCTCATAGTACTTTATTATTTCTAGGGTTGAAGATCTTGCTTTCAATTCATAGCAAGCAGTAGAGTCCTTTTTCATTGAATATATTTCAATGAGATTCTCCCATATGTCATGAATAAAGGAATAGAACATATAATTTCGATTTTCCATAGTCATAGAGTTTCATAGTCATGTCACAATGAGAGAATCTTCATCATCCCACACTTCAAACTTTGAATCATCTCTAGGTGGGTCATTTCTTTCAATATGACTCAACTTCTTACACCTTTTGAGAGTAGTACAAATATACATTGCTCATTATAGATAATTACGATCGTCAAGTTGAGAGGAACTCACCCAATTTGAAAGTTCATTAGGTCATAAGATAACGACTTTATCTTCTGCTATTATCATAGATCATTGGTAAGGGCAGAGAAGACTTTGATGAGTCTAACATCGACGTGTGAGTCTCGCCAGAGTGTAGCAGTTCACTAGAGTAAGACAACGATAATAGAACTCTCAGGATCGGGTGCTTTGATACCAAATTGAAAGTAAAAGAAGCTTTGTATTGATTGAGTTGAATAATATAATTTTTAATCTCTCTTTTATAGGGTAAAGGTGAACTAGTTAAAGATAATGTAGATAACAAAAAAATAAGAGATAACTATAAAGATAAAATATGATATTCACGATATCTTAATAAGATGTTTATAATATCTTAAGAAGATATATATGATATCTTAATCAGATATTTATGATATCTTCAACCGTTAATAACATTGGTTGGCATGAATGGAAATTATATGATATTCTAATCAGACAATTAATAACATTGGTTGGCACAAGTGCTAATTACTTGAATCCTTTAATCTATATGTGAAGTATTTAATAATGTTAATGCAAAAGATTCCAAGCTATATGTAACTCAGAGTCAATTTCGAAGAAGTTTCTAATTAATGCAAATTAAATGAAATGCAACCAGGTTTTACAAATTTAGTTTGAATTTAACTAAACTAACTAAAAATCAAAACTTAACTAAACTCAATAATTGTTCTAGTCTTCTAGCTATGCAACCACTTAAGGATAATAAATTTAGATAAACTACTTCACGTCTCTAACCTATTCTGCTTTTCAACCTAAGGTAATAAATTCAGGATGTATACAAAATAAAAGAAAATTACAAAATTAACCTTAAGAGTTACTATGAAAAAAAAATTAAAAAAAAAAGTGAAGAAAGTGGTCCACGAAAACACCAACTCAACTCAACACATTTTTTTCTACCTAAAAATTTGTCTTATACCTGAACTTGATAGATAAACTCTTTGTAAAGTTACTTTTCAATAATTTTTCTTTGAGGCAGGGAGAGGAGATATTTATCATGGTCTTTAAAATAAGAATAAAACCATGTGGTGGGGGTATCCTTACCCTGTCTTACTTGATTTATGATCATCTTATTTACTTTATTTTGTTATCTCATTTAATTATTAGTAAATAGTTAATATGTTATTAATTTTCCTTTATTTTGTTATCTCCTTCAACTGAGGCTAATTCTGCTTACTACTTTGTTTTTCACTCCTAAAACTACTTCTATCTCATTTTGTATAAATTATGATGGTGTAAGAATTAGTATTCTATCTGTTCTATTTATATTACTAAGTTTTTATCTTATTTCATATAAATTGAACCCCATTAATTATTTTAAATTACTATTCTATAAAAATGACTTTTCTGCATTATTGTTTTAACTCATTATTAGATGTGATGCTATTTAATTGGGTTATACTGTTTAAATTGTTGTTACCTTAATTTTATATTTCATTACTATAAAATCATTTTGCTGGTAAAATTTAACCTAAACCATTAACTAAGATTTTAGATTACTTTGTTGTTAGATTTATTTTAAGTAATAAGATTATTTTACAATTATGACTAAAATTAGCCTAGTAATTAAAATTCTAAATTATAATTTTAGTCATTTATTTTATTATAAAAATTCTTTTTGGCACTTTATTTAAAAAAATAATTTTAATCATTTAATTCTCAAATTTGAGTTAATGTTATTCTTTCAAAAAAAATTATCATTTTCGATTTTAGGACAAAATTTTGAACAATTTTTTTACCAATTCTAAACATAAAACTTGTATCATTATATTCATTTACATAAAAATTATAAAAATTAACTATTATTCAAACCAAAAGGGGACATAAATAAGGTAAAAGAAGACTCACTATTCATCTAATCTTCACCATATTTATAATCCTTTTTTGTTCGAATGCTAATTGAATTTTATAATTTATGTAAATAAATTTAATGAGATAAATTTTACATCTTAAATTGGTGAATAATAGTTTAAAATTGTATATCAAAATTGAAAATAATATTTTTTTCTTAAAAGATAATATTAATTTAAATATAAAATTAAATAACAAAAATAAACTTTTATCATAAAATAAAGAATCAAAATTATAGTTTAACCAAATAAGTTATACTCCTATCATGCTGGGAACAAGCTTTATATTGATTTAAAACTTAGCATAAAAAATAATTGTTGTTAAATAAAAAAGTAACTATATATTTTTCTTACACGTATTTTTTTTAAGTAAATTCTATTTATCTTGAATTATAAACTTAATCAATAAATAGGTACTATAATTTATCTTAAATTTCAACAAATTTATAGTATTTGAAATTTTCAATTAATAATAAAAAATTATCAAAAAGATACTATTTGAAAAAATCTCAAAGACTATGACCATTGTTTTAAAAATTGGTTGGAATTAAACCAGAACCGTCATATAACCGATACGGCTCGTGGGGAGTAGAAAAACATTGACTTCAGATGGATCAGAACCCAGGTCGTACCACATACAATGTTAAAAGTATACCACTATACCATCTTATTTTCTCAATTATATTGTATATATACATATTATTTAGATTTGTTCGATTAGTAATCCACCAGTTTGATCATGGAACCAGTAATTTAATGTCCCAGTAACTTCACTGAGTCAATAACAGGCCTGAGTTTTGAAATACTAGCTATGATACAATAAATTTTCGAATAATGCATCTTGCATAATAATGTGTACTATTAATATATTTAGGTCACCTTAGTTTTGAGTGCTAGGTTGGGTGAAGATCTCCTTTGGTAGTAATAATTTTGAGGTGTAATAAAAACTTTATTATGCCCAAAAATATAGGAAGATAATTGAAAGATTATGTTTGAAAAGTGTTTTCACTTACCATCTTGAGCTTTTAGATTACTTGGTTCATGGCATGGTATTAGAGACGCATTCTTCTAATTAAAAAAAAGTTAAATTTCAGGATAAGGATAATTAGTAAGTACATTATTCAGACTTTAAGTCTGAAGGGCTCCTACTTCTGCTGGTATGTTAGAGATATAAAATGAAACTAAGCACTCAAATTTCTCTTTGCTTCTCCATGCATAACCCTCATGGCTACAAACAATCTTTTGCAAGTCACTTTTTACATTAGCATCCTTACCTTACCTTCCTCTGCTACCATTTATTGTGTATCTTACTTCTTCGTCATTTGTTTCGAGTTTTAAACTAAACTTGTCGAATAATTTTCCAATTCAGTAAAAAATTAACATTTGTCAATAATTATATTGCACAATACTGCTCGTTATCACATGCAGTATAATTTTTCACAACATTGTATTCATTAGGTTTTGACTCGTCATTGTGGGATACAATTTATCGTGTAATATTCTCTCTATAGCTCTCAATATACAAGTGTAATCATTGAATAGATCGAAAAATAATTCAATTTCTAAGAAAATAATATTTTTCTTTTATTTCAACCCTCACAACAACATAAGGGAAACAGAGCATGTTCATTCTTAAAAAATATGTAGACTTAATTATTGGTGAAAAATATATAAGCTTAACACATTCGATGGTTGATGTAACATGTAAAAACTGATAAAAAAATGATAAATATCTAATTTTATCTAGAAAAATAGAATTTTCAAAAATGAAAAAAAAACAAATAAAGAGAATTTATTCATTGAAGTGTATTTAAATTTATAATTGACTTAACTGTTTTTTTATCAAAGGAGTTGAAGAAAATAATACAAAAAAAAATATAAAATGAAAAATATAAGTAATAAAAAAATAAAGAGCAAAATTAACTTTGTAATTTTGGGGGTTTATAAGTCTACTGTAATATCATTTTAACATGAATAAAGATCTATTTAGATAAAAAAAAAATCATAAATATTTATAAATGAAAAAATAAGAAGAAAAAAAGAAATAATATTTTCATAAATTAAAATTTTAATTTATGTATAAGTTAATATATAAAATCTTTATTATATTAACTTCTCTAAAAACTAATTTTTTTTACTAATGTTTATCTTATAAAAAAATATTATTTTTTCTTTATCGTTTTCCCCTATAAATATTTATAAAAAATTATGCAAAATTTAGATGGACTCCTGTTCATTTTCAAATATCAGGCTTTTAATCAAAATAGTGAATCTTGGTCTTCCGTCTTGTTTTCTTTTTTTCTTTTTTTCAATGACGAAAAGGGTCATTTTATTTTTGAAGACTCACTCTTTGACGTTGGTCTTGTTCTCTCTTGACAGTTCATTACACTTTAGTTTCTTTCATTGAACACAGACAAGGCCAACACATAGCCATGATAATCTCTATCTTTGAAGAACTCCATAAAAATGCTCAGCTTGTTCTCAAACACCTCGTCTTACCTCTCTTTTCTTCTTCTTTTTTTTTTTTTCTTGTCTTATATATATTTTTATCTTTAGTTTCTCATTAGTATCCTTCTTATAATCTTGTTCGTGCCTTACGATCGAATAGTAAACATAGATATTTCATTTAGCATAAATTTGTCTCATGATTCACCTTATTGCAAAATTAGTAATTAATTTTGTTGAAAACAAAGACCATGAATCATTAAATTATCAAACTATAAATATTTTCCGTCCATACCTATTACTTCTCCTGCAATTGTATATTATATATTATCATTTAAACTGAATACTGAATGTTTCCTACACCTCCATCATAATATCTTGTCTTGTCATATATATCTACTTATTTAAAGCCTAGCAATATTTGTTTATATATGTCACTTCATTAAGTTTTGTTATTTTACTTTTTATTTTTTGTTCTTTTTTATTTTATTTTTGGTATTATTTTTTATGCTTCACGTTGTTATTTTACACTATTTATGTTTTATTTTTTTTATTATTTCAAAGTGTTTTGATATAGATAATATGGTTTACAGTAAAAACATATATCATTAGAAAAACTGGATTCTGTTTTTGTGTATTTTTTTTACGTTTATGATGATAGTAATAAAAATTAAAAGAACATAAATAGTGATTACAAAATAGAGATATCTTTCTAGATTACAAAATAACATAGCAAAAAATTGATTATTTACACTAGAATATTTGTAACCTAGAAACATCACAATGTCCTCGACTAACAAATATAATATGAACATCAGGAAAAAAGTCTAAGTTCCAGGACAAAGTTTAGAAATTATTTGGTAGGGTTTGGTATGCAAATAGAACACTTGGAATAATGTGCCCTTTACCTAAAACGTACTACTTTTATACCTCGTTCTAATCCCTTTCTAAAATGTACCAAACACATAACAGAACTCATATTATGTTCCATTTAATTTAAGTTGTCTACCAAATACTATTTTATTCTTTTTGGTAGTTCAAAAGTTCTGAACGACCACCGTCCTTGTTAAATATAGCTTCTTAGGACAAGTGTCTTCTTATTATATTGCATCTGATTTTTTATAAATGGAAAAAAATAAAATAAAATAAATCTTTTTATAAGTTAAAATTAATTTATGTATAAATTAAAAAATAATTTTTTATGAGTTTGAGAGAGTTTATATAAATTAATTTTTTATTTTTTTCTTTTAGAAGTATTTATAGAAAAATTTTAAAAAAATTCATAATCATTTGATGTATCGAATGCTAACCAACTTATATTTAAAAAAAGTAACTTTTAAGGCACAAGGATGATTTTAACTATTACAAGAACATCATGAACCACTTTTTACCATAAATTATTTAAGACAACATTTTGTTATGTAAACTGAAACTTTTGCATCATAATTCATTCCAGTCCGTTAACATTCACGAGGGTTCAAGATCATCAAAGTACTCAGATTATTGCCTTGACAAATTATATTGTCCCTAACTTTTCCACGGAATTATGGGTTGGATTCTTAAGTGTTACATGTGAATAATTATGCACTATAAATAATTGGTTAAGATTAACTCAAATTAAAATTCGTGGGAGAAAGTTTAGATTCGGTTTAAAGGTGTTTAATAAGATATGAGTCTTAAATACGTAACGTTTAATTGATAATTATATTTTTGTGATGAGTTAAAATAAAAATACCAGAAAATAAATCTAAGATTGTTTATAAAAACAAGTTATAGTCCTAAGTCATATATATTGTTTTCATCTTTTTTGACATCTTATTATCAGAAGAAAGTAAGGATTTTTTCAAAAGAATTTATAAAATCAAACTACACAGTTAAAGATAGTGATGGGTCTTTTGTTTATCGTGAATTCGGTACACTTCTACTTAATTTTCTAATTAATGATAACATAATATATTTTAAATTTAGAGTGGATAGTTTTCACCCAAAAGTTTTTTTTCAGTTCTTTAACTTATGTTATTAAAAACAGTGAAAATTGTTTTGGAAAGCCTACTTATATCATCAATTCATTTTCTAGGGCTTTATATATGTAGCACAAATGAATGCTGGAATGAAGAAAAAAAAAAGCTGCAAGGGCTTAACGTAATCACGAGATGACCATTGGATAATTAAAAAAATGATACTCAAAGAAATACATCAAGAAAATGGAAGCAATAACTAAGGAAGGTAAATTCAGTTACTCTTTTTTCTTTATCCTTTTCTTTCATTTTTAATTTTTATTTTCATATTTATACTTTTTCTTTTCTTTTCTTCCTTTTTCTTATATTTTTTAATGATTTTATAAATAAAAAAAGACAGATTAAATGAAATAAGAGAGTTCAATTTTTCATTTTTGTAGTTTTTCTTTTTTTTATTTCTTTAAAAAGAGATCAAATGAGACAAAATCATGTAAAGAAAAAAATGTAAACTTAGGCATTTACAAAGGAAATTTTCTATTTTTTAATTATTTTTTATCATCTTACCGCAACCCTAGTTCGGACAATGTTAGAGGCGAAGTTGGAACTCCTACTCCTATATTCCAACACTAGAACTATTAGATCAATGTGCTTATTTCATTATTTAATATAAATTATCTTATGTGTGCATAATCAAAATTGCATGTATATTTATTAACACTAAATAAATAATATAATATTATAAAACTAAAAATAATAATTTATAAATATAAAAATTATAATATTATACTTTTTAACATTATATATTTTTATTATAATCTAATCACTCAACTTTAAATAATTTTTCTTTTATAAAATTATGTTGTTTTTATTTTTTATTATTTCTTTCACATACTTGGGTAACTACAATAAGATATTATCATCGATATAATATTTTTTATTTTATTAAAAAATATATTTATATCATATATTTTCAATTAATATTCTTCTTATATATTTATATCATATTCTCACTCACACATATATATATACTGATTTTTTATATTTTTAATATTAATTGTTAATATATATTTATTAATATTAATTTTAAGAACCATATCAAATGAAAATACTCCTTATTTTGAGAAATAAAAATTATTATACCTTTTTTAAATTATTAATATTAAAAAACGCACGAAATTTTTAATTAATCACATTACCACTAAACATCTCTTAATTTTGATTCTCCATAGAATTGGATAGTATAAATTTAGAATTCTCATATTCTTAAAACAATCATTATTCTTATTTGATACATCTCCATTCATTTTAATATTATTAATATATACTATTAATTTATATTTTAAATATTTAATATTATTATATATATATATTCATGTTTAATATTATTAATATATGAATAAATATAAATTAGTAAATACAAATTAATAAATATTAACAGATATTTATTAATATTAATTTTTAATATATAATAATATTATTAAATTAGAAATAAATATAAATTAATAAAAATATAGCCATAATATAAATATTAATAGTATTATTAATAAATACAAAATATAAAAATTATATATAAATATAAGTAAATTATTAATTAATAAATATATTAATAAATATAAATTACTGAAGATATATTAATAACTATATAAAAATAAGTATTAAGAAATATATATTAATAAATTAATATTATATATATTTTTGCTAAATATATATTATAAACTAATAAAATTAATATATTTATTATTATATATTAAAATAATACTATATATATATATATATATATATATATATATATATATATATATATATATATATACTTCTACGTAAACATAAGTATATTGGGATGAATAATATCTTATTTAAGTTATTAAAAATATATAGTGTAAATATTTTTTTTAGTGAAATACAAAAAAGAAAATTACATTGATAAAAATATTTAATTTGAGTTATTAAAATATATAAAGAAAAAAATAAAAACAATTTATAAAAAAACTATTTAAAATAAAATGATTGAATTATAATTAAGATATATAATATTATAAATTATTTTTTATTTTATAAAAATACATTATTTATTTAGAGGTAGTAAATATATATGAAATTTTTTGGTTCCCACTCTTTTAAGTTGTATATAGTGTAATTTTCATTTATATATTAAACAAATACATTCGTCTAGTAGTTTTAGGTTGTGTACTTGTATTTGACCTAATTTTTTTTTTTTTGGAATTTTATTTTTTAAAGAGAAACTAGGCTAATTTATTTTTTTATAAAAAAAAGTTACTAAAACAATGAGAAACATATTTTTAATAAAAAAATAAAAATAAGGAGCTTAAAAGAAAAAATTTCTTATACTAACTTCTATCTAACTTTCCACTGGCTCATTGAAAGAAGCACATATTCAATAACATTTATTATATTTTTGAGATTTTATGTAAAATGTTGTAACTTTTTTTCTTTTATTATTTATGAATAATAATCAAGTTATTTCAAGAGTTACTCTTTATTCTTTATTTTTTATTTTTTATTTTTATTTTCTTTTAATTTAACGGTTAAAATAGTTATTTATTAGAATCATTAGCTAAAATGGAAATGAAGGATAAGAAAGAGTTACTTAATCCTTCCTTTGTGTTATTATTAAAATAAAATTTTGTTTTTTTACATTTATAAAGATATTGTTTCAAATATTTAAATTTTAATATTTTATTTTAATTATCATTAAAATAAAATTTTATTACTTTTACACATAAAAATATTGTTTCAAATATTTGAATTTTAATATTTTACTTTAATTATCATTAAAATAATTTTATATAAATTAAAATAACCTTATATGATATTTTTATTTTATAAATATTTTTTTATTATATGAGATCATTAATTTTGAATAAAATAAATATTTTTAATTTTGTATCAAATAATTTTTAGTTTAAAATGAGCTTTTAAATTAAAAGAATTAAAATTTGACAAATAATTTATATTTTTCAAAGAGTTGAGAAATGTTTCACCAATTGGTGACATGAGTGTGTAAGTTGAAATTTATTTTAATCTTGGTTAAATGAGTTTGAAATGTATAAGTAATAAATAGATACTAATCATACCACAACTTCTTTTATCTCAAATAGTTACTACACAAATTGGCTAATCAACTGTACATAATGATAACAGTTATTACAAAGTGCTACTTGCTACTATAAAATAAAGATGTTGATCTCTCCATATTCTCATTCACGTAAAAAGAAATATGGCAATTCTTTGGATTATTATTTTATCATGCATCATTTAATGTGTCAAAAGTTAGAGAGGTTTGAAACACTACACTGATTAAAATAAAAATGATTAATAATAATAAATTTCTTGTACAAAATAAAAATATTGCACTCAAACATAATAGTTTCTTATACAAGTCATATCAAGGTACACAATAACACTGAGCATCTACTAACAAATTCAAACAATAAATACATAAACATATTCAATCATAAACAACATTTATTTAACTAATAGTTAACTAGCTTAAAATCAAATTATATAAAGAAATATTAAGTCTTTCACGTCTCTTTAGTTTCAACACCTTGTCATCCACGTATTCTAAAAACAATACTTTTAATGACACTATAATTATAGTGAATAAAAACATATTCAAAAAGAGTTCGCAAATAGTATTTGTTATCAGCCAATGCGACAACAAGAAACATTGTCCATAGTACCCATGAATTAAAGTTATAAAAGAATCATTTATAGACCAAGTTTATACATTCTTCATCCCGGATTGAGGTATCACATAACTCATTCAAAATGCATATATGTGATAGAATAAGTATTTCATCCCAAATGATAATATCCTTCTTCTTCATCTCAAATGAAGGAATCTCATTTCTCAAAATGAACTTCATGAATAACATTATTTTAAATCAAGTGTAAGACATACACTACATGCATATAATTACAACAAATCAATATTGTTTATAATCATATTTATATCTCAAAGACTTTTTGACTTATTGGTTCCTATAACAGATGTGAATCCTAAACCCACTTGTCCTTTTGGTTCCTAGAACCAATGCAAGTCTTTGACTCACAATGAATTTCATATTCACTTATCATTTTAGTTTCCAAAACTAGTGCGAGTTATTGACTTACTGTGAATCCTAAATTCACTTATTTTTTTGGTTCCCAAAACCAATATGAGTACGAGACTCACTGTGAATCACATATTCACTTATCTTTTTTGTTCCTAAAATTAGTGTGAGTCCTAGACTTATTATGAATCCCAAATTCACTAAGGTTTATGAGCTCATATCCATGCGCAATGACACCTTAAAATCTCATATGAAGGTATCTCAGATCTCATCCCAAATGTAGATATGTTTAACAAATTAGATATTTTATCCCAGATGATAATATGTTTTATCATATTCCCAGAATAAATTATTTATCGTCATTTCTTCCCGAAAGGCAACGACTGACTCTAATAATAATAAATTCGTCATGACAGATAATTGTTTTTTCAAACCTCTATCATAATTAAATTATTCATCAAGAGAAACAGTTCTAATTGAATTTTAACAAACAATTAGGTTTTCTTAAAATACACAATTTTTTTTATCAAAACCCTAAAAGAAATTATATTTCCCAAAATTACTAAATCAAACACAACAATTAGGTTACAGACAAATTCCTAAAACTTTGCTAACAATAACTCCAAAGAAATAAAAAATGCATACCATGGAAGTTTAAAAAGATGTTGTTCTACTCACCTTAAACAAATGCTAAAGGGTTATTTCTTAATACAGTGACATCTCTTAAATTTCTTCAGCTCTCTTTTTTTTTTCTTTTAAGCGTGTGGTAAGTTTCCTAATTGTAAAAGTAACTTTTTTTCTTTCTTTTCCTAGTTTATGTGCATGTAACTTAGTATTTTTTTCCTATTTCCTATTTATTTTATTTTATTTTATCTTTTTAGAAATTATTTAATATTTAAATTCAAATACATCTATGTTTATATTTCTCTCCTTGAATTTTGCTAAGAATGAACGTGAAATACTCATCATGTGAATCATTTTCTTTCTATTATATATTTTTTGTTAATTTTTTTTTACTTTTTTATAACTATTAAATAATTTTAATAAATCTTATTATAACCATTTTCCATTTCAAACTTAATAATTACCTAATCGTTTTACTGACTAAATAAAATATATAACTACATAATTATTTTTGAATTTTAGGATGTTATATGATGTGTATGATTATATGTTTGTTTTAATTGTCCTTGTTATAATATTCTATATGATATTTAATCTCACTCTTTATTTTATCTTTTTGAAATAAATTTTATTATAAATTAATTAGATGAATAATTAGCTTATTTGGAATGTAGGCGTAGTAAACAACACCATCACTTGTGAGGAAGTAGCATCAGCTACCTTCTTGTACGTTTGTCCTTCGACCTTCGTTTATTATTTATAGGCTTACAATTGTCGTATTTTCTTGAACTCCTACAACATACACATCTATTTGTTTTTTTCTTTCCACCTCCCTAGAGATGTAAAAAACAAATTATACTAAGAAAAGATGTAACGTGTTCAGGGTGAATATATAATAGGTTAATAAGTAGTTATGTTAGTAATTAATTACGCAAAGAAATACAAAGAGTTATGTTAGAAAGAATGGGAATGGGTTTGTAAAAGATTAAATCCCTTAAAGGATAGCTGATATAAATAGGAAGAAGAGGATGAGAAGAATTTTATTTTGTTATTAGAAAAAGTGAGAACTTTAGGCATTAAGTGAGAATTTTAATAATAAATTTAATACAAAATATATACAAATAAAAAGAGGTGTTACATAATTCACAACAAAATATGAAATCAATTTGACATTTAAGTCAATAATAAAATTGAAACTATTTATTTTAGGGGAAATGCATTCATCCTATCTTTTAAGTTTTTTTAAATCACACTCACACATCTTTTATTTTTTTAAATAAATACTCACCTCTCTTATATTTTTAATAAAGTGATACTTACACTCCTTAATTTATTTAATAAAATGACACATACTTTAGAGTATTTATTTAATAAAATGACACATACTTTAGAGTGTAGGTGGTTTAAGTTATATTATGTTTGGTCTAATTTAAGACCCAATCCAATGGAGTATAGTTAGGCTGGTAGCATTCGTTATTTTTTGTTAAGCAATTGGATCTAACCTAACAACTAAATAAAATAATAATATATTTTATAAATTCAAAATTTTAATTAAATTAAAAAAAAATTAAAAAAAATAAAGTATCCAATTAATTTAACTCACTTAAAATAACCATTATTCTTATTTGATACACCTTCATTTATTATATATATATTAAATTATTATATTGATTCATGCTTAATATTATTAAATATGAATAAATATAAATTAGTAAATTCAAATTAATAAATATAATTCAGCATATACAAATTAATAAATATTTGTTAATACTTATTAATATTAATTTTTAATATATACTAATATTATTAAATTAGCAATAAATATAAATTAATAAATATATACTAATAACTATATAAAAAATAAATACTAATAAATATATATTAATAAACTAATATTATAAATTTTATTAATATATACTTAAATTAATAAAATTAAAAAATGTATAATTACATAATAATTATATATTAAATTTAATAATCATATTAATAAATTAATACTATAAATTGTATTGCCAAATATAATAATTTTTAGTTTAAAATGAGCTTTTAAATTATAAGAATTAAAAACTGACAAATAATTTATATTTTTAAAATTGTATTTCTAACTTTAATTTAAAAAAATTAAGTAAAAAAAAAGCTAAACTAAACTTACTCTAATATTTTGCCAATTTATTACCATATTTTTACATTTCACGTCAACAAAATCTATTACCAATGAATATTACTTCAATAAAATCTCTTAAGTAATAAAAAATCAATTAGCACAAATAACGATCACATGTTTTAGATCAAAATTACAATTAAGTGGAATATATGTTTTTTTTTACAGTCATAAATGATGATCAAGTAAAATTATTCAGCATCCCTTGCAGGCAAAGTATCTTCATTAAACATTTTGAAGTCTCACAGGGACCAAGTGACACCTCATTCCTTAATTATTCTTATCCACATTACTTTCATTCAAATAGATTAGATTTGAATTTTTTATTTTTGTTTAGTTATGTCAATAAAAAATTAGTCATTAAAAACAATTCGTTAGCTTTTCGATAATAAAAAATTGAAGGGATTCGAGACAAAATCATTAGTAAAACCTCGTAATAAGTAGAGCCGAACAATATCTATTGACTTTAATTGTAAAACTCGAACAGGGGATAGAATCCCTTAGGCGACTGGTTTGCTAATTCTATCACCAGAAAAAACTATTACGACTAAAAAAACAAAAGAATTCAAAACATCATTATGTTCAAGAGGGCCCAATGTTTACAATTGTCATTAAATTATTACTTAAAAAAATTAATTATACATGCATGCATAATTTACTATTTAGAAGTTTTTTAACACCATTTTCAAGGAAACATGGTTAACTTGATTAATAATAAAATAATAATTTGATATGTTTAATGTAACTTTAGATAAAATTGAATATAATTATTTATATAAACAATAATTATTTACGAGTTACTTAATATTTATGTATGTATATATAGCAGAAAGAATATGAGATATTAAAAATATATATATATATATGTGAGTTAAACAATTTATTTATTTATTGAAGTAAAAATTGATTTAATTGCTTAAAATTAACGTGATATATATAATTTCATTTGAAGATATAAAATAAATTGTTTATACTAATCTATAGCTAACTAACTTTTATTTGAGATGCTCTAACTGAACTAATTTATTTTCAAATTAATTATCAAAATAATATTAAAAATGAATTAATAATATAAATTATTAGTTAGAGTAAAATATCATTTTGGTATAAGAAAGTATAGCGTTGTGAATTTAATTTATGAAATTAAAGAAATTAAAATAAGTTTATGAAATTTTAATTATTTAATTTAAGTATTTGAATTTTGAGCTAACAAAATGGGTTAGACTTGTTGAGCTAGTACAAACTCATAAGATCAAGCCCAAATTAAGTGTTGGTTTTTTAGCTTTATCCAATGAAGTTCATATTGTAATCAAACTTAAATTGGATTAGCCAGATTGTGTTTGAGTTGTTTGCTTCTTTTTTAATTTTATTATTAAAAAAAGTTTAAGAGATTATAAAAAATCAATCCACAAATACATATCATTCTTTGTTTTCACCCTAAGTTGTTGCATATGGTAGACCGTAGTACATAAACTACAAGTAAAATTATTTCCTTCACGAATAAGTGTTGCTAGAGAAGCAATTTAAGAAAATATGATATTTTTAATTCTATAAAAAAGTCAATAATATTAGTTGTCAAATATTGAAAACTACACTACCAAATATACAACTAATATTACTAATGTACAAGAAGGAGTAAAAATTTTTCAATTAAAAATAAAAAAAGTATAAAACTTTAACCTTTGCTATATATGAAATTATTTTATTAAAATAAGTACTGGTATAGATGAAAAAAAAAATATAAACAAAAGAGTATAATATATTTTATATTAAAAGTAATTACCTATTTATCTTTTCAATCTTTATAATAATATAATAATATTATTTATTTACACTAAAATAAATATTTCGATAAAAATAATTATCATAATAATTTTTAGTCTTGATTTAAAAAAATATTGGACCGATCCAAAAAATTTACAACTCACATGAGTTCAAGCTTTAATTTTAATATAAGGACTCTTATTTAATTCAAATTTTTTAACCTAATCTAACAATTTGCATTAATCTAATATGCAATGAGTTGAGTAGCTTGTTTTGTTATTTAATTTTATTTTAATTTTTAAAATAAGTTAATATTATTATTTAAGTCATATTTTTTAATTTTAAATTAATATGATTGACAAATTATACTTTTTTGAAAAATTATTTAAATTTTTTATTTTCAAGAATTAACACGAGAATATTATATATTTTTTAAGAACTAAAATGATAAATATTTAGAAAAACTCGTTCTCAGGACTCTGGAGTACTATTAAAACAAAGTACCAAGTGCTCTAAAGTGTCAAATGAAGTATAATACTTCAAGTATTATTTTAAATAACAAGATGTGTACCCAAAAAAATGATACCACTTAAAAAATGACCCAGTGCTATAATTATTTGCAGAAATAATTCACTTGAAATTAACTACTCCAATATCTCTTCTACTCAAATAGAGTCAGATATGAGATACCATCTCTAGGTGACATTTCATTTTTGACAAAATATTTATAAAAGATCAATTATTCAACCCGATTGCGGTTCTACCAACTTTGACAAATATTAAAGCACTAAAAGTTACCTTAGTAGCTTTCTTGTCAAAATCATGGGGTCCAAATTTCTTCCTTTGTATATGCTTTGGACAAGTAATGCATGTTCATATATCATAACAAACATGAATAATCATTTCCGTCACTTTACCTGCTCTTCTTTCTTACAATAATATCATATTCACTATTCTACACTTCACAAAAATAATATATCCCAAGAGCCCCGCCATCATCTCAACCAACGGTAGGTACTCTCACCGAATGATTCCTTTACCAAGTACTATACAAATTATAAAATACTCAACAAAAGTTTTTCACTCACTAAATCTCAAATCTTAATTCACATATATAATTTGAGTTTAAATTTTGTTGATGATATAAATGTTAGAAAATTTTACGTGTCTATCAATTTTTGAAATAAAATTTATATACTTTGTTAAACAACTTTATTTATCATCAATTAATTTAAAATTAAAATTAAATGTGATATCTGAATCTATAATTCTTTTTAATCAATTTTCTATTCTAGTAATTATAAAATAGTATCAAATTAAACTATTTTGTCAAATTTAAACTAAATTTTACTTTAAATTGAACTAAATTATTTTTGAGCCAAATTAAATTGATGTTTTTTACTAGAAAGAAATTTTTTATCTATAAAAATAGTTTAGATTGTAAAAGTGAATTTAATTTGTACAGTTGAGTTGTCGATGAATACAATTTTCTTTTTAACACCTCTACCTACACTAAATTGAACTCATTTATTATTTTGAAAATATATAAAGTATAAATTATAAATGTATGACATGACAATAAATCCTGGTTTGACTGTTGGTATTTTTGTTCCATTCAGTTGGGGTGTCAAGTTGGCTTGACTTTACTCAGAAGCAAGGCAGTAGATAAATGCAGAAATTCCTGTTTAAAGGAAACTGATATGTGTGAAGAAAGCAATTAAGCATGAGATCCAAAACCCAATTCACATGCTCCCTCAAGGTAGCACTTCTCAGCCTCGCCTTTCTCTCGCTCCTCATCTTGCTATTCCGTTCCTCCATATTCTCACTGCCAAACGCAAACGCAAACGCAAACGCAAACGCAAACGCAAATGCAAACGCAAACACAGACACAATAGTTTCAAGAGCATCGAGCAAGACATGCAGCAAAGCACCTCCATCTCTAGCCAATGCACTGATCCACTACGCGACGACGAACGTGACCCCACAACAGACCCTGGACGAGATCTCGGTCTCGGCAAAGGTCCTACAAAAGAAGTCACCCTGCAACTTCCTGGTGTTCGGCCTCGGCCACGACAGCCTGATGTGGACGTCGCTCAACTACGGTGGGCGCACGGTGTTCCTGGAGGAGGACAAGTCGTGGATCGAGCAAATCCAAAACAAGATACCCTCTTTGGAGTCATACCATGTTGTGTACGACACGAAGGTCCATCAGGCTGATGAGCTCATGGAAGTTGGAATGCAAGAGGATTGCCGGAAGGTGACTGATCCGAGATTCTCCAAGTGCCAGCTGTCACATAAGGGATTCCCCACTGAGGTTTATGACATTGATTGGGATGTCATCATGGTGGATGCTCCCACTGGCTACTTTGATGGTGCCCCTGGCAGGATGACTGCAATCTACACTGCTGGTTTGATTGCCAGGAACAAGGACCATGGTGACACTGATGTCTTCGTTCATGATGTCGATAGGCTTGTCGAGGACAACTTCTCAAATGTCTTTCTCTGTCAATCCTATTTCAGGGAACAACAGGGCAGGATCAGACACTTCAACATTCCCAGCCATAGGCCTCGCTCTGCCAGACCCTTTTGCCCCTCATCCTGATCACCCCCAATTCAAATTCCATCCTTATTATTCACAACACACATTTTTAATAAATTTTAACATTCTACCACTCATTTTCTTCTTTTTCTCCATCTCAATTTATATATTATATCGACTATCACTATATTCTTGTGATGTATCTACTTCTATTTTTTGGAATTAATTCTCATTTATATATTATTCTTGGGATTTCCTTCTTTAACTTTTTTTTTTTTTTTTGTCAATCTCTGTATTCTTCTCATTCTTCCATCTCATTAGGGCGTGGGATGGTACATGCGTAAACACTCTAACACTACTTCTTCTAAAAATTTTTTGGGTGGATTAATATTCAACATACCTGGTGTCCTTGGGTTGTTGATCCCTTATATAACCTGCGAAGATGTCGTGAATTTATGTAGTTATTTGTTGAAACCCTCCTTCGTATTCTTATTGAGGAGTTTTGAGTGTAAAGATTCCACCAAAACGGTTAAGATTGGATCTAATTTTTTGGAGTGCTAATAAATCATTAATTTTATGGAACGTAATTTTTATTGGATCCCGGAACAGGGACATGGATTAAATGTCTTGTCGTACAAGTCGACTAATTAATTCCAACATTTTTAAACCGTAAAATACTCTATTTTCATTTTGGTGGCAAACCAACCATTATTGAAGATATAATAGAAAAATAATAATAAAAAAAGTTACAATATAAAGATCTCAGTTAATACGTAAAACTATTATTTACGACCGTTGATAAACAGAAAAATAAGCTATATTAACTAGACCTAAAGCATCCTCGAGTAAAAGCTTCTGCCGCCGATTGAACAAAATCAGAATTCCAAATAGCATGAGCAATAGGTCGTACATGGAAATGACTTATTCTGATTCGTAAGTCTTTTATTATTATTGATTCCAGAAATAATGTAGCAATTGAAATCATTCTTTATACTAGCATTTTAATTCTTGAAATTTACTTGTATGAATGCAAATTAGTTTTCGACAAGGAAAATATTGAATGTAAACTTTCAAAATGGGGTAAAGAGAAGAAAGAAAGAAAGAAATACAAAGAAATAAAGAACTTTCATAATTAATATAATTGCCTATTTTTATCAATAAAAAATTCCCACGACAATTAATAATTAAATTTAATAAAATAAATAAATTATATATAATAATTAAAGATAATTATCTTAATTATATATATTTATTAATTACATGAAAAAATTCACAGACATTTAATAATTACATTAAATGAAAAAATAGAGTATATATAATTAAATAAATTATATATATACATAATAATTACATTTAATAAAACAAATAATTACAGTGTTTACCTGAATTATATATTTAATAATTACATTAAGTACTTTAATTATATATTTTAAATTAATATATTTATCTTAATTAAGTTAAGATAATCTTATTTTCCTTTTCTAAAATGTGCCATAAATCGCTTAATTAATTTCAGTAAAAATATATTATTGGTTATAATTGCTTTAATTATTATAATTGTAAATTTTATTAATTAAAAAAACACAATTTTGGCAGGGATGTTGTAACGTGAGAGAAAAATAAAGAAAAAAAATAAATTTTGAACATTACCATTATACTCAAAAATAAATGTGACGATATTACTCACTTGAGCTCTTTGTATTTATCAATGACATAATATTAAACGATAAAATCTAGCACATGAAATATGTTTAATATATTTCTTATTTCAATTACAATTATTAAAGAATTGGAGGGGTACGAAGGTTATTTAAGAAGAATTTAGGACAGCTAAGTCTAATTTTTTCTTTTAAATTTTATATAATAATTACAATATATATCCTATTTAAAATAATATTTAATATCTTAATAAAAATATATATTGGTGATAACTATTTAATGAATTCAATTCAAAATATATAGTAATTGTAATTACCTGAATTAATATAATTATATATTTTTATCAATAAAAGAATAACCCCATTTCAATGGAAAAATGAATTATATATAACTAAGATAAGGTTATCTCCCATGTATGTTTTTATCTAGGTTCTTAAATTAAGAACGGCTGTTCTATATATAAGAACTTGTTTTAACTTATTATAAATTTTTTTTTTTTGCACAAACTAGTTGAAGAAGGGTACAAAAAAATAAGAACGGATTATCATTGGTGCAAAAAATAGTAACAATTCTTAAAGTTTATCTGGCACTAATGAACCCTTTCCAAAAAAAAAAATGAAATAAGAACCTAAAATAGATTTTGGCACGGGAGATGCCCTATGTTTAATAACTATATTAATTACTTTAATTGAGAAATTTAAAGTAATTTAGTTTCCTTTGTTTAAAATAAATTTTATTACCTTAATTAAACTATTTACATCGATCATAATTACCTTAAGTAATTCAAATCAAAATATATATTAGTAGTAATTAGTATAATTATGTATTTTATCAATAATAAATAAAAAAATCAACAACATTTAATAATTATATTTACTAATAAAAAATATTATATAATAATTACAGGTAACTTCTTTAATTATATAAATATATATATAATAATTACATTAATTATTTTAATTTTAAAATAACATATTTACCTTCACTTAAAATAATCTTACATTTCTTTTTTAAAAAAATATATGTCATAATTATCTTAATTAATTCAAATTAGAATATATATATATATATATATATTAGTCAAAATTATTTTAATTAATATAATTATGAATTTTTATAGTGTAAGAAATAAAAAACAAGAAATGAATTTTAGTGGAAAAAAAAGGAAATTTCTATTTACACTTGAATTTCAGAATTTCAAGGAAATGAATTTATAAAACAAAATGAAATACACTACGAGAGAAAATACTGACAATTAACCAAATCAACTTGAATTTAGTTTGATACTTGATTTGATTTGACTAATGACTCATTAAACTTAGTTCGTGGATTAAATGAATTGAACTTAAGTTAAAAATCAAGCTCGTCAAATAAATGTGTCGAACTCAAGTTATGTATAATTCGACTTGGTTTGTTTATGAACAAGTTTATATAAACTCAGTTTATATATATATATATATATATATAAAGTTTGAAATGTTAGTTTCTCATGCTTGGTATATTATTTTTTTTAAAAAATATTTTCAAGAGTGAGTATCACAAGGAATCGAAAAATTGAAAATCTAAGGACCTATTTGGGTGGTTGCTAGTTTTTAGTTTTCAAATGTAATTTTCAAAACAGAACGTGTTTGATTAAAATGAAACTGAAATGATTTTTAACTCAATTTCGAAATACTTTTAAATTTATTTTAAAAAATAGTTTTGAGAATTCAATTTTTAGTTTTAAAAAATACTATATTACTACATTTAAGAATTATCATTTTTGTTGTCATTGTCGTCGCTATCACTGCAACTGTCACCACCATTGTTACTATTGTTATGTCACTACCACCATTATCGTCACAACTACTATTGTTGCTATCGCAACTGTCGTTACCACAGTATCGCTGCTATCACCATCACTATTGCTACCACCATCATGTTGTTGCGACCACTATTACAATTGTTGTTGCCATCACCACCATTGTGTGTTGTCACCACCACCATTACATTGCCACCGTTGCCATCACCATCACCATTGTCGTCGCCATTACCACCACCACCATTCCTATCTACACGCAAACACATCCTTAAACTAATTTTAACAAAATGGAGAATTTTCATAAAGTTAGTTTATTTTGAAACTAAAAAATAATTTTTGAAACAAAAAAAATTAAAACTAAAAACTAGTTTTGATTTTTAAAAATTTTATAATTTGTAACTAAAAATCACTCCCAAACGAGCCCAATAAATCAAATTCTTTCCTAATTACTTATTAGATTCACGTTTCATGTGATTTCACCAGATTTGTAATATTTTTCTAGTTCGAGTATTAGTTAGACTCTATAATTTTCATGTATGAATTTGATGAGACAAGTTTTGTGACTTGAATAAGTCAAAAAATAGGTTAAAATTGTGCACAAATATAAAAAATGACAATTATTTCATAAGGACAAAGTTAACTCAAATTAAAAAATTTAAAGTAAAAAGACCAAAATGAATCTTTTAAAAGATAAATGACTAAAATGAATTTTCACAATAAGATAAAGAACAAAAATATAATTTAGTATTTTTTAATCTTTTTCATATATTAAATATGATATTTTTAAATATTGTTTTTTTAATTCTTTAAAATTTGTCAAGGTATTAATTATCAAATTATGTAAGAATATTATTGTTGCAACATAAGAAATATTATAGTAGAAACTATAAAAAAACATTTAATGTAAAGAAAATAATTTTTTTTATATGTTAAAGTTATATAAAAAAAAATTAAAAATCATATCAATATTTTTTTAATTTTAAAATTTATGATTTTTTTTATAACAAAACTTATCTATACCTATAATTTAATTAAATTATTTTTAAAATTTATCATAATTTACATACAATAAAATATTATAATAAATTATTAATAAATATTATTATTCATATATTTTTACATATTATTCTTATACATTATTTTGATTGAACCAACTATACTAAATAATTTAGATAAGAAAATGTAAAATAATTTATATAAGAAATAAAATAAAATTTACACATATTAGATTTACTTCTTATTTGATTATTGTTAAAAACTCATATTTGTTTTAATATCAGAGTGATAAAAATTTGAAAATTTTAAACTTCTATAAATTAAAAAAAATAAATTGTAGTGATAATTATTTTAAGTTGATTTTTTTTAATTATTTTGAGAATCTTATGTTGAAACATTTGAATCATGACAACTTAGTAATATCTATCTTTTTAAAAATAAAATAAATGACTTTTTTTTATACTAAATAAATGATTATATTTTGTATTTTTATTAAAATAAAATTTGAATTAAATTTAAGAAACCAAAATTTTTTTTAAAAAATCATCTACCTTTGATTTATCATTGTACTCAAAGATACATGTGAGCAAGAAAATAAATTTTTTTATGTAAAAATAATAAATTTGTTCTAAATAATAAAGATTCTTGCATAATAAATAAACATATTAAAAATTTAAATAATATAGTTTTATAGAAGTCTAACTACAAAGTTATTTATCTAAAATAGTGTTTTTGAAAAAAACTTACATATTTAAAAAGTTATATTAAAACTAAACATAAAAAACGTTAATTTTTAAAAAATATAAATATTTTTAATAATATTTATCATTAATAAAAAATTTTAATCATTCCTAAAAAAAATTATTTTTTGTGAGTCTTTTTTTCATTTACCTTATGGTGCTTAAATAAAGAGAGTAAAATAACAAGGATTTAAAGACTTAATTGGGCATTTATTTAAGAAAAAAAAAACTTGGGAAACCTAGCCCCTTTGGGTATTGTGTAAGTGATGAGTAAAACCCAAATTGAAATGGGCTTAGTCCGAGAGAAGAAAGGAAGTGGGTATTTGAGCAGAGAAGAGAAATGATGGTGTGATATATCGCCAAGGAAGGGAAAGAAACAAAGCAATTTACTCAAACTCGAAGAGAGAGAGAGAGAGTGAGAGATATGGCCGATTACGAAGAAAGATACGAAGGGAACGGAGAAGAAGAAGAGCTTCACAATTCCCATCCTCTTCCTCATCCCGATTCCTCTCCTCAACCCACTCACGACGATCTCACTGATTCCAAATCTCACGTACTCTCTCTCTCTCCAATCGATTCTCTTTTTATGTTTATTTCCGTGCGGTTTCATTTCTATGTGCAATTAGGGTTTTTTTTTTTATGCATTCTCTCTCTCTCTAAGCTGGGGTTTCGGGTCAGGGTTTTTCCCTTTCCCCTCTTCTCAATCTTAACTCAACGAACCTTATGCGTGCCTTTTCTTTCCACTCTTGCGTGTACAACTAACTAGGTTATGCTGAGATTTCGTGGTAGGTTTTGTTTTGTGTTTTCCCCCTTTCTGTTATTACTGTTTCTGTGTAGTTGGAGATGTTTAGGTTCTGCTAAGGTATGTGATTTGTGTACTATGCTCTGTCTTTAAGCTATCACTAAAATTTTTGATGCTTTATTATGATTTTCTGTGCTGTTCTCACGTGTTTTTTTTTACATATAATATAAATTAAAAATTGGGGACATTATTAGATTTGGCTACTTTTCTGGTATTTTATGTGCGATTGTGATGTATTCTTTTTAGGTTTGTTTCTCATTGTGAAGCATATTTGTTGCAAATGTGTTACCTTACTTTTATGTGCATCGTTGCTATTATAAAGTTTGAAGATATGAGTTTGTTTACTTCCTGTTGTTTATCTTTTGATTGTCCTTTTTGGCAGCATGGATCTCGTGATTATGATAGAGACTCTTCCAGAAGCAGAGATAAGGAACGGGAGAAGGGGAGAGACAGGGATAGAAAGAGGGAAAAGGGGAGGGACAGGGATAGGGAGATAAGTAGGGATAGGGACCCAGAGAGAAGCAGGGACAAGGACAGAGATAGAGAGAGAAGCAAAGACAGGGAGAGGGAGAGGGATCGTGATGGTGAGAAGGAAAGGGACCGTGACAGGGACCGCCATCATAGAGATCGGCATAGGGATCGTGGTGAGAGAAGGGAAAGGACAAGGGACAGAGGAGATGATGATGATCATTACAGAAGTCGGGACTTTGACAGGTAAAAGTTTATTTGGGATCTTAATGCCTTGTATATGAGTTGGAACTTGAGAATTTTCATCAGCATCAGTTTTTTGTAGATATTCTTATTACAAGCAATGTATTGTCTTATATAAGAATTCACACTTGTATTTCCAAAACCTTATAACATTTTTATTTTCAATCAGTTGTTTTTTTATTCATATTCGTATTCTTTTTTCAATTGTTATCTGACATTATTTGATAGTACAGAAGAAGGGATTATGATAGAGAGGATAGGCATAGGCGCAGGTCTCGATCTCGGTCTCAATCCCGGTCAGGGGGTCGATCTGAGCATAGATCAAGATCACGTTCTCGTTCACGCTCAAAGAGGTAAATCTTGGAAATATCCTTAACACAGTATATGTAGATGTCTGCTAACATATCATGCATGTGTCTTCCATTTGGGAATTATGTTTTGTTTTGTAAAATAAAATAGTTGGTGGATGTGCAAGTGGAACTAATATGATGTTCTGAATGCATGTGGAAGAATGAAATAATTTAAATAGATAACTAGAAAGTCATTTTACTTCAGTTCTAGATACATCCTTAAATTTGAGGAAATAATACAATTACATGACCTTAATATGGCCAAATGATAGGAACCTCTATCTTTATCTCAAATATTATATGTGGCAAGGCACCCCTTGCTGTTTATTGATAATTTCAAAACCTCCTGTTTTAAGAATTGTGATAGATGTGGTTGGGTTTTACTTTGAATTATTGATCGGTACGTGTTCTTGGCTTGAAAGTAGCATCATTTGTTGGAATAACTAATTTAATTTACTTACAGCAAAAGGACTAGTGGTTTTGATATGGCTCCCCCTGCCTCCGCTATGTTAGCTGGTGCTTCTGCTGTTGCAGGTACATTTACTCATGTATATATTATGAAATTTTTAATCTTAACTGCTTTTTCTCTTTCTTTGTCATAGTATGGAAAATTCATATCAAATTGCATGGTGTTAAATTGGTAAGCTTTGTTCAGTTACTATCTGAGTATATAGCCTTTGAAGACTGGTTTCCCATGGTGTGTAATTTTGTCTTTCTTTTTACTTAGTGATATAATTCTGGAACTAAAAGATGCTTTGGTTTTTTGTCTTGTGTTTGGTGTTTGTTTGTTTTGTTTCTATGTCTTGTCATATGTTCTAAGAAGGCAATGTTGGGCTACTAGCCCCACTGTGCTGACAATGGGCGTGAGCCGACATCTGTAGCTTTTATGTCCACGGAGGAATCAATGCACCTGTTTTTGGTGGGTCTTGTTCGTCTTCAACTGGAAACTATTACCTACTTTGGTAGACACAAATATTATCTCTAAAGCTTGTTTACAATGCTCCTTTAATCTTATTGATACAATATATGCAATGAGGTTAAATTATGCCTAAGCTCGTGCCAATCGGAGCAAAAGGAGTCATTTGATTCTTATGTACTAGGATTGCAAAATGTGGAAATAGTGAGTTTGTTCTGAGATGCAACATACCTTTGTTTGCAGGTCAGATCACTGGGGCAAATCCTGCAATTCCTGGAATGTTTCCAAATATGTTTCCATTGGCTACAAGTCAGGTATTTTTTGTTTTTTTCTCAGCTCTGGTTATGTGGTGATGTTTTTATTAATTTCACTATATTCTTGTTTCTTTCTTTTTTAAGTTGCAGCCATTTAGTGCTCTCCCTGTCATGCCAGTTCAGGCCATGACACAACAGGTAAAAAATGCTTTCAGTGAGATGAGATTTACCTTGTTTCCCTTTTAGCATGAGTTTCCCTGATTATAGCCAGTCTTCGATGTACCGAATTTACAGGCTACACGACATGCTAGGCGGGTGTATGTTGGGGGCCTCCCTCCTACAGCTAATGAGCAGGTAATATAGAATATCAGAATTTCTGACTGGGAATAGCTAAGTTGGTTTGGTTATCTGCTAAGAGTCTTATTAGCCAAATATTTTTCCTTGTTTCATCATTTGATCAAGCTTGTTAGAGTCTGTTGGCCCATAATAACATACACTTTACTTTTGATATTTGTAAATTGTGAGTTGAAAAATGATGCTAATATGTCCCAGTCCCATTATATGTAGCTGCTAACAACATATAATAGATGGAAAACTAATTGGATAAGTTTTTTTTTAGCTGTTTTTTTGTGATAATTTGACTTTTTTAATTTTTGTTTCTCATCTTATACTGCAGTCGGTTGCAACTTTCTTCAGTCAAGTTATGGCTAAGATTGGGGGGAACACTGCTGGCCCAGGTACATCATAAACTTCAATGAATTGTGCCTGTTTACTGACATTATAATCTGCCTAATTTATTTAATTTGTGTGTAGGTGATGCTGTGGTCAATGTTTACATTAATCATGACAAGAAGTTTGCCTTTGTGGAGATGAGGTCTGTTGAGGAAGCTAGCAATGCAATGGCTTTGGATGGGATTATTTTTGAGGTATCTTTTTAACTGTAATCCAAAGCTTGGGGTCCCTTTTTTCATTTTGTTGTGCAAGAATGTGAGTATATCAATTGGTGTTAATCCAAATTTCTTTTTAATTCAGGGGGCACCTGTTAAGGTCAGAAGACCTACTGATTATAATCCTTCCTTGGCTGCTACCCTAGGCCCAAGCCAACCTAACCCAAACCTTAATCTGGGTGCTGTTGGCTTAACACCTGGGTCGGCTGGTGGACTGGATGGTCCTGATCGGATTTTTGTTGGTGGACTTCCTTATTACTTTACTGAAACACAGATCAGAGAGCTTTTGGAGACTTTTGGTCCTCTACGGGGTTTTGATCTAGTGAAAGATAGAGAAACCGGTAACTCAAAGGGTTATGCATTTTGTGTTTACCAGGATCTTGCAGTTACAGATATTGCATGTGCTGCTCTAAATGGAATAAAAATGGGAGATAAGACTCTTACGGTTAGACGAGCTAATCAAGGTGCAAACCCTCAGCAGCCTAAACCTGAGCAAGAGAGCATTTTAATGCACGCACAGCAGCAGATTGCATTGCAGGTTTCATGGGATTGTCCCTAAGATTCTATTTGTTACTGAGATCATTTGTGCATGTGTTTAAAATTCTAACTGCTATATACTTTTTATTTCTGTAGAAACTTATGTTGCAGCCAGCGTTAGTGGCAACAAAGGTGGTGTGTTTAACTCACGCAGTTTCTGCTGATGAGCTCAAAGATGATGAAGACTATGAAGAGATTGTGGATGATATGAGACAGGAGTGCTCCAAATTTGGTAATTTCTTATTTAGTTTGCTTGTCTCACTGCAAACTATAACATATTCATATTAATTTTCTGTTATTTGTTTTACAGCCATTTGTAGTCCCACATTCTCATAGAGAATCAGGCCTAACTTACAGATCGAAGCCTCCATAACCTTTGTCCACGTTTATTTTGTTGCATGTCATGAAAATTTATTTGGATAGTTCACTGTTTTTGTTTTCACTTTCTGCAGGTACTTTGGTGAATGTGGCGATCCCTCGACCACCACCTGATGGTGAACCTTCCGCTGGAGTTGGAAAGGTGTGTTCTTGACCTATTCTGGAAATTCAGTCTCCCCTCCAGTCATACATGTTTTTTTTTTTTCCGTTTTTGGTTTTTGTCAATTATAGAAATTAAGGGTGCAGAATTTGTTTGTCTTTTTTCTTTTGGTAATGCTGTGTTGATGTAGCTGTGGAATGTAAATAATAGTTAATCTCAGTGACTGAGGATTTGCCAGAAATTACTGATGGAAAATGAATATTGTGTATAATTGCTTATCAAGGTGCTTTGCCTTTGGTTTATACATGCTATAAACTGTTACTGCAAGAAACTGTTTTGTATTTGCAGGTGTTTTTGGAGTATGTTGATGTTGATGGTGCTACAAAAGCCCGTGCTGGATTGAATGGACGAAAATTTGGTGGAAATCAAGTAGTAGCTGTTTTCTATCCAGAGAACAAATTTGCTCAGGGAGATTATGAAGGCTAATTGTTATTTGGATTCTATCTTGATTAGAGATTTCTTAGTATGGATTATCTTTTGTTTGTATTATGATAAACTTGTAAGCTAGAGTTGTGGTCATAGTACAGAAACTGTTTTGTTTAGATGCTAGTAAGAAAGTCATGATGGATAATTTGTTAAATAGTTTTACCAGTCTACATGGATCTCTTTGAGAAATTCTTTATTTACTCGAGTGTGGTTTGTTTCGAAGTGGACTTCTGCGTTAATCAAATTAAAGCTTGTTAATGGTGAATCTACTGATTTTTCCATATGCACTTACGATAAATCATCAGCTTTTTAATGGTTTCAAGTTTTCTTTATGCCAATTTAGTGAGAGCGTGGGTTGAGGGTTTAATTTTGGCTATGTACTTAATCATATATAATCAATTACTATTGTATTATTTTAATCATACATCATTTGAGAGAGGTTATTTTACATTAGTTTAAAGTTTATTCTTAACCTTTTATTAAGAGCAACTTTAATCGTATAATTAGTGTAACGTGTATCTTTTTATTTTATAATTTTTAAAATGGGTTTTATCCTGCCATGTCATTTCTTGAATTTTGTAAAAGTTAAACAATTTTCTTTTTTTTGGTGTAATTTTCGAACATTAACGTAAAATGAGTTCCGAAATTGATCTTACATCGTTATATCATGATATTTTATTAATATTTATGTCTATTTCAACTTAATGGTTCTCACTAAGTCTCTCGAATGAGCACACTATTTTGATATGAAACCATTTCATGTTTCATCCGGAGGATAGATTGTTAAATTTCAATATTTTATCAACTTAACGTCTGAAGGTGATATTGTGTTATGCAACTATTGCTTAATTGAAAAACTTTGTACACAGTGCATTAAAATTAGATTCAAATCTAATACTGTTACAAGAAAAATATTAAATATACATTTTTGTAAGTAAAAGTGACAACTCGTGTTAATCTAGCCCTTATAATTTTGTGTATATACAATTTAATAAATTTATAACAATTAAATGCCTATATTTGTAAATTTCATGACAAATTTCGTCTCTACATTTGGTTAATTTCAACTTGGAAAGACTGATTTGTCATGAACTTGAGAGTTTGAGACAATTGAATATACATAAGCTTTGAGAGACCAACCAACACATGTTGCCATTTTTTGATAAGAAATTGTATATTTACTCTAAAAAAAATAAAGAAAAACTATCGTATTTTAAAATTGTCATAGATTTTCAATTGCTTCAATAGTTAAGAATTGAGTACGGATGAAGCAATTTTGAGAATCGGAGAAATGTATGGTATCATTTTTGTTAAAACAAAAAAAAAGGGTAAAGCAATTTACAAGTTGCAACTAGTTGATTATTAACTTGCCAAAGAAGATGACTACACAACTTGGTAACCTGTATGGCATGCATTTCTGGAAAGTTGTCTAGTATGTTTCAATAAGTATGTGGAGGCGATCCAATTCAGTTGGTGGTCACGAGATGGAGCTTGGAATCACCGATTGTAAAGAAAGTCTGATAACATACTATATGATACAAACCCATAAATACTCTACCAAAAAGCTTCTTCTCTCGTTATCCCACTTGCCCAACCAATTATCAAATATCCCATGAATGTCATAAATATGATCATATAAGTAGGAGCATATAAGAATGCTTGTTAGTTATTAAGATGAAGCATTGGAGAGACATGGTTTTGACATTGGCATGGATCTTGTGGCTGAGCCTAAGTGGCAGATGCTTGTCTCAGGTGCAGCCACGTCCACCTCAGGGGCAACAGGTGCCATGCTTCTTCATATTTGGTGACTCATTGGTTGACAATGGAAACAACAATG
Organism: Mucuna pruriens; assembly: GCA_025330945.1. Taxonomy (NCBI): domain Eukaryota; kingdom Viridiplantae; phylum Streptophyta; class Magnoliopsida; order Fabales; family Fabaceae; genus Mucuna; species Mucuna pruriens. The sequence continues at coordinate 1,765,341 of JAENHJ010000086.1, read as the reverse complement.
GGATCCTAACCCTTGCCAGGGCCAACTACAGGCCTTATGGCATTGACTTCCCTGCTGGTGCCACTGGCCGCTTTACCAATGGTCGAACTTATGTTGATGCCTTAGGTACAATTCTATACTACCTTCAATTATATCAGGCCTTGCCCAGTTTTCAATCATCATGTACAATAGCACTTGACTACTTACTAATTCCTCATCGATATGTTGATATTCAAGTTACATAATATTAACTCTCTTGATTTTGCAAATTTTAATACAAGTAGTACAGAGTAAATGTTCCACACTTCTCTCATGTGTTTACCCCCACCATCTGGATTTATTTTGTAGCTAACAACTATAAAATAACAAAAACAAGCCAACTTTTTTATGTTATATTTCATTTGACGTTCATCACAGCACAAGTTACCAATAGTAGCTTCTATGTTATTTGCACCATGAGAAGTATTAACAACATACTCTCTAACAAACACGGTTATTAGTTAAAAATTACAAAATTTGGAGAGATTCATTAAATAAGAAGTCAGACCTGTAAAATTTGTAATTTTTAATAAGTTTTAGCTAATAGTAGAGTGTGTATTCAAAAGAATGTGTTGTTAGCATTTGTGTTTACATCATTTGATGTGGTTTTGTTGAAGGAGCCTATAGATATTATTACTTATGACTACAATGTTGATAATTGCAGCTCAGCTTCTGGGTTTCCTAACATATATTCCTCCTTACTCAAGAGCAAGGGGTTTGGAACTATTAAGAGGAGCTAATTATGCATCTGGAGCAGCAGGCATAAGAGAGGAAACAGGCAGTAACCTGGTATGCAGTGGCATATTTTCAAGTCTTTGGAGAAAGTACATATCTTTCTCTGTCCTGGTCCACCTCTTCTGATTTTCGTATGTAATTGTATGCAGGGGGCTCATACATCACTGAATGAGCAAGTGACTAACTTTGGCAACACAGTGCAGCAGTTGAGAAGGTTCTTCAGAGGAGACAACGACACGCTTAATAGCTACCTGAACAAATGTATATTCTTTTTAGGGATGGGAAGCAATGATTACCTGAATAACTACTTTATGCCAGATTTTTATTCAACTAGCTCAGATTATACTGTTAAAGCTTTTGCTTCTGTCCTTCTTCAAGATTACTCTCGCCAGCTAGCTGTAAGTTACTGACATCTAGTTCTAAATGAATCTGTAATTTGAGGATCTAATGTAGTTCAAAACCAACCATTTTGACAAAATATGATGACCTTTTGAAGGTCCAAATATACAAAATTAGTTTAAAATAAGATGTGTGTGTAATAACTGATTCTATGATAAACTCGCATTAACATTTAGTGCTATGTGGTTTCTCTCATTATTCCTTAGTCTCATTGATCTATTGCTTTGTAATTTGTATTTTCAATCCTATATATAAAGAAGGATTCAATTTCTTGCATTTCCTTTTGATAGAGTATTAGTTTGTTATTGATTTGTTCACTTAAAATTGTCCAGCAACTGTATTCACTAGGAGCGCGAAAAGTGATGGTTACAGCAGTTGGCCAAATTGGCTGCATACCATATCAACTAGCCCGTTTTCATGGTAACAACAGCAGATGCAATGAAAAAATCAACAATGCCATCTTGTTATTTAACTCAGGCCTTAAGAAAATGGTTCAGAACTTCAATGGAGGGCAGCTTCCAGGAGCAAAGTTTGTGTATCTGGATTTTTATCAAAGCAGTCAAGATTTATCTTCAAATGGAACTTCATTTGGTAATTCTCTTTTGCTTAGACATGCCTTTCTAATCATGATAAAGCACATGCTCACAAAAGCTGATATTGGACTCTACATATTATTATTTCACACAGGGTTTGATGTGATAGACAAGGGGTGCTGTGGAGTTGGCAGGAACAATGGCCAGATTACTTGCCTTCCTCTGCAACAACCGTGTGAAAATCGCGAGAAGTACTTGTTTTGGGATGCTTTCCATCCCACTGAAGTGGCAAATATTTTACTAGCGAAGGCAACATACAGTTCATCATCATACACTTATCCCATTAATATTCAACAATTGGCAATGCTGTAGAAGTTTATGTTTGATATTGTCTGTTTGTGTGGTAGGTTGATGATAGTATTCATGATCTTATGTAAGAATGTGTTCTTGGTGTTTAAGCCATTTGATTCCCTTTGTACGCGGTTGATGCCATTGTGTAGGAATGATAATACAATAAGTAGTGGAATGTGTGCACAATGTTTTCAAGGCATGAATAAACAATGACAAGACTTGGGTGTAACTTGAGTTTGAGAGCGAAATTCCTTTGTTATAAAAGATTTTACAATTCTGTAAAAGTTTATTTTTTATATTGTTTGTTTGTCTGGTATTTATGCAGTGCAGTATGCTGATTGATCGTACCGTTCATGATCTTGATTATTGGTGCTTAAACCATTTGATTTCCTTTGTACACCTATGATGCCATTGTGTAGCAATAATAATACAATAAGGATGCTTCTGTCTAGCCATATATAAATCACATCAGGCAGAAAATACTGTGTGGTTTAAACAAAAATATATGTTAGCTGAAAAGGATATTTGAAGAGTGGATGAAGATGAAAGTGTGCACAATGCCTCCAAGACGTGGATAAACACTTGTCTTTAAGCTTAATTTTGGCGAAGGTCGAGTTTGATAGTGATACAATGAAGAGCCTTAAGTATGTTTTGTGCTTCCAAAACTCAAGCCGCAACAATTATGGTATTTACAGAATGATAGTTTTGGTTCCACACGCAAAGACAAATGAATTTATGAATGAATGGGGGAGAATAGAGACTAGGAATAAGAAAAAGAGAATGTAACCACTAATTCATAAGACATTTTTTATTTAAAAGATAGGTATCAGTACATGACAGTCATTCTATTATGACTATTAGTAATAGATTCCTTATACTAAATTTGTTGCTCCACATTCTTTTACTTACTAGATATAAACTGATGATTGAAGCTATAAGGGACACTGACACAGCAAGATTCCCAGATAGCAGACTCTTTATAGATCAGCAAGTTGCTTTAAGTTCATAGGATAAACAAAATTCGAGTTCCCATTAAAAACCATTTTTGCGAGGAGAATGTTCGCTGCTTCTGTTGGGTGGAATGCATCCCAGAACACATACTGATTTCTGTTAAGGCATGGTGTTAGGAATGGAAGACATGTAATTTGGCCTTTGTTTTTTCCAATGCCACAGCACCCTTTATTTACAACAGTAAACCCTACACAGAAAGAAACTAAATTATCGAATTCTTTTTTTTATGGTATGCAATTGAATTGGAATATGTAATATCATAATAATAATAGAAATGAAATGCATTTTTATAATGAAAAAATCCAAAGAAACATTTGTCCTTTGATCAAAATAAAGGTAAATTCCAGAAGTTTGAAAGGATGAAAATTCTTCAATTTCTTTTTACAACTCTTTGAAAAGTTTTTCAAATCCGATTGCGAGTTCTAAATATTTAGTATGAATCATAGTTCTAATATTTTTAGAAATTTTTATATTCTGTGCTCCCAATATATCTGACGGGATAAAACCATCTCTATCAAGATGACAGATCCATTTTTTGTTCTGTACTATCAAAGTTGACAATGTGCTTTGTAAAGAGCAAAATAATGTAACACTCAGTTTTATTTGTGTTATTTTGAGCTTGGCAATGATATATTAACATTCATACCATAAAATCTAGCATTGTGAAGGATCTCCTGGAAGATGCAGACAGCATCAGCAAATATGAATCTGGCACCAGGTAGATTAGTATTCAAATTGCTTATCATGGCCTTCACATTTTCATTGAAGGGTTGCACTAGCAAGTTCACTTCTTCAGAGCATCCTCCACTCACACTTCGAGCCAACATGCTTGGAATACATCCCAATAGCCCCAGTCCAGTGATTAAAAATTTCCTTGCTCCAAGATTGTAAAGCCTCTGTAACATATCATCAACCCTTCATTTTTTCTTAAAATTAACCTTGACAAAATTGTGGCTTTTGTTAACTTTCAATCACATTCTTTTTCAGACATTTTATTATTGGCTAAATTTTAACCAATAATAAAATATATGTTCAAAAGAGTGTGTTGCAGCTCTTTTTAACAAACACAGAATTGATAAATAAGTGCATCATCTCATGACCTATTAAAAATTGTATAAGAGTAACTCTATTTTATTACAAATCTTTTAATACTTTCAAAAGAAAATATTAAATGAAAAGGTAAATGCGTTTAATATTTTAAAAACGTAAAAAACTTCAATATTTCTATATTTAACTAGGAGGATTAGTAAAATTAATGATGTTCCAAGAAAATTTAGAATTATTCATTGTATAAATATTGCTCATATTTGATCAGCCCCTGTCTACGTAATTAATGGATAAAAAAATTAGGGGTTTTATAACATTAGCCATTTGGGCTGATTTTAAGCAACTAATGTAGAAAATATTTATTGGAAAAGAAAGGATGTTTTCTTTTCCAATTTTTTTTAGTTGCTTAAATTAACATGTTAATAAAACCTAAAATTTATAGGCCTTCTAAAGAAGGTACTTTGGATGACAATACACAAAAACATTACACATGTTATGAGAAAGGATGTGTGACAAAAACCAAGGACTCAAATGGTTGCATTTGAGAAAGTAAGAAATCTTACAGTGAGCTGCTGGCTATATGTTTGAACCAAGAGATCAGCAAACTCTTGTCCATTATACTGATTTCTAGTGGGGTAATTATGCATAAGGTAGTTGTTTAGGTAATCATTGCTTCCCATTCCAACATAGAATATGCACCGGGCAAGCGCTGTGGCCATATTATCTGCTTCAAGATTCTCAGTTATTTGATTTAATGTGTTCTCAAAGTTATTAAGTTGCTGATTAAATGGTATGCGCCCAATCTGCCCAAAACATAAACCAATTATCATACAATACAACCTGCCTATTGTATTTTAATCAATGACTTGGAAATAGAAATCAACTCATTATTAAATTAGGCCTTTGTTGTTTCTTTAATATACAAAAAGTACTTAATGTTTCCTTATAAATAAAAGATTAAATTATCATTTTGTCCATGAAAATGTAAAGCGGTGTTATATTAACATTTGGAACTAAAAAAATTCAAATAACTTCATGAAATTTTCAATTGTTTCATTTAAATTTTTAAACTTAACCCCTTACTATCATTTCGATTCTTAAACAGATTAATATTATCACTTAAATTATACTATTTTTTTTTTATAATTTTGGACTAATGTAATTGATGGATTACAATTTCAAATATTCATTTAAAATTTTCTTAGTTTCAGATACTAAAATGGGAATTTATTCTAAATACTATAATAAAATGATCATACAAATTCTTCAAAAGTAAAGTTTAAAGGACTAAAAAGGTGATTTATCCTAAATTTCTACATACAATTAATAGTTGCTTAAAATTATATTCTTCAAAAAAAGTTGCTTATGAAGTAATGTTCAGGTGAAAATATAAAATGATAAATGGATGTTACACACAAAGTTTTTGCCAGTGGCATCAAGGATTCCAGCAGCAGCTGAAGCGTAGTTTACTCCATGAAGCATTTGATTCCCTGTTGCTGCTTTTGTGTATGCAGGAATTAAGGGAAGTCCAAGCAGTGTAGCTGCATTAATATGAACATATCAGTTTCAGTTCAGGGGATTTTAACTAGTTAACTATTATTAGAGAAAAAATAAAAAGCACCAAGCAATAATGTTAAGGCTGAAGACCCCACAATTAAAACATGCCTACCATTAAAGTTTGTGCTTAACACGAATAATATTTATGACGTTACACATTTACTAACTACTAAGATGCAGCTTAATGCATGATTTTTTTTATACATGGTGAGTAATTTCATAGGACCTATATCATCTTATGTATATTTGCAGGTAATTTCTATTTGGTCACTAGAGTCAGTCTAGTGAGAAACACTTGTGTAGGTTCTATATTCCTCAAGTTAGGTGGACTAAATACATTAACAATAAATAAGTTATCATGTGACACAAATGAACAAAGATTTATATTATTATTAAGTATGAGGTGAAAATGAATTTTTTATTATTGAATGGTTCAAGGGATGTGTAGCCAAAAATGAAGCAAGAGTCGATATCCTCTTTAATGCACCATTTACTGCAAGAAAATGCCATGACAGAAATTTATCTGCCCTTCTTGCCATTGAAGCAGAAAAGAGAAATACACACTTCCGATAATAGCTTATAGATAAGACTTAGGCTGTAAGGTGTAGCAGTTGTTCTCCTCATTGATGATATATATAGGCTATGAAAAAGTGATAAAAATGTCAGCATGTCCTTAAAAGACACTTTTGAGCCAAAAAACTATTACGTTAGAGAAAATGAACGATTTAAACTAGTTTACTATATATTTCGAAATCTGTCACCACAATCAATCATAAAGCGAGGAATCTGAATTTTTGTGACTAACTAGTGAAATTAGTAATTACATATACTATAGAAGAATGTTATGTAACAATAATTTTCCTTCTAGCAAGGTATGTATGTCATATGTGTCAAGTGGTAAAACTCAAAAGTAATTAAGTGCTTCAAAAAAATATACCCTTACGAGACTCTCAATCAAGCTATGGTAAGAGAAAGGGTGCAATGGTGCAATGGTTTCTGAGTAGTGAGTAGTCTTAATTATTATGAAAACATGTCACTCAAATGAAATGCATATTGTATTTGCACATGGATCCATTTTGACTCACACACACAAACAAACCTAATTCATCAACTATGGTGTAACCATTTGAGAAGCGACCAGTAGTGCCTGCATTGAAGTCAATGCCATAAGGGTAATAGTTGGCCTTAGCAAAGGAAGGAAGGTGGTTGTTGTTGCCATTGTCAACGATAGAGTCACCAAATACGAACATGGCAGGCACCACATTTTGGCCTCTCACTACTGCACCATCACTCAGCAACATGAAAAGCACCAAGAATGGAGATAATCCAAACTTAGCCATGTATCAAACACCAGCAGACTTGTTATATTTGTATGAATGAAGCACAATAGAGTGTGTTGACATGATTTTGAAAGGAGAGGGAAGAGGGTTTAATAGAAGATGGTGTGTATGGTTGGTGGTTGAAATGCAATCAATACATTCACCTGTTATCTAACTTGCAGAGGAATTATGCTTGCTCAAGCACCAGGCTATTTCAATTTTCAAATACTATTTATTAATTAGCACTTGTTTTTTCAGGAATTTTTCAACACACACGCATGCACCCTCAGGAATTTTTCAACACACACATGCACCCTCAGGAATTTTTCAACACACACGCATGCATCCTCTCTTTGCTTGCCATGTAGCTATTAGTGGACGTGTATGTAGCTTGCTACTTCACTTAGCATTATGTCTTCTGCATGTTGCAGTCTTGCAAAGAGAGAAAGTCAAACAAATAATTACTGCATTAATCACTTCAATTTTTCAATTTTTCAATTGTTCTTTTAAATTATTCTTAAAATTATTTCAACTCTTTTTTTCTTAATCTCCTCTTCACTTGAACGAGAGAGGCTTTCCAACATGTATCATTGTGTAAGAAATTACTATTAAAAAAAACTGGTAAAGAGTCATTTTAGAGAGCCACTCGTCCCCATTATATCAAATTATATAAAATTACAAGTGTGCCACACACACTATGTTTAGTTTTTCTTATTTTATAAATAAAGCCTAAAAATTATTATTTGAAAAGAAAGAAGCAACTAATACCATGTGATATCATTGATAAAAAATTTATATAGTTAGGAATTTAATCTCCAAAATTATGTATATGAAAAAATATTTTTTGAAAGAGAATTAATTTCTTAAATGAATCCAAATAGTTCGAAAAATCAATATTTAACTCTTGGCTGAAATACCTTGAGTTCTTAAGAAAGCTACTAAAGTCCCAGTAATTGCCCTTAGGTTGTAAATGACATATATGATTCACACCCTTGCTTTTTGATCAACTTTAAGTAACGGTTTAATTATTGCAAGTTAAGACTTATGGTTGGTTTTTAATTAGGGACATGGTAGTTGGTTTTTAATTTGGGAAATGGTCAAACAATTATATTTTATTGTGGTTCTGATGTAGTATTAAGTTTGAGTCAGTACAGAAGTTGCTCCAGAAATTTGAGTCAACATAGAAGTTTACGACAATATAAAGTTTTTGTTTATATAAATAATTGGAACCAAACGAGAAAACTTGATATAGAAAGTTGAAATTTTCATAGGTTGAATTTATTAAGAACTTGACAACTTAAAAAATTAATTTATGTAAAGGAAAGTATTAAAAGTAAAAAAACAACAAATGTTATAGTATTTAAGACCAAATTATATATTTGTCCTATAATTTTGAGAGGGATTGGTTACATACAATTCAATATATGTCTAATTTCTCTTTATTAATACACTACTAGAAAATTTAAATTTTTTTACAAAATAATTTTGTGGTTAATTTTAAAATTAATAGTTATTTTGTAGCTAATTTCTAATAAAAATAATTAGCTACAAATTACTATAATATTGAATGATAGCATGAAATAAGTAGCAAATTAGCTAAGAAAATAATCTTAGTTAATTTGTAGTAAATTTTTTAAAATTTGTAGTTATTTCCTAGCTAATTTGTAGTAATAAGAAGTATAAATGAATATAACTTCAATTTAGCTAGAAAAAATAATATTCTAGTTAATTAATAGTTCATTAATTAAGATTTAGCTACTAATTTAAATGGTAATTAAAATTAGTAGCAAAATCAAAAAATTCTTATAGTGATATATATAGAAAAAACTTCTTTTCTAAAAAATTTAGTCTCACTGTATTATATATGTTTTGTTTAAAATAGATTGCTTCTTTATTATAAAAAAATTAGGATGAAAAGACCGTATCCTATAGTAGGAAAAGCCTTCAGATTTAGAGATAATGTATAAAGAATTTAGACAAGTGAAATATTTTGAAACATCAATTTGTGAGATACAAAACTTTGTCTGACAAGTCTTACTTCACCAAGTAAATCCTTGGGGTTGACTTAATTTCTTCTTTTAACTTGAAAGATTTATAAAGAGCAGCAATATGTAGATAACATTAAAGTAAAATTCATCCATGTGTAATCATATATAAAAGAATAAACTAAGTAAAATATCTTGATTTCTTTTTATCTATTTATTAATTATTTATTTTAAGTTCTTTAAAAATTTCATAGAAAATTTTAAATTTTATTTATATATTCTCGCACAAATTTTGTTTTGTATAAAAAACTAAATATTTCTTTCAATTTTTTTTTTAAAAAAAATTTACAGATAAATTTTCCAATTAATTTGATTTAGTAATAAACAAATATATAGAAATCATAAAAAATACTATAATATATATGACTTTTAGTAACATTTAAAAAATATTAAAAAAATATAAAAAATATTAACTATTAGTTTTGGTATTATTTTAATAATTATTGTATTTGAGTCATGTTGTAAAATATTATTAGTAACATTTTATATTTAATAAATATTAAAGATATAAAAAATATTACTAAAAGAAATATCAGTAATATTTTTATAATAAATATTACTAAATATGATAAATATTGAAATGCAAAAAATGTTATTAATAAAATAAAAAATATTTTATAATATCTTTAAAAAAAATTAATTAAAAATAATACTTACTCAAAACACCTCACATATTTCTTCGAGGTGTATACACTTTAACTCTCAAGTAAACAAGGAGAATATATAAGGACACTAATTCTCTAGGAGATATGCTTCTAATAATATGATGTTATGGAAATAATTTGTATATAGCAAACAGAGAAGCTCGGAATTTATAGACTTTAATTTTACTCCTACCCCTCCAACAAGCTACGAAGAAATTGATTTTCTTCAAACCAATATTTGTTTATAGCTTAATCTAATTAATCGCGACACTTTAACCTTTATTTTTAAAATGCTTATATATGCTTTTGGTTTATGAAAATATGAATTTGTTTGGTTTTAGTAAGATTATTAACATTTTTTTAGTATTATTTTTTAGTTATTATTATTAATTTTAGTTAATTTAGTAAAGATAATTAAGGTAATAAAAAATATTTTAAATTAAGATAATTAGATTATTTATATGTGTTATAATTGAAAGTAAAAGAAATTATGAATAGATTGAGTTAAATAACACAATTTCTATTCTCCTTTTTAAATGGTAAAGGTGAATTGCTTAAAGATAATATAAATAATAAAAAATAAAAGATAAATTGTAGATAAAATGTGATATTCATGGGATATTTATGATATCTCTAACAGTAATTCACTTAATTAATTAATTTAGTAAATTAATATATTTATTATTTTATATAAATAAGATAATTACATATAATTTAATTTTATAATTTATTTTTTAATATATTATTATCAGAAATTTTATTACATAATATTATTCTTAATTTTCAATTCACTAATTTATTTTTAAAATTTTATTTTGTAAAAAAATTATAATTTATTTTAAATTTTTAATTTAATTTTAATATATTATTTTCAAAAAAATAATAATATTTAATTTATAAATAGAAATAAAATGAAGTAAATTAAAAGAAAAAGTACTTAAAAATATCGAACATATGTGTAAAGATAAAAGGACCAAAGACAAATTGTTTGGTTAGTTATCTTACTAATATATGAAATATATATTCAAAAAGAAAAAAATAGAAATATTACTGAGAATGTATAATTGATATGAAATATAACTCAAAAGAAGGAACAGTGATAATATTAAAAATGTATAATTGAGGAAGTGGAAAAATTACAAATTAATCTTAATATAGTATTTTGAGAACATATCATTTAGAAAATGAAAAGACTTTTAAGTATTTATTTATTGTTTTTTCTAAGTTTAGTGTATATTTATTTATTACCTTTTCTAACTTGTGTGTGCACACGTGTGGGTGTGTGAGTGGGATGCACGTGTGCATGCTTACATGTGTGTATGCATGTATGTGTGCATATGGGCGTGTGTGTTTGTGAGTGTGTGAGTCGTGTGGGTTAATATGTGTGTGGATGTGTGGGTGTATGTGCTCCCTTATTTTTTACAACAATTTGTTACCTTCCAATGATCCTCTTAAATGTTGAAAAAATGATGTGTAAAGACTCTCATGTTGACTGCATTTGTAACAAACGTGGAAGAGTGTTAAAGATATTAATTTATTTTATATAAATAGAAAAGTATAACATAATCTCATGACTAGAAGATAAATTGTATAAATAGATAACAAAAAAAATAAAAGATAAACGGTAGATAAATTGTGATATTCATAATTTTCTAATAAGATATTTATAAATATCTTATCAGATATTTATAATATCTTAATGAGATATTTATGATATCTCCAACAGTAATTCAACTAATTAACTAATTAATTAATTAATTAATTTAGTAGAATTAATGTATTTATTATTTTATATAAATAAGATAATTACATATAATTTAATTTTATAATTTACTTTTTAATATATTATTATAAGTAATTTTATTGTATAATATTATTCTTAATTTTCAATTCACTAATTTATTTTTAACATTTTATTTTTTAAACAAATTATAATTTATTTAAATTTTTTTAATTTAATTTTAATATATTATTTTTTAATTTCAATTTATTTTGACTATTTGTAATATAATTTACTTTTAATATATTATATTTCAATTTATTTTTTCCTTTAAAAATAAAATGACATCTTGAGATATATTTTAAAAAATAAATTATATTAAAATAAGTTAAAATTAATATATTAAAATTACATTATATATTCTTTTTACAAAGTACAATGTTAAAAGTGGATTAGTAAATTGAAAACAAGAATAATATTAAAAAAATAAATTACTGTTTATAATATATTAAAGAATAAATTATAAATGTAAATTATATATAATTATATTATTTATATAAAATAATAAATACATTAATTAATAGAATTGAGCACCTAGAAATAATTTAATTATCTTAATTTAAAATATATTTTTACCTTAATTATTTCAATTAATATTATTTATTTTCTTAATCATGTGAGCACTAAATTAATTAGAGTTAATGATAAGAATTAAAAAAAATACTAAAAAAAAATTTAGGATTTAAAAATGATAAAAATTTGCTAGTACTAAAACAGAATTATATTACTCAGATTTAAAATGTATTTAAACTTTTTAAAAATAACAAGAGAAAGGAAAGCCATATGTAAATATTACTTTTATTAAATAACTTGTTTGTATTATTACTTCAAGTGAAAATAATAAAGAAAATAATAATACTTAATGAAATGAATTTACTGATATTTTCTATTTGAGTTTTAGTTAATTCAACTAAAAGTTAAATCGTGTTGTAGACGGTGTAGAACTATGTTGACTTCCACAAATAGATAGTCCAATTTTTATGTGTGGATAAATGTGATTAATAACAATTAATCATACTTAAATTCACTAAGTAATTTAGAAATAATTCTGACACTTTGAAGTAAAATTATTATTTTATTTTGTTGAAGGAACCATTATGAGGAGCAACACTGGAATAAAGATATATACTGTGCAATCTTAAACATCCATAAATTTACCAAAATATCCTTAATACTGATATTCTAAACTTAGTCTTACAAGTTCATTTTAAATCTCTTATTCTTGCTTCGTAATCAAGACATTCTCATTTCTCTTTTTTCCTTCTGCCTTAAACCATATTGGCCACCTGAAACGTTCATTTTTGAGTGTCAAACCTCTGTTTCTTGTGAACATCTTGAGCTTTTAATGCGTATCAAAGTCATTTGCTCTTAAGATTTTTTATTTTCTTTAAGTTCTAATCAAGGAATAATCTTTATTTTTTTATTTTCTTCTCTCATCCCAATCGTATGAAGATTCTCCTTTATCCCTCTCCATTTTGTTTTAAAAAGCTTGATTCTTTTCCTAAATGGTATGATTCTTGTGATGTTTGGAGATTAGAAGATTAAAGTTGTAATTTTCTTGGATTTCCTTTAGGGAGTGAAAAATGAAGACATAATAATTCATTGAGATATGATTGAGTTATGTGCTTTGTGCTTGCTTTTTTATTGTTTTGGGGAACCTAAGAGTTTTGTCTTTGAATGCTTTGTTGCAAAAATGTGTGAATTTTTATGGATAAGTTTATTTTTTTCTTTTCATATTTAAGTCTTGTTATTTTGTGATAGGCTAATCTTTGGCTGATTTTTACTATGATTACATTTCTATGATTTTTACTATGATTACATTTCTATGATTTTTTTAAGCTTGGATATTGGTTATATATGGTTTGATTTGTGAAATATAATCAGTTACAATTTGAAAGTTTGCTATTTAAACATGTGTCGACTTGAGATTTTGATAAAAGAGACACATGGAGCTCTTTGAAATTTTCATGTTATTGTTTGACGAAATATAATTGATTACAATTTGAAAGCTTGCTATTTAGACATGTGTCTACTTGAGATTTTGATAAAAGAGGCACTTTGAGCTCTTTGAAATTTTCATGCTATTGTTTGAGGAAATATAATCGGTTACAATTTGAAAGCTTGCTATTTAGACATGTGTCTACTTGAGATTTTGATAAAAGAGACATGTGGAGCTCTTTGAAATTTTCATGCTATTGTTTGAGGAAATATAATCGATTACAATTTGAAAGCTTGCTATTTAGACATGTTTCTACTTGAGATTTTGATGAAAGAGACACGTGGAACTCTTTGAAAATTTCATGCTATCTATGAGACCCCAAAACTGTTTGGGACTAAGTCTTCACCAAGTCTCTACGAGACCCAACATAACCTGTGTCAAAGAGGAAATCATGGCGGGTAGTGAAGTCAGTTCCCAATATCAAGGAGAAAATCATGGGATAGTGGATCCCAATATCAAGAAGAAAATCATGGGATAACGATCCCAATATCAAGGAAAAAATCATGGGATTATGGAGGCTACCAAACTAGACCAGTCTGAAGTCTATACATTTGCAGAAGGAAAAAAGCGGAAAAATCTTGAGAGAAAAAAAGAGGAAAGGTCGAAACTTTGAGAGCAAGAAAGAAGAGGAAACTGACAATAGCTCGAGAGAAGCCGAACATGAAGCCTAGAGTAGGACACAGAAATGGAAGAAAGTACTAGACAAAAGGAAGGAAGCACCGGACTCCTCTCGATACCAAGCTAGTAAAATAAATGCATGAATATACCCCTAGAATGAAGCCTTAGGAAGCTCCCTCCTCCTTTCTGGACAAGACTGAAACCAAACTGCCCTCTTTTCCTCACCCTTCCAATATCTTTTGGCACCAGGCCGAGATCATCTCGACCTTAGTCTGGGCACCAGCCTCGTCCTCTTTTGACATAAATATGGCCAGACTAGCTGTGTTCACAATCACTTCACTGATGAAGGATTCCTTGAAAAGTTAAGGCTTACTAACCCTTTTAAAAATTCACCGCTCCCCTCCAATCCACACTTTTTTACCACTTATGAAGGATTCCTCCAAAAGTTAAGTATTAGTAACCATTTTAAAAATTCAAAATAACCCTTTCCCCTCCAATATGCATTTTTTTATCTTACAAGCCATAACCATGTGGACTTTGACTCCTCTAACAACAGAGGTATATAGGCACAAGAGATACACTCCTATTAAGTCATGAATCCCAAAAAATCCAAAAAGACTCTATCTCTACCCTTGCCACTCCATGATCCATATCTAGGAAAATATGACCCAAATTTGAACATCATCCCCACTTCCTCACAGCTAGCTAAGGGTAATTATCAGGTGATAGGCGTGCTGGGACACCATGTGTCCCTAACGGTTAACTAACTCTCGAACCCATACCTTTGATTTCAAGACCAGCCTTTCCTCAGGTTTCCTTGTGTTCCTTGAAAAATGCTGGTAACGGCTCTGAGTGGCCGAGTCGGTTTCGGCCATCTTACAATTTGAAAGCTTGCTACTTAGACATGTGTCTACTTGAGATTTTGATAAAAGACACATGGAGCTCTTTGAAATTTTCATGCTATTGTTGAGGAAATATAATTGGTTACAATTTGAAAACTTGCTATTTAGACACGTGTCTACTTAAAATTTTGATAAAAAAACACGTGGAACTCTTTGAAATTTTCATGCTATTGTTTGATGAGAAAAAAAATGTTCATAAGACTTCTTCATAAAATTGAGGAATAAAAGAAGTTGTAAAAGCACTTCGTTGCAGTTCCATATCTATTGCAGGAGTACAACTACATTAAAGATTTCTAACAACAAAGTTCTAACTCTAAGAGAACACAAAACCAAAAAGATCCAGAGAATTTGGTAGCCTTTTTATATGATATTTTAAACTTAGTCATCACATTTTACTTTCTTGTTGGTGATATTTTAAATTATTACATTAAGCACTATACGTCACGTATTTGATATTTAGGTTATTTTTCATTGTCTAAATCATTTTTTTATAATGGTATTTCTATACTTTATTTAACATTATATCTCTGATGAAATTTTTTTTTACGATGATATGTGTATTATAATAATTATTTTACAATTTGTTTAATGTATATATTAATAGTACACAAATATTCCTTAATTAATAGACAAATTTCAAGTTTAACCATTTGTCTACCAATAAGAAATGTAGACGAGATATATAGTTGAAGTACTTATCCTCAGAATTGGTAATGACCAGTACACATTTCTAATTGATTTTTAATTAATCTAAAAAAATCACAATGGTCAAATCTTTAAGAGTTTAAGAGTTTTGGGACAAAATAAGTGAAGCATCCTAAAAATAAGTAAAATGATGTAGAGGAGTATGCAAAAGAAGAAATTTAATAAAGTATTGTATATATTATAAAGCATACTTATAACTATACTAGAAGCGGTCTTTAACAACAATAAATTAGGAATGGTTAATTAAAATTGTCCATAAGATAAATTAATGGCCTCAATTACGTTAAACATTAATATTTTATGGCCATTTTTAAATTGCCAACATGTATAACACCTTACAAATATTTCGCGGTAGGCTAATTCCATTTAAGTCCTCCACCCACCTCTTGTCTTTTCATTTTCTCACCAAAGTATTTTCCCCTTTCAAGCCCCCCAAAAGATACGTCCAAAAACATACATGCCTTATAACGCATTAAAATTCCAAAATTCAAAATATCACAAGTTCATTACTATACCTGTGAACTAAAGTTCGGATAGTAAGGGTTCTCGATTATCTCTCCTAAGACCCTCGCTGAGACCTCTTTCTCATCCCATCTTCAGTGCTTTTTCATTAATTCCTTTTGCTAGGATTCCTCTGTCAAGCCTCCACTTCCAATGTTAACATGACTTAGTAGTTTAAAATGTTTGGATTCTAGTATTCCCAAGCTTCTCAAAGTTAATAGGGTAACTCTTCATATCTTCTTTCTTTGTGTTCTCAAATTAATTCTCAGAAGCTTCTTTTAATGGTTCTCAAAAATAATCATTTCACATTATGCAATACCTTTGTTATTGGTTCTTCTAATAGTAGCTCATGTTTTTGCTTGGGTGAATTTTCTCTTCACTCATCCTTCTTAACTTCAAACTAATTTTCTTATTTATATCTCTTATCAGTGTATGTTTATTGGATTTATTATAGATATATTTGATTTATAGATTAGTTACCAAAAAAACAACCACAATAAAAGATAAATGGTTACCAAAGGAAAATGTTGGTGATTTGTGAAACCTAATTTCCTAGGAAATTTTTAGATACTATTTAATGTTTCCAATCTTGATTTAATAGGTTTTGATAAATCTCACAATATTTACAATTTGAATTAGTGTGGAACATTAGTGGTTAGATAAAAATTCTCAAAAATTATTTAAAATCCTAGAAATATTATTTATGATGATTTATGATCCTACAAATTATAATTTTAACATCCACAGATAACATTTCTTTTTTAGTAATTATCATGTTCTAAATTCTAAAATATTGAGAAAAAAATACTCATCCAATATGTCGAGAATACTAAAATACCTTCAAAATCTATCGACTTATTCTACATTCTTCTAATATTCATTCTTAAAAAAAAAATTATGTAATTTATTTTACGAGGGATAGTGGATTTAAAAAAAAATTGCTTATAAAATGTTTTCAAGAAATAATATCTTGAAATTAACTTTTCTTCTGTAAAGAAATGCTAGTAATATATTTTTTAATGAATAAAATTTATGAATAATCTACTAAATACTACAACATTACTTATTTAATAATTTTTATTAACTATTTAGTAAAATTAACCTAAAATGTACTTAATAATAAAAAAATATACCAAAAAGAGAATATAAGAAAACGTGTGAGTCATATTTTTATTTTCCCCTTATAACAATCCCATTACTATCAACTCATGCCGTGAAATTAGAAATTATACCCATTGACAAATGAATGAATAAAAGGTGAATTCTTAATTCTTGAATCCAACTCTACTATAAGTTTATTATTAGTTAAAATATATTTTTTATATAACAAAGCAAAAAGTTTTGAAGTAATTTTTTTCTCCAACAATAAAGATAGTTTGTTTTATTTTTTTTAGAAAGTCATTAAATACATAATGAATTCTAAATACACATTTTATACCATATGTAATGTTGTATGATTTTAGTGAAAAAATATAATAATTAATAGAATTTAATAATATTTAAAATGAGTGTTTATGTTTTATTTTTTTAATTTTATTAAATAAAAAATTTTATTTATAAAATATTAAAAATAATATTTATTAAGTATAAAATATTTGTGTATTATATGAGTCTACCTAATAAAAAGTGAGATTAGCAAATTTTTTTTTCAAACTTAAAAGGAGAAGTTTAGTCGAACACTCTTCAAATTTTAATTTTTTTAGGTGTAAATATTTGAAAAAAAAGAACTTGTAAATAAGATTTTTAGAGTAGTTTCTCATATGCGAAACTTTTAAGTTATGATAGAATCTTGTTTCTCACTTTTTGAACTTCTTTGTACCAAAATATTTCAACAATGTACATAATCTTTAGCCGGCGATGCAATATTATATATATATATATATATATATATATATATATATATATATATATATATATATATATATATATATATATATATATTTCTCACTTTTTGAACTTCTTTGTACCAAAACATTTCAACAATGTACATAATCTTTAGCCGGCGATGCAATATTATATATTGAAAAAAACTATGAAGTTGCATTCGATATCACGTATAGGTGTATTATAGTAACGTTGTTTTCATAAAAAGTTTCTCTTTTGATTTCTTTAGACACTTTTTAGCATGGTTTTAAGAATATTTCTCAAGCATAAAAATATTTTTGAAAATGCTATTTTGTGAATTGTAAAGTATATATTAAGCTTGTTTGTAAAAATAATTTTTTTAGGAATAAGTATATTATTTTAAAAAATTGAGTAATTATGAAAATTTTGAAAAATGTGGAATCTCATTTTTAGAAAATTGGTTTAATTGGAAAGGAAAGATTTTGAAAATGCTAAATTGTGAATTGTAAGGTATATATTAAGCTTGTTTGTAGGAATAAGTATATTATTTTAAAAAATTGAGTAATTATGAAAATTTTGAAAAATGTGGAATCTCATTTTTAGAAAATTGGTTTAATTGGAAAGGAAAGATTTTTAGCATTAACATATGTTGTTATCAATGCTTTTTAAAATCAAACCGAACACTATCGGTGAAGGCCTCAGTTCAGAAGTTTAGTAAGGTTGAAGCTTGTTGAATCAATGATTAAATATATATTTAAATTTTATATAATATATTAATAAAGTAATATATATAATTAAATAATTAAAATGATAATATATTCAAGTTTAACTGGATAATGTTAAACATATTATTCATAATTTTATAAAGATATTTTGTATTAAATAACTTATTTAACTATATTTCAATGTTATATAAAAACTTTTAGTTATAATACAAATAATTTCTATTATTTTGAATTAAGACAAATATTATACAACGCAATGCACAGGGAGAATACTACTTGTATGGCCTACATTTTTGGGTCTAACTAGAGCATGTAGGATTGGTTTTTTTCAAGCAATTAATTTCCATGTGCTATTGTAAATATTTGTCTTATCTAAAACTTCATTCTCTTCATAATTTTCTATAAACATTTAATTTTATTAATTCAACTGTTAATTTGATAGTTCTTTAGTAGATTTGGTATATAAAACTTTATATAATATATACAATTATTTGATATTTTATCAATCCGCTTTATTTGAATATACAATAAAAATTTTAAAATATAAGAAAATGTTGATTATAAGATTGCTTATATGAAAATGTTAGATATATAAATTTTGTATTTTATAAAAAGTGATAAAGAAGAGTAATTCCACAGAGAGATATTCAAACCTTAAATATTAGAGAAGGCTTTGTTCAAATTATAAACTTCCAAGAAAAGTCCATATTTTCAACATAAATATTGCGAGAGCATTGCTATTGATGCTTTATGCATTTTAGAATGCACTAAAGGATAAGCGCACCTGTTGTAGCTATCCACACTCCGTTCCTATATGGACTACATATTTAGTATTTTCCAATCTATTTTTCGTTATTTTGAATGCCACAAATCGTAGCTTGGCAACATTTCTATGGTTCATTTGTGGAGTCTAACATGCTAATGATAGTTTGTCTAATTATATATCTTTTAACAAAATGATGTAAAAAATACTTTTATTTAGAACTCCATATGGACCCTTTTCTGTCTGCAAGTGATTTTGATCGTTTGTTATAATACCAGACAATAAATATGAATATAAAAGTTTAAAATAGGGTACAAAAAAGTGCAGCTGAAATCTCAAGTTTTGACTCTGGAGTTTGATTTATTATAGAAAAGTGCTTACATGTACTCACCCCACGCGTAACTAAGCAATGCTCAAGTTCCTAACAATAACAAGAAGAGAGACTGCATTGTGCAAAGAAACTATTAGTTTAATCTAAATTGAGCAAACAAGATGGCATTAAGCAATTTGATCTAAAGATACATTTAGACTCTCTAATGAGCCTAATTATTTATCATCAAATTTCACTAACCACTCTTACTTTTCATTGTTATTATCCCCTCAAGAATGGGATAACTGAGAACCATTACATAAGTGACCAGGAAAAGTTGACCAAACATTTTTTCAAAATCTTTCACATTGAATAGTCTCCATAAACCACCAAAGAAGCTAACAATGTTGGCTATGAGCAATAGAACCAATGGAGCCATGAACATAGCTGCACCTTGGAAATCGAACCTACCCTGCTCATATTTCTTGAGCTTCTCTTTGTCAATGGCCTTGTTTGACAAGTTGAATTTTACCTTGTTCAACCCCAACCACTTCTTGATTCCATCTATAATTGCAAATACGCTGGTGACTGACTTCAGAATCCAAATTCTTTGTTCATCCCACCACATTGCCACAGAGCCATCCCCAGAAAGAACTTCAATCAAATGCTGAATCTGAGTGGATACATACACAAATGCAAACACTGCAAACCAAGGGTCTGTCACCTGTGATAACATAAATAAATCAAATCATGTTAAATTCATGTCAGGAATTTTTTTTTTACTTAATTATATATCACATCCTAAATAAAAAAATAAAAAGAGTAAAGAGTAAATAGTATATGCAGTGATTGAAGATGTATACCATTGTATATAATAACAAGAATAAATTGTAGAATGTGAGTAGTAAAATGTTTTTATAGGAAATTAACCTTTGGAAAGACAGAGATTCCTTTGAGGAAGCATAGTTGAGGTACAATGCCATAAAGGATGAAGACAATAGCATAGAGGGATGACATAGTCATAAAGCAATAAGTGAAGGTATGAATTATGGACATTCTTGAAAATCCATAAGTGAAAGGGCTGTATTTGGAGACACCAAGCAAGCAAAGTTCAGACAACCACTTGACCAACTGAAGCATGCCTTCCTTGATGTCAGTGGGGGCACACCCTAGAAAACATGGTGTTTTTGGGTAAAGATAAGCTGATCTCCATCCTCTGCAGTGCAGAAGATAGCCAGTAATAGTACTCTCTAGTAAGATGCCATATGAGAATCCCACCTGAAGGTACCAACCAACCACACAAATAATTTAAGATCTATTGAATACCAAATATGCTATACATGTTGCTATATGCATATTATAAACACTTGCCTCTGTACCCCAATTTGTGCCTGTCTCATAGGAACAAGAGGTCACTACTTGAGCTTCTCTTAACTTTTCATCTCTTGAAATATTCTTTTTGGTACTTTTCTGTCCACGGATTTCCTTCAGTGATTCAATGTACGCGCTAGACTTGCCAAAGTACTTTTGTGCATCTAGCAGATAGTCATCTACAATCATAGATTAAAAATACAACACAAACTGGTGAATCAGATAGGATTTCTACAAGGATATTTGTAACATCCATATTAATAGTTGAAATTTCTACAAGGATATTTCAACATGATTTAATTTACAAGGAAGACCATGGTACTATTTGAATAAACTTAATTATAAACATGTATTTTTTATTATCTTAATTATTTTAATTAATATTCTTTATTTTTATTAATCACGTGAACACTAAACCAACTTTATATCAAGAATTTAAAACTAACAAAAAAAAATCTTATAAAAATTAAAATTAGATAGAATCATATCTTCAAAGACTTCAAACATATTTAAGGAGAATAACTATCTTCAAAGTTGATTTCATCTGACTACCCTAAATATTAACATACTCTCAAAGTCCAAGGATTATTACAAACATTTGTCAAAGATACAAGATAAAAAATATATAGCGTAAAATCAAAAGAGAAAAGATAGTTTGTTTTTTTTTTTTACTTGGACTTATCTCGAGAATGCAATTTCAACAATCAGAAATAGTAATATAATATTAATTTCAATTAGAAAATAAAATGAATTAAACCTGTTCAATATGTTACAAAGGAAAAACAGGCAGAAGCTATGTAATATGAACAATAAAATTGTATTGAGGTCATGCATACCTTTTTGGTTTGGACTTCCAAATAGTAAGGCAGTTCTACTCAAGTAATTGCCGGTGCCAGAAAGACCAGGACCTCTTAGTCCATCCATGCCTTGCCACATTGTCTAAAAGAAATTACTATGTCAAATAAAACAGACAAGAAGTGGTGAAAGGAAATTAAAAAATAAAGGGCCTAATGATTTGTATGATTTACCTTAAAGGCAGTCCTAGATTGATTATCATAGATGTCTTTTTTGCTAAGGTTGTGAAACATTTGAGGGAATTGGACAAATGCAATATATTTAGAGGTTTCAGGATCAAGAAAGAAGCACATGGCTTGTTTGGCAGAGGTTGGATCATTGCAATACATATCACAATCCACTGCTAGAACATAGGGTCCGTTACTCATTAAACCCGACACTCTCAGCTGCAACACAATTTATGAAGATTAAGCAAGAAACTCATAAAATAGAGGAGAAAAAGAGTTCAAAATAAATTCAAATAGTACACACCAATGTGTTGAGGGCTCCTCCTTTGAATTTGTGAGGAAGGGATGGCCTTCTCTCGCGAGACACGTAAACAACAAGTGGCATTTCCGGTTGGTCGCTTATAATCTGATTACACATAACAAAACGTTCATGACTTTTGTTTAATCATTATTTACTTCAATAATAGTTTATTTATAAATTTAACTGATTCACTCAACCAATCAAATCATAACTAGAGATCTTGTTGATTCAATCTTTAAGTCAAAATTTAAAATATTGACAAATAAGAACTATTAATTAAAATTAGTAAAGAAGACATACATCAACTGAGATTATTTTTTAAATAATTTATATTGGAATTAAATTATCCAACAAATCTTTGTTAGTTTTTTTTTTCATATGGTATGTCCGATAAAATTAATTTATAAGCTAGTTAAATCTTATAAGTTATAAACTAGAAATTGAAAAACTAAAAATTTATAATTTAGTGAATTGAGTGGAAAGTGTTTAATAAAATTAATTAATAAATTAGTTGATAAATATAAAATGACATAAAAATATATACTAGTTAGTTATTTAATTTTTAAATTGTTAAAAAAGAGGAGACTACTGCATCTCGTTCTTATTATAAAAAAACATTAAAAAGAAGACAGGTTGCCCTGTCCTACAGAGAGATTTTCAAAAAATTAATAAAAATAAAAATAAAAAACAAAAAATATTAATAACCTATAAACTGCCTTATGTTCGTAAGTTAGTTAAAATAACTTATAAAATAAATTAAAAACTACAAGTGGGAGACAAACTTATAAATTAGATAAAGAATGTTGTAAATGATTAGATTTACTTCTCAAACACACATCGAGGAAACATATCATATAAATGATCTGGCTTGAGGAGACCGATAAAAATATCATTCATTAGGGTACTGCAATGCCTATCAAAGTATATTGGCTCCCATTTAAAACATACAGTATCAAAACAAAATAATAATAATAATAATAATAAAATAATAATAATAATAATAATAATAATAATAATAATAATAATTATAATAATTATAATAATAATAATAATAATAATAATAATAATAATAATAATAATAATAATAATAAAAATAAAAAAAAAAAAAAATAGAGATTGTATAACAGAAAAAAATATTTAGAGAAAATACATGAAAATACGATGATTTAAAATTTAAAATTTAAACTAATAAGAAATATATACTTTAAAGGGCTCATTAGAGGCAGGTATAAAATGAAAAATATTATGAGTCAATTATATATAAAAAAAAGTATATTAATTGCATCTTTAACATATAAAATTTTAAAATTTAAACAAAAATAAAAATTTAATAATTAAATGATTGAAAGTCACTATATAATAATATTAAATTAGATTTAAATGATGCTAGAGAGTGCTCTAGATTACGGAATTTTTAATTAACGATTATAATTATGTAGTTTTATCTTGAACTTGACTCTTGAGAATAGGAGAGGCAAATCTGTTATTATGAAAAAGGATTTGAAAATAGAAAATCGATGTAATGGTAAGTACTAAGTAAGTAGCGAACTTAGTAAGTGAGACACAAATTAATCTTTTTTTTTATTCATAGTACCATTGACCTAATCAGTCAACGATATGCATACCTCAATACGAGGAGGTCTGTCATTCACGATGCGACGATTTTTAGGGTCTGAACCAAATTTGTCGATATTTTTCTGCATTTTCTCGTATCTTTCCTGTAAATTGTAAAAACAGGACGTGAGCACAAAATCACTAACTGGAGTAGAGTAGCTCAGACTGAAATTAAATTACAAAAAGTAGAATAAAATATTATAATTTCATATCTAAAGAGAATTATTGGAGCTCATGATTTTGGTTAAGAAAAGAAAATATGTAAACAAGTCACAGCAATGAATATTAAGATTTTAGCTTAAAATCAATAAATAAATTTGTAAAAAAAAAAAAAAAGCTACACTTTAAGAATTGAAGTAAATAATGTAGAAACTTTTCAACATCTTTCTTTCCATGTAAGCCTATCAAAATGGTTAAGATAACTACTAAAAGATAATTAACTAAGATAAGTTTTAAACTATAAAATTAGGTTAAATTTTAACTTAAAATCAATAGATAATTAAGAACATACAACAAATATATAAATCTTGGATTCCAAATATTGAAGTAGGGATTGTGAGACTTTCCAATATATTGAGTATTTGATATTAAACAATATAGATGGAAGAAGTGAGGTAAACCTTGATGAGTTGTCTGTGTGAGAGGAATCCGTCATCGCGAAGAATGTGTTGATCCTCATACATGGGAGAGAAGAAGACCTTGGGACACCTGGACTTGATCCCATACTTCGTGCAGAAAGGGACCCACTCCTTGGCGAATTGAGCCGCCTCTCTGATACCGTACAGAGTGACAGCGCAACCGCCATCGTCGGAGAGATAGACGGCGAGCTTATCGGCGGGGTAATCCATGGAAATGGCGGAGACAATAGTGTCCATGACCTCCCCGGTGGGCTCCTTGTCGGGGTCCAGCGTGCACACGAAGATGTCCAGTCCCGGCAGGTTGTCCCCACCGGGCAGCTTCTCCGGCATGACGGTCCTCGACACCGGCCTCCACCGGAAGGCTTGGTTGAAGAACCACAGCACCGCCAGAAGCAGCTCCGCTATGGTCATCAGAAGCCATGGCGCTGAGAATATGAAATGGCTTATACGGTAGTAACAGATTGACAACACTGCCACTAAGTGAAGGAGTATGTGTAGTCTGCTCAGTGCCAACCATGACTGAACCGTTTCTACGTGGTAACTAAACCTTGCCATCTTTTCTTTCCGCTTCTATTCTCCCACTGCCCTCATTCATTATATACACATAATATATTTTAGGCCAAATAGATTTACGTGTGGTATTGTCATTTTGAATCGATTTTGGCGTGGGCACAGCATAAGGATTATTTTTAAAGTCCTCGCGTATCTCGTTTTGGCATTATTTTATATGTCAGTGACAAATGTGGCTGCCGCGTGGGTTATTTTTTTTTTATATATAGCTTTAGTTGACGGCTGTTTATCATAGTAGTATCATACTATCTGTCCTTATTTTATTATCTTATCGTTGTTATGTTATATATTCTTCAAACAAAATATATTCACAGTATAATAATTTTTTTTACGATGTAAAGAAAGATGTTTAAATGGATTTTGATTTTGCTATATAAGTTAATGTTAATTATATTTACATCTTTCTTAATTAAAGCTTTCGTGTCTTGCATTGATACGTAACCTAAAATTAACTTGAAGTAACACAACTGAACCCCTAGAGTTGGGTGAGATTACCATAGTAGGTGATCTATCTACTTTTAAATAGGAGCGGTATAAATGGGTATAAAGGTTCATAAGAGCCTGCAAATTATATAGTCTTAAATTTATAGGTTCACATAGTTAGGCATACGGACTAATGTGCGGTCATGAAATAAGAATAAATAAATAAATAAAAATTATTTTAATAATAAATTTTACTGTTTAACTTAATCTTGAGGAGAACAAATTACATTTTCTAAAATAAAACATAATCATCAACCCAACTACTTTAAGTATAAAATATTTTTTTGTTAATTAATCAAATATATCAACCAAAATAAACCGAAAATCTTACGAACTAAAATGCATAAATCAAATAAGTCTTATAAATCAAATACATAATTTAAAATACATAATCTTCAATTTTTCTTGTTTGGAATTCTATATTTCTATTTCTCAATTTACTAAATTAACTCACCTCTACTACATTATTTTTTAATTAATGTATTTATTAAAAGTATGGGATTAGGCTTGCAAGCCTAAGGGTAAATCTGCCTAAACCGTGGACAAAATAGACTAGATTAAAAAGTTCACATTTTAAACGGCTACAAATTTTAAGCTCACAGCACATGTGGCTTGTGATTTAAATGGATAGTATGTGGTCCTTACGCCGAATGCCCAGTTATAAATTATCCATTTAATCTATCTATCACTAAATTTATTAAATTTCCATTAAAAAATATTAATGGATTTGTACCATTTTTGTACCGATTTTTTCTTCAATTCGCTAAAGACAAATTGCAAATTTTTGTAAATTAAGAGTAAAATTTGTGAAAACAAATTTGAGAGCAAAATTCACAATATTATAAAATTTTGGATTTGATTCCTTTAAATGGTGAGATTTACTTTAAAAATAAAATGTAATAATAATCGTTGATTAGAAAATTATTAATTGAAAATTGTGATAAAACTAAAATTATATATAAATAAATATAAAATTAATTATAATCTTTTAACGGTTAATTTTTAATTAATGATTATTATTATAGTGCAATTCTTTCACTATAGAGCCAAATAGCAGAGCAATAATGCAAGAGTTGTATTGAACTTTACCATTGGAAACAGAGGAATTCCTTTGAAGAAGCTTAGTGGAAGAATGAAAGCATATAATGTGAAGGCAACAGCATATTGAACTGTGGATGTGAAGTAGCAAAAGGCAAAGGCGTGCATAATAGGCATTCTTGAAATCCCATAAGTGAAAGGGCTGTATTTGGATACTCCTACCAAGATAAGTTCAGAAGTCCATTTCATCAACTGGAAGTCCATTCAAAGAAACTCTGCAGTGGAGAAGATAACCAGTAACTGTACTCTCCAGTAATATAGCATATGAGAATCCTACCTGTAGCTTTCAATCAATTTTCATTTACAAACTTGTCAATTTTTTCTCCATCTAATCCAACTCTGAATCACCATATGTCAAACTGAGTAAGTACATATACATATATATTACATGTATGAAGAATGTACTTGCCTCATCACCCCAATTTGTGTCTATGTCATAGGAACAAGAGGCCACTGCTTGAGCTTCTTGTAAAATAACATATCTTGGAATGTTCTTTTTGACAATTTGTTGTCCATGGATGGCCCTTAATGATTCAATGTACATGGTAGACTCCAAATTTGCTTGGGGCATTATCATAGCCATCTTCCATTATAAATTAATTAATCAAAATTCACATGTACTAAATCAGAAATCAGATTTTTGGTATGATCACTAGGATTTAGAAAAACAAGAACATATCGTTTTTGTTGAGAAAGTTAAGATATATATGAATAAAATATCACAATATATGAGGTCATTTATATACTGTGTTGATTTACCGTAAGACCACGCCTAGATTGGCTACCATAGATGTCTTTATTGCTAAGGTTGTGAAACATTTGAGGGAATTGGACAAAAGCAACATCTTTGGAGGTTTCAGGATCAAGAAAAAAGCACGTGGCTTGTTTAGCTGAGGATGGATCATTGCTCAACTGTAACCACAATTGATGAAGTGTTTGTTACATTGAATAAGTATATAAGAAATTCATAAATAAAAATAGGAAACAAGATCAAATTCAGAAAATACACACCAATGTCCTTCGTATCTATGAGGAACACTTGGCCTTCTTTCAAACAACCAGTGGCATTTCCGGTTGGTCGTTTATAATATATAAAAGTGATATACGTAACATTAGCTATATTTTAGTATGAATTATAATGTGTCTGATGAGTTCTTGGAGGGACATTTACTTGAGTTAGTATTTCAAGTTTTGCTTGTAATTGGTCCAAGATTTTGGCAACTTCTTAATTAGCAACTCTAACACGAATTCAGCCAAAAAAAAAATGTGTTTTATGCTTTCAATTCTTCAAGAAGTTTATGGTATTCATTTATTTATACCTTTATGTCTTTGTCCTCGACCATTTTCCAACTGTAGCAATTTTTTATGATGAAACTTTGTTTCACAACGTTCTCTGTAGTATAATTGAGGATCGTAGAGTTCCATGTATAGTTTGCTTCATTGTAGGAACAATATACATTGAACAATACATTAGAAACAATACTAATCAAGTGTGACGGCATACATTAGAAGCAAAAACAACACTTAAGGACTTTTCCTTGCTTCACAAGTATCGCGCAAACTCATGTCCATGGAACTTACTACTTTCGCTTGCCACTTTGAGAGCTCATGAAATATTTTGATATATAGTTTGATTATAAATATAATGACATTCGAGTATCTTTTATTTGAGAGTTTGATTATAAAATATTTTATTTTTTTATACCCTTTATTGTAAAGATAATATATTTTTTATGACAAATATTCTATTTCTCTTTTATATTTTTATTTTGAAGATAATAACAATTTTTTAAGACAAATATTCTATTTCTCTTTTTTATCATTTTCACTGCAAAAATAATTGCTTTTTTTTAGATAAAATATTCTAATATCATTTATTTTTCTCTTTTAATAACTCTTAATCGTTATTTTAAATACTATAAATAATTACATTTGAAATCAAATAACTTTAACTTTGAAACACTATGGTCAGTTTAATGGTGGGTATTATGCAGAAAATCTTAATCCCTCGGTCTTTTAGTGAACTATTTCTCCAGGGACTGTGAAAGATGTTCCACTAAAAATATTCTTGTTATTGCTTCGACTTATATTCCCCAAAAAGTAGATCTAGCTCTAATAGCTCCGAATAAATTAAATACATGCATTAAGATACAAAGACTTCTTATTTCACAACAACGAAAACACTTTTTCACTCTTTCATATACTAGGGGATTTCACTTGGAAAAGAAAATGTTCCATACTAATAAATTCGGGTCCACAACTATGAGTTCCAATGTACGAGATCTTGTAGCACTTATCAATGAGGCCATATCGATTAGTATTATACAAAAAAAATTCATTATAGACACTAATATAATTAGATCTGTTATTCATAGACAAACTTGGGATTTGTGATCTCAGGTAAGATTGGTTCAGGATTATGGGATCATTTTTTATCAGATAAGAAGGGCTGTTTCACAAAATGTACTTCTAAGTCTTGATACTTTCATTATATTTTCTTTTTTATTTAAGAGTTTAAATTTTATAATTAAGGGATGTTTAGGCACAACAAGGCACCTGAATTCCACTCAAGGGAACGGAAGAGAATTTTGTGCCATGATTGTTTTGAGGGAGTTGAAGATAGTTGAGCGACACCAACTACTCCATTTTATTCATATTTGAAACAACTAACAAACACAAGAAGAAGCACGAGACCATGTTCGCATCATCATGTTGATGTCATTCATGTCCTCTTCACTTACTTTCAATAAAGGGTTAAATGTTATTATCTAATTTTAAAAATAAAATAAAACGTGACGTGTAAAAAAACCAACTTATTATATTCGGTCACAAGAAATGGTTCAGATAAATCATATGTAATGGTTGTCACAGAAAAAGTGGTCTTAAGCTCCACAAAGTCTCCACCAGGTTCACAATCAATAAAATTACGGTTTCTCTTCGATGAGACAAGCACATTACTATGATTCAGAACACAACCCACCACCCCTCTCGATCCACAGTGAGAAAGAGAATGACTTTTTGTATTTTTTATAAAATAAAATAAGATAATTAGAAAGATAAATTCCTTTCTATTTGTTGAAATGTTCACATATTCTTAATCAAAAAGTTGCTTGTTGTAAGAAAAAATAGACTTGGTTATTCTGAGAAATTTTGAGGCAGAAAAAAAACACATAATTTCTAACCATGGTAGAGTTAAATTTCCTAGTACCAATATAAATAAGTTTATATAAAACAAAGTTAAAATATATTTTATTAATGACTATATAAATGAAATTAAAATTTTGAAGAGTCATAACCCTAATCACACACGAAGTAATTTTTGTGCCAAGACAGGTGCAAAATAACAATAGATTTAATACTAAAGTTTACTTTTTCTCTTGAGTAATACTAGCCAACTCCTATAGCAAAATCTTTTTCTTATACCATTGACATATAATATTGTTTTATTAGGCTAAAAAAAATATCAAATTTAATTTTGGTTTAATTATTTATTTAATTCTTATTTATTTACTCTCTATATTTAAAAATTATCCATTTTAATCTTCTAGGCATCTGTCATTATTTGTTAAATAAAATTACCATAAAATAAAAATTAACAATGTAAAACTGTCACAAATATTTTGCTTGGCATAAAACTACCACAAATTTATGATTTTTTTTAACACCAATTTGTGGTGATTTAAAAATCACTAGAAATTTTGTAGCAACTATACATTGTTATTTTTCATTTTATAGCAGTTTTACTTAATGGAGTGAAAATACATTTAATAGCAGGACTAAAATAATATAAAAAATACTTGTATAAAAACTAAAAATGGACGGTTTTAAAATACTGGGTCCAAAATGTAAAGATAGTGCTAGTATATATGCAAGTATATGGAGCAAAATATTTGTTTTAAAAGCTAATTTCTATAATATATTTTATAAAAAATATATAAATGTCTCGAAACTTAATTCTGAAATATATTAAATATATATTTTTTTAAAAATAAAAATTATTAAAATTTTAACGCATTCCAAAAGTTAATATCCGTAGGTGTTAAAAATTTCAACTTGACAAAAACTAAAGATGAATTAGAGGCGAGTCAAGTAATCACCCTACTTCTAATTCCGTTAAAGCCATTTATACCTTAACAAATATATTTTCCTTTCTTTTTTTTTTATTAAAATTTTTTTTATATAAAAATATTATAAAATATATTTTTACATCTTATTTTTATTATTTTTATATTTTATTTTTACACCTTTATTTTTAAATCTTATATTTTCACTTCATGTTCATTATTTTTAAATTTTAATTTTTGTCTTTAACATTATTTAAATTCTATTTTTAATCTTTCATTTTCGTTATTATTTAAATCCTCACATCTATTTTATCTTTTTTTTTATCTTAATAAGATATCATTTATTTTTATTTATGTTATATATATTTTATATTTATTGAACAGTTATCCATTTGTTCTGTTAATTTTCTTTGACATTATGGTAAATTGTTTTCTAGATATTATTTTTTTTCTTTGATGATGAAGATATAATTAAATTTATATTTTTAATTTTATCAAAAAGTATTTTCTAGAATTAGAAATATACATATTTTGGAAAGTATTTTCTGAAATAAAAATATATATTTTGAAATATTTTTATTCTAAAAAATACTTTTTAGAATATATATATGTGTAGTGATTAATTACTTTCTAAATGTAAACGATAAGTATTATATTTTAAGGTACAATTTAATTTCTATTTTTGTTTGTATTGAAAAATATTTTTTCGAACAAAAATATACATATTCATAAAATACTTTTTGAAACAAAAAATATATATGATAGAAAATATTTTTCGAAATTATATTTTTTTTCAAAATGTAATTTTAGAAAAGATTTTTTAAAAAGGATATTTTAAAAAAATATTTATTAAGAATGAGAAATGTATATAATATTTTCTATCCAAATATTCATTATTTATCGTGGATTCTCAGGTGTTTTAAACCATATTTCAAAAATTTATTGCTGGAATGTAAATAAATGAGTTTTGGAAAGGTATTTTTTTGGGCTGGTTCCAAATAGTTCTAGAATTTAGTTTCTTATATAATAGAATCAAATCGTATAAAAGGTATTAGTGAAATATAAAAGTTACAAAAATGTGAAACGAAATGAGAAGGCTGCACATAGATCGAATTACCCTTTGGTTAATTGGTTAGAGTACAAAGAAAGAAAACAGTTCCAAACCATGTAACACTAGTTTTTATTCAAATGGAATGGGCTCTGTGGAATACCCGAGAGGCTAGGTCCAAAGTTCCAACGTTCGGATTGTTTGGGCTGCGTGGGAATTTGGTAGTGTGGAAGTGAAATTTTGACACTTAGTCCATGCTTATATCATAGTTTGTCCACGTGTATTAAGTTTAGTTTCATCAATAATCAATAAATAATAATAATGAAAAAAATTAATTGATTAAGTTATATGTAGAATATGATTTTTGACTCCAAATCATGATTTGAATATAAATAAATAAAAAGTTACTAGAGAACGTAGAATTCAAGCAATTAAAGGTGATAGGGTGAACAAACTGAAAAAGTTAGGATTGAAACCAGTGGTTGTATATATCTAGACCAACTTGTTGTGATTACATACATGAATAATATTTATTTAAGAGGAGACTAAAAAGAAAAGGAAGTAAATTAAAGTGTTATTTGGGTTGAAAGTTTAGGTATCAAGGTCTTGAATTGATCATGGTCCTTAATTTGGGTGTCATTAATATGTTGCACGTTGGTTCAGTGACAGGGCACAGGAAGAGGTAAGCATAGAAGGAAAATTTGACATATTGGGATACCATGTTGTTATATACCGTTTCTTGCAAAGTACAAAGACCTAAGAACCGATGCTCAATTGTACGTGGAGTGGGTCTTGAATGATCCATATTCACTGCGTGCGTGAGTGACAAGGACTTGCAAGTGGGAATGGGAGGATTCTTTTAACCAAAATCAATGACTCGCTGGCATCCATATGAAACAAAAGATAGACAGCGATTGCCACTAATTTCGTTTTCAGATCATTAACTCTTGCTTCAGCAAAACTTTGACAATTTTATTCACAAACAACATCGTTGGTCGGTTCATTTCTACACGCCACTAACACTGTCCTTCAACTTTGACCAACCACATAATGACACTTATGCACCTAATTTCTCCCATATAACTCACAAATTCACTAATATATATAATTCTTTAGGGTATGCATGCGTAACTATTTCCCTCCGTATATGTGCCACCTTCTAAATTGAATGATCTTAATTTATTATACCATGCGATGTGACTTGGTCGTCTAATCATTCTTGACTATATATACCATCCAGAACTCTCCTTATGATTTTTTAAGCCATCTATCTCGAATCTAGCTTAAGTATATTTTACCTTTTGAAAATACGTCATATTCTAGTTTCATTCTTATTATTTTAGTTCTTTATTAAAAATTAAAAAACCTATTTTTTTAAGAAATAAAAACAAATAAAGTTTAATAGATATTAACTTATATAAAAATGGAACATTTTTCAAGACCAAAAATATAATTAATTTATATTAAATATAAGGTTAAATATCTTTTTAGTTTTGTTTAGCCTGAATTTTGAAGGATGAGTGAGTGAAATTGTAGTTATTGACTAGGCTAAATTCTAGAGGTTGAATGGGTTAGATTTGTTATTTCCTCCTCTTCGAACTGCGCAAGTGTGAGTGTGACTACTTATAAAGTCATTCTAATGCTTAAGTTAACAAATGTATGACATGTATGTATCTACCAATGTCATCAGAACTAGACTGGTTATCAACTCGGTGTGAGGACTAAGTTATTGGGTTATTGACTGAACTCACCTTTACAATCCCACTTGGGATGCATCCATGTATTCCTCTCAAATTGAACCTTGGAAGAAAAACAATCATTGAATACAAAAGGAAACTCAAAAGTTGTTTTACTGTTAATAACGAGGAAAACATAAATTGAAGCTCTATGACAATCTCTTTCTTTACCGAGCATGGACATTTCTAATTTTCTCTCTAACAATTCTTGATTCTAACTTGGTTGTTTTTGTTTAATGAAAACCTTTGTTTATATAAGAATTTGAATAATAAAAATTGGTTAATTTCATACTCCCCAAAAGATATAATTTGATAACAAAAGTTATAATTGATTTGAATAAAATATTTTAGCAATTTTTCATTATCTTCTAATGAGACTTAAGTCTCTCCTACGGAGACTTGAGTCTTTTAGGAAGAGGCTAGGATTTTTATGAATCTCTTCATGTAAACTTGAGTCTCACATTTAAGTATTTGAGTTTTCTTCGTCAAGTCCTTCATAGGAGATCGCCTTTAACCCGAAATAGCTTAATAATGATATTTTTAAGTTTCTAAACTTTTTCTTATGAAATTGGTTAAATTGATTATCTTTTTAGAAAATCAATTTTAACCTTAATTTCCTACATGAATCATTAGAGCCAAACTTAGTTGGAATGTAAAGTGTTTACATCAAATACCTAAATCTTTGGCTTTGTTCTTTACTTTTTGACTCAGTTTTTAATAAGCTTTTTTTTTTTTTGGCTTGTCAAGACTTTTTTGCCTTTGTATTTCTTTATATGCATATCTTGTGAGCTATATGGGAGGTCATACTTTACCATTGTATCTTTTCATATTTGTATTTACATTCTCCCATATTTTTTTTTATGGTAAACCAATCTATATTCATTTTCTATTTGTTTTGACTTTGTGATTTTTTCAAAGCCATAACTTCATAAGCATATTCTTTCTCAGAGAAGATGATTATTGCTCCTTATTAGAAATATTTTTATTGGTTTTAGGTTCACCCTAAGTCAATGTATTCATCACCTATCTTATCAAGTTCTTCCTTGTATATCTTTCTTTGATACTTGTTTACATGAAAATCAATGACACAAACATTTCTCCCTCTTTTGCATTATAAAAAAGAAGAAATAGACAATTTATAAAGATGTAGAGGTCATGTTTACATTTGGTATCAGAGCAAGTGTAAGATAATATTGGGAGCTTTAATCAGTCAACAACAAATTATGTTTCCCAATTTTGTATTTTAATCAAATCATAAAAAATAACTTGTTAAGCAATTTGAATACTAAAAGCATCCCAATTTTGTATTTTAATCAAATCATAAAAAATAACTTGTTAAGCAATTTGAATACTAAAAGCATTATGGGAAAAAAAACTTTTTCATTTATACAAGCATGTGAGTACAAAAAGTTAAACAAATAAAATCCAAAAGAAACAATAAATAAACATGGAAATCTTAATTAATGAAAATAGAGTAAAATAGGTCCTAAAAAGCATAGAAATTCTAATGATATCCTAAGACATTTTACAAACAAAGCAAAGCTTAAAATCTTTTCAAACAAAGAAAGAGTTCAGTAGAATTTAAAAACCAAACAAAATAAAGTTTGGATAATCTATAAGTTATATAATCTCTCTTTTTCTCTTATGTGCTAAATAAAGCTTTTTAAATGCACACTACAAAGCTTTTTTTACTTTCTTTTTGGATTCTCACTCTTTGCTTCTTTTTGAATCTCTTGTCCATATCCTTTAACATCGTGATTATGTCTCTTTGTATATGCTCGTATTTTCTCTTCGTCTATTCCTTCTTCTATATCTCTTAAATGAGAGGTTTGTATTAGGTGTATATATATTCTCTTAAGAGCTTTAAAAAGATAACCATTGAGGTAGAGAATCTTTAGCAAACAATTGGTAGGTGTACGCATTTGCTATAAGTACATAACAGTTTTTGAGCATAGAGAGAATGTTCTTTGTTTTGCAATAGAGAATGTTCTTTATTTTGCAATAGAGAACATGCAATAGGGACAACTAGCATAGTAGAGTTTTGTCCTCTAGTGAACGTAACCTTGATTGAGATCTTTATGAGATTTTATCAATCATATAAAAAAGGTTCTGCATGGAAGTGAGTGTAGTTAATTTTTCGAAGGAAATAGGTAAAAATTACTTCCTGTAAATAGAGATGTCCATTGGACACTTGTAGAACATGATCTCTTGGATGGTCTTCTAAGATACAAAGTTTGGACACTTTTATTTTCTTATGTTGGATGCTTTGTCTCAAAGATCTCTTAAGCATGAAGTATCTACAACACTTAGGGCCTGTTTGGATAAGCTTCTCTATAAGCACTTATAGAAGAAATAAGAAAAAAATGAAATAAACTTCTTAATAAGCTTGTGTGAAAGCTAATTTATAGAAGTTCTCTCATATTAGCTTATCCAAAAATGAGAGTTTCTACAAATTAGCTTATACATAAGTTAATTTTAGCTTATGGAGAAGCTTATTTCATTTTTCTTTCTCAAATGTCTTTCCTATAAGTACTTATGGAGAAGTTTACCCAAACAGACCCTTAAACTTTCAATTTGTCAATAATTAAGATGAATATTTGTAATAATCAAAACCTTGAAAGATTAGATGCGTTAAAAGAGTGTGTTCTAACAATATCCTCCTTTTTTATGATGACAAATACTATGATAAGATAAACATAGCATAATCATTTAAAGGTATTAAAGATATAAGATATCATATATAAAGACTTTAGAACAAGAAAAAACTTTGTATAAAAGCAAAAAAGCATCAGAGCATAAACATGAATCAAAGCATCATCAGAGCAAGATAATGCTACAATAAAGATATAACTTATAGATTAGAGCATAACAAAGAATAATAAAACACAAGCTCCCCTTAAGTCTATGCATAAGTAACTTAAAAGAAACATCAATGTATATATGATAAAAATTCTTTGTCTTGCTATAGCTCATGTTAATCCTATCATTTTTCTCCCCCTTTTGTCATCAAACAAAAAGAGTAAGAAAAGGACATAATTATTAGAAGAAAAAACTTTTAAAAGAAAGAAACAAGACAAGAAAGAAAAAAAACTCTTTAGGTGGAAGGTAGTGGTGGTGGTCCAAAATGATGGACAAACATGTTTTTTTTATCATATTTTCCATCTCTACAAAATGAAGATCAATATAGGCTTGGGTTGTAGGCAAAATGAGTGGAGAGAGAGAGGTATGATTTGGTGTTTGTTGAGGTTGGATAACTATTTAAGAGGTTGGAGTGTTGGTCGTATATCAGGTTAGTTCAGGTTTAGGTTGAGGGTCATGTTGAGGGTCATGTTGAGTTTTAGTGTTTTTGGGTGATAAAGTTGGTGCAAGTAGGGTTAAAGAGGTCGTGGTCCATCATACTCAAAAGGAAAGAATCTTTGTAGAACTTGAAGAGATGTTCCTAAGGATACGATCGCTTTAGCTAAATAGAGTTCACATTGAGCAATGCAACAATCACTGGATGGATGACAAAAGTCTCACTTACAATGATTTGAATCTCTTCATAGGAAGAAATCCTTAAGGGCCTTGCAAGCTAGTTATCAAGATGACAAAGTGGTATGCTCTTGATGAAGGTAGCATCATTGGACACTATAAGAGTATCCATTTTTTCTTCATCTATTAGGTGGTTAACTGATGTTTAATGGCTATTAACCTAGAGCTCTTTCTTCCATACCTTGCATGAATCTTCTTTATTTAGAATGCCATGCAACTTAGCTTCATCAACCATTGGACAACCACGAATCTATGGTTCACCCTTACATGGTCTTTCATCAATAAGATATATGGTTCTTGCTTCCTTATACTTGTTTGTGTACAACATAAAAAGTCTTAGGAAAACTCTATCTGACTAAATATGAACATGAGTAGATGCTCTTGATGGTTGTTGTGACATCCTTCTACCCCGAATACTTAAAAATAATAAAATAAATAAAAAAGAAGACAAGGTAATAGTTAAAACCAAAGAAACACAATTCGTATCAAGGATAAAAGATTCACATGGTCATTAAACAAGTAGGTACAAAGTTTTCGAGAAGATTTTAAATCTAAATATTATAATTGAAAAATAAAGTCATTATCATCTTCAAAATAAGCTCTTCAAACAACAAAAGACATAGAACAACTATTCTAAATTCCAAAGCCCCGATGTCACACTAATCAGAGCGACCCCGCCCCTTCAAAACTCGGCACCATGAGTGCCCTCAACATTACCTAAAAGAAAACCATAAGAGAGTACGGTGAGAAATAACATTCAATCATATATAAATGCAGATAGTACCCCGAATCTCACTCATTATCGTACCCAATTACTAACAGTTAACAAATACTCATATATCAATCATATGTTCCATCGCATTCAAAATCAATCATATTCCATTCATGTTTACAAAATGCACATGCTCGCACAATGCATATGCGTATCACCACACCTAAGAGTCTCGATTTGAAACTCCACACCATGGGCGAACCTCCTCAATCCCCTTAGTTATCACTAATGATGGCCGCACCGTTAAACACCATGTATGGTCGGTGTGTCGCACAGTTAAACACCACCTATGGCCCATGCGAAGACATTTTACACAACTGTTAAACACCACCTATGGCCGGCGTGTAGCATGGTTAAACACCACCTATGGCCCATGCATATGAATGTCCCCATTATTAGTCCACCCTATTAAACACCACTTTTGGCCAGGGTCCCCGGTTAAACACCACATATGGCCAGGGTATTATAGCCACGTCTGACTTCTCATGCATCTCATGCATCTCATGTCCATGCTCAATGCATTCTCATTCTTATGATTCATATTTCATTCACACAGTCCATAATCATGCCAAAATCATATTAATTTAACCATCATTACCATGATCATTTATAAGAACGCACAGAAACGCATATAAAACATCATTGAATTCCACCCAATTTCACCATTACACACAAGAGTCCCAAATTGAACCTCAACAATGAATAATCATGAACAACCACGATTATCAAGTAATTAAGACGATTAACCATACAATTTCAAACGAAAATCACGTTAAGGAAAAACGTTAATCTAAGAATTTATTCCCCTTCAAATGCCACAAGATACCATACAATAACAATTATTAATAAGGGCCCTAGGGAAAATCCTACTGCTCTTTCTTATGTAAATGAAACCCAAATAATGAGATAGAACTGACATCTATGCATACTTGGAAGCATAATGAAAAAAACATGTTCATCAAAGTCATTCTTCTTGTTCCTTTGGGATTCCCTCTAGAGGTTTTCCTTCACACTAAAGGCAACCGATTACATTATCAATTAAGTCAATTAAAACCACGGTACACATTGACGAATCTTTTCTACCGATTAAAACATTTTTAGAACATAATAACCAAACAAATTTGAGAATTTAGATCCTAGAGGGACTTAGGGATTGCTCTCACTCCCGTACACCCCTACACTCACATATAACCGAACTCATCTCCCCGTACCTTAGATGCAAAGAACAGTGATGATCTGATGTAGCATTGGGACGATCTAAACACCCTAGCTCCTCCTCCCTGCAGATTTGCGTTCTCTCTCCTCTAGGTCTGACCGTCTGACGCGCAAAACACAAATTGGGGTGGACTGATTACCCCCCTGTCTAATATTCTAACTAGGTCGGATCAACCATGACCCGCCCGTCAGCTCCCATTAATTCAATTAATTAAATTAATAAATGAAAATAATTCAGATTAATGCCTCATCAGTTTATAAAACCATTAACTCCTCTATTGAAATAAAATTAAATGTAAATATTTAAGTTCTAAATTAATTTTCTGCCATCATTAAGAATAATAATAATAATAATAACATTTCAGTTTCAAAATGCAATTATTTAATAAAATAATTTCCTGCAGCAATTAATAATAATAAAATTTATTTCTAAAAATAATTAAATAAATTTTAGGATGTTAGAGTTGCAATGTGATGCTTTTGATGGAATATGGAAAGGGTGAGTAGAGGCAAGAGGATTCCGATCTCTTATATGTGTGTTTATCATGTGTGTGTGCATATGTATTGGTGATAATTGATAAGGTAAGAGGGACTATGGGTCTTATGTTACGCTTAAGTTGGTTTTACAAGGTGAAGATTTTGTCAATTAAAAATGATATGTATTTTATTGATACATTGCATCTCATTGAATTACCTTACCCATCCATTTTTTAAAGGTTGTAAGATATTATATGTAGTCATTTTCTTTATGTTTTTATTATTTGATCATTCAATTTCCTGGATTTTCAAACTCGTTTCATTTGCATGTATGCTGTGAGAGTGATAATTTCTTTTCTAAGTCAATTAAGAACATGACTAACAAAGTTTCTATACATCAACACAATTTGACCTATTATTGGGTTGCGGTGTTATAGTTATGTAAGCTATTTGATTTTTTTGGATTAAATTTGTATATTGTCACTAATGGTATCTTTCAATTTTTTTTAACAAGTTTGATTATTATATATTGAAACTTCTTTCAAACTTAACAAAGAAAATTAGCACTATGATAGTGATGTATATAATGGTCTTGATATTTGCATTAATTGAAGCAAGTGAATGAACCAATAGTAGTTGACTAAGTATATTATGACTCCTATTAAGTACTTTGATCAAAGTTAGCAAATTGGGGATGATCTCTATAACAAGTTTACACTTTTTCATATATTACTGGACTACTTATTAATTTTATATCTCTTAGACAACCATTTATAGATGCTATTTTTTTTATAAAAATAAAAATAAATGATGCAATCAAACTATTGGAGAAGCATAGAGCAAAACCTTTAGTATGTGTGAATTTAGGATTGTAAAATTATTAAGTTGTTGAATTTATTTGTCTTGGGCATATTAGTTTTAGTTTTTGTATTTCGCTGGTGGTTGCCAATATACATAGTTATATTGTTCTAGATGGCCCCTATGCATGTTAAGGAATTTGACTATTATTGAGTATCTAGACCTAACTTGTTGATTCACTTAAAATGTTGTGTTTGTGTATACAAAATTACTTAAGTGCATGAATCATTTTAAATTTCATTACTTCTAAATGATTCTTGTATCTTATAATCTTACTTTATTTGCAGGGGACTTTTGTACTACATTGTGGTATAGAATAGAGGTTGTGGTTGAAAATCTTAGAGAAGATGTAATTCATAATGAGGAGAAAATGAGTTACACATAGGTTGCAACTTTCATAAAGTTCTTTGAGGCCTAGGCTCAATAGGGAGGGGAAATATCTATTGAAGAATTACGTTGCTTTGCTTTGCTTTGTACATCAAATTTATGAATGATGTTAGATGATATGCAGTACTTTTTATAAAATGAGTTTTTATTTGTTTATATTTTCCTTTTGTTTGTATTTAAAAAAACTTACATAGCTCATGATTGATTATTTAGCACATACTTGTTGGAGCATTTTTTTTATATACGTCCAAAAGACCCATATGTTTTGATGATAATAAAAATTATGACTAAAAAGTGATAAATAATAGCTTTTGTTGAGTACTTAGTATTTCAAGAGTACAATAAGTCATCACAACCCTTATGATAAGAGCTTGTGTCCAAAACTAGAATTTGTCTTTAACAAGCTGACCAACAACATCCAAACAAGCTTACCGTCCAATAGAAGGATCTCGTCCAAAGAAGGCCTAAGTCATCTTTTCTCATATAAGTACAAATTGTTTTCTATGCTTATTATATCTCGTAAGTTGGTTTTTATCTTATGCATATCTGCTAGCTCATATATCTTTCAAAACGGTGTGCTCAAGAACATTTTTAAACTTTTATCTCTATCTATATGTTATGCTTCGTTTTTTAGATAGGAAAAACTTTCCTTATCAAGCTTTGAAAAAATAAGTAAACATTGATAAAAGAGTATTCTGATCAAAGCTTCTACGATCAAAGAAATAAGGACAATGATCTTTTGCATATTAGTCAAAGGAAGCAGATTGAAGAGAAGAGAAAAACAACTTTCCAGCAATACTTTTTCTATGCCCTTAGAAGAAGACAAAGCCTCACTAGGTATTTAATGCAAAGATGCATCTCTGTTTCTCTCTTTCTCCATGCAGAACGACTTTCTTCTCTACGTCTATATATATCATCTTCAAGGAAGAAGTAGTAAGATAGAAGAGAACACTTGATTATACAAGTGAAAAAGCTTACATTTGAGAAACAAGATACAAGTGATAGATCTTTTTTGGACATCTTAGAAAATTTTTTGTAAAAGTTTCATAAGTATAGAAGCTCTAATCTTATCTAGTGAGTTATCTTTTGTAAAATTCAGTTTATTTTCATGATAGCCTAAAGAGGATAAGTGTTAAAGAATAATTGGTTTTTCTTGTAATTAGGTAGATTATAAGTGTTGTATAACTTGAAGAGATTTTGAGAATACTTGATTGTAAAGTCAGTTTGATTTAATGGATAAATCCTTCAAGTTGAAGTAACCTGGACGTAGCTAAGAGTGAATCAAGATAAATTTTATGTGTTGTTTTTCTCTTCCTTATCTTTATTTTAGTTACACACCTTTTGGACAATATCTTTGGACACCATTTGTGAACTGATATTTGTCTTGCATTTTTGAAAAAGTATTTAAAAATCACCCATACAATTCAATCCCCCTTGTGGAGTTTCCTGTTTCCTTCAATTGGTATCAAAGTTCATCTTCTAGGGGTTGAGCATCTAATAGTGCAAGGGAAAAGATCCTACATAGCACTATGGAGAACAAAGGACATGCAGTCAACAGGCCTCCTTAGTTCAAGGGATAGAACTACGACTACTGGAAATAAAGAATGATTGCATTCTTTGATTCTTGCCATATTGACATGTGGGACGTAGTAGAGAATGAAAATTACATTCCAACAAAGGAAGATGGAACAGAGATTCCTATATTGTCTTGGAATGAAGATAAAAAATAACAAGGTATTTACTAAACTCTAAAGCTAGAAATTTTCTTGTGTGTTCTTTAACATAAGCTGAATATGAAAAGTTCATAGCTGCGAATCCTCAAAAGAGATGTCGGATATTCTAGCACTAACTTATGAGGGGTCATCACAAGTAAAAGGTTCCAAGATAAGTATGCATGTACATCAATATGAGTTATTTAAATAGAAGATCATGAGAGAATTAATAAAATGTTTAGAAGATTCCAAACAATTATCAATAATCTAAGGTCTTTAGGCAAAACTTATGATAAGTATGATCATATAACCAAAATTTGGCAAAGTTTGCCTAGACAATAGAGGCCACAAGTAACAACTTTTAAGGCATCCAAAGATTTGAAGAAGTTTTCCATGGAGGAACTTCTTGGTACCTTTAAGGTTCATGAGATAGAACTAAATGAGGATGAAGGCAAAAGGAAAGGTAAGTTCGTTGCCCCTAAAGCCTAAAAGGCTTCATAAGGATCATCATCCAAAGCCTTCAAAGTTGAGGAATCTTATGAAGAAGCCTCTAAAGAAAAAGAACCTAATAAAGACATGCTCTCCTTTATCTCAAGGAAGGTCCACTCCATGTGAAAAAACAAAGAATCAAGATGGAAGAACAGTTATAGAAGGTACACCAAGAAAGTCAAAGACAAAAGTCAAGTAGTATGCTATGAGTGTAAAAATCCTGGACACTTAAGTCTGAATGTCCTAACTTGGAAAAGGAAAACAAGAAGGAGAAAAAGAAGTCATTTTTCAAGAAGAAGAAAGTCTCTCAAGGAAACATGAGAGGACCTTGATCTATCTTCCTTTGAAGAAGAGGATGAAGAAGAAAACATTTGCTTAATGGTTGATGCTGCTTTAGAAGGAGAAGATGATGATGAAGAGGTAATATTTAATTACTTAATTCATCTTCAAAAAACTTATCAATAACTCCTTTTAAACTCTTCAACCTCTTCAATAGGCTATAAAGGAGAATGCCTAGTCAAAAATCCACTATTTTCTGCTAAGAGACAGAATAGATTAATTTGACATACCTAACAAATCAAAGTGTAACTTGTCTGGTGTCCATAAATAATTATCAATGGACTTGGCACAAGAAGCTTGGACATGCAAGCTTGAGACTCATCTCAAAGCTGAGAAAGCATAACCTTGTAGGAGGTCTTCCAAGTCTTGTGTACAAGGCATATCTTTTACGTGATGCATGTCAAAAAGGGAAACAAGTTAGAGGATTATTTGAATCCAAAATTATTGTTTCAACTTCTAGATCTTTGGAGTTGCTACACATTGATTTATTTGGTCCAACAAAACTGCTTCTATGAGTGAAAAACGTTATGGACTAGTAGTGGTTGATGATTAACATTGCTTCTATCAAAAGTGATCATGAGGGAGAATTTGAAAATGAAAATTTTAAAAAATTTTATGAAAAACATGATATTCTTCATAACTTTTCCTACCCAAGAACATCTCAATAGAATAGAGTTGTGGAAAGAAAAATAGATCTCTTCAAGAGATGTCCATAACTATGTTGAATGATAGCAACTCTCCTAAATCCTTCTAGGCAGAAGCTATCAATACAACCTATTATTTACAAAACATAATATATATTAAACCTATCTTGAAAAAGATTCCATATGAATTGTGTAAGGGTAGACAACCTAACTTATCTTATTTCCACCCCTTTAGATGTGAATGTTTTATTCTGAACACTGAGGACAATGTAAC
This sequence comes from Mucuna pruriens, assembly GCA_025330945.1. Lineage (NCBI taxonomy): Eukaryota > Viridiplantae > Streptophyta > Magnoliopsida > Fabales > Fabaceae > Mucuna > Mucuna pruriens. The sequence continues at coordinate 1,720,891 of JAENHJ010000086.1, read as the reverse complement.
ACCCTGAATTTTATTCTATTTAGTATTAGTTGTAAATATTATATTTTATTAATTATTAATAAGTGGTTTAATTATTTTATAATTAAATAAATAATATTTTGGGAGAAATATATGTTAGGTTTTAATTAATTAAATTAAGAAAATAAATTATTTGCAAATAAGTGAAAGCTTTATCCTACATTGGACAATATAAGCTCATGCCTCATCTCCTTTTTCCTATATAAAGGAGTGGGATAGCTTAAGTCCCACATTGGGCAATATGAGCTTATGTATTCTTTCCTTCTCCTATATAAGGAGTTGGATACCAAGCAAAAGAAGGTAAGAGAGTCTCCAAACAAGTTGGAACTGATGCGAAACATCAAATCCTTATAGTTTGAATCTTTCTTATCTCTTAGAGCTTACTTAAGAGAGGTGAGACCTTTTGTTTGCGTTTCACATGAACTACTAGTAGGAGTTGCAAGACCCTTTTTCGAAGCCCATTTTAGGTTTAAATAAAGGAGCGATCAAAGGAACTAGAAAGATCTCTGTTGTTGAGTTAGTTTTTCTAAACACATGATTTTAACAAACAAGATTGACCAGGACAAGAGGAAAACCTCTAGAGGAAACCCTTAAAGAACAAGAAGAATAACTCTTAGAAACACATCTTCTAGGGTTCCTCAAACCTTAAAGTTTTCTATTCTTAGTGCCCTCTAAAAGGGGCTAAGCCCTAAGGGTTCTAATTTCCAACCCTTAGAGAATTTAGTTTTAGCTATAATTTGTTGCGTGGGTACAAATATGTGTGCATAATTAATTGTTTGTATGCAAAATGTAGAAGAAACCATAGGTTCCCCTTAGGTTCAAGACTCCAAAAGAGAACCTCGGTGATTTCGATAGCAAGTCATTGAACATGACCGTGCAAAACTTGTGCACACTCGTGCAAACTATGCACGCTCATGTAAGTTTTGTGCATACCCATGAGAGAGACATCGACTGTGCACGCTTGTGCTAAAGGGAGTACACATATGCTACCTTATCTGTGCTATAGGAATGTATGGTGTTTGATTATGTGTGTTATTTAATATAGTTGTTATTTCTATGAACCTATGTGCTTCGATGAACTATAGTATGATATGTGGTGTTGCATTGGGAACGATAACATAACATGTTGTGTCAAGAACTTGGTATGGAATGTCAAATTAAGAATGATGTTGCATTAAGAATGTAATTTGATGTGAAAAATGGTAAAAGGAAAATGAGAAGGGTGTCCCAGTCCATGGTAGAAAGGCCTCGATAGACATTTATCCGACGGGTACCCCAAAGGGGACTCAAGTTATGAGAGTGTGGTGGGTCGTAGGAGTTACCTAGAGAGGGTTCTTCACCAGCCCAAGTGGAGACGAGAAATTAAATAAATTAATTGAAGCACATCATGCATCACGTAATGAAACTGATGTTGAAAGGAACGTAGATGCGAACCCAATTTGTAAGGTTAATGGACCTCCTTGGGGTTACTCGGCACGAAGGTTGTCCCAAGTGGTCATGATTTATCCCACATGTTGAACTCGACGATGTAATACTAAGTAATACCTGATGTGCTACAAGAGGGATATCATGCTAGAGTAGCATGACTAACTGTAGAAATGGAGATTAGCAAGGTTACACCTAGCATACTTCCTGAGTTGAGATGATACCACATGGCATTGAAGTAGTAGTACTAGGAATGCATCATTGACATTATTCATGTACATACTTGCTTGTTATTATCTGCTACATGTGGTTGTTAATTGTTTGGCCAATGTATGTTTGAAGTTTTCTTATAAATTAAATGTGCATGTGCGTGTATTCTTCTCATTGTGTTCTCATACCATGAGGTGAGTGGGGAATATTTCTCACTCCTTTTGTTTGCATTGTCTGTGTTTGTGCTGAATGCCACTTGCAAGTGATGACGAGTAGAAGCGTGAGGGTTGAGCTAGGACTCCTCAACTGTTGTTCCCTTTTTGAATTATGATTTGTATACTATGGTGTTAGAAGTTGGCCTTTGAAGTGTTATTAGGAGTGTGTGCTTTTGTGTTATTTTGAATTTCTTAATAATGATGAATTTTGAAATCTTGAATTTGTAAACCCTTTATCGCTAATTGTGTTATTTTTGTAATATTATTATGTATCAGGATAGAGGGTGTCACAAACATTCTAGGAAATTTTGATCCTAAGTGAGATAAAGAAACATTATTGGGATATTTTTGATATGTCTAAAGCCTATAAAGTTTATAACTCTATAACTTTGATAGTAGAGGAATCCATCCATGTAAGATTCGATGACTCTAAGTCTGATAATGAATCATCAGAGCTAAACGATTCTTTTTTTATATGAATCTTGAAGGTTTGCAAACGTCGTTAAAAGAAATATGTTTGGACGAGGAGCCAAAAGATGTTAAAAACAAGCCTACCTCAAGGAACTGACAAATGAAGACCTACCATCCAAAGCAACAAATTCTTGGAAATATTCAAGACAAAATAAGAACAATATCTACCTTTAAAAGATCAAGCTCAAGTTGCTTTGCTTTTTGAGTTAGAACCCAAGAGCATAGATGATGCCATTTTGGATGAAGGCTGGATAAAAGTCATGCAAGAAAAGCTAGACTAGTTTGAAAAGAATGATGTCTAGAAGCTAGTCTCTCTACCTAAAGATAAGTCTATCATTGTCACGAAGTGGGTTTTTAGAAATAAGATTGATGGAAATGGTAAGGTTGTCAAAAACAAAGTCAAGTTAGTAGCTCAAGGCTATTCTCAATAGGAGGGAATAAACTTTATTGAAACTTTTGTTCTTGTGACTAAGTTAAAAGCCATTCACATATTATTATTCTTTGTAGGCTATAATCATATAAGACTACATCAAATGGTTGTTAAGTGTGCTTTTTTGAATATAAATGAAGAAGTTTATGTGAAACAACCCCCTTGATTTGAGAGTGATGCTTTTTCCAAATCATGTCTTTAAACTAAAGAAAGCTCTTTATGGACTAAAGCAAGCACCTCGTGCTTGGTATGAAAAATTGAGTTCTTTCCTTATGGAAAATGGGTTTGAAAAAGGAAAAATAGATACCACTCTATTTCACAAGAAGTATGACTTACAATTTATTATAGTGTAAATTTATGTGATGATAGTATCTTTGGAGCTACTAATGAATCTCTTTATGAGTAGTTTTCTAAGTTGATATAGAAAGAATTTGAAATGAGCATGATTGGAGAATTGAAGTTCTTTCTGGGACTTTAAATCAAGCAAGCAAATGATGAAATCTATATCCATTTCACAAAGTATGTTAAATAGTTACTCAAAAAGTTCAAGCTTGATGATTGTAAAAATATGACTACACCTATTCATCCAACATTTATCTTGACTCTAGATGACTCTGATTAAAAAAATATATACCAAATAGCATGCGAAGGTATGATTGATTCTCTTTTATATCTAACTTCATCTAGGTCAAATATTATGTTTAGTGTATGCTTGTGTACATGTTTTCAAATTGACCCTAGAGAATCACATCTCAGAGCAGTAAAACATATTTTCAAATATCTTAAAGGTACTACTAAAATTGGTTTGTGGTTTAAGAAATCTAATAAGTACAAGGTAAAAGGCTATTGTGATGATGATTATGCCAGAGAAAAAATAGAAAGAAAGAACACTAGTGGAGGTTGCATTTTTATTGGAGTCAACGTAGTCTCTTCGGCAAGAAAGAGACAAGGCATTGTTGCCTTGTCCAGTGCAAAAGCAAAATATATATTTGCTGCCAACTATTATTTTCAACTTCTCTAGATTAAGCACCAACTTGAAAACTACAACATCTTTGAGAGTAACATTCCTTTACTTTGTAATAATACTACTATTATAAATCTTTAAAAAAATCATATACTACATTCTAGAGCAAAACACAGAAATTAAACATCATTTTATAAGAGATTATATTCAGAAAGCGATCTTTGATATAAAATTTATCATTACATATGAACAATTGGCTAATATATTTACAAAACTCTTCCTAAAGATAAGATCATTCATATCCTACTAGATATGAAATTCATAAAAGAATGAAGTTTAACATTTATGTGATTTATGCATCCAAAGTATATGCGTCCAAAGCATTGCATATTTATTGTTTAAGTGTCTCTTTCTTCTTTATTCCTGAGTCGATTTTTTTTTGCCTTTAGTAAAATTCTTTTGACCATTATAACTTTCCAATGATGATTTTTCATTTCTATAAACAGTTTCTATAAATTTCTTTTCGTTTCAAGAACTATTCAACAAGAATTCTTGCTGAACCTTTTGTGAAATTATTGCGAAAATATTTTCTCTTCTCTTGTGGTCTCTTCTTGAAACCAAAACTCAAATACTCACCATGGCCCAAAACCTTGACTTGCCCAAAACATCCTTTGAAGACAAAACTGAGAACCAAGAAAACTTAATGGTATACACAAAGTATTTCTTTGATATAGCTGCTCTAGCCAAAATGGGTCTTGACTTGATAGCTGATGTCAAGGCATGTGGGATCATACCTTTTTTCGGCAATGAACAAGTTGTTTGTTCAAAGCTGATAAGAGAGTTTTGGACAAACTTTGTTATTGAAAAAACCTTCATCGTTGGGAAGGTTCTTAGAGTAGATGTTAGAGTGGACATTTCGTCCATAGCTATTGCTACATGGTGTGAAAGGACTGGAACAGTCTACATATTTGATTAGGAAAGAAACTATGGTGGCATGTTTGTAGTTGAAGATGGTTTGTTAGACTAGATGCAAAATATCCATGTGCCATGAACAAGATGACTAACAAGGCTAGGATCTTTCAACAAATGCTTAACAAAGGTATCTTGTACAAAGCTAGGTCCAAAGATCACCTCTTTGGTATTCATCTGTTTGTCTTGTTTGATATGATGACTGGATAAAAATTCATCTACCCAATCTTCTATTTGCACATCTAAGGATGAATCTTAAAGGAAAGGGGATGCAAAAGAATAATATAACTCATTTTGCCTTGCTAACCAAGATATTTTGGAATCATAAGGTATTTGATAAATTCTTCTCCTTATCTGAGGTTGAATAAGAAGCCTTCTCACCTTTTTTCAAACAATTGGAAGAATACTATAGCTCCCATGAAGTTGGCACCATCAAGCTCACCTTTCCTCAAGATGATATCAAAAGCCCTTTAAGGAAGAGTTGGTAGAGACCTCTAAGTCGTCCAAAAGGCCTGCATTCAAACACAAGGCTTACAAGAGCTTCTACTAAGAAGCAAAGAAAACTAATTCTTCAAGAATTCAATGTTGAAGAAGAGGTGGTTGCTGAAGCAAGAGCAACTGCTATTGTTGAAGAAGAAGATTATGAAGATGATGATGCTCCTTCGATCACAAGGTTGACCAAAAGGAAAGCACCATCAAAAGAACACCAAGGCATCAAGCCTTCAAATCCTATTATTTTATGTATCTTCCCTAAAGGTAAACTTTCAAGACTATGTCTCAACATGTTACTAAGAAAACATTTTCTCCCCAACCCTTACCCTTTTCTCTTTCCTTACCTATATCTTTTACCAATCCTTAAACACCATTATCCAAAAACAACTTTTGGACCTAAAACAATCATTATTTTGGACACCTTTTTACCCCAAATAGATGAGCACTCTCTTTTACCTATAAACGCTCACTCTATTCCATCCTCACTAGAAAAGCAAAGCCATATTTGAAATCCAAACACTTCACCCTTAAATATCAACATTTCCTCACCTATTCATATTTCTATCCAAATCACTCCTTTTGACACCTTTGATGATGAACCTTTTTTCAACCCTTCTTTGTCTAACCTTAAGTTACGAAAAGAATGACTTGCTCTTTTCCTACAACAACCTACACCAAAAACACTTGTTCCTAGACCAACCTACCCCCTTCGTACACATGACTATGAACATGTTCTCTCACCTTCTTATCCACACTTAGCTACATACCAACCTCCTCCTAGTGCACCTCTTCCCCCTAGCCGATTATTCAACCAACATGGCCTTCCATGTGTTACTCTACCCTTACAACACACACAAAGAAAGCTTTACCCTAACCTTATCAAACCTAAGTCTTTCAACAACCATCACCTTGGTGTTCTATCCCATGTGATTCCCTTGAAGACTTCTGGGATTCCATGTATGGGAGCAAAAAGCCTAATTCTATCCAAGTGTTGATCTGTCCCAAGGACTTAAGGTTCCAGCCTTTGGACACTTTGACTCTGGGCTTCTTCTCTATTGTTGAAGATCACCTTATGATTAGATTGATCTCTACTAATTCTAAGCTGAAGGTTCAAGACTTCTCTCCACCATCTCAGATCATTAGATCCTCTATAACTGTTATGATTCAACTTGGCAAGATTTGCCCTTGGCTCCATATGCCGGATCTAAATAGTTACAAGGAGGAGAAGAATAGAACCTTAGTTATAGCTTTGCCTTGCAACGAAGAACATGCTCTTCGAAGCTGCTCTATTGGCTTAATAGCTTATCTGCATCAAAAGATGATGATAGATCCCTTTAGCGAGGATGAAGCTTGCAAACTATAGAGACAACATCTTTGGATTCATAGTCATCAAGTCTTAATCAATCATATAACCCCTCAAGAGAAATTGGACACCCCCACAGTGCCTAAAGGAAGTTTCTCTATGCTAAAGGAGATCCCAACTCATCACTTTGATGATTGGTTATTTGTGCCCTTCAAGCAGCAAAATCCTATGAGTTTAGACTACTTGGTCCTAAGAACATTATCATTCATGGTATTATACACACCTTTGGTTCTCTTTCTTGAGCTTGCAAAAGCCCCATCCTTAGGAGAAGTTTTTCAAAGGTTACAAGGGCTTAACTCCTCTTGTTGTGAAGCTACCTTAACCTATTCTCCCAATGCATGCACCTCCTACGCCTCTTTCTTCACCATCCAAAACTATAGCTCCTACATCCTTTATACCTAACCCTCTTCTCAAGCTCTCACCTTTTACCAACCTCATATCTCTCAACTTTTTTCAGATTTGGCCCAATGATAGTTCCAAATTTTAGTTGTTATTTCTACTATCAAGATACTAGATCTCCTATGTTATGGGTAGCATAGGAGCAACCTAGGTTGATTCTCTCAAGGACATATGGTTCTAGTATTTTCTAATGTAAAAGGCTGAAAATGTGCAGATCAAGGCATGTAGAATGCGAACGCTGCTAAACTAAGTATTATGGGGGGATTTTTAACAAAGAAAGATAAAGTTTGCAGAAAGTAAATGACTATCTAGGAAAGTAAAACAATCTATATCTAATGAAACATATACTTAGCGTACTGAATACACTAGGATCAATGAGCAAGTTCTGTATACTGGTTCCTCTTATGCTTACAACTCCTCACCAACCTAAATCCTAAGGCAACCGCCTAACATTCGTCCCTTACTTACTAAGGGCTTACGCAACTGCGGTCTCGAGTTTGGCAGGGATTACGCTCGTGATTAGTGTAGGTTATCTATTGATTACCTATATTATTGCTTAAATCAATTTCGACTGGCTCCTAATTTAGCATGATCTAATCCTATTATGCACAACCGTGACATAGCAAGAACAGATTAATCTAACAGGAATTGCAAATGTAAAAGCAAAGGAAAACATATTCATTCATTGATTAACAATGTACTGATACATGAAATGGATACAGGAGAGAGATCTGATCAGCTTCCCATGACGACCGCCAGTGGTAGCTACAATGTTCCACCGAAAATGGCCAGGTACTGAGGGGTTGAATCAATAAGCAGTGTGCTAGCGAGTCCTGACAGTCTCCTTTTAGCAACCAGCCGCTACACAGACACAAGTCCTGCACCTACTCGATCGACCAAGCACTCTCTAAAGTACCGTAGACTTAAGAGGAGTGAAGTGAGAATATGGAGGTGAATGATGGAGTGTGAGTGTGTATTGGCAAAGCTTCATTAACTTCTGAACTGAGCTATGTGTCTTTATGTATAGATGTATCAACTAACTAACTCTATAACAAGAATAATTGACTTAACAGAAGTAACTACCTGATATAACAAAATTAACAGAAATAACTACTTGTTCGACCACTAACTACTCTCCTATTTGACCATGTGCTAATTTGCATTTAGTGCACGTGTTTGAAATTGCTGAAGTGGAATCGGTCCTTTGATGTCGGGATGGATCCGGATGGATGGGAGTTAGCATCTGATTTGAGGTTGGCATTTGGTTCAAAATCAGTACTCGATCTGGAGTCGGAGTTCGCTTTGAAATTGGCATGCAGAATCGGCTTCGTCTGCTCTAGGATGCTTCCGTCCTCAGTTGGGTTGACTTGGAGTCGGCTTCATCCAGCTGTGATGGTTCTGGTCTTAACTAGGATGACTTCATCTAGCCGGGACGGAGTCAGCCTGGAGGGGTTTTGTTTGGCTTGGATGTCTTTCTCTAGTCGAATTGACTTCGTTCGGACTCTCTTTTTGACCTGCAAAACAAGACTTCTCTTTTGTTAGCTAAAATCAGTAACTTAGTTTAGATTTGTATTTTCCTTTATTTTAACCTTGGAAATCTAAATCTTAGCCAATACATGATTCTTAACTACAATTTAGAATTTATTTTACCCATATTAAGACCTTACAGTGAGGTATAAACTATGAATTATCACCCAACAATTCTTAACTGTAAGTAAAGCCTACATTGATTGACGTTTTGATCAAATAGAATCTTAGCTTATGGGAATGCTTCCCACTTTCTTGGCCCCGACCTCCATAACCTTCTCCATCTACACCTTAAGTCTTAATATCTATGTTTTTTTTTCTTTTTTTATCTTTGAAAGTTTTCTTTTCTCTTTTAACTATGATGTTGTTTATTTCCTCATCTTTTTATCTAATAACAAAAATGGGGGAGATAATGTAAAAGAGAAAGAAGTTGCACTTAATATATAATACATGAGTTTTCATATTCTTTACATATCTATTTACGCTTCTTTTTTCTCCCAAAGTCTAGATGTTACTATCCAAAGACTTAGGGGTATCTTAAGTTGTTTCTTTTTGCTTTCCTATATACTTATGCTCTTCTATATTTACATTATGATATTATATATATATATATATCATAAGCATCTTGTTTACTTTGATTATCTCTATCTTTCTCTTACCATAATTTTTGTTATCATAAAAAAAGGGGGAGATTGTTGGAGTATTGTTTTTATATATGTCCAAAATATCCATATATTTTTAATAATAACAAACATTATGACTAAAGAGTAATAACTAATGATTTTTTTGAGTACTCAATACTTCAGGAGTACAACAAGTCATCACAACCGTTATGATAAGAGCTTGCATCCAAAACTAGAACTTGTCTTTGACAAACTTCAACAACGTCCAAATAAGTTTACCATCTAATAAAAGGATCTCGTCCAAAGAAGGACTAAATCACCTTTTCTCATATAAGTACAAATCATTTTCTATGCTTATTATATCTCGTAACTTAGTTTTTTTCTTATGCATATCTGCTATCTCATATCTCTCTCAAAACAATGTGCTCAAGAACATTTTTAAATGTTCATTTCTATTTATATATTATGCTCTGTTATGTTTCATTTTCAGACAAAAAAAAATGTCTGAAGAAAAAAGTCAACCTTGATAGAAGAGTGTTCTGATCAAAACTTCAACAATCAAAGGAATAAGCAGAATGATCTTCTACATATCAATCAAAAGAAGCAAGTTTAAGAAAATAGAAAAACAGTTTTTCAACTATATTTTTTTTTTCTATCCTTAGAAGAAGACAAAACTTCTACTACACTCTTTGCAAAATACTATCATCAACATTTAATGCAAAGATAAATCTCTCTCCATGCATAACAACAACTTTCTTCTCTACGTCTATATATATCATCTTCAAGGAAGAAGTAACAAGATAGAATAGAACACGTGATTATACAAGTGAAAAAGCTTACATATGAGAAACAAGATACAAGTAGTAGATCTCTTTTAGGCGACGTCCCAAAAATGTTTTTATAAAAGTTTTCTAAGTATAAAAGCTATGATCTTATCTTTTGTATTTGCTTTACTAAGCAAAATTAAGATTTGTTTGTAACTGTCATATGCTCACCTAATGAATTATCTTTTATAAAACTCTTTATATTTTCATGATAGCTTAAAGAGGATAAGTATTAAATAATACTTGGTTTTACTTGTAATAAGATAAATTACAAGTGTTGTATAACCTAAAGAAGTTTTAAGAATACTTGGTTGTAAAGTTAGTTTGACTTAATGGGTAAATCCTTCAAGTTGAAGTGACTAGGCGTAATTCTCATGGAAGAGTGAATCAAGATAAAATATGTGTTTTTTTTTTCTCCTCCTTATCTTTGTTTTAGTTATACACCCTTTGAACAATCCATTTGGACATCATTTGTGAACTAATATTTGTCTTGCATTTTTAAAGTATTTAAAAATCATACACACAATTCAACCCCTCTCTTCCTTGTTTGGTTTCTTGTTTCCTTCAATGCTTCACCATAGATAATTTGAAATGAGGTAAACCCTAAAATAGTAGCTTTTTTAAAAAAAAATGGTATTAATAGGGTTTAATAAACTCTAGGTAAGTAGTGAGGGTTTCAAAACCGCAAGCGATTTTTGTGGGTTTACAAAGTCTCGGTAATTGCTAGGGTTTACAAAAACAACTGTTATTTACCAAAGGTTTTCAAAACCGTGGATGATTTCTTATGTTTCTAAGGGTTGATGAAAATCGTCGGTAACATGTTAGCCATGGACGATTTTTCGAAGGAAAGAGTAATCGCAGGTAATGCATTTAATTGGGGCATAAACCGTTATTAAGACAAAAAAAAATAACCTTAATTAAATCCATCTTTTTGTAGTGTGAAGAAATGTGGAGGAACCTTTCTATACTGTAAAAAATTGATTAGTGGCATCTTGTGCCTGAGGATAACCACCAAGTTAGTCTATTGTTCGCATCACTAGCTTAAATGATGAGGACTTGTTAGAGGCTCTTAATAGTAATATAAGGTTAATGTGTGGCCAACTTATGAGTGTTTAGTTGTATTTAGGATTGTCCCTTCTTCATCTTGTTATATTTTGTTATTTCCTACTAGTTTCTGTTTTATGGCATCTAATTCAACATTATGATTTATTTTGGTTCTAGTACATTGATTCAGATTATATATATATATATATATATATATATATATATATATATATATATATATAAAAAAACCATGAGGTGTAGCACAATATTTCTACATATTTTCATAATAATTAAATTAAATAATCTTTTCTAAAATTGAATTATTTTTTCAATTACCGTTACTTAGTCAATGTCGCATGAAGTAACGTTACATGTAATATACATAACATTAAATAAATCATGTAAAGCATTTATGAAAAGTCATAATTGTAATAACATTTTTGCTAACCTTAATTGAAGGGTTTTAAGAATGTTTAAGGCCTTGTGGAGTGTCAAATGTATGTGGTGGTGACTTGTAGTGGTTATTTTGTTGCATGTCGATGTTATTTAATCTTCACAAAAGGTCTAATACATAAGAATCTTAAATATATTGTACTAGGTACATTGTTATTGTAGTATGTACATGTTCATTTGTTTTGGTTATGAAAATGAGCATACACTTTGTCTTTGATAGATGTGAGAAGGCTAATGAAGGTTATTGGTAACCTAGAGGATATATAAATACATGATTCAATATAGGATTGGGTTTATGCATCCGTGTGTCATGGGATATCCTAACAAAGCCATGGTTGCTTCCATTGATAAAGTATTAATGTGTTTGTCAAATTGTTTTAACACGTGCTTTTGGGATTAAAGGCCTTTGTTGAGATGATTTTACCATGTTAGGGGATACCATCACCTGATTGCTCAAATAAAAAGTAATCTTCATTAACTAGATCAACTTTCATGCACAAGTGTGCATTGACTATTACATAACCACTTATCCATTAATATTTGATTGCACGATACATGTATTATTATTATTTGTTTATGCACATATGTGTTCGATTGTTTGAGTGTTGTCCACATGTACTCTTATAGTACTTGTATCATTATGCTTACTCTTTCTTTTTATGTGATTGGTGATGATTGTGATGTCTATGGCACAAGAACAAATGACATGTTAAGACAATACACGGGGACCTTGCATATTAAGTTTGTAGACGATATAAGAGGAGAATGTGATGCATGGCAATTTAACTCTAATGGTCAAAGTGTTTGTTATACAAGTGATGTGATATTTGCTTACTTCCTTGGTGGTCTCCATGTAATTGTTTTCTAGATACACCTAATAGTAAAGTTAAGTTTACCAATGAAAGACATGTGGAGGGCTCTACACTACACTTTGAGAAGTAGGTCTATTACTTTGTTGGTTCTAGGTCCACGTCATTCATATGCGATGAACATATTCAACTTTGAGGAAGATACTTCTAAAGTCTCCAAAAGTTTTAGTTATTAGAATAACAACCAACTTAAGAAGTATAAGACTTATTTCCAAGTCATATTTTGATGTATTTTAATTAAACCTTCAATGTATTTTGCTATTATCTCTACTATTTTGATTTTCAAGACTTATGTTGCATTTTGATTTTCAAATCATGTGTCGAAGCACATTTAACATTTAATATTATATTCTTATTTATGTTGGATGTTCATATTTATCTTGTTATATTTTTTATATTTGATTGTTATTATATAAATTTTATTTCATATTGAAAAGTAAAAAATTTATTGGTGTATTTATAAATAAATTAAGTAACATTTTCTTTTAAATGAATTTGTTCCACATTTAGGATTAGTTTGTATAATATAATATTATAAGACGTTATATTTGAAGATAATTTCTTTATCAACTGAAAAACTTGACGATCTCATACAACAACAAATTCAACATCTGTGTCATCTTTTGCGTTGGATCAATATTCTCAAGTTGATCAATAATTGTAAATTTGAAATAAATAAATCTATAATGATTTATATTTATATTATATTACAAATTAAAATGAAAAAAAAAAAAAAAAAAGAAATTTGTATGATTTAGGTAATAATATTAGAGGCCTTTTTTACCTCGGAACAACAAAAATGAGTCCTTTATTACGACAACCTTTGAATTTAGGTCTCCTACTGTTTTTTTTTTTTTTTTTTTGTGTGTACATATCGAACAACTAGGATACCGTCGCTCATAATTTGTTGATAATCTTTGAACTGATACAAGAGCAATCCAATTTCTAACCTATAAAACAACAAAAATATATAAAACAAACTATAGTTTACCATAGCCCTAGTTTTAACAACACAACCACAGACATTTTATAATTTAGGTTTAGCTAGATGTTATTGGCTCACAACAGATGGAAAATCCAAGTAGCAGCATAACTCGTTAAGAATTTAATTGTCTTATTTGCAAGTCACGCTTAAACTACCTTCTTAGCAAATTGAACTCATGCCAGTGATAATCGATCTAATTCTGATGTAGACTGTACAAATTAAGTGGGACATTTAATTAGAATTTGTATTTATAATGAAATTGTTAAACAAAAATTAGGATAAACAAAAAAATTAGGGATTTGATTAGAAAGAATATAGCTAGGGAGTAATAAATAAAGTGATACTAAATACTTGAATCCCATATAGATTGGAAACTAGAAGAAAGGTCCATATATTTATAGTAATGATGATTTGTAAAAATTTATTCTATCTTTCTTTGTTATGTCTGGGTTCATAATACCAATTCCACGTCTGAACGCGGAGGCATGAAAAAAAGACGTTACCCATGTTGTTATAAACTAAATCGTTATTCAATATTAATAAGACAAGATAACATCGAATGACACAATCCTGATTCTGTTGTTTCTTGTTTATTTTTCTTTTTGTTTACGATAATCCGCATAGTGCACGATACGTGGAAAGCATCGAAAATCCAATTAAAACCCTAACCCGAACTTGCAGCGTAAATGTAACTTCACAGACACCCCACCAACCTGTAAGAAAAATTATTATGATCTAAATCAATTTTAGTCAATTTCTGCCTCATACATAATTAATTTATTTTTAAAATTAAAAAATATAGTTATATGATCAATTTTCACATGAAATAAAATTAATTTTTTTATAAAGTAAAAAATATAATTACATATTACATGAAAATTGACTCGTTCAATACAATACAATAATTTCTGCCTCTTAGCTTGTAGGGAGTCCTTGTGTTATGTCCGTTTAAATTTCAAATTAACCCATAACTCCATTACATGAATGGTCCGAAATTTTGGCACCAGCACAATTTATTAGGCTGAAAATGATAGATTCTCTGTAGGGGCATATTAGTCGTTCAAACTTGAAAATCATTTTAGCGAAACTTATTTGTATTTTACATAATTAAAAAAAACAAAATTCATTCAATAATCTCAAACTATCTTTTTATATATATATATATATATATATAATCGTTCATCTCTTTTAATTTATGACCTTTTCTTTTTTTATTTTTTTATTTTAAAATAAATTTTAATCATTTTTTAAAAGAAAATGACATAATTAAAAATGATTTTATATCACAATTTAAATTATTTATTATAAATTTAAATTATAATTTAAAATATTAATTTAAGTTGTGCAATATATAAGATAAATAATTATTTTTATAAATATTTTTTATTTAAGATAATAATTTATATTGTGATACAAGATATTTTTAACCATTGATAATTTTAAAAAATTAAAATTTAATTTAGAAATAAAGATAAAAATGATAGATTAAGAAATATATGTGATTAAAAAAATTAAATATGTAGATAAAGATAAAAGAAGAGTAATTTGAAATAATCGAAAAAGAATTTTTTGGGTAAGTTATTAAATCAAATTAAATCTAAAAATAAAAATAAGAAGTATATTTGAAAGGAATAATTTTTTTTAAAATTAAATAAATATTCAATATATAATATTAGAACAAGACATATATCACCGAGCGCATGAGGTTATTTTATCTTAATCAATAATTTCGAATTCGAGTCTTAAATATACAATTGTGTTAAATACTTCAAAAAAAAAAAAATTTTGCCTCTCATAATAATCCTATCATATAAGAATGACTTTTTTAAGTGGTCTTACTTGAAGGTGAGAATGTCTCTCCTAGTTACTTATCATCCTCACATTTATTTATTTTTTAATCTAACGATAGAAATACTTCTTTTAAAATTATTATTGAAATAACTTTCATTCTTGTTATATATATAGAGACATAATTTTACAAAGATTAAATCTTACTTGTCTAATAATTTCATTTAAAGTACCGGTAAAATAGATTAATTTTTAAAAATTATACAATTAATAAGGTAATTTATTTTAATGCATAATATATTATTATAAATATAAAAAAAAATTACAGTCAAGTTATATAGTTTATCTAAAACGTATATGATGTGTTTTGAATCTAAATTTTTCATCAGTGATACTGAATACGATTACAAATGTTTAAGTGTAATGCGAGAGAATTGAATCCTAATTAAAATATCTATTTTAGGGGGATTTTACTTAATCACGCGTCAACTTGAGGATTTCTTCAGAGTTATAAACAATCAAAAGGGAAAAAGAAAATCTAAATTTTGTTTAGTATGACCAATTCTGAGGAGATGCAACTCATTTTTACTACGTCATTAGATACAGAGAGAGGTATGAAAAATTGAAAATCTAAAAGCAAAACAAAAGTTTCTGTTTATGGTGGTAATTTGCACCTGGAAAGATGCATTGTTTAGCTAAAACATCCACGTCGAGTGTTTGCTTTGGGCAAAAAACCATTCCAGCTTAGCTGGTCCTTTTCCCTTCTTCACAACCTTTCTCTCTCTCTCTCATGCACTCGTTTCAAAGATACACAAAGAAAGAAAGGGCTATAAATAGGAGGGATGGAAGTGGAACAAAGTCTATAGTGCAGTTTGATTTCTTTGGGATTACAAATTTTTCCGAAAGCTGAACTAGCCGGAGTGAGAGAGAAGCTAACAGGTCTGTGCTTTTATTTATTTTTTATTTTTTATTTTTTTAATATTCTTGTGTTCTTCATATAAGCCTTCATCTCATGAAAGCAAAATCTCGTAAGCTCATTTTCCTATACTTCTTTTTTTTATTCTTTTCCTTGCTTCAAGATCTTTTTCCATGTTCTCGTTTTCTTATCAACAAGTTGTTTTTCCTTGAAAAGTATTATAAGTTCTCTTTTGCAAGATTTTTTGTTTCCTTGACTTTGCAAAATTTTCTGCTCCAGAAAGAAAAGAAAAATAGAATTGAATTTATGAAGGATCTGAGTCTGATCATTCTTGTGCTTGGACTTGCATATTTTTGTGTTAAAACAAAAGGTTCTTTGGTCTTTCTTTGGAGTTGAGAAGATACACTTCACAAGGGTTTCTGCCCCTGGAGAGAGTGGGTGGATTTTGTTGTTTTTCATATATGGGCAAAGAAAGAGAGGAGGGAGATTCAAATGCACTGACACATATATACATGCATACAAACAAAAAGACTGATCAAAAAGTGTTTTATAACAAAAAAGGGGCTAGCAGTGCACCATCTTCAAATCTTGTTTATTATCTTAGATCTTGCTCTTAATTTTCATCTGAAACTAAAAGAATATGTGCCTTTACCCTATTTAGCTACATGACTATATATATAAATATATACATATATATGAAGTATGTATGCACACAACTTCTCCTTCTCATGTATCATATATATCGTTCATGAAGTTATAATTAACTCCTTTGAACTATCACCCAAGTAAGATCTAAGCTCGATTCGATTAGATCTAGTTTTGTAGGACCTAGTCTCTTTGATTATATATATGTTCATGGTTTGTTTGTTTGTTTTGTATTCTCTCTTATAATTTCTCCCCTTTGTGAAGAGAAGGAGTTAAAAAATGGGGAGGGGAAAGATTGAAATCAAAAGGATTGAGAACACAACAAATCGGCAGGTGACCTTCTGCAAGCGAAGAAATGGGCTTCTGAAGAAAGCTTATGAGCTATCAGTGCTGTGTGATGCAGAAGTGGCCCTCATTGTCTTCTCTAGCCGTGGCAGACTCTATGAGTATTCAAACAACAAGTGAGTCAGAGTTATATATATATTCTCTTCATTTCCGTCTCAAAAAAGTTTAAGAATCAACCATATATATACATAACCTCTTTCTGTTTCATGAGAAATTTTACAACAAATAGTTATCTTTATACTTTGCATGTCTGCAGTCTGTTGATTATTTCACAATGAATTTCTTTGTGAGCTCAAATAATGATTGGAACTTCAGAAACTCGTCATCTGTTATAATTAAAATGGTTAATTAATGATTACATTAGTACAGTAAGTTGCCATTAATTGTTCGTCAGTCTGCGTAGATCTATGAAATTAAAATGTGTGCCAGTGAACTAGGACATGGACACCCCTATATAACATTTCACGAAAATAGGAAAAAAAAACTAAATTAGTGTCTTTGATCCGTAATTGGAAGCAATTATTTAGCTGGCAAAGGAACTTAGGGTTTATATATATATGCTAACTAGTGGTTAAGGTTTAAATGTATTTAATATTCTTAATTACTTAAAAAGAAAGTATATTAAATATTTTTCAGTTTTTAAAATATTAAATCATTTTATTTTGTAGCTTTGGTTTAATTTCTTAACTAATGCATTAAAAGCACTCATTACTAAATTCCAAGAACTTAAGCTTAGCTTATCCTTTAGTGTTATAATTGGAAGCTTCTAATTTTGTAACCTTATTCCATTATTCCACTTGCATAGATGTTCATTTTGAGGCAATATGCTTCTTCCAAACCCCCCACTGAACCAATTTATTTAGTAACCAATGAAATAACTATTTTTAGTTAATATTACTAGTGCATTTTTACTAATTAATTACCTTTTATTTTGTTATTGAAGTCATATGCAAATCAATACCAGAGTAAAACTGAAGGTAGATACGACAGAGATCTATTCTAAATTAATGTTTTAATATTAATTTCTAGAAACGAGACTTTATTAAAATAAGGTCTTGGTATGATTATAAGCTCATTTGGTTGCTTTTTTATTATTATTATTATTATTATTATTATTATTATTATTATATTAAGCAATATGTTGTTATCAAAAGAAGTTTATCACTTCAAATGTACATAAATTAGAGTGTTCTTTTTTGTACTCTCGTAATTTATATGGTTTATCCGTTCGTATTAAGAAAATTTGAATTCATACAAAGCCTTCATTCACTTTTACTCAAATATTAGGCTTTTATATATATATATATATATATATATATATATATATATATATATATATATATATATATATATATATATATATATATATATATATATATATATATATATATATATATATATATATATATATATATTATTTTGTATGTATGTGTGGTTAACACATTATGTATTTAGATGAATTAATTTTCTATGAAAAAAAGTTTAATTACGACCAAAATATGGTTAAGAAAATTTTAAAAAGATAATTATTCTTCCGAATTTTATCAAAACCAAACAACAAACATGCATATATAATGGACAAACATGTTAATAAATTAAGGCTTCCATATATTACAACCAGTTTACAAAATTAATCTAGCACAATATAGTATAGTGTTTCTAAAAGAGTTTGAAATAAATAAAGAACAAAAGAAATAATGAAAATAACCGATAATGTGTAGTCATGATTTAATGATAAGGTTGACCTGCAACTTCAGTCCCTTGTAACCAAAAGCTCAGACCTTAACGAGATCATGCATAGCAGTGCAGTTACTTACTCTGTGTTCTATTATCTTCACGTACATATGGCCTATATCAACACTTGTCTTTTCTGCTTCTGCTTTCGGCTACTAACTCTTCTCTCTGTTCATGTCCAAAGTGACAGAGGGTGATCATTTCAGTTGTACCTTAGTTAGGGTTTGGTTCTCTCTAAACGCTTACACCTTTTCCCTTTGCATGAAAACGGTGAAACACTGGACTTTGTAGGATTTCCAATAACGTTGTTTAAAACATATACTACACAGAGTACGGTGTCGGTCAACATTTAATTTTAGATCATATATTTCAAAAGACTATAACTATTCTAGACTACCAATTTATGTTTCATCATATGAATACCAATATGGAGCCAAACTTTTTCAACTTAGGCTTCACTATGTACTAGTAGTTCATAAGTTTTAACTACTTTATTTTTAAAACTAACTGTAACTTTATTACCTATAACAATATTGATTATATATTGATTATGATTATTCCGACCTCAAATCTACTGCGTTATTAGACTTATCATATTTGAGACATTATCTGTTTTAGTGTTTTTTTTTTTAAATAATAGCTCGATGAGTTAAGAGGAAAATAATGTTTATAAATTATTATTACTTTAATTTTTAAGCAGGCTTTTTAATGTAACAAAACAATGATGTTGTATACTAAATTTGACTGACCTACTGAGCTGGCCAACAAAATTGTAAGAGACACTGAGTTTGCATCAGTGAGTCAGATCCAATAAGTTGCACACAAAGGGAACCGAGCCACCTCTGCTTCAAAATGGCTCTTGTATTTCTTTCCTTTAAAGTGATAAGACATATGAGAATCTGTGCATACATACATATATAAATATATATATATATATATATATATATATATATATATATATATATATATATACACATTGAGTTGAGAGAGAAAAGTGAATAAAAAAGTTTCGGTCAATAAATCACTTCCGGTCCATCTCATTTCTCATTCAAATTTCTCTGAAATCCAATTTGCTTGCTCAAATTTCTTTGCCTTCTTCAGTGAAAACAAAACACTTTTCTCTTCTCTTTTATCCAGAGTCTTTCCACCTTTTAGTCTCAGTCTCTCATCAGGTTAAGTTCTAAACGGAAGAAAAGAAAAAGCGAGTTTCATGTGAAGTTGATTGTACCTTTATCCCCTTCAAGTTCCTTTGCATCAATTGACTTCAAAATATAATTAAGGGTTCCATGTACAATATTTGTATCTAGTTTATGCTTACATTCATTGATTCTGTTGAAAGATATATATCATGAACTTAAAGTAATAGCACTTACATTTACTACTTAATTAAGATCCTGATTTATAATTAGTAAATTAAAATTGTCAAGGAAACGTGTGCATCAGTAGGGATATGCTACTTTGGTTTATAGTGCTTCTTTTATAGATCTTCAAGAAAGAATTGCATGCACGATTATGTGCTTAATTCCTTTAGTTTATATATAATTTCTTTGGTGGTTTTGTAATTTATCCTTTCAACATGTAAATTGTTATATTAGCCTAACGATGGGTTTCTAAAAACAAATTACTTGTGGCAGAGAAATTGTTTATAGACTTTGTATAAGGGTCAGAATAGCCCTAGTACTCTAATTAATCCATTTTTACTTATAAAAAATTATTTGTGGTAGCCAAATTGTTTCTGGCTACTTATGTCAAAATTTCAAATTATCATTATTATTTGTTGCCATATTTAATTTGTAAAATCCAGCCTTTTGCGAAAACTACCTGTGTGTGAGAGATTTTGTATTGTGAATGTACCATACAAACTATATTTTTTAAGTGTTTTCTGTTGAATGGTATGTATTCAAATTAGGTTGTACAGAGTACTGATCTATGTATGTGATGTTTTATTTGAATAGAGTGGATAAAAACTACTTTAATTTGAATGCATAATAATTATCTAAAAAATATTATATTGATTAATTTGTGTGATGATTTAAATTGTTAAAAAAAATAGCGATTTTACAGATACTGAAATATTTCTTTAATCAATGAGGCGAAAAAGGTTTCTTTTTTTTTCCATCTAAAATTATGAAAAGACAAATTTAAATCCATAAATTCTTTGAATCTTTTTTCTTATGTAACCTATGTTGATTTTTTGTCTGTTTTTGCCAATTTTGATAGTCGTTGGCATAATTTGATTGTCAATCTGCCTTGAATTCATAAATTCTAAAATTATCTAGTATCATATATATTCAAGTTTTTTTTTTGTGGTACGTAATATGTTCAAGTTTTAATAATAGCGAAAAATATATTAATTCACGGTAACATATGACTTTATGTAATATTTTAAAAAATATTATTTATTAGGTTTTGTAACATTTTAATAAATATATTGTTTAAACCATGTTACAAAATGTCAATAAAAAAATATTGGTAATATTTTATAATAAAATATTGTTAAAAGTTATATATGTAATAGTGATTGTATATTTAATGTAAATAATAAAGTCAGATTATGTGATTTCTTCAAATTATATAACTCTTATTTTATATATTCAACTAGAAATTAAACAACATAGCTTTTGAACAAAAATATAGCTGAAATTTCATGTTATTAGATGGTGTTAAAATCTTTACATACATATGATGGATAATTTTAATTAATTAAACTTTGCTATTAAATGAATAAGCGTATATATAATAAAATCAGGCCAAGTCAACTCATGAATATGCGTTTTGATCCAACTTATAAAATGTAAATTAATTGGGTTAAGATTTAAAAACTTCTGATCTATAAGATATATGGTGGACAAAGAATTTTATAAATTTAAACCTCTACAATCCAACTCTTCGAAGTAAACATTTTTTTATATAAAAGTTGTTTAGGCATAATTCTTGTAAATAGCACAGTTAAATAGGATAGCAAACAATGCAGTAAAAGGAACAAATGAAATTAGAAAAGAAAAAGATAAAACGTAGAGTAAGTGGAACGTGACCGTTCCACTTACATAAGAGGTCGTATCCAAAACGCAGCTGCTAATGCTTGTTGTTTTCAGCTCCACCAACACGAAATCCCCAGTTGATATTATAATTGCATCCTTTCTTCTCCAAGAGATCATGAGAATGAGTCAGTGACGAGACAATGACCACGAGAGAGCACACACAACGACACCATTGTTGCAACTTGCAACCATCAACTGTATTCATATGGCCATCACTAAGTTTTCCTATTTCAGTTAGGGTTTATGTTATGAAATAGGATTTGGTACACTACAATGTATATGGACTTTTAGTAGTTTTTAAAAAATGTTACCAAAATATAAAAATATATTACCTATTAATTTTTATAACATTTTAATAAATATTATATTTAAGTTATGCTACAGAATATCATTAATAATATTTTTTATTTAATAAATATTATTAAAGATATAAAAAATATTATTAAAAAATATACATAACATTTTTAAATAAATGTTACTAAAAATAATAAATATAGTAATCACGATAAACTTGAAATTAGAATCATATTTTTTTGTTGCAACGTGATTTTTTTTTTTAACTTTTGCTTTCACAACTTATTCAAAGTAAGGATTTGAAGTCCAAAATAATATTATGAATATTATTATATATGATGACATTAATTTTTATTATCAGCAATTTCATCAAAGTCTACTAGAAGTTCTACGCAATATTAATTGCATTAGACCTTGACAAGAGTTCTTTAAGATCATCACAACCATGATAGATTAGCATAGTAATTAGCCTTTAATACATTCAGTACTACATCGTATGATCCCCCAAAACTTGCCTATGTCCCAACAAACAGTTTATTGCGCTGATTAATTTTTCCAAAGACTAAAATCTATTTTAGAAGCTAATTTTTTTTATATTAATATATTATTGCTAATGACTAAACACCCCCTACTGTAAACAGATTTATCAGCTAAACGTAATTTAAACAAATATGAAATATCAGAATAAACTCCCCTATTGTGAATAGATAACATAAATTAGCAATTAACTGCACAATGAATAAACATCACTACTGCAGACATAATCATGCTACCCAGCCTCATCTTTGACTGGCTCTTCTGACTTATTATAACTTTTAAGACTCATGCATCTTTCCTTGAGACTAATATATGATTGTTAATTAAGATGAACAACACATGCATGCATTCATACACTATAGAAAAATTAAAGGGAAAGAATTAAAGAAAAACTGGATGATTTTATGGTTCAAGGAAGTTTGATCTATTTAAATTTAGCTAAATAGGATTATTTTCAAACAAGAAAGACGTGACTTACTGCATATTTTGGATCTTATCAAAATTATGTCAAGTCAAGCTTTCGTCTAGTGTAATTGGCGTATGGTTCTCTTTACAGACTTATCTATTTCTTCTTTCTATTGCTTGATATCTAATTAGTATGTATAGTAAGTTGCTAACAGGCTCTTCCTCACATGTTTTAGCATGTAATTTTTTAAGTGTATGTCATACCTACGAGTTCAATTAAACCAACTAACTACGTGATAAGTGAATCAGATCTTAATTATTCAAGTTGAAAAAGAAATTAATTTTAATATAATTACTTGAATGGACGAATCAGGTCTAAACTCCCCTAGCGACTAGCGTTCATCACGTTTATTTACAAGCATTTGTAACCTCTGACATAAGTGAAGGGAAATGATTCTTGTAAACCAATTTCGTTGTACCAAAACAATAGAAAGTATGTCCTGGAATGGGAGATATGCTTATCTTATTTTATTATTAAGAAAGGTGGTGTAAAATTAGTACAATATTGAAGTGAAAGTATGAATAACAATGTGAGTACTGAATTAATAATGTATTATGCAAATGAACTTCTCCGTGTAACCATAATGGTACATTTCATTTTATTTTATTTTTGGCCTTTATGATTACAGCATAAGATCAACTATTGAGAGGTACAAAAAGGCAAATTCAGATCATTCAAGTACGAGCACTACCACCGAAATTAATGCTCAGGTAATAACATGCATTGTTCATCTGATCCATATGAAGCTTTTCCTCCTATATGCTTTTGTGTTTGAGCTATTGAAGCAAGTGTGAGTAATTGTTAGAGGAGTTTAATTAGTTTGTCTAGTGGTAAAAATTCATTGTGCTTCATGAGATCTTTGATTCAGGAGTTTCTTTTTCTGAACAGAGAAATAGTTGCCTATTTCCAGACCAAAGAGAAAGAACTACTTTTCTGAAACTAGTGATTGGGAAACTTATGAAATAGTTTGGATTGGTTCAGTTTTTTCTTTTTTTTTTTTTTTTTGTGATGCACAGTTACATTATAGTTTATTGCCTAATTATCATACTTGTTCTCTTCTGTGTCATTGTAAAACTATGAAAAACAGTATTATCAACAAGAATCTGCAAAGCTGCGACAGCAAATACAGATGCTGCAAAATTCTAACAGGTGATTTTTTTTATTAATATCATATTGTTTCTCTTAAAGATTCTAATCAAAACAATATACAGAGATTGTGAACTTAATTGAAGAAAAAACTATAATGGATATGATGCTCTTTTTTTTTTCTTTTTAAGTATATATACTGAGAAGCCTTGATGCAGCTTAATAATTTATTTCCCTCTTATGCCTTTTGTAGGCACTTGATGGGTGATGCCTTAAGCACACTGACTGTGAAGGAACTTAAGCAGTTGGAGAATAGGCTTGAAAGAGGAATCACTAGAATCAGATCTAAGAAAGTAAGATGAAATTAAGGATGTTGCAATAGCATGTAATTGAGAACCAATTTGCAGTACTCAAACGTGACATGCATTGGCATTTCTGAAGCTTAAGCTACTTCTACCATTTAATTGAGATTTTTCCACTAGAAAAGTTATTGTTTTGGTTCCTCTATTTGCTAATAATATTGTTCTTAATATATTCCGTTTTTTCTTTACAACAGCATGAGATGCTACTGGCAGAAATTGAATACTTCCAGAAAAGGGTAATTCTCAACTAATTCTTCAACCTTTATTTGCCATTTTTTTTTCCTCTTTGTTTCTTGGAGGGGGAGGGAAAGGAGCAATTTGATCTCTCTCCAGCGAAAATTTGTTGCTGTTATCCTTGATCAATCTAATTGGCAACTGATAGCATGCATTATTGATTAGGAGATTGAACTGGAAAATGAAAATCTTTGCCTTCGCACTAAGGTAAGTAGATACAACTTCCTTTTCTTTTCCCTCAATTACCTAGGTTAAGGTAAAACATTCACACTAAATAGGGTAAAACCATTATCTAGCTATTAATTACTTTTTAGTAATTACCTTTAAAATATAATAATATATTTTAGATTTTAATATTTGGAACAATGTTCTTTTTTGGTGAGTATGAATCAACAATTTTAATGTTTTGTTTAATATGAGAATATCCAAAGTGAGAGAATGAATTGTCTTTTACACAGTTATTATATATACTAACAAAAATATAATTGCACAAAATAAAATTTCTTTGATAGAAATTGTAATAAGAAGTATTAACAATTTTATTATTATATATATTAATACTTATCCAAAAGTTCATATAAAACCTGTCAAATTGAATTTGGAAAATGATTGATATACAGCCAGCCAATAGGTGCATGTGACTAAGAAAGAAATAAAGAGAAAAGAGAAGTAAAAGAAAGGTAAACATACATGATTTATATGACTAAAGGAGTAATTTATACTAGTACTTTTGATGAAATAGACCCACGTTAGCCTAATTTAGAAATTAATATTACTTATTGCTTGCAAAGAATTTGCTTTAGAAATTCTCCTCTCTCAATTCTTTGAAAATTGAACCTAATCAAAATGATGAAATTGTATTGACTATATATAGTAATGATCTGGATCACTGGCAAATTTTTAGATAACTGACGTTGAGAGGCTTCAGCAAGTAAACATGGTATCTGGACCAGAGCTGAATGCCATTCAGGCATTAGCTTCGCGTAACTTCTTCAATCCAAACATGATGGAAGGTGGAAATGTCTACCCTCAGGCAGATAAGAAGATTCTTCATCTTGGGTACGTCATTTTCGATCTAAACAGATTCAACTTCCATTCCATGATTCATTCATATTACTTTTCATATCTCATTATTTACAATCTTTCACAACTCATTTTATCTAATTTCTAATTTATTTTACTATCTCATTATTTTATTGGATCGAAATTCAAGTATTCCGTAAATGAACTTATATTATTAGCTACTTATAGCATTTTTTTTTCAAATGTTACTTGAAATAGTGTCTGAATGTATAGCTTATAGCTTATTATATTTTTTTTCATTTTTATCTTTACGGCAATAATAAAACTCATTATTTACAGCTTTAACATTACACTATATTATTCAATTGTTTATTAGTTTTAATACAATATTTTATTTTTACAGAGAGATATTAAGAGTTTAAAAATAATTTAAAAACCTTAAGCTATATTTATCTAAAAATAAAAATAAAATATATATATATATATCAACATACCTTTTGTGTCATTTTTAATGATTAATTTTATCACACTTATAATTTAATAAATTAAATTAAAATATTTTAGTTAAAAATTAGTTTTTCAACCTTTTTAACTAACTTTCAACTTTTAATTAATAATTGGAATTAGGTTGCATATTTGTCTGCAATATACTTTATTTCTAACTTTGAATTTTGTCGTAGTTGATTTACCTCATAATCATATACAAGTTTTATTTGAATAATAATTTTACTTGTCATTCTTTTCTCCTCTTCCTGTTTTGTGGCTTTTGTGGATGCAGGTGATCAATAATATCATCATTTGCTATATCCAATGACTACCTATCCAATTAGCTGGTGGCTAAATGCATTATTACTACTCTTTCGATTAATGCTCATTAGACCAAGTGATCTATTACGTCGTTAAATTCTCTTTTTCAATATATATATATATATGTACTGTGGATACTTATGTATTGATGATTGTATGATATGATAACAATCTATGTTTTAGAAATAATAATTAAAAAAAATAGAGAGTTGTGTATGAAGACACTAAGCTATTATTATGGCATTATATGAACCACTTTTTTTTTTTTGTTGTTGAACATGCAATTATGTAAGTAATTTATATTTATATGACATAAATAATTAATATATTACAACTATTATGGAGAAGAGGGATATTCCAGTTCTAATATATATAAATAAGAAACGCTTAATATTTTATCAAGTGCATAAAAAAAATATAAATCATCTTTTAGAATTTTCTCTTTTTCCAATAAAGTGTCATATAAAACCTTCAATATATAGTAAATTAATTAGATCATTGATCAGTAAAACACTAAAATTGAGCGTGAAATATAATGTTATGTATATAAGACTTATAATAATATAATAATACGCTTAAACTATTAATTAAGGTGTTATTATTTTTATATGTGAAAGATTGAGTTAATAAATATTAAATATAATTAATCAAATATTTATCAATAATTAATTAATGGTTGAGTAATTATATATCTCGATTAATTACCAAATAAATTAGTAAGTCATAAATTAAATTATCAAGTGATTAATTAAATAGAGTGAATTACTCTTAGTTAATTATTCTAAGTTTTTAATCTAATCAAAACAGTAGTTGCCTAAAATGTTTAAGATGCATCAGAATTAAAAGTATTATAAGTGATAGGAAATTGTTATATACACCCCTCAATATTAATAAATATAATTATTTTATTTTTAAAATTTTTTTTAGAAAGTCTTTTTTGAAATTATATTTTAATAAAAAAAAGATATAATTTTAAAAGTATTTTCTAAAATATTTATTCTGAAAAGTATTTTTCAATAAAAACAAAAAACAGAAATTAAATTGTATCTTAAAATATAATGTTCATCACCAAAGCAAATAATGACACCAGAAACAATTAATACTGACACGTAGAAGAAAAGTATCACTACACGTTAATATAAATTCTACTTTCTGAAAAGTACTTTTTGAAAAGAATATTTTGTTCTAGAAAGTACTTTTCAAAATAAGTATATTTTTGTTCCAAAAAGTAATTTTTAAAATAGGTAGATTTTTGTTTCGAAAGGTACTTTTCAGAATAGGTATATTTTTGTTCCAGAAAGTACTTTATCGTAAAATTAAAAATATAAATTGAATTATACCTCCATCATGGAAGAAAAGAGTAATATCTAGAAAACAATTACTACCACTATGTTGAAGAAAATTACCGTGTTAATACATGTTCAACAAATATAAAAAAAATATAAAAAATAAATCATAATAAATGATATCTTGTTACGAAAAAAATATGAGAGAAAATAGATGTAAAAGATTTAAAAATAATAAAAGCTCAAGTGAGTACAAATAAGATTTAAATAATGATAAAGACGAAGATACAAAAACAAGGTGTAAAGAATTATGAACATGGAATGCAAAATTAAGATTTAAAGAATAATGAAAATGGATGTATAAAAATAAGGATATAAAAATTATAAAGATGGGATGTAAAAATATGTTTCATAATATTTTTATATAAAAGATATTTTAGTAATAAAAAAGAGATGTATATTTATTAATAAGGAAAGTGTTAAATATCATAAGCCTAAGAGGTGAGTGTTGAACCCGATGAAGTTGAGGACTAGAACTTAGTGTCTTGAATGTTGGTTATTTAAGCTTCATTTGTGTTTTTTTAGTTTTTGTTTTGAAAATTAAAATCAATTTCAATTTTTAATTTTATTTTTTTGTTTTTAGTTTTTAAAAAGTTGTTGTAAATTATAGATGAATAAAATGAGTCAACCACACATCTTCTTATTATGAACTCACCAAAAAAAATTGACACAAAAATAATTGTAAATAACAAAAAAATAACTAAACTTGCCAAAAAGTAATAAAATTTTGAAAAAAATAATATAAATTTTAACAATAAAAAATATTATCAAATAATAAAAATGGTAAACATAAATAGTACAAGCAACCATGACAACAAGAATAATAATAATACTAATATGGTCGACTTAACAAAGGATGGGCCTTAAAACAAATTTTAAGATATTTTTTATTTTCGACGAGAGAACTATATGTTGATTTTTTTTGCCAACATATATAGCATTTTTGCTTTATAGAAACTAATAATAGATATGTTGAGTCCTAAAGTTTGAGCGTTAGTTACTTTACCTTTGGGTTGGTCCTAAATAATAATGTTTCTACAATTCGTGTTTAGCTCCTTTAAAACCAAAACTATGCTTGAATAAATAGTAATAACATTAAAAATAACATGATTTTATTAACCAAATAGAGGAGAAAAGTGCATAGGATTCAAACATTCCAAAATATCAAAATAATTAGAATTTATTATAATAGTGTTACATTAGTTACATTTCATAATCGTTGAGTTAATTAATATAAAAAATTAGTCATTCAATGTGTATTTGTTGTAGCCACTAGTGGTGGCACGTGTTGCTATGTCGTATTGTTCCTATCTAATTATTCAACTTCTAATTCAACATCTTCATTAGCATATTGTCTAATCAGATAATCATTTTGCATCTCCATTTTAATAAAACTATGAATAACACAACATGCAAGTGGTATATATGTTTTTTAGGCATATGACAACATTGATTTGAGAAGAGGAAAGTGTGCTTTTAGAATCCTAAAACATATCACACAACATAATAAAGAATGTGTATAATCGAATAATTATTTTAGACCTTGGGGTGCTCGTTGGTCTTTATAATCATGCAAATGATTTTGTTTTTCATGATATGGAGAAAGTTAGACATGTTGGTGTGGTGTATTCAGAGTCCACTAGAAAGGTTGTTTGCATGTGATTTCATAATTATACTTATAATTGTTATGTGATTTCTTTAATAACTCAAGAAATCAAATTATAAGTCTGTGCTTAAATTAAGGATTGTGTAAAAAGAGAAAATCATTATTTATGGGGTTTTCCAAATTAACATGAATTTTTTGTTTGATTTAGTGATATATAACCATGTGTAATAGATATATATTAAGCGATATACAGATAATCAACCTTCATGTTTCCAAAATCCTCATCAACTTTTGGATTACAAAATCTAATGTAAATAATAATTATATGAAATTAAAAACACTTCTACATCAGAAAACCCTATCCCTCTACTAAACTTTTTTTCTCTCTCATTCCCAATATGCTCACAACCTTTAGAACTAATAAATAGAACAACAAATAATTCACAAAAAGGAGATCAAGAAAGAAAACAATTCACAAGTAGTAAAAAATGGCAGAA
Organism: Mucuna pruriens; assembly: GCA_025330945.1. Taxonomy (NCBI): domain Eukaryota; kingdom Viridiplantae; phylum Streptophyta; class Magnoliopsida; order Fabales; family Fabaceae; genus Mucuna; species Mucuna pruriens. The sequence continues at coordinate 1,690,883 of JAENHJ010000086.1, read as the reverse complement.
CTAGTAAAGGCATATTAGAAGTTAGAACACGCTCCACCTACAAGCAATAGAACAATGAGTAGGAGAAGGATGGTGAAAGGGCATGATAATGTGTGTTAGCATCTAAAAACTAAAACAAGAATTACAAAACCTATTTTTATTGTTTTCAAAATATGGTAAAAAGTATTTTTCAAATATAGAAATCTCACAAAGAACGGTAGACCTTGGGGATGCTCAGGAGCGTAACCCCACAAAGGAGTGTGTGGAAGTAATTTCATGTTGTAGTAATTCAACTACTCACACACAAACTTCTTGATCAATCACCATCATACACATGATCAGTTTTGATGTGTCCACCGAATAACTTTTGGCATGTGTCGCCTTGTGAATGATGACAAGGATCATTAATATTGATTATTATGTTTCTATTTTAAGGTTTACTGATTGTATCAGTCCAAATGATGAAGTTGTTCCATGGAGTAGAGTTGAGTTATAGTCTCGTGTATAAGCATATGATGTTGTAGTATGATATTATGAACATATTCTTTGCCATTATTGTATTGTGCAACTTGTATGTTGTATGTGTTTATGTGGTGTCCATTATATTCTCTTATTTTATTTTTACTTTTTTGGTTTCCCACAAATATCCTCCTTCAAAGACAATCATGTTTGAGGCATAGGCAAACACAAAGTGCAAGCACCTCTCCTAGTAGAGATTCAAACCTTAGTTTACTATGTGGTAGGAGACTAGCCTTTTTCGCTAGATCCAATCTTTGTTAGTCGTAATTATATATTTTTTGGATCATCATGCAAGGCACATTGCCCACCTAACATGTCCAAGCATATTGAACACAAAGTTGCTATATATGTTTTTGTACTATAATGAAAGCTTTTCATTGACTTGAGATTGCCTTTATGCTAAAATGGTTTGGATGTAGTTTAGCTTTGATATAAATGACTTTTTCTCATCTAATTACATGGTTGGTCCTCAACACCTTTAGTAATAACCAAATTTTGTTTGGAGTATTGTTCTTATTGATTGCTTAATGACTTTATAAATGGAGAAATAACTTTATCTTTTATAAAATGCGTTGATCATCCACTATGCTCTACTTGCATTCAACTTATACACCATTATATGATGTTTTTTCACTGTTGGATCCTATGAAACTAAACAACATTGTGAAGTTGTATAGGAAAACCTTTAAAAAGATGGTGAAATTAGATCTCTATGGCAGAATTAGTCCCAACCTATCACCTATAGGGTTTGCAAGTATCCTTTCATAATGATGATTTAGATGATTGAATTGATTTTTTTTTTCAATGATTTATAAAGGACATTAAGCAAGCATACGAGCCTATCAAATGATTAATTTCCTTAAAAAAATATACTCATTTCAAATGTAAAATTTTAATACAATATTTCCGCAATAGCTATTTGTAAAAATAAGAGATAAAAATAGAAACACATATGAACTTAATTGGTTCATCCCACAAACCTAGTGTTAAATCGCATCTTTAACTAACAAGTAAAAAATTTCACTATACAATTTTCCTTAAAAAGATGGCTATACCTCACTACTCAAATATTATTTCACAACCATCTCTAATATCAATATTCCAAGTATTATTGTTCAAACCTCTTCATGCTTTGATCTTTAAAATCACAAGAAAGAAAAAATAAATAAATTTAGTGTCATTTAAAGATATTCAAGGTTGATTTAGTGGTAGTTAATAAATGTCAAGAATGTTTCTAAGTTGTATAAAGAATGAAAGAATAATTGTAAAAAAAAAAAGTACTATAGCAAAACAAAGAGTGAAAGAATAAAAGTTTTAAAATAAATAAAAGGTAATGTACAAGGAGTAATTGAAAATCTTAAATTCTTAATCTCCATTATTTATAGCACAAGGCATTCTTTTTATTGTTAAATAAGAAGTTTGTTCTTTTGTAAAAGTATTAGGTTAACATTGAGCCATGCATTTAATGCAAATATACATTGTTTTTTTATTCTTCATATATAAAAGTTCTTTTAAAAGTTATTTTGGTAGTCATATCTTATACAATGTAACTTTTTTAGGTGAAACTTTATATTCTGAGCTTGACATTCTAATATGCATTTTGAAAGCTAACTTATCACATCTAATGTTAAGAAAAGGATATTTTCTTTGAAAAACCAGTTGTTTTGAAAGGTTTGACATCTCTCATAATGTATAATGAGATCTAGACAAGTTTAATGAGTCATTACAATTAATAACTAAAATGGGCTAAATCATAATTCATATGAGATAAAAAAAAAAATTAAAGTGGCTCTTGTAAGATTCTCAAAAAATTCTTTGATTTCTTCTAGAAACAGAAGATTATTCATATACTTTTCATGTTCCATGAATAGTCAACACACTAAGAAATATTTAGAAATGATTTTAGGGAATCATTCTTGTTATTTGTTCATTCCACTTGAAGAAAGGAAGAATCAGAACAAAGAATTGATCTTTCTTTTAGTTGTTAAATCTTTTTTTTATTGATTAATAAGTGATATTTTGAGTCCTTATTCTTAATGGAATTGCAATGATCTTAGGGATCCAAAGAGTATTCATATTCAGAAAAACAATTCTAATAAGAACCATAAAGAAAATATTTAGAATTGGATTGTTTGACAAAAATGGTAATTAAATTTAAAAGGAAGAAATAAAGATTTAGTTTTGGATTTTTTTTACAAAACAAGAACATAAAGAGAAAGAACTTAATTCAAATGAGAAAATGTTAGGATTAGGTTTCACTCAATTTCATATAGAATTTCTAATAAAGATTTTAGTTCAATTTGGTTTTCACTTTGTCTATTGGATTTGCTAATTTATTTAAATCTAAATTTCTTAGACAATTAAACCTTTATCCCTAATTAAGAACCATAATTCCTTGGGAAAAATTAAAAAAGGATAAAATTTTGGAGTGAAAATCCATATAAATAGCAAGTAACCAATGTTATTTCTAACCTAAAGGATTACTAGATTCATGTCTTAGAGCACATTCCTAAGGTAAATTCCATTTGCAAAATAGATTTAAAAAAATTCATTATAAGAGTGATTAATTCTTAAGGATTAGATATAAAAAATACAAACACTAAGAAAGAAACCAAATTTTCATTAATAGCCCAAAATAGATATCCATGGTACATTGAATTTCACCTAAACCTAACAAATGGAGGTTTAGCTATACATCAAGAAAACAACAAATATAAAAGAGAAGGGATAAAGGAAAATTCCATAAATTCTTGAAGAAACATAGGTTTTACCATTCTTGTCCTTTTTGATAAACCAAAATTTTGTATGTATATTAATGTTAAGGATTTTTGGGTGAAAATATCATTGTTTCTTACATATATCACACATAATTCACTTTTTTTCTTTAAGTTTAATGCAATATAGATCCACAAACAGAAAAAGGAGAAAACACAACAAAAATCAAGATTTTTTGCTCAAAAAAAGGAAGTCACAGAAAACTAGTACGACCGTGCTCATCTAAGCATGCTTGTGCTCCTCCTTAGAGTCACTCAGCACGGTTGTGCAACTCTAAGCATGCTCTTGCGCCTCCTTAGAGTCATTCAGCATGGTCATGCTTAACTCTGCACGTTCATGCCCCATCACGAAAGACAAACAATGTGGTTGTGCTAAACTTTACACAATTGTGCCCACCAAAGAAGCTCACTTCGCATAGTATAAAAGGGGTAGTTAAGGAGCTGAAGGAATCATTCCAACACTCCACAACTCATTCTCTCATACTTCACCATCCCTCTAGTGTTTCTCTTCGATTTCAAAACTCTCTTAAGGCACCATAAGGCGTTTAGGAGGGCACAAAGCTTGGTACAAAACAGAGGAATGGAACCCCTAAACATTACAGGTTTTTCTTTTCCTTGTTTCTTATGTTTGTTTTAGTTTGCTTTATTTTGATTATGTGTATAGGTAGCTAAACCCTCTTTTAAGGGTTATGGTGTAATTTGTGCATGAAACTCTTAATCTTTCTCTTGAATTTAATTTTCTCCTTTGTTGATTAAATTATTTTATTGCTTTAATATCCTTATAGGGGAGTGATCTCCCCTTACATGTTTAAATTGATTAATTAGTAGCGATTATACCATAGTTAGTTGGTGAACTTATAAAATAATTGAGTTTAGGTAGATTGCATGACCAATCTTTTTGTCTAAACTTCTTATTCCATTAGTTATTAATTAATTGCTATGTACCTAATGCTTACTTAAGTATGTGTTTCTATATGACCAACTAGGAACCATCCCAAGGCAAAAAAGATATTAGGAGTACTAGACTCCTAATAGAATTAAGAAGTAAAATTAGTAACATGAAACTATGACCTTTAATTCAAAAAGACTAAATTCAATTATTCTCGTCCATTTTATTTGTTTTTTCTCTGCTTTATTTTCTTTTACTACTATTTTCGTGCACAAACTCTCTCTAAAATCAAAATTATTTGTCTAAACTACATAAGAACTCTTGAAAATTGACAATCACATATTTAGACTCACATATTTATTACTATCCCGATAAGATACGCTTGCCCTTAAGCGCATTCCAAGTTGCATCGCTTCTTGTACTCATAGAGCTCCTAAAGAGAGATGATGACTACTTCCAAAGGTGAGTGAATAAAATATGATAAAAAAGATCTTTGATTATCTTTCTCTAAACCTATTTATGTTTCCAAAGTGGCTCAATGTTTTTAAAGACTTTATTCTTATTTATTTTGGCTTGCCTTTTTGCTTCTCTTTTCTTAGTTCTTAATATGTTAAAACTTCAATTTTCCTTATTTATTTTTTAAATAAAAACCAAAAAATATATAAAAATAAATAAAATTTTCAATTAAATTTTAAAAAATAAACAAATAGTTTATTTTATTCTAATATTTTCAATTTTATTTTCTTAAGAGTAAGTTAAGTTAAAATTCAATCTAAGTGATTTAAATCCTTTTAAAATAAAAGAAAATAAGATAATATAAAGAATTATCAAATATTAATTAGTAAAATTTTTGAAAAGTCTTACTGGTTTTCTAAAATGCTTAAAAGAAATTAACAACAAAAATAAAATGAGATACTTAATACTAGTGAAACCACATGATTTAATAAAAATTTATAAGTCATGAAATTTCTATCATAAATAAACATTCAAATTTATAATACAAAGATAAATAAATATATATAATATTTTTGTATAATACAAAACATAAGAGTTGAAAATAAAAATAATAGCCTGTTTGAATATTGTTTTTAAAATGTTTTTTAATTTTAAAATAATAAAATAATAAAAATTGTTTGATATTTTTCTAATCTCATTTGAAATTCTCAAAAATAAGTTTTCAAAATCAATTTTAAAAATAAAAATTAAATGAATTTCAAGATGTTTTCTTAATTATTTTTTATTTTTTGCTTTTCAAATTTCTTTCTTAATATCTCACTCAAGGGAAGAAGGAATGATGTATTATGAATTTTTTCACTTGACTCGTGGGATCAATCACAATCACGAAGTTTTCGTACTAAGTAGCCCCAAGTAGGTTTAGTGACCTTACCGCTTGACTCACGTCTACTTTCTCTTACACAGTTACATTATATGATGAATGTCGCACAATTCATATTCTTATTAGTTTTTTCTTTAAACTGGACCGACAAGGATCATGCTCGTTTGCCACAAGTTACTACCTCATCTTACAACACATAGAGTAAGCATCATTCTCGCCAACACATAGGCCTAGGTCACTCACGTGACAAGAGTCATCCGAGTTCCTTTCTTGCCAACTCTTGGCCAAGGAAACTTTTCTAATAACCAATCATCTTTACTTATTTTCTCATATAACTTCTCGTGCTCATCTCTTAATGCAATGACAATATATCTCAATTAATTCACATCACAAATCAAAAGCATAACATACACAAGCTATCAACACACACCTCTCTTAGGCTCACACACAAAGGGATTTAGTTACTAAGGTCAGCTTTCGCTCAACAAATGTACTTTCTCGCTTTGCCAATTAGAGCCACATCGAGCTCTATACACACTCTCACCCAATGAAACTTCTTGCTCACTCAATGAATTAGGACTCTAGGGATCTTGCACTCACCTTCACTCAACAAAGCACAACCCTCGCCTAATGAACACTCAAGATAGAGGATACACACAACTCTCAATTTTTCTCACTTCTCGCTCAGCCAGTTGGGGACTTCCCTTTGCTTAGCGAGATGCCAACTTGCTCAGCGAAATCCTTGACAAGGAGTTCCAACTATTTTTGTTTCACTTACTCAAGGAGCTCCACTACTTTCCCAATGAGTGGGATCTTAAAGAGTCATGCTCTCAAGTTTTGGCACTCTTACTTAGCGAGTCTCACTGCTTGCTCGATGAGAGAAGTTCTAGTGCTTCTAGGGCTCGTACTCGCTTAGCGACTATCGTGCTTGCCCAACAAATAAGCCCAATAGAGGAGAACTCAGCTATTCAATGTGCTCTCGCTCAGCGAGAGTCATATCTCTCCCAACAAGAAGTGACAAACAACAGTTCGCGACTTTGTCTTTTTTCTGCATAACTCACCCTAATTCTCAAAATTAAATGGGAAATTCTAATCAATCTAAGTTCTTTTATATACATGAGTTAAACACATAGAAACACACATAAAACACCATTCACTTTCATCCAATTTCATTATTATACACAAAACTCCAAATTGAACCCCAAAACCCTCAAACTATGAATGACCACGAGAATCAAGTAATTACAGCAATTAACCATACAATTTTACACGAAAATCACATCAAGATGCAACACTAATCTAGGTTTAATATCCTTTTAGATACCACTAAGAACCATACAATAACAAATATTAATAAGGAACCATCTTATGTAAAAAGAAATCCAAATAGTGAGATAGAACTCACTATGCCTTTTACTTGGAAAAGCATAGACGTAAAAAACATATTCCTCATTGTTGTTCTTCTTGTTTCCTCTAGAGGTTCTCTTTCTTCTGCTCTTTGCTTTGAAATCATGTGTTTAAGAAAATTAACTTAGTAACATAAGGGTCCTTACAGTTGGTTCTTCTAATTGTTTCTAAAAATGAGAAAAATTAACCTATCATGGTTTAATGCTTTGCATCAAATCCAACTTGTTTAGAAGCTTTCTTATCTTCCCTATTGCTTGGTATCTCACTTCTTATATAGGGAAAAAAAGGTGATGTATATGTTACTCGATATGTGACTTAAGCTTTTATCATATTTAAATGATATATTATTTTTATAATTTAATTAATTAAAACCTAACATATATTTCTCTCAAAATATTATTTATTTAATATAATATTTACAACCAATAATAAAATATAATAAAAACTGGGATGTTACAAAAAAATCCTAACTAAAATACTTCCTAACTATAGACTAAATGCAAGGCAGCAATCCTTATATGTTTATTCTATTAACATTTTGTTCTTGTCATCAAGTATTATTGTTAAGTGATGACATGATAGTCAAGTGAATTGTTATGTCTTCAACTAGTTTGGTGTAGACGCCACATATAATATTTTTTAGTAAATTATATTTTTAGTCCCTCATTTTTTACGAAATTCGATTTTAGTTCCTCAACAATTTTTTTGGCCGGTCTTAGTTCCTCATCTATTCATGAAATTCACTTGTAATTCTTCAACAATTATTTGACCAGTCTTAATCCCTCGTCTTTTCATGAAATTGACCTCGAATCCCTAAACAATTTTTTTACCAAGATAAACTATGTTAGCAGTCACATGACTTGTTATGTAGTAATTTTTTATAAATAGATTGGAATTATTGTTTATTTTTTGTCTTTTTTTACGCAAATTGACATGTGATTAAAAAAATATCATTTTGTTAGTTGTTAGTTTTTTCCCTAATGTTTTACCTTCATACTTTTATGTTGAATAATTTTCAACTCACTTTAACATGTAATGAATCTATGATAATAAACTTAAAGTGTTTGTTTTTTTAATAAGATAAAAAACACAAACCAAAATGAAGGAGATGTAATAAAAATGATATGAAAAATGAAGAGAAAAAAAATGAGGAATTATAAGAAATGAAGTTGTATAAAATCATTATTAAAAAATTATGTATACATATTAATTATATATATATATATATTTCTTTTTATTTAGGAGTGACCTTATACCTAGATAATTTGTGTGTATGCAATTTTTTTCGAGAACATTAATTAAATGATAGAAGATAACATACAAGTAAATTAAATAAAAAATGTGATATATTTTTTAAATTTATTAACATTATATTATTTGTTTAATCCAATAAAATATATAATTTTTTATTAAAGTCACGTGTCTATTTTTTATGCAATATATATCTATATTTTTAAATACTTAAATATAAGAAGTTCTTATATATTATTTTGTTTTGAACGCATAAAATTTCACAACCGAAATTAAAGGTTATCTTGATTTGGTATCATATCATATGTTTTGATCACTAATTGAGTACTTATGGTTCAAGACATGTTATAGTAATAACTAATTAGAAAATATCAATAGACTTTTGAATGGAAGTGAAGTTGTTATTGAATGAAGGTCAAAATTGCTAGCAATTCAATTCAAAGAGATTGTTTTTTATTTTTATTTTTCTAAAAATGATTTTTAAACACCGTTTACAAAACAATTTTTAGAAACAAAAAGTCAATACAGATTCAAAAAATGTAGTTTGATTTCTCTGATAACGTATCAATTAAGTTTCTAAAAGGTCTTGAGAGGAATTAAAATTGAAATAAATAAATAAAATACCCAATACTAATAAAAACACGTGAAATAATAACAAAATATAATTTTTATATTTTTTCCTTATAAGTAAGAAGTTTCTATGATCGAAAGTAGTTAGTAATTTTCGCTTATTACTGTGATATGATAAGTATTTTCCTTCCAATATAGTTTCTATATTTTCTATCAATTATAAATAAATATTTAAATTTATAATAATAAAATGAATGCATAAAATTTTTCTATAATATAAAATATGATAATTGAAAATAAGAAAATAAATCATTTGATTTAATTATATTTTTATTTTTATTTTTAATTATAAAATTATTCATTTATATTTAATTTCTTTTCTATTTTTTGATAATTTATATAAAATCTAGTATTTTAACTTTTGTGTTGCATAAAATAAATGTTTAGTTTATATAAAAAATAAATACTTTTAAATATATAAATTATATTATAATTAAAATTCACAATAAATAAATATTTGTAACATATAAATTATATTCTAAATTTATAATAAAAATTTATATTAATATAATTCTTAATTATTAATATTTTATTAAAATATTAAATTAAATTTAGAAATAAAAATATTAAAAATAATAAATTGAAAGAGATAAAAAATTAGTTTTTTTAAAAATATTTTTGTTGAAAAAAATACAACAAAAGAACTGTCGTTTAAAATAGCTTTGCTAATTTACATAGATACAAAATTAATAAAAATAATAAAATATTTTGATGATTTTATATATATTTATATATATATATATATATATATATATATATATATATATATTTTTAAAGAAAAAAAAAGAATATCTGTATATTTAAAATAAAAAAATATTTTGTCGTGGAAAACGAAGCTGAAGTTATTTTAAAGATGTGTTCTTGGATAGTCGTAATGATACCTTGGTAGAGAGCGAGTGCAATAGGAATTAGGATACGTTGGGTTGGGAATTGGGTTGAGCCCGAGAAATTAAGAAAAAGAAAAGCAAGGGAAGAAGGAAAATAATGTTTTGTTGAGAAAAACTTGGCGATGGAAAGGAAGATGAAGGTCCGTTCGGAAAGGGAAAAGACGAAAGTGGTGATTAGGCATTTGCCCCCTTCTCTCACTCAATCTGATCTCTTTCAACACATCGATTCTCACTTCGCTTCTCGCTACAATTCCTTCTCTTTCCGTCCCGGCAACAACAGGTACCTACCTACCTACCTTCCTTCTCATCGATTTCCTTTTCATTCACGTCATTCATTCTTTCTTTCTTTCATTTTTAACATAATCTATCATACAATACAAAACCCTAACCATATTTCTTAGCTCTGTGTTAGCTAATTCCGTTTCCGTTGAATTCATATTTGCAGTCCTAAGCATCAGAGACATTCCCGAGCATACATAGACTTCAAGTGTCCTCATGATGTTATTGAGTTCGCTGAGTTCTTTGATGGACACGTTTTTGTTAACGAGAGAGGTCTTTTTTTATTTATTTGTTTTTTTTACACTGCACGAGTTTCTTTAATTAAGCCTTGTAATCCATGTAGCTAACTCACCTCATGTTGTTTTTTACACTTCACGAGTTTCTTTGCCGCCCTTTGTAATGTTGTATGTTCAATCAGGTGTCCAGCATAAAGCCATCGTTGAGTACGCACCTTCTCAGCGTGTTCCGAAGCCGAGTACCAAAAAGGATGGACGTGAAGGGACTATATACAAAGGTATCATGAAGATATAATTGTAATTTTTGTTGTTTAATTGTGTAAGATGTTACTATGGGCTTACAACATGTTCTCTTTTTTTTATTTATGATTATTGTTATTTTTGTATTTTTCATAAGGACAGATCCAGACTATCTTGAGTTCCTCAAATTCATTGCAAAGCCTCAGGAACATCTTCCTAGTGCAGAGATACAGTTGGAAAGAAAAGAAGCCGAGCAAGCTGGTTAGTTATTAGTTCACCAACTGTATTTGATTTACACTTATTTGAAAGTGAATTGATAAAAATAAACATTTGAAACGACATCGTGAATTAATGATCACTTTTCTGACTTTGACATCATATGTTCATCTGCCGCTACCATATGTTACGATGCTGTGTTTTTTCTCCATTAGTTCCCTTGTAAATGTGTTTTGAAGGATCTTAGTACATGGTTCTAAGCTAAATGTGTCTGGGGATTTATCTGAAGACAAATTTCAGTACCATTGGTCTCATGTTGTATCCTCCTTTCTAGGGGCTAACAAGGAAACACCTATTGTCACACCCCTGATGGAATATGTTCGTCAGAAACGTTCTGTTGACAGTGGTATGCAGGTAATGTTTCTGGGTCTGCAGATCCTTTTTGCCTTTTCTTGTGTCATTTTAGGGTCTCCAGGTTGCATTTAATTCAGAGCTTAACTTTATTGATCAAAATAAGGCTTTGTATATATCTTTTTGTTTGTTTTCCTGGAGTCGGCCTTTAGATGTATGATGAATAAATTCATTTTGGCATGCATGTTCTTGATTGAAGAAAATTTTTCGTATTGCTTGTCTGGTTACTCTGGTATGTATGTGTTTTTAATAGACTGATGCTGTGTTTGAGTTTTTGTCTAAATTAATGTAATCTTAAAATCTCAAGAAGTCAAAATTTAGAACAATTATATCTCAAAAGTTTAAGATATATATGGACTGTTTTTAACTTTTAAAAAACAGCAATGCACATCAAGGACTTTAACACCAGGACTGTTGCATATTATAAAAGGCATGTAGGAGCAAGATTTGATGCATGTTTATTGCTTATAAAAGGTTTTGTTAGAAGAGAGTGCTGGAGAATAATGTAAGTGAAATGTACCACATGCTGTAATATAACTAATCAATATTATGTAAAAGTGATATTAATTTTACCTTAGTAATCTTGCACAAATGTGTTATTCTCATTTGTGTTATTTGAAACTTTGTGCCTTGTAAATTGAGCCTAAAATGCAGATACACTTGATGCAACGTTCCCAAATAAATAAAGAAGGTAATACATGTGTGTTTATCAAGAGGGATGGATCATTTTGGAGTCTTAAGAGACCCGTGAATTACAATTGTTTCAAATTGTTTACAGGCTTGGTATTTTGTTCTTTCCAACTGGTTTATTCTGGATTTCTGGTGGTTTAGCATATGTACTTCAATTTTTAACCCACTTTTTTTAGCTTGTTCACTAGATTTTTGAGACTTGAGTGGGTGTGATAATTGTTTTATTGCATAAAAATGTGGCAAAAGTACTACATAAAAAATTTGCAGTTTATCATGTACACCCTTCATTTATATTATGCCGTTATATAATTATAGCATATAACTTCCTCTCCTGTGCTGGGTGAAATTATTTTGGTATTATATCTATGTAATTTATAGTATCACAAATTAATTTAAGTTAAGATGTTTTTCCTGCTTGAGTATATGTTGACATATAATCCTCTACTTGTGTTTTTAACAATCAATAATAGGCTTCATCAGCAGTTGCAAAAGTTAGCAGAAGATCAAGAGCTGCTTTGCCCAGCAAACCTGGCTCAGGCAATACTAAACGGGGATCGGAAAAGAAAAAGGTAAACCTTTGTAATTGAATGCATATGTACTGTTATTGCTGTTGCAGGTGTGTAATCACTTGAGTCATTTTGAAGTTTTGACTTTGTTGTCATAAAAACTAATCTTTCTGTTAATACAAGAGAGACAAGATAAACTATGTTGTTATTGGCTTATTGCCTCCTAAGTGGCCCCTTAATCCTTTTTAATGTTCAATAATAGCATGGATCTACTGAGTGGCTGAGCAAAGAATTTCAAGGAAACTTATTGATGCCTAGAAACCAATTTGTTTGTGAACTGAAGTCTTGTTTAGATATGGTTAAATACATGTATGTATGGGCGTACATGTAGTTAACTATTTGCTTTTACAGTACCCATTCAGCCTTTTTATCATAAGGTTAAAACTATTAAAAATAAATTGCTAAGCTAGCAACTCTCATAGTTATCAGTACTGGCATATAGTGGTGCTGTTATGCTGGAGCAGCACAGAGCATCCCTTAGCCGCTTTACAAAGCTAGTTGCATTTCATGCAAGTGTGTGACTGGCCAAATTGGCTGCTAAATTGCAGCATCACAGCCTGGATAGCAGGATTGGCTGCTATGCTTTAGATATTGAAATGTTTGCTTTGCCCGTGCCTATTGTACCTGTTTTTATTGTTTAAGGGTATTTTTGGTCTCCTAGACCCATCCTGCGGTGAGGCCATTTGAGAGATAGCAGCCTCTGTTCTTTATGACACAAACTCATCACGCATTGGGAGCCATAGGAATTTCACATCCTACTGTTCTCATAAACACTAGGAGTTTGCATAGCCCACCCCCTGCTACAGCAGATCATGACTAGTTCACCCCTGTTTTTGCAAGTGCCAAGCAGCCTATACCTGTTTCTCACTCTCTGCACTTTATTCTGACAAGTTCCCCAAAGCAGCCAAACACCAGTTTTATGCAGTTTGTTGCTGTGTTTGTCTCTGTACTTTCTACATTTTCCTGTCCTCAGCCTCTCTTTCATTCTTTTCCAGCTAAGCCCAGCACTGTTTCACAGTTTCTCCAGTTTTGATTTGAGTACTTTGAGTTTTGAGCATGTTTAATATATAGAAACTATTTATTTTATATCCTCTATCTTTGGTGTAGCAGCTGTTTTGCTGCACCACTATAGCATTTATGTGGTCTGCTACTGACCATAATATGGGTTTAATAATTTAATTTAACTATTTTGACTACATTTTTATGTTACACCCCCCAAAACTTTATTTCTGACTTCTTTCCATTCATTTTAAACAATCAATTAGGCTGGAACTTTAACCATTCTCTTCCCTTCCAGTCTCTCTCTTCTGTTATGCTTTTGTTTCCTTTTTTGAAACCAAGCAAGGTCAATGGTGACTCAACAGTCAACAATTATATTTTTGAATTTTGAATTATTGCATTTATCTGTGTGTGTAGTCATGACTAGCATATGTTGAGGCTAGATTGACATAGGATAGTGATTGAGTAATTCAATGCCTAAGGACTAGTTGGAAATAGAAAATGGTTTAATTAAAATTTGTTAGGATGAGAGAAGTTTGTCTTTTACATGTCTCTTTGCATACTTGTGGCATTATATGACCTAACACACGAAATACACATCAAAATACGGCCAATGGATCGAAAAATAATCTGCAAATTACTGTAGTTTCTTACTGCTAGGAGTATAAGTATTTAGTTGATGTAGGAATTTGTAAGTGTTTTACCAATCTGGATAGTGCATTATATTTCCAATCTAGTTAAATCTATAAAATGTTAAAACAATCCCCAATGTCAATGCTGAAGCAAAATACTGTATGCTTCTTTAATCAAGAAAAATATTAGCACTGTACTTATTCTTTCTTGATGCTATTCCTATCATTCATTTTTGTATGTTTTGACATGTCAAGTGACCATTTAGGGTCTGATATAACTATAAGAACAACTATTGAATTTTTGTTTATAAAGGACCAAGGTGTTTAGTGTTTACTCTGTAGCATTTGAAAATACTATCAAGCTTCTGCTTTTGGATACATCTACTAGTGGAACTATACATCAATTAGAAATCCTTCAATATAAAAAGTTATCGTCTTCTCAACATTTTTCCTTCTGTTTTGACTTCTTTTTTCCAAAGCTAATAATTTTATAGATTTTTGGTCTTTGGTTTATGTCTGAGTAGTCTAACTTCTCCTTTTGTTGATATCTAGATGTTCTATTTATGCTTGCAACAAGCACAGTTGGTTGTGTCGCTTAATGAAAATTGGTTTTGATTGTCAGTATGTTCAGAAGGACAATGCCAAGACTGCCACTCGGAAAGAGTTGAAAGACAAGTCAGCCTTTATTATGGTCCCCCGACGAGAGGATCAATCAGCTGAATCAAGTATAAAAGGAATTTCTGAAATTGAAACTTGTAATTCATCTTTTCTGCCTATCAATTTTGTTTTATTAGTAATTCTGCATCACCACATCTAATGTTTTATTATCAGCTTTCACTGCATGAACAGCATGCCAAGTGCCACGTTCCCCCCTCAAATCAATGTGTAATTTGTATTTAGTTGCATTCATATTTGAGTTAAAGATGGCTGGCATGCAGTGTGACATGGCCTCAGTTTTTGTCTCTGCAGTATCTTCCAACTCATAATCATATTTGCTCATTGCTTATGGTTTAGTTCCTTCGTAGATTGTACTTATAAAATGCTGTATGGTTGGCTTGATGTCTTAATTAGTAAATTGGCTGTTTCTCTTGATTATTGGACTTGTTTTTCATTTACATTAATGGAATCACATATCAGATTAAAAACCATTGCATATCTTAAAAATGCATGGATTATCCAATAGGATGGACTAGTTAGTTGATGAAGACAATATATAATATGTGAATTTAGACAGGCATCAAAGATGAATTATAAAAAACGGCCAATGTGAAGTCTTTACCTTGTTTTTAGAAAAGTAAGAATTGTTAAAGAGAAATAAGTACTCCACTATACCAGGGGTGAGGATAAGGTACTCTCAACATCTCAAATTACTAAGCTTCCTGAACAAAAGATACAGTATAGCTTGGCTGCCCTATCCATCTAACCATTGAAATAGCCAGTTATGAGCAGAACATAATAGGGGCTAGATTGGGTAATTTGATATATTGTTTTTACGTGATAGGGTTTCTGGCATTTTTAGTCCCTACATTTTAATAGAAACACATGCTTTTAACAGAAACCCTACCTAACAAGACAGTCTCTTAGTATAAATGAAACACTATAGCAATCGTTTAGTCCCTACATTTTAAGTTTTTAATAGGAACACATGTTTAGTCCCTGATGAGGGACTAAAACCACATTAGTTTTGGTAACTGTAGGGACTAAAAATGGATTAAATTTTTATAGGGACTTAAACTGAATTTCAAGATACTTGAGAGACCAAAAACATATTTACCATTTTGTTTATATTTAAGGGTCTCCCATCAGAGCACATCAGAGTGAAAGATAAGACAGGAATACTGCACAAGCAAGTTTAAGTAAGAGTAAGGAATAGTAAGCACCTATCCAAGCATAAGAAAGAGGAATGTTAAAGAGTAACTCTTTTATCCACCCATGAGCTGATATATATGACTAAAAATAAACAAGAGACTAAAAATGGGCAAAAAAATTTATAAGCACTAAAATCAGAAATCTGAAGTTTTATAGCAATAAAAAATATTTTAACCCTTAAAAATATTACTGATGACAGGTTAGAAGAATTACTCTAACATTCCTCTTTCTTATGCTTTTCCTAGACTCTTCCATCTTTGTATTTTGCGCTGCCCCCGTAATCCAGTTTTATTCTTCGGTAGTGTTTGGCCTCAATTATTTTTTACTTTTTTTCTGCCTAAAAGGAGAAGCATGGCCAAACACTCTTTTCATATAAAAGCTCTTGAAATTATAAGTAGCTTAGTTTTAAGTAGTTACTTATAGAAATAATGAGCTTTTAAAAAAACTCCCTGGAGTGGGTTTTGTCTAGTTTGTGTGGGGACTTCACTTGGATTCTCATCTGCTTCATTTTTTATGTATTTTTTTTCTAAAACAAATTCAGTTCCTTTTTTCAAATACTATTTTCCTTCTATAGAGCCGAACATTCACCTATCAGAGTCAGAGATGCCATCTTCATGCTCAAAATCCTAGCCATCACATGGCCTAAAAATTCTTTAATTTGAAAAAAAAATACTTGACCTTAATATATTAAAGGATTGGGTATCTCATTTTAAATTGAGAATCATTAAATTCAGCTCGAGGTCCTGTTCATTCAATCGTGTAACTTCATAAGACAATATATGATTTTAAATTTATTATTATTATTATTAAATAATTTTATTAAAATTGTTTTTACTAATATTTTTATTTTTATGAATGTACAAAATCAAAGTTTTTAAATTTTTTTATCAAACGACTTTTATCTTAAAAGGTAGCTTTTAGCTTTAACTTAAAAGTAGCTTTTAGGTAAGAAAAAAACTGTGGGCCAAACATACCCTTCATCTCTTGTTACCATTTCATGGAATTTTCACTTTAGAAATTTGCATGATATGGAACTCTCGGAATTACAGTCTCTTATGGTTTTGCTTGATTCAGTGATTCAGTCCATCTATTTTCTAATCCATATGCAAGAATTTGGTCTTGCAACTTATGCTTATTTTCTTGCAAATCCTATTTTTATTTTCTCACTCCATCTCCTAGCAATGACTCTTTCCTTTTAGATAAGTCTATTCGGAAATCAATTGCTCCCTGTAAGGTTAAATCCGTTCTAAACAGAATTAATACCAATGATTTGCTTCAAATTTGAAGAACTTAAGTTTAACTGCTTTATCTCCGGATTATTGTTTAGATTGAGTGCTGAAACTAGTTCCCATTTGTTTTTGCATTGCTCAGTAGTTTACTCTGTCCTTTTTCAATATTATATCTATTTATTGAAGGATCTGGATTCCCTGCAGTCATACTCTCTTTCTCTATAAAAGTTAGAGGATGATATTTGAAAATGCCTGTTCAAACCCACCCATTATTGGAGAGAAACAAAAATAGCATGCTTGCTGTTCTTAGAACTAAGATTAGCAGGGGATCCAATCATCCATCTTTAGTTTTCATATTTTTTTGAAGATTCAGCAATAGTAAATAGGTGCTTAAGTTTATTATTGAATTTCATATATTTTTAGCTGATAATTTTGATTTTCTTATTTGTGATTGATGAAGATGCAGTGCATGGCATTGAAGGTCCCATTTCTGGAATTCCACTGACCTCTGACTCAGGAAAGAAAAAAATCCTTCTCCTGAAAGGAAAACAGCGGGAAATTCCAAGTGTAGGTTTTGTTTACCCATAAAAATTTCATTTATTTTCAACAACCTGATTATCTCCATTTTGCTTGCTTTTATTAATCATATTGATATTAATATCTCTTATTTCCTTATAAAAAAGATGTTCTTCATAATAAACAAGATTTAGGGTTTATTTGAATAAACTTCTCCATAAGTACTTATAGGACGGGAAAATAAGAAGGAAAAATGAAATAAATTTCTGCATAAATTAAAATTAACTTAGCTCTCATACTAGTTTCTCCAAAAACTGATTTTTAACTTATGCATAAGCTAATTTTAGCTTATGGAGAAGTTTATTTCATTTTTTTTTCCAATTTTCTCATCCTATAAGTACTTATAAAGAAGTTTACCCAAACAGGTCCTTAAAAAAGTATATATTTCTCCCCTTCTATACAAAATTTATGAGTTAGTATGTATTTATGTAGACTTTTTTTTTTTTCCCTTTTTCTGGTAGGAAGTAATTTAAGTGTTACTTCTTCCTGAAGCTTATTTCAAAGCTGTTAAATCACTCAAATGTACTTTGAAACCTGCACTTAAACATTAATAAACTCATCGCTATAAATTTGTTATTTATGAACATTTTTATGGGATTTTCAGGCCACTGAGGGTACAGTGAAACAGCAAAACGTACAATCTGGAAATTCTCCTATTTCAACTCCTGCAAAACAGAGCCAGAGACGTGAGCCTAGTGGAAGATTGATTAGGAGCATACTTCTAAATAATGAAGCTCGTCAAAGTCATTCTACAACTGGTACACAACATAAAATTCAAATCTTAAGTTCTGAGAATGGGAAGCGACCACCACGTCCTTTTGGCTCAAGGTCTGGGTTAAATGACCAAGTCTCAAATCATGATGCTGGACAAGTTAATTCTGAGGGGGATTCCAAAAGGGCTTTGGATGAAAAATTCGTAAAAAGGGATCTGCATGGTTTGGGTAGCAGCGGTGAGAAAACAGAAAAACGTACTAGAAACAAGGATAGACCTGATCGTGGTGTTTGGACACCACTTCGTCGTTCTGATGTTTCACATGCTGGTAACGAGCACTCGTCCTCATTGGCACAGCCTACCCTGTCAAATCCTGAATCTGCTGAAGGTATAACTATTGACTAGGCAATGAGTTGTTTACAAACAAAATAAATGATTTTTTTCTTTCCAATGTTTAGCATAAATACTATGAAATCATTGCCATAAAAATAAAGCTGAGTGATTAAAATCTATTGTCTGCTGTTGATTTTCTTGTCACAACAGGAGAAGTAAAAGAAAACGTTCCTTCTGGATACAGGGGTGGAGAATTCTCTGCTTCTGCAGGTGGACGAGGCAGTCCCTCTGTTGAGAATGGTTGGAGTCTCGTAACTAATTATGGCTCATAAATCAAGACTCATAAATAGTGTATTTGTCTTGATTCTAATGGAAATGTGTTTCAACCAAACTTTTTATCTTTCTAGGTTCTCAGAGAAATTTTACTCGTCGTGGAGCTTCCTATGTAGTGAAGGATGATGGTGCAGTCAGTTTAAGTGAAGGGAAACCTTCCAAGAAAAGTGTTGGGCATAGTGCTCACGAGGTATACATGTCATATATGCTGATGTTTTTTGTATTGCCTTTTTGGTTGATTCATTGCATGTAAAGTACATATTATGTCTGCAGAAGCAAGTCTGGGTTCAGAAATCTTCTTCAGGGTCTTAAAATATCTGCGGTAAGCCTTATTTGCATTTATTGGTTGTTGTCTCTTGTACTGAGATTCAGTGCTCATTGTATTACGGGGGATTTTTACCTCATTCTGATATAATGATTGATCAATTTGAAAATCTTCTGTGAAATTGGTGGTTTACTTGTGACATGTTTGTGATTGCTTTTGGCTGTTTTTGCTTTATTATTAGGAATGTTGGTTCTCAACTGCTTATCCTGCTCCCTTACCTTGATGCCACTATATAACTTTTGATTAAGATATAGTTGTAGAAAATATAGCATCTATCAATGGCAAGTGCTTCCATTAATCCTAATTTATTTAAATAAATGGGGGAAAAGGAAGAAAGGCCATGGTGGTGGAACTTACATCATACTTGTAACATTATCAGGTTACACCATCAACAATTTTTCTGTGTACCAGTATTAATGACCAAACCATCTGAGCAATCTTCCCCTTCAGTATAATCTCAATTGATCTTGATATTTTCAAGATCTATCTTATTTCCAAGTATTTTGCATCTAATTGTCCGAAGAAAGTCTAATGATTTCTTTTATGTGATTAAATTATCAAATTCAACATTTTACTGATTTGGATTATGGAACTGAATTACTATTCGAGGATGGCTTCATTACTAAATAATTAATTGCTTGCAGAGAATAGGATTATTGGAATATCACATCGAAGTGGAAATAATTATTTTACCAGTTTAAGTCTAAGTAAATGTTAGATGGACTGTATATTCACAAAACCTTGATCTGTTCCTAATCCTCTTAACTAAAGACATCATGTGAATCTTTTGCAATTAGGAATTTTCAAAATCAAAATAGTTAAATTTGGTTTTGAAAACTGGAACATAAAATTACAGTCTGAAGTGGGAAAACTTTGAAATATGATTTCACACGAGATTAAAAGCTTTGGAAACCCTTCTATTTTGTGTACATATGCATGTGTCTTTTGAAGCGAATGCAAAACAATGTACGTCATTTTAGCAGTTTATTGCTTAAATCTTTGATTATTAAGTGTAGAAATTCTTGCTGCTGTACATGTAAGTTGATGAGCTTTGAAAAGGCAAAGGACTCATTCTGAAGTGAGATTTCAAATTTACAGTGGTTATAGATTGCTTTTATTGGAAACCTACTTGTTACAATTTAGCCATTTTTTAAAATAGGCTGAGCCTGAGAATGATATTAGCTGCAAGAGGAGACTCCAGGAGAAATGACAAATTTGGTAGTAAGAGAAAGTCTGCAGTTAGAGAAGCCCATGAACTTTGGCTTTCTTCATTCACTGAGTAGGATGGGAGATAGTAGATTCAAACTTGCTTTATAGATGGCAATGTCGATAAATGAAAATAATGGAATCTCTCATACCAGTGCTAACTGTATCCACCCATGGTTTGAACATTTGTTGTACTCGGTGATAAAGAGTATGTAATTTCAAGCAATTAGGTGCCTGCAGCATGTACAGAATTAGAATTATCAAGTAGTTCATATACAATCTTCATAGTGTTCTAGCATCCAAAAGATTTTCTACCTCAAAAGTCTAAGGGGGTTAATGCATCTGCATAACTTGTTTTCATCCTCTTGGTTGGCTAGGCTGGCTGAAGATTGGTCTAGCTTCTTCATTCATGTAGATTGCTCCCAGGATAAATGTTTGCATAAACCATGTGCACCCTAGTTGCAAATACTAGCCAACGAATTATCGACACATCATTACTTATAGTAACTAATAATTAACTCTGGTAGCTATCCATTAACTGATGATATACCAATGATTTATGAACGTAGTGCACCCTATTTATCTACAAGTTTATGCAAGAATTTTTCTGTTTCCAATGATGGGAATGGGATTATTTGATATACTATTGATTGTGTTGGTTCCAATCTATTGAAGTAGAGTGATTGTTTGACTACATCTCTTTACCATTATGTTGGTTCTTGATCAGCGATTGCTAAAGACATTTATTCTATGTAAATATAGAAATATGGAAAGATTCCATAGTTAGAAGTTAGAGATTTCTATCATTATTTGTATATTTAATTTTAGCCTTATTTGATTATAATAAGGCATTGTATGTGTGGGTATCATACGCACATACACATAACACATTTAGTAAACAATTTTACTAGGTATTAAGAGCATAAGTTTTTTTAATCCTTTTCTTTTCTTTTTTTCACAGTAGCAATAAATGAACAATACTTGCAACTATCATGTGCCCTCTCTCAGGGATTTGAAATTCATTGTTTTCTTTTTTTCTTTTTGCCATCGCGGATGCTTCTTTTCATGAGTGAATAATACCTACCCTAATGCCAGCCACCACCGCACCACCCTTTCTTTGGTCTGGCCATGTGATCAGATTACCTCCCTTTGACAATTATTGCCTAACTTTTCTCGTCGCCAATCATCATGCACCACCTTTCTCCAATGCGAGAGATACACGCACTTGCACCATAAAGGCACGTGCTCCCGTTTTTGGTGTAGCCTACACTCTGACAAACCCTTCGCCTTGATCCCATGTTTGATGATCCCTTCGCTGCCTTCCACAACTCCAACGATCCCTTCGTCATACTCCTATAACTCTAGCAACCCATTCGTTGTGCTCCCTTGAGACGACCCCTCCAGCAACCCCTCTAGTGACCAGTTCGTCGTGCACTTCAGCGATCCGTTCACCCTTGACTCTAGCGACCCCTTCACTTTGACTTCTACCATGGCATCGATGGCCTCTTTGCCATGCTCTCCCAACTTTGATGACCCTTTCACTGCACTTTCTTGACTATGGTAACTTCTTTGTCACGCTTCCTTAACTTCAACAACCCCTTTGCTATGCTCCCTTGACTCTGGTGACCCCTTCACCGCACTCCCTTGACTTTAGTGATCCCTTCATCGTGCTCTCATGACATCAATGACCTCTTAATCACTTTCTCCCAACTTCGACAACCTATCTCACTTTCTTGCACAACTCCTTCGCTGCCTTCCAATGATCCTCTCAAAGGTTAAAACTATGTCTTTTAAGGGCTTCTACGTTTACTGCATTTGTAACAAGTTTGGTTTATATGTCATATATGCTCGAACTTGAGAGGAGCATTAAATTATATGTAAATAAGGAAATATGAAAATTTTCCATAACTAGAAACTAGATATTTTTATTATTATTTGCTTCCTTAATTTTAGCCTTATTTGATTATAAATAAAATATTCTATTTGTGGGTAACATACGCACACATACACACAACACATTCAATAAACATACAAATGGTACTAAGTTGATCTAGTGTCTACCAATGTCAAATTTGATATCTGGTATTGTAGTTGAGTTATGGTTATGTCCATACTGTTTGACAAAGGATTTTGTTGCTTTAAATTTTAACCTTGTGCTTTTATTGTTGAACAAATGTGCTCGAGTAATCAAAAGATGTTGCTTTACCTTTATTATTTAGGTTGCCCAATCATCTAGTGGTTTAAGAGTGTTGTTTACATCCAATATTGCAATTAAGTATTGTAATGTTATAAACAGATTATGGACACCCAGTCAGGGCATCATTCCTGCTATGTTGAGCTACGGTCTCCGTTTAGGACATCATCCACAACTAATTCAGGTTAACCTGAGCCTAAGCGACTTGAAAGGTATGTGCACATTCTACTTTTGTTAAAATAGAACTACTTGAATGTTGGTTCTTAAAAAGGATGGCTCAGTGTACGAGGCCATCACCTGGGAGGTTGGGGGAGGATAGATATATACACAGCCCTGCAGAGAGATTGTCTATGGAATTAGAACCTGTGACCTTCAAGTCACAAGGAAGTAACCTTACTGGTGCTCATAGGCTAGTGATCAATTTTGTTCTTTCTGAAATTTCTTTGGCTTCTGATCAATGCCACATTTGGATTTTTGCAGTAAAATGATCCAGTTGTTTTGCCCGACGGAGCCTGCACAATAAAGGGAATGCAAAGTTACAGACCTCGTTGACATGATTATCTACTGAAAACAGATTGGCATTGTTAACCATGTTGGTGGGTTAGACCCATTCTGGTTCGTGTCTCCTTAAATTGAACATTTCAGTGTTGGGAAATGTTTGTGTTTGGGATGTAACTGTAAAGTGCTTGGTACATAACATGGGGTAGTATGTTGGAAAGAGTGAAGCATCTTGTCCCGTTCAGTGGACAACTAGTTAGTGTTTTGTATTGAAGGCTTATACTTTATTTTAGCGTGCACATGGTGTACGTGTTATTGTAAGGATAATAGAACGTCTTTGGTCCTCGAGAATCACCCCTATTCCATACTCTTTCCATAAATGAGGAATATTTTATTTTTTAATAGATAAAGAAATTATGTGGAATTGAAAAATTGCCAAAAGAAAAGGAATTAACAAAATAGTATAATCTAAATAAATAGTTATTTAGTTATCTTTAGATCATCATTATTTAATAAAATGTTTAATTATACTTTTAGTTATTTAATTTGAATTGAGTGTAATTTTGGTCTTTATGTTTTTTAAGCCAAATTAAGTAAAATGATTCTATAATTAATTATTTGTTTTCACCTAAAATCTTTAAATTCTCATTTTTTATTCAATTTATTTTTCATAAATTGAATTAGTTATAGTATTTTAAACCTTATAATCAAAATTCAGTAATCAAAACATCAAAAATAAACTAAAATAATTCCTTTTGAAAATTTTCCTTCAAATTCTAATGCAGTCCATAAAATTCTTCAATTTTTATCAAAGTTTAACTAAATTGTTTAGCTTAAACTTTTAAAATTATTTCAATGCAAATCAAGAAATTCAATGCCTATTCAAGTATATATATTTTTTTTAATTTCAAATGATTGTAATTTTATTTAAAGGCTTAAATATATTTTAAGTTTACGCAATTATGGTTCTATCTGTTTTTAGACCATGGAAATTTTTTCTTTCCTTTTAAATCTTTAACATTTTTTTTATTTTTTTTTATTTTTATTATTTACTCTAATTAGTTTAGTAATACAATAAATAATATTAATTAAGATAAATAAAATAATTAAAAATATTTTAAATGAAGATAATTAAATTATTTTTAGGTGTCCAATTTAATTAATATATTTATTATTTTATATAAATAAAATAATTATATATAACTTGTTTTATAATTTATTAGTAAATTGAAAAATAAAAATAATATTAGAAAATAAGATTACTATTCATAATAATTTAAAAATTAAATTATATATAATTATCTTATTTATATAAAATGATAAATACATTAGTTGAATTCAGTACCTACAAATAAATTAATTATTTTAATTTAAAATATTTTGTTATCTAAATTATCTCAATTAATATTATTAGTCATGTAAATACTAAATTAATTAGAGTTAGTGATAAGAATTAAAAAATGACATTAAGAAAATATTAGATCTAAAAAAGATTTTCTTTTTTTTAAGGACTAAAACTAGACTTATATTTACAAAAAATTTAAACGTATTTAAGCCAATTACAAATCAAATCCCACTAATATTTGTGACAAAAAATTATGAATAATACTAATTGATACCATAATGATAAATTATAAATTATAAATTAAAATATACACAATACAAATTGATATAAAGAAAAAACGAATAATTTGTTATAATAAATTAAAAAGAATAATTGAATTTGTGTTACAATTTGAAAAATTATAAAATCAGAAATTAAAATATGCATAATATGATTTGATAGAAAAATGAATAAAATTTTTTTCAAAATAAATTAAAAAGAATAATTATTTTTTGTCATAATTTTTCTGTGAAAATATCTAGCCCGGATTTCCTTCTACTTTGAAATATTTTTTATTCTGTGTGAAAAGACATATCTATACAATGAGAATACTTTCTGAGTTTCAAATAACAACTAGCATCATTTTTTTTAGTACAT
Organism: Mucuna pruriens; assembly: GCA_025330945.1. Taxonomy (NCBI): domain Eukaryota; kingdom Viridiplantae; phylum Streptophyta; class Magnoliopsida; order Fabales; family Fabaceae; genus Mucuna; species Mucuna pruriens. The sequence continues at coordinate 1,665,686 of JAENHJ010000086.1, read as the reverse complement.
TATTATATTTTAATGGTAAGAGATATAATGGCTAATTCAATGTAAGATTAATTAATTATACATAAATTATATTAAATGAGTATAATTATTGCAAGATAATAAATAGGACACATATGTATATGATTGCTTAAATTATAAATTAAATCAATTTATATAATTTTATAATATAAAAAAGTTTCAATATGTTTAAAATTCACATAAATATGATTGTATCTAGTTTTAGTTTATGCAAAATTTTCTATTCTTTTTAAATTCTTAACATTTCTTTAATATTTTTTTTAGACTTTACCATTGATTCTAGTTAGTTAGTGTTGACATAACTAACAAAATAAACAATATTAATTAAGATAAATGCTTAGACTAGGTGATTTGCGTTTTGAGCCTTGAAATTTAGGTCTCTGTTGCTTATTTTTCAAGAGTCTTCTAAGCATGATTAGTGAAGTCCAAACCATTCCCTAAGCATGCTATAAAAAGGACCCCTTAGGCATGTGTTATAAGAACTTTTGATCATTTTCATTGAGAAATAGATAGTGCCTTTGCACTTGCAAGAACATTCTCTCATCTTTTGGATTGTCCAAGAAACCTTCATTCTCATCAAGCATCCATGGTGCTTGTGGTGAATCTCATTACTATAATCTAGCTTCTTGAGTTAGTAGCGAAACACCATTCCTGCTCCCTACCATATTTTTCCATTTTCTTCTTCCTTGGTTGTTATGTTTTGCATGGGGTTTTGGAATTCTTTGGGGAAACCTTGCTACCAAATTGGAAATCAAAGATCCAGGTATGTCATGAGGGGAGAAATGACATATCTTATCACGGTTTAAACCTAGGTCTTGGTGTCGTTTGCATATTGCCTCCCTCTAGCAACTACACATTGCATGCTTCCACTCAACACTCCTTCATCGCCTCTATTGTCACTCTTGCCTTTGCTTTCGCTTTATTTTTGGTAACACTCACAAAATGGAGAAAAAGAGGAATCCCTTTTTTTATAGGGACTCTAGAGGCCTGTTTGGAGGTAGCAGAACCTCCAAGGCTGGTGAAATGGTGTGCGTACCTACACACACCATCAAGCATTTATACGATCTAGATGTCGCGCCACTTGTGTTCCTCCACGTGGCTCTCTTGAGTGGTCTGTTAAAGCAACACAACACACCATCATTAGGTACAAATAATGGAGTCAAGCGACCCTTGCCCTTGTGTATCTACCCTTGCCCCCGATGCGGTCCACTTGCTATAGCCTAGGCATAATCTCCATTCAATTGTAGGGTTGTGAAACATGTCGGGCCCAAGTCTACCTCCACCTTTGACTAATCTACCATTGACATTAGTTGTCGACTGACCTAGAGGTGAAGCTAGAACACCTAGCCTTGGCCCTATTTGCTTAAGGCTGCAAGGTTGTGTATTGTCCTGGTTCTAAGTCAACCCAACCATCTAGTTTAGTGTTTTTTGCTTAAGACTGTAGGGTTGGGTAGTAACTCAGTTTTAAGTCAACCTTGCAGAAGCTGACCTCCACGGGGCAATGAGGATAATCCCTTCCAAAATCATGGCACCAAGTTTACCCCCCATGCTTAATTTTCTCACCATGATCCTCACTCTCATTTTCTTGTTGGAATCTTCATCCCCCACTACGGATCATGGCTCCCAAAAGAAGCGGACTAGTGTACCTACATATGTCCACCAAGTAGGCCTAAAATGGGAAGAATTTTCCATACGCACGACACCCCAAGAAACTAGAGAGAGAGAGAGCTCTACTAAACCACCTGTGTGTTCCTATTCTGACTAAAGTTAGCCTCAGTCATGATTCTTGGATTATGTCAAGGTCGCCAAGTTGTGACATCAACTAGGTCACAACTCTTAAATTATGTTGAGGTCATTGAGTCTGAGGTCGACCTAGGACACAATTATTGGATTGTGCCAAGGTCACCTAGTCGTGAGGTCGACGTGAGTCACAACTCCTGGATTGTGCTAAGGTTGCCAAGTCATGAGGTCGACCTAGGTCATAACTCTTGGTTTGTGCCAAGATCATCGAGCAAAATTAGTTCTTCATTAATCTTATGTGACAATTCCTTATGTTTCCATTTTCATTTTTTTCCAATGTTGGCATGAAAATGATGTCAATTTAATATCATTAAGACATAAGTTTTTGAAGTGCTGATGTTTCTTGATTGGGGTAAAATTGAAGGAGACTCAACAATATGCTTTTAATCCTATGGTTGTGGATTATGGATGTAGTGACCGTCGAGAAGAGTTTTATTGGAAGCTCCATGTTGGGTGCCAAAATGTTTTGATCATGGGAGATTCCTATAGGATGGTCTAATGATCTCTTATAACTAGATCATTAAAAGGTGTGTAATTAATAAAAGTTAAAGAAAAAATGAGTTAAATTTCAACTTGCAACATACCCTTTTATTTATAATACACGAGTTTACGAGTTAGTGGGATAGGTGATTATATATTAGTTACAAGTTAGTGGGGTAGGTGAGTTACCTATAAGATATTTAAGTGGTTATACTTGACTAGTCATAATATGTTTGGCCTAAAAAATGGGAAGATACATTTTTTTATTCAAATAATTTATTGTTATAAAATTTCTTAATTTTAAAGAATTTAGTTGGTGACAATTGTTTTAAAAAACTAATAAAATTTAGAAGATAAAATTGAAGAAAATCCTAAATATATATCATCATTTCTTAACATATCTTTAATTAAGGATGCCTGTGAGTTAAGTTAGGCTAAGATTAAAGAAAAATAAAATAAAATGTAACAAAAAAATCAAATCAAGTTGAACAAAATTACACAAGTTAAATAATATTGAATTAGTTTTGTTTACAACCCAAATTGTTTAAATTGCAAAGGACTAGCTTAGATCATCATATTAGATGTCATGTAATATCTACAAAATAAAGGAAAATGAAGGGTTACCTCTTGAATTTCATATCTTGTCGACTATAAATATGAGACCAAACATGTCTTTTGTATGAAAAGAAACATTTTTCCATAATCCACATGATGAGTTTTGATGATATCTAACTCATATAGGGCTCATTTTCATGTTTTTAGCTCTACCATTATAATAAAAGCCCTGTGCTCTCAATGGATTGTTTTTTCATTTAACTTATATTTTCAATAAAGTCAATCTTTGTGTCGATTATTTGGCCAAGATTATTATTGTTGTGTAGGAAATATTTGTTGCCTTGAACATGTTTTCTTAAGCGGTGAACTTCACAAAACTTGCTAGTAAGTTAGGTGATTTACACTAGTATAAGGAAAAGAATGCTTGAGAGAGATTCAAAAATTCTTAATAATCTTTAGTAATCTAAGTTTCAACATGATATTTACAAGAACTTCAATGTTTGGAGAAAAAAATAAAATGTGTGAATTAAAGAATAACCATATCTTAGGTATGTTAGGCTTACTTATAAGGGTCAATTAAAGAACGAATTAGGTCCCACAAAAGTTTTGATTCAAGCAAACAAGTATGCTAAATTTTTCTAGATAAAAAGACAATGAGTATCGTCTTATACTAAGATGAAAGCTTTTAAAACAACATTATATAAATGCATGGAATGTAAGTGTCAAATTGTCTTATCAAGGTGTATTGAAGAAACTCTAAAAGATAAGCCAACACTTTTGAATTACCTCTCTTTATCATAAGGCGTACTTTGCAAAAAGGAATAACAATATATTTTTTGAGTGAAAAGTTACTTTATCTCATACTACAGATTTTTTGTACAAGAAAAAGAAGATAAGCAGGATGTTTTATCTTATCAAAGTGACTAGTTAATGAAAAATATTTAATTCCCTGATGAACATTTTTTCTTTGTTGAAAGAATAAAGATAAAGGAAGGTTCAAATAACACACGATAGTCATTTGAAGTTTGCCTATTATATATATATATATATATATATTTTAGAGAACAATATACATAGATTTATCATTCAAAGCTCTCGTGTTCTCTTTGTAAAATTCTTAGAAATTCTATTGAGAAAAGACTAGCTCTAAACCTTGTATATTCGTTTGTAAGATGTTATAGTATGCTAGTTTTATCCCTAAACTATTTCTTAGTGAAGTTGGTTGAAATCTAAAGAAACTTTTTGTTTAAAGAATACTAGGTCAATAACTTGAAAAGGCAAGTCAAAGAACACTTGTGTGATCCTGAAGAGGTTTGGCGTAAACAATACTTGTAATTGTGGTTCATTTAGTAGAAACTTGATGGTATACCAAGAACTAGACGTAATCTTGGGCTTGAGATGAACTAGTATAAAAAATATGTTTTTATCCTTCTTATATTTCTATATATTGTATTTTAAGATTGCAATTTGAAAAACCTTTTCTACAAAACTTATCGTTATCATAATTGGTTTTAAAAAAAGTGATTTTTTATGGTTTTAAATATCATTGTAGCTTATGATGATCTCTCTTTTGAAAAAATGATTTGCGAAAAATTCAAAACACAATTCAACTTCATTTTTGTGTTTTCCTATGTTCTACAAAACTCCTTTTGAGCAAAAGTGGTGTCTCTTATGTGATAATGTGCTGAATGTGCCATTGAGGTAAATTCCATGATTTTTGGTGTATGTTATTAATTAATTAATTATGTTTATGATCCAACATTTTGCACCCGCAAGAGTTTTATGCATTATGAGGAAGGTTCTCGAGTCATAGGGACTTTGGGTTATCGTTAGGTGACAAATAATTGGGCTTGATAGTATTGGGCCAATGTATTTAATTTATTCACTAAATAATCTCAACGAGGCTAAAACAATTTCCACAAGCTAATATGTTGGCTCAATGGTGTCTACTTTCCTTGGGATTTAATTAGGTTGGCCTAAACCCTTTATTCAAAATTTGGTAGCATATATATGAATGGTTTTTCATTTTTTACTATTAATTTCATACTTCCAAAGTTTTTGCCTTTTACAAATGTTTAATTTTCTCTCCTATTCTTTGTGCTTGTTATCTTCAAATTTCTTAAAGTATTGTCTCTTCTTTCCTTTTCCCTTTCATACTTTGGGAATAGGTGAAAGATCTTCCATTATTTTGTGTGTGGGTAAAGTTGTTGATGATGATGACCTGTTTACTCCGTCTAAGGCGGGGTTTAGGAGTTGTTTGACTTTAGAAAATATTTTCTATTTTTATTTTTTTAAAATAGTTTTATTTTCAATTTTTAAGATTTAAAAAACATGTTTAGTATAAGTTTCTATGTTTTCATTTTCTTAAAATAGCTTCAGAAAAATGGTAAAGATTTTTTGTAACCATTATATAGGGTAATAGAAGATTTTTTGTAACTACTCTAAAATTTTTGTAATAACCTATGAAGGGAATTAAAAATATAGATTTGAACTACTATTACAGATATGTCACACTATGTATTTATCGAAAAAGTTGAAAACAACAATATTTTGTTTTCTAATTTGAGCTCATTTTCTTTAAAAATGTTTTCTAAATTTGAACTAAATGTATTCTCAACCTTATTTTCTATTTTTTTTTTGAAAATGAAAACACAAAATGATGAAAGCAAACATGCTCTTAGCTTCCCATTAGTGTGTAGGAATTTTGATATCTTCCTCAGGTCCTATTATAGCTATTTCTTTTATAATTGTGCCTTTATTTTTTTTAGTCAGTCATACCTATTAAATGGGTTGTCGAGTGTAGCGAGCCTTGTTAGCTAGAAATTTTTTTCCCTTTAACCTCTTATTCTAGTTCAAGCTCTAATTCTGACGAGTTCTTAAACTCTTTGGGCAAGTCAGAGAAAATTATGAGCAAACACAAAATGTCTTTCAAGCTCCCTCCTAATCTAGAGTAATTTCATTAGATGCACTTACTTTTTGGTAGCTAGTCACTTAAGAACTCCATAGTTAAGCGTGCTTGACTTGGAGCAATTTTGGGATGTGTGACATTTAGGAAAGTTTCCTAGGAAGTGGGTGAAGACAAAACATGTTGAAAAATCTTGTGTTGGTTTGTGGGAACAATCATCAATCTTAAAAATAGCTTGACATTACGTCTTTCTTCCAAACTTTTGAGCGTTTTTGCAAGGGATAAAGATCAGTTTCTTTGCATGCTTTTTTTTAAACCTTTTAGAATGCTTTCAAATAAGAAGTTCCCTCGAGGTTGAGTGTCATTTAAAAAATCAATAAAATTCTTTTTAAAGCCTACACTGATTTTGGTGGAGGATTTCAAGGAAAAATATTTTTATCTCTAGCCAATCATCAAAAGGAAGCACTTGCCAATGACCATCGACAATTCTCCTTAAGTTCCATTGTATTAAGATGATTGTCATTATACAATTTCTTTGGTTCATGCTCTTTTCTTATTGAAACAAAACGATTAGTACTATCTATACCAACAAGATGAATTTACTTTTCAGTAGCTCGTCACTTAAGAACTCTATAGTTAAACATGCTTGTCTTGGAGTAATTTTGGGATGAGTGACATTTAGGAAAGTTTCCTAAAAATTGTGTGAGTAACAACATTTTCAAAAGTCTTATGTTGATTTGTAGGGAAAATCATCAATCTTGAAAGCAACTTGACATTACATATTTCTTCCAAAATTTTAAGCTTTTTTGCGGGGATAGGGATTGATTTCTTTGGTTGTAAAGTTAGTCATTAGTTAAAAAAAATTAAATTTGTTAACTTATTAAACTAAAATTAGTTGTTCAACTATATGATAAATACAAAATGAAATAAAAAAATATTAGCTTTTATATATTTTAAGTTACCACAAATATGACTTTGTTTGGTTTTACACGTTGTAATTTTTTTTATCGTTTTTAGATCTTGATATTTTTTTAATGTTTTTTTTTAGTTCTTAACACTTTCTAGTTAATTTAGTACTAATATGGCTAAGACAATGAATATAATATTACTTAAGATAATTAAGACAACAATGAATATTTTAAATTAAGATAATTAGATTATTTTTAGGTATGTAATTCAATTATTAATATATTTATTATTTTATATAAATAAGATAATTACATATAATTTATTTTTTATTATGAATAATGATGATTATTATTTTTATTGTTCCTATTTTTCAATTAACTAATCTACTTTTAATTTTGTATTTTTTTAAGAAGATATAATTTATTTGTGCTCTTATAATTTAATTTTAATATATTACTTTTGATATTATTTTTATATTTCAATTCATTAATTTTGATTTATTGCAATATAATTTATTTATTTAAATATATCTCAAGTAATGATTTTGTCTCTAAAAAATAAATTAAAATATAATTTATTAAAAGTAAATTATATTATAATTAGTAAAAATTAATAAATTAAAATATAAAAATATCATAAGAAATAGTATATTATAAATGTAAAAATAAATTATATTTTAAAAATAGAATATTAAACATAAATTAATGAATTAAAAAATAAAAATAATATTAGAACTAATAAAATCACTATTTTATTTTATCATAAGATCCTAGGTTTTAGCCTTGTTGTCATGATTGTATTTTCTTACTTTATAAAAAAGATATTGTTCATAATATATTAAAAAAAGTTATAAAAGTATGTTATATCTAATTACATTATTACCTTATTTATATAAAATAATAAATACATTAATTAATTGAATTGTATATCTAAAAATGATTTAATTTTATTTAAAATATTTTCTTACCTTAATTATCTTAATTAATATTATTTTTTTATCTATATCAATATTAAATTAATTAAAATTAATGATAATAATTAAAAAAATATTAAAAAATATTAGGATCTAAAAATGACAATAAATTTTATAAGAACTAAAATCCAATAGAATAATATTTACAAGTAATTAAAACACATTTAAGTAAAAAATATTATATACTTTATTTTGTAGAAAGAATATATTTGTTTATGATTGTATATATAACTTTTTTTTATTAATTTAGAACTTTTATTATTTTTTTTGAAAGATTAAAATATTTTATAAGAAATAAAAATAACATAATAATTAAAATAAAATATAAAGAGATTAAAACATAAAAAAATATTTATATAAAAAGTATAATAAGTAATTTCTAAATATAAAGACTTAAAATATAAAGATAATGCATATATAAAAATTAAAATATAAAAATAGTAGAAATGACTAAAATGGTAGAGGAGAGATTAAAACGTTGAAAAATTTATTCGAATTTTAAAATAAGTAATTTCAAAATATAGAGTAGAACAGAAAGGTTATATATGAATTCAAACTAGTAACCATTTAAAATGACATCTGTTGCACTCCACTGCACGTTGAAAACCGTCTCTCTTATTTTCAGCTCACTTTGTCACCACTACGCTCATTCGTGTTGACTACACCCCTCTTCTCTTGTAAAATACACTACTACCACTGTTCATGTAAAAGTAAATAACTCAAAGGGGAGAGAGATACTTAATTTAAAAAAGCCCTATTATTGTTAGTTAGGTTGAAAATTGAAAGCAATAGAGAGAGATAGTACTCCTTAGAAAGAGCACTGAATTATGAAGAAATAAAAGTCTGGTGTCGTTGAAATCGAACGCATTTAATAAGCTCTAAAATCAGTTGGGGCTTGAAGACTTTGAGTTGTTTCATTCGCATATTTGCCTTTATTTTTTTGGCATTCATATCCAACAACTTAACAACTCCTCCAACCCTCCCAGACCACGAAAAAGAAAAAGACAAGCCATACCGAAAGATAAAAAAAAAAAAAATCAGAGACCAGACCATAGATAGAAGAAGAAAAAGAAAAACCGAGGCTTTGTTCAATTTCCCAGGAGCAGTGAGGAAAGTGAAAGATGGGTAATCGTTTTATTTGCATGACGAAGAAGGAGTCGAAAGATGTTGGATCGAGAAGCAAGAGAATGGGTAGATCACAGAGGAAGCTTGTGAGTGAGGAAGAGTTGCATCTTCAGGCACTGTCTATGGCACTTCAACAGCATCAATTGTCTCAGAGGTTTGAAGGGTCTATGTCTAGGAGAATTGGCTCCTCTAGAAGGCATGCTGTGTCTGAATCTTTTTCAGCCAACAAGCAGGTGTGTCTGTTTTGTTTATTTATTTATTATATTCTATTTGGTATGATTTGGGGGTTTTTGATTCAAAAGTTTTGATTTTTGAATCATCTGACCAGTGGCAAAAAGTGGGCTATCATGATTGAGATCTTTATGAATATGGGTAGGGTAGTAGTGAAGACTAATGTATGTGAGTGGAAGCAAGTTGACTCAACATAACAAGCGATGGCTGAAAAGTGCACATACAAAAAGAAATCAAGGGCTACTTTTTTCTTTTTAATGCCTAAAAAGGTGCATCTAGAAAAGTACAGGGACAATTCACTGTGCTTTGAAAAGCAGATGCGCTTTGTTTATGATTAGTCGCCTGTATCTTGTACTAGTTTACATACCCCACTTCCTTGACTCCGCTGTATGCTTATGCATTTTGACCCGAGTTATTCTTAAGCGTCATGGGAAAATTCTTTTCTTCTACCTTTTGATTGTGCATGTTAAAATCTGCTTGCCCCATGTATTCTGTTTGAAATATTTTACTGATTTTCCAGTGTATCCTGTACAGGTTCCAGTAAATCTGGAAAACATTAAAATAAAGAAGTTTGTGCTAATCCATGGAGAAGGTTTTGGAGCATGGTGTTGGTACAAGACTGTTGCCCTTCTAGAAGAAGCAGGGTTGCTTCCTGTTGCCTTAGATCTTACAGGCTCTGGAATTGATCTCACAGACACTAACAGTGTCACTACATTGGCAGATTATTCAAAACCTTTAACTGTTTATCTCGAAAACCTTCCTGAGGATGAAAAGGTTTGGATGTGTGACATTGAATATATATTTGACTTGAAGCATGTTGTTGTCTACCATACTGTTACATTTCATGAAGATGAAAATTTGCAGGTTATTCTTGTTGGGCATAGCATTGGCGGTGCATGTATTTCTTATGCTTTGGAACATTATCCACAGAAGATCTCAAAAGCAATTTTCCTTTGTGCTACAATGGTTTCTGATGGCCAAAGACCTTTTGATGTTTTTGCTGATGAGGTATCTAGTTAGTTTCTTCATTTACTTATGTGATCAGTTGGTTTTTGAGAGTTCATATGCTGGGAATATTGTCAAACTTAAATTAATAACAAAAGCTTTCCAAGTTTGTAACCGTTTTTTAGCAATATGTTATTAAACATATATTGCTGTTCATCCTTTCACGAGTGTTGTGCAATCTCAAATATACTATTTCTAGAGGGAAAAATGTAATACCAAGGCTTTCTGTCCTAATTTCATAGTGTAATATTTTAATCTGTTATCACAAATTTACTATCACTTGACTGTTCTAATTTCAATAACTCTGATTCTGTGGGCATAATTTGAAGTCTTGGCCAACTTCTGGTGAATCTTTTATTGCTCTAATGTGTCATTCAGCCTACTTCATTTAATGACTTTTCTGCCTTCTTAAATAATGTTTTTTAGCAAAATAATACTCTTTTTCCTGTAAGGATAACAAAAGCTTGGAAAATCTAAATACATAAGCTCCTGACCAAGAAAAAAATGTAACAAACTGTTCTGACAAAGCTAAAAGCACATTCAAATGTGTTCATAATTAGAGTGATAGTCAAATGTCATCTTACTGCATAGACACTAAAAGTAATAGCAGCCAAAGTAAAACTTCTTTATGTTGTATTTTCTTTCTGGAATGAACATGTTTTATTTAATTTATTATCACTATTATTTTAATTTCATCTTTTTTTGCATTTTTCTTAGAAGTTCTCACAAATTATCTGCAATGCAGCTAGGATCTGCTGAACGTTTTATGCAAGAATCGAAGTTTTTGATCCATGGGAATGGTAAAGAAAAGCCACCAACAGGATTTATGTTTGAGAAAGAGCAGATGAGAGGGTTGTATTTTAACCAATCCCAAGCAAAGGTATGCAAGGTTTTAGTCTATTTCTAACTGATTTTCCTCCTAAATTTTTTAGCTGCTATATATTGACTGTCCATTCAAATTAGCTACTTGAAGCTGTATGACTTGTGATAAAGAGTAAGAATTTGGAACTAAATAGCTGTCCATTACATTTTTTGGCCTCTTCCATTCTCTTTTTTGTATGTTTTTTAGTAGTGGTTGGATGGAAGAAGAAAAACATGTTAAACTTATACGCATTCAATAATTTCAAATATTAAAAGATACAAAAGAAATATGAACTGGTTTCATCCAAAATGTATTACTGTACTGATAAGTACATGGTTAAAAGCTGAAGTAGAAAGCTTGTCTTGGTGATGTTGTATATAATTATCACATTATTTGTATATCAAGGACAATGTGGATGTGCCAATTCTAGTAAATTTTAAATATGATAGAGCATGCAAAAGAATAACAGGTGTTGTGATAGGCCATTGCTTGTCATTTATATAACATGCGGGGAACAGAGAAGAGGGAATGAGGTTATCACAAATATATCAAATACAATTAACTAGAGGAGTAGAGGGGCTTTTTTTTCTCTAACTTTTTTTATTTAAATTGGTTTAATGGGTTCTTAGTGATTTGTGATCAAGATCTTTAACTGTGTTGATAGTTAAAAAGGTGTGTACTTCTCTTTTGGTTGGAGGGTGGGTTATCATTATTAAACCTTGTTTGTTTAGTGTTCTATACTATCATTTCCCTTTTTAAATTCCTGTTGCTGTGGTTGAGAGGGAGTAAATTGAGGGACGTTTTTGGTGACAAAATGGGGGAGAGGACACCACCTTGTTAATTTGGATGTTTGTTAAGGTCTTAAAAAAGAAGGGAATTTGGGACTTGCAAATTCGTTTTTTTTTTTAAATAGAAAATATTAAACTTTGTTTGGTCGTTGGTTTTACTTTTCTGTTATTAAATCAATAACTCAAAATGTTATTTTTCCAATAGGTTTATTAGGTATGTAAAAGATTGTCGTTGAAGGACAAAATACAAATATGACTTAAAAAATTTCCATTGAAGGACTATTTTGGTATATATTTGTATCTTTGGAAAGAAAAAAAAATGGGTGTTTATTTTATTTTATATTTTAAAAAAAAGTTTTATCTGAACTTGGCTTGCAGGTTCTGCTTCATGTTATTTATGTGACTTCTTTCATCTTGCCTTCCAATGGGGTGGTGTACCACCATGAGTGACTTTGGCATTGCTGCTCCTCTATTTTTTTTAGTTTACATCTTTTTTTGATATATTCTTTTCCTAGGCTTTATTACCCATCTGTTGCTATAGTCTGTACCCATCTACCCTCAATGATGATCATCTCTTTTATCTCCTTCATTGTTACTCCACTTGCAAGCTCCATATTTATAGGAGATTTAAAATGTGTACAATTGAGTAACTGGATGACTCTAGTCCCCATTACTAACCAATCTAGTGCAATAAGGGCAAACTCAACTTTGTTCCAACAACTAGAGTGGAACTGAAAGGAAATTTTGTTATTGTTGTTGATCTATGAGCTCTTTGTAAGGTAGATAATGCCCTCAGAACTCAAAAATAGCTTGCTGGTATTCAACCTGGCTTTAAGTTAAAGAACAAATCCCTTCCTCTGAAAGCTCATATGTTGTAGTTTTGTATTATCCCCCTTTCCAAATGCTTTAGGACAGTGTTTTTATTTTTATTTATATTTTTCAATTATTTTTTATTAAGAAAGACATGCCTTATTGAACAAATATTCCAAATGATTTTTTAAACTATTTTTTGTTTTTGAAAGTTGTTTACATAACAGTTTAAGAAACAAGTTCATAAAGTAGATAACCCTAAACAGAAATGAGTCATGCCAAATCCTTGGAAGCTTATGTCAAGGGTATGTGCTTCTTTGGACTGGGAGATGATTCTTGGAACTGATTTTGGGTGGATGTATAGGTGGGAACTATTCCTTTTTTAGAGACATTTAATTTGTTTATAGTTTGTTTTGTTTACTTGAGTCATTCATCCAAGCTTTTACTCAATTCAGGATTCTAATATTGATTGGGATTTTCACTTAGATGAAACCTGAATGATAGGGAGAGCATTGTGATTCAATCCCTTTTTCTTTTACTTGATTCTTCTCACTTTTATTCCTTTATCAAGATAGGAGAATTTGATCTACTAAGTCTTCTGGTATCTTTTCTCGTGTTTTCCATTTCTTGCCCATTTGTTTAATAGAACCATGTGGAAATCTAAAATTCTTTCTAAGGTCAAATCATTTTTAAGAATAGATTTGATAGGATTAATACCAATGACATGCTGCAAATTTGTAGGCCCTATGCTGTGGTTTCCCCCTCACATTTGTGTTATATGCAGCTCAAGTTCAGAAACAGTAGCCTGTCTAAATCTATATTTTAAGGAAGCTACTTTCCTTTGAATATTCTGTTTGTGTGATGGATGAAATTGAACATACGTACCTCCTCATTTTGGAGCAGTTTCTCTTGGTTAGCTTTGAAGGTTTTGGACGAAACATGGAGACTAAAATTTTGTTGCAATGTGCTGTGTTTGCAGACACGTGTTTTATTTGGTTAGAGCAAAATTCATAATTTTTTAGGTCTCTCTTTGTCCCCAGTTTCATTTTGGGGGTAGTGTTGTGTTTATGGCTTCTTTCTAGTGCTCTCATAACTGTTTCATGGGAGTTACTATTACTGATATGTAGGAGTAGGACTGAACAGCCCCACTATGTTCTTGATTATATTTCTTTGTTTGCGTCTCTTTCCTTGTTCTTGTCTTCTTTTTCTGTTTTGAAGGATGTCTTGTCCTCCCCTTACTCATACCTGACTTCTCCTCTAATAATCTTACAATGTCTTTGAACCTTAACTCGTTAAGGATACTGTTTCACCCAAGTATGAGCATGGTTGACCAAGAGGGTTGCAACCCTGCTACTATGCTACCCGCTTACAGAGAAAAAACACTGCTAGTCTTTTGCTGTTGTCTTTTGACTGAGAAGGAGCAGAGTAGTTAAACTTGTAGGTTCTTAAACATTTTCTTGTTCTACTAAGCTTAGCTCGAGTCTAGCTTGAAAGTATTGGCTTTGTGACTAATGTAACGAGACTAATTCAAGTATGGGTGAAATTGTTTCTTTTCCTGATAAATGTAGTTTTTTATTCTTGTTTGTATTGATTAATTCTCTGACATAACTCCAGAAATCACCTGCCATGTTTCTAGTTTCTTAATACTATATATATCCTGTAAAATGGGTTTGTACACATTACATATCTGAAACATTTCCACTCCTTATCTTTCATGCTCCATGTTTTATCTAAAGGTTTGGATCATACATAACTGTATACAAATAAAAAAATATCATACCATCTTGATTTATTATATTTTTAATTGTATGAGGTAAACTAAGTCGTAATTGAAGGAATTAGGAAGGTGAAATCCTTGAATCTTTTGGAGTCCCCTGGTTGTTGTATTAACACTTTCAAAATTTTGATAATATTTGAAATGAGGTGTATTTCAGGATGTTGCTTTAGCCATGGTTTCCATGAGACATAGCCCTCTTGGTCCAATCATGGAGAAGATGTCTTTATCTGCTGACAAATATGGTGCTGGCCGCCGGTTTTACATTCAAACATTGGATGATCGTGCACTTTCACCAGATGTTCAAGAGAAGCTTGTAAGGGAAAATCCACCTGAAGGAGTTTTCAAGATCAAAGGCAGTGACCACTGTCCATTCTTCTCCAAGCCACAATCTCTCCACAAAATTTTGGTGGAAATAGCTCAAATTCCATAGCTTAATGCTCAGCATGATTTGTTTTATCTTTCCATCCCCTAGGATTACCAAATTCTAGAGTTGATATGGCTTTGCTATATTGACCATCATACAGGAGGCCCAATTGGGAGAAGTATTTTTATTTTTTATAATCATGAAATATAATAGAGGAAGGAGCATGGTTTCATCGCATTTAAGACAACATTATTATTCAATTAGTAAATGACTTGTAAACCCTTTTTTTTTTTCGGTTCATGTGTATAGTAATATTAACTTTTGTACTTTTCATTTCTGCTTTGATAACTAATTTTTATTTTAGTTCATATTAGAATAAAAAGTACATAGATAGTTGCTGAGGTTTAATAGAGTCACAGATGACTTAATTATTTTTTTGTTTAGTCTTATTATGGGAAGGGCTGATGAAAACAATGCATTGACATCTTAAGGATGGACTTTAAACTTGTCTGATCCATTGGACCTATAAAATCTGATTGGTGGGAGGAAACGGAAGAGAAGTTGTTTTTTTTTTTAATTATAATTTTTTGTTTGATTTAATTTTTATGATGGGTAAGAGAGGAGAATGGAGGAAAATAGAATATCTCCTTATCTAATTTTGCTTTCGTCTAATATTTGAGAAATTGGAAGGAAAGAGAGAAGATTTAAAACTTTGCAAGTATAAAGGCTAAAATATTTTTATTTGGTTTTAATTTTCAAAATTATAAAGATACACAAATTAATTTTAAATTACTTTCTTTTTCTTGTGAACTAAACAAGGAAAATGTTATCTCTCACCCCTCAATTAAAATATCGTGACTCTTCTTTTAATCAAATAAAATATTTAATTAAAATTTTTCTTTCTTTGAATCAAACACTCCTTTAAGGGATATTTATATTTTAGAAAAAGGGTGCCAAAAAAACAAAAAAAAGAAAGGAGAGGAAATTTTCCATTTTGAATAAATATTTTTATATGATTTTTTAAAGAAAAAAAATGAAATGGGAAATTATAAATATTTAAATATTTAGATAATTTGAAAGGTTTTATTCTTAAAGTTATATGATCTTACAAATTTTGCTCTCAAACTTTTTTTAATTTTTCCTTAATATCAAGTTTTTAAATGATGTGATGTTGCGGCAAAATTTAAGCACATATTTATTTATTTTTACATTTTTTTATGGTGATGAACAACTAAGAAATACATATAATTAAAATAGTTGATTTTAACATGAAGAAGATTTTTAACTAACATGATAAATTTTATTTTTTTTATTTTCTTTGGGAGAGGTGACTTATGGTAGCTCACACTACATTTTCAAGTGACCACAATAATACTTTCATAATGGTCAATTATAAGATAATGTGGTTGTTTATTCTAATAAATCTATACTTTCAAAATAATAAATATCTATTATGGATAATAAATGTGAAACTGTTTTTATAGTCAAGTAATTATTATTAGTAATTGTCTTTTTAAAATAATGATATATGAAAAGGAGCATGGAATAATATTAAAAACATAGTAACACATACAAATGATAATTCTTATAGATAAATAGTCCTTAAAATAGTTAAATTAAGATTCGTACAATAATCCTTATAAATAAATAATTTTTTTAAGAAATTATAGATTAATAACTTTAAAATATAGCAAGTAATATAATTAAAATTAAAAATAATAATAGTAATAATAATACTAATAATAGACAAATCTCATTTCACTAATAGAGATTATTCAATTAAAACAAATATCTTAAAAATAATTAAAATATTATTTTAAATAAAATTACACTATTTCAACAAATTTAATAAAAACACATTATTTTAATAAATTTAAAGTAAATGTTAATTTTATAATAATTTAATTTAAAATATTATTTATAAACACAAATAAATCAAGTACATCTAACATCATGTTCAAAATAATAAAAATAACAAAAATAACACTCAAATTTAAATAATTATATATATTATATATTCGTCTTTATTATACGTTTATTTTAATAACAATTTATCTATTTTCATTTAAACATTACACTATTACAATATTATTATTAGAACATAATAACAAATTTCAATAAACATAATATTTTTGAATAAAATATTTGTTCAATTAAAAATAAAATTAATCATCTTCCTCAAAATTTATTTGATTATATTTAGTATGTTATTAAATATATTAAAATTGATAATTTTATTTGTGTACATACATTTTTATATAATATATAATATAAATGTAAAAACTTAATAATTTAAACGATTGTGTTATATAGTTAAGTGTTTATTATTTAAATATTTGAATGGTATTAAATATCTGGTATATTTAAAAATTGTTATATTTGAAATTTAATAATTATTAGATATAAAGATGGTATTTTTTTTAAATAAAGATAATATCTCTTAAATATTCAAAAATCGTTAATTATATTTGAAAATGGTTAGATATTTGTTAAATATAAAAATAACATCTTTTAAATCCCGAAAGATGTTAATTATATTTGAATTCAAAGACTAGTCGATCTTTAAGGAACAACAAACTTTAAGGTAAAAAAAGCATGGACCTAATGACCTATTTTTCTCTAATTTTAATTAATTAACAAAAGTCCAATTTAATAGACCAAGACCTATTTTATAAAAAATAAAATTTATTCAATTAAAAATGTAATTTAGACATTCACTTATTTACTATTACAACAACAACAACCTTATGACTTGAGCTTATTAGTGTTGACCCCATAACATCTTCTACTTGGTCTTAGCGAAAACATCTTTGGCTTGCCTTCGGCTCGATCATCTTCAGCATATTTTCAAAACAATAACAAACCTACGACTTGAACTTGCTAACCCTCAACCAAAGAATCTTCAACTTAGCCTTGGTGAAAACATCTTTGACTCGCCTTTAACCAGTCATCTTCAGCTTATCCTTGATTGAAACATCTTTGTCTCGGCCAACATCTTTGGCTTGTTCTTAGTTGGAACATCTTCAACTCACCTACGGCTGAAGCATCTTCATCCTGGCCTTGACGAAAGCATCTTCAGCGAGCCTTAGCCAAAACATATTTTGTTACCTTTTCTTGGAGTATCTTTAGCTTGACCTTGACTGAAGCATCTTTGGCTTGGCCTTGACTAAAGCATTTTTAGCTTAGCCTCAGCTAGATCATCTTTGGCATGGCCTCAAACAACATGTGTAACTTGGTCTCAATCGGTATGTCTTCTACTTAATCTCAACCAACATTTTAAGGTCGACCTTGTCCAAATTTATTTTGGGTCTACCTTGGTTATAACATCTTTGGCTTGACCTTGGTCATAACATCTTTCCCCGATCTTGGTTGAAGCATAATCAATATGCCTTAATTTGACTGAAGCATTTTTGGCTTGGCCATAATTTTTGGCTTAGCCTCAGCTAGAGCATTTTTTACCTAGCCTTAGACATAATGTTTAGCTCAGTTTCAGCCAAAAAATCTTTTCTTGGCCTTAGCTAACATATGCAACTCGACCTTGACTGAAGCATCTATAACTTGACTTCAACCAACATCTTCAACTTGACCTCAATTGAAGCATTTTTGGCTTATCCTCGGCCAGAGTATTTTCGACTCCACCGTGATCAAAGCATCTTCTACTCGATCTTAGTCATGACATTTCACACTTGGCTTCGGTAGAAGCATATTTTGCCTAACCTCAGCTAGAGCATCTTCATCTCTGCCTCAACCAGTGCATCTTCGACTCGGCCTCAATTAAAGCATCTTCGACTCAGCCTCGACTATAACATCTATAACTTAATCTTTGCCTAACCTCAGTCATGACATTTCACACTTGGCTTCGGTAGAAGTATTTTTTGCCTAACCTCAGCTAGAGCATCTTCATCTCAGCCTCAACCAATGCATCTCCGACTCGGCCTCAACTAAAGCATCTTCGCCTCAGCCTCGACTATAATATCTATAACTTAATCTTTGGGTTAGCCTCAATCTTAACATATTCGACTTAGCCTCAACTGAAGCATCTTTTCTTCAACCTCAGTCTCAACTAGAGCATCTTTAACTCACCTTTGACCAAAGCATCTTTGGCTCAGGCTTGGTTAAAGCATCTTCAGTTCGTCTTTGGTTAGAGGATTTTTAACTTAGTCTCGGTTGTAGCATCTTCAACTTAGTCTCAATTGAAGCATTTGCGATTTAACCTCGACCAACATCTTTAGTCTAGCCTTAGTAGATGCATCTTTAGCTCAACCTCATCCAATATTTGCTTCTCGTCCTTGATCAAATAATTTTTTGTTTGGCCTTTGCTAGAGCATGTTCATCTCGGTCTCAATCAAAACATCTTTGGTGTCGATCGAAGCATTTTCAGCTCAGCTTCAGCTAAAGCATTTTCGACTCGACCTCAGCCAGAGCATCTTCAGCCCTACCTACCTGAAGCATCTTCAACATGACACTAGCCAAAGCATTTTTTACTCAACCTCAGCCAAAAACTTCAACTTGGTCTTCGCTAGAGCATCTTTGACTTAATCTCAGTTAGCATTTGCAGCTCAGCCTTGGTTGAAGTATCTTCCCCAAACCACAACCACAATATTTTTGGCTTGGCCTTAGTCATAACATCTTTTGTTCGTATTTGAAGAAAGTATCTTCAACTTGGTCTTGGCTAGCATATTCAACTAGAGCATCTTCTACTTGTCCTCGACCAGAGCATCTCCAACTCAACTTTTGTTAGAACATCTTCAGCTTGACCTTGGTGGGAGCATCTCTGATTGGACTTAGGAGCATCTTTAGCTCAACCTTGACCAACACCTTTAGCTCGATCTCTACCAAAGCATTTTTCATTTATTCTTAGCCAACATCTTCAACTTGTGTTCAGCTGAAGCATCTTTAGGTTCATCCTTGACTAGTATCTTTGCCTCGGTCTCGACCAACATCTTCAACTCAACCTTTTGGAGCATCTTCATCTACGTATCGGCAAAAGCATATTTGAGTTGGTCTTGGCCAAAATATCTTTGACTCAGCCTTAGCTGAAGCATCTTTGGCTTGGCTTTGGCTATAACATCTTTGGCTTAATCTTGACAAAGAATTTTGGGCTTAGCCTTGGCCAAAACATCTTCAACTTAGCCTCTTCTTTAGCATCTTCGACTCGATCTCAGATAAAGCATCTTTAGCTCGACCTCATTTGAAGCATATTCATCTCGACCTTGATCATAACATCTTCGACTCAACCTTGATCACAATATCTTTGACTCAGTCTCGATCAGAGCATCTTTGTTTTAACCTCTATCGGGACTCTTTGACTCAATCTCAGGCAACATCTTCAACTTAGTCTCGACTAGAGTGTCTTCAGCTCAACCTTGACCATCATCTACGACTTAGCCTCGACTAGAACATCTTCCTCTCATCCTTGGTTAGAAAAAATTTTGCTCAACTTTGGCCATAACATCTTCTACTCGGCCTCAACCAAAGCATCTTTGGCTTGGTCTTGGCAAGCATAATCAACCATAGCATCTTTCACTTTTCCTTAACCGTAGTCAAAACATCTTCAGCTCAGCCGTAGTTGGAGCATCTTCGACTTGGCTTAGGTTGGAGCATCTTTGGCTCAACTTAGGCTAGAGCATCTCTAGCTCGACCTCAGTAAACATCTTCAACTCATCCTTGGTTGAAGCATATTTTGTTTTGTCTTAATTAACATCTTCAACAGAAGCATCTTTAGCTTATCCTTGATCGGAGAATCTTTGGCTTGGCCTCGGTCGAAGCATCTTCAACTTGACCTAAGTCAAAGCATCTTCAACTTGACCTCAGCCAAAGCATCTGTGACTCACTTTCAACTAGAGCATCTTTGGCTCGATCTTGATTGATGCATTTTCAGCTTAATCTTGGTGAATAATCTTCAGCTCGACCTCAGCCATAACACCTTTAAGTTAACTTTGCTCGAATAATCTTTTACTTGACCTCTATTGAAACTTCTTTTAGCTCAACTATGAATGATTGGAGTATTTTTGGCTTAATCTTGACCGAATTTCTTTAGCTTAGATTCGGCTAAAATATTTTTGAGTTGACCTTGTTTAACAATTTATTTTTATCCAATATATTTACTTTTTCTTTAATATAATCCAATAAAATTTTAAAAATAATAAATAAATTATTAATCATTTATAAAATTAAATAAATGAATTGAATCCAATTCATTATTACGGTGAATCTGTAATGGTAGATTTACTTGAATAAGAAAGATAACGAATAAATGAATTGTTTTTCACCTTTATTCTATTTTAACTAATCCTCTTGGTCCATAAGAATGTAATTCTTACGAGGAATCTTCTTTCAAAATTCTATAAACCTGTAGGAAACTTCTTATAATAAAAAGTTAAATTATTTTATTGGATTTTATAATTTTTGAGAAAATTTTAACAGGTTCTTAAAAATTTAAATTTATGTTTAAGTTTAATACACGCAATTAATTAATTAGTTGATTGGGTCACCACTAGCATTAGTATAATATTGCACTGCATTTCTGTTGCGGGAGCTGAGATGCATGCATGGTAGTGGTGTATCCAGACAGATCTTGGACAGTTCAACGGAGTCACATGGTGGTGTCCGGGGTTTTAGCATATTCGTATACGAGGAAGCAACTGTGACGTTTGCCCGTTTTGAACAAACAAGGGCACAGGTGACCACCCATTTTTGTCTCCTTCGTTGCTACTTTTCTTGGAGCCACCAATTGTCCTTAACAAGTTGTCTCCCTTCAGAATAAGACTCCAAGAAAAAGAAAGAGTAGAGAAAAAGTAAAAGCTATTTTTGCTTATTTTTCTCACAATACTCTTAATAATTTATTTATTTTCTTTTGATTTCTCTTCACCGTATCACTCACTTCGTCTCATGCTTCATTTCCTTTCTTTCCCTTGGTTCAAAAAAGTGTTGAAAACAAAGAGAGCAAAAATAGCCTTAATTGTTAAGAAAAGTCACTGACGCTCACCTAATATATACTGTACAAGTCCATTTTTGAACTAGTGCTATATTTGAACGTCTATCCTCTTCTCTACCAAATTATGGAACTGATTAACAACCTACATCATTCATGCTAATAACCATCCGAAATTCACATTTAGTGTAAAATCAAGTTAAAGTTAACACAAAACAAGTATTAGTTAAGTTGAGAATCTAAGTCTTTCTACAGTGTTTTGAAACACACTAGTAGCTCCTGATAAACGTGGATCCAATTCAAAACAAAAGATGCACCTAAACCTAGTTTGTGCACGTGTGCAGAGGTGAATTGTGATGTTGAGGCGCACGAAGCACGGTAAGTTTGAGCACACCCGGGTCCCTCTTGATCAACTCCAACACACAAGCATCTCCCTCTGATAGATCGTTGTCCCTTACAAATTTACTCCATCCCTTTGCTATTACCATTGCTTTGTTGCGCGGACCATGACATGTGCAAGAAACATCCCATTTCTCCCCATCACAATTTTGGAGCTTCATATCAACATTTGGCTTCAGATACTTGGCAGAAAAATAACTTCCCACATACTGCAAAAGGGAGGGAATGTTTAGTGAAAAGCATGCATAACTCATGTTCTATTTTAACCCAAAATTATTAAAGTAAAATTATTCCTCACCAACCGATCAAGCCTGATAGTACAAGTAACAAAAGGGTTTTTTGGCTTGAATCTATTGGCAGCTTCCTTTGCTATTTCCGAACAAGAGCGGTTTTCACTACATCCACTTTTGACTAGTTTCCCATGAGAAGAACAACTTTCTTTCTTCCTTGGTTTGCTCTCACTTTTTAAATTCACATCATCTTCATTAATAATTTCTACCCCACTAGTGCCACTAGTGCCCCGAGTTTTGCATGGATAACAAATCTCGGCAGAAGTAATGTCAAATATAAGAACACGAAACTTTGAATTCCCTTCATATCTGAAAACTAGGTGGGAACCATAACTGAGAGAATAGTATTTTACAAACTGTCGCCATTTGCTGCAGAACAAAACATGTTTACCACATCTCTTCAATCTCATTTTCCAAACACAACCATCGGGAACAGTAATTGTAGCAACACTTGATAGTTCATCTCCAAATCTTTTTATAAATTCCTCGGGAATTCTCTGCAGTGACCACTTCTTAAATTAGTTAGAATTCATCAGTTATAACTTATAGGATGACACGTCTAAGAGATTTCCTTAGTTTAAGTTAGTTACTCACACAGATTGCTAAACTAAGAAGATAATATAATTTAAGTTGTAACACTTTCCTTATTCGTTTCTTCTTAACTACACCAAAGTACAAGTTGCTTCCCAGGCATGCTCAATACTAACAATAGTGGGTTTGACTCTTTTACGCTGCAGTATGCATTTTAGAAGATAAACTCATCACTATTAAATTTCATTAACAACATCGAATGTCCAACACATGCAAAACAAAAGTCACAAAGTATCTAAAACAGATTAAAAACTTAAGTGATCTAAACAATCGCAAAGGTATTTTCTAGAACAAAATGGTTGGTGGACACCTCTCACCTATTTTGACGCCTAATTAGAGAAATAAAAGAAGGGTAAGCATATATAATGGAAAAAAAAATACAACGGAAAAAGATTTATGGACACCAAACTCTACACCTAGAGAGAAATATAGATACAATAAGGTAATAAAATATAATAAGAAGATAAAGATAAAAAAATAATGTATTAATAGAGCGCTTCATTCACAAAAATGTCTATACATCCTCAATGATAACAGTTAATTGGAGTTTCTGTATTTTTTTTTGTCGTGGAGAGTGGTCCATTTAGAGAACCAGTTTTTCATTTTTTTTAATTTATATATTTTTTTATGCATAAAAAGTACAAGTTACCCAACAGACACAGTGGTGCATGTAATCCTTTCCTTCAAGTTCAAAGTTTTAAGTTGTCTGCTTCTACAACAGAGACAACTCCAAAAGATAATTATTAGTCACACCTACTCATAGCAGAACTTTCCTATTTCAGGAAAAAAAAAGAATTTTTGATCACAACAGAAAAGAAGGGGCACGACAAAGCAGGTTAAAAGGGAATGACTAAGTGATGCATGGTGCGGGTGAAAGAAACAAAGAGAAAACAAAGAGAAGTGAGAAAGCTTAAAGAGATTGTTACCAACTGGTTGGCGTGAATGGCTGAGGGAAGTATGATCTTCAGAAAATGCTTAGATTCCCTCTCTGTCTCCGACGAAGCTCGAACATACCTTCTCCGGCGAGGCTGCATTGGAATGAGAGAGTGTATTCAGCAGTATCAAGTGCACAAATAAATAATATTGGTTGACGTAACGGCACTGTCTTTGCTTGGGAAAACAAATAAACCCGTGAAAAAAAGAGACAAAAGAGAAGTATATATATATATATTAAAAAGAGTATTGTTTGAAGGAATAGGAAAAATAATTTATTTTCCATTTATTTCAATTATTGGGAACCTGAGTAAAAGAAATATTAAATGTATATAAATTTATTTTTATTTTCATGTGAAGGAGAAGAAGGAGAGAAATGAGAAAAAGGGTTAAATATATTTTTTTTGTGGATTTTAATTTGAAAATATAAAATATTTTTTATTTTTATCTTTTTAAAATTTAGAATTAGAATTTTTTTTATCTCCGTAAGAAAAACAAATTTTAATTTTAATTTTTGTAAAAAAAATTTCTTTAATTTTTATTCTTTCTAAATTTGAGATAATTATTTTTAATCATTAACATTTCTTTTAAGATAAACAACTTTTTTAACTAAATTTTGAAAATCACATGCAGTGATTATGTAATGTTCTATTAAGCACAAACAATTAAGTAATGTGATTTAAAAATTAAGTGTTGATTTTAAATTTTAGAATGATAAAAATTAAAGAAAATTTTTTACATGAACAAAAGTTAAAATTTGCTCAATTTACATAAACTAAAAACATAAATTCTAAAAACAAAAAGAAAATTGTTAGTCTCACTAAAAATAAATAAAATAAGAAGAATATGAAGTGTTCTCATGTTTATCTCATTCCTAACTTCTACCTTTTAAAGTAAGATTTTTTTTATTCAATCACAATTCTTTTTATTATTTCATTATTATATTTTCACTTAAACAAACATGATGTTACTTTTTCTAGTTATGGTTATACGATCTCGTAAGACATTTGTGTAGAAAATATTATCACTTTTGCATTATAATTTTGGACATATATTGTCCTCATTATAGTTTCAAACAAGATTGTAGTATTTTTCTACTACTAGATGATAGGATTGTGCATTCAAGATTTGGTATTCCTATTGTTATGGATAAACATTCTACATGTAAAATAAAGTAAAGATTAAAGTTAGCTGAGTTATTAGGTGTGACAATTTTAAGATGAGACACCTATGACATATTCGGACTGCTTTAAAGCACTAGACACATGTCTCTAAGAGATATTATAAGTTGTTCTAATCATTTCAAGATTTCTAAATAAATTTGAATGAAGGTTAACTTCAATATCTTAACTAATTAAATTTAACTTTTCTTTTTCTTATGTGTTCATTGCGGTTTCTTTATTGTTGAAAACAAAATACCAAAAACATTGTCTTGCTTTTCTAGTCTTTATGCTTGCAACTTAACATCGAAAGTCCAAAAAACCTATTTATACATTGTTATTGTCAATTGGCTTTGTGAATTAGTTTTTAGTCTTTATGCTTGCAACTTAACACTGAAAGTCCAAAATACCTATTTATGCATTCTTGTTGGAAATTGGCTTTGTGATTTAGTTTTTAGTCATTGATCCCTGGGAATGATATCTTGTTTCTTATCATTTTATTACCTCAAACAATCTGATACATTCATGGTCTCATCATGTTTTTAGTGTCATTACTAGGAAATTATTAACAATACCAACAAATTCAAGAAGGATTACATCAAGCATTGCTTGTAATTATCTTGTTTTTAATTTTCTTGTCATTCTTTGTTTCTTTTATGTGGTTCTTGTTGTTTTTATATATATTTTTTTCATTTCTTCAATTATTGTCTTTGTTTCTTATATCCATTATGTCCATCTCTTATAAGTAATTTATATCTTATGTTTTTTTAAATTATTTGTTTTTATTGTAATTTCTTTCAATTTTTTGTTTTTTATTTTTCATTATTTTCTCTTTACTTTTGCATGCAACATGGAATCATTACGAACATCATGATCTAAAGATCAAGTTGTGGAAGATTTGATGGCGCACTATTCTAGCTCAAAGAATGTTTATCACCTAGCAACTAGAATTGTCGTTTAAGCAAGCCCAAGTCTTGCAAGTGATGGAAACTCAACCATTATAGTCTAGGTGTGAATTTTGTGATGTAGCAAATAAGGATGAGCATTGTAAGACTAGTTTTGTGACACATAATAAGGCATATTACATGAAAAATTATTTGTGGGAGCAAGATCTATAATCTCACAACCTATTTGAAGAACCACAAGATAGACACTCTTGCCTTTAAAAATGTGTTGGTTCACTACACAAAATGTAATTTGAAAACATATTTTCTTTATGAAGCATCTCAACAGCCTAGTTGGAAAAAAAACTAACTAAGTAATTAGTTGAGACTTGGAATGCTAATTTCTTATAAGATATCGGAGATAACTTTGATTTCTTATGAACTCCAACTTATAGTGTAGAAAACAACCCAAAATTGAAGATTGAGCATGACAGGCAAATTTGATAAGTGGTTGAACAAACAAAAGTGGTCTTAAGCAAATAATAAGAACATGACTCTAAGAGAACAAATGAAAGGGTTGCATGGTAGAGGGGTTTCCATTGTGCTAGACACCGAACCCTCGATCGTGCAGCAAAACCAAGTTAGAAGACCTAGCTAAGGCAAATTGGGTCGACATGGAGAAACTAGCCAAGCTCTGCTCCTTTCAAATAGGGACACTACTTGAGTTGGAGTATTAGGCAGTGGACTTGAGGGTATATATTGGTAAACAAGTCGATGGTGACACTTGTCTCTTAACTGCTTTTGTTTTTGGTATGTTAGTCTAAGTATTAACCTCTTTTTTGTTACCTTTTGTAAAGAAGACGATGATGTCTACCCGGAAGATGGCAAAGCTGATGAAAGAAAGGAAGGCCAAAGCTGAAGAGAAAGTTGCCACTGAGGCCAAGGTCACTAAAGGAGCTACCATCGAGGTTTAAGCTTAAGAGGCCAACTTGGTGACCAAGACACCTGACCTCGACCACGGGATGTAGAAAAAATGTCAGGAAAGCGCCAAAGTCAAGGAGGTGGTCAACGTAGAGAGGTTTGAGGAAGAAAACCAGCCCAAGCATTAAGCACAACTAGAGACTATGTTTGAGGGAAGCACGTTGATGACCTCTTATGAGATAATTAGGATAGGGTGGAGTACGGGACCAAGCTAGGCAAGACTGCCTCACTATGGGACGCAACCTTTCCCCATGCAACCTTGATTTGAAAGCACATTACGCCAATTGGCAATATGGAGGTGATCAAATGTATGGGACCGGTCACGGTGTTTTGGGGTCTGGAATCCATGGCAAATCAGATGGCGTTACTCTCCTTAGGGGTGGAGGAGAAGGCGAAGGATTTGATAAAGGCCAAAAAGACACTTAAGGCCAAAAAGACGCTTAAGTCCAAGTCGACACATTGACCGATAATGAGTCATCAACCAAGTGTCAACCCTGTGTTTTCCTCTTAAGGGATGTGAGTCAAACTGTAAGTGGAAAATGAGGTCGATAAAGTCTCGACTCTATCAAGGCATTTGGTGAGTGAATGTTTTTTTTCTAGAAAGTCCCAAGGACCTGACTAGTTACTAGGTTTGAATCACTCTTGATGATTAAATGTGAGACGCCTATTTCCCAAACTAGGGACATGTTGCCCAATAAGGCTTCGTACACTACTTGGTTGTTGCTAGTTTTGAAGTTGAAATGCAAAGACTATTCAAGTAAGGCATGGTAGGTCTCTCGAGTGTGATGTCGACCCTACCGCCTTATTGATTTGAGGCTCCATCAACGGAGAGGATCCACTGGTTTTTGTTGTTGGTGCCTTGACTCGAGGGTGTGAGCTCGATTAGAAAGTCTACCAGGACCTTGACTTTGATCGAGGCCCAAGGTTCATAGTAGAGATCAAACTCAAACAACCTATCCGACCATTTGACCATTCTACCTACTATGTTGGGCTTGTTAAGGATCTGCTGAATGGGGTGGTTGGTATGGATGGTGATGGGGTGACTCTGGATGTAATGGCGTAGTTTGCGGATCGTAATCGTAACCAGCACAACTAGGGCGGCTCGTTCTATTTCCTGATATCTTATCCCAGCTCCTTGTAGGATACGATTGATGAAGTATTTTAGTTACTAGACTAACTCTTGTTCTTGGACCAAAACTGAGTTGATGGTCAGGTTTAAGACAACTAGGTACAGTAGTAAGGTAAATGTGGTTTATTTGGTGAGTATTAACATTGTAAATAGGTATTGCTTGAGGTGACGAGAGTGATTTTGTACTTATGGATCACATGGTGACTACCTTTCAAGTAGCCATGTTGGCTTGTGACATGCCTCAAGGATTGTGCTAGAATCACCTATGGGCAAATCAACCTATGACATGCCTCACGGGTCATATGGTAACTATCTTTTAAGTAGTTAGGTCGGCCTATGACACACCTCAAGGGTCGTGCCATGACTGCTATGGGCAAGTCAACATGTGGCATGCCTCATAGGTCACATAGTGACTACCATTTAAGTAGCCAAGTCGGTCCATAACGCACCTCAAGGATCATGTCAAGATTGTCTATAGGCAGGTCAACATATGATGTATGTCATGGGTCACGTGGTGACTGCCTTTTAAGTAGTCAGGTTTGCCTATGATGCACCTCAAAGGGCACACCATGACCTCATATGAGCATGTTAGCTTGCGATGTGCCTCATGGGTTATATGGTGACTGTCTTTTAAGTAGTCAAATCGACCTGTGACGCGTCTCATGGTCATGTTGGGACTGCCTATGTAGAATTAGTTTTCCTCTTGCATTATCTGACACTTGTGTTTAGGATATACACTAGCAAAGCCATCTACTTTTTCAATAAGCACGTCTTTGTTTCTTTTTGTAAGAAGCAATCGACACAAGTAATGCATCATTGTTTGCTATTTATATTGACATGGAAGCCATTAAGGAGTATGACAACCTTATCGTCGTGGTTCATCCAAATGACCTAAAATTGCTTGATGTTCCTTTCTTGTATATGAGGAGAAGGAATTTTCATTCCTCAAAATGGGTTCCATGCCTACATTTCTAGATTTGACATCCAACATTTTGTTGATGAAACCACCCTTGTGATGTTGTTCAAGTTGTAGCAAAGCCACATAAACTTCTTCTTTGACCACATTGACCACTCCCAAACCCTAGCCTTCACACGCACCTTTTTCCATATTGCCAACACCTTCTTCTTCACCAACATTGGCCAATTTACGTTCGTTGTGCACAAGATCTCCTAAACACTCGTCTCCCTCAACGTTTGCTCTGCCTTCCTCTTGTCGGTCGTTGTGCTCCATGACAACATTGCTATCCTCACCGACTATAACGTCCTTGTCCTTGTCCTCCTCAACAAGTCTAGCGCCACTAAGGAGCTCTTTTGCCTGGTACCATGCCTGAGGGCAAAGGGCACATTGCTTAGTATGCTCACCTCCATCAAAGGTAGCGTGCTAGTGGTGATGTGCAACATGGGAGTCAAGGTGTGGATGGTGTTGGGGCCGCTAGAAAGCATGATGGTAAAGGGGTTGAAGACGGTGATGGTGCCTAGGGAGGATGTGCCAAAGATGCAGAGGGAGAACATCAAGAAACTACAAATACAACAAGTGATGAGGTGAGTATAATGAGAACCATAGTTTAAGATCAGAACCAGGTCTGATTTCACATTTTTAGGTTCCATTTTTTATGAATGTGGTGATCGTGGCCACTAAGAAGATGGGAGCGAAGTCCTAGGGTTTATGGTGTTGACAATGTTGATAGGCCAAGGTTTAAGTCCGTGAAGATCCACATTCACAACTATAGTATTTTGTTTCCTAAGTAGAACTTGTAGGTGTATGGTCGTCCAGAAGAGTTTTACTGAGACCATAATGAACACCAAAATATTCTTGTATAAACACTCTTGTGCCCCAAAGGATGGTCTATCTTAAAGAGTATTCAAGTAAGTTTTGCCTAAGGAAGAAAAAAAGTGTGTGCTCTTATAGAGTTTAAAAAGTATAGTGGGTATGAATGCTTTATTAAGGAATGTAGAAGTTACCAACATTAACTAAGTTATAATGTGTTTGGTCAAAAAGTCAATCAGTTACAAAATTATAGATATATAATTGTGCTAAATATTTTAAAATTTTATTATTTATAGTAATTTTATTTAACTCAAACAAAATTACTTTCAATAATAATAAAAAAACATTTAAATATGTAAAGGACACGTTAAAACAAAACAACATATTATAATCAGTCAAGTCGGTCAAAATTAAAGTAATATTTCATAAAAATCTAAGTGTAATATTATTTCATAAAAATAATATAAGAATCTTATTTGTAAATACCTCCCAAATACAAGTAAAAAAAAGAGAGCATGATGTTCCCACGACACAAGCACTGTTTGTGTTCCACGGTGAGAATGCTATTGGAGTTCGGAATATGCAAGTTGAAATCCTCTAATTATTCATGAATTATTCAATTTTCACCCATTAAATATTTAACTAAAATTATTTATTTAATTAAATAAATAAATTCAAATTCAAATTCAAATATATAAAATAGATAAATTTAATGTTAATAATTAGTATATGTATATATTATTTAAATAATTGTACTTTTCTTCATTATGTTTGCTTGAAAATTTATAATTTATTATTGTTATGTCAAGAGATATATTTAAATAATAAATTTTATTAAAAATATATAGTAAACAAAAATAAATTGTGTGACTTAAATTTAAAATTTATTATTAAAATTTGAAAACTGAAAATCACAAAAAATTGAAACTAAATTTTATAAAGCTAAAAATTAAATTAAATTAAAAAATTTCAAAATTTAAAACTGATAATCACACCAAAGCCTAAATGAATTTTACTTATTTCAAGAAAAAAATTATAAAGAAAATAATTAAAATCTTCATTTCCAATCTTAAATCGTATTTATAATATATTAAGGGGAAAGAGACACCGTGCCTTTCTATTTGCATTAGTTGGGTGCACATTTAATTTTTATTTTAAAAAAATAGAAAAATATAAAAGAGAAATGACGAAGGTTATTTGGAAATTAGATAGAATAGTTTTTAATATAATTAAAATATAATAAAAATGTAGTTTATAATGTTAATTAAAAAATATAAAATATATTAATATTATCATTTAATTAAAAATATAATTTTAGGATAATTATCATAAAAATTAATAAAATTATTAATTATTTATGATTGAATTCGCGTATAAAATTATTTTATGATTTTAGCAAAATTTAGTATTTAATTAAAAAAAAAAGAAATTATTGTGCCACGTACATAACGATTATTAGTATTAGTATTTAATTAGAATAAAAAAAATTAGTATTTAATTTAAAAGTGAATGTTTGTGGCAGCGACCGTGTGAATTGTGTTTTGTATAGGGGTGTGTGTATGAAATTTGGTTATGAATAGTAGAGCAGGCAGTAGTAGGTCTACTGAGAGAGAGGGTAAACCTAAAACCCTTCCATTCCCGCCCTCATTATGAGGGACATAACCCAAACAGCCACCGAGTGAGAGTAGTGAAATGCAGAAACTGTTACGCCCTTCTTCCTCACTCCCCTTCTTCTCCGTCACTGTGGCTTCCCCTTTTCTCTCTTTGCCTAAAGCTTCCAACTTGGTAGCAAATATGTCAGCATCAGCATCAGCAGCTGCTGCCGGTTCTACCCTCGCACCCATTCTCACCAAGAAGGCTCCTTTGGGTCTCAAACCCTTTCTATCTTCTCGCTATTTGGCTCTTTCTTCCAACGCTTCCTGTGCCTGTAAGTGTCTAACCCACACCTGGAGTAAGTCCCTTCTCTCTCGAAACCGCTCCTTGTATTCGGCTTCAGACGCCTCCTTTCTTACCGACCCTGAAGATGATGCTTCTGTTGAAACCAACCACGCAAAGGAGAAGAAGCCCTTTAACTTCAGGCTAAATAGGAGGCATAAGCCTTCTACTTCTTCCTCTCCCGCCCCCTCAAACCCTGATTTGCTGGCCATTCCTGGTGTGGGTCCCAGAAATTTCAGAAAGCTCGTTCAGAAAGGTATCGCTGGTGTCGCCCAACTCAAGCAACTCTACAAGGATAAGGTCTCTCTCTTTCTTTTTTTTTTATCACTTTATAACTGCCCAGTATTCGTCCACTCTGTCCGACCACCTTTGGTAGTGTTTTCATTCACAATACTCGAACCGGAGACCTTGTTTTAGTGTGTTTCAGGTTTAGTGTTTTTTCTGAGTTTGCTTTTGCTGAGAATCTTCCGACTCATTTTATAGGAATAATAATGTGAGTTATAGATGCTAGTGTTTGTAACTGTTTGTCCACTTTTGTTCCGTTGTAAAGATTAAATAGGTACCGCAAGTTCTTATAATGTATGAAGGAAGGATAAAGAAATGTTTTTGGATCATACTGAACTTTTGACAATTTTGTTTGTTTCGGTCATCTGCTGCAGTTCTTTGGCAAATCTAGTGACAAGATGGTTGAGTATCTACAGAGTTCTGTTGGGATAATCCACAAGAACCATGCTGAAAGTATAACTACTTTCATTAAAAAGAGTGTTGATGAGGAGTTGGAAGACAATTCCTCTGCACAGCCACGGCAGAAGAAGCGCCTAACATTCTGTGTTGAGGGTAATATAAGCGTTGGCAAGACTACCTTCCTTCAGAGAATAGCGAATGAAACGATTGAATTACGTGATCTTGTTGAGGTGGTTCCTGAGCCCATTAGCAAGTGGCAGGATGTTGGACCTGACCACTTTAATATTTTGGATGCTTTTTATGCCGAGCCGCAAAGGTATGCCTACACCTTTCAGAACTATGTATTTGTTACAAGGGTGATGCAGGAAAGAGAGTCATCTGGTGGAATCAAGCCTCTTCGTTTGATGGAGAGGAGTGTTTTCAGTGACAGGATGGTGAGTGAGCGTGTTGGTTTACAGTTTTTTTCACACATCAATATGACTTCTTTGAATGTCAGTTACAAAATGCTAGCAATTGATGGATTTGAAACTGTGCATTTCCTTCCCCTTTTCTGTTTGATTTGATTTGATTTGAGAGGAAGGGAACCCTGTTTTGATATGAGAGGCTTATGTTTTTTATCTCACTGTTCAATGAAGGTTTTTGTACGAGCTGTTCACGAAGCCAATTGGATGAATGAGATGGAGATCAGTATTTATGACTCGTGGTTTGATCCTGTGGTGTCCTCCTTGCCTGGACTTATTCCTGATGGTTTTATTTACCTTAGGGCAAGTCCTGATACTTGCCATAAGAGAATGTTGTTAAGGAAGAGGGCAGAAGAAGGTGGAGTCAGCCTGGACTATCTTCGTGACCTCCATGAAAAACATGAAAGCTGGTTATTTCCCTCCCAAAGCGGTAATCATGGAGTGTTATCTGTCAATCAGCTGCCCCATCATATTGACAACTCTTTACACCCTGATATAAGAGACCGTGTTTTTTATCTGGAGGGTGGTCACATGCATTCAAGCATTCAGAAGGTATAATATTTGGAAATTCCATGTCTGAATTTATTATTTCTTATGGAAGACTTGCTTAACCATTTTAAATGCAAACAGGTTCCTGCATTGGTTCTGGACTGTGAACCCAATATTGATTTCAGCAAAGATATTGAAGCAAAGAGGCAGTAAGATAACTATCTCTTTGCTTAAATTTCCTTACCATGGACTAAACTTTTTGTTTTGTCAGACGTTTTTTTTGCCTATGTTAGAATACTATGACTCTTATTGTCCTGAGGAGTCTAATTATGTTAGGATTGTTGTTGAGCTGGGTTTGTTCTAGTTGTATGGTAGGGTCCCAATTGCAAGTTACGGGACTTGAATCCTACATCTCAAGTATGGGATTCTGATATTGGAGTTTATATGGATTTGAGCTTTGCCTCCATAATTGTTTGCATTTGTAATGTGGTTATCCCAAGGCTAATATATCAATTGGTATTAGAGCCTTCCACCATGTCTCTCAGTTGCAAATGTGCAGCATGGATTGTGATGCTGGCATTGCAGTCTTTACCTGGAACTAGACTAGAGCAGAGCCTGCCTGTGTGTGCTGGGGCTGCAGAGTGTGGTGGAATGTTAGGTCCCCCGTGCAAGTTATGAGACCTAAGACCCATGTTGGAAGTATGTGCTCTCCCACTACAATGACTAACTTTTGTGGTGTGGTTTACCCAAGGTTTGTGTCATTACACTGCACTAGATCTGGATTGTTAGTATAAATGGGAGTATTAGTGCTTTGTAATTTTGAAAGATAAAAATAATACTACCATGATACTATTTTCATCAAACCATTAGACTTGGGGTTTTTCTTTATTTTATTATTTGTTGAAAGAATCAAAATTTCTCATTTAACCCAACAAAAAGGTCTGTTTAATGTGATTCTTGGATAATGGGAGGGGTGGGGCATTTTGTTTCCACTGCCTTCGAATTAGAGACATGAAGGGGAAAGGCAAAGGTTAATGTGTCCTCCTTAAATCTAATACAGCATTGGTTTTATTTTACATGCTTCTAAACTTTAAAATATTGAACAGACTGCTAGTTTTTTAAGGTCTTTGGCAAAGATTACAAGTGGGTTAAGTGTTTAGAAATTCGGGCTCACAATTAGAAAAGTGGGCTATATGTTATGCATTAGTCATCATGAATTTTATGCATTAGTCATCATGAATTTTATGCATTAGTATTCATTTAACTGGTAAGTATAGCATCTGGGAAAAAAGGTAATTAATTTCTCCGAAGCTATGAACCTATGGTCAATTGCTACAATTCAAACTTCTTAATACACTTTGGCAGACATTGTTTTAGGAGATTTAAGTGGGTTTGGTGCAAAGCATATTTTTGTCTTGTTTCATGTGTATTGTCTGACTGTTTTATCCCATAATATATGTGGAGTGGTGTATCAATAGATGACATATTTATCCTGTAACTTATGACTAGGATTATATATATTGTGTTGTCTAAATGGATGTTTTCCATCTTGCTAAGATCATTTTATTGTTTAGCCAATGACGAATATGCAGGACTATTTGGTACTCATCTGCTCTTAATTAATTTTCTTTGCAAATTCACTTCTTTAAGTTAAAGTCATTCTACACTTGAAAATCTTTTGACTTGAGTTTTCACTGTTCTTTATAATGGTTGTGGCGAGTTAAATGTTACATTTTCTGTAATTGATGTATCTGGAAGTAGACACGTGGATAACCAAGTTCTCTGTTTCTTTAATCAGTTAAATTCTTGGGATTTTACAATGCTAGTTTTTAGAATTTCATTGGTGAGAGATTTATTTACCAACAAAAGTATTAATATATTGTTTCCTAATGCATTATAATTTTTTTTGTTTGGCCTGTGGTGCAGATATGCACGACAAGTTGCAGAGTTTTTTGAATTTGTGAAGAAAAAGAAAGAGGATCCATCCAAGGAAGCTGTTGAAGGTGAGAGTAGCCAAGCTCAACCACAGATGCTGCTACCTCATGAGGGTGGCCTGTGGCTACCAGATGGAAAGCCTTTTCCCCAGGAAGCCCTCAAACCTTTGGACTTCAGACGAGCAATGTCATTCATGTCTGGCTAGTATACTACTAATTTCCCCTTCTTGACGTCTTCACGTTTATCTTGCATGTAAAGATTGACTCCGGACCTTGACAGATGTAAAATAGGTGGTTGTTATTTATGGTTGTCAAACGCTTTGTTCACACTATTTGCTCGTAGATTACATACACTTGTTTGTGATTAGAAAGATGGTCTTTATTCTCTTGTGCCCACCCCTTATGTTTATATCAGCATCTGTTCTCCGTCCAGATTTTGCTCTAACTTTGATGGAAGATTTGTAGTATGTCTTTAGTTTTGAACATTAACTAAGAAAGGGACATGGCAGATTCACAACAATTTTCTAATCTACAACAGGTGTGATCCAAGCTGGCTCCTCTGCCAGATAAGGCGGTGACCCACCTGGTGCAGCTGGTGTGGGTGTTATTGGGTCATAAAAAATTTCAAAAACTTTTAACTTTAAATTAATTTTTATAACAAAAAAATAAAGTCATCCAAACGGCTTTAGCTTAAATCTTTCATTTTTTTTTTAGCTTTAACTTCAAAGTAATTTACAAGTTTAAGAAAAGCCAGCCCAAACGCACTCTTATATGTTAAAGCGAAAGCGTTGGTTATGAACTGCCACTATAACATGTGTAACACTGTAAGCTACGTCATCAAATCTTGACATCTGCCTATGATTTACTTGAGACGTATGATCGTTGTGCTTTGGAAACATTGTTCAGAACAGTATGGAAGAGGGCATGTCCTGAGAGGATCCATGGGCTTTTGTGTAAAGAAAGTCACAAAGTGTTGCTTATGGATGCAGGACGTCTTCGATTGAGTTTGACCCAAGATGCTGGTTGTGCTTACTGCAATGGGAAAACAGAGGATCTATTTCATGTCTTTAGAGATTGTAAGGAACAGAGGCTTTTGAAATATTATTTTTTACTCCGATTTACAGATAGTGTTGAGAATGCTTTCAAGTAGTTGCCGTCATTTGCATCCATGCTATAATTTAGTGGTAGCTATTCATAACATTCATCAATACAAAGTTTACACATTCTTTGTATTCATGTTTTGGAAGAGGCAAATCAAGTTGCTGATACTTTTTTTCAGTATTCAAGTCGAATTTTTTATGTAGCCCCGAAGTTATGTTTTTAATACCATAATAAAGTTTTCAATCGCCAAAAATAAAAAAAATCTTAACAATCTAAACTTCCCATTAATTATCATTATTACATTGTCATATTTTTTATATTTAAATATATTTTTAGTTTTTATAATCTTTTTTAAAAAGTCTTTTGTAATTTTTTTATTTGAGCCTTTGTTATTTTATTTTAATCTTCATAACATTTTTATTTTTATCCTTATAATACATAAATAATTTGCTTTTAGTCCTCACTGTTTATTTTTCAAAGAGATTAATTCAAAATGATTAAAATATTATAGGAATTAAAATAAAAACAATAAATATATTACAACAACTAAAAAACTTAACAAAAACTTAAAAATATAAATTTTACAAGAACTGTTTTAAAAAATAATTTTATAAGAACCAAGCTAAATAAATAAGTATATCACAGGCATTAAAACTATATTTAAACATCAGTTTTATCTCACTTAAATGTGAATCTTTAGTTAATACTTTTTTAATTATTTAGTTGACTCTTTATCTTAGTCTTTTAACAACAAGATATTGACATTTTTTTGGGTAACTATAGATTGGTCTCTATTTTTTATGGCTTTCTTATTTCCATCTATGAGAAAAAAAAGGTAATGGCAAAATTCCTTAGTGCACAAGGAAATATAGAAATAAATCCTAAAGAAAGGGGGCATGCTTGCTTCATAAATATATGTATGATATTGCAATGGGAGACAGATACACTAAAAATTACGCTTACCTCTTTCAAGGTTACTATTATCACTTTGTAATCTCCTAAAATGTATTAATGTAGTTTTTTCTTTTTTGGTTTTCGATTTAAGTATTTCGAACTTGGTTTAAGGTTAAATTTATAAATTTACATGGAGGTACGTGAGAATGCTAAATTTCATTTGACAGTTTCACTCATGTCAAACTAAATCACTTCTATGGACAAAGTATAATTTTATTCCTTTTTTTTTTTTTTTTTGCTGGTCTCATTCTTTGTTGTAAAATCAAGTAACTTAATTTATTAAAAAATACATATTAAATTTATAAAACCTAATAATTTATGTTAATTTGACAGAATATTATTAGCCAATATTTTTTTTATTTAACTATAGACGAATCCTATTAATTTTTTTTATTTAATAAATATGCAACCATCAAATTTGCACCCACAATACTTTTTTTTAATGTACTTAAACAATACTCAAGCGTGATAATAGATATTGAAAAAAAAAACTCAACAAGCTCTTGCACCAATAATAATATAAATAGTATTTTATGTAAGTGCAATAACGAATATCAACTATAATTTTAGCATTCTACATATCATTTACTTATTTATATTTCAATAAAATGTCAACAAATAACTTTCTACACAATAAATATTACATAAATTTTATAAATTTGAAACTCGCACATCATTGGTTAATATCAAGTAACACTCACTGCTCGTCAAAAAAAACAAGGTTTCTTCAATGAACATTGTCTACTATACAATACAAAATATATAGTAATAATATTTTCAAAAGCATTTATTAAAGAATAAAAAATAAAATAAACTTTTCTAAAAAATAAGTTTATACAGAAGTTTTCTTATATTAGTTTCTCTAAAAATTAATTTTTGAAAAGGTTTATTTCATTTATTTAAAGCTAGCCTATTTCTGCACGACATGGGAATGAGCAGTCTGGGCTATAGAATTGGAACATCACCTGCTAAATAAACAGCTTGGTTTAGTAAATTAAGTTGTGATAGCTAACTGGTGGTCCAAAAGTGAATCATGATAATCAGGTGCACCATGCTCGTCTATCTCGGCTTACAATGAATCTCATGTACAATGAATCCCGTGTACAATATACAATATGATTTAACAGCTAATTTTCACTAGAAAATAAAAAAAAAGGTAATGATGTAAGAATAAATTACAGGTATTGAACAATTTGATTTCCTAAAGATGATTCCTCTACATTTATAGCTTCATGTATTTCGTGGTGTTACTGTTTTCACTTTTGGGTTCTGCCTGTTTACACATGCAATCTGGCATTGGAAAAGTATAAAGAGATTCACCAGCCTTTTTTAACTCAGTTCCCTTTTGATCACTGTGACGAAGCATGTCTTTCATTTGTTGCTTGAATACTTCCCATCTGCAAAATCAGTAAAAGAAAATATCTAGGGGTAAACTTTATAATGAGTACAGAAAATATCAAGATATAGGCTCTAAGAATCTGATGGATGGCTGGAAGCTGGAGAATAATAATGGTAACATTTTGGACATGAAAATACTAGATAAATGATAAAGAACATTTACATGTCTATTTGGGAATTGAGATATCAGTTAGAAAGCAGGCAAATCTAAAAGACTGAACTCCTGTTCGTCCCATTAATGAAAATAATTTGGCTCATCTTTCATTAGTATTTTTTAAACTTTATCTATTCAGTCAATTATGAAAATTTTGGAGTAGAGGTTTGTACCTGTTTGTCATTGGAAACAATCAAACAGCACAAAGCGCACTCATAGTATCAAGGGCAGTTATATAGTCGCATTTTGCAGCCATGTTATTGCTTTGAGTTCTTTTGTAGTGGGGAGTTTTTTTTAGTTACGTCAAACACAGTACAAGGCTTTGAATAATTAAATCTTTTAGAGAATGTGTAGAAAAGTTAGGTTCATTTTGGATAAACTTCTCCAAAAAAAACTTATAAGAAAAGAAAATAAGAACTTAAGTTTCTTCTATAAGCTAAAATCAATTTATGCACTTCAACTTTGGAAAAAAATTAAATGAGAGAACTTTTATAAAAGTTAAGTGTATAAATTAATTTTAGCTTATAGAAAAAACATAATTTATTTTACCTTCTTATTTTCTTTTCCTATTCCTATAAATATTTATGGAAAAGCTCATCTAAACAAAACCTTAGTGTAATTTACAAGACATGAATTCAATATTGATTGGAACTTTGCTTCACATAATAATACAACAGTAACAACTAAGCCTTTTTCCGCCGGGTGAGGTTGGATACATAGATGATATAATGTCATAAAGTATTGTGATGTATTAAGTGCAAAGATAGACCATTTGCCTCTAAATCTATATATAATTTTCTTGAGTCTCCCTCTAACTATTGGACTATCTTGCATCTGGTCAAACCCTCTTTAGTGGTCTTCTCCACACATGTCCAAACCATCTAAAGACGAGGTTTCACCATTTTTTCTACAATGGGAGCTACCCCAACTTTCTCATTAATTAATTATATTCCTAATCGTATCTAAGAATGGGTCATTAGTTGTGACTAAGCCCAAAGAAGTAAGGAGAAGAATTGGAATTCTGGAAGAGGAAGTTATTTATTTTCCAAATTATTGATCCAGCCCAATGGTCCAGCAAAATAAAGCAGAGGACCTTGGTAATCACCAGCTACGAGCCATGGGATCTTCTCAGTAAAACTACTGAGGATTGGATGTTTTGTTTCATGGCCAAAAATACTGCAGAAAAGAGAGAAATAGAGAAGAATGGAGGTACTCACATATTTGTGCTTAAATTTATGTTTTTAAATTAATTACTTTATAATATATTTAATAAACAATAATAGTTAAAAATAGTGACTTCATATATTTATAATCGAATTTAAAATAATTCATAATATTTTATTTTAATTAATAATAAAGAATAAATTTAGTTAATAAAATATATTTCACAAACAATAATAATTAAAAGTAACAATTTTATAAATATGTAGTTAAATTTAAAATGATTCATAATATTATAAATAATAATTAAAGATATATATCTATCTATCATCTAAGATAGACTTCAACTTTATTTAATGAATAATTAAATGGTTCCCATTAATGTTATTTATTATACAATTTTGATAATTGTAAGTTAACTATATATATTTTAAAACTAAAATATGATAGAAAAGATAGTATATAAATACTTTAATAATAACATTAAATACTATATTAATAATTATATTCAAATTTATTATTTTTTAAATTATATATTTTAAATATATTTCACGGGCAATAATAATTAAAAGTAATAATTTTATAAATATGTACTTAAATTTAAAATAATTCATAAAATTGTTTTAATTAATAATTAAAGATAAAAATTAAAATAAATAAAAATTAAATGATTAATCTATAAGAAAAAAAATCAAAAATGAATCGACAATACAAAATATTAAACTTTATATTGACTAAATAACTTCCATATTCCAAGGCTTATTTAATAGTTTATGCATTAAAAGTGTAAAGAATTTTCGCACTGTCATCTAATTATAAATTGTCATATGATAAATTTATTAGGTTTATAATAATTATTTTAAAAATTATATTTTCCTAGATTTATGATTGGTTGATATGATACATAGAAATTAAACTCTTAAAAAATCATATAATATTAACATATTTTAAGGTTGTGACATAATATTTTTTGAATATTTTATTTATCATGACAATATAAATTACAATTAAAATTATTACAAATTATTTATTTCAATGAATCCTTTTATTGCACTTAAAAATAGAATTTGAATTCGCTAAAATGAGAAGACTCACTTTTTTAGATAATAAAGTGATAATTACCATTAAATATTTTTAACAGTTTTGATTCTTCGTATGTATCAATCCATCAAAATCATTTAAATTAATTAATGGTAAGACTTTACTCTATAATAACAACAAATGATAAAGGGTCTCCAAGGTGGAAATCTCTTCCAATATTGAATTGTTGAGTACAACCATTCATTGGAACAATGTTCATGAGAGATATTCTATAGCTTATTTTCTCTACTTTTAGTAACTTATAAATCTAATGATGCAGTAGATTGTTCAAAAATGAAATTATTTAATATTGTTCTTCTCAATTTTATACAAAACTAATTATATATAACCAAAGTAGCATATCTTTAATTTTAAACTAGGTCAACATGTCTAGTTATTCAATTTTTTTATTGTTCTTTATTTTTTAATATATATTTTTAATTTATTATTTTTATATTCAAACATTCATGGACAAAAAATGTTTGATCATACAATTTTTTTTGCTTCATTTTGATCATATGAATGTGAAATTACTCACAATATTATTATAATTATATGCTATAAAATTAATTGAATTTAACTATGATATATAATCAAAGTAGCATAACTTTAATTTGTAATTAGATCAACATTTGTAATTATACAGAAAAATTAAGATTATTATTTATTTATTTAGTATATATTTTAATTTATTTTTTATATTCAAACATCCATGGACAAAAAAAAAAAAAATTTGATCATGCATCATTTTTGCTTCATATTGATCATATGAATGTAAAATCACTTACAATATTGTTATGATTATATGGTATAAAACTAGTTCATACCTTCAATGATTATAGAGAAAAGTTAATTATTTTTTATTTTCTATTTTATAAAATGTTAATAAATATGAGATATATAGTCAATAAAAGAAAGAGTAGTTAAATTACTTTAATGAACTAGATATATTTTACTTTTTAATCATAACCTCATGGAATAAATAACATCATAATATATTAAAAACACTATTCATAATAAATTATAAAGTAATAAAAACTTTATTTTTAATATATTTTTTATATATTCAAATTATATGTTTATATTTAAATAAATCTATGCAAAA
Source organism: Mucuna pruriens (assembly GCA_025330945.1). Classification (NCBI taxonomy): domain Eukaryota; kingdom Viridiplantae; phylum Streptophyta; class Magnoliopsida; order Fabales; family Fabaceae; genus Mucuna; species Mucuna pruriens. The sequence goes on along the minus strand of JAENHJ010000086.1, from coordinate 1,623,559 downwards.
CACAAATACTACATCTAATTATAATGCCATAAGATATTCTATAATAAATTTGTTTTTTTTTTTTTGTTTTCACATATTTCTCTCAACCCACTGGGCTAAAGACTACTCTCATTTTGCAAACATGAGACTACCTCTCGTCCAAAGAAATTTTTGCACTATTGGGTTCTAATCTATAATATTTAAAACTGTTTATAAAAAATAGTAATACATAATTATATAATTGAGACAAATATATAAAATATATTTAATATATAAATAAATATATATAAACATAATTTGTATATAAATAAAAATGTAGTAACAATAATAATAACTAGAAAAATATAAAATATTATATATATTCATATATATATATATATATATATATATATATATATATATATATATATATATATATAGTTATATAATAGGGTTTATATGTTATTTTATATGCAAATATACTAGTTTTATAAGTCTTGTAGGAAACTATCCATGTTAAGGTGGGTTCATTTCATTATTTTTGCTTTTTGTTCATGACTATGGAAGGGCGTCCGGGCCAGAAGTGAAAATTAGGGTTCTTAATAAAATTCATTCCTTCATTTGTATCTGAACTAGTTTCTATCACTATCTAGGTTCTTAATAAAATTAATTCCTTCATTTGTATCTAAATTAGTTTCTATATCTTAGATATATTGTTGGACCATCTACGTTGCCATCCTCCATGCCTATAGTTTTAGGCATGGGAAATATATTGGAAAGTAGCCTTAATTGCAGTCATCCCTAACTGCTTTAATTGACACCTCTTTAGAGGTTGTCTTAAAAGTAGCGTCGAGGGAGTGTGTTTAGTTTCAGAGACTAAAAATATAACTTAAATAGATCTTATAAAGTTAGGACAATTCGCAGCTTACAAGTCAATGATGTGAGAATGAGTTAGGCTCTAAGCCTAAATTCTAAGACAGGTTTATATGATGCAAATACATGCTAACCAATTATATTAAGAAATAATATTTAGCATTTCCTATTTCAAATGTACCTGGTTTTATAATTATTGAGTATAGACATATTTTTTCTTAAATTAGGTTATCGGTCTTTTAGATAAATAAACATCTATGTTAAATTAATATTTTACTGCTCGGATAAGAAAAAGCAACTGCAAAAAGAAACATAAACCAGGAAAGGACCAAAGTTGTACCTTATATTAGGATTATCGAATAATAGAGCCAATTTTCTCTTGTCAGGCTTAATTGTCTTTGCATGCCCACCATAAATATAGCGCCGGTGACCCATCAAGAAGTGTGGAAAATTTCCACCTTGGGTTGTAACAAATACTTCACTGTGAAGGCAAACAGTATAATCAAGTGCAGCCAACCTAGAAGAATGCCCCTACATCATAAACATGTACATTACAGAAATTGTTTTTTCTTTCAATCACCTTTCTTTTCTTTGAATCACCTTCTCTTTTCTTTAAGGAATAGAATGAATTTTTCTTGTTTTAAACGAGCATAGATCACTTAAATACCATAAATTGAGCAAGCTCTTCAGGTGTTGCTAGTGTATTCTTGGTTTGTAATCGTGGAAACATTTGTTTAAGGGGTGCCATGTACTTTTGTTCTTTATAAATCTTTCCTGCTGCAACATATACTGAGGTTGTGTTATCAAAACCCATGCCTCTAAGCATCATTCCCACCTACAACAACATCAAACAAAATGAGACATGAAAATTATAACCAGGACATATTTTTCTTACAAGATTGTGTTTTCTTGTAATTTTCTATTTTAATTTTGTATTTCAATATTTTTAAAGCTCAGATTTTGTATCTCTTCAGTCCATTAACCCTATCATGAGAATTTATTATTGTTATCTTTCATAGTAAAATTTTAATTTGGATCTTAAAGAAGCTTAAATTAGCAAGGAACATAAACAGGGAACAAATGCCAATTCAAAATAATGGGATATTTAGTTTCATGTCCTACTGCTATCACCACTATTGCTGCTTCCACTGATACTAGCATCTGATTCACCTCTTTTGAAAAGAAAAAATAAAAGAATATTTAAAATTCAGAGGAGTCCTATTTACCAAAGTTGTCAAACCCATCTGTACACTAGTAGAACCATGCAGGTTTACAAGCTTGAACCCTTCAATTGTGACTACTTGGTTGCAGAATTGTTTCCGTAACTCGGTTGAGCTTGTGTAAGCTTGGTAAGGATCAGTCAAAATTGCTATTCCATGTGCAAGTTCAAAGGGTAAAAAACAGAGCCAAAAGGACACCTGTTTTGGGGCATTCTAAGGCGAGATGACACAGCACTTTTGAGCACCAATAAAAAGCAGATTTTCTTCATGTTTTTCATGTCCCTCTCATTTCTCTTCTGATTTTCATCTCCCAATTTTCATGTTAGGGCAAAAACCAGCTCCATCAACCATCCAAGATACCCATTGAACATGCAGCAAGGTCTGTTCTGTGTCTCCCATCACTCTGTTAAGATTGAATAACCCATTTCTTAACTCACCCACAATTCTCTCAGTTTTCTTCTGTCTATTTTTCTGCACTTGATGACAGCAAGTTGTCAAGCTCATCTCTCTCATTTGTTTGGAAACAACAGGGGTGCATTTAACTAGGAACAACTGAGCAAGGCAACAAGCTCTCACAATCTCATTTATTCTGTGTTTTGGACTTTTGATATTAAATGATCTCACCCACATATCTGACTAATTTTTATACAAAATGAAATGAGTTGCTTTGTTCTGCATGAGAAGAAATAATTTGGTGAACTGAGATACTTGGGAAATGACAAACTGAATAATCTAGTGTCTTGAATAATTGAGTAAAGTCTCAATTTGGTCCCTCAAGATTTACCCTCTCTCCTAAATAGTCCTTGAAGTAATAAAATTGTATAAATAGTTCCTAAAGTATTGAAAATTCATCAGTTTAGTCTCTCATTGATATATTTGACTAACATTGAGGGATTAATTTAAAGAATTTTTTAATACTTAAAAGAGACTAAGTAACATTATTTCTAATACTTAGAGACTATTTATATAATTTCATTATTTTAAAGACTACTTATATAATTTCATTATTTTAAGGATGACTTAGGAGAGATAGTAATACTTTAGGGATCAATTGTCTATTCTAAATAACTTGGTGAACTGAAATGAGTCTGAGCTATTAGGGACTAGGGAGTATATTCTGGTGTATGAGAGAAATGATGAAATGTTGAATTATTGTGTTAAAAGTACCAAGTTTCATGCATATATGTTACTTATAGATACTTTAATATTTTATTTATATTAGGTAAATTCTTAGGAGTCTATAGACTCCATGTGTTTACCTAAACGCTCGAGTTTGACAACTATGCTATTTACTAATCAATTGTATTCTTGGAATATAATACACTTGGATATCTAATTACTATGTTCAAATCAAATTTTTAGGAACAAATTTGCAACAAAATATTTAGGATTCTAAGCATCAAGCATCTCTGTTCTTTCTTATAACAAATTAAAAAAAGACAGAATAGTACACCCAAAGCACAAGTATCAAATAAATTCTAAAACTTGCATTTTTTTCCTTTTCCAAATGATATTAAACAGCACAAATATGGGGAAGAGAAATTGAAAATAATGAACCCAGGGGAGGAAAGACAATTGTAACCCCGTACCTCCAATGGAGTCAATGGGCATCTTCCATCCATACGATTTACACCAGGCTTTATTACCTTATGCCTTCTTCTGAATTTACCTCGCCAACTCCTTTCACGAGCAATATCCATTTCATGTTTTTCCTCCTCTCCACCATCGTACTCACAACATGAAAATGCAACCATATCCTTATATAGAGAAAAAACAACTATTAGTTTTAATAAATAATATATAATTAATGTAAAACTAAGGAACCAAAATACACAAGCAACCGACGGATATCAAATTATACCATAGACATATAGACAACTTCAATCAGATAAACAAATACTAAAAGATAACATATCTAGGTATGAGATAAAATCATAAAAATAACGTAAATATCCTAAACTATATTTATTTATCCTACATCATTGTCCTCTACAAAAAGTCAAAAACTATACTCTAAAGAAGTAAACATCTTTCACTATTTCAAATTTCCAATCCCCTCATATTTACAGCAAGCAACAGAGATGTCTCATGCAAGCTTATCTATTGCTCAGAACAGCATATCCACAAGAAGAGAGATGCAAGAAACCACTCCAGTATTTTTGGATTTGATTTTGTTTTATTCAGTTAACACCTCTCCTGGATGAATTAAAGAGAAGATCTAGAAATTTAAGACTCTAGATGACCTCATTTCAGCATCCTTCTGACAGAAGCTAGTGCATTTTTCATTGCTCTTGATCTGTGCTTAGCATTTAGTGGATGAAGAAATGGATATTTGCAATATCTACCCATGTGTTGTGTGTAATCCTGACACACAGAAACTTTAGTGCTTCCCCAATTTACAAAAAATTGCCACCTAAAAGTCTTCTAGTGCAATGAGTTGTTTGAACTTCCCGGACTAATTGACTAAGGGATCAAAACACAAGGAAATCTAAAGTTGACAATAGTTTGTTTATCAACAATTTGCAACATAGACCAAGATAAAGAAATCAACAGGGTATGTATAAGTTGTAATCAGACAGTAGAAAAGTAATCAATTTCTTCTCAAATATCAAAAAATAATGATATCTAGGGATTACCATAAATAAAATTAACAAAACATATTCTAAATTATGATAATCCATTATGCATCAATACTGTATCTAGTAAATCCAACAACATAAGTACAGAGATAGAAAAATACCTCCTCGAAGCGAAGATGCACTGAAACATATTTCCCACCACTTTCGGAGCTATGTTTAACCATCCGATCAACCATGCTTTCGGCAAGTGTTCTTATAGGTTCCGAAAATCTAAGAGCTCCAAAATTGGCAAAACACCTAAGCCCTTGGATTTTTGAGGGTACTGCCTGAGCTAATCTGTTGGAAAAAGGTGCAATGCGAACAGCCCTACAACAAGCATGAACAAATTCCTCTTAGGAACCATGCACAATATAAAGAACAGTGATAATAATAAAAAACAAGATCAGAACATATTTAATAAAATGACTACAAATGTATTTTGAGGGGGTCAGGGCAACAGGGGTTTTTTGTATGCATCTTTTGTCTTAGAATAATATCATGCCTGCATTTCCTCATCAGAAGGGAGCACCACAAAACCAATGACTCTTTGGGCATTTAGATTTTTAATTTCAAATCATCTACTCAAACTTTCATTATAATGTTATCCTACTGCATTTCTACTTTCATGTTTTAAATGTGTTTGCATAAGCCTAAGTGATACTAGATTCTTATATGAGATGATCACCAAGTAATCAGAAAATTATTGTTGTATAACAACAAAATATTCATCAAATCAGAGTGAGATTTACATGAAAAACAAAATTGTAGCACAATTCAAGCACATCTATTAAAAGAATAGACATTAGAGCATAGGAGAAACCTTCATTGTGCGAATACACAAGTGTATTGTCCTTTAAGTCTCTTTCTTATTTATACTGTAAGAAGGGGTTGTGTACATCATGTTAGTAAAAATGCGGTAGAAGTAAAGTAGTATTGCTATATGCAGCTACTACTGTACAGTAATTAGCTGTTACTTGTTGGGGACCAAAAATCAGGTATTTAGCAGTGTCTATGTAGTACAGCATTGGATTGTTAAGTCCTTTCCTTAAATTGTTTGGGATTTTATTTATGTTAATGGATTGTAGTGTTCTTGTTCCCCTGCTTATGACTAATCCAATTTAAGAAGTCATGCATTCAGCCATCAAAGTATCAGTGAATGAAGAGATTATCTATGAAAATTCAAGCAGCCAGACATGTGATGAAAATTATTTTGAGTTGTGAACATGACATATTTTTATCTTATTTGGCATTCATTTTACATCTTTATCATATGGAAAATATGTAATCACCACTGAGAGTAATTGAACTTAATTAAAAACATAATTTTTTTTTTTAAAAACACAGCAGAAATTACTTCATGTGAAGAGTTGGAAGCCAACCAATGGTGAGGAGAAAGAAGAAGATAGAAAGGCACACACCCCATTCCCAAAAGCTGAGGAAGGACCTTCTGAAGATAATGAGCTGAACTGGACCAACCTTTTACTCTAAGATTGACAATATTACTTATGTTATTGTCATATCGTTGAAGTATGTCATCAGGGAGTTCTCTCACCACATGCACACTATTTCCAAGTGATTGTATGAAGAAATTTTCATCGAAAATGTCACCAAAATGGCTGCCAAATATTAAGATGAACCATAAATTTTCAAATTTATAATACACAAACAACATCACTAAGTATTAGCATGGAGTATAAAATGACCATTCCATTAATTTTGATTGCACAAGAAATATACATTGAAAGAAAATTTCATATAGATTATTATAAAATCTAAAGGGCCCTATGTTCTACATATACAAAACTTAACCAAGGTTGCACTTCAGATGTATCACTTATGCACAAAAAGGAGTCAAGTCATTCTATCCAAAAGTAGTTCCTTTAAATGCTTTAGATTTTAGAATAAGCCACTGGCTATTAATGTAATGGACTCTTGGTTCAATGTTCGTAACTGTCACTATGAGCTTGCCATCTGTACCAGTATGTTTAAGATAACTTCTGAAGTTCAGAAGAATAAAGTAGTTTGCTGTTTCAAGCGAATGTGCTACCAAAATTTTCAACACACATGGTACTAGAAATGTCAGAACGTAAAAGACCAAAACCAAACTATTTATGAAGTGCAAATCTATTCCCATTTCCAAAACTTATCAATTTGTCTGCAGAGATAAACCATAGAGAATGGAGGTATAAGTAAAAACCAAGAAATTTTCCATTGTAGAAAAACAGAAGGATGCTCTACATGGTACCTAACCTCAAAACTCATACAATTGTTAAAGATATGCCTTCATCCCTTCACTAAGATGTGTGGTATTAGTTGATTAGTTCCTTCCTATGCATAAATTGCAATCCTTAAATTCAAAGCCCAAGCCAAGGATTTCATCTAAAACAAAATAAATACAAGATGATCTTCCATCACCATAAGCCATACCCCTTAATCTTTTTGAGCTGAGATCTTATCTGACCTATCCCGCATGCAAGTCATACAAATGGTGGGCATAGAGAAAGTAGAATAATGAAACATATCCAATTTTCAAATTCAGACTCCTAGTATGTAAATGATACGGTTGAAAAATAATAATAAAAAAAAACATGTTAGAGCTGCAGCAATGAGACTTAACAGCCATTAAAAATGAATAATTATGCAACCACCATAATCATGTCACCAATTTTAAAATTAAGCATAACAATAGCTATTACCTTGAGTCTCTCCATACACTATTTAAATGAAACATAGGAATAACAAGAGTTGCATTTAGTAGTCCAGCCACAGCAACTGCATCACATATCTGCATAAAGAGTGGTATAATAAGTACCAAACGACATGTGATGCAAAGTGGATAGCAATGTGCAGGATCAATGCCCTTCATCTAATTTCATTAACCATGTAAGCCTGACAATCTATCACCATAATTTCATTCGGAGCAAAATGACACAAGGACAAACACCAGGAGACAAATATACACCAACCTCATAAAGCCCTCTAGATATAACTCATTAGGTATCCATTTTCGAACAAATGATGGTTGTAGAAAATCACAATTAACAGCATTCCAATCCCTCCTTGTACCCATTCACAAGGGACTCAATCACATGTTTCATATATAATGGAATGCAATGACCATTTCCAGTACAGTTTGGAACATGCAAGCAAAGTTTATCTAAATAGTAAATAGCATAAAAGCTCTCATGAGAAACACAATTTAATTGTACTCATGTTTATCTTATATATGTAATATGAAAGAAGATTCTTGAGAGAACATTCAGGTTTATTTATTTATTTACAACTAAAAAACAAAACAAAACTGCTGTGCAGAAAAGAAGAGCAAGTGAGCAACATTATTATTTTTGAGGAAAGAAAAAATGATGCGTACACAAAGTCATTTTGTAAAATAGAATGAGCTTTCTCATTTCTAGAGCATGAAATCTCAATCCCATCTCTCTATGAGGTAATGGTATTCCATGCTTCATTCACGGTTCTACAGAATGAGGCCTAGAACTGAAATAATGTTGCATAAATTTTTTTTTGGATAGCAAAAATGGTAATCCCTCATTACATGGAATGGAATCACCATTCCTGTGTACTGAACATGATGTAAGAATCCCAGATAAATAAACCAGTAAAAATAAAATCTTTGGTTTCATCAAAAGGCATCATACCGACAACCGTTGCTGATTCAATCCACCATTTGCTTCAATTATAAGGAACCCATTTGACTTCGGCAATTCTAAGGAAAAATAAAACGGAAAAATATTACAAGAAAAAGTTAGCAAATTCCTTCAACAAAAACAACAAGGACAATAAATAAAGTAAATAATGAAGATTCTTGGTCTAAAAGTGAACTTGAAAATAATTGAATGGGGAAGAGCCAACATGCCAAAGAAACAAATTTAAATAAAAAGAGATCTAAATGTATGCAACAACCAACTGAAACAGTCTTCCAGAGAAGAAAAGACCTGTTTGAGCAACAGTTCTCTGAGCACAGGGCTTCCACTCTCTAAGCTCCTTTTTAGTCCATGCTTTCATCAACTGCATGATTTCCATCTCAGATTCTCAGTCAAGTAATTCCAGTTACAAAAACAGAACAACACAGCAGAGGCTTATCTCAAGTGGCACCACATGGATTGAAGTAACACTAGAAGTGGAAGCTAGAATGAAAATAGAAAAAGGAAAAACAAACAAAAAAAAGATTGAATACCACATTGACAGTTCCATTAGCATTGGCAGCCCCAGCCTCCATGAAAGGCCATAGCTTTTCGAAGACCTGAGGACTCCTATAAACGGAACCAGGAGGAGCACGCTTGTGTACAACAACGACACCATTCTTTATACTGACAACATCGAAGCTCAAGGAACCCATATACAATAACATCCCCGAAATATACAACAAAGGCGCGAACAGAAGCAAACCTCTCCTTCTGAAAACCGCCGACATAAGAATAAACACCAACTTCTCCATGGAATTGCTCTCCTTTGACGAATCCCAAGTGCTGCTCTTGCTCCGCCCGTAGCGGAACCGCGGCGACGAAGGTGGCGACCGCGCTGCTCCGCCCAGGCGGCTGTAACCATGCATTCGGATTCGAGGATTTGAGATCCGCCAACAAGATCCCAATTTGAGCTTCAAAAGTTCCGTGAAAATCACCAAGCTTGATTACACGGAGACATTGGTTGAATTTGAGTGCAAGAGAATGCAAAGCGCGTGTGCGGTCGAAATGGGAAAGGAATGGCGAAATTTGGCCTCTTTTTTTTTTATAAAAATAAAATAAAAAAATAAAATTCCGAAAAAAGGGAAAGGGCTTTGTGTTTTGTCGGTAAAGAAATGAGCGAGAAAGGAGGCAGTGCGTGTGATGATAGTGGTACCACTACTTGTACTACGTATTGGTGGTGGGGGAAAAAAGATCTTGCTGTTGTGTTGGAGAGGAGAAATAAAGATGATCACGTGCTGTGCGCGTGTCCATTTTAGAAACACTCAACATCACACCACAATCGCTGACCACTTATAGGTCAAGTCCATCCTTTCATAATAACTAATGACTTCAACTTGTTTTTTCAATTTCAACTCGTAAGACTTCTTTTCTTACATTATAATAGGTTTATGTAAATTTATTTATTTTTTAATAAAATTTTAGAAAAAAGTTATATCATTTTATATCATATTTAGAAACACATTACAGGTTAATCAATCATGTTTATTGAATAAAAGACGAAAAAATTATGCTAAAAATTTTTTATCTTATAAAAAAATTTATATTGTTGATGAGTGACCAATCATCCACTTGTTTTGATTTCATCTCTCAATTATCTAAAATTATTATTTTTAGTACCTATTATTTGTTGTTAAGTGGGAGACTACTTAAGTCTCATGCCCCTTTCTCAAATTATTGTTGTTTGTCATTTTTACTAAAGAATGGTGGTTTCCTTGTAGTATTCTCTATTTGCTCTCCCATTTTTATCACAACTGAATAATTCTTTGTTTTTACCTTATTTTCTACATGACCCACAAAATTCATTTTCACCTTACCAATAAATCGTGTTTTATCTCACTAAAAGTAAGAGACAATATGTGTAATGATCTTTGTTAAGGAATATGTGTGTTGTTGACCAACTTTAGAATAATACATACTTGAGACAAGAAAATAGTTTTGTTTATAAGTACCATTTACTCACCAAGTTATTGGTCTATTATCCCCCTTGTCTCCTAAACCTTTTTATTTAATTTTTTCCTTTTTGGTTGTGAAATATTCAATTAAAAAGCATTAACAAAATGTTATATGTAGGTGTGTCGTTTCCTATATCATATTTCATTAGAAGATGACCTAATACCGTATTACTAAGGGGGGCAAGTTCTTTTTTTTTCAAAAGCTCGATATGGATAAATAGTCTTATTTTGAAGCATTAAGAATAGTAAAAGATGAGCTTGAATACTTTAAGAATGTCAAAATGCAGTGAAAAAACTAGGGAGTCAAATAAATAACTGCAAATTACAATTTTCATTTAGAACATGGTGTGAATTTACTAGATGATCGAGCCATTTTTGTGATTAGGAAAGGAAAGGAAAAGAGGTTTCTAATAGGGAGAGTGTAACACCTATGTTTTATTAATCTTTGATTAACTTGATTAATATTATTACAAGTAAAAATATAATTTAAAGTAGAAAATTTAATTAAATAGATTTTCTATGAATTTTGTATAAGTTTTAGCCATAATTCATTTGAAACTTAGATTGTACTATAAAACAAACAATAAGAGTTTCTACTTTTTTGTGAGCATATAATTAAATATTTCATAAAAATTAATATAATTAGTCATTACTAATCATAATTAAATTTATGTGAAATTTTGGATTATGTAACAATCCAAATATTTGAATATCTTATTAGAAAAATAAAAATTTATTACAATAAGTTATTACACGAAGCCAAACCATTTTTTAGTCATGCTTATGCCATAGTGTGCTAAATGTGATCATGTGTGTCTAAGTGTCTACATGTTATATGTGAATGATATAATGACTATGTATGATGTGGAAAAGTCTTCTTTGGTCATGGAAGAGTAGTAAACCCTTTCATCCCTAAAGGATGATGATTGTATGTAATGTAGGTAATGGTCTCCTTTGGACAAGGAAGGGTAATAACCCTTTAGATTCCTAAAGGATAAGTCTTCTTTCGACGAAGTATGGTGATAAACCCTTTGATCCCTAAAGGATGACAATAATAAGACTTAATACCCCTTTAGATAAGAAAGGATATCTACCTCCTTTAAATTCCCCCAAAGAGTGGTATACAATATTCCTTGGGCAAGAAGGGTAGTAAATCCCCAAGAGATATATAACATAAGAAGAGATATATAACATAAGAAGGGGAATGTTATTTGAGATTATGAATTCAAATCTGCCATTAGGATAGAAAAAGGAAGTAAAAAGTTAAAGTAACATATGTTAAGTAAAGCTACAACAATTTATAAGGATGATTATATATTTTAATTGTTAAACTTAATCATTTGATTTAATTTTTAAACACAATGTTTGATCTAATTGTTAAACCTAATTGTTTAATCTAAATATGCTAATCATTTAAACAACACAAATTTAGATCAAATATACATAGAAGAAGCCTAATTAGAAACTAACCTCCAATAATTGTAGAGCATATATGTTCTCACCAAGACCCGTATTTGTTTTGACTTTTCTAAACCCTTACTTACTTAAACTTGATGATGTGTTTTTTGAAGAGAAGAGTAGGTAAAATAATTCAAAATAAAGAGCACATTCAATTTATAGAGTTTTTCTTATCATAGAATTCATTGGACAATTAAATGTCTCTAAACGTTTCACTAAAATAATAATGGGTTGTATCTTACTACAAAATGGACCACATTCGGTCATTTGTATCATTTTCCATATTTAATTCTAGACAATAAAATCAATGCCCAACTATAATTCTTGTCATTGATTATGAATTTGAATGTTCAGTAATGGAAAATTTATTCATTGATTTGAATAATTGTAATAAAAATTTCTAACATTCTCCCACTTGGTCAAATTTAACCTATTAACAATCATGATATGAATATGGAAAAGAAAGTCATGAACATACTAAGAGGACTCAAGGAACATGGAACCAAGGTTATAAGGATTCCATAATCTAAGGGAAAATAAGTTAGACTTGAAGGATAAGCCTAAAGAAAGCTAGGGAAGATGGGCTTCCTTGTGGGCTATGGAGAGGCTAACACACATGGGTGCTCATCTTATGAATATGGGAGGACATTAAGGTGACTTTCAAGAGAGATTGAAGGTCATGAAGGCTATTGTACTTGAAGGCCCCAAGACAAAAGGGAGGGTGAGGAAACTTCAAAAGGAAGTACATAGAAGGATAGACTTCCTTATTGGGTAATGAGGGCCCAATCATGGCCTAACTCTATTCATATTGTGGGATTGTCACAATGCCATGCATTTCTTTATGTTAAAATCTTAGTTCTTTTGTTTCCTTCCATATTTTGCCTTGAGCCTTAAAGCCCATTTAGAGATAGGCTTAGCGACAGGTTTAGAGATGGATTATCGATGGATTTCAGGTTTAGCAAAGGATTAGCAAATTCCTTCCTAAACATTGGATCCTTTTGTCTTAGCTTGCTTTTGGGCTGCAAACTGGACTTGGCCCAAGGCCTTTTAGATTAGTAATAATCCATGTAATTAAGAGAAGGTATAAAAGTCCAATCCTTCACATTTATAATCACTTTTGATGAAATCTATTACTTGCATTACAACTATTGGAGAGTTTCTCTTATCTTGTTATTGAGTAAGAACACTTAATTCTCGTCAAGTTCTCCATAAAACTTATGGTGAATATCAAATTCTCTTATCTAATTCCCTTGGAATTAGTGGTGAGCCATTCCAAAACCTTTCTCAATTTTCTACTTTTCAATTCATCAATTTTTAAAACCTAAATAGTTTTCAGTTTGTGTTGTTTTTCTTTGAAATTGTGCAAATGTGTGGATCTAGGGATTTAACATGTGGTATCAGAGCATAACACTTGACAAGGTGCTATAATTGAAGCTTCTTCCATGGATTCACATGCAAAATTCGCATGAAATCCTAGCTTCATTGGTTGGTTCGTTTTGTGTTTTGATTGCTAGGTTTTGTTTGCCTAGCTTATGTGCAGCATATCCATGGTTCAATTTTGGTTTTTCATGGTTGAATTCTTGAATTGAGTTTTTAGGTAAAATGCTTGATAATTGGGAAAAATTGAATTACATCTTGTTTCTTAATTCAAAGCTATAATAAGTGCATCAAAATCGATTGATCTAAGGATTTGTCGCAAGCTATATAAACAATGTTTGAGCTTGTACACTCCTTTAGAGGAGCAAAATTGGCCCGTAGGAGGAGTCGTGTAAATATCTTGTTTTATATTACCATGAAGGAATACATTCTTCACATCCATTTAATGGAGTGACCAATCTTTAGAGACAATATTAGAAAGCACCAATCTCATTATGAATCTTTGCTAAGGCTGCAAATGTCTCATCAAAATTGACCCCATATTCTTGTTTATTTCCCAAAACTACAATTCGAGCCTTGAATTGGTTGAGGGAATCATTAGAATTCAGTTTCACATAATACACCCATTTGCAATCTATGATATTGACACCACATGGGCAAGAGACAATGTTTCAAGTATAATTCTATTGAAGTGCATGTAGCTTGTCTTACATTGCTTTCACCCAACGTACATCCTTTATTGTCTAAGAGTAACACGTAAAAACAAATATGCCAAATAGAGTAGCTGTAAGAGAAGTAGGTGAGAAATCATCCTTCGAAAGTGAATACTTATCTAATGGATGAGACACCTGATTGGACCTACACAGTGCCATGTGCATAGGTTCTGGTGGTGAATCAACAATGCCATGTGCATAGGTTTTGGCAGTGAATCAACAATGAGAAAGGTGTGGAAGGATGATGTTTGACAAATGTATGTCTTGGTTTAAAATGTTAAATAATATGAGATACAACAGGAAAATTGTGTAGTGTAACAAAACTATTAGAGGTAGGTGAAAGACACTAAAAGAAAAACTAATTATCAAAGAACATCACATTTCGCAAAGTGTGAAAGCAATGATTAGTAGCACCATAACACAAAAAAATCCTTGTGTGAAAGACTACAACCCATGAATGCACATTGTACAGATTGTGCCTTAAGCTCATGACGTTCAATTGGTGGTAAATGGACAAAACAAACACATCCATTAGTATGGAGATCATGATAATTAGATGAGTATTGAAAAGATGAAAGAAAGAGGAATCAAGATTTAGAACTTGAGATGGAAGGCAATTGATCAACCATGGACAAGGCTTCAACTCAAAAATAAGAGGAGACTATTGAAGAACCAACGATGTAGGTTAAGTCTAGGAGGTTGGATGTGAGAATAGCAAATGAGGTTTGCTACTATTAATTTCTATCAAGATATCCTTCTATGTTGTTGGTGTTTACATCGTGGGCTTTGCCTCAAATTTTGCAAAGGGGTGGAAGCAAGCAAAGCCAGTCTTTGGAAAGCCTAAGCCTAACCTACATTATAACTATTACTCTTGGAGCCTAACCTATTTACTTGTTAAAAGTCATTTTATAAGGCATGGCCTAACCTGTTTAAAAGTCTGGCTTGGCTTGAAAGCTTACTTACGTGACTTGTTCTAAATAAAGCCTAGAAACAGGCAGGCCAATAGGCCTAAAGAGACCAAAGAACCAAGTCACCAATTTGATGAATGAAAATTAAATTCACTTGTAACAAAGATGATGTTGTCATCCAACGAGGGGTTCAGGTCCCCAATTTGTTGTTTGTACTCTATAGTTATACCTCTATTGTAGTTCAAGCTCAACACTTATAGAGAAGCAAGCACCATACAAGTATGCAGAGGTGAGGAAGGTGCACAACGACAGCGTACCCTAATAGATAATTGGAATACAATGTGCATTAGGCTATTGTTTGTGTTGGATGACATAGGTTTTAATTGTAAAAAGCATAAAAATACAATGCAATACAAATGAAAATTATTTTATTAAAAATTATTATTATTAATTATTTATATATATATATAAACATTAATCTATCATATTTAAAAGACTTTTTTTAAGTACAAAACCTAATCTTTACTTAAAAAAGTTTTTTAAAAAGCTTAAGTCTAACATTTTTACTGAACCTACTAGGCCATGTTAGCCCTCAAATAAGTTAGGCTGTAGACGAAAAATGCAAGAACTCAAAGGAGATGAGCATAATAATGGGAACCTATGGCCAACTATGGAAGAGAACTGGTCGGTGAAGTTGGTCATCAGGGTGGTATGATAAATGCTACATGTGGAATCAAGGTTTGTTGGAAGAGGGCATGACATTCGTCTTGTAGCTTTTGAGTCTTCTCAAGTTGTGATTGGAGAGCACCAAGCCACTCAGAGATGGTCCTCCATGACAATGGAGTTGGGTTTGAGAGGAGAGGAAGCTGATGAAAGCACTAATAGATGAAGTGCTAATAGTTATTTCCTGTAAATTACCTACACTAGGAATAGACAATAAACTAAAAAAAATATTTGAGATAATTTATTTTTTCATACTTTATTCAATTCATTGCCAATAGATACATGATCTTAAATAGCTAACCTAAATGAATGACAACCATACAAGTATCATCATCTGGAAATAGAAAATTAGAATTAAAATAACAATAACATAATAACATCCTAAGTTCGTCCTATACGATCTTTAAACCACTTAATTTTCTTTCTTTGGTCTTACTAGCCCATCCATCACACCTAATATTCTTTCTTTGGTCTTACTAGCCCATCCATCACCAATCCAACATTACAATATAACAGTTTCGTTTCTAGAAATATGTTCACTGCTTTTGTGCATGACACGGGGGCCATTTTTTCGTATTGTTTATAGGTCGTGGAAATGCCAATTCAATGGTACTGCAGCTCTTTGTGCTCTAGATGAAATTCTAAAGTTAATCATAAAATACAGCTAACAGAACTTAATCTCATACTTGCATCAAACTATACTAACAAGCATAATTACATGAACCCGGCAAGGTATAATTCCTCTTATATTAGTATAGTAGGACAGGAGGATAAATTATTTACTTATTTAACATTAAAGTGAACTTCAGTACATTTGACTTCGTAGCACCACCCTGATTACACGTTCTTCATTTGTCTCTAAATTTGAAACCATACTTAGTACCTATATGTCTTGCTTTGGCTTCCGGCTCAATTCTGAGTAATGGCCACCCATTAGCTGCAAAATCTCCTCCCACAAACTTTCTGAAGAATCTGATAATGCCCCACAGAGCAAACTTGAGCTACATGCAGCCACATACCAATAATCTGACTCAATCTCATCTCTCAACTGATCCAGCTGCCACCCAGCATAACCAACAAAGAATCTGAAGTCATGAGGCTTGAGAATCCCCTTCTTCACAAGCCCTGCAGCATCATCCAAACTGTTTCGGGATCCAAAACATAGCCCAGGGATTACCTCTTCAAATCCTGGAAGCTTCATCTTCTCCTCTGTTTTCAACAAAACCATGCTTGCCTCAAGAGGTCCGCCAAAATGCAGAGAACAATCAGAGAAGGTATTTAATAGATCATGATTTGAAGGTTTCATGTGTTTGATTTTTTTGTGAAGAGGACGGTTGATGACAATTCCAAAAGGCCCTCCTTGTGGGTGTTTAGTTCCGGATCTGAGAAGAAGAACAACAGTTCTTTCAAAGGTGCGGACACCATCAAGCTTTTCGGTAGCCACAAGTACACAGCCAGGCTCAGGTACAGGAATAGGATGAGCCCACTGTGTTCCAAGAGGTTTGGAATTGGGCAAAGTTCCACCTTGATTATGTGCGTCAGTATCGGTTATTTCTTTCTGTTAATGAGGTGAAGAAAACACGGTTAATGAAATATAATATTTCAGTAAATTACTGTATTGCTTCTTAGATATGCTCAATCATAAATGATTGCCTCCACATCAACAATTTAAAGTATTACAAGTATCAACAAGTCACGAAGAATACAGAAAGTGCAAAACTAATAAAAGGATATTAATCAATCAACTCTGTAGGACTTAAAATCTGGTCACCAATATAAATCATTAGACAGGTTAACAAAACAAGTGTAGGCAAGTTGTCTGCCCCAATGACAAACCCATCAAGAGGAGATGATTCTCCAACTTTCAAGCATGCTTCTGTGACTGTGACAAAGCACATGTACGACTCTAATAAATGTTTTGAAACATTATTTTAGGATTGATGAAGTTGATCCCTTCAGTTAAAATGGCATGCAAGATCAACTTCATTAATCTTGAAATAATATTTCAAAACATCTATTAGATTAATGAAGTTGATCCTTTCACTTAAAATGGCATGCAAGAACTGCAGAGCAATTAAGAGAAGATGGCAGATATATGTCCCAGTTAGGAATGAATGCATCACCAGCTCATCTCTATATAGCTTTGCCCTGAATTCACGCCAATCCAGATTAGTATGATGACATTTCTCAGAGTTATCTGATTTGTTACCATCAGAGGAATTGTTCCCTCTAGTACTATCTCCTTCTGGAATGGACTGTTCATCATTACCTGTAATGATCAATATATCCATAAAAAAGGAAGTCATGTGAAATTATATTATTATCAAGAAAAAGCAATAAAATGAAAAGAAGGAATAATATGGCAAAACAAGGAAGTAATAATATGATTTTCTTTATGATGTCAATACTTATTTGAGTGATCAATCCAAAATCTCATCCTTTTGTCTACGATATATTTCTACCAAGTTGTCTCCAAACTCTATACTAAGAAGCAACAAGGACAGTACAATAAAAGATCAACTAGTTTTCACCAGACAGAATTAATTGGCTTATGTCATAGAAAAGTTAGCCAATGCCTCTTTAGGTGCAATTTATATTATTTCAGAAAAATAAGAATCCACGTGAAGAGAGAGTGAACGATGACAATCAAAATATGCTGTCTAAAAGCTCATATAAAAAAGATTATATAACCTTAAATAGTGGAATGATGTATCTGTTCTAATCCTAAAAGCATTTCCACATTTGGGTGATTCAAGCATGAGTGCAAACTTAAAATTGCAATTTATACATACAATGTATGGGTTCCTCAATAATATAGAGGCCACCAAGAATAGGCAACTAGATCTTAGATGTCACAAGGCAGAAAACTAAGAAACTATGTATCCATATCTTCATGCATTAGTTGTAAAAAACACTCATTTCTACAGTTCTGATGCATCAGTAAGGTAGAGTGATCTAAAGTTTAAAAATGTAAAGGAGCAAACTACAAAAGTTAAGGAAAAGCATTGTTTAACACTGTGAGATAGGTGTTGAATAGTTGATTAGTGGATAACAGATAAGTATGGCTATTATCAAATTAAATAATAATTTAAACAAGCAAGGGAACAGTTGATTACAGGAAAAACCCTCAATCTGTACAAGAATAGCTCCATTTGAATAGAAATAGAAATTATTACTTCAACGTGAAATTGCTCATGGAGAATGAAGAGTTCAAATATTATTGTAGCAAGGGGAAGGAAGCAATTTCTTTACTCCCATTCATGACAAATATTGTAAAAGAAAAATAAATAACACCGACCAATTTGATAACAAGAACATTTGGCCTCATTTCTACCCTTCCCAAACAGAAAGAAGAGAGAACACATTTGGAAGAACAAAATATATCCCAGGTCTCTAAGAAAGATAGCATAAGAATGTGTAAAGATTTTTAACATTGTCAACCAACTAGAAATTATTATAGATATGATTTTTAAAGTAATTATTACCAAAGTAAACAATCTTACAATACATAGCAGTCTATGATTGAAGATGGTATAAAAAAAATCATTTACGCTACCAGTGTATTTAAATTAAGGAAAAAGCTAACCAGTGATCAAAAGTAGAACATTTTTATTGGATAGTGTAACAATGAACTCCCTTGTGATTTCCAATGCAATCCTAACAATACAAATCCTATATTTATTGATTCCTTAACCTAAGGGCACTAGTTAGCAAGACACTTAAATTAAATCCAGTAGCATAAATAGCACTAAATTAAGAAACTATCACATTTAGAACTCCATACTAAGAAATGCCTCGTATGAGGTAATCTTATCACCCAAACATTTCCACCTACAAACAAATGTAAATCACTGATTTTTATTTTTTTAATCTAGTTATTATGAAATTTTTTCTCCCATTACAAATATGTATCAAGTTTGTAAGAAAGAAAATAAGATTTAAGTGACATAATTGCAAAATTATTCAATTTATATTATAAAAGAATCATTATAGCACCCAAGTTGGCACTTTTAAAACTGATGAGAAATTAAACAAAGGGATGACGATTCCAGATTTTCATCATTTCAATACAGAGCTTTCTATACATGAGAAGAAGGAAGTTCTAGACAGAAATTTTAATTCATTATCATGAAGGAACTTGAACAGGAAACAATAACATTGTTTCTTGGATCAATTCTTTCATTTGATGCATATCTTCAAATTTAAATCACAGTTTTTTATTTGCTTAAGATTCGAAGAGATTACAGAAAAACAGAGTTGACAAAAAATGGATTATTAAATCCTAATGATAAAGGTATTTTCAGAATTCAATTATGCTCTGTGGAAGGGAAGCACAATAGTAAGCTAGATTCAATGAATTTTCAGGTCAAAGGGGAGGGATGAGAAGCAGCACTGATAAAGATCCCCAAATAAAGCATAAAAATAAAAAACTGAGAACTTGGGCCACCAAGGTAAGCTTCACACTTGGCAGTAAGAAAAGAAGGATTATATGGAATTACTTGGGATTGAGCTGGAGAAAATTAAATTAAGGAAGGGAGGCCAAATATTTTGTTTTTAAATTAAGAGAGTTATACATTGTTTATAAAAACAAACAAAAAATTAACAAATTAGTTTATGCTAATCTATCATTTAATTTCTTTTATTATAAAAAATGATGAAATTAGAGAATAATTATTAAAAATAAAAAAATTGTCCAACCTTTCCTTCCCCTCCAAACCCTAGCACCCAAAGATACCCAAAGTATGCTGATCGGGGACAAAAACTTGTTTGGATTACAAGAGCATCACACGATGCAATAAAAGTAAGACACCTATCCTACCTTTGTGCAAATTCAAGTTGAAGATCATCAATATACAATTAGACGCGCTCATGGATATTTTTCATCAAGCCATAATGCAATTCACATACACGTGATGTACCGTTTCTAGTTCTCTGTTCGTTCCTTTATGTAAGTTGCAAGGCCAAAACAAAACAAGCAGTTATTGATAATTTAAACAAATGAAATTCTGAAATTAAAGCAAATTACAGACCAGAAGAAGAGGAGTTGTCGTGATTCTTCTTGCCCGTGGCGCTGACAACAAATGGGCGATACCCTTTTCGCCTCAAAACAGTGATCTCAAACACTCGTCCATCTACGACTCTGAAACGAATTCCGGTCCTTCCCAAATTGGAGGAAATGGGTCTGTGGCAAAATGAATTGGCGTGGAAAAGGTTCTTCGAATGAACAGCACACAGATCCATTCAGACCTTTGACTACCGTTGACTGGGACAATAGAATTTATTGTTTCTGGGTCGAGAACGTACGATGACGAACAGGTAAGGTAGGATAGAAAAGGAAAAAACAAAAAATAGTGAGTGGAGAAACAGAACAGAAGACGATCACAGAGACATGGATGAAAGACACTACGATTGCGAAAACGACGCTTTGGAAAGAAAGAGAGAGAATATGCTTATTTTAACCGAATTGTGTGGAGGCTGGAAAAGTGAATAGCACTAGCGTACGTTAGCCACAATGACTTATGCAATATAAAAATGCACTGGCTGCTTAACTAACGCTTAGATGAGATCAATACTGCCTATGTAACTGATTTGCATGTTAGTAAGAATGGATAGGTAGGTTACCCCTCACAAAATTAACAGAGAAATCAGTTACATATAAACTCAACACTCCAGTCCCACTAGCTGTATTTCCGCCTGCGAACGAGAGAAGAATGCAGTTTTTTTTTTTTTTTTGGAGTTTTTTTTTTTTTTATGGGAGTTTTTTTTTATAAGGCTTAAACGCAACTTTTTTACTACTCAATTTTATTTTATTTTTAATTTTATCTTCTACCTATAAAATTTGTCCGTTAACTTACAATATTTTGTATATTTTACTCTACTGTTAAATATTTGTCTAATTTAAAACGGTTTGGTAATGTGGCTTATAACGTGTTATTTAATGGTTTAAATGTATTTTTCTTCCTTATTTTTTATAATTTTGTCAATTTTGTCTCTCAATTATAAAATTTATACATTTTTGCTACTCAATTTATAATATTTCACATATTTTATTCTACAAATAAATATCTAATTTAAATTTTTTATTCACTTATGATGAGACAAATGTTGTATCATTTAACTATATATAATTTTTAAATGAATGAAAAATATTTTAACAAAATATAAAAATGTGTAAAAATGAAAACAATTAGTGTTATTATTATATTTAGTCAAGACTATAAATATCATTGTTATTTAATTTATTGTTTGCTCAAATTCCTGGGTACATCTAGTCAACTCATGAATAATAAAATAAAAATAATTTTGTTTAAGAAGACACTAGAATTGAAAATTGAAAAGAAAAAGATTAACAATTGCATAGGTTTTATTAATAACTTTATGCTAACACCAATTCTAATCCAATTCTAATTTGGTTCAACCATAATGATATTTTTTATTTATTATAAATTAAATTGTTGACATCTAATTTAATTTCAAATAAAAAATGATTGAAAAACCTTATTAAAATTCCTAATTTTTGAATTAGCAAACTTAAAATAGAATTATAAGGACAAATCTCTCATGCTTGACAAAATCAATTCTCCACTAACCTATACAAGTTGCATTTGAAACTCTAAACTAGGAAGGACATGTTAAGTTAGGAAGCCTAACGACGTCATTTTCTTTTTAGACACACATTCTAGATTTTTTTAAAACTTTTTTCACCTCACTTAACAAAATATAATTAAAGGACATGTTATTTGTCTTGTCATGAGTCATGTCAACAAACATTTTAAATTTGACGAACATTTAATGGTGGGGCAAAATGTATGAAATGTTATAAGTTGAGTGGCAAAATGTGTAAATTTCATAGTTGTGTGACAAATTTTGTAAAAACATGAAAGATGAGTGAAAAGATGCATTTAAGCCTTTTTTATATAATTATGCATTAGTATAATTAAATTTTATATGATTAAAATTTATAATAAATTAATATTTATAAATATATAAATTATATTATAATTAAAATTTAAAATAAATAATTTTTGAATATATAAATCCTATTTTATATTAATAATAAATAATTTATATTATAATAAATATTATTTTAATTATTAATAAATTCTTTAAAAAATATAGAAATTTAATTTTAAAAAATAAAAATATTGAAAATAATATATTGAAAGAAATAAGAAATATTTATAATAAATAAATATTTTGAATATATATAAATTATATTGTAATTAAAATTCATTATAAATAAATATTTTAAATATATAAATTATATTTTAGATTTATAAAAATAAAAATAATTTATTAATATAAGATTATTTTTAAAGTTTAATGGTCATGTACTAATGTAAAATTGTTTACATAACATATTTTCTCTATTATATATAACTAAAATTTATAATAAATAAATAATTTTAAATATACACACTATATTATAAATAAAATTTGTAATAATAAATACTTTAAAACATATAAATGACATTTTAGATTTATGATAAACAATTTGATAAAATAGTTTATAAATTGATAGTGCAAAACAATTTTATACTTGTTAGAACGGTTGAACACAAGAATGGGAGGTTGAATTGTGTTCTTTAAAAAAAATAAATTTGTTTAACACGTTTCATTTGTTGTGGTCAAACGATATAAAAATGGTTGAGTTAAACACGTTGAAAATGCTTTTTGAAAGGAAAAGACAAACAATATAATAAAGAGAAATAAGGAAGAGATATCCACTTAGAATTTTATACTAGTTTGTCTGTTAAAAGACTACATCTAGTCCTTGGCTAAACCACCAAGATTTCTACTATAAGCAAGCAAGAGCTATTTTACTTACAGACAAACCACTAAATAAGCCAACTTAGGCTTATTGCAAGCAATTTTTCAATTGCTTCTCCAAGTAATAACTCAAGTATTCTTTGAATTGCCTCTTCAAGTAATCTTTCAAATATTTTTTACAATAAGCCTCTTTGGGTTCAACACTCTTTACATGAAAGTGTATAAAGTGTTTGACTTTTATTGTCTGTTAAAACATATGAACAAATAAGAATGAGTCTAGAACTTTTGACTTATAACAAGTGAGATATTTATGAATGTACAACTGATAGTTTGTTATGTGTCTCTTGTTCTTCGTTCTTTTATCATTGAGGTATCTATAGAACTTTTTCAATGATATAACTATTGAGGATTTTTAGCGTTCTTCCTTATTATTTCAAATCTTCTTATAGATTTTGTAGAAATGTTGAATCATTTAATGCGATTATTACATGTCTTTCACCAACTAGTCACTTTGATATGATAAAGTAGTGTGTTTATCTCCCTTTTAAGTAATGTAGGTGTGCTATTCTGACTCTACTATTCCTCAAAAGGTATATTACTCAGAGTTGTTGGAGAAAATGACTTGATGTAACGTCTTTCAGTTTGCTTCAAAAAGATATGTTTTGAAAACACTTATCAGCATATTAATATAGCATAAACATTTTTCATTTAATGAAATGCTATCATCTATTGATAAAAGAAACATATGTAATGATAGACAATGAGTTTTAGAACAAACTGTGCAATATAAGTATAGTATGATGGATCAGACAAAACACTAAAACCATCCTGGCTAAGAATTATGAAAGCCTTTATATATTGAAAACATGACACTTTTTGTAAGTTTGTTTTCCAGCTTCAAAATGGCTTTGAGGGTTTTACTATCTCCCATTTTTTGATAATGACAAATAAATATATATTTTTGGAAAATAGTTTGTCTACATAAAAGATATCATATGATCATAGCATATAGCCTAACAAAAAACACTTTAGATGCAAACACCATATAGGATGATCAAATTATAAGCTATTTAGGCATGAGTCATTAGAGCATGAATCATATCATACTTGCATCTACGATTTGAGAATATATCATCAAATGATGCATAAAGTATTTTAAAACATAACACAAAGTAAAAGTAAGTACTTTGTAAAATACTCGCCCTCAAATGAGTATTTAAAAAAAGTTTTTTTTTTAATCTTATTCTTCTTCTATTGTTCTCCCCCTTTTGTCATCAGAAAGAAAAGGTGCAAGCATCAGAATTAGAGCTGGAGCTTAAGGCAATCTTCTTTGGAGAACTTCTTAGAAGCTTCATAAGAGTCTTTTGTGTTTGCATACGCAGATTGCGCTCTATGTCTACTTTAGTCTTAAGGGCTGAAATCGTTTGTCTCAAAGAGACAACTTCAACTCGCAAGTTTTCTATGGATGTTGGCAATTAAGGCAGCTCAAATCTAAAAACAAAGAAGGGTAGTTCTACAGGAAAAAGAAATGAAGTAGGGGTGATGTAGCAAAACTCCGTTTGGAGAAGGAAGACCTAATTTTCAGGGTTAGAGGAATCAGAGCAAGAAAGAGGGCACACAAATACATGTTGACCAGGAGTAGGTTCTTGAAACATTTTCCCAATCACCTTTTCTTCAAGAGTTAGGCCTGTGGTATGCTGAAGAGCATCAAGATATTGGCTCAGACAAATACCTTCTAACTCTATGGTCGTTTGTTTAGCACAGGCTTCTATTTTTCTATTTAAACATGGCCTTTCGTTTGATGCAAACAAAACGAATCTTGGGCTGGTAACCTTTTCCTCCTTCCCTTTGCATACATATTGAGTTGTGCACTTGACCTTAGTCTTTAGGCCAAGTTGATGTTAGGACAAATGATTCAATCAAGTTTTCCATCTAGCATGAAGGGAAAATGATGATTTACCTTGGCACACTTGTGCTCTATCATGTAGTAGGTGTGGCACACCTTCTTTCACTTTACCTGAAACGGATTGAGAACATGATCAAGTTCCCAATCAAAGCCTGTGATCTTCCATTGATCAAAATCTAGACTTTCTTTAAGGTGGAAGGCAAGATCAACATGCATCTCCATATAGAGTATGGTCCCAGCACTTGGATCTAACATGTTCTTGGATGCACTTGGCAATGTACTCCACCATATTGAATATTTTGGTAAAAGAGGGGTAAAAGTGTTTGAATTTTGTTTTAGGGTTTCGGTAAATCCAAACATCATTTAAGTTTGGAGGGAATTGTCTGTTAGGAGGATTATAAAGGAAAATCTGATTGGAAAGGTTTGGTGTTTGGGTGCTAGTACTTGTCTATATGGAAAAGTGTGGATTATAAGCTAAGGATTGTGTGTGGGTATAAGGGTCATCTTGGCATGAGAAGAAGGTGGATGGGTTTAGGAAGGGTACACCTAGGTTTATTAGACGATTAACTTGTTCAATGGTTGGGAACTCACCATGAGCAGATTGTGAAGCAGATGGAGCATCAATAGATGTTAGAAGTTCTTCATGGACAACAACCTCTGCCTTTCAAGTTGGTGGAAGAGGATCGTCTATTGGTGCATTAGACGCTGGGATCATCTGATAGGATACTACTTCCAGCATTTCCTCTATTTCTTTAAAGGAACATTCTTTCGTTGCAGTGAGGGGAGAATTGATTTCTTTAGAAATTACCAAGGCTTTAACTAAGGTAGCTTCCTCCTTTTTATTCAGCCTTTCTTCTTCTTCTTCTTTTTGTCTCTTAGAGAGATTGATTTGTTTCTGCAACTTTCTTTTCTTAGCTCCCTTTGTTAAGGGCTCACGTATTTCTGAAGTGGGCTCAGACGATGCTTGTTTAGCATTTTGTTCGAGTTGTACTCAAATGTAGGTACATGTACTTTAGTTTCCTTGGTCTTGTTGTAAAAGGAGGAAAGGGACAAAAGACCTTAGAGCTTTTTTCTCTTTTTATAGCATAGAGCTATAGTCTCATAATCATCATCATCGTCTATTGGTGCATAATCAATGGAGGGTTCACCATGGTTGGTAGTTTGGGGTTTCTGTGTTTGAGAAATCTTCAGTTTCTTTATTTTTTTTTTGTTGAGGATTCAGATGGTGAATGAGTGGAAGGTGTTTTAGATGATGATTTAGGTTGTTTTCTTTTTTAGGTAAGCTTTAAGGTTCTGACATTTTTAGCTTATGTTTGAAGATCAGGTTGATTTTAAGTTGGCTTGCTTAAAAAACTTATAAAGGTTTGGGCAATATGGTTGGGTAGAACTAACTTGCTTTAGGATTCATAGATGGATCAGCAGACGATTCAATTTTTAATGCATCATCAATGCAATCTTCAAGAGGTTCAACCTTGACCTCTATTGGTTGCTCAACATATGAAGGAATAAGAATATGAACTTCCATCTTCTTCAGAGTGGTCATGTTGACCTCAAATCCTAGAGGTGAGAATTCCCATCCATATTTGATTATCTTCATATCATTGAGGATCTTTGTAAATAGCACACCATAGGTATGGGGTATCTAACCTTCTCAATGGAGCTGGCATGAGTGGTTAGGGCTGAGAACTAGTGAATTAGGATGAGGTTAGGTAGATTTATCTTCTCTCCCATCATCATGAAATACAAGCAGAACTTGTCCTTGGAAGATACATGGTCTCCTTCTCCACACCTTGGCATAATGGTATGGAACAACACATTATGAAACACCCTTCATATAGGCTTTAGATAGATGCTCAACTAGTACTTTCTAGTCTCATTCTTATAAGATGAAATAATCCTTCACATCCCATAGAAAGCAAAATCAATAATTTTGGATGTGATGACCTTCTCCCAGTCTTTAGAGAGAATTCGTCTTTCATCTTTGCAACCTGTAGTCATTTCAAGGATGTGGTGATGATGACAAAATCATCATCCACTTCCCACCAAAGTTCCATTTTTCACAGCTACTTTAGCCCAAAATTTTGCATATGGGGCATGGTACTAATTTCTTTTGAACTTCTAGAAGTTCAACTAGCCAACATACACAAAATAGGTCTTTGTATTGATACCTCCTTTCTCTATATCCACAAGATTGACCTATTTTTTTTTGAAGAAAGTCTTCAAGAGGAAAGTACTCAAGTTGCTGGAGGTTCTCTTGGGTGTCATTCTTGCTCTTGAGCTTTTTGAAAGAATTTTTATGAGATTTTGAAAATGATAGCAAAAGGGTCTTAGGTTTTTAAAAAGAGAATATATAGTTTCTATTTTTGAATTTTTGAAAAACACGTGGAGAAACTCTTTGGTTGACAAGATAGGACATTAAATATGAAATCATTTGTTTTAAATAAAATGCAAATATCGAGGAGTTAGTTTTGCATAGATATAAAGGCATTTTTCCACAACATCATCAGACTTTTAGTTCAAAGTCCATCATAAATAATATCAGATGATACATAATAAATGATGGTTATATGCATTTGTTAATGAGTGCATGTGCAAATTATCTCTAATGAATGAAAAATGTTCCTCAAGAAGAGGTTTTGTGCAAATGTCAATCTATTGATGATTTGTATCTATAAACTTGACATCACATATGTGATACCCTCTACCCTTGATACAAGAAATAATTTAGCAGTAAAGGATTTACAAAATAAAAATTAAATTGTCATTATCACGATAATTGGAAAATAAACATGCACTCATAATTGCACTTCAAATGCCAATCGCTAACTTCTCACACTTTCCTAATTACACTCGAAAAGCCAAGTGCTAAACATCACAGTATACAAACCGTTCTATTGCAATTGTAGAAATAAAGTGTCCTTATGTCACATGTCCTATCAGAATGTAACCCAAATAAAACAAAAAAAAAGGTAAAAGGAAATAACAGTTGAGGAACCCTACCTCAACCCTCACGCACTTGTTCAACATCACTTACAAGTGATGTTCAGCCTAAACACAACCAATGCAAACAAAAAGGGAGTGAGAAATATTCTCCACTTTGGCTCACAGTATGAGCACATCATAAGTAGAACATAGACACGCATACACACATAGTTAATTACAAGTTTAGAAGTTTTGAAAACTTTTTCATGCAATTAACAATTAACAAGCAATCACAACCACACCTAGCAGACAGGGACAGACAAATATGCACATGAATGCATTCTTAGTACTACTTGGTATGCCATGTGGTACCATCTATAACTCAAGAAGTAGGCTAAGTGCAACCTTGCTAATTTCTACCTTTATGGTTAGCCATACCATTATAGTGTGATGTTCCTTTGGTAGCACGTGAGGTATTACTTGATTTGCATCATCAGGTCTGGCACGTGGGATTAATCACGACCATTGGAACAACATCTATACTAAGTAGTCCCTAGGAGATTTAGTGGCCTTACCACTCAGGTTTGCGTATACGTTCTTTTCACACCAATTTCATTACTTGATACATGATGATGAAGTTTGATTAATTTATCAGTTTCTCTAGTCTCAAATTGGGCTTATGAGGATCATTCTCACCCTTCTAGACCTAGGTACCTCATCCACGACCCATCATATGCTCACATGAGTACCCTTCTGGTCCCTCACAAGCTCTTGTATCCATAAGATAAATGTCTGTTGAGACCCTACTCATCTGTCACAAACTAGGTCACCCTTATTATTTTCCTCAAGTATTTACGTGAATACCCTTATGGCTTCTCCCGAGCTCATATACCAGTAAAATAAATGTCCATCGGGATCATTCTTGTCCATCACATACTAAGTTATCCATCTCCTTTTTCTTTACCAATTTTACATGTCATATCATTGTTCTCAATGCAACAATTATAGTAGTATGATTCACACAAGCACATAGGTTAAGAGAGAAACAAAAAATACAGTTAGACACCAGAGATTCATACAACAGAGATAGGGCAGCATAGGCGTGCTCCCATTAGCATGGGCGTGCTCTCGTTAGCTCAGGTGTGCACAATTGGTGTGAATCTCTGGTGTGAATCAAGTGTGCACAATGGGCATCCTCTCGTTAGCTCAGATGTCATATCATTGTTCTCAATGCAATAATTATAGTAGTATGATTCACACAAGCACATAGGTTAACAGAGAAACAAAAAATACAGTTAGACACCAGAGATTCATACAACACAGATAGGGCAGCATAGGCATGCTCCCATTAGCACGGGCATGCTCTCGTTAGCTTAGGTATGTACAATTGGTGTGATTTTGCATAGGCGTGCACAGAATCTGCACGGGCATGCACAAGTTCTGCATGGTCTTGCTCAACGGAATGCTATCAAAACCTCCTCAATTCTTGTCCGGAGTTTCGAACCTAAGGGAAAGCTACGGTTTTCTATGTTTTGCAAACACACAAATAATTGCAAACACACAAATAATTGCACAGACAACCAATTTCATAAATAAGACTCAATAAATTAGGGAGTTCAATCCCCTTCAGGGACCACAAAAAACAAACACTTTGGGGTTCAAGGGAAACCTTCAACCTCCTAACCACAAGGTGTCAGTTCACCCTAGTCAGAAGAATATACATACTTTGGAGTCCTAGGAACGACCCCTTACACTTCGGGGTCCTAGGGACAACCCTTCTCCTACCCACAATCACCCTGAGCAAGGTTTCTCACTCCCCTTACTTGAAGAAGTGTAGACATAGAGAACACCCTCCTCAATGTTGTTCTTCTTGTTCCTCTACGGTTCCCTCCATAGGTTCTCCTCCTATCCTCCAATCTATTTTGTTGAAATCTGTTTAGAAAAACTAACTTGTCGCTCCTTTATATAACCCTAAAATGGGCTCCAAAAATGAGCCTTGCAACTCCTCTAATAACCCATGTGAAACCCAAACAAGGATCCCAAAACCCTTGCAGAAGCTTTAGGAGATGATTTAAACTATTCGAGTTCAATGATTTGAAGACTCTCTTGTTTTCCTTTGTTTGGTATCCGACTCTTTATATAAGAGAAGAGGATGCATAAGCTTATATTGACCCATGTGTGACTTAAGCTATCCCACTCTTTATATAGGAAAATGAAGTGAGACATAAACTTATGTTGTCTAATGTAGGACTAAAGCTTTTACTATATTTATATATCATATTTTCTTAATTTAATTAAGTAAAACCCAATTTAAAACTCAACCTATATTTCTCCCAAAATATTATTTATTTAATTATAAAATAATTAAACTACTTATTAATAATAAAGATTAATTGATGCTTTACTTAAATATAAATAATTAGTATTTTAACATGTGAATGACATAAAGCAAAAAAAATATTTTATAGAGTTTAATGCTCATTCATTGACAGCATAAAACAATGTTACACTATTATTCAATCACAAATTATCGTTAATATAACTTTTAAAATAATTATTGTAAAATTTTAGATCCAAAAAAATAATCAATATTTTTTTAAAATTAGGTCATATTAATGAATTTGAAGTATTTAATTATTATTTGAATAATAATTTATATATAAAAACATTAATTAGATTTTGTGATTTTGCTATTTTGAGTTCAATCCACTCGGAGAAGTAACATAGTTTGAGTGTTATTGAGTCACTTAGTTCTTATCAGATTACTTACTAACCCAGTTACTTTCTCATTAAGCTATTGACTTACTATCTACTATTGCTTATTCAACATTTTATTTTTAATTTTTTTATTGTGTCAACCCAACAACTTACAAGCCAACTTGACCTTAGCCTAACGGGTCAGTCGAGCTAAATGGGTCAGGACAAATTTTATTTAAGACACTTTTTTAAATACTCAACATAGCCTAATTAGTGGGTTATTCAGGCCAACCCATCGAGTCAAGCCTATTTTGCTAGCTCTTCTAGGACCAGGTTGAGTTATGCACACCCTAATTATTGGTTAACATTTATTGAAAACTACACTCTTTATTATTAATTCAAATTTATTAAAAATATATTCTTTATTCAATCAAATTAGATTTTAAACTCATGTGTTGTATGAATTCGTTTAAATTATAAATTTTATATTTTTTAAAATATAATGATAACCATGATGATAGTGTCATAAGATGTGTTTATAATTAAGTTTTAATTTTAGCAGTTTATTATTTTTAATCTTTATCCAATGGTTGTTATTATTTATTTTGACAAAAGGATGTATTCTCACAAGAGTCACTTCCTATATAATAATATTGGGAGTAACTCTTGTGAGAAGACTTCTTTTGTGAAACAAAATAATAACAATCATTGGATGAAGATTAAAAATAATAAACTACTAAGATTAAAACTTAGTTATAAACATCACCATTATTGCCACGCCACTCTCACCTCTACCATTACCACCATTGTCATTATTGTCCCTACTATTGTCGTCTCATCATTGTCGGACAATGGTGGCGGTGGTGGTGATGACGATGATAGTGATAGTATGAGTGCAACAAGGATAGTAGTGACAATGGCGTTGATGGACAAATAAATGATAACAATGACGATGATGGTGGTGAGGACAACAATAATAATAATGGTAATGGTGGAGGCGACAACGATGGTGGTGGTGGTGGTGGAAGGGTGTTGGTAGTAGCACTGGTAGTCACCGGGGTGATGATGGTAGTAGTGATAGTTGTGGTTGTGGAAATGGTGATGGTGGTAGTGATAGTGATAGTGATAGTTGTGGGTGTGAGGATGGTAATGGTGGTAGTAGTGGAGGTGATGGTGGTAGTGGTAGAGGTGAAGATGGTCCATGATGGTGATTTTTATAATTAAGTTTTGGTTTATTATTTTTAATTTTGATCAGATATAAGTAGTGATGATGGTGATAGGGTTGGTTTCTTATATTCTCATGTAAGAAAGTGTTGTCTCATATATATATATTAAAAAATGCTTTAAATTTCCTATCTTATTTAAATATTTGACTAATAACTAAATGCAATGATAAACTAAATTTAATTGCATCAAATCAATGGCTAATATAAAATTAAAATTTTCATCACACAGTAGAATGAAGTTGGATTTAATTTATTATTAATTTATTTCCTTAATTATTAATTAAAATAAACTATTATGAATTTTTAATTTAATTATAATTATTATTGTTCAAATTTTTATTTTAAACTAACTTATTTGAAGAAAATAAAGATGAGCAGTATTAATATAATATTTAATATTCTGATTATAGTATTTATATATTTAATTTTTTTCATCTTTAACTTTTGAAATATATGTTATTAACATAATTAATAAAATTGTGTAATAAATATAATTAGTTTAAACAATTTAATTATGCATTAAATATAATTAAGTATGTTAAATTTGATTAGATCTTATTAACAACTATTATAAAATTTTAACAAAGAAGAAAATTAACAAAATATTGTAACAAAAATAGGCTCCCTTCATGTCTTATTGGTGTAAGTTGAAAATATAAAATGAAAATTAGATTAATAAATTTTTTTCTCTACCTTACTTATAATATAGTAATAAAAGAAAAAAAAGAACATACATGAAAAATATAACAATAAAATAAAATAGAAAAAGAAAAAATGCACAAAATTGACAGCTGCAAAAAGAATAGAAAGATAATAAAAGACAGTAGTAATATGCAATTGAATTGGGGAAAAGAAATAAACATAGTTATTGAGATAATTCAATTATATAAAATTGATTAAATTTAACTAAATAAAATACATAAAAAAATGATAACAAAGAAGAAAGTTAACGAATAAGAAGAAGTTGCTATTGTAATAGGTTTCCATTATGTCCTGTTAAAAACAAAAACAAAAAATTGTAAGTTGAAAATATAAAATCAAAATTAGATTATTGATATTTTGTTGCTTAAAATGAGAAAAGATAAAAATATGTACATGTTACCTATAATATAGGTGTAAAAGGAAAAATAATATAAAAAAATATGAATAATATAACAATAAAATAAGAAGCAAAAAGAAAATAAGTAAAAACATATCACTTACAAAGGAAAAAGAGATAATAAAAGACACATAATCATTTGTTATTTGATATTAGAACATTGTATTTGTTTTCAATCTCCACTTCACATCTTGTAAGAACTTTTGTTTCTTATTGTACAAAAATTCATGACATATTGAGTGAGATTTAGATACAATCTAAATTCTAAAATTTAGGATTTGGATAGCTTTTGATTAGAATCACTTCCGTGGACTGTCTTACTTTATCTGATCCATGACACTTTACAAATTCCATGATTGTAACTGAAATTGAAATAGAATTTTAGGATTTTTGAATTATTAGAGTATGGTAAATTGCAGAAAATTAAGATAGGATAAAATAAATTAAAGTAGAAAAATGAAAAGAGTTAAGAGATGAAAAATGGAAAAATTAGATAAGAGAATCGAGATTCGTCACAAATCTTGGAGAATTTGATGAGAATAAAATGTTCTAATATAAGAACAAACGAGAGTCACACTCTCAATTGCTAAAAAGTAAATATCATTAAAAATGAACCACAATTGTTACAATGAGCCTAAGTGCAACTATTTATACAAGAGAATATGCACCAAGTATTCAAACTAAGCTAAATGAGCCTTGACCACAAGTCGTAAGTCAAACTCCTACAAAACCCACCGTTAAGGCCTTCCAAAGGCTGTGTGTCAAAAGACAAGAAAGGTCTAGAGGAGCATCCAAATGCGTCAACCAAAGAGGTTGTTCAAAAGGGGACCCTCATCCAAAGGCTTCATTGAACTTGAGGCTTCATTGAACTTGAGGCTTCATATGTAACATCCTAAAAAATTATTTAATTATTTTTTTTAGAAAATAAATTACATTATTATTATTATTATCAATTTTATTTTAATTATTAATTGCTGCAGGAAATTATTTTATTAAATAATTGTATTTTGAAATTGAAATGTTACTATTATTGTTATTATTCTTAATGATGACAGAAAATTAATTTAGTATTTAAATATTTACATTTAATTTTATTTTAATGGAGTTGATGGTTTTATAAACTGATGAGGCATTAATCTGAATTTTTTTATTTATTAATTTAATTAATCGAATTAACGGGGGAGGCTGATGGGCGGGTTGGGGTTGACCCGACCCAGCTAGAATATTAGACAAGGTTAATCAGTTTACCCTAACTGGTGTTTTGCGCGTCAGACAGCCAGACCTAGAGGAGAGAGAACGCAGACCTGCAAGGAGCAGGAGCTAGGGTGTTCAGATCGTCTTGAAGCTGCATCAGATCCTCACTGTTCTTCGCATCTAAGGTACGGGGGAGATGAGTTCGGTTATATGTGAATGCGGGGGTGTACGGGTAGTGAGGGTAATCCCTAAGTCCCTCTAGGATCTAAATTCTCAAATTTGTTTGGTTATTATGTTCTAAAAATGTTTTAATCGGTAGAAAAGATTCGTCAATGTGTACCATGGTTTTGGTTGACTTAATTGATAATGTAATTGGTTATGGTTACCTTTAGTGTGAAGGAAAACCTCCAGAGGAATCCCAAAGGAACAAGAAGAATGACTTTGATGACCATGTTTTCTTCATTATGCTTACAAGTATGCAAGATGTTAGTCCTATCTCACTATTTTGGTTTCATTTACATAAGAAAGAGCAGTAAGGTCTTCCCTAGAGCCCTTATTATTAATTTTTATTGTATGGTTTCTTGTGGCATTTGAAGGGGATTAAATTCTTGGATTAAAATTTTGCCTTAATGTGATTTTCGTTTGAAATTGTATGGTTAATTGTCTTAATTACTTATTCTCGTGGTTGTTCGTGGTTGTTCATGATTGTTCATGGTTGAGGTTCAATTTGTGACTCTTGTGTGCAATGGTGAAATTGGGTGGAATTCAATGGTGTTTTATGTACGTTTTTGTGCGTTCTTATAAATGATTTTTGGTAATGATGACTAAATTGATATGATTTTGGCATGAATGTGGACTGTGTAAATGATGTATGAATCATGAGAATGAGAATGTGGATGAGAATCCATTGAGCATGGACATGAGCTGCATGAGAAGGCAGACGTGGCTATAATACCCTAGCCATATGTGGTGTTTAACTAGGAACCCTGGCCAAAAGTGGTGTTTAACAGGGTGGACTAATGATGGGACATTCATATGCATGGGCCATAGGTGGTGTTTAACCATGCTACACGCCGGCCATAGGTGGTGTTTAGCGGTTGTGTAGAATGTCTTCGCACGGGTCATAGGTGGTATTTAACCGTGCGACACACCGGCATATGGGGTGTTTAACGATGTGGCCATCATTAGTGATAACTAAGGGGATTGAGGAGGTCCGCCCATGGTGTGGAGTTCCGAATCGAAACTCTTAGGTGTGGTGATGAGTATATGCATTATGTGAGCATGTGCATTTTGTAAACATGAATGGAATGTGATTGATTTTGAATGCGATGGAACATGTGATTGATATGAGTAATTGTTAATTGTTAGTAATTGGGTACGGTAATGGGTGAGATTTGGGGTACTATCTGCATTTGTATATGATTGAATGCTATTTTTCACCATACTTTTCTTTTAGGTAATGTTGAAGGCACTCGTGGTGCTGAGTTTCGAAGAGGCGGAGTCTTGCTCTGATTTGTTTGACATAGGGACTTGGGATTACGTAATTTTGCATCTTAAATATTTGAAAATGATGGGCATATCAATAACTCACTAAATGTATACAGAAATGAAATGATTTTATATATTTGAAATATGTGTCAAAACACATGAATAACGTGTTTAGATCAACATTAATAATTTATGTGATAATCTTTTTATGTATACTTAATGTTTGAACATGATAATGACCATGTGAACCTTTTATCCTTAATTCGAATTGAGTTTGCTTGGTTTTATCTATTACCTTGTCTTCCTTTTTATTTACTTGATTATTTTAATTTTAAGTATTCGAGGTAGAAGGGTGTCACATCATACGTCACATTGAAACCTTCGTCCAAACGAAGTGGGCCAAAGACGCAAAACGCCTCCAAATAGGCTATAAGAGTCCATAAGGTGCCATACATCCAAAGCAAGTTACGAGACCTTTCTATTTATTACAAGCTACATAAATGCCTATATAGAAGTATCTAAAATACACAAGAACAATACAAACAAGTAGATCCTGCTTTGGACGCCCCTTGCCCTCCAAGAAGGTCTAGTTCTTCAATACATCGGCCTTCCATTTTCTGGTCAAGGACCCGGTGTCCTTGAAGGATGTACCGTGTAGTTTGTTCCATATCAGATTATCTTTTGGTGAAACTGGAAGAAGAGTGAGAAAAAGAAAATGTTAAATGCCA
The DNA here is from genome assembly GCA_025330945.1 of Mucuna pruriens. Lineage (NCBI taxonomy): Eukaryota > Viridiplantae > Streptophyta > Magnoliopsida > Fabales > Fabaceae > Mucuna > Mucuna pruriens. The sequence goes on along the minus strand of JAENHJ010000086.1, from coordinate 1,587,025 downwards.
ATAGAATTTATAGTGAATAAATGAAATGATTAAAACCATATAAAACCCATATTCGAATCAGATTCTCCTTTATGAAACTACAAGAATAGTGAGAAAAAGAAAATGTTAAGCACCAATAAAAAATATAATAAATAAATGAAATGACTAAATCCATATATAACATCATCTTCTTAAACCTTATTAGAAAAATATACAAGAGGGAATAAGAGCACTACAAAGATTCAAACATTTGGTCAATTTACAAAATTGATTAACAAAATTAATTAGACCTTAAAATCAGGATATTAGTCGTTAGAAAAGCAATGAAAAATAATTACACATAATAGGAGAAAAATTATGATAAATGATGGTGAGCTTTCATTTGTTCTTACTATAATTCAAATAATGAATATATCTTAAATAAATATGTTTTATTTTAATATAATAATAATTTAAATTAATATTTTAAATTTAAATATAATAATTAATATATTATTATAAAATTATAAAAATAATTAAAATTAAGAATTTTATAGATAATATTTAAATATTATAGTATTATTAAAAATTTTAAATATATATCAGGAATATGCTTTAATTAGTTTATTGCTAAGTTATTCAATAATTTTAATTTTATTTTTGATGTTTATTCTCTATCTTATTTAAATATTTGGTTAATAGGTAAATATGATTAGGTACCACTTGATTAGAAAAAATATATTATTAACTCAATTAAAGTTTTTAAAATTATACCGTACCATTAATGGAAGGAATTAAATCTAATGGCTAAATTTAATCTTATCTAATCAAATTACAATTAAATACAATAAGACACTAAATTTAATTGCATTAAATAAACTATAATGGTAAAATAAAATTTTTGATGAACGAATAGAGTAAGTTTGGAGTAAACTTTAAATATAAATATAGATAGATTTGTCATAACATTGTAATTTAATAACACTCAAACAATGATTCTTTACACAATTGATTTTGATGAGTTCACTAAACTGGTTTGGTAATTGATTCTCAATTGAACAAACAATTATGATGTGAACAATATTGTATATTATGATTATATTGTTAAGATGAATGTGAAAGTAAATGGAGAAGATAATAGAGAATTAAAAAATGATTAAAATAAAATAATATATTAATTAAAGATTAAAATTAAATTTTAAATTTTATGAAGATTAAAACCAAAATTTAAATTTTATAAAAATAAAATCAAACTTTAAATTTTATTACGACAAAAATTACACTTTGAAAATTTTTAGGGAAAAAAATATTTATTATGTAGTAAGTACGTGGATATTACATGATCCTATATAGATAGATAAAGTGTTATATGAAATTTTTTTGTCGCGTCAATACTAAATTAAAGAGTTAAATATTTAAAAAAAATACATTTTATATTTTGACTTATCAAAACAAAACAAATTTTTTTTTTTGGGATAAAAACCAAATTTGTACTATATCAGGGGAAAGGAAAACATATTTTTTCCATTAATTATTCATACTTTTTACCCAATTTATTATTGGACTCGTGTTTTATTCTTTCTTTCAACTTCTAGTACTTCATACCGAGTTTCAATTCCCTATTTGGGTTGGACCCTACCTATTACATTTCCCTCGTCGCATATAAATAATAATGTAGTATTATTCCATTTGGAAAACGATAATGTAAAGGATAGAATAGAACCCAATATCTACCTAGGAAACCAAGCATTTGTTTGTGGCGAACAATGATATTCCTTTTTAAGGCCAGAGTTAATGGAAGCAGATATTTAGCACTAAGCGAAGATGGGGTTGTCAACAGCAAAGGCAAGCATAGGATCAGTTTTTGTTTGTGCTGGAATAAACATCGCCAAGCCTCTCCGTCAGTGCCATTTCCTCCCAACCTCTGCTTCTCCTCTCCTATGTACGTTCTTTGTTCCCTTCACCTTCACTCCCCATTTTGTTATTTGTTAAAAGACTAATCACTCAGCATCATTTGATCATTTATTTACAGTTTGATTTCGTAATTTGATAGAACTCAAATTGGATTTTATTGATGAATTCACTGCGAAACACCGAACAGAACGCAAGGAAAAGTGGAAAAGATTCCCCCTATTCCACATTTTGATTATAACTCTATTGCAAATGTCCGGAGTATCCTTCTGTCCTGTGTTCATTCCTTCCTATCAACTCTGCCCATCGCCCCCAACTTTTTGGCATTACTTTTCATTATTCTACTTTCTGGCTATCTTCCCCATTTGGTTGAGGAGTGATGTCCTCAGGCAAGGTGGACTTTACTGTTCTCTGGCATTTGCAATTTGCAACCTACTTGTCCTACTTTCTCAATGATTTTCTGGGGGCCACAGTACCTCTTGGCCAATTTAAAATTTGGCCCTTTTCCAACCAATTACTGCAAAATATAACTCTTCTTATTTAAGAAATATACAATCATAACTCTATTGCAAAGCCTTTATATCGAGTTTTGCAGGAGATAAACATTGAAAACTGCAATCTATCCACCCAGGGGTGCCTGATGCTTGATCGCCAAAATCTGCAAAAATTATATAAAAATACTAAAAAAAGAAATTAGCTTCCAAAAATACAAAATAATGAAAATATGCAATGTTATGCCAAAATATAAGTGTAAAAAGCTATAGTTCTAATTTTAAAGGCCAAAAATATACAATAAATCTACATCAAATTTATCAGTTCTAAGTGCTATGCACAATAGTTTGATCATCTCCATGACCAAATTCTGACTACTCAAGAAGTTCCTGCCATGGAGAATCTGTCATTTGTCTTCTGAGAGTCCCTCTTTATAAGCTTCAGACTCTTGTCTCAATGCAACTAACTCATCAGCCATGGTGACTGCCTCAAGATTCATGGTGGATGTGCAATTTGTGGAGGAAGCTGTCTCCTATGCATTTATTGCAATAGGTCTGGCCGCACATAGGAGACATGGTTTTTTCTTCATGCTTTTCCTAAGAAAACTATCCACCTCACTCAATCTATGTTTGGTCAGGAGGAAGAAAGGATATCTCAGATTTTGATAGGGAAGCAGCCTATTTCTCTTTCTAAACCTGAAATTCAGGAGTATTTACAATTTAAGGCAGTCAAATAGTCTCAGCTAGTCACCACCACCACTACTATTTCTCATACAAGTAATCTACACTTTGTATATGTCATACAAATAATATTCCAACCTCTTGGATTGTTGATTCCGGTGCTTCTAACCATGGCTCTGATAATTGGTTACCATTTTCTTCTCCTCCTTTACTTGGTTCTTCTTGTTTTGTTACTCTACTAATTGTTTAAAGTACCTATTGAAGGCATTGATCATGTTTCTCTCACTACATCTATATCATTGAAGTTGTCTTGTTTGTGCCTAGGTGTCCTTTTAATTTGATTTCCTTGAGTCAACTCACTAGCTCCCTTAACTACTTAGTAACCTTTAGTTTTGATTCTTTTGTCATCCAAGATCGTGGTACAAGGAAGACAATTCACATAGGACATGAGTCACAAGGACTAAATTATTTGAAGAAAATGCCTTAAGTGGTCTGTGTTGCTACTATGTCTCCTAGTTGTCGTCATCAATGCCTTAGTCATCCCAGTTTGCAAAAGCTTCAACAAATGACTCAATCTCTTGCAAAAATGGAGTCTTTAGATTGTGAGGCCATGTCAACTTAGGATGCATGTTTGTTCTTTCTTTTCTTGTTAGTATCAAAGTCAGAGTCTTTTGTTATACTCAAATGGAATGAATATTTTCCTTTTTCATTGATATTCGTAAGTCTATACGCATCGTTTATATACAAGTAAAACCTAGGTAAAAAAAAGGAAATAATAAATCCTAATTGATCTTAAAATTGTAGTAATTAGAATTAGAAAATCCTAAAATGATTACAATAAATAAGAAAAAAAAATGAAATAATCAGGACTAATAAATAATTATAATCAACAACCCCTTCAAGTTGGAGCATATATGTTAGATGCATCTAGCTTGTTACACATGTAAGATATCCATGGACCCCTAGGTGACTTGGTGAAAACATTCACCCACTGATCGTTAGAATTTACAAAAGATGTATTGTTCTCTCCAAAAAGAACCTTCTCATGGATAAAATGACAATCAATTTCTATGTGTTTGGTCCACACATGGAAGATTGGGTTTGATGCAGTGTGTAAGGCTGCCTAAATGAGACTCATGGGTCCTAATTTGCAAAATTGTAACTTGTAAAGGAGTTGCTTCAACCAAATAAGTTCACATGTAATAAGATCCATATGATAGCTCGATATTCTGCCTTCGCACTTGATCTAGCAACAACATTCTGCTTCTTGATTACCTCCAATAAGAACACAATAATCAAAGGTTGATCGTTGATGCAGGCATCCAGCCCAATCTGCATCTGTATATGAAATAATATTAGCGTGACCTCTGTTCTCATAGATTAATCCCTTTTTTGGAGATCCTTTGATATACCTCAAGATTCAAACAAAAGCAACCCAATACTATCACAAGGAGAATTTTGGAATTGACTCACAACACTAACAGAAAAGGATATGTCAGGACTAGTCATGGTAAGATTGTTCAACTTTCCAACCAACCTTCAATATCTACTAGGATTTGAAAAGGGATCCCCTTGATCTGGCATAAGTTTAGCATTCAAATCCACAGATTTGCTCCAGGAAACAAGCAAGGCAGCTTGTAAACCCATGAGTACTCCAATAGATCCAAGCCATAAAGTTGGGTAGTGTAGATGAAGGTGTAATGGTAGATAAAGGGATGTACCAGTGTTTGGTTGGGAGATTAATTTACCTATCCCACATCAGATTAGACATTGCATTTGTTTTGAGTTTGGTTAGTCAATTTATCTATAACCCAAGAGATGTTCACTTGCAAGCAACACGTAGAATTTTTCAATACCTTAAGGGAACTCCAAGAGGAATTTTGTTTAAAAGGAATGGGAATGCAACTCTTAACATTTATACAGATGTTGATTATGCAGTGTCCATTATTGACTGAAGATCCACTATAGGATATTGTACTTTTCTTGGAAGAAATTTTGTAACTTGGAGGAGTAAAAAGTAGAATGTAGTGACTCAATCTATTGCTGAAGCTGAATTTCAGGCTATGACATAAGGTATTTGTGAATTACTTTTGCTCAAGATTATATTAGAAGATTTGAAGATTAAATTGGATGGACCAATAAAGCTCTATTACGATACCAAGTCAACAATCAACATTGCTCATAATCTGATTCAACATGATCGGACTAAACATATTGTGGTTGACAAACATTTTGCCAAAGAAAGTTCAATTGCAGATTGATTTGTACTCCATAAGTACCTTTACAAGGACAACTTGCAAACATCTTCACCAAGGGATTGAGCAGCCCATATTTAAAAGAATAGTGTCCAAACTAGGAATGGAGAATGCCTATTCACCAGCTTGAGGGGAGTGTTGGAAATTGAAGTATAGTATTGAGAATTGAATCAGATTAATAGTCAAACAAAATTAGTTCAATGTATCATAGGGAATATTAGTCATAGGAAAAAGTGTTCTTTTAATTTTGTATTGTGAATTATATTTGCCATTTTTATCTTGTAATCCTCATGCCTATAAATTAAACATTTGTTGGGTAATTCTCTCACTCAAGCCAATTCATAAAATTTTATTTGTTTCTTATTTCACACACTTGTTAACATTGTTTCATAGCTAAATGACATATGATATTATAATGTTACTTGAATGCTTGAATTAATCTATTAGACACGGCACTGTTTTTTTTTTTTTCTCTCTTCAAATTCATATTATATATATAAAAAAAAAACAATGGCTTAATTGATCTTTGCACCTGTGAAAGCATGCATACAGTGAGTGGTTTGATCCTACATCGGACACCAAATCCTGCCATTAAAATCAAATTCAGTTCGCACTTGAGTTTCTTTTTTATTTTTAATTAGTAACTCAATTCCTGAATTACATCACATACTTGATAGCCTCTTCTCTACATCATGGAGTATATTTACCTTGTTGAATGCAATTCTTCAGCATGTTTTCAGAAGAAGTGCAATGTGAATCTTCAAAAACCAATTCAAGATGCTGCAGACTCAAAAATATCATGTAGTTTACTGAATGTGGAAGATGGGATAAATGATGAAGCATGTGAATTAGTCAGTGGAGTGGAGCTTTCACTTGGGGAGGAGGATGATAATATCCGTGCTTATCTGTTCAAGGCAGTAAAAAATAATAATGGAACTGGGCTATTGCTTCTTTCAGATATTTTCGGGTTTGAGGATTCTTTCACTAGAGATTTTGCATATCGGGTAGCTTGCAATGGTTACAAGTATGTTCCTCAACTCCTACTTATCAACAATGTATTAAGATTCACAATGCACATTGTATAATGGCTGTTTTCACGTTATAAGACCCTTGTTTGCTAATTTACTTCTAAACAAATTTGCAGCATTCTAGTTCCAGACTTATTTCGTGGAAATCCATGGACAAAGGACCAGCCAAATTTGTATGAACAGTGGATTGCTAGACAAAACCCAGAGAGGATCGCGAAAGACATTACCAGATGGACAAAATGGCTAGTTGATGAATTTATGGCTGCAGGAATTTCCAAAAAACTTGGCATTATTGGTTTCTGTTTTGGAGGTGGCCAAGTGTTAAAGGTGCTGGCCCAAGACCAAGGTGCTTGTTTTGGCACTGGAATCTCCTTTTATGGTACAAGGATGGATTCCCTTGCTGCTTCTGATATAAAAGCTCCTGTGTTGTTTATTTTAGGGGATAATGACCCACGTTGTGGGGTAAGTGAAATTGAGAATGTTCAGAAAAAAATTGGTAGGGGCTCCAAAGTAGTGATATTCCCAGGTAGAGGTCACGGATTTGCCCACCGGCCTGGATCTCCTGAAGAAGATGTGGATGCTGAACAAGCGTATGTGATTATGAGAGACTGGTTATGTGATCATTTGGTTGTATAAAATGATAGATATATACAACACTTGCGTCTTAACATGTTGATAGTAACGCTCGAGTTAGTAGACTACCTGTCAACTTTGTCTACAATCTAACATTTTGAATACATTCTCTTTTCAGTCAAGGAAATTACCGTGGACCATTTTAAAACCGCTACATGATGCATTATAGTTGAATTAGGAACATAGATAAAGGTCTTTCAACACTTCTTTTTTTCCATTCACAATACTTGAGTATTAGATCTTGCATATGAGAAATTACATTCCTTGTTACTTGGACCAACATAGCACGGTAGATTTTGAACCTGACTCTTGTGAGGCTAAGCAATTTGTATACCAATAAAGCCAGCCTATTGTTATATCTAATTACTTTTGAATATAGTTAATTTTTTGTTCAGTAGCATTATGATTTCATGTAAATGCCATTTTCGGTCGCTTCATTAAAGATATTTTTAATTTGGGTTACACAAGAAATTTAATTATTTTATAAAAATGATTTACAAATATTTCAAATTAAATTAATCTGTAAATATTTATAGTTTCATTAAAACTCTAATTAGGTCATAATTTAAAATTTGTTTAACTAAGTCATTGCAATTTTAAAATTTTCTAATTAAATTTCTATAATTAACCTAATACTAGTAAAATTCTATTGAGTGTTGTTCATGTGACATTTTACATAGCTAGGATGTCATACGATTGCTTATAATTAGGTGGCTAAATAGACTTTAGGCTCAAATCAAGCTACGTGAAAGAAAAGCAAAGGAAACTAAGGTTTAATACAATGAAACATAAACCTAAGAAAAGTTATACAAGGTTAATACGACAATCCCACAATGTGTAAATGGTTGGGTTTTCCTTCACCCATAAGGAGGCCCATCCTTTGGTGCACTCCCTCTTTAAGTCTCATCAACCTTCTTCTAGGTATGGAGCCTTGAAAAACCTTGGTCTCCATGTGCTCCAACTCTTTATGAGTATCCTCTCCAAGCATGTCCATATTCATATCATGCTTCCTTTCTTGAAGAGAAATTGCCCTCAAATTTGGGACTTGAGTTCCTGCAATAAAAGGAGACAAGTCACTCACATTAACACTAACACTATCTCTATACTCTTGGGGCATATCCAAAAAGTAAGCATTATCATTAATTCTTTTAACAACTTTGAAAGGCCCATCTCTCCTAAGGAGAAGTTAGAAAACCTGTCCTTCCTTAAGTGAATCCAAACTATGTCACATTCCTGAAACACCCTTTCTCTTTTGCTCTTATTGACATGTTTAGCATATTGTTCACCCTTTTTCTCCACGTGAGCACATGCTTTTTCATGCAGTTTCTTAAGAAAATTGATCTTTGAAAAGCCCATTATTGTTAACCAAAGAAGATACACAAGGTAAAGGTAACAAGTCTAAAGGGAACAAAAGGTTGAACTCATACACTAACTCAAATGGGGAGTGAGATATAGTGGTGTAGACTACTCTATTGTATGCAAACTTTATGTGAGGGAGCCACTCTTCCCAAGACTTTAAATTCTTTCCCACAAAACACCTTAAAAGTTATGACAAAGTTCAATTCACAACTTTAGTTTATCCATCCGTCTGAGGATAACAAGTGGTGGAAAAGTGTAGCTTACTACCAAGCTTATTGCAAAGGATCCTCCAAAACTGACTAAGAAATTTGGAGTCCCTATATAAGACTATGGTCTTAGGGAGACCATGAAGTCTTATCACTTCCCTAAAGAAAAGATTGGCCACATGACATGTATCATCTACCTTATGGTAAGGTATAAAGTGGGTCATCTTTGAAAACTTATCTACCACTACAAAAATGGAGTCTCTACCACCTCTAGATCTAGGAAATTATAAGACAAAATCTAAAGAGAGGTCCACCTAAGGAGTAGTAAGGACGAGGAATGGGGTGTATAACCCATGGGGTGAGACCTTAACTTTGGCCACTCTATAAACTAAGAATCTCTCATAAATGTGATGCATATCTCTCCTTATATGAGGCCAATAAAAGTGCTCATGCAAAGTTTCATAGGTCTTATCCTCTTTAAAGTGACCTATTATGTTACCTTCATGTGCCTTATTAACCAATAATTCCCTAATGGAACTTTTGGACACACACAATCTTTTTTCCTTAAAACAGAGCCCATCATGCCTAAAGAAACCTCCATTGACCGAATTGACATAAAGCTCATAGGTCTCCTTAAAGTTATCATCCATAAGGTACAAGTATTTAATACACTCAAAACCAAGAAGCTTAGTTTCAAGCATGGCAAGTAAGGCATGTCTCCTAGAGAAGGAATTTGCCACTACATTAGCCTTTCCTTGTTTGTGTTTGATGACATAAAGAAATTATTCCAAGAACTCTACCCACTTGGCATATCTTTTGTTTAATTTATGTTGACCTCTTAAATGTTTGAGAGATTCATGATCACTATGGATCACAAACTCCTTAGGCAACAAACAATGTTCCCAAACATGTAAAGCCTTCACTAGAGCATAAAGCTCCTTATCATAAGTAGAATAATTAAGTTAGGCACCTTTTAGTTTTTCACTAAAATAGGCAATGGGGTGCCCTTCTTTCAATAACACGACCCTTATTCCCACATTGGAAACATCACACTTCAATTCAAAGGATTTACTAAAGTTTGGGAGTGTTGTAATGGAGCATGAGTGAGTCTATCCTTCAAGGCTTTGAAGACTCTCTCTTGGCTCTCTTTCTACTTAAATGCAACATCTTTTTTTACAATTTCATTTAGGGGGGCAACAAGGGTGCTAAAATATTTTACAAAGCGTTTATAAAAACTTGCAAACTCATGGAAGCTCCTTACATCACTCATAGATTTTGGTATTGACCAACTTTAGATGACCTTCACCTTCTCTTCATCCACCTTGACTCCATGTGAGCCAACCAAAAACCCTAAGAAAACTACTTCATTGGTGCAAAAGGTGCACTTCTCCAAGTTCACATACAAAAATTCGCTCTTAAGAAGTTGTAACACACTTTTAACATACACAATATAATCATCCACATATGTTGAATAGACAAGAATATCATCAAAGTAGACAACCACACATGTACCTAAGAGACTCCTCAACACATGGTTCAGAGACTCATGAAGTTACTAGGAGCATTGGTCAAGCCAAAAGGCATGACTAGTCATTCATATAGACCAAACTTATTTTTGAAAGCCATTTTCTATTTGTCCCCTTTTCTCATTGTAATTTGGTGATAACAACTTCACAAATCTATTTTAGAAAAGACACGATACCCATGCAATTCATCAAGTAAATCATCTAGTTGTGGAATGAGGTGTCTATACCTAATCATGACAGTGTTTATAGGCCTACAATTCATACACATCCTCCATGTGCAGTCCTTTTATGGAACAAGGATTATTAGGTCAACACATGAACTCATACTCTCCCTTAACCAACCTTTCTCACTAAGTTTACCAACTTGTTGTTGAATTGCTTTGCTTTATTCGGGATTTGCTTTTTAGGTAGCACTATCGAGCAAAGTTGCTTCCAAGGTGAAGTCAATATGATGCTCTATTCCTCTTATTTGTGGAAATTCATGAGGGATGTCTTTTGGGAATAATTCGTTGAAGCTTTCTAGCATCTCACTGAAACTTGTAGGTAAGCTAGAGATAAGAGAAGAAACAAGAGAACACATATTAGTAGGCAAAAGAAATAAAGGTTTCTTCCTAGCTAAGATGACTCTCTTGACTTCCTTCCTACTTACCATTAAAGTTTCTTTTTTCTAAACTCTTCTCTTTCTTTTTACATTCTTGTTTTTCTATTTTTTTAGTACTTTTTTTATTTGTACTCTCTTTGTTTTCACTCAAAATCTTGCTTTTCACTTTATTTTTTTCACTTTCTTTTCTCTTGGCCTTCTCCACCTTCTCAAGCTCTTTTCTTTCTTCCTCTATTTTTTTCTTCATTTTTATGTGATCCTCACAAACCTCTCTAAGAGACAAAGGTTTGAGGATAACATTTTATCTCAAATGTTCAAAGGAGAACCTATTGGTAACCCCAACATGGGTCACCCTCCTATCAAATTGTCAAGGCCTACCCAATAATATGTGTGTGGCTTCCATGGAAACCACATCACAAAGGATCTAATCCCTATAGTTCCCTAGGGTTATTGCTAAGGACACTTTCCTATCCATTACCATTTTGTCTTTCACTTAACCATTGCAGCTTATAGGGCTTTAGGTGAGGTAAGGTAGGGATTGCTAATTTCTCTACTAGCCTAAGGTTAGATACATTAGCACTACTCCCCCTATCAATGATTAGGGAGAAAATGGTAGGAATATGGGGGGAGGGGGCAAGGTCATAATCACCAAGGAGATTGAAGGACATGAGAACACAACCTTGGAAGGTTCTATAAGTAGGAGAAACTTGAAGAAACTTCAAGAAGAAGTTCAAAGAGAGATGAGTCTCCTTAAGGGCCAAGGAGAGCCCAATACTTGTCTATCTTTGTATACCTTTACAAAATGTCATTTTGGCCTTGTGTAAACTTGTTTTTAGATCCTTAAGTTGTTGTAAGTCAGTTGACTTAGTGGGAAGTCCTTTAATATTGAAAAAATGGACGTAACTCTAAGTTATAAGAACTTGGATAAACATTTGTATTGATTTCTCTATCTATTTCTTTAGTTTTTGTCTTACACACTTTCAACAATTTATTAAAATCTTTTTGTTTAAACTTATATTTGTTGCAAAAAGGTTTTAAAAGTGCTTAAAAATCACACACACAATTCAATCCTCCTTCTTGTCTATTACTTATTATCTTCAATTGAAGTGTTGTTTCTTGAAATCCACAACACCACTTTTTTTTGGATCTTCTAAATCTTAGACTTTAGCCATTGCTTTCACATCAAAGTTGTGGGGCCTACAATGAAGCTAGTTGTAGCTTATTATAGTGGATTGTGGCTTTGTGCAGAGGAAAGTATTATTTGTTATACTTATTTTTGGATTATTTCTCAATACACCTCCCTTTATGCCCTAGACATTGAGAGTGATATCACTTTGAAAGAAATAAGATTTGAAAACTTACTAGCTCGATCCTATATTCGATTTCTTACATCTTCTCTTGAATGATGATTAATATTACTAAAGAAATAAGATTTCGAGTGTTAGCTCTTGGATCATATCAATGAACGACATGTCCAAGCTTCCAACAACTATTTTCAAAATAGTTTAAAATTTTTGGTCCCACTCAAGGTAGTTTTTACTTTTAAGTTTTGAAAATTTTGAAAATCTAAATCAGTTTCAGTTTCATTTTTTTTAGTTTTTAAAAAATTATTGCAAATTGGAGGTGGATAAAATGAGTTAACCACACTATCTTACCTTACCTTAGTATGAATTCACTTAAAACAATTGTCACATAAAAATAATTAAAAATTACAAAAGGAAAATAATTAAAATTTCTAAAAAATAATATAAATTTTGAGAATGAAAATGAATATATAAAATAATAAAAATGGTAAACATAAATAGTACGAGAAATGATGACAACACCAATACTAATAAACATAAATGCTAACGTTTCTACAATTTGTGTCTAGTCCTATAAAGTAAAAAAAAATGGAGAAAATTGCATAGGATTCAAATATTCTAAAATGTCAAAATAGTTAGAATCTACTATAATATAACTTCAATGTTACATTAGTTGCATTCCATAATGTTTGAGTGAATCAATTTTGAAAATTAGTCATTCGACGCATATTTGTTATAATCACTAGTAGTGACTCTAACATATTGTTCCTATCTAATTCTTCAACTTCTAATTCAATATCTTCATTAGTATATTGTCTTAATAGCAAATCATCTTGCATCTTCATTTTAATAAAATTATGAACTTGTGGTTGAATTAGGAATTGTGTGGAAAGAGGAGATCATGATTCTTGGGGCTTTCTAAATTAAAATGACTTTTTTTCATTTGATTCAATGATATGTAACCATGTGTATGGTAGTGATGTATATTCAATTATATAAATTAAATAATAATGAGTCCTTATGCCCATGTGTTTGGTGAGAATATAATAGAGGTGACAAGACTTGGGTGTTGCATTTGTGCAAATAATCAACCTTAATATTCTAAAATCATTGTCAAGAATTACAAAATTCAATATAGATAATAATTTTATGGAACTGAATAATAGAACAATAAATAATTCATAGAACAACAAATAATTCATAGAGAAAAAAATGAAAGAGAAAATAATTCACATGGAGTAAACAAATGACATAACTAGTAAAGGCATATAAGAAGTTTGAATACAAAGGCATATTAGAAGCATGAACATTCTTCACCCACAAGCAATAGATCAATGAGGAGAAGGATGGTGAAGAAGTACAACAAACAATGTGGATGATGAAGGAGAGCACGACAATGTAGTATTAGCATCTAGAAAAAAAAAAAAATTTCAAACATATTTTTATTGTTTTCAAAATTAGGTAAAAAAAAGTGTTTTCAAATTAAGTAAAAAACCATTTTAACCCCATTTTACCACATGTTTTGTTCTGAAATTTTTATTTAAAAACTAAAAATCAAAAACTAAAAATCAAAAACTTACTATCACTCCAAATAGGTCCTTAGTTCTAGCATGGATTAAATATATTACATAAACTACTTTTCAAAATATCTATCATTTAGCAAAAATATATTCCAAAAATTAGTTTCCGAAAAAGTATTTTTTTAAAAAAATACCAAAAATGTAGAGGAATGTGCAAGTAAAAAAATGCGTGAAAAGTAAATTCTATTTTGAGATCGTCCAGTCGCAACAAACTTTTGAAGCCACGAAACTAAAGTTCGATTCAACCCATTCTATTTACTTTATGTTCTCAATTTTAGGAGTTTTTATGAACTTTTTTAGGTCAGGTTTTAGATAAAACAGCTCTAAATTTATTGTGAATGTTTCTTGTGAGGGTTGTTAGGAAATAAAAATAAATAAATCAAGGAAAAGAGTAAACAAGCAAGACTCAACATGCATCAGCGTTTATATGATTATGGTGAGACTTTAACTCTATATATGATTCCATTTGAGTTTGTAATGTAATTTGGATCCTTTGCATCTCGTCTAAGATTTCATTAACAATTTAGGAAACTCATTCACTATAAACATAGGACATCCTTTGCATACATTCTTATACAGCAAAATAGTTGTTAGACTTAGAAAGCCTAGGAGAGAAAATTGAAAAAAAATTATAACATACAGAAAATAGAATGTAATGATAATAGGAATGGTGAATACAAAATGACTACCCGAGAACTTCATATACACTAACAAACTAACGACTCGTATCTCACTAGCTATATTTTTAATAATAGTTTTTGGATTGTCTTCTTGTTGCTTACCTATATGTTGCAGATCTTCAGCTTCTTCTATGTGCTTCTTGTCTTATAAACATAAGATTTCGAAAAGAACCAGAAGACAGATAACTCCACTGCACTGAGAGCAGCTAGAAGAGCATAAAAATAATCAAGATGCGCACGATTGAGATTACTAGCAAACCAGCTATCATGGTTATCTTTACCTGTCACCTTTTGAATAGCAGATATGAGAAAGCTACTAAGAAAGCTCCCAACCCCAAAAATACTTAGATAGAGAGAAAGACCCACACTTCTTAACTCTTGAGGGACTTGATCATAGAAAAACTCTTGCAGACCTACCATTGTAAAGACATCAGCAATTCCAAACAAGCCATATTGAGGAATTAACCACCATATGCTCATTGGAATGGTCACATTTGGCATGTCAATTAGCCCACAGTCACGAGCCATTTTGAGTCTTTTCATCTCAACAAAAGCTGCAATTACCATAGAAATTGCAGAAAGGAACATTCCAGTTCCAATTCTCTGTAGCATTGTGATGCCACAGGGTTTGCCAGTAAAAGATCTTGCAAGAGGAACAATAATGCGGTCATAGATAGGAATAAAAAGAACAATAGAGAGGCTGATAAAGGATTGAAGAGAAGCAGAGGGTACATAAAACCCAGGCAAAATTTTCCTGTCCATCGTAACACCTTGTTTGGTAAAGAAGGTAGAAGACTGAGCAAACACAATAGCATAAATTAAACTCGTAGCCCATATTGGAACAAGCCTGAGGACTGCCTTTGCTTCTTCAACCTCAGCAACAGTACAAACTTCCCCCTCTTCCTTTGAACCGTCTGATGCAATTAATGCTTTGTTCAGGAAACTGCCATATTTGAGAGTCGTGTGCAACCCAAAAATTATATCAGCAAAAAATTCATATTAAAATCAGCCATAGTATAAATCTTGCAATCCACAATTTGACATTCTCATATATTGTAGTTATGGCAGAAATTTTGCTCCATAAAGAGAAAGTCGTATGGTTCCAAAAAATAATTCTCAGGCTATCTAGTGACATATTGACAAAATGATTCATTTGTATACAAAAAGCATAAATAATAGGGATTATTTCCATTGAAGTGCAGGTGTTATTTAGAGAATAAATTAATTTATATGATAAACAAAAACTTACATTTTTGTATATGTGTAATTCAGTTCAAAGTTGCCCGAATGACTAGGAGAATGAAATCTAGTTGGCTCAAATTTACCGATAAAAAATATTTGTTCCTTGGTTAAACTATACTTAGCTAATTTCCATTTCACATGTTTAAAGGAGTTTTGACCGTTTCTTATTTTCAGCTCCTATTAAGACAATCAATATGGGTTGATATTGTTACCTAAATTGATGAGAACCTTGGTGAGGCAGAGTACCACAAGCTTCCACTTCAGAAGAGATAGCTGAAGGGGTAGTTCGCCAATTGTTCAGTGCAACAACAAACACCCTACCAATCCTCAAAAAAGGGCCCCGTCCTTCCTCCCGTATGCTAAACCGGTAAGTCCAAGTTCCAAATAAGAAAACAGCCAATGCAATTAGCATTGCAATGCAAGGGATTCCAAATCCAAGAACCCAACCCATATTATCCTGAACATAGTTCAAGATGAAAAGAGTGACAAAAAGACCAGCACTGAAGGTAAAATACCACCAATTAAAAAAGGAGCTTCTGGCCTTCCGTTCCTCAGGATCACTCTCATCAAACTGATCAGCTCCAAAAGCCTGAACACAAGGCTTGTGTCCACCTTGTGCAAGTGCAACAAGATATAGAGAGAAGAAGAATAATATTAATTGGGAATCAGCAACTTGGCCATCGGAGGTTGTCACAGGAAGTATAGCGGACAACGTCAGAAGGCTCAATGCCTGCAGTTCATCCCAATCTAATGTTAAGTAGCTGAGAGGAGGGAACAATCAAAGTTCAAAAAACTTGGCTATCTTATTTTGTTTAGAATACCAGAATATAAATAAGGGATGCAAAAACGATGGTGCGGTAACGGCCAAGAAAAGAATCAGCAAGAAAAGCACCCAGCAGAGGGAGCAATGACGCTGTTCCAGACCAGATGTTGACGTTCTCCGCTGCCGTTACCGTCGATTGACCAAGTGGCCCCGTCAAATAATTTATCAGGTTCGAGTTTATTCCATAGTAAGCAAATCTCTCTGCCACTTCCACAGCTAAATTGGAATATAAATAAATTAAATCATAATTAAAATAAAAACTTCAGTCAAAACAAAGACCGGAGAGTGGAGATCAGCTGATGGGATAAGATTATTACTTATAATGAAGGCAGCAGCTTTCCAACCACCAGAGCTAGATCGTAGGACAGGGCGACCCTTGAAGTTGACGGCGCCGCTTACCGTCTCCAACAACAGCGGAATTTCAGTTTCAGAATCGCCGTAGCGGTCGTCAATCGCCATCTAAACCAAGTGAAGCTTTAATTGCGGAGGGAATTTAGTGTAAGAGATTACTATCATACAGTTTTATACAAGATCACAACTTGTGTAGGGAAATCATTGGCAACTTCAGTCAATCCTCCCAAAAAAAATAATCACAGCTCAGTTGTTTTGTTTTCTTTCTTTCTTTTGTCCTTTCTTTCTTTTGTCCTTTCTATTTATTCTTCCTTCTATGATCCCCTATATTTTTGTTTGACATGAGTAGTAAATATTAACTAATACTGCCTTTGGTATTATATATGAAATAAATTTTTAAAAAATAATAAAAATAGTTGAATTAATTAGTTTTAGTTAAATATATTATAATTAAATTTTTATTTCAAACACTACTTTTTGAATTTATTATTGAGAAGAAATAGGTGACTTTACAATAAATAATGGTATAGTCAATAATAAATTGAAAAGTGAATCTGTTTCTTATTATTAAGAAAAGAAAATGTTTTTATTTGTTAAAGGTAGTAATAAAATTTAGAGAACTAATCTTTCATGAATGATATTAATATATACTTTATATCATTTTAGCTAAAAAAAATTATTTTACCTTATTAACAATATTTAGTAAACAAATTGTATTTTTTTTAATTTGTAATGTAGTTTGAGATTCTACTTCAAGTAACATTTTTTTAAATACTAACTTTTAACTTCTAGTTTTTTATATTTATTTTTTCTTTGTTTTTCAAATATTTATTAATTTTCTATTTTTTTTATATAAGGTAGAATTTTATTTAGTTTTACACTTTTTACATGAGAAAAAGTTTTATTATATTTATCATTTTATTACATAATATATTTAATAATAATAAATAATAAAAAAGTAACATTCTATCAATAATAATTACTTGAATTTTTTAATCAAAATGTTGGGATTCAAACTTTGTCATTAGATATAAAAAAATCATATTGGGAAGAAAATAACAACTTTTTGGTCTCACAATCCCTTATGAATATTAATAATTACTTCCCACAGTGAATACTTTACATCTTTCTTATAAATATAAAAAAAAAACATTTTAAAAAATGATACTTGAAATGCATATATAAAAATGCTACAATTTTCTAAAAATATTTTGTCTACCAATAAGATAAAATAAACATTTTAGTTAAGAAAAAAAATTAGAAACTAGTTGAAATGACATATCAAACATGGTCTCAAATTTTGAGTTGAAACATCTTATAAATTGAATTTATAAAAAAATTTATATAATTTAAAACTAATAATCATTGTATCATTTTATTTTAATGTAAAATTAAAAAATATAGAGATATTTTTAAATTTACATAAATAATATAAGTGGATTAATTTTAAAAAATAAAAATAATTTTTAACAACTTTAAAAAAGAAATTAATTTTATAGTGTATAAGTAGATAAAATTAAAGAAGAAAATAACTAAATATAAAAATAAATTTTAAAATTTAATAAAGTTGAGATTTCAAATTTTGAAATTTTAACATAAAAAATTTTAATGTAAAAATATTTTTTAAATTAATAATTTCTAGAAAATAAAATAAAGTGCAAAATAAAGATGAAATTATATTTCTTTAAAAAAGATGAACTTACGTGTGATTAGAAAAAAAAATATAATAAGACATTTTTCACATATTAAAATAAGAATTTAAATTTATAATATAGAAGAGCACAATATCATTTTGTTGCACCTTTGTCAGGACTAGCCTCCCCCAAGAGAGTCTTCCTTTTGATTAGTCTTCCCATTCCCACCTTGACTCACATATAAAATAATATCTTGGAAGGTAGTTGCAACAAACTCAAAGACTACCAGGAGAGAATCAAGGGATATGGGGGGCCACCGGCCCAATCCCAAATAAAAGCGCCAAAATGAAGAGTTAGAGGAAGCAATTTTCTGGCCCAAGCAGAAACTCTAAGCCAAATCTCTCAAACCTCTCAAAGCCTCCCAAATCTCTCGAACCTCTCCCATAGCCAAGCTGGTATGACCGGCCTCACATTTTCTAGAACATCCCCCCAGCCAGAACTACGTGACTTTGAATCCTCTAGAGCCAGGCGTAGGCGCTGGGGCTGACACCCCTATCAAGTCAAACCTTAAACCCCAAAAAAAAATCCAAGACACCTTGCCCGACTCTCTTTCCTCCCAGGACTTAGACAAAAAACATAAGTCAAATGCAAAACACCGTTCCACTTCCCATATAATTGGCCAAGGGTAACTATCAGTGATAGACATCTTTTTTCCCCTAGTGCCCTCTAGCGTGTAACCAACTCCCGAGCCCATATTTCTGATTCAAGACCAGCCTTTCCTTCAGGTTTCCTGGCATTCCCCAAACCAAAACGCCGGTGGCGACTCCTGCCTGGCCGACGTGGTTTCGGCTGGCCCCTCCCAACGTCACAATTTAGGTTGTGACACATTTAAAGTATAAATAAAAATTTTAATTATTATATTACATGTACATGAAAGAGTTGTTAAACTATCACAATAGCATAATTATTTGCTTACAAAGAATATTATTTCATCTAAAAAAATAAAATTAGATCAATTTAGACAATTGAGTTCTTATTTTAATTTAAAATAAATTGTAATATAGAATTAAATTTAGTTTTTACTGAATGACTTAATAAATAATGTTTGTATATTTTTCAAAAAAATCTTAAAAAATATCATAATAGTTTAGTGTGTGTTTGTTGAGGTAATAAACTTTTTTTTAAAAGGTACATTATTGAATCAAAAAGTTTTATTTCAAACCATTTCCTGCCATTTCAAACCATTTCCTGCCACACCATCACAAGATCACAAAACCAGAGGTGGCGTCAAAGCCCCTACCAAGCCCAACACCAAACACCACACCCCTTACCTCCGACCATCCCCATCCCAACCGTGCAATACAACATTTCATAGAAAAGAAAGAACCCTAGGGTTCTAACATTTTTATCAATGTCATATACCGAACTTCATGCACCTGCTTCAGATGCCCTTGTAACCACAGTCTCGTTGAAACTTGTTTCAATCCCCCATCCCAAAAACTATGATCCAATAAGAAAAGTCCGCTATTTTGTAGTCCCTAATCCTTTTTCAAATTGACTGTAATGCTCTCTCTTCGAATAATCAATGAAATATACTTTGACTCTCCATGATTCCATTCCCGCGCTTAAACCAAGTTATAAATACCAACAAAAAAAATCCATCCTTGGTGCTAATATCTCATGTTCAAATTTTGACTATTCCATTGATCAAACCTGCAAGGATAATGAGGGTAATTATAAAGCCTCAAGCATCTAGCCTAACTACTTGACCTCCAAACCAAGAAGGAAAGATGGTCTACTGCATCAAACTTTACTATGCTTAAAACTCTCATTCGCTCAATGTCCATCCCCCCCAAAAAAAAGGAAGGAAGACAAAAAAAGCGGCTCGCTAGGTTGAAACCTTAAAATAACAACCTAGGCAAAAGTCAGAGCCCAAAAAATCAAATAAAAGGTCGCTGAGACTGAAAACTTGAAAAGAGTAGTCTAAGAGAAAAGGCAATATTGGGGGCAAGCCAAACATAGGGAGTTAAAGGCGACCCCCTTAAGGAAAGTTAGCTAGAAGAAGCCCATAGAGACACCCAAATTATCTTTAAAGGCGTTGGATGATGGACTCTTCAAAAATTGCATACATGAGGATAACAACGTCACCCCTCCCCGTAAACCCTTCCGTAGGAACAACAAAAAAAAACCAAAAATAAAAGAAACAAAAGGAGCGTTACAGTTAAGATGAAAAAGTTGAAGACCACTCAAAATAGTGAGCCTTTGACTAGTCTCAATTCACGAGCAACGACAAGGTGACAACATCCAAGACAGGAACATAAGAAGCTCAGTTGCCTACACCACGAGTCTTGGGATAGCAAACTGTAGGGAAATAGAGACTTGCCTCTACTAAACGCACACCCCCTGTACCCCGTCCAACTCCACATCTTACCATTACTTACACCCGATAATCCATGCATCTAGCAACCCCTGACTCCACACATTCATACAACCACATATCCAGCCATTTATGTCAAGCATCCATGCATCTAGCCATCCACGGCAAACCTCCATACATCCATGGGACCATGCATCCAACATTCCAGGTTAAATGTCCATGCAACACACATGCATTTCAAACATTCACGCATCCCGTGATCTGTACATATGACATGTATTCCGAGCATCCAAGTGTCTGTCCTCCCACCAAAATAAAATCTTAATTAGTTTGCATACATGCATAAATGCATACATACAGCATGCATGCATGCCATCCCATGGTTACTCCCACCTTCCAACACCATGTCTGAGCCTATACCAACTCTATGTTAAGTCTTTTGCCCACTCCATCTTGGGTTAACTCCGTGTGAGTCTCTTTGGTGAATCTGTCTCAAGTCTCTGTATCGACCTCGTGTTAAGTCTCCATTTTGACTCCGTGTTAAGTCTCCCACCCTGTGTCGAGTCTCCATGCCAACACTATTACTTCGACCCTGAGTCGTTTTGTCCCTAAGTTAGTCATTCAAGTCCCAACTTAGGCATTTATGGCTTAGTGCCAACTTTTTCAATTTGATGTGGTCATTTTAGTCCCATGCCATCTCGGTCATGTTGACCCCCAAGTCAGTTGTCTCTTCAAGATAGTCAATTCGGTTTCATGCCACATTTTTCAACCCTAAGTCAAGAAGGGACACAAGTTTCCCATCTATGACTTCTGTTGTCACAGAGTTGGGGATGGAAGCCAAGATGGGGGCCAACAAGTCCAAAGTCTAGGATCATCCAAACCAGCTCTAAACCTCCCAATCAACTCATTCACTCATACATACTGAAGTCAGCATTCCCCTATCACACATACCTAAGTTAGCATTCCCTTGTCCAAATTGTGCATACCCATAGAGCCACCCAATCCCAGATGGCCATCAAACCGACTTTATCTTAGAGCCGAATGACACCTTGATATCAGAGGACCGAGTAGCCCCCGGCTCTTGGGAAACCGAGTGGTACTCGAGAGCCGGAAGGCCGAATGTCTCCCCTCACCCGACTCTCAGCGCCCAAAAAAAGCCGACTCATCCATGTCCCACACTTCCATCTTTGCCCAAGTCGGCTAAGTGGCCGAGACAGACAGTCCAAATCCCTAACTCATCTACAACCTAAGTTACCGTGACTACCCCAACCTTCAAGCCGTCATTCCCCATTCGGTTCAAGCTGAGTCTAGACCGAAACCTGCGATCTCCTCTAAAAAGTGTTAATCCCTCTCCAAAAGCCATTGGCCCCGTTTCCTTTAGGTATTAATTCCATTAAGTCATTGTTCCCCTTTTGTGTTAATCCTCTTAAGCCACTATACCCAAGCACTGAGTCTATAAGCCTTTATTTCCCAGAGTATCATTCCCACTCCCTTAAGCGTCAATTCCATCAAGCCATTATGACCCGAGTCTGGACTAAAGTCATTACTTCCCTTAGCATTAAGTCCATTGAGCCATCATCCCAAATCTGATTGATACCATTAAATAATCAACAGAAAACCCCTCCGCCTTTTAACAGAAAATCAAAAAAAAAACAAAGAAGATGACAAAAAAAAAAATCCATTTCATTATTAAAGTCATCACAAGTTTATTTCGGAGGAGGAGAATCCAAGAGGAAATAAGTTTCCCATCTCGGACCTCCTTGGTTATATCGTATGGACTAAGGTCAAAATTTGGGGCCAATAGAGTTATTTGCTTAAGGGCTTTATTGAACTCATCTTCATGTTGTTCTATAATGGCCCCCCTCCAAGCAAGCTACCCTCTTAGCAAGCTCTGTATTCTCCTCTTTCAACTTGCCCGCCTCAGATTTTGCGACCATAGTCTTGGCTTCCGCAGTCTTCAGGGTCTCCTTATCAGAAGATAGAATAGCCTCCACCTCTGTCACCCTCGATCAAAGATTCCACAAGAGTGGACTTCAGCGATGCCACCTCAGCTTCCGGCAAATGCGCCTTTGTTCTCAACGAGGCCATCTCGGCTTCCCGACGAAGATGCCTTTGTCTTCAACAAGGATGATTCGACTGAGAAGCAGCAAGTTTGGCCTTCAAATCTTCTATCTCAACAAAGTGGCCTTCTGACTAGCCTCCTTCATTTTCTGGACCTCAGCTAAAGAGTCAGCCTTGGCCTTCAAAGCCTTCTCTAGTTCCTTCTTATTGATGGCCTCCTTGGCCACAATCTACTCAGCCTTCCTCGCCAACCCTCGCCAAATTTCCAAGGAAGCCATAGAACGTGCCATGTAGGTGGTCATCATATCAAACGAGTTGTCGGCTCTAGTAGACACTTTGCAGCCCCCTGTCATGCTAAGATATGCGGTTGGTAGGAAAAAGACCTCAGGCATCAAATCTAGGGCCCTATGAGGAATTGGCAGTAGGAGGAGCCACGTAGCAGGACAAGCCGCCAGGGGGCAAATTTGGCCCTAAAGTTACCACCACTTTGCCTTTGGGTTAAGTAGGCAAAGGTGGAAGAGGAGGAGCAGTGGCTTTCCTATTCTTAGTGGCCGCCTCCTCTGCAGTTGTAGAGTTGGCCTTCCGTTTGCCTGCCTCCTTGTCGGATACGACTAGGGTCGTCAACTTCTCAACCATTGGGGCCGAAGTCCTTCTCGGTCAGGGCTTGCGACCGACTTCTTTTGGCAGCGGTTACAACAATGTTGGTCTCAAGAGCCTTTCGACCGTGAGCTCCCTAGCATCAGGGTCGAGCCTTCTTAATCAACTTGGCCATGTCCACTCCCTGCTTCTTTAACATACCTACAAGCCAAAAACACCACATGTTATCACTTTCGGCGCAAGGCTGAGTCTGTAGAAAGTAACCACTCAAAAACACTCACTCTTCAGGCGAAAGGTAGCGTTGCTTGTGGAGATTCAGGACACTATGTCCCTGTAGTTCATTCCTCTCGGCAGGCTATCCAGTATTTGCAAATCAAACTTAGCCTCCAAAAAGAATTGGCCCCTCACCAGCCCCTTGAACTTAGGGGATTCTCGCCAGTACAATGACAAAGGCCGGGGGTCAACGCAGAAGTGACTCGCCTCAGATGCCTGAGCCTTCACAAACCGACTCTTGAACTTGTAGGAAGCCGTGTAGGAGGTGAGAGCCTTGTGTTAGGCAGAGGCGTCAGCAAGACCCAGCCAACTAACTGGCCGACTCGAGTGGTATAGTGACTGAGGAAGACGGCGATAGTGGGCAAAATCCCAAGGGCCAGGCAAACCACCCCGAAAGCCTGAATCGCTGCCCAACCACTAGGGTGAAGTCGAGATGGGGCTATCCCTAAACTTCCTCAGGACATCTGCCTCGAAGAAGTCAGAGGGGAGGATCACCCCCAAATCCAATAACATTGTTTCATACATATAAATGAATGGCTCCTCCCCCTCCTTGGCGGCATGGCACACTCGTTCCCTCTCGCCATAGCGCACCACCTTCAACATATCGGCGTGGGAGCCCAAACCCATTTCCCATCCTCTCGCGAGGGACCCCACCTCGAATCGTCATTTCGGACTGATTTTCCAGCACATCCTTGTGGACCCACCTCGGGCACCAAAGGTGCAGGGGCCCGTGAAGACCCTCTTCAACCATAGCCACTGGCATGGCCCCTAGGTCCTCACCCGATGAAGAA
Source organism: Mucuna pruriens (assembly GCA_025330945.1). Lineage (NCBI taxonomy): Eukaryota > Viridiplantae > Streptophyta > Magnoliopsida > Fabales > Fabaceae > Mucuna > Mucuna pruriens. Next base: position 1,562,663 of record JAENHJ010000086.1, on the reverse strand, counting down.
GAAAAAGAAGAAGAAGAGTAAGTCTCAAAACTATAAGTACCTGACATGGTGGTAAGGAAGACGAAGGCTAGGGATGCAAGGAAGGGTTGAGGAAGAGCAAAGACTTGGGAAGACCGCGAAAGGTTGAAAAGAAAGAAAACGCAGAGCGTAGCAGCAACTGAGACAAATAGCGGAAATGGGAATGAAGCAAAAGGAAAAAACGAGTAAAACCAGATAAAATGCGTGCTTCCCAAATAAACGCCTGCCTTGGAACCCCGTGGCTGAGATTCGTGTTTTTCCAAAATGGTGTAATCATTGCACCACCCTCATCAATGCATTCCAAAAAATGAAGAGCCTTGTCTAAAGAGGTAGCGAGGCACGTCTAGTCACGCACAACCTTTCAACTGCCTCTAGAAATTCAAATGTTGGAGCTCACACACAAAAAAAAAAAACAAAAAAAAACAAAAAAAACAAAAAAACAAAAAACAAAGAGAGGCCTAGATAATCACGGCCCATTCTCGCAATCGGGCCCAGGCACACACCTAGGTAAGGGTTTCCTATATAGGCCGCCTCCATCTCGGCGGTCTCGACAATCCCTCCATGGACCGCCTCTATCTCGACCGTCCATGTAGGTCGCCTCTGTCTCAAAGAATCCTCCATGGACCACCTCTATCTCGGTCGTTCCCGCGTTGGCCGTCTTTGTCTCGGCCCAAAGGAGGTCGTTATAACCCTGGTCGGACTCCAAGAAGCACACACGGCAAGTTCCCCTAACCTCGTCATCTCCACGATGGCCTAGGAAGCCACTACCCCTGTTCTTCAAAGCTCACATTTACTTTGCAAGTCTGGGTGCCAACCAGTGTGCACTACGCTTGCCACACAAACTTTGCAAGTCTGGGTACCTGTCAGTGTGTACTCCGCTCACCGCCAAAAGCTTTGCAAGCCTGAGTACTAGCCAGTGTGTACTCCGCTCGCCACCAAAATATTTTGCAAGCCTGGGTGCCAGCTAGTGTGCATCCCGCTAGTGTGCACCCTCGCTTGCCGCATAAAACTTTGCAAGCCTGAGTACCAACCAGTGTGTACTTCGCTTGCTCCATAAAATCTGGAAAGCTTGGGTGTCAGCTAGTGTGCACTCCGCTTGTCACATATACCTTTTCTAGCTTGGACGCCAAGAGAAAGTCCATGTCACATTCGAGACCTGGATACCAAGAGAAAATCCAGTGTCTACCTTTTCTAGCCTGGACGCCAAGAGAAAGTCCAGTGTCACATTTCAGACTTGGATACCAAGAGAAAATCCAGTGTCTACCTTTTCTAGCCTGGACGCCAAGAGAAAGTCCAGTGTCACATTTCAGACCTGGATGCCAATGGAAAATCCAGTGTCTGTCTCATTCTTGCCTGGACGCCAAGAGAAAGTCCAGTGCCACATCCCAAACCTGGATGCCAATGGAAAATCCAGTGTCTGTCTCATTCTAGCCTGGACGCCAAGAGAAAGTCCAGTGCCACATCTCAAACCTGGATGCCAATGGAAAATCCAATGTCTCTCTCATTCTAGCCTGGATGCCAATGGAAAATCCAGTGTCTCTCTCATTCTTGCCTGGACGCCAAGAGAAAGTCTAGTGCCACATCCCAAACCTGGATGCCAATGGAAAATCCAGTGTTTGTCTCATTCTAGCCTGGACGCCAAGAGAAAGTCCAGTGCCACATCTCAAACCTGGATGCCAATGGAAAATCCAATGTCTCTCTCATTCTAGCCTGGATGCCAATGGAAAATCCAAGATTATCTGTCTTCATTCTTGCCTGGACGCCAAGAGAAAGTCCAGTGCCACATCCCAAACCTGGATGCCAATGGAAAATCCAGTGTCTGTCTCATTCTAGCCTGGACGCCAAGAGAAAGTCTAGTGCCACATCTCAAACCTGGATGCCAATGGAAAATCCAATGTCTCTCTCATTCTAGCCTGGATGCCAATGGAAAATCCAGTGTCTGTCTCATTCTTTCCTGGACGCCAAGAGAAAGTCCAGTGCCACATCCCAAACCTGGATGTCAATGGAAAATCCAATGTCTATCTCATTCTAGCCTGGATGCCAAGAGAAAGTCCAGTGCCACATCTCAAACCTGGATGCCAATGGAAAATCCAATGTCTATCTCATTCTAGCCTGGATGCCAAGAGAAAGTCCAATGCCACATCTCGGACCTGGATGCCAATGGAAAATCCAGTGTCTGTCTCATTCTAGCCTGGACGCCAGTGGAAACTCTAGTGCCATGGTTCCAACCCGGATGCTAGCGGAAAATCCGGTGTCTCATTCTAGCTCTTGCAAGCCCAGTATACACCCGACTTGTCACTTTACTCTATCCTCTCATTTTTCCAGTGCGCTCGGCTTGCCATTTCAGACTACTTGCTTTTGCAAACCGGTGCGCACCCGGCTTACCTTTCTTTTTGCCCCACCCTTGTAAACCTAGGCGCCAACTAATGTGCACTCCCCTCACCAGGAGGGATCGCACATCAAGTATGACCCGCCAAGCCTGTCCCGATTCTTTATTTATGCTTATCCAAAAGGATCACTACCTTCTTTGGATAAGCACAAATAAAGAGGGGGCAACTGTTGCACCCCAAAACTGTCCGGGACTGAGTCTCCCCAAGACTGAGTCTTCCCGGGACCCACCTTGACTCACATATAAAATAATATCTTGGAAGGTAGTTGCAACAAACTCAGCACTACTAGGAGAGAATCAAGGGATATGGGGGCAACCACCGGCCCAATCCCAAGCCTATAAAAAGCCTCAAAATGAAGAGTTAGAGGAAGCAATTTTTCCTGGCAGAAACTCTAAGCCAAATCTCTCAAACCTCTTCGAAGCCTCCCAAATCTCTCGAACCTCTCCCATAGCCAAGCTGGTATTGACCGGCCTCACATTTTCTAGCAACATCCCCCAGCCAGAACTACGTGGACTTTGAATCCTCTGGAGCAGAATGCATTAGGCCTAGGGGCCACACCCCTATCAAGTCAAACCTTAAACCCCAAAAATCCAAGACACCTTGCCCGACTCTCTTTCCTCCCAGGACTTAGACAAAAAACATAAGTCAAATGCAAAACACCGTTCCACTTCCCATATAGCTAGCCAAGGGTAACTATCAAGTGATAGACATGCTGGGCCCCCCTAGTGCCCTCTAGCGTGTAACCAACTCCCGAGCCCATATTTCTGATTCAAGACCAGCCTTTCCTTCAGGTTTCCTGGCATTCCCCAAACCAAAACGCCGGGTGGCGACTCACCGCCTGGCCGGCGTGGTTTGGTTGGCCCTCCCAACGTCACAATTTAGGTTGTGACACATTTAAAGTATAAATAAAAATTTTAATTATTATATTACATGTACATGAAAGAGTTGTTAAACTATCACAATAGCATAATTATTTGCTTACAAAGAATATTATTTCATCTAAAAAAATAAAATTAGATCAATTTAGACAATTGAGTTCTTATTTTAATTTAAAATAAATTGTAATATAGAATTAAATTTAGTTTTTACTGAATGACTTAATAAATAATGTTTGTATATTTTTCAAAAAAATCTTAAAAAATATCATAATAGTTTAGTGTGTGTTTGTTGAGGTAATAAACTTTTTTTTAAAAGGTACATTATTGAATCAAAAAGTTTTGCAAGTTAGGGAATTGATGTTATTGACAACCTAGTGTTATTGACACTTTTTCCTATGTAGTGACACGTTTGATATTAAAATTGATGTCATTGACAACCTCTGGATAGCCTAATTCTTTTAACCCTTTGATATTAAAATTCCTATTACTCATTGGACAATGAAATCTCCTTGACCTTGGACAAAAGCTTTAACATTTAGGCCATTAAAATCCTAATGTTCATTGGACAATAAAGCTAACTCTAAGGTCTATAAAAGACCTAAGCATGTTTGATGTTTAGGCCATTTTTTCATATTTCTCCCACCATTCTTCTCTTATTTTTGTCCTTCATTGCTGGACGAAGATTGAAGTTTCTTCCTTAAAGAATTCCTTGTCAAGATCATCACCTAAGGTAAGAGAATCTTACCTTTGCTTGTTTTTTATGTTTTGAATATGTTGAGTGTATTGGACCAAAGATATTAAAAGCATCCACATTAAAACCCTTGTATGTTTTGATGATATGAAAAATTATAGATTAAGAGTGATGATTGATTCTTTTGTTAAGTTCACAGAATTTCACGAAGTACTCAAGTCATCATAAAACATAAACAAGTGTTACATATGCTTGGAAAGAGTTGAAACATATATCTTATGGAAACCATCCAAAATGAACATAACAAAAATTTTAAAAGAAAAAAGCTTCTAAAAGCTTCTATAGAATGAACTTTGTTTCTCTCTAATAAACGTTTTACACAAACTCACACTTATATTCTTATATTTCTTATTGTCTATCTCAAATATGCATTGCCTATATAGTAACATTATCTTCAATATCAATGTATATTGCTTTTTTTTTTATTTTAGTAACAAGTTTTAGACCCTGAAAAGCAAGATAACTCTGAGAATGTTGTGTTGTGCTCAAAAGTTTGCAAAAGGTGACAAACCAATAGAAATAATTTTCATGCACATTCCTTGCTCTTTTTCGTTAAGGAAAGGTCCAAAGACAATCTTTGTTGCACCTTTTATCTCTCATCTTAAGAAGGCAAGAAGTAAGAAGTACTAGTGTCCTTTCTGCAGAACATGTTCTTGGGCATTGATTGTCAAGGTATGCTATCCTTGAAGATTCACAACAGTCACTCTCTCAACATTTTATATATTTCACCCTCTCGGAAGATAAATGACAAGAAGGAATACAAGATAATGAAGTTTGAGAAAAAAAAAATAGATAACGAGAAAAGCTTACAATATGTGCTCATACTTTTTAAACGTTTTCTCTATTTTTCATAAAAAGCTTTGTTAAGCATTATTTTCAAGCTTTGATATTTAATTATATATTTTTTGTCTTTACAAAGTTGAAGCTTTGTTTTTAAATGCTTTATACTTACTACGCGAGTTATCTTTATAAAACTCTCTTTACACCTATGTGAGAGCCTAAAAAGAGTTAATGTTAAAGAATATTTTGTGTGCTTGTAATCTAGGTTGTAGATTATGTTGGAACATAAGTATATGCATCCAAAATAACTCAAGAGTTTTGATAATAACAAACATTATGATTAAAGAATCACAAATTAATGTCTAATAATAAAGAACGAAAGCAATGTTCTAAATAGGAAGTATCTCATTATAAGCGTAAAGATTAGTTTAAAGTGCTTATTTTATTCCGTGACACTTATCATATATCCATGAGCTTATAATCATTACACAATATTTATATTTTCCATTGTACCTAATACAGCTTGTTGAGACATGTTCATTTTCAAAAGGAAGCTCTGATCATGACTCCACTTAGAAGGAACCAAAAAGAACTTTCATCTCTCATCAGAAGAAGACAACACGTCAAGAACAGAGAAAAACAACTTTCTCTGACACAACTTTTCTCTATCTTCAAAAAAGAGGAGTCTTTGCAAAAATACAACAAAAAGTGAATTTTTGGCATTTAATGTCGAGTTACTCATTTTTGCTGCCTAGTACTACTACTCACTATACTAGAGTTTAGGGTTTAAATCTTGTTATATTAATTGTGATAAATCTTATTGTATTAATTTTATATACCTTCCTACCAATTTTCAGCTCAATCGAAGACATTAACTTTTTTCCCTTAATTTTGTCGATTTTCGTGCTTTAGGTTTTTTAAGTCATTGTTTCTATTATTACTTTTTTGCCTTAATTCTGTCGATTTTTGTGTTTTTTTTTTTAAGGATTTTGTTTCTTTTATTACTAAGCAAATTAAAATTACAATAAATGTGTTCATTTATTTCCCAATATGTATGATTTTTTTACTATCAACTGGTCAAGTTTAAGTCAATTCCGAGTTACTTACTTTTCCTACCTAGTACTACTACTCACTATACTAGGGTTTAGGGTTTAGATTCTATTGTATTAATTATGATAAATCTTGTTGTATTAATTTTATTTACCTTACTAAAAATATTTAACTTAATCGAATACACTAACTTGTTTACCTTAATTTTTTTGATTTTTGACTTTCTTTTTTGTTTTTTTGGATTTTGTTTCTTTTATTACTAAGTGAACTAAAATTACGATAAATGTATTCATTTATGCCCCAAAATGTATAATTTTTTTATTATCAACTAGTCAAATTTAAGCCAATTTCGAGTTACTCAATTTTCCTGCCTAGCCCTACTACTCACTTTACTAAGGTTTAGTGTTTAGATCTTGTCGAATTAATTGTGAAAAGTCTTGTTGTATTAATTTTATTTATCTTCCTTCCAATTTTCAACTTAATCGGATACATTAACTTTTTTGCTTAAGTTTTGCCGATTTTTGTGTATTTTTCTTTTTCTAGGGTTTGGTTTTTTTTATTACTAAGCGCACTAAAATTACGATAAATGTGTTAATTTATGCCTGTAAAATGTATCAATATTTTATTATCAACTCGTCAAGTTTAAGCCAATTCCTAGTTACTCACTTTTCCTGCCTAGTACAATTACTCACTATACTAAGGTTTATAGTTTAGATCCTGTTGTAATAATTGCGATAAATCTTTTTGCATTAATTTTATTTACCTTGCTACCAATTTTGAACTCAATTGGAGACAATGACTTTTTCACCTTAAATTTATTGATTTTCGTTTGTTTTTTTTTGTTTTGTTTTTTATGGTTTTATTTCTTTTATTTCTAAGCAAACTAAAATTGCAATAAATATGTTTACTCATGCCCCAAAATGTATGAATTTTTTATTATCAACTTGTCAAGTTTCAGCCAATTTCGAGTTACTCACTTTTTGTGTTTAGTTGTACTACTTACTGTACTAAGGTTTAGGATTTAGATCCTATTGTATTAATTGTGATAAATCTTGTTGTATTAATTTTATTTACCTTTCTCCCAATTTTCAGCTCAATCGATGACACTGACTTTTTTGCCTTAATGTTGCCGTTTTTCGTGTTTTTTTAGGATTTTGTTTCTTCACTTACTAAGCGAACTAAAATTGTGATAAATATGTTAATTTATGCCCCTAAAATATATGAATTTTTACTATCAACTAGTCAAGTTTACACCAATTCTGAGTTACTCACTTTTCCTGCCTAATACTACTACTCACTATACTAGCGTTGAGGGTTTTGATCCTATTGTATTAATTGCAATAAACCTTGTTGTATGAATTTTATTTACCTACTTACCAATTTTCAGCTCAGTCAGACATACTAACTTTTTTGCCTTAATTTTGTTGATTCTCATGTTATTTTTTTATTTTTAGGTTTTTTTTTTTACTACTAAGCAAACTAGAATTGCAATAAATGTGTTCATATATGCCCCAAAATATATGAATTTTTAAGTTTGAGTCAATTCCGAGTTACTCACTTTTCATGTCTAGTACTCTTACTCACTATACTAGGGTTTAGGGTTTAGATTTTGTTATATTAATTACAATAAATCTTGTTGTATCAATTACGATAAAATCTTGTTGTATTAATTTTATTTACCTTCCTACCAATTTTCAGTTCAATCGGAGACACTGACTTTTTTGCATTAATTTTGCCGATTTTAGTGTTTTTTTTAGTGTTTTCTTTCTTTTGTTACTAAGCGAACTAAAATTACAATAAATTTATTCATTTATGCCCCCAAAATGTATGAGTTTTTTTACTATCAACTAGTCAAGTTTAAGTTAATTCTGAGTTACTCATTTTTCCTACCTAATAGTACTACTCACTATACTATGGTTTAAGTTCTAAATCTTGTTGTATTAATTGCGATAAATTTTGTTGTATTAATTTTATTTAGCTTCCTACCAATTTTCATATCAATCTCAAACATTGACTTTTTTTCCTTAATTATGCCGATTTTCTTGTTTTTTTTAGGGTTTTGTTTCTTTTTATTACTAAGCAAACTAAACTTGCAATAAATGCGTTCATTTATGCCCCAAAATGTATGAATTTTACTATCAACTAGTCAAGTTTAAGTCAATTTCAAGTTACTTACTTTCTTGCCTAGTACTACTACTCACTTTCCTAGGATTTAAGGTCTAGATCGTGTTGTTGTAATTGTGATAATCTTGTTGTATTAATTGTGATAATCTTGTTGTATTAATTTTATTTACCTTCCTACCAATTTTCAGCTAAATCTCAAACATTGACTTTTTTTCCTTAGTTATGCCAAATTGTGTTTTTTTTTTTTATGGATTTGATTCTTATATTATTAAGTGAACTAAATTTGTGATAAATATGTTCATTTATGCCCCAAAATGTATGAATTTTTTTACCATCAACTGGTCAAGTTTAAGTCAATTCTGAGTTACTCACTTTTCCTTCCTAGTACTGCTACTTACTATACTAGGGTTTAGAGTTTAGATCTTGTTGTATTAATTGCAATAAATCTTGTTGTATTAATTTTATTTACCTTTCTATCAATTTTCAGCTCAATCTAAGACACGGACTTTTTTACCTTATTTTTGCCAATTTCCATGTTTTTTTGTTCTTTTAGGGTTTTGTTTTTTTTATTACTAAGTCATCTAAAATTGTAATTAATGTGTTCTATGCCCAAAAATGAATGAATTTTTTACTATCAAATGGTCAAGTTTAAGCCAATTCCATGTGATTCACTTTTCCTACCTACTACTACTCACTGATTTAGGGTTTAGGGTTTAGATCCTATTGTATTAATTGCAATAATTCTTGTCTTAATTTTTTTTACCTTCCTACCACTTTTCCACTCAATCGAAGACACAGACTTTTATGTTTTAATTTTTCCTTATGTTTTTTGATATTTTAGGATTTTTTTTCTTTTATTACTAAGAGAACAAAAATTGCAATCAATGTGTTCATGTATGGCCCATATTGTAAGAATTTTTTACAATCAACTCATAAAGAGTAAGCCAATTCTGAGATACTCACTTTTCCTTTTTAGTACTACTACTCACTATACTATGGTTTAAGGTTTACATATTGTTGTATTAATTGCGATAAATCTTATTGTATTAATTTTATTTAACTTACTTCATACCAATTTTATTTAACTTACTTCATATTAATTGTCAATTTTCGTGTTTTTTTTGTTAGTTTTACAGTTTTGTTTCTTTTATTCCTAAGTGAACTAAAATTGCAATAAATGTGTTCATTTATGCCCTAAAATGTACGAATTTTTTACTATCAACTCGTCAAGTTTAAGCCAATTCCGAGTTACTCAGTTTTCCTGCCTAGTACTAATATTCACTATAGTTGGGTTTAGGGTTTAGATCCTATTGTATTAATTGCAATAAATTTGTACTAATTTTATGTATATTCCTACCAATTTTCTGCTCAATTGGAGACACTCACTTTTCTACCTTAATTTTGCTGATTTTCATGTTTTTTTAGGGTTTCCTTTCTTTTATTACTAAGAGAACTAAAATTGCGATGTATGTGTTCATATATACCCAAAAATGAATTTTTTTTACTACCAACTCATGATGAAGTTTAAGCAAACTTTGAGTTATCACCTTTCCTAGCTAGTAGTACTACTCACTATTTTAAGGTTTATGGTTTAGGGTTTAGATCGTGTTGTATTAATTGTGATAATTCTTGTTGTATTAATTTTATTTACCTTCCTATTAATTTTATTTACCTTCCTACTAATTTTCAACTCAGTCAGAGACACCAACTTTTTTGTCTTATTTTTTTTCTATTGTCGTGTTTTTTTTGTTTTTTTAGGATTTTGTTTTTTTATTACTAAGCAAACTAAAATTGCGATAAATGTGTTCATTTATGCCCCAATATGAATTTTTTACTATCAACTCATCAAGTTTAAGCCAATTCCGAGTTACTCACTTTTCCTGCCTAGTACTACTACTCACTATACTAGGGTTTAGGGTTTAAATCATGTTGTATTAATTGTGATAAACTTGTTGTACTAATTTTATTTACCTTCCTACCAATTTCTGTTCAATCAGAGACACTCACTTTTCTGTCCTAATTTTGTCAATTTTCGTTTTTTTTTTTTTTTTTAGGGTTTTGTTTCTTTTATTACTAAGTGAACTAAAAATTGCAATATGTGTGTTCATTTATGCCCAAAAATGAATGAATTTTTACTACCAACTAGTGAAGTTAAAGCAAATTTTGAGTTATTCACTTTCCTACCTAGTAGCACTACTTATTATTTTAGGGTTTAGGGTTTAGATCTTGTTGTATTAATTGCAATAATTCTTGTTGTGTTAATTTTATTTACTTCCCACCAATTTTCAGCTCACCGGAGACACTCACTGTTTTGCCTTAATTTTTTCGATTGTCATGTTTTTTTTTTTTGATTTTTTAGGGTTTTGTTTCTTTTATTACTAAGCAAACTAAAATTGCATTAAATGTGTTCATTTATGTCCAAAATGTATGATTTTTTTACTATCAACATATCAAGCTTAAGTCAGTTCCAGTTACTCATTTTTCTTGCCTAATAATACTACTACTCACTATTTTATAGTTTACAGTATAGCTCCTGTTGTATTAATTTTGATAAATTATGTTGTATTAATTTTATTTACCTTCCTACCAATTTTCAGCTCAATTGGAGTCACTAACTTTTTAGCCTTAAATTTGTCAATTTTTGTATTTTCTTTTTGTTTTATTAGGGTATTGTTTCTTTTATTACTAAGCAAACTAAAATGACGATAAATGTGTTCGTTTATTAACAAGAAAAATATCACTATCCACATGACCATCTAAGATGTGTAAATCAAGCTCTTTGTTATGAATTAAAGAAGCTAAATAATATGTGAGATATTTTGACTTCTACTATGGATGACAAATATTAACACATTTAATAATAAACTTAACAGCAATTTTTGAATCACATTCTACTCAAATATGTTTAATTCTTGGATGACAACTATTATTTTGAAGAATAAAAATATATATGTAATATAAAAAAATAAAATTACAATTGTTAAATAATTAATAAATAAATTTATAATAACAAAAATAATAAAATATACAATTATAAAAATCCATTATATTAATTTATAAATATTTTTTCAAATATATTAATTAATTAGAGGAATTAACTTTTCCATTCGATTACTTTAATTACGATTGGTTTGAATATTAGCGAACACTCATAATTTTTATATTAACAATAATTAAAAAGAAAGTTATTGTGTCTAAATAATTAATAAATTGCCAATCTTCCTTCTGCTACATTATTTTAGTGTTTTTCTTATCTTTCTTTTTATTAGTTGTTATTTTTCTGGACACTCAAGCTTTGAGGCAACTCTGGCAGCAAGCTTTATCCACGTCCGTGTCTCCATGCCTCTTTTATTTATTTATTTTTCCTCCATAAATCAATTAAATGACAAACTTTGATGGTCAAGGAACAGATTTAATATATTATGAAAATTTAACACTTAATATGTTAAATTATATTTGTTGTTTTTTAATATTGTGAATAACATACAAAACTAGACATATTAAAAACACATATTTTTAAATTTTATATCACTTTTCAATTTTTATTTTAATCTCATTTAAAATGTTATTTATATTTTATTTTAATTACATTTCCGTCTTATTTTTAATTTATTTTGTTTGAATTGTAGTGTCAAATATAAATACAAAAACACGAATTAATGAAAACTGAAAATAAAAATAATATTTATAATAATGTTTTCATTTCATTTTCACTTTTATTTAGTTTTAAATTTTTTAATTGACAAATAATTACGAATTTAAATTTTATCTCATTTTTATACATTTTGTTTGATGAAGCTATACTAAAAAGTGGTTACAATTCTTGTTTTGTACTTTTGAAAAAATAAAACAAGCTATATGTTTTCTAATTAAAAAATTTCTAGGCTTAAATGTATTTTTTGACATTAATTTCTTACATTTTTATAAACTTTGTCACTCAATTATTATTGTCATCCAACTTACAACATATATTGTATATTTTGTCCCACCATTAAATGTCCATCTAATATAAATAATTTACTAGTTCATGACAATATCAAATGACATGTGATTTAATTGTATTTTTTTCTTAGATTAAAATATATTTTTTATCACTCATCATTTACAATTTTAGAAATTTTGTGCCCACTATGATGAATCGCATTAACAAACTTTTTAGATTTGATGGAAAATTTTGATAAAGATAAAATTCGAAAAATGATTTTTTTTAATTTTCTTTTTAATATTTTTTGTTTGATTTAGACTATCTAAAAATTTGTTGTATTTCTAATTAAATCTTTTTTTCTTAAATGTCCTATGAAAAAAAAAGAAGCTATGTCCTTCCATCACTCAGAAAGTCCTATATAATTTAAGTGATACAATAAAAGTCTTTTTTATTCTTCTATTAACTGATTTATATATAGGATTCCATTCAACCCACGGTTAGGAACTAATAATTGGTTTCGTCTATAAAAATTTTGGATTTATTTAAAATGATCAAATTATATCTGGTCTTGTTTCTACTTTTCCAATATTTTAGATACAAGTTTAAAATATTTAATTTTCTGTTATTTAAATCGCGTATCTTCATCACTTGTAGTGATTTATCATTCATTGTTCCAAGTTATTTTTCTTAATTTAAAAAATCTTTTTTTCGAATAAAAAAAATCCATTTACATTTCTATTATTTCTATAAGATGGGATAAATTTTATAAAAATAATAGAGGGCACAACCAATAATAAAAAAAAAATTCAATATATAAAGAAACACTCACTAATAAACGCGTACCAAATGGGACACAACCTACTAAAAAGCATTGGTAACTAAAAAGCATCAGTGAAAATAAGTTTTTCCAAATCTCCAAGTACAATATGAAAAATACAAACAAAAGAAGATCAAATTCGAAGGTCTGTGATATATCTGATAGAATCAAATTACCTGCTAAGACCAGGATATAGACATGCCATGTATGCAAATACATCAACACTAGCAGTCAAAAACCATAAATTGATAAAACTACATCCTTTGACATACATCTCTTGGTTGAGATATTAAAATATTAAGTACTGCAAAACTAAAAAAGCTTAATAGAAACCAGCAGTCCCTAATGCATTATTACCTTCCTATGACTCTCTGAAAACATGAAGATCAAGTGTTGTATCTTCTCTATTGACGAGCTCAAAGATACAAACATCTCCTTCTTGCAGTTTATTTTGTGTTGAAAATAAGGGCCAACCAGCAGAGAGTGTGCCTGAAGTATCGGATTCATTAAGTACAAACGTTACAGGCCACGATCTCTTTCTAAACTGTATTATCATCACATTCCGGTTCATGTTCATAAAATACTTTCTCACAAACATACACGGCACACGCTGCATCAACTCATACATAAATATGTCCATCACCGTTAGAACAAAATCAAACAATTCATGAAACAACAATAAAAAATTCCACAACTTGTAACATATTTAGGTGCTAACTAAACCTTACCGGACATCTGGTTGTTTTTGACTGCAATTTTAAAGTGGCCATGAAGAAGGGATTTTCTGATGTGAATTTGCTAGCTTCTTTATGAGCTCTCTTTGCCTTGAAGTAGCTTTCCAACCCTGAAGATATTTCACTTGAACTCCCACCTCTCCTGTTAGTTGAAGGATTCACTATGCTGCATTTTGAAATATCTGTATTTGCATTCTCACTTAATTCAGTTTTAGCTTTTCATAGAGAATAATAAAAGCTATCTAGAATGTAAGATACAAATTACATAAAAATCTAGAAATAGATTTACATTCAACATCAAGGATTCTCTTGAAAAATTAACTAAGATTTGATTCATTTAGTGAAGAGATACAAGTAGTGATAGAAAAATTAATGGTTAATTAAGATTGTGATTAAATGCATACATATGTGTAACAAAATTATGTCATTGTTTAAATTTCATGTGATGATTTTTCATTTAATAGCTATATACTCTTCACTTTGTTCTCAAAAGTGAATCGCTCTTGAAGAGTTAAGTCTAATTAACTGCATCTCCTTGAACTGATTCTAAATCCTCATTTTGTAGATAAAATGAAATAATGGATACCTTGTGAAATGGGACTACTTGGTTTCTCTACACCTTGAAAAATGGAAACTTGGAAAGCAGGACATTGGATCTTCTGGATCAACTTAAAAACACAAATATCCCCCACATTCAAATTATTTTCTGATGCAAATTTCAGCCATCCTCCAGTAATTCTAGCAGCAGAAAGAGTAACAGGCCAACTTCTCCCATCCAAGACCTCAAGGAGGAATACTGCATGTTTTTTCTTCAAATATTGTTCTGAAAACTGCGGTGGTATTTCCTAGGATTTGTTTTTTACAATGTACAAATATAAGCACTAAGAGTTATATTCCTGTTGCAACATCCTTATAAAAGAAGTTAACTCATGACAATGCATATATTTAATCAAATGCTCACCAGGTAATCTCCATTAATAAAGGATGGCTTCATGACAAGCATGAAAGAGGGATGTTCAGATCTGAAAGTTGTGGCTTTGCTTAAAGTGGTAGAAGTTAATTGCTCCACTTTTGGGGATTTAGCGTGAAAAATGTCTTTACCCTTATCTTCTGAAAAATAGAACATGATATAAGTTATGAAATATTAGTTTCCAAAAGTTAATTGGATCTACAGAATGATCTGATCATGACATACATACCATCTAATTTTTGCTTCATAAATTTTGCCTCTTGAGAGGTAGTCCTTCTAGTTTGGTCATGCTGATGCAAGTTTACCCCATTGGGGCTTCTTTCGACACTTGTAGTTACACTATTTTTCATTTTCTTACAAGGTTGAAGAGATGACACTCTGCATTTCATTCTAGTCTTTGGGCATGAAAATTGCTCATCCAAAACTTCAACAGAATCATCACTGATCTGCACTAGGTTGTCCTTTCCATCATGAGTACCATGGGAAGGATAGTCTACTTCAACACTACTATTGTCAAATATGTGCACAACAAAATGAGAAGTTCCCTCATATTCAAAGAACAGCAAGTGCCCATGATCTAGAGAATAATGTGTGGCAAAATCTTTCCAACCCCTTTGAAACCAAATCTCACCATCATGCTTGGTCCAATATATTTTCCATTCAGCACCATCTGGAAGCTTGAGAAACACCGGATTTGACATTCCATCTCCGTATTGTCTACTGAAATTTTTTGGAAGCTTCTGCAAAGATTCTGTTGTTAGCATGGATAATGAAATTCACAAGTATAACAGAGAAACATAAACCCCAAATATCAATTCAATAACATCACATTAACTAGTAACTGTAATCAAAATGATGGATATAAAATAGGTAACTGTCGCATCATAAACTAATTTTTCAAGTTAAATTATACTTAAGTTGCACCGACGGTATTTTAAGTTTATCAGACCACAAGATATTGGGCCATTGTCAGAGTCGGAGACATGCAAACTGATGTTTTACTCCGGACATGAAGAGATGTATTGAAGATCCAGGGTCGACGAGCAGTAGAATTAATGAGCAAAATAGTATAGTATTTGATAGTGCTAAACATGAACAATATCAAGTTCACTCAAACAAGTATAAAATAAGTAATTATGCTTACAAGTTTTTCATCTGCATGACTTGTTCTAAGGATAATCTTGAAGAAATGGATTGCAGTGGGCAAGGAATGATTATTGCTTAAAGATGTCATGGATGTTGAGATGAGGTATGACTCTAAATGAGATTTCTGACTCAACAATAACAACTAAGGAAAAAAAGGTAACTGCTTGGGATATAAAATGTCGTGTGTAGGTTACTTAGAAAATGAAATGGCCGAGACAAAAGTGAAGAGAAGACCATCGAATTTTGTTCTTCACATTTAAAAGCGTAGTCAGAGTCATAACATCTTAAGAATCACGTTAGCTAGCTCATTGGAAAAATGGGAAGACTGATTTTAAACAATATAACGTTTTTTTGTTATATTTTATATTTTTATATAATAAATATTTTTTAATAAAATCTTACTATTTTCAAATGCTTAAAGTCAATTCTATAATAATCTTGATAATAAAAATAAAATTATTTAACTAAACTAATAAGGTTCAATTTATTCTCAAGATAATTTTTTTTTAAATTACTAATATTATTAAATTAGATTTTTTTAAAAGACTTAATTTGTCATATATTGATTAAAAAAACATTTCTATCAATTTAACTCATTATAAGAATAATTATACTAATATTTCAAATAGACTAATTTAATATTATAATATTTTTAAAAAAAATTAAATTTCAACACTCGTTAAGGCCAATAAATTTCTTGCAGATTGTGACGGTTAGGAAATGAATTTTCACAAAATTATTTATTACTTATATACCATCTTAAAAACAACTTCATCTTACAGCAAGTTGTAAGTCAACTGTATACATTAATTAGGAAAAAAACAAAAAAAATTAAATGTTAAAAACAAAAAATAATAAGAAACAAAAATTTAAAAACTATAATTGGTATAAATTTTGATTAAGAAATAAAAGTAAAAATTTCAAAAAATTTAAGAATAAAAACATATTAAATTCTTTTAAATACGAGGCAAGCAGCAGATTTAGTGCCTACAATCTGGGACATTTTAAAATCATTATCAACGTTTCTGTGAAAGAAACAAGTAAATTTTATAAAAATCCTAGTGGGACTAATGGAAAAGTTAAAATCAAAAGAAAGTTAGCAGGATATTAACATGAAAAGTCCTACGACGTGGGACTAACGAAACAGAAGCTTAAAAGAATAGAATGTTAACATGCCTAGGGTATAAGTGGGTTATGATCCATTCGTGAACCAATCATCTCAATTCAATTATATTTTAGTAAGGTGAATTGAGATATTAAATTTGTTTGAGTTATTTTATTTTATTTAATTATAATTGGGTTAGGGGTAGATTTAATGAGTTTATAACTCAATTAAACTTGATATACATATAATATTAATAATAAAATAATTATTATTATAATTCTATTAGTATGTGATTATTATTATAATTCTATTAATATGTGATTATGTATACGGATAATTAATCTCTTTTTGATAATAATTGGTTCAATTGATAAGAATGGAATTCATTTTTTTTTACATCAAACTCAACTCATCTAATTTTTTTTCTACCATAAAAATAATAATAACAATTGACACACAAACAAAATAATATTAGTTAGAAACATTAAGAAGACCCTAGAAGATATTGGACGTCACTCACTAAAATTAAGAATTTGTTTTATCCCTCCTAAAAAGTATATCAAAAAATGAAATACCTAATTATATTAAAAATAATTAGGTACTTCACTTTTTATGATTTTTCATCGAATGTCACATATATCATCTATTAGAGACATTCATGTTTGAGATATATGAGTAGCAAAGCTCTCTATGGGTATTAACTAAGTTGTATATGTAAGACTCGAACAAGATATCATTAGTTAAGTTAGAACAATTTCAATCAATTCATATACTCAATGGATAATATCAATTTAAATGATATGTTGTTAAATAAATTAAAATTAAAATTATTCAAATTATATATAAGTTCACAAAATTACTAACAAATAACAATAAAAAAATGTCAAAAATGTCAAAATGATTAAGTTATTAGTGTTAGTATTAATGATATTTTAACAAGAGTTTAATTTTCATAATTTTTTTATAAAAAGTTTACAATTAGTTAATTAGAAATTGTCCTAAGTATAATTTTGAAAATAATTATTATAAAATTAATAAACATATCATAGATATAAATTTATGATTAAAAGATAATATAAAAAAATTTACTCAACTTTCGTAACAGATTCTTTTTTAATTGTATAGTATCAAAATATTTTTTTCATAATTGTATGGTACCAAAGTATTTTAGTATCTTTAGATTAATAAATAAATAAATATAACAATATATTTCTATATTAGTTGAGAAAATACTAATTTTTTTTTTTTTTAATTCATGTTTTAAACTTTTCTCCTTCGTTGCGGTTTCAGGTGAATAAGGAAGAAAAATGATTTTTGAATGCCATTTGAATGTGATATATCAATAAAGATAAATAAAAATAAAAAATATTTATAATTTATAAGTATTCAAATATCATAACTCATTAAAAAAATTTATTCTATAACTTAATATTGTAACCACTAATAATATGCACACATAATTTGGTTTGATTCATAGGAAAAAAAACATCTACAACATAATGTCACTTTTCTTTCTACTACAATTTATACCACCAGAAAATATATAATTTAGTTTCTAAAAGTGATAGTTTGTATATTTTTTTATAAAGTATTAGTTATGCAAATTAGTCTTCGAACATTAACGAGCTATTTTTAGAAAATTTTCTTAATTAACATCTTATTTCATAAGTATTTAAAATTTAATAAATTTATTTATTTGTATATACAAATTAATAAACATTTATATAATTTAAAATGTTTTGATGCATTATTATATAAGTAATTATAAGATATTATTTAATTTATTTTAGAAACTATAACTAAAAATAAATTAAAAATTCAAATTAACTAAATAATTAAAGATACATTAGTTGATTTCTATAGTTTTCATGTAAAAGAATTTAATGAGACAAATTTCACATCCTGAATAATAAAAAAGATAGTTCAAAATTATGTTTCAAAATTGAAATTTTGTTTTCTTATGGACAACATTAACTCAAATTTGATA
Source organism: Mucuna pruriens (assembly GCA_025330945.1). Classification (NCBI taxonomy): domain Eukaryota; kingdom Viridiplantae; phylum Streptophyta; class Magnoliopsida; order Fabales; family Fabaceae; genus Mucuna; species Mucuna pruriens. The sequence continues at coordinate 1,543,988 of JAENHJ010000086.1, read as the reverse complement.
GTTAAATAACAAAAATATTTTTTTAAAAAGATAAAGATTAAAATTTTTTTTTACCATAAGATAAAGAATAAAAGTTATAACTTAACGATAAATATTTAAAATAATCAAAATACAACTAAAATATAAATTTAGGTTTTAAAATTAAAATTACACATATTTTAAAATTCATTATATAAGATTAAAAAAATTCACCATTCACATGTATGATATAAATAAATATAAATATATAAAATAATAAATCATTGTAAAAATTACACTACATATTAGTGTAGAGATAAATATAAAAAAAATTACTAGCAACATATAAAAATATAAATTTATTTAATTAAATTATATCTTATAGTGAAAAAGAAAATATATAAAAAAATAATAACAATGAATAATTATAATATATTTTAGGTAAAAGTTAATAATTTTATTAATTTAAATGAACAAATAAAAAATAAAATATTTAATTAAAAAATAACCAATAATTAAATAAAATACACACTTTATATATTTAGTCCCGTAAAAATTTAAAGGTAAATTTTTGTTTTATAAGCTTTCCATGAGTTGATCTTATTCATTATATTGAACAGCTTATAAAAATAAAATAAAAACATCTTATAAACAAGTCATGAAATTTCCATTAAAAAAATAAATTACAAAAGACTTTCATAAGTTTTGTAAGATATACTTAAGATACATCCCCAACATATTCAAACACTTACACTTCCCTATCATGGACATGTATCTAAACACACATCTCTTGTATATGTCACGCTAAACACAGATCGTATCAACCTAACTAACTTCTTCATTTTCCTATCCTTACTTACTTGATAGTTGGAGGATTTGTGGGTATCCCATGACCCTAAAATTCATCAACTCTTGCTGTTAACCACCACAATAATTGTGCTCTCAAACATCCTTACCACTTTTCCAAAACAAGACCAAATTTTCAATTACCATTTTTTACTAAAAAATTGTATATATAATTGGTAAAAAAACAAAATTGAATTACTTAATGACATTTATATAAAATTTATTTACTAATAAAAATATATTAAAATTATATTATTAACACTAGTGTTGTATTTTGTAAATATTACTCTTTTTTTAATCCTTTGTAAATATTTTTTATTTAATCAATTAAATCTAACACACTTGTACTAATCCAAACTAATTTAACAATGAGGGGTTGAGTAGTATGAGTAATGAGTAATTAAAACAAAGCAGAAGTACATAAGAAAAGATAGAGATAGGGTCATAGGAGAAAGCAGGCAATGGGAATTGGGAACAAGGTAGCCCTAGTTATACTCGCTAGCACAACGTAGGAGGTGGCGTGCACTGTACAGAGATCCTCGTATTTTGTTCTCCACATTTAAAAGAATGAAATACTTTCAAGACAAAAAATAATAATAAAATAAGACCATCGTATTTTGTTCTCCACATTAAAAGCGTAGTCAAAGTCATAACAATTAAAAAAAAAAAGTTAGTTCATTGGGCAAGAGGAAGGCTGATTTTAAATAATTCAGTTTTTGATATATTTTTACCTAACAATTTTTTTTAATAAAATCTTACTATTTTCAAATTCTTAAAATCAATTCTAAAATAATCTTGATAATAAAATTAAAATTATAAAATTAAACTAATAAAGGTTCAATTTATCCCAAGACATTTTTTTAATTACTAATATTATTGACTTAGATTTTTTTAAAAGACTTTAAGGTTTAATTATTATATTGATTTTTTGAAAACATTTTTTATCACTTTTACTTGTTAATAAATAAATAAGTGAATCACCAATTTAGTAATTTAAATTGTAATAATTAATTAAATTGGTCTTTAAAATTAATAATATGATAAAATAGTCTTTTAAATGGTACGTTATCAATCAATTTAGTCATTAAAATTATAATAAATAGACAAATTAGTATTTGAAATCAATTTAGTCAATGAAATTATACTAGCTAGTTAATTGGTCCCTAAAATTAAAAAGAGTTAATTGTAATTTTTATATTTTAACTTTTAAATTTCTCAAATTTTGTCCTTGAAATTTTTCTCTACACATTTTAATCATAAACTTATATAAATTTATCAAGCTTATGTCTTATTTTTAAATTTTCACAACCACCAAAGTCATCATTTATTAAATATTTTTATTTAATTATACAAATTTATTTATTCAATTATATAAAATTATTTATTAATTATAAATTATTTATTAATTATAAATTATTTATTAATTATAAATTATTTATTAATTATAAATTATTTATTAATTATAAATTATTTATTAATTATAAATTATTTATACATCTTTCACCCATTTTATTTGCAGAATAACTATTGAAAATAAAAATTTTTAATAAATAAATTTATAAAATATAATATAATTTAACTAATAATTTATTTTATGTAATTTAATAAATAAGTCTATATAATTTATAAATTTATATAACTAAAATAAAATATTTAAGAAATAAATTTGTCATCTCAAAAAATATATATTCGAGGAAGATAAAGTAAAACTAATAAATCCAATAATTATATATATAATATATTTTTTATAACTAAACAAGTAAAATGCATAAAAAAAATTATATTGAGAGGAATACTATTGTCCAGGAAATTCACGGTCTTAGACGAAAATTAGTTACTATTATCGATAATGAATATTTCGTAACTATTTTATGAATACTAAAAAAGTATATGAAAAAAATTATGGTAAAATTTGTAAAATTTTAAAATTAAAAGATAAAAAGTGTAATTAAGTGTTTTTTTTTATGTTGAAGACTTATTTGATTGAAAATTACAAATTTAATGACTAATTGATTGAGAATTTATTATTTCAAAGAGTATTTTATTATTTTATTTATTTAAAGAATAAATTTAATATTTTTTATAACTTAAGGAATTAAATTGATTGATAATGTTCAATTTCAATTACTAATTTACTATTTTATTAATTTTAAAGATTAACTTGATTAATTATTATAATTTTAGATACTAAATTAGTAATTCACTCGTAAATAAAATGATATTTAAAGTTTTAATAGACTAATTTAATATTAAAATATCTTTAAAAAAGATCAATTTTCAAATTTTCAAAGAATTAATATAGTGATCAAAATTTTTAAAATATATAACATAATATATATTTAACAGATTGAATTAAGAATTTTCTTTATAAAATATAGTTTTCATTAATTTATTACTTTTTGTGTTAAAATTTAAATTTCATTACATTCTTGACAGAAGTTTGAGAAACCACAAATAGTCAAAACAAGATATTGTACACCGAAGAAAAAAAGACTTTGATTAAAATTTTACTAACACATTTTTTAAATATAAGCATTTTTGCATTTATATTTGGTAACATATCTTTAGTAAAAGAATGTTTTATGTTAAAAATATTTCTATAAAACTGTTGAATTTTATCATTGTTAATCGAAGAGAACCATCCATTTAAATCAAACAAATCACTCATGTATTTGCTACAAGTCACCTTAGCTGAGTTAAAAAATTGGTTTTAATTTAAAGGATGTTGTTCACTTTCTTATATTACTTATTACCTACGTGGAACTTGGAACTTTCATATGTTTGCGGTGCAGAAATTTTAAATAAGCGGCAACACTGCAGCCTCTTTAGTGCCTACAATGTGGGACTAGCATTTCAAAATCATTCTCAATATTTCTACGAAAGACACTAATATTTTATTATTAAATCCTATAAGAATTAGGGGAAGTTAAAAACAATATAAAGTTAGCACGATATTAACATTAAACATTAAGTAAATTTATATATAAGTATTTATAGGAAATAAAAATATAAAAAAAATAAACTAAAATTAGTTTAACTTATATAGAAGTTTTTCATATTAGTTTTTCTAAAAATTAATTTTAATATTTAAATAATCTAATTTTAATTTATAGATAAGTTTATTTCATTTTTTTCTTATTTTTTTTTTCTTACAAGTAATTAGCATAACACTTATTTTTTTTCTTTATCTTCTATGATTAATAAATTGAATAAAAATAATTACAAGAAATAATTAAATTTAATTTCATAAAAATTTAAATAATAAATATGTGAATTTTTTTTTGAAATAATTTTTAATAATTTTACTAAAATTAAGACTATGTTGTACAATAACAATATAGGAATACATTATAAAAGTGAGTAAACAGTAAAAAAATATTTAATTATAATTAGTCTCTATTAATTATAATTAAATCTATATATAAATTTTTTATTTTATTCTATTATAGCTAATTAAAATATTAACACTTTAATACAGTTGCAAAGAATACAAATTAAATAACTTTTCATTGATGAAATGATTAGAAATAATTCATTCAAATTAAATTAAAATTCCAATAAAATCGTATTTTATCTATTCTATTCTACCTAATTTCTTCTTATCAATGTCAATTATATTTCTCTTCCCTCTTTTCACTGTAGAAGTTCATGGGATTTTAATACTTAGTATTTATTACTCCTTATTCTAGCCACACTTCTCTCACTCTCTCTCTCACTTTATTTTCTTCTTCTTCCCAAGCTCCTCCCATCCTAAATTTCTAAAGTTTCAACTTAAGACTTTGTATTACTTCTTGTAAGTACAATTATCTTCATCTCCTTCTTTCCTTTCTTTCACTCGGAGAACAACTCTCTGTCTTGTTCTTATTTTTGAAAAATGACTCTGATTAATTTCATGGTGGTGTCAAAAGTTTGACTCCAGACTTAGGCTTCTTCCATTCCTCCTCCTTTGAATTCTCATTTTAGTATTACTTTAAATAAAGGAAGTTTTCTTTAAAAACCTTCTATATAAATGTGTAAATTTCTATTTTAGTTATTTTATAATTATCTTATATTTCCATGCACATATGATTAAATGTTTTTTTTAAGCTTAAAAATAGCTTAAAAGATGTTATGTTGTTAAGAGAATGTCGTATTTTAACTGATTTCAAAATACTGTGTTCTACATTGCTTAATCGTGGTTGATTATAAACAATTCATTTTTTTTTGTTATATTTTATATTTTTATATAATAAATATTTTTAAATAAAATCTTAAAATTAATTCTAAAATAACTTTGATAATAAAATTAAAATTATCAAATTAAACTAATAAAGAATTTATCCCAAGACATTGTATACAGATAAAAAAGACTATAATTAATATTTTACTAATACTCCTTTTTAAAAATAATAATGTCATATAAGCATTTTTATTTGGTAACATATTTTTTATAAAAAAAATGTTTTATGTTAAATATTATTTTCATAAAACTGTTGTATTTTATCATTGTTAATTGAAAAGCCCACGGCTTAAACAAACTAGACTACATTTAGAAGAAATTGTGGAATAGAGATTTTAAATATGGTCGAGGCAACACTGCAGCCTCTCCAGTGCCTGATGTGGGACTAGCATTCTAAAATCATTCTCAAAATTTTATTAAGAGATTAATGTTCATCAACGACTGTGTAAACTAGTTTTACTCGTTCAATTATATATCATCGTTATTATGATTTTAAGATATTTATGGTACAATAAATTTATCATTTAGTCAATAATAAATTCTTTTACACGGTTTCTATTTTCTCTTCTATGAAAGTCACATTAACATTTCATGAAAATCCTACCAGGACTAATGGGAAAGTTAAAAACAATAGAAAGTTAGCAGGATATTAGCATTAAAAGTCATAAGTTGTGGGATTAATTAATAAAACTATAAAAAGTTAAAAAGAATAGAAAGTTGGCAGGATGTAATGAATGGCTTGCTTCGTATAGGCTACCAAGCTGCAATACAGTGGAGACCAACCAAATCTCATAAATAATCAGTACACAGAAGCTCATCCACCAATGTGCAAAATTTTTCCACACTCTGCTAGTAGCTTATTCTCTTATAAAATTTTAAGTTATAGATCTTCTTGTTCATATTAGTATATTACATAATAAACAGTTTCTTTTACAACAATAACATAATATGTTAGACTTTATTTGTATTGATTCAACGTAACTGTTATGTTTAATATTATAATATAATATTATATAGTTAGTCTTAAGAACTATTAGGTTTTTTTTATTTCTTTCTAAAATATTGGTTCAACTTAATAATTAAAAATTTTGGTATTAGTTTAATTTAATATAAATATATTTAAAAATATACATAATACTATGTCATTAATTAAATGAATATTGTATGTTTTAAATTATTTAATATATTATATTAATAATTTTAAAAAATATATTTTAATTATTATTAGTAATTCAACCATAATTAAACTATTAAACCTTGAGCTGGTAATGTCAGCAATTTATTGATCGATCTAATTTTCAAAATATTGGATTTTATCTCAATACAAAAATTGTAGGAATTTTAATTTAATAAATACACAATTTGTATAATGTATGTTTATTAAGGGTGTAAGTCCACCACAATCAACTCAATCTACTTACATTTTAACAAGTTGAATTGGATTATTAAATTTGTTTGAGTTCATTTTATCTTAATTATAATTGCATTTAATGTTAGTTTAGTGAGTTTCAAATTTAATATACATATAATATTAATAATAATAATAATTATTATTATTATTATTATTATTAACTCACGTTGTAATAATATGTGACTATGTGTACATATAATTAATCTTTCTCTAGCAACAACTGATTTAATTAATAAGGATCGAACTCTTGAAACCCAACTCACTTAAACTTCTTTTCTACAAAAAAATAATAATAATAAAATTTAATACTATATAGACAAATAGCGTTAATTACTATACATGAAACATTAAAAAGACCCTAGCAAAAAGATATTAGACAGCACTAGAATCAATAATTTGTTTTATCCCTCTTCAAAAATATATCAAAAAGACCCTAGCAAAAAGATATTAGACAGCACTAGAATCAATAATGTGTTTTATCCTCTTCAAAAAATATATCAAAAATGAAACCTAATTATACTCAAAATAGTTAGATACTTCATTTTTATGCTTTTTCTAATATTACTGACTTTTTCAAATTTTCATAATATATTATTATTTTAATAAAAAACAATAAATATGATAACCTAACTATATTTCTTTGAGTTAGATTTTAAATTAGACGAAATTCAATCCAAGCTATACTACTTACACTATTAATGCTCACATGCAATTACTATATATCACATGTATTATTTTTATTGGAGGCAATCATATTCTAGTTGAATATAAGTTTCCTTCTAAATATTAACACAATTGTATATTCAATATTTAAAAAGGACCATTAATTAAGTTAGAATAACTCTGTATCAATTGATTCATTCGTTCGATGATTAATATCAATTTAAATGAGATGCTGTTAAATAAATTAAAATTATTTAAATTATATATAAGTTACAAAATTACTAGCAGATAATAATAAAAAATGTAAAATATGTCAAAATGATTAAGTTACTTGTGGTAGTATTAATTAATTAAAAATTATCCTAAGTATAATTTTAAATTTTATTATTATAAAATTAATAAACTTATCATAGATATAAAATTATGATTAGATATTTCATAATTGTACAGTATCAAAATATTTTTAGTATCTTCAGATTAAAAAAAGAAAATATATAGCAATATATTTTATTTTATTTTTTTTCAATTCATTTTTTAAACTTTTAATCGGTTTCACGTCAATAAGGAAACAAAATAATTTTTGGATATCATTTGAATGTTTACACTTTGAGAAAGAAAAAGAAAAAAAAAATTGATGATGTTATATAACTTACAGATAAAGATAAATAAAAAATAAAAATATTTATAATTTGTAAATATCCAAATATCATTGCTTATTAGAAAAATAGTATACAAAGACCTGACTATGAGATTTTTGTTTTCTATATTTTTTTAATTTTATAACTTAATATTTTAACCACTAATAGTATACACACATAATTTGGTTTGATTCATAGAAAAAAAAATCTACCATTTTAATACATCCTTTTAATACAATTTATACTACGAGTAAATATATAATTTAGTTTGTGATAGTTTATGTTATTTTTTCATAAAGTATTAGTTTATTCAATAAATTCTTATTATATAAGAGTATATGATATAGGTATTGAAAATTCAATAAGATGTTTGTGTTTGGATATCCATATTAAGAAGTGTTTACATGATTTTAAAGTATTTAGATGCATTATTATATAAGTATTTATAAGATGTTATCTAATTTATTTTAAAAATCATGATTAAAAATTTTAAACTAACTAAGTAATTATTATAGTAACATTATATATATTACAACAATATTAAAAATAAAAATTAGTAATCAATTTAAGTATCATAAATTTTAAAAAATTTATGACATACAAAATTTCACCATGAACCTATCAATAATTTTAAAAGTTATATAACTAAAATATAAATTAAGGTATTCAAGTTAAAAATTATATAATAATGATTATATATATATATATATTTTAAAATGATGATATAAGATCAAAATATTCACCATTCACATATATAAATAAATATAAGTATAAAAAATAGTAAATCATTATAAAAATTCAACCACTACACATTATTGTATAAAGAAACATAAATTTATTTTTACTATTAAGGTATAAAAGAAATTACTAGAAATATATAAAAATATAAAATTTATTTAATTAAATTATATTTTATAATAAAAATATAAAATAAAAAAATTAATATCAATGAATAATTATTAAATATTTTGTATAAAATTATTAATTATATTAATTTGAATGAATAAATAAAAAATATTTAATTTTAAAAAAAAGAAAACAAAAAAAATACACACATTATATATATTTAGTTTTCTTAAGATTTGAAGACAAATTTTCTTTTATAAGTAATGCATAAGTTATTCCAATAAATTATATTGAGAAACTTATAAAAATAAGTTAAAATTATCTTATCAACAAATTATAAGATTCTAAAAAAATAAAAAGACAAGTCATAAAATATTTTTATAAGTTATTGCAAACATTCTTACAAATATTTACAATATAAAATAATTTCACATAAATTAAGTATATGGTCTTTCAAATAGGACTTCAGATTATTATACTAATTTGTCAATTTATAAATAATTTTATTTTTAAAATTTAGGGTTTAGGAACTAAAACTTTTTAAGACATGTTCTAACAGTATATCCAAGATACATCCCTACCATGTTCAGATCAAGATGATCAAACAGTCATCGTCTTAGGTGAACAACTTGAGCAAAACACTTCCCTATCATCGACATGCATTTTAGCACAAGTGGGAAGACACGTGTCTCTTGATCACATGGATGGTAACAACCTAATAGCTATTTTTGAAAAAAAAAAAAAAAAACTCCCTATATAAATTAATTTTATATTCAAGTATACCATTATTATCAATTTACTCACCCATTCTCCTACCATTACTTACTTGAGAGTTTCTAAAGTTACTATCACCCGAATTCATCAATCATCGTCGTTAATCGCTATAGTTGTGCTATGACTTTTCTCGAATGAGACCAAATTTTATATTACCAACTTTTATTAAATAATTTTATATATAATTGGTAAAAAAAAAAGAACAATTTTGAATTATTAATAACATTTATATAAAATTTATTTAATAATAAAAACATGTTAAAATTATATTATTGGCACTAGTCTTGTACTATGTAAATATTTTTTTTATTTTATTAGTCCTTTGTAAATATTTTTTATTTAATCGATTAAATTTATTTATTTATTTTATTTTTATATATTTTTATTACTCTAGTTTTCTATTCTCTTTTTCATCTAATCTATTTTATTTAATATATTTTTTTATTCAATCAAGTATTCCTACTATCTTAGTCTTTTGATGAAGAATCATCATATTTATTGGTGTGTTGGGTTGTACAAACAAAAGTAACCTTATCTTATATAAATTTTTTATTTGATTATTTTGCTTTGCAAATACTCCTTTCTCAAATTGTGTTATATGAATACGGGAAGTAATAAAGAATAAAAGAAGGACACTAAGTATATGGAGGTCAAAGTCCTTCAAGGACCTATGACTATAGGAAGATTGAAAATGCTTGAGGAGAAAGTGCAAAAGAATATGAGTCTCTATATAGGGCAAGGAGAACCCATTGGCCCAACTCTATTCACAAAGTGGGATTTTCACAATATCATTGCTTAGCTTGTTAGAACCTTTTGTATAACTTCTTTAGTTTGCTTTCCTTTATATTGGAATCTTAGATCCTTACTTCCTTTTCTTGTATTTTAGTTTGGGTTACATAGCTCTAGAGATGGAATTAGTGATGAATTGGGCCTTAAAGACAAAACAAGTGATGAATTTCCGAAATCCATCACATAACTTGGTTTCCACTTATTAACTTACTTAATGGGTTGTATGTGGACTTAGGCCCAAGGCCTTTTGGTTAGATTTAATCATTGTAATTAAGAGAAGGTAAAAACCTAAGGTGGTTATTTTAGATTGAGTAGATATGGTATGCATATATTCATACCTGAGGACCGCTACACACGTAAGGACATAGAGATGATTATTTCAAACTCTGGGATCTTGTTCTATAGTAGTCCTTAGTCCTCTTTGTTTGTTGTTCCTTATTATCATACTAGTTCACCTTAGATATAGTCTATAGAGGTGAACAACTAGGGAGTACATATTTATATGTATATCTCCTCCCCCTTTTGTCGTATGTACCTACTAATTGGTACACATATAGAGGCACACACCTCTTTACTTTTTGAGATATTTTGACATATTCTACTTATAAGTTATAATACTTTATTTTAGTTTTTTTTATCTTATCTATGTATGTTACTCAACATATGTTTATCTACTTTTGATGTTTTAAGTTGCAACTATTGATTGACGACTAGATTTGAAAATGCAAAAAAAAAATTTACTCATATTTTCATTAATAAATAAAGAGTTATAATTAAAATTGATTATTTTTGTAAATCGGTGTTAATTTGTTATATAGCAACACCGAATTGTTACACTCATATAGGATAATTTATACTAACTATTATCCACTCAATAATTTCATATACAATGATAATTTTATTGATTCAACAGTTGAATTAAAAGTTCCTTTTACATATATCTTATATACAAATTTTTATTAAAATTGAACAATAATAAGAAGATAATAAAATTATTTATATTTTAGTATATTTTGAAATACACATTCTATTAATTTTGATCAATATGAATGAAATATCAAATAATTTTGATTGATAAAAATCGTATTTTATATGAAGTTATTGAATAGTGTAAAGTGTGTATAAAATTAATTTATACCATTTGATCTCTAATATATATATATATATATATATATATATATAAAACTTAAAATTATATATTTAACTAGAAATATAAGTTAATTCTTAAATTTTTATTTTGAAGTTCTTAAATTCCTAAAGCCTAAGCTGTAATACAGTGGAGACTAACCAAATTTAAAAAAAAAAATCAGTACACAGAAACTCGATCCATGAAGGTGCAATAAATCATTAAATGAATATTATAAAAAATATTATTTAATTATTACTAGTAGTTCAATTACAGATAAGCCATTAAAACTTTAATTACTGTTGTTACCATTCAAATGACTGGTTGGAAGTTCAAAACATTAGATTTTATAACTCAATACAAAAATTGTATGAATTTTAATTTAATAAATATATGAATCATATGTTTATTAAGGATATAAATAGATTAATCATCTTAAAAAATATTATATAACTATTACAGGAGGAGTTCAATTTCAGTTAAACCATTAAAACTTCAACTAACGTTGATACTGGTTCAAATGACTGGTTGGATTTTGAAAACAATAGATTTTATATTCAATACAAAAATTGTAAGAATTTTAATTTAATAAATATATGAATGATATGTTTAGTAAGGATGTAAATAGGTCACAAACTATATTTTAGTGAGTTAAATGAAGTCTTTATAATTGAATAGGTGTTAAGTTAATAAATTTCAATCTCGATTAAACTTGATATTCATATAATATTAATAATAAAATAATAATTATTTTAATTTTTTTAGTACCAAATTATGAGTGAGTAGAATTAATCTCTCTACACAACAATCGATTTAGTTGGCATATTAATAAAAAAAACAGTAAATCAAATCTAACTCAACTATTAATGGGTTTGAAAATGTAGTAGGTATCATTGGATGTGGATTTTCAATACAACTAATAGATACTTTAATGTTGAGTTTGACGTGATTTTATTCTAAACGTGGATCAAATAAGAAGCCAAAAGCACTATGTTTCATTAAGTTTGATTTAAATTACCCAATTCAAACTAATTTCACCATTAATGCTTATATGCAATTACCGAGGCTCTTAGTTTGTCATGTAAAAGATTTAAGTATGATTTTACTAATCTCAATTTAAATGATACGTTGTTAAATAAATTAAAATTATTCGAATTATATATAAGTTTACAATTAGGTTAGATTTAGACTTTTTTTTTAAATTAAGTAAAAATCTTAGGCTTTAGACTTTACAAAAAAACCTATTAAGCCTAATGAGCTAGTATGTATATATAAATAATTATATATTTATATTATATAATATAAAATATTTGTATTTAATTTATATAATTATTAATAATAAGTTTTAATAAAATAATTTTTATTTAAAAACTATTTGTACTATGTTGTGTTTTTATATCATCTACAGTTGAAGTTGAAATTTAAGGAAGTCAAAATAGATAATAACTCAATTACACATTGTGTTTTAGTTCCTTGTTAGGATACATTGTTCTTGGGCATAGAAGTTGTTTAGTGTTTATTTTTGTATAAATATTAAATGTCAACTATAATAAAAATATAATCCCAAAACATAGATGACAAATTGATGACCTAGACCTCTTATAATATGACATCATTATCTTTGTCACAAGTAAATTTGATTTTCATAATCAAATTAGTGATTTGATTCATTTTCCTCTTTAAACTTATAGATCTATTGACCTATTTATAAACATTATTTAGAACATGTCATATAAATAAATTTTTAAGTTAGACTATACTTTTAAATAGGTTAAGACAAATTTTAAAAAATGATTTACAACAAATAAACAAGTCAAACTTAAGTTTAATAATTATGATGTTGGTCTAGTTCAAACTCATCGAAGTCTAATATGGCTTGACCTATTTCTACCCTTAATGATAATATAAAAATACTTAAATATATTTTAATTCCCTTCAAATATAGATGCATGTAGTTTTAGTTATTAAAAAAAAATGAGATTTTTAGATTTTAATATTTTTTAATATAATATTTTATTTTTTATCACCAATTCTAGTTAAATAATATTAATTTAGATAATTAAGATAACAAAAAATATTTTAAATTAAAATAATTAAATTATTTATAGGTGGTCATTTCAATTAATTTCAAAATTAAAAGTAAATCAGTAATTTAAAAAATAAAATAATAAAATAACGTTGATAATATATTAAAATTAAATTATATATAATTATCTTATTTATAAAAATAATTATACATTAACATATATAATTATCATATTTAAAAAAAATACTTTTTTAAACACTTTAAATAACGTACTAAGGAATACAACATTTTAAGCATTTAACAGAGTGACGCACTTACGCGGATCAGGCATAAAATAAAAGGCAATTGAATATATATTTTAATTCGCTACAAATATATGGTAATAAGAAGTGATGCCATATGCATGCTTGTTCAGGCTTTAGAATTTGACACCACAAAGTAATAAAAGAAAAAACAAAACTGCAGAGACTGCAGTGTGAGTAGTGAGTAATTAAAACAAAGCAGAAGTACAGAAGAAATAGGTAGAGATAGGATCATAGGAAAAAGCAGACATTGGGAACATGTCCTAGCTATACTTGCTATTTCAGAGGTGGCGTGCACTGTGCAGTGGCAGCTAGTGAAGATGCCATGATATGCTAATTAATGAGACTTGTACCAGCCTCATACGTTTTTTTTTTATATATAAAAGAAATTCACTTGAAGAGAATTTCTCTTCTTCCATTTAAAGGTAATAAATCTTGTATGTTAAATTATAAAAAATAAAAGATAAAAATAAAGAATAATTTTTTGTAGAATTACTAAATTCTTCCTTTTTATATAATACATGAAAGATAAAATTACATAAGTATAATTTATACAAGAGGTATTTAGTTTTTTTACCTATAAAATATTTATAAAGCTTTTATTATTGAAAATTATAACTAATATCCATCCAGAATCATTATCAAAGAATATATATTTTTCTATACAAATTCCTACCAACTTGGTTAGGTCAAGGGATGCAATCAAGCTTCGCTTGTTTGTTAATAGAATAGCTATTTATTTAGAAACTTGCTTTGATTTGTTTCTGAGTTTCTATTTAGTCAGAGAAATCTCCTTTTGAGTTTTCACTTTCAGGTCTCATCTCAACGTCCTATGATATGACTTCCTCACACAATAAGCAACACTTGCATGCTGTAGTCCGTTTCTTCAAGATTATCCTCGGAACAAGTCTTGCAGATGGAGAAATTGTAAGCATTATTAGTTTATATTTCTTATTAGAGTGAAGTTGTTGTTCATGTTCATCACCATAAAAAACGAGTCTACTTCACTAACTAAAGCTGATTATTACAAATATTGCAATATGTGATATTCACGGTAAGATGGCTATTTGGAGCATAATGTTTCTTTGTTATAGTTGTGAATTTCATTATCCATGCTAACAACAGAACCTTTGCAGAGGCTGCCAAAATATTTCACTAGAAAATATGAAAATGGGATGTCAAATCCGGTGTTTCTCAAGCCTCCAGATGGCACTGAATGGAAAATATATTGGACCAAGCATGATGGTGAGACTTGGTTTCAAAAGGGTTGGAAGGAGTTTGCCACCTACTATTCTCTAGATCATGGCCACTTGCTATTCTTTGAATATGAGGGAACTTCTTATTTTGATGTGCACATATTTGGCAAAAGTGCCGTTGAAATAAACTATCCTTCCCATGGAAATTATGATGCAAAGAGTAGCTTTATGCAGATCATTGATGATTCTGTTGAAATTGTGGATGAGAAATTTTCATGCCAAAAGACTAGAGTGAAATCCAGAGTGTTATCGCTTCAACCTTGTGAGAAAATGAAAAATAACACAACTACAAATGATGAAAGATGCCCCAATGGAGTAAACTTGCATCAGGATGTCCAAACTAGAAGTACTAGCTCTCAAGAGGAAAAAATTATTATGAAGCGAAAATTAGATGGTATGCATGTCATGATCAGATCATTTTGTGGATCCAATTAACTTTTGGAGGACAATTTTTCCTAACTACTCGTGCCATTTTCAATTTTTCAGAAGACGAGGGTAAAAGCATTTTTCACACTGAATGCCCAAAAGTGGAGAAGTTAACTTCCACAGTTTTACAAAAAGCCACAACTTTCAGATCTGACCATCCCTATTTCATGCTTGTCATGAAGCCATCCTTTATTAATGGAGATTACCTGGTGAGCATTTGATTTAATATATATATATATATATTATCATGAATTAGCTTCTTTTATAAGGAAGTTGCAGAAGAAATATGATTCTCATTGCTTATATTTTTACCTTGTGAAAAAAAAAATCCTAGAAAATACCGCCACAATTTTCAGAACAATATTTGAAGATAACACGTGCTGTTGTCCTCCTTGAGGTCTTGGATGGGAGAAGTTGGCCTGTAATTTATTCTGCTTCTAGAATTTGTGGGGGATGGCAGAAATTTGCATCAGAAAATAATTTGAATGTGGGAAATGTTTGTTTTTTTGAGCTGATCCAAAAGATCCAGGGCCTTGCTTTCAAAGTTTCGATCTTTCAAGGGGCTGACAAACCAAGTTGCCCCGTTTCACAGGGTAATCTTTTATTTCTTATTTAGAATCAATTCAAGGAGATATATATAGTTAAGGTTATTTTTATAAATTTTTGCATAAGAACTAAAAATCGAAAGAAAAAATAAAATAATTTTTTTCCCTCTCTTATCTTCTTTAAAAAATTGATTTTTAATTTATAAAATATATTTAATTTATTCATGTATAAGTCAATTTTTAGCTTAAAACATAAGTTAATTTTATCTTACCAAATAATTTATTTTTTTTTTCTATTTTTTTTCCACTAGTGTTTATTGAAAAGTTTATCAATCATGTATTTAATTAGACTTAATTCTTTCGGAGGGATTTACTTTTGAGAATATAGCAAAGAGTATATCTATTAATTGAAAAATAACACTTGAAATTTAAACAATTACATAGTTTATTATACATATGTATGCATTTAATACAATCATATCAGCTCATTTTTCAATCATTGGTTATAGTTCTTAAGATTAGTTTAGTAAAATCTTGGTTGAGAAAGTATTCTTGATGTTGAACGTAAATCTACTTCTAGATTTTTATGAGTAATTAGTACATACTAGACATGTTTATATTTCCAAATGTAATTTTTATCTTACTCTTTAGGTAGCTTTTATAGTGAAAATGAAAAATAATAGATTCTTCAAAATGTTGCAAATTTACTGGACAGGTGGGACTTCTAGTCAAAGATCTTCAGGGCTGAAGAGCCACTTCAAGTCAAAGGACTTAACAACAATAGCTCTTGAAGAAGCTAGCAAATTCACATCAGAAAATCCCTTTTTCCTTGTCACTTTAACTTGTACGAAGGAAAA
The DNA here is from genome assembly GCA_025330945.1 of Mucuna pruriens. Taxonomy (NCBI): domain Eukaryota; kingdom Viridiplantae; phylum Streptophyta; class Magnoliopsida; order Fabales; family Fabaceae; genus Mucuna; species Mucuna pruriens. The sequence goes on along the minus strand of JAENHJ010000086.1, from coordinate 1,527,306 downwards.
TATAATCAGACGCCCGGTAAGGTTTAGTTAAGCACTTAAATATGTTAAGAGTAATGCTATATTCTCCTAACACAATCTGATGATTAATCTTCTGACTTAGGGGATAATTTAGCCTATGTTTCAGAAGTTAGAACATTTCTCATTGGAATATCTAATGATTAAGAATATATGAAGACTGAAATAACTGCTGCATGTACTAACAACTGATAACAGAAATAACAGAAAATAACAACCACACGCGTGTATAAGCTTTTTATGTCAAGCTAGCATGCAAGTATTATTATTCTTTGATGATGAATATTTATATATATGATTTGATGCAGCATGTGCCTAGTAACTTTGTGAGAAAGTATTTGTTAAAGGAGGAGAAAATGATGAAGATACAGTTTAGAAAGAAAGTATCGCCCGTAAAGCTTGTATTTAGTAAATACGGTGCTACAGGCACGCTCTCTTGTGGTTGGGGCTCATTTGCAAGAAAAAATAAACTGCAACTGGGAGATGTTTGTATCTTTGAGCTTCTCAATAGAGAAGAAGCATTACTTCATCTTCATGTTTTCAGAGGCCACAGTGAGGTAATGCATTAGGGGCTGTTAGCTTCTATAAAGCTTTTTTTAATATAATATATCTACCACTCAAGTACTCCTCTTCGTTTTGCTGTGGTTTATACTTTAATATCTCAACCCAGAGATGTATGTCAAAAGATTTAGTTTAATCAGTTTATGATTTTTTACTGTTAGTATACATGTCTTTGTGAATGTCATCTTCATTGATTGTTGTGTATTAAGCTACAATCTTGTCCTCCTCAACTATTATTAGTTATATTAATGTGAAGTTTTAAATTTTTTTAACATGTTGAACCATGACTTAGATGTGTTAATTAAATATAATAGTTCTACACTGTGTTTGTGTTGAAGCTCCTATTGTGTATACTAAACTTCAATTCATTGTTATTTATATCTTTTTTCTACTTATTGACATCATTGTTTATATTTTCACTTTTTCATATTTTTATATTATGATTCCTAAACTAAATAATGATTAATATTAAAGGTATGCAAATTTGAAATGTTAGGACCCATCATTCATATATATTACAACCAGGATCGTAATGCTTTTTTGTTTTGGTTGTTATATTTGGGAAGTATTTATTAGTAAATAATTATTCTTTATATATCGATTTTTTTTTATTCGTTTATCCAAAAACATATTGAGTTCATTTGTACCGATTTATTAAAAAAATTTACTAATTAATTTCTATAACATACTATAAATAAATATGAACTACTGATCTTATCGTATTGGGTTCTTTTTCACTTGTCTTCGATAACTTATTATAAATTTGTGAATCATTACGAGGCAAGTTTGGACAAAGTGTCAAGTTTTCAAAGAGATAACTTTTTCTCTGCTGACCATGCCAAATTTAGAAAGTTTTTACTATTCATTACATATTGAATTTTCTTTTTAATTCATTTTCTTATTCACTAATTTTTTATACCCTTTTTATACACATTTTTTTTAAATACTTATTAACATTATTGACATTTTATGAAATTATACAAAACAATTGAAAATAATATTTTTAAAATAAATGTATTTTATAATAATTTAAATAGTTTCTATTAAATATAAAGCTATTTTTGTTATAAAATATATTGATATATTTATATAATTTATATAATACTGAAATGGTAATCTCATTTAAAATTGTATAAATATTTTTATTCTAAATACATTTATAATTATATTCATGTTTTACTTAACATTCCATTTAATAAAACATTCTTTAAGATTTATAATTATTTTTTTCTAAGATCAACATAACATTTTTTTATCTTAAATATTGAAGGTTAACTTAAAAAATAAAAAAAGTTGCATCATTTTTTACGAATCAATTTGTCAGTTACACCATACGTGTTATATATACAGGTATTTTTTTTTGCTATTGAATATATTGATAATGATATATACTATATGGTTTTAATATTTATACAATTTTGTACTCTCCACTAAATAACATGGTTCCCATTTTTTCTACATGTGCGTTTGGTGTAGCCTTCTCTAGACTTTAGTTTGTTATTTTTTATTTTTTTTTGTCGTTCATCTACATAAGAAAAATAGCAAACTCATTTAAAATTGTATCAACACATATCATTCGGAATTAATATAAAACCTAACAGTATAGTAATTTTCACTATAAATACAAAATATACAATCTTTTAATAATTAAAATTAATATAAAATATTTATTTTATATAAAATTCAGAATAAAAAATAAAATTATTTAAGTCTGTGTAATCTATTGTCACAAAAAAAAAAGATTATTTAGCCTTGCAAGGATACTATAGATAATTTTATTGTAAATTAAAATAATATTGTCATATAACATTGTAAATTAAAATATATTATTATAAATTTTAACTTTTATTATTATTGTTAATATTTTTATTTCATGTATTATATTGTCATATAACATCTATGTATAATATGCTATTTTATTCTATCCATTGTATGAGTTATTTTAATTAATTTTATAAAGTACGTATTATTTAACTCAATTACATGTAAAAATAAAAGTAATAAATTATTTTAAACAATATTTTTAACTAATATTTAAATTCAATAGTTTGCTTTTAATATAATTATTTTTAAAATTTAAATTATTCAAAGTATTGTTCTTAAACTTAAAATTTTGTAAAATAACAATTTAATTTTGTTTGAAATATATCATTGTAAAATAATTAAATTATTTATTATTTATATTTTAAATTTACAACAACATTTAAATTTAAGGATAATATTAAATATAATATTTGAATCATTTTAACATCTAATAGTATTATGAAAGTGATTTAAAGCTTGGAGGATTCACGGTGGGAGACAGCAAAGGTTGGAAGACTCATCGTCACTTTTAAAGAATATGTGACTTTTAAAGAATATGATATAAAGAAGAGCTCACACTTTACTATGTTCCCAACAAAGATTTGCATTTGTCATTTTGTAATACATGCAATATGATCTCAACTTCTATCTCAAAGTTTTATTTGTACTTGGTTATGTTTAATCACCTCTGAAATGAAAAAAAAAATCATACAAATTTTCATAAATGAACTAAAAAAAACTTTTTCCACTAATAGATATTTCACCAAGCGTGTTATTGTAGGATAAATCATTATAATTATAATTAATGGAAATAAAATTTATCGTGTCTTTTTACAACACCAGACCTACGAAGAATAGATTCGTTATGTCTTTGCTATGTATTGTGAAATTGTTTCAGCAAAAAAAATAGTTATTGATTGATCAAAGATGAAAGACTTCTGAATGTTATTTTTGAAAATAAATAATTGTGAGGTGTCATTTCGCTTATGTTTATCTTCAAAAGTGTAGGAAAAAAAAAACATATTAAATCCTATAAAAATTATTTGACATTTATCAATTAACTCCGTTTTAACATATAATATACTTATCAAAATATAAGGAAATGTTGGCTATAAAATTATATATTTGTGAATATTCAAATCATCTAAAATTTTATATTACGAAGGTTAAGATGATACAATATGATTCAATTATTAAAATTGCACATGTACATACGTACATGCATGCACAAATGCATACGCACATGCAAGCAGACACGGATACACAGATGCACAAATACGAGCACATGCACACACACATATGTGCAAACCTACATGCGCAGGCACAACACCTGCACACACACATGCTCGCATGCAAGAACAAGCACATGCACATATACACACACGTGCACACACGCAGGCATACACACACTCACACGGAGACACATATGCACACGCACACAAGCACATCCACACACACTCAGATGCCCAAACACACATGTACACATCTATACACACCTCCTTCACATGCACACGCACACAAACAGCCATACCACCCCCACACACGCACATGCACACATATACATGCACACACCCACACACCTATACATGCACATACATACACATGCACATGCACGCATACATGTTTGCACAAGCACACGCATGTGCACACATACATGTTTGCATGCACACGCACACATGCGCACACCCACCCACACATAGAGATCACATACCCACGCATATATATACACACGCGCACACACGCATGTACGTACGCCCATGCATAGACGCACACGCACGCATGCACGCCCACCATTTACATGCACGCACTTGCATACAGTCACATGTATACGCACACATAGGGACGTACTCGCTCACGCACGCATACACACAAACACCCACACATACACATACAAATGCACGCACACATTCATACCCACACATACACGCATATACCAACTACACACACAAACCCGCACTCACACGTACACACATCCACAAGCACACACCCGCGTATGCATACCTACACACAAACACACATACATGCATGCATACCTATCCACCCACCATGCACATACCACCTCGCACATGTACATACGTACACACCATACACACATACATACACGTACACACATCATGCACACACACGTACATACACTCACACACATATATGCACGTGCATGCACACACTTACTCATACACCCACATTCATCCACACATTCACACACACCCATACATGGGCCTGCACACACATACAGACACAAGTTAGAAAAAGCAATAAATAAATACACACTAAAGTTAGAAAAAGCAATAAATAAATACTTCAAGTTAATTTGTGGTTAATTTGTGATTCTTTTCACTTTCTCAATGATACGTTCTCAAAATGCTATATTAAGATTAATTTCACTTTCTTTTGAACTACATTTCATATCAATTATACATTCTCAATATTATTTCTATTCTTCCTTCTGAATATGTATTTTATATATTAGTAAATTTGTCTTTTTTAAATTGTGGTCCTTTTATCTTTATATGGATGTTTAATATTTGTAACTGTTTTTCTTTTTAATTTACTTCATTTTATTTATATTTATAAATTGGATATTATTATTTTAAAAAATTATTAATAATTAAAAAAAATCATATACAAAAATTAAAATTATTTATTTTAAGTTTAAAATATAATTTATATATTTAAAAATATTTTTTATGAATTTTAATTATAATATAATATATATTTAAACATATTTATCTATTATAAAAACAAATATTTATCCGGTATGATACACAAATTAAGATACCAACATTATATAAAAACTTAATTATAAATATAATAAAATATTTAAAATATAATAAAATATTTAAAACATACAATTTAATTTATTTTAACCTAGAAATATCAAAATAAGTTATTATTGTTTTTTAAGTTAAAAATAATAACTAGCAAGTTACATAATATTTTAATAAAATATGTTTTCCTTAAAAATTTAAATAGCATAACCTCAAATTAATTTTTAAAACTTTTATTATAATCAATTTAAAAATATTTTAGATAATTTTAAATTAATTGATAAATTAAAAGTCTTTATATTATATGTATATAAAAATTATTTTTTAAAATTATATATTTTATTAAAAATAATTTTTTTTTAATGTAATTATTTAAAAATTAATTCAACCAAAATCTAAATCAAGCTAGCATCATCGTTCTCTTCATGCTTCAGCACCTGGTGAAGCTGGGAAATTGGACACAGCTGCTGCGTAGTTGCCAAAACCGCAGAAAGGGAGATGGGAAACAAAGACAAAGCTAAGGAACGAAGAGAAAAGCGATTGCAAGATATTCGCCTTCAAAGGACCATTCCCTATTCTGATCACCAGAGGTTCTTTTTCATTCTCTCTTCCTCCCTTTTTGTTTTTTTATTTTGCAATTCCCTTTCTCATTTTTGTTTGGGATTTTAAAACCTACAAATTTATTGTTTCTGCAAACAGAACCAGTTCCTTACCCCCCAGTTTGATGTGTATTTTATTTTTGTTTTTATTGAACTGATATATAATATATCCTACAATTACATTCATGCTATCTATTCTTCAATTATTGAATAAGCAATTTACACACAACTCTTTTTTGTCATAACCGTGCACCGTATGTGGGCAACATGGCTCATTCTAAGTTTATTGGATAAAATCTTAAATGGGACACCTTAATCTTAGGTGGAATCATGAATAAGAGGAATACTATCAACATACTCTTTGTATAAGGGGCAGGACTTACATTATTTAGTGTATTTCACTAAATAATAAAGAGGGGGTTAGAAGAAATGTGTTGATAGCATTTTTGGGGAAGAGTTGTGAATACAAAAGATTTTGTTTCAATGTTTTAGTGCATGCTATTATGTAACTTTGCACAGACATTAGTTTTCATGCTCCTTCAGGCCAGTGAGGAAAAAAAATATTGTTTAGCTTCAAGTTAGTGTGCAAATGTTATGTTGGATAATTGAACCCAGCTTCAGAGTGCGGCCATTGCCAAGCATGTAACTCTCAGTATGTGTTTTGAATCTTGATGATGATTGTTGTTCCAGCCTTTAACCTTCCATAGTTTCTGGAATTACAGAATATTCTTCTTATCTCCATAGCTTGTTTGAATTGGTGTTGATTTGAGTATTCATAGGTGGTGGTCCAAGGAAACGGTTGCTGTGGTTACCGGTGGAAATAGAGGAATTGGGTTTGAGATTTGTAGGCAACTTGCCACTCATGGATTGACTGTTATACTGACATCAAGAGACTCTAGTGCTGGTGTTGAATCAGTTAAGGCTTTGCAGGAAGGCGGTCTCAGCGTGGTTTATCATCAACTTGATATAGTAGACAATTCATCAATCAACCAGTTTGTTGAGTGGTTGCAGGAAAATTATGGTGGTTTAGATATTCTGGTCAGTTTCTAGAATGTGCTTTCTTCCATATTGTTGGGTCTGGTTTTAACTAAATTAGCATGTGCTGTTGGGATCAATTTACTTGTTGTATACATTTTGATTACTTCCTGCTTAACTTTTCTGTTATATTCTCAAAATAAAATTGTTTTAGATTTTGTTCATGGTGGATCTAAATATGCTAAACATGGAATTAAACTCAATAAAGTATGCAGAATGTGGTTTTAATACATATCCTTATTTTATGCTTCTAAGCAATACCATTTACCTGCAGGTAAACAATGCTGGTGTTAATTTTAATCTTGGGTCTGATAACTCAGTTGAAAATGCTCGTAAGGTTATTGAAACAAATTATTATGGCATCAAGAGTATGACTGAAGCTATTATTCCATTGATGAAGCCATCCGTTGTTGGTGCTCGAATTGTAAATGTAAGCTCACGTCTAGGTCGACTAAATGGAAGACGAAATGTAAGTAAAAACTCCCTAGTTACACTGTTTGTTAAACAATATTTAAGAAGTTTTGATTTTTAGTTCTTTCCTTTGTTAGTACTCTCGTGGTTCTGTCATTTTCTTTCTTCGGCTTCTCCTAGCTTTGTCCAAGTAAAATCTCACTGTCTTATTATTGAGGTTAAAACTAAACATGTTTTTCATACAAATGTTCATGTTCTGAAATATAAAATGCACAATATTTTCCTTCTCATATTATCATAGTCTAGATTGCTTGCTGACATAATTTGCTTAATTTTGGTTAAGTTGGTTATAGTAGCTGTAGTGTGTATTGCATATTTTGGATCAAAATTCCTCTAGTCAGACCTATATCCTTCCTTGAATAAAATGAAAACAAAAACTTTGAATTGCTGCAATTCCTTGTAGAAATCTCTAGTGATGTATTTGTAAACAATTTATTTAAATTAAACATACAGTTTGTGGTAAAATATTTTTATTTTTATCTTTGAGATTGTATTGGACCCATTGCATGTTATAAGAATTCTGCTATACATAAATTTGATAATGTTTTGTTTGAGTGATAGAGAATCAGCCATGTAGCTTTGAGGGAGCAACTGAGTGATGTGGAGTCCCTTTCAGAGGAACTTATTGACAGGACTCTGTCTACTTTCCTACAACAAGTTGAGGATGGAACTTGGACTACAGGTGGGTGGCCTCAAGTATATACTGACTACTCAGTGAGCAAACTTGCAGTTAATGCTTACACAAGGCTTATGGCAAGGAAGCTTTCTGAGAGACCAGAAGGTCAGAAGATTTATATTAACTGCTATTGCCCAGGTTGGGTGAAGACAGCCCTTACAGGTTATGCAGGGAATAATACTGTTGAGGAAGGGGCTGATACTGGAGTCTGGCTTGCCCTTCTTTCTGACCAAACATTCATAGGAAAGTTTTTTGCTGAGAGACGGGAAATTAACTTTTAAGCTGTTGCCTGTTGGGATTACAACAATTTAAGTCCTACTACTGACTTTTGCAAGTTTTCAAAGGAAAAGAAACATGGAAATTTGTCTGTTGGCATTAGTTTGCTAGCAGGTTTAAGTTTCCTTCTGTACCATGTAATTTTCATTGATGAGCTAATTCTTTTAGATATTTTATGCTTCACTAGTTGTAACACAATTTTACCTTGGAGAAAACACACACATATATATATTACTTTTAATTTTAATTATATAATACTTGTAAAATTTCAGGAAAGGGTTTAGGATAATTCTAGTTCATACTAGTTTACTAGTTCCATTATTATAATTATATTATACTTATATATTTATTTATTTTTGAAATAATCAAACATTAATTACATCTATTAATATTTCTCTGATAATTGGAATAGAATTTTATTGATTACACTTTTATTATTATTATTATTGATGTTGTGACACCTTTGCCCATGCGAACTTACTTATAATTAAACTAATAAAATACTGAGAAATTTTAAAACTTAAATCTATAATCATCAAGGTAAAAGGTTGATATTCAAATTGTTCCATCGGTTCAACAATATCATAATTAAAAAAAAAAACATTTTAATGACACTTGAAAGGCCAACTAACAAAATAAAACAATGGTTCAAATAATATAATTGGTAACTCTTATTACAAAACTTGTTTGGACGTCACATATTATCAGAGTACAAATCTTAGAAATAAAATAAAAGATATTAAAGTACAGTTCCAACTAAGTATTCATGATCATACTCTAAGTTACTTGCATTAACAGTTAGTCCAACAAGTAACACAAACGCAAGAGAGGGTGAATAAAACAAGCTCATGGAATGGATATAAAGCACACGTTTCTTATCAAAATATGATAAAAATGATCTTTTTTTCCTCTAATTTTAATTATAAAAATCCAACACTTATTTTTTCAAAATACAATTTATTTAATTGATGACAATATATATAATTAAACATTTGCATATTTAATAAAATAACTACAAGACGATGAAGACAACAATAATAATGTTAATATTAATAATTAGGGTGTTATAACTATTATGTAAATTTTAAAGTTGAAACTTATTTAAAACTATTACAAACTTCTATAATCACAATGTTAAATTATTTTCATATTTGATGTTGTTTTATTTTAATTCTCCAACTTTTAAAAATCCAATAAATTAGTTCTTTCATTACCTTTTACTCTTTTCTTTTTTCTTTTTCATCTAAAAGAATTTAAAATTTTTGTATCGATGGGTTAAAAATAGAGAGCAAAATTATGGCTATGTTTTCTTTACTTGATTTTTGTATTTTATTTTTGTTCTTATACCGAATTTATATAACATGCAAGAAACATGTTTATATGCTTAGGAAAATTGGTGGCATCTTTTATGATTAAAGCTTGCATATATTTATGGATTTCATATTTATACAATAATGACATTTGTTGCACTTACCATTTTGTCAGCTTCGATTCGTTGACATTGTAAAACACATACGTATATATTGAAAAAAATTGTCTATTTTTCAAGGATAACTTTTCAACGTGAACACGATTATAAGAAAAAACCAAAAAAAAAAAGCCTGACTGAGGAATAGAATCAAAATATTTCGATAGTTGTTGTTTTTATTTTTGAAAATAATGTAGAGCAATTTTAATCAATGTTATTGGTTTACCTTCGACACAAGAACACTGTTGTTTTTAATTAATTGTTGCTGAAGATTCAAATTCTTTTGAATAAAAAAGGGGGAAAAGAAAAAGAGTAATAAAAGACTTGATTTATTGAACTTTTAAAAATTAAAATACTAGAATGAAATTATATTAAATTAAATATAAAAAGGTTAAAATACCATTTAGTCTTTATATAAGTTCACATCACTTCTAATCGTTATTATGTGTAGTCTTAGTCCCTATACACCAATAAAAAATTAAAACTTTTTTTTTTCATACCGACACTAATTCCTAAATGTCACTGCAGGATGAAATAATTAATCAAAGCATATAAAAACAACTTAACTCTAGGGAATTAGGTGGAACTAATAAATAAAACTAACTGATTGAAGAACATTAAAATAAAATAACTAAAAGACAAAAAAAATTTTAAAATATCAATGTAGTATTTTTTGTCAGGACATTACTAAAATTTTCAATTGCTAATTTTTATTAAAACCATTTCTGGTAGAACCACTGTTCTAGTACATTTTTTTGTTTTACAATATTCGATCCAAATACCTTATTTAAAAGGTTGGATTCCATGTCATTTGGACAGAACTTAATTTGCCAAATTATTAAACGACAACGTTAAATCCTGATTGCATTCACTTCTTCTGAAAGAGTTGCTATTTCACTTCTTCTCTCACTACACAACAAGGTAAGGTTTCACTTCACCCCTCCATTTGCTTTTCTTCCCTCTCAACCTTAAAAGTCAACGCTCTTTCCTCCTCTTATTCACTTTTTTTTTTATTTTATATTTTATGTTTTGCTCTCAACTAACAAACAAAATAAAGACCCTTACTTACCTCTTTTCTCTTCAATGTCAGTCTCTCAGTCTCTCAGTCACACTTTTCTTGCTTCACTTTCACAGTCAAATAAACATGAATCTTTTCCTTGTTCCCGTAGTTGTCTTCGTTTTTTACGCGGTGAAATTTTTTCACTCGAATTTCTGGGTCCCATGGAGAACAGAGCGTCACTTCAAGAAGCAAGGGATAGGAGGCCCTGGCTACCGTCCGATCTTGGGGAACTCATCAGAGATCCGACGGCTCTACGTGGAAGCAAAGTCAGAGCCAGCCCCTCCGTTGGACCACGACATCTTAAGACGTGTGGTTCCATTTTTCCACAGGTGGTCATGCACGTACGGGAAAACATTCTTGTACTGGTTCGGTTCAACGGCACGGTTGGCGGTAACTGACCCGGATATGATTAAGGAGGTGCTGACGAATAATCGTGGTGAGTATGGGAAGGTTTCGTACAACCCTCAATCCAAGTTGCTTTTTGGACAAGGCCTTGTGGGCCTGCAGGGTGACCAATGGGCCTTTCACAGAAAGATTATAAACCTGGCCTTTAACATGGAGCTCGTTAAGGTACTGCAATCTTGTGTTCCAACCTTCAACTTTATTTTTAGAAGAATTTTATGTATAAAAAAATTTTATATTAATTAATCAAAAATTATGATAGCTATGATTTATAACGTAATTATTGTAAAAGATATAAATGTACATGATGATGATCACTGATTAGATGACAATTTACAATATTAGTGCATAATTTTTTTTAAAAGTCTTATTTTACAGTTTAACTAGGTTTTAATTTTTAAGTCATTGGCCCAACTTTTTACTTTAAAGTTAAAACTCAAACTAAAAACTTTAAAAATAAAATAAAAGTGATTTGGTAGTTTAGGCTAAAACTAAATTGTTTTTTTTTTTTTTTTTGTCTTAAGTTCAAGATTGGAGGAAGAGATACTAAGGTGTAGAGTTTATTTTTAGGGTTAATTGTAATTTTTGTCTCCAAAATCTTACAATATCGTGAATTTTTTTTCCCAAATTTACAAAATGTAGCAATTTATCTTAATTATAGCGATTTAAAAAAATATCCCATAAAATTGTCTTAATTGTGGTGGTTTAAAGAAAAAACCATCACAAAATTATGTTAACTGTCAGTTTTTTTTGTCAGAATAAATTAAAAAAAAAATTAAGAGGACAAAAAGAACTAAACCTTATTTTTAGAGTTTACATTAGTTAGTTTTTTTTTTAAAGTTAACTTCTCCCCTTTTTCTTTTATAAAAAAAAAATTGTTAGAGCTTTTCTCAAAATGTGTTTGGTCTTATCTTTCCTTTTAAGGAGAAAAAAAAGTTTGGTCAAAACCACTCCAAGATTATAAAAGACAAAACTTATGTTAAATACTATAAATGCTTTTGGTGTTAATATCCGATCAAAATTAGTGTTTTGTTGCTAACTTACATAATAAAAGTGGAGATTAAAAGTTAACACATAAAATATAAATATAAATATATAGAGAGAAGTGTACATAAGTTTTGCTCATTAGAAAATACTAAAGTGCTATTTGTTACAAAGATGAAAAGTGTTATGAATAATTTTTCAACCAATTCCCCCAAAAAAAAAATATTTTCAATCAATTAGAAAGGAGATGAGTGTATGAGTGGAGGGAATATGCCGTTTAAAGAGGGAAAAGGGTTGTACGAAGAAACAGAAATTTAATTTCGTGTGATTTTATAAAAATGATTTCATGACATTCAGCTTTTCTTCTAAAACGTAACGTATTGAGAAGAAAATTTCTCCCCCCTTTTAAGTGGTGCTTAGGGTCTGTTTAGATGAAATTTTTCATAAAGACTTATAAAAGAGTAAAATAAGAAGAAAAAAAATAAAATTAGCATTTCTATAAGTTAAAGATAAGTTAATTTGTAAAAGCTTTGGTATTAACTTCTCAAAAATCTTATTGTTATCTTATGTATAAGTTACTTTTTACTTTTTTTATTTTCTTTTTCTACAAGTAATTGTGGAGAAGCCAACTAAGTTGTTTGTGATTTAAGGACTTGATAATGAGTGAATCATGAAAACTGTTGCAGGGATGGGTGCCAGATATTGTGGCAAGTGTGACAAAGACGGTGGAGAGATGGGAGGAGCAAAGAGAAGGAAGAGATGAATTTGAGAAAGATGTGCATAGAGACCTTCTTGATCTTTCTGCAGATGTTATATCAAGAACTGCTTTTGGCAGCAGTTATGCAGAGGGCAAGCATATTTTCGACTTGCAGGAGCAACAAATGCATCTTTTCTCTCAGGCAGTTAGGAGTGTTTATATCCCTGGATTTAGGTTACTTTGCTAACTCTTCTTTAACATTTTTTTATTTATAACAATATCCTAAGATTATTATTTCAAGTTATATTCTCACAGCTTGAGAGTTACTATAAAATATGTTGACCAGTCGTGTGCCTTTAATGCTAAATTCTAAATTATAATTTAGTTATAGATGTCTCCAAATAAAGTTTATGGCATAACTGGTATATTTGCCTTCTTGACACAGTTAGTGAGTTTTAGTGTTTTACCCCTTATAGATATTTGCCAACTAAGAAGAACAGGGATAGATGGAGACTAGATAAAGAAACACGTGAATCAATTCTCAAGCTGATTGAGACCAAGAGCAATACGAGAGAAAATGCAAGAAATGTACTAAGTTCTTTGATGTGTTCCTACAAGAATGATGTTGGTGGAGAAGAAAAATTAGGGGTGGAAGAAATTATAGATGAATGTAAAACCATCTACTTTGCTGGAAAGGAAACAACAGCTAATTTGTTGACTTGGACACTTGTTCTATTAGCAAAGCATCAAGAATGGCAAAGCAAGGCGCGTGAAGAAGTTCTTCGTGTCATTGGACACAATCGACTTCCTGTTGCAGACAATTTAAATGACCTCAAGATTGTAAGTTCATTTTTTGTTGTTTTACTTGCCTTGGAAACAATCAGTACAATGCATCTGTTTATCAGTGTTAGAATGAATATTACAATACATTTACTCTGTTGAATGCTAGTTAGATCACAATTATGTTTTAATAAATACATCTAGGTGGTTTCTCTTCATTCAACTGGTCTATTATCAACATTCAACCTATGCTATATTAGGCTTTTAAATTGAAGCAGAGATGCATAAAAATTAGGCCATGATGGAGGAATTTTAAAATTTAGATTCAGATCTAACTCAATTCTAAAAGTTAGCTGACACTTATACTCAATATTTTAGTCATATCACGGATCAATGTGGATTTACACCTTCCTTCAAGCTAATGATATATATAGTTGATCTAATAATAATCTGATAGCAAGTGGTACAACAAGCTTAATAACAATCACTAAAAGTTTGTTTGAATAAACTTCTCTATAAGTATTTATAAGAAAAAAAAAATAGGAAAGAGAAATGAAATAAGCTTTCCTATAAATTATACATAAACTAATTTGCAAAAATTCTCTCATATTAGCTTATCTAAAAATTGATTTTTAATTTATACATAAGTTAATTTTAGTTTATGAAGAAGCTTATCTCATTTTTTCTTTCTATTTTCTTCTCCTATAAGTGCTTATAGAGAGGTTACACAGATAGGTTCTAAGCTAAGCTTTGGAACCATTTTAGAATTTGAGTTGTGGTTTAATTTAATTCTAAAACCTAACTTATAGGATGAAGGTTGTCACTACTTATATACACTATTTTAGTTATATCACTGGTGAACATAGGATCTCCAACAAAAAGAAATATATGATTTTAGTTCAATAAATTAAGAATGTAGTAAATATCTATAAAATAGTGCTTTTTATTGAGTAATCAGTGTCTGCTGTGGATAAATAAATGAACCATGCAATTGAGTTCATAGACTTAATCCATTAAGTAATATCCTTGAGCACAAAATTCTGGTCCATTTTCATTGGTTATTGTTGGTTTACATTTTCCAACAGGTTAGCATGATAATTAATGAAACACTCCGGCTCTATCCTCCAGCAGTAATGCTAATGAGGCAAACCACTAAAGATGTGATGCTTGGAGGCATCAATGTTCCTGCTAACACTCAACTCTACCTGGCATTGACTGCTGTTCATCATGACAGAGAAATCTGGGGAGAAGATTGCCATGACTTCAATCCAATGAGATTCAGCGAGCCTAGGAAACATTTAGCCGCGTTCTTTCCTTTTGGATTAGGTCCTCGGACCTGTGTTGGGCAAAATTTGGCCATGGTTGAGGCAAAGATAGCTCTTGCTTTGATCATTCAAAGTTACAGTTTTGTGCTATCTCCAAACTATAAGCATGCTCCTATACTATTTATCACTTTGCAGCCTCAACATGGTGCACAAATCATTTTCAGAAGGATTTCACATTGATGATTGTTGCTTCCTTTTCCCTTGTCTGTAATCTTTAACTCTGCATGTGGAGAATCATTGTAGCTATGAATATTGTGCTCTTTTGACTTGTAGAACATATATGAAACTTGTGTTGATAACTGGTGCAAGTTTTTCAGGATAAAGCAACGTAATTTTTATGATTTGGGAGTCATGTTTTACTATTTTAAGGGAAAGTATCAATGTTGATCACTCAAATGTATAGAAGTCTCCATCAAGTAGGACTAGTATAGTTTATATGATTGAGAGTCTTATGAATGTTGTTATCATCTAGTGAGACGAGTCCCCTTTGAATTGATTACTCATGATTATTTTATGAATGATTTAATATGCTTTTACCTTAGAAATGTATGTAAACTTTTCCGTAAGCTTACCCTTGCATCATTTGCACATGTGGTTTGTGATTGTGATTATGTCAATCATTGTTTTCGAGGGGAGTAGTTGTCAAGGTCATCGAAGACATATAGTACAATGGATATACCCTAAGGGTGGGTGCATATGGGCCCTTATTGTATTGACTTCCTAGAGATCATTGTGGGGGATGGCGAGCATGAAGGATTGATCAAGACTTACAAAGAGTATGGTACAAAGTAAAGTTCATGCTTCGCTACACTCCAACTACATTGTTGTCTTCTTAGTAACTTTGTATACTTCCCTATATGGCTATCCATCAAGGAGAAATGGAGAGAGCTTGATTGTGCCACTAAAGCCCATATGTGCACTTTTGATTACTAATGCTAGTTTTGACAAGGACCCACCCTTGAGACTGTGCTGCTCTTGTTGATGAGCGACTAAAAGATGCCCTGCCTGTTGCTGCTCTTAGTTAGTAGTGTGTAATGTTATGACCTTCTTAAGGCATGCATATTCTGTACCTCTCTCCTTTTTTTTTTTTTTAGTGTAATTCGATTGTTTTCGAGTAGTTGTATTTGCACCCTTATATTTTCATATAATTATGTTCCAAGATTATGTATGTAAGTGACATAATGTAACAACAATTACAGTTTCTATTTCCTTAAATTTTATGCAATATTAGTCAGTATTTATTTTGTGTTATTCTATTATTATTAGAATGATTATTTGTTGTTCAACACACAAAAAATATATATTCTTTCATAAGCAAACTAATATGTTATAGAGTGATTTTGTAGAAAGGGATTTTTTGCATAAACAAGATATATGGCTTCAATATCACTGGCTTATAAAAAAAAATACTCTTTATTATTATCATGCATTGTTTTCCTTGTGAAACTATGCAGTAAATGATGTTTATATAAAACTTAAAAAAAATCGTATATGAACATTAAAGATTGACTAAAAAGGTTTAAATACTACATAACTTGTTACTTTTATTGTGAACTGGCTGGCCAACTGAGTATCACTGGGCTGGTCGACCGAGTATCATTAGACTGGTCAATCAAATATCACTAAGCTAGTCGACTATAACTTAACAAGACTCTTGGCAGTAGGGGCGATGACACTATGGACCAGCTGGTCAATCGAGTATCCTAGGCTGGCCGATCAAGTATCACTAGGTCGATCGACTGTAACTTAACAGGATTCTTGGCAATAGGCCGATCGACCGAGTATCACCAGGTTAGCCAACTGTAACTTAACAAGACTCTTGGCAATAGGGATAATGACATTATGGACCGACCAATCAACCAAGTATCACCAGGCCGGTCAACTGTAACTTAGCGAGGCTCCTGATAGCTTGTAACAATATGGGACAACAGTTGATAGCGCCATTGATGTCAAGCGATGCAATGTGTACCATAGAAGTCAAACTATGCGCTGCTCGAGAACTAAAGTGTTAAATAAGGGAAGTATAAAAGGAGAAGGAAGGTAACCCACGAGGGGGGACTAAGAGACTCAAGGAGAAGTCATGTCGATAGCATATCTATGAATGTAAACATTGGCGCCCACCGTGACACCGTTGAGATTCCCAATAACCACTGCACTCAAAAGCAGAAAGGTAGTGGCTGCCAGAGCTGACGAAGCTTTGGAGGATGAGATAGGAGGCAATAAGGGCGATGAAGAAGAGGCCCAAGGGGAACATGGTACTAGTGGAGGCGAAGATCCACCCAAATCCACTACGCAAAGTCGTCGCGCGCAGATTTGCTCTTGTCGCACTCAGATCCATCCTTGCCACGCCTAAACTTGCTCGAGTAGAGCTGCCTGCCCACCCACTTGCACAGAACCACCAGTCATTGCTCGTGTAGAGCTGCCACGCCCAAACCCAACCCTATTGCACGTAGAGGCCCCCACCCTCGCTCGTGCAGAGCTGCTGCGCCTAGACCCAGCCTCAGCCTCTGTCACACCAAGAGCTTGTGTTTCAGTATAAAATCGTGCTTGTTGAGGTCACTTTCAATTCGAAGCCGATAATTACCAACCTTACTATTATTACTGGAGAAAACCAATCTGCTACCAAGGCAATTGCTTTCACCGTTTGTGCTAACATTATAGAGGTTCCAAGTGATAAAAAATTACCATCTCTTTATCTCTTAGATAGTATCATGAAGAAAATTGGGTGAGATTATATAAAATATTTTGCTGCCAAACCACCTAAGGTATTCTACAAGGCATGTTGACAGGTTGATCCTTCTGTCCATTCAAGTATTTAACATGTTTTTTGGAAATTGGAAAGGATTCTTCCCTCCTCACTCCCTTTAGATGATCTAGAAGGAACTTGGCTTTGCACCTACAGTCAATGGTTCAAATTTTAATATCTGCTACAATTAGAAGTGATTTGAAGTCAAAGTGCCCGACTCATAGTATCCATGTGAATCCCAAGTATTTAGAAAGGTAGTGTCTTCAATAGTCAAGTAGGAGTAAAGGAGTAGTTAATGATATGATTGGAGCTATTTTAAACTCAAAAGATTCAAAGAGGCTAGATAGAGGTATAGTTGGGTGTTGCATCTATCATGGACTACGTGGGTGAGGAGCAGCGATGTGCCATCTCAATGAAGAGCTCATCCATCCTCCTCCGGCATGTCCACAACGCTATGGAGAATCCCCAAACTTAGGTATGTATTATAACTAAGCTTCATATCTTAAAATATGCACAATCATAGTTCACATTTTATGCAATATTGAAGTATCAAAAGGATTCCGGCTCCCTATTCCACCACAACAATTAAAGACCTGTATGAAGCGATAAAAAATGACCCCCCGGGCAATTAAAGACCTATGTGAAGCGGTAAAAAACGATCTCGGGAAACTGAAGACATGTGTGAGGTGGTAAAAAACGACCCCCAAGCAACTTAACGACCTGCGTGAGGCGATAAAAAATGACCCCCTGGGTAATTAAATGCCTGTGTGAGGCGGTTGGCCTAAACGACCTCCCGAACAATTGGAGACCTGTGTGAGGCGATCAACCTAAACGACCTCTTAGGCATGTGGGACTATGAACTGGCCGACTGGCCGACTGGCGAGCGGCCATCAACGTCAATTTTAAAGTGCCTTCGTCTTCACTGACGCTTGCAGGGGCTGTGGACCAGCCAATCGGTTGACAATCGAGCGACCAACTAAGGTGACCAACTTCAACTTTAAAGTATCTTCGTCGTCACTCGACGCTTGTTGAGTTGTGGATCGATTAGCCGACCGAGTATCACTAGACCAACCGATTGTAACTTAACAAGACTCTTAGCAGTAGGGTTAACAACACTATGGACTAGTCAACTAACCAAGTATCCCTAGGTCAGTCGATCAAGTATCACTAGGCCGACCGATTGTAACTTAACAAGTCTCCTAACAATAGGGGCGACGACACTGTGGACAGACCAATCGATCGAGTATCACTAGACTGGCCGACTGTAACTTAATAAGATTCCTAGCAATAGGGGTGACGACACTATGGACCAGTTGGCTAGCCAAGTATCCCTAGGTTGGTTGACTGTAACTTAACAAGTCTCCTAGTAGTAGGGGTGATGACATGTTTGAGTGGTAAAAAACAACCCCCAAGCAACTTAAAGACCTATGTGAGGTGATAAAAAATGACCTCCGAGCAATTAAAGACATGTATGATGCGGTCTAAATGACCCCTTGGACAATTAAAGACCTGTGTGAGGCGGTTGGCCTAAACAACCTCCCAAGCAAGCAGAGACTTGTGTGAGGTTGTCGACCTAAACGACCCCTATGTGGGGCCGTGGACCGACCGGTTGGCCGATTGCCAAGCGGTCAACCAAGATGGCCAACTTCAACTTTAAAGTGTCTTCGTCTTCACTTGACGCTTGTAGGGTTGTGGACTGGTCAGTCGGCCGACGGTCGAGCAGCCAACCAAGATGGCCAACTTCAACTTTAAAGCGCCTTCGTCTTCACTCGACTTTAAATTGTCTTCGTCTTTACTTGATGCTTGTGGGGCTGTGGACCGGTCGCCCAACTAAGTATCACTAGGTCGGCCGACTGTAACTTAACAAGACTCCTAATAGTAGGGGCGACAACTCTATGGACTGGTCAACTAATCGAGTATCCCTAGGTCGGTCGACCGAGTATCACTAGGCCAACCAATTGTAACTTAACAAGACTCCTAGCAGTAGAGGCAGTGACACTATGGATCAGTCAAGACCAAGTATTACCAGGGTGGTCAATTGTAACTTAACAAGGCTCTTGACAACCTATAACAGTAGGGACAACGGTCGACAACGTCGTTGATGTCAGGTAGCGCAATGTGTACCACAGAAGTCAAACAGCACACTGCTCGAGAGACAAAGTAACAAAGAAAGAAAGTATAAAAGGAGAAGGAATGTAACTCATGGAGAAACTAAAAGACTCAAAGAGAAGTCACGCCGATAACATATCTACCAACGTGAACATAGTGTCACAAGCTTTTTTGCTAGTGAAAAAGTAGTTTAATTCTATCTATAAAAATCTCCTTCTAGTGACCGAAATCATTTTCTTCTAAAATTTCTTTCAACTTTTCAAGGATGTTTAGGGTTAGAGATTCTCTACATATGGATCACCGATAGTAGATTATTACTACATAATTTATCAGAATTTCTATTTTTAGAGGTATTGTTCTTTTGTAAAAACTTTCAATTCTACTTCTTGAGATTCACAATGTATTCTAAATAAATTTCCTTCAATGCCTTTGCTTTGTTTGCATAAACACAAGTCAACCGCGTTGTCTATGATGTTTTAGAATAAATTTCAATTACATATTTAAGCATCATTCACTAATTATAGCATCATTTATGCTATTTTATACACATTATTTTCTTTTACAACTTATGTTCAAGTATAGCTTCTAGTACTGCATGATCTTGATCTTCTAAAAGCTTGTATGTGTATCAGCATACTTCTTGAAGCTATGAACTATGCTTATGTCTAAGTTATGCTTCTAGACAAAGCAAACTTTGAGTGTGCTTCTAGATTCTTGCATACAGTAGGATTGAAGCTTCTTGAGTTTGAATGATGTTCATAATTATGTATTCATCTAAATCTAACTTGCCCTGTTCTTTTCACACATTTTCAAAACAAAACATTATTACCAAAAATGTGATACATATATAAAGTATGATATATTCAATTATTGCAAATCTATAGGTATTTTGTCCAACTTGAGGTAAAGGATGAAATTGACAGCATTGTATCTGTGGTTATGGATAGTGAAACTTATCAGTCGATAAAAAAAGTCAGCTACAAATGTTAAAATAACTGACGAGGTATGGATAGTATATAAAGTACATACATAAATTTAAAGTCTACGCTGAAAGAGACAAGGTATGCATATACTTGTCCCTTCCATGTTTTACCTTGTCACTCTCTGCCAAAATATTTGTTTAAACTTTATTAGAGACACTTGTTCAATCATCAATAAAATTACTTCACATCATTACAAAATAATTTAACCTGTTAATTATACAAAATACATATACAACACGCTGGGTTAGTGTATGATAATACTTTTTCTAAATATAAACTAATATATATTTTAAAAATTTGTAAGCAAGAGAGTTTCCCAGTAACATCGAGTTTTTTTAGGAAAAAACATTTTTTTTAAATAAAATTGAGCCAAACAATAGTGAAAATTCAAACAACTTTTCAATGTAAATATGAAAAAGAGAGTTCTATCTTAATTTTCTAAAACAAGTAATCAAATGAAACATGTATGGTCAAAGTTACACAATGTTGAAAATATAATATTTATTTTTAATATGTATAATTTTATGTTTCATATGCTGTATATATCACTTTTACAATATTTATTAGGAATATTTTTTATATTTTTAATAATATTTAATAAATATAAAATATTATTAATTACATTTTATGATATAATTTCAATATAGCATTTATTAAAATGTTATCAAAACTAATATATAACATTTTTAAAAATTTTGTAAATTTTTAAATATTATCAAAAGTCATATATGTAATATATAATATAAATGTAAAAGTAAAGCATTCATGACTATGTGAATAATAAAATACTTCATTACACATGTTTGGATGGTGAGATTGTGTATTTATCACAAGTGAGAATAAACGTTATCTTAATAAATAAAAAAATTTAAATATATTTTTAATATCTTAAATTTAAAATTATTTTATTTAGTCCATACATTTTCGAAAAATAGTTAGTTTTAATCTTTCATTATACATGACAAACAAAATATAAGTCATCATTTATCTTGTATATAATAAAAAATTGAAGAACATTGGAAGTAAAACTTTAGGGTTAAATATAATCTTTTATTTTTCAACTATACATGTGACAAATAATAATTTGTACTTCACTTATAAGGTGAGGGATTAAAACCATTTTTTTTAAATGTGATGACTAATAAAAATAATTTTAATTTTTGGAGATGAAAAACAAAAATAACTCAAATTTAAGGAACAAAAATATATTTAAGTAAAAAAATGGTTCTAACAAAATAACTTGAGGAGTTTCTAGTACAAACCTACTTCACTAGGGAGTTGAAACATGTGAAAATGGAGAAATAATGTTGAATTTTAACAAATTTGTTATCATTTTTTTTTTATCATTTGTCTGTTGGGAATTTATTTATTTATTATTTTTTTATATTGATACATTAGTATTATTTTATTAATCTGTATTTTATTTATGATATTTTTTATGCGGTTTAAAGTAATAAAATAAGAATTTCTTATACACAAATATATCTCTTTATGTACATATTCAAAAAGAAATTAAAATATAATGCTTAATTCATAATTAATATATATATATATATATAATTATTATACACATAAAATTTTGAAATCTTCAAATAGGGAATTATACGCTTAGTTGTTTCAAAATAAAACACTTATGTATTTCACATGCTACTAACTAATTATAAGTATACATGTTTAAGTAATTAATATAATTATATATTAAAAATCAAGTGAAAGTACATGTAATTATACACAATCAATCTAATAATATTATTTTTCTAAGAAAAGTAGAAATTAAAAATAAAGAATAATATAAATTAGAATTTATATTTATTCGTGTGTAATTAATTTAACGAACTAAATTTAGAGGATATATTTAATTATCCGTCTATTAATATTATAATGAAATAATTCTACGATCAATAATTTTATTTAATTGTTTAATTAAAAAAAATTGATTAACCAATATTACGTTAGTATAAGGGTACAAGGTTCAAATTCATTACTTGTAGTATTAGGCGGAAAGAGAGACTCTTCTGAAAGTAACTAGTTAGGTTCCTCTAGGAATATTAATTATCAACAAAGTCGGTAAATATTTTACATCTATAACATAGTTATAAGAAAAATTCAAAAATATTGATTTAGCCAACAAACAGTTAAACAGTAATAACATGTTTCAAATAAAAAATTTATTAATCTAATTAACTGGTTAATTAATTAAATTAATAATTTTACTTTGGTATATACCTATTATTTAGAGTGTTGATATTGAACTTGAAAATTCGAAGAATTCAACTATCCAAACCAAATCATCTAAATTGGTTTGAATTGGTTGTTCTAATCGGTACATTTGATTGATTTTAAATTTGTACCAAACTACTTATAAATAGTTGGATTTTCAAATTTATTTTTTTTCCAACTCGAAACAATAACAACCTAATTAATTATTTTTTAACTTTAGATTAATATATTTTAAACTTTAGCACTTAATTTTTTGTCTTCTGTTTTAATAAACCACAATTTTAATTCTTAAAAGTATATTCTCTTATTAGAAGTTGAAACTAAGAAAAATTTTAACAAGTACTTAAAAGGCAATTTATCAATTACATTAGTTTAAAATTAAAAAAAAAATATATGATTTAAATGATAATATTATCATATATTTAGAAAGAAAAATGACCACAAGTATTTAGTTTCATGACTTAGATGGAATAATTGAAAATCTTAAAAATATATTAGAAATTTTCTTAGTTTTAGGAATTAATGTAAACACCTTATATGGACCCAAATGATGGTTTACTTTTTGTTTTCTTCATTCATTTTTATCTTCTTGTAAATTTATGATATTATTTAGTGTTAATACATGTTTTTATTTGGTTATATTTTATCATATTTTCAGTAAAAAAATGAGATATATAAAGTGATGACCATAGAAAAATTAAATATTAAATAAAATAAATATTTAGTCATTAAAAATAAAAAATAAATTTATCTTACATTAATATAAAACTAAAAATTTATATAAAATAAACAAAAATTAGAAATAAAAACTTTAAAAAATATATTATTTATCTTTTATTATCTAATTATTCGAATCAAACCAACTATCTTAACCAAATTAAAAATAAAGAAAACTCAAATCAAACCAAATCAATTAAATATGATAATTTTAAATTTAATTTTATCTTAAATATAAACCAATCTAACCTATAAAACATTTCTATCTAATATTCATATTATTTATTAATTTTATACTACACACTGAGAAATTAACTACTTTACTATACGAGAAAAGGAAACAGGAGAGAGGTTTCACGATTAAATTTAAATTCACGTATTTTATATATTATATTATTTCAGCTTAATTAATAGTTTTAAATTTAAATGTATTTTATATACCAAGAAAGATAGGTTCACATAAAAAATTGATTCAATTTAATTAGTGATCTAGAATTTGAAATTATAGATATGGAAGAAAAATTTTTGTTTTTTCTAGTGATTCTACTTAATCCCAACATAATTATAGGCACAAAAAATAAATGTGATCATCTTCCATTACCTAGGTCACTTAAACTTTTATATATTTGAAAAGAAATTCACGCATTTTATTTTATTTTTAAAATTTTATCAATGAAATGATCTAATGAACATAAAATTAAAGTCAGAAATAATAAACAGCAGAGTGACGTGTATATTACGCGCTGGAGTTGAACTGAAATTTGTTGGTATTCCTTTACAGCTTACCTTAATTAACCTTTTATTGCTTTATTGTACTCCTAGGAAGAAAAGAAGAAATAAATTAAAAAAAAATGAAGAAATGAATCAAATGATGCTTCGATCCAATTCCATAATCTGAGCCACTGAAAGTCAACGCCTTCGGTGGTGGTCCCACTGCTTTTTTATTTGCTTGATTTGTTGGTTAGTGCTCTCTCCGCGTGTTCATCTCATTGACTGCGTCGCCATCGGCGCACATTTTGCTATCTTGCGCCCTCCTTTTTCACGTGTTGGTTTTCACAACATGCGCTCAACCCTATTTTATCGCCGTGAGCTCTCTTGTAAACTTCTATTCTTTCTCCCATTTTTTTCCTTCTCCTTAATAATTCACATACATTTTAATAAAAAGAAAAACATTTTAATACAATTATTTATTAAACAAATAAGTTATGAAATAATGGTCTAAATTTATACTCTTATCACATCATAAATAATTATTAATATAACTTTTAATATATATATATAATAAATCAATAATAATTAATTAATTATATAAAATTATTTTATATTATCAATGCATAACTTATTTTCTCTAAAAAAAAGATTAAGTAAAAGTTTATACATAATTTTTTTATTAACCACGTAACTTAGTCTATATATGTCTTATAAAATCTTAATTCATTCTTTATACTTAAAAGTAATTAAATTGATTCTTATAGTATAAATGTTGTCGATTTAATCCTATAATTATGATGTTGTATTACACGTGTAGTAATTTTTTTTAACTAAAAGATATTTAAAATTTTTTTTACCCAACTAATCGTCTTTTATCAGATTGATTCTTAGGATAAAATAATACCTTTAATTTTAATTTTATGTTCAAATCAATATTAATCCCAAATCTTAGTTAAAAAATACAAATATTGAACCACTAATAATATATTTTTATTTGATTTCCATGCATGTATCTTAATTTGATATGATATATATAATGTAATTTTAATTTCCATATGGACCAAATTAAGAATAATAACTAAATTTAAAATATAAACATAAAAAAGATATAGAATTAACTATTAACATTTGATAATTAGATACGACATCATATCCACAAATATTAAATTAGTAATATTTACATGCATACAAATCAATTTAATTAATTTATATATATAAAAAATAAATTAAGAACCCATGTCATACATAAAAACTAAAATATGTTTAATATAGTATTTTTGAAATGTATATCATATTTAAGGTGAACAATATTATTCTTTCACGTACTAGAGGAAAAAAAAAAAACTGAATTGTTGAAAAAATTAATAATTGATGTTATCAACGTGTGCTTGGAACCTGTGTGATTGACACTTTCGAAACATGAAAATAGGCCGTAAGATTTTGTTGTTTTTTTTTTCTTTTGTTAAATGCAAGTTTATAATTCCAAACCAAACAAACACACAATATCTCAACATGTGTTATTAAATATGTAGGTCAACTAATACCGGAAATTATTCCAATTTTATTTGAAAAATTTTCTACAAATACTTGTAAAATTTTCTCATCTATAATAATCTTACCTAACTCATATAATATTATTTTATGTAGAAAATACATGTAATTTCGTAAAAAAAATATTTTCATATGCATAATAAATGATACATGTATTAAAATATTTATAGATAGATTTTAATGGACTCTTCATATAACTTATTTTATCTTTACCCATTTTAAAAGAGTTAAATCTTCATATTAATTTAAATACACATCACAATTACATTCAACAGTTGAAAATCAATTTCATCAAAATTAGCTCTATCATGTTTGGACAGAAACTAATTAACATAATTCAAACCTTTGATTTGTGACTAATAATTGTAACTAACGTGGGCTAATTGGTCCCAAGCAAGCATTGCAGCAAATAGTGGTGTTAAAAAAGAGTGATGAAGGTACACGTGTATGTGAGTTAGAAGAAGAGAGAGGGGAAGGAGAATGGTGCGGGTAGCATGGTATGAGAGCCGAGAGCATAGAGGAGAGAATAATAAAAAGGGGATTTGGTGAGAATCGCAAAACTCCACCCTCCCCTGTCTCTCTCTGACTCCTCTCCCACCTTCGCCTTTTGTCCTACTCACCCTGCGTCACTCTTTCACTTCTTATCATTATTCTTTTCATTCCCAAATCCTCAACGCCCACACCACCACTTTCTCTCCTCATCCCCCCCAACACTTCACACACTCTCTAACTCAAATTAAATATATTCAATTCAATTAAAATTAAAAGGTTAGTCATTCTTCTCTTCCTTCCACCTCTTCCACACCAAGCCATGGAGGGTCTTCCCCAAGGTTATCGTCCCAACGTTGGTGTCTGTCTCATCAACTCCGATGATCAGGTTTCTCTTCTCTTTTTGTTTTCTTTTGTTTTTTTGCTGCCAAATATTAATGCACTCCGTCTGTGTTTTCCTTGTTTTAAATTTCTTAATTATGGGAGACAATTATGTGTTACTGGTCTTAATTCGTGTTATTTTAAGTGGGGTTGCTTTTGTTTTTGTGGATTTTCGATGCTACCTTAAGTGGCATATTTTAACGGTTAAAAAGCTGGAAATTTTAGTTTTTTTTTTTTGCTTTTTTGAAGAAAAAAATGTTTTTTTTTTTTCCATTTTCTGATGTTAATTTGTCTCTTTTAATTCAGCGGTTAAGATTGATTCTTCTTTAGTAGTTATAGAAGGTTGTTATATCTAAATTAACTCACCCACCATAAGGTAGGACTCAACTTGAATAAAAATATGTAAATAACTTAAAAGCAAAGTGTTTTCCTTTTCTAGATTTGGAAAATTGGAGATATTACTAGGCTTCACTGCGATCCTATGCTCTGTTCTGTTTTCATTCAAACCCTTTCCTTTCCTTGATTGATGAGCATTTATTTTTAAATGAGCTTATCCAAAATGTTGTAGAAAGCACACTAGCGAACTAGGAATTTGGATTTGATATTTTGTGGGTTTTTTTTTTTTTGTGTGTGTATTTTCCAGATTTTACCTTCCTGTTCAATCATTTGTTCAGCGTTTATATTCTATGATTTTAGCCTGTTTTATGCATTGGAGAGGAAAATGTTTTCAAAATAAAATAATTTGTTTCCTTTCCACCGTAGTACCGTCGTTTTGTTACGTGATGGTTATATGTGAGTACAAGGGCAAACCCGTGAGATTTGAATTTTGTTTTTTCAGATTTTTGTGGCTTCTAGGTTGAATGTCCCAGGAGCATGGCAAATGCCTCAGGTGAGCTCACGTTATGTACTATATACACCTTTACATTTTTTCCTAACATGAATTCAAGTGACTTATATAACTTAAATCAGAAAGAACGTTGACGAGAAGGCATTACATAGTGTAGAACCTTATTTTTTGATAGCATCATGTAGTATTTCTTTTGACATATTCAACAGTTGGGGCATGTTGGCTTTTTAGTAGCTGAATACTGTTGTAAGCAATCATTACTGTTACCTTAGTGGTGAGAGCTTGCTAATGCTTTTCATTAACATCCTAGTCTCTCTCCTGTTGATGTTGACATCATAGCAATGTTTATAATGCCAAAGACACTGTTGTATCACATTCGCATATCACCTTATCATAAGGAATCTTTCTACATGTGCTGTCATATTGCTTACTTAAATGTATTGCCATTACCA
The DNA here is from genome assembly GCA_025330945.1 of Mucuna pruriens. NCBI lineage: Eukaryota > Viridiplantae > Streptophyta > Magnoliopsida > Fabales > Fabaceae > Mucuna > Mucuna pruriens. Next base: position 1,499,180 of record JAENHJ010000086.1, on the reverse strand, counting down.
CTCACCATCCATTTTCCACAACATAAAAATTCTGTAAGTAATCTAAGCAAGCTTGCTTCCAGGAAGAACCTATACTATTATTGAAATTGAAATTATATAATTTAGGTGGATAAAGGAGAGGAAAAGAGAAAAGGGAGGCTCTAAATAATATTCTGAATATTTTATATTACATTAATATGGTGTACTTCACATAATTAATCCAATGCTCTGATTAATACTAATAATTACGTCATGTACTACTGGTATAAACCCAGCCCAATAAGATTAATACCTTAATTACCCTAATATTCTTACAATTATAATGTATAGATGGTCTTGGCACCTTTCACTGGAGTTCTAACTCATTGTAAAAGTGGATTCTTTGTTGATTTTGGTTATCTTTACAGGATTATTAAATATCCCCCTTTATTGCCTATAATAAGTAAATTATTTTCTATCTCTTGGTATTAAAATTATCTGCTAAAATTGACTGTTCTTTTGGGGTGCTCAGGGGGGAATTGAAGATGGTGAAGAGCCCAAATCTGCTGCCATTAGGGAACTTCGAGAAGAAACTGGAATAGTATCTGCTGAGATAATTGCTGAGGTTTGCACAAAATCTTTCCTCATTTGGATTTAGTTTCTTCTGCAAAAACAGCAAATGTATTGTTTATAAATAATCCAAGCTTTATATAGATCAGTGGTATCTTACAACATCCAATTCATTGAGTTCAAAGTAGTTTTACCATTGTGTAATAAAATGAACTAAAACAATGTCTGAGAAGCATGAAACAGAAACTCTCGGAATCAGATTCAAGAGAAACATCTATAATCTATGACTTGGTATATTATATCAAAAACTCTTTGACCATTTTGATAACTATGTGGATGTTTTTCTTTTCATACATTTGACCTAGCTTGTGTGTTACAGGTTCAGAAATGGTTGACATATGACTTCCCTCCTGCTGTGAAGGCTAAAGTCAATCGCCTATGGAGAGGTGAATGGCATGGACAGGCGCAAAAGTGGTGTGTCTTTTATTTTATTTTATGTGCTTAGCCATGTACTTGACAGTTCAGTGCTAACTTCTGAAAAAATTATCTCTATATCTAAAATTTGGTGGCTTAAGTCTATGCCGAAAAATGTGATCACTTGACTGGTTGAAAGATAAATGGAACTACGCTAGTTTGGTCCATATTGCTGGTTAAGACATTTGAAATATAGTTTGTAAACACATGAAACATATGCAAGGAAACCAAGATGGATGGTTGGTCTGCTTGACTTTGTAAAATAAAAAGAAAAAGACCGACCTATAATGTAAAATCTGAATTCAATATGTGAAAGTTTAAAACTTGTTTTTTTTTTTTTCTTTAGCTGAAGAAGATCTAAGTTGTTGTAAAAGGGAATAGTTTTCAACAATCGACACAATGAGGGTTGAGAAAAGGCAAAATTGAAAAGCTTGAGTGTGAGCAAAGAGAGACAGTAAAACTTGTAGCATAAGTATATGGATTTTACATTGTGAATTTGTGATCTTTTTTATAGTAAAATTTGGGTGTTAATGTTTTGTGCATTTTTGCTATTTGTGTGAGGTAGTTATTTGATCTGGAGTTGCAGATTTGGTGCCTATTTTGTCAATTGTGAGCGTAGATAGAAGAAATCATCCACTTTTCACAATAGTTTTTTCAGTAGTCAAGATGGATATCCTGTTTACTTGTGACATGCCAAGTTAGGTTAAAATATGGCATAACCTGCAAATGCACAGTGTCCCAAACTTACTACTTTTCACTAGTGAGAATGAGAATTGTCTTAATTATCCAGTTATGTGATTGTTCAGTTACCAAAGCCCATGTTTTCTATTGTTTTCTTTAATTGAATATTCATGTATATATTCTACCAAAAACTCTGCTTTTTCTGACATTGATTTTGAACATTTGATAGGTTTCTTATGAGATTAACTAAAGATGATAGTGAGGTCAACTTAGCTAATGGGGAAGCAGAACCTGAATTTGCAGAGTGGAAATGGGCAGACCCTGAAGAAGTTATTGAGCAGGTTAGTTGGAAAAAAGGAGACTTGAAATAGGTGTAATTTTTCTCCATTTGAAAGACTAATAAATGATAACTGATTACAGGCAGTGGACTACAAGAGACCAACCTATGAAGAAGTTATAAGAACCTTCAAGCCTTACTTCCAAGGGAGTGCAATATCTGCCAAATGTAAATCAACAAAGTGGTGAATGTTATGAGTGTGCATTGTAGTTCAATCCATTTTCTTATCTAATTTCACTGAGTTTGGATAGCACTCAGCTATTTGTAAATGGATGATAGTTAGAACCTGTCCATTAGGTACTTGCCTTCTTGTAATAATAAGCTATGTGCAAATGCCTAATTTCTCTTCTAAAACTTGCTGCAAGGATGATTGTGTAAGTGTATAAAACTGTTTAATAAGTAGGAAGCATCGTGCGGCAGAATAGTGATCATGACTAAGTGCCAAAGTACCAGGAGCGGTTTCTACTTTCTATGATGATTTTTTCCTTTGCATAAGTTATGGCGCAAGCTTATACTGGTTAGATTAGTTTTAGTGTTTAGTTTAGATTGGTTCAGTGGTATGAAGTACCCGTACTTTAATTTGTTTCGTGTATCTGAAACCGGTACTTTTGGATTCCTCACTAATACGTATTATTGTATTAGTGAAGTATCCAAGCTTTTAAAAAAATATATTAAAATTCAATACAATTATGTGAGAAAGAGAAATATGTATAATATAAATACATAGAAGAATTGCTTTTTAATGAATAAAAATGAAATTATTCTTTTTGCAGATGATTCTAAGAAAAGAATGTGATTGATAGTACTATTCTTATTTATAGACAAATTAAAAAAAATTGTTTTTAATATATAAGAAATATGTTCTTAATTTGAATTTTTATAATTGTAATTATATATTTACTAATATTTATAAATTTGGCTAAAATATGTTTTTAGTTTTTGTAAAATAAGATTTTTTATTTTAGTCTCTAAAATTTTTTTAATCAATTTTTATCCCTTTAAAATTTGAATAATTGATTTTGACCTTTATTATTATGTGACATTTGATAATTACATATATGTTTAATGGAAGGAAGGTGAAGTAATAATTACATATTATATATTAGTACATGGGGTATCATGTTAATATAAGACATCTTAAAAAAATTTAAATTTATAAAATAAATGTTATTTATTTATCTTAAAATGAAAATTAAGGATTAAATAGTTATTTCAAATTTTAGAAAAATGAAAATCAAATAAAAATATTTTACCATGATCAAAATTAAAATTTGCTCATTTTATAGGAATTAAAATTAGTTATTACAAATTTTAGAAAAATAAAAATCGATCAAAAAATTTTATTGGAACTAAAATTAAAACTCACTTAGTTTATAAGGACTAAAAACATATTTAATTCTTAAAATTTTATACATATCCTTATTTAGATATATATCCCATCCATATCGTATTTTATATATTTTAAAAACAATTGTATTATCATATCAAACACGTATTGTATCCGATAGTATCTCTGCATCATGGGTTTATTGTTTTGGTTTAATATTATATTCTGGTTTAGGTGTAGAATACTAGTTTAGGTGGCCAGGTTCAAATTTGGTTGCAGCACTCAAACGTTGTAGTACAGATTTGGTTTAGCTTTCTTGCTTAGTGTTTATTTTAGTTGTTGTTTAGGAGAGTTTTTCTGCTTTATTTAGGTGTTGTTTACTATTATTTCTTTGGTTTTGAAGTTTGGACATTCCACTCTCCAAATCAACCAAACTACAAAAAGGTCAATTGAGTAGTTTACTCAGGAAGAAAATCAACGTCTTGCGGTTAAATTCCAATAGTACCCAAACTTTCGATGCTTACGGGAGTCCCACAATTTTTCAAAAGAATGATGGCATGATGCGATGTGGCAAGACGAGTGAAAAAACACAGGTCATTTATTAGTAGAGCTTCATAACAAATCAACCAGACTGTTAAAATATTCTGAAATTTTAAGCTTTTAAATCTCTGTCGGATGAAGTGTACGTATTAGTACCCGACCGTATCTTGAATACACAAAAAAAATACATGTACAAAACTAAAAAAAAAATACACCAGTACAATATGTTTATAGTTTCTACAAACGTGCGTGTAACGACTCGCTTAAGTTACAATGAAAAACATAACACAGTTAAAACGTGTGAGATTATTTATGTAGAAAACTCTTCATTAGTTTGTTTATTGAAAATACATATAATTTTTTTGCGATCAGATTACATCAATAGCCATACTCTTCTGAAATGTAGAATGATGTCATGTGCAATTAACTAAAATTAAGTACAAGTAACAATAGCCATACTCTTCTGAAATATAGAATGATGTCATGTGCAATTAACTAAAATTAAGTACAAGTAACAAATATAATAGTTTGTGCCTTATCACATACAACCTAAAATAAGTCATAGTTATGCAAATACAACATGTACATTAACAAAAAAGGAGGAAGGAAGAACTCACACACCCCAAGTTGGACAAAACACTATAATATAACAATTACCGAGGAGGAGGAGCACAATGAGATCTTAAATATTGGCTCGATGATGGCAGAGTCAGGCTCTCGAACGAGATGGGTGACAACAATGATCCTAGACAGCTAATCTCTCGAAAGATGTGTAGGTTGACTCCATATTGCCTGGATTGACAACTATAAGTCAAGGGAGACATAGAACGTGATTGAACGACAACTTTTCTTAAGTCTTATGGATTGTGGGTCTTTAAGGTTTCACTTAAAAATTCTATTTTGGTGTAGTTTCGTTCTCTTAATTCTTAGTATTGATCAAAGGGAGTTAACTAATTTAAGTTCAAGGAAAAGCATTTAGATAGGGTATACTAGGATTTTCACTTTTGTCCAGCGGACCACTTGGTTTGCTTAGCAGATCACTCATGGTCTTTATTTGTTCCTCGTGCATTTACTCGGCAAATCCACCCACAAAAGGGTGTAACTTTTCAAAGTTGACTTACTCGCTCAACAAGTTACTAGGCTCGCTCAACGAATCACTCATTGTGCTCGCCCAATCTTCTTTAAGGTTTGACATTGTATCACACAACAAGTAGCACTACAACGCAATTCAAGCACATAAAGAACATTGTGTCATTCAATGTTACTTCTTTGAAAAGATATAAAAGAGTCATGTAGTGAGATGCACCATTATGTAAGATCCAATTTTCTTGTTTAATCAACATAAAATCATGTTGATCAACACCTTACTTTATATGTGATGTGTATCCACTCATAATTTTCTCATTATTCTTCTTTAGCATGTCATCTTTAGGATATTCCCTATCAGAATCTTTCTTTTTTTTTTAAAATCTTATAACTTAAAATTCTTATATCATCTTAGAACATGAATTCAAGCTTAATTCAATTTCCCTAACTTAACTTGAAAAATAAAAATTGTCTTTACCTATAACTCTACTAATTAAACTGGTAAGTACTTGTCTATGTCAACATTTAAAAAAAAATAGACTGGAAATCCACATGATTAACCATGTTGGACTGCTAGTTTTACTACCAAAATCAAACATGGTAGTCAAATTAGTGTGTCCAAAATAACACTCCATGTAGAGTTGTAGTACAATTAGAAAAATTCATGTGGCAAAAACGTTATAGGAGCAACTAATTTAAAAATAATAATAATAATAACCGTGCATGTGTTCAGTGGTATTTACATAAAAAAAACACACACACAAGATTAAAATGCCAACAGCAAGTTCAGTAGTGTTCAAAATTATAATGCATGAGCGTTAATCCCCATGAGTTCTCCCAGTGGCTGTAGAATATTATTTGCAACATGCCATTAAGTATTTGTTGTTATACATTTTGTTGTTAATTAATTTTGTGTGTATGTAATATATTTATATTTATGTAATTATTTATTCATGGTAATTTATTTATTTATTTATTTTTCTGTAATAATTTATTGCTAATATTTATTTATTTGTTTATATTTATTGTAACAAAATGAGTAATTGATCTGTTGATTTTTTATTTAAAATTTTGTACATTATAATTAATTAAAATTATTTCTGCATAGTTAATTGATTATTTTCCTACTCTATATATTAATTAAAATTATTATTTCATAATCAATTTATTTGTAAATTTAAATTATGTTTATAAAACTTGTTTTAATTTAATAATTTATTAACTCTCCATATAAACCAATTATCCGTTGAAGTCTCCAACTTTATTTTATATATATATAATTTCAAGTCTTCAACTCTATGATGTTGTCTTCTTGCTCAATTATATCCTTCTTAGTTTTAGGTGCATAAGAAAATAAAGAGCTTATGATTTAAATTTAATGAGAACCAATCTCGCTACTGCTACAACCGTAAACCATGGAAGGGTTGTCACGTCCCACAACAGAGAGGCACGTTGACCAACGTCGCTCAGTCAGTGCTCGTTTATTGCTAATAGCGAGTAATGTGTTATAGGTTGCAGTAGCGAGTTTAGTGTGACACAAGTGAACTTTAACAGTAGCTTTATTATTAAAAAAAATAATTTATATCTAAAAAAGAATTTGTTAAAAAAAAAAAATAAATAATGTGTTAGTACTAGCTGGCAGGAGCTTTTCTACTTTTTTTTTAAAAAAAAAATTGAGTTTAACAACTTGTTTTGAGCATAAGATGGTTTTTATGGTGAAATTTTGTAGTTTGTGGTATATTGGTGTATCATCAACTTTACTTATTATAATTGTTATTTTTTATTTTTAATAATAATAGGTATATGTTAATTTTTTAATTTTGTAAAATAGTCTTATATGTATATTTTATCATTAATCATTTGCTAGACAAAGTTAATCATAATTTAAACTAGGAATACTCTTACATAAAACTCATTTGTTATTATTAATTATTTGTTAAATAAAGATAACCATAATTTAAATTAGGAATAAACATAAATAAATAAGAATCTATGAGAAAAATTGTAAGTATATAATTATTATCAAGTAATTTTTTTTTAAAATCATATGCATATGAATTATGTGTTTGATTTCATAATTATTATAATTTAAAGAAAAATGAATTTGAAAAAATTAGTTAGAGGAGAAAATGCTTTATTTAATTTTTTTAAATATCAATAATTATTAAAATTAACATACGCAATCCCAGCAACAGCAAAAAAAATTGATAAGGAAAAACTGCAGGTGTACGCTTGTTGTTCAGTAATAATTTTTCAAAGATCGTATCCACATGGATTATGTGTTTGATTTCACAAATATTATAATTTAAAAGAAATTAAATTTAAATGAATTAGTTAGAAGAGAAAAGATTTGAGACAAGACAAGGTTGAGAATTTAAATTCAAATAAGAAGCAAGTAAATAGGTAAATTTAAGAAAAAATAATATTGAGAAAACTTTTAAGGTTGAGTTTAACATTGTGACTTCCTATTTACCTAATCTTTTTATCTAAATGTTTTTATTGGTTTTCTTTGAAGGTGTATTAACTTAAGATAACACTTGTTCCCTTTCATGATACAAAGGTGCATCTAATTGAATTGACTAGTAATTGTGTTCAATTAGACTCATTAAGTTCTTTGTTAATTTATTGAGTTCTCAAAAGATTAAACCTACTTTTGTGATTTAATGTCTAATTCTATCTATAGGGTTCCAGTGATTAAGTTTGTCTTTCGGTTTTTCTCTAAATGTATAAAATTATGAAAAATGGAGGCTGAACGTTTTACATATATAAATCAATAAAGAGAAGAATAAAAAAAATAGTAGTAGAAGGAAGAGTTAAGAAGACAATCTCTAGCTCTAGTTCTATCTTAAAGCTCTTAATTGCCAAGGTTCGAACCTTATTCCTAATATTAAGGAGTTCATTTAACTTAACATTATTGAAACAAATTACACTTTCCTCCTCAAATAGATGCAAATATTACACTACCCTATATTTTATTTTAAAATGTAAAATAAAGTACATTTTTTTCATTGAGAAGTGCAAGTGTTAAACTATCATTCTTCTCTTATATTAAAATATATAATTTAATATATTTAACTTAACATCATTAAAAATTTCGTTATAAAATTTTTAAATATATACTAAAGTATTTTTAATTTATTAAGTTATCATTCACTCAAACAATATTTACTATAAGTGCAGTTATCAACATATATTTAACCACATTGCATCATCATTGGTTCAAATTGTCGGAGTTGTGAAAATCTACCATACCATGGAACTCTTTATTTTTCATCACTTAATCTCCTAATGTCACAAGAATAAATTCTTGATTGGATACAATCTCATTTATTTATACTTTAAAATCACATGTGAAACACAATTAATCATAAATATACTTGTGAATAACCATATAAAATTTTCATATTTTAACATTGATTTTTACTTTTAAAAAATAATATATGAATAGAATTACATTCATTTACACTTTAACCAAGTGTATTACAAGAAAATGGTTATCTATTGATGGATAATTTATCCACAAATTTAAATCTGTTGATAATTTGAAATTATTGACAGATAAATATGTCGATGAAATAAATAGTTGTAGATAACTCAACATTATATTGAAAAATTGTCCAAAAAATTTGGTGTCATGATTTCACAAATAATTTACCTATGAATTTTTCCATGGGTAATTTTTTTTTATAAATAACCTACAAAATTCATCGGTAACAGTAAAAGTAGAAAAAATTTAAAAAATACATATAAATTCATTTATAGATAATAGAATCTGTGGGTAACATGGTGATTCATAGCTAAATTTTTCCCTCTTTTTTTCATTTTTATTTTGTCTTTCCCTCTCAAGAACTTCTCTCTCATAGCTAAAAAAAATTTTAATGATAAAATAAAGAGTAAAACCTAACCCTAAATTGGCCTCCTATTAAAAGAAAATTATTGAAACAAGTATCAACTATGAGAAAGAAAATGACGTTGATGCCACCAACAGAACAAGAGAGAAATGTTATCGTCACCCTCTAGTGCTTGAGAGAAAAGGATTCGAAAAAAGGATGAAATAAAGGAGGAAGGAAGGAGAAATAGTGTGTGCATGGTAGCCATCGTCATAGTGGCCGCCTCTAGACAAGCATGTGGTGGTTGATTTTCAGGCTCTGACTTGTTGGTCCTATTTGTGCATTGGGTTTTTTTTTTTTTTTTTTTTTCTATTATTTTGGTATTGGGGAAAAGTCTTTACTCTCCCCTTTGAAGATCTAAATTAGGCTCCACCTAGGTCATCCCTCTCTTTTTCTTCTTCACTTATTTGTTTTTTGTATACAAGTATTAAATCAAATACAATTTATTAGCCTTCACACTCAACAAAATTAACCACTTGCATTAACAAAGTTAACACATATTCAAAATTACTTTATTAACTATTCACTTAACAGAGTTAATCAATCGCACTAACAAAGTTAATCACACGAACTAACAAACTTAACCTATTTTGAATGATCCTACGATAGGAACACCACTCGATTTGATCTTGCAACAACCTTACATATTTAGTGGCTTCTAACAAGATAAATCTTGTGTTAGTTTGCAAAAAAGAAGAATATCACAAAAATTGAACTATTGGAGATAAGATAGAAAACTTACACACACCCAGTCACAAGATAATTGAGATGAATTAGAAAAAAAAATATTCACCACATTTTGTTGCATACAATTGAATATATCTATTTATAGAAGTCTCATATCAAATAAAATCTATTAAGCTTTCACTCAATAGAATTACTCATTCGTACTAACAAAGTTAACACACATAATTACTTTATTTAACAGAGTTAACCATTCAATCTAAGAAGATTAATATACTTTCAATGATCATGCAAAACAAACATAATTTAATTTGATCTTGCAGAAACCTTACATATCTAGTGGCTTCTAACAAGATAAAAGTTATGTTAGTATACAAAAAGAAGAACATCACAAAATCTTGAGTTATTAGAGATAAGAGACAAAACTCCCACACATACATTCATAAGACAATTGAAAAGAATGATAGAAAATTTTATTCATCACATTTTGTTGCATACAATTCAACATATGTATTTATACAAGTTGCATATCATATATAATCTATTAACCATTCATAGAACATAATTAACCACTTGCACTAACAAAGTTAACATTTACAAAATTACTTTATTAACCACTCACTTAACATAGTTAACCACTCACACTAATAGAGTTAATCCACTTTGAATGATTATGCAACAGGAACATCACTTAATTTGATTTTGCGAGTACCTTACATATCTAGTAGCTTCTAACAAGATAAAAGTTTTACAAAAACAAAATACATTACAAAAACTTCAACTATCAAATCCAATAACAATAACAGATCATAAAGCTATCAAACCAAAATAACATGTAGATACCTTAGTCATATCCTGATAGAAACAAGGAAAAAACATAATGAGATTTCTTAATTATTCATCTTTACCTTTGTTGATTTTTGGGTCTTGACATTTGTACCCGTCACCACTTTCAATATGAACAAATCCTTCCCAACTTTTCTCTTAATATGGCTTAGACTCCCCTAAATCATACCAAAGTGTTGTCTCATCTAGTCACGCAAGTTCAACATCCACTTGTGGTACATATTTTGTGAACAAACAATCAAACTAATTGCAAAATTCCAAATGCAATACTAGAGAATTTGTATATTATCACAACCAAACTGATAACACCATTTTTATCAATTCAAATATCATATTCAAAATATAATAATCAACTCTAATTACCATCCAAACACGTATCTTTGAGAAATGTTAAAACCACAATAGTTGTATGACTTCACGCTATACAGGAAATAAAGTGAAAATTGGATTCAGCTATTGAAAAAATAGACTACAGTATCAATAGAAAACACTGGGTGACAAGAAAGACATCTAATTTTTAATTCTAAGTATAAGGTTTGCGATAGATGAATCGAAGAGGTTTATAGACCCCAACAATACAAGAGCAACGAAACTGATAAAGATATTTAGGGCATTACATACGTTACACTTTATTATTTGGTATAAAATATGTCTAATTATCTTGTTAGAGGGTGAAGAGGTAATGAATTTTTTTAATAGTTACGGCTAATAGCGATGCACATACTTTTTTTTACTTTTAAAATGGTCATTTTTTAATCATTTAAAATTGCAAGATGATTTAAAAAAAATATAGCTGTTGCAAATAGCAAGTTCAAATATGTCAACTTTTTGGCATTACAGACCTAAACTTGCTATTGCTAATTACATAACACTTTTCTTAATTTTTCAACAAAATTGGTAATTTAATATTGAAATTACAAAATATATATATTTTTTAAATTCTAGTAGTAATACACTTCCTTAATTTTTTAAAACAAGTTTATTTTTATAATATTTTAATAGTCACAAAATCATTTTTTTAATTTTTTTTTATAAAAATAATTACTAGTAAAATTTGTTTCTATTACTGCAATGAATGAAAATGATATTACTAGCAACAATAGCCTTCAAATTGAATTTTTAATTGTTTAAAATTTCTTTTTTTTAAGATCAAACATATTATTCTTAAAAAAAAAATTTCTTTAATTTTCCAAATTATCATTTTTTGTAAAAAAATACTTTTTATTTTTTAAACAAACAAATTAGTCATTTTTAATATTTTAAAATTTCAAAATGTTTTTTTTTGTACAAATTAGCGATTTTTTATTAGTTTAAAGTTGTAATTTTTTTATTATAAAAGCAACCTTTTTTAACAAATTTGTATATTTTAATATTTTATATTTTAAAAAATGATTTTGTAAATCTCAACTACTAGTAGCAAAACTCATTTTTTAATTTTTTAGCAAAAATTTCTAATTTAATAGTTTAAAGTTGCTTAATGAATTTTCTTTTTAAAAGAGATATTGCTACCAAGTACCAAATGTTATTTATTTATTTTTTAACATCTACGGTTAATAGTAAGTTAAATATTTTTTTAAATTGAATTTTTTTATTTAAAAGAGGTACTACTAGCTAGTACTAACACATTATTTATTTAAGAAATTCTTTTTTATTTCTATCGATACAAATTAAATTTTTTAAATGAAAAATCCACTACCAATTGCAAGTTTAGTTGTGTCAGGTTGATGAATTCGCTACTACTACCTACAAAATCACTAGTAGTTAGTACCAACACATGGCAGTAGAGGAACATTGGTCAAATATGGCAAGAAAATTGAGATGATTTATTTTACAAGATTGCTATGGATATGTCAAATATAACAAGAAAACTGAGATTAGCATAAGCCAAAAATGGCAAGAAAACAGAAATGATTTATTCTACAAAATTACTAAGCACGAGTTAAATATGACAAGAAAACTAACACTTGAAGTTGTCAAATGAGATGCCATTAAATTGTACACACTATTCTGGAAGTACAATGCTGAGTTAAGGAGAAGTGATCTAAGGAATACTTCCAATATACAATTAGTAAAGTTTTCACTTGATGTGCAACATGTTGAAACATAATACATATACGTCCAAAATAACCCAAAAATTTTGGTGTTAACAAACATAATGATTAAATAGTGATGACTAATGTTTAACTATGCTCTTAATCTTCAAGAGAACAACAGGTCATCATTACTGAAGTATGGTACATGTCCACAAGAAAAGAAACTTGTTCTTTGAATAAGTTCATTTTGTGTGTCCAAAGTAATCACATTGTTTAAAGGATACGTCATTCATAAGAATGAGACATTGTCCAATAAAGGATATACTCTCTTAGGCATAAATTTTGTTTTATTATAATGCTTATCTTATCTCACTTCTTGTCTTTTATCCTATATGCTATATTTGCAAGCTTATATTCATTCAACAATATTCACAATGTTCATATTTTTTTTATGTATGTTATGTTTGTTAAGACTTGTTCATTTTCAAAATAGCAAAAAATTTATGCCTCAAATTTTGATATATCAAGTCAAGTATGATAGAAGAAAACCAAAAAGAACCAACATGCCTTATTAGATGAAGGCAACATGACTAAGAACAGAGAAAAAAAACTTATCTCTTATACACGTTTTCTTTGTCTTAAAAAAAAAGGAAAGTCTCTACAAATAGCATTGCAAAAAATGTATCTTTTGCATTTAATATTAAAGATCCTTCTTCTCATGTAGAACAACGTTCATTTCACCTTGTCTATATATTGGGATGATCAAGCTCTCAAGATAACAACAACAACAACAATACTACAACAACAACAATACTACACCACGTAGAGAAAAAGCAAAAATGTTAGAAAAACGTTTAGTACTCTTTGGATGACAATCTTCAATTTCTTGTATATTTGCTTTATGAATCAAAATTCAAAGTTTCTGTTTTGTATTTGCTATATGCTCACCTAGTGAGTTATTTGTGTAAAAAGAACTATAACTTTTGAGATAGCCTCAAGAGGCTAAATGTTAAAGAATAATTGGTGTTGTTTGTAATTAGGTAGATTACAAGTGGTGTCAAACCTGAAGATGTAGAGAATACTTGGTGTAAATCCTTTGAATGGAAGAGTGAACCAGAATAAATCTTGTGTGTTTCTTTCTTACCTTTTCTGTTTTATTTTTTGCACCTCTTTGAACGATCCTTTGGACAACATTTGAAAACTCATATATATCTTATGTTTTGTGAAAAACTTTATAAATTACGCACACACAATTCAACCTTCCTTGTATATTTCCTATTTCTTCACAACTAAAATTTGAAGTCATTTACATGTGATTGGAATGATGTAAGAAAAGATTTGTGTTTGGTTGTAGACCATTCATAGGAGTAGATGAATGTCTTCTTAAGACAGTATGGAGGGTAGTTGTTGATAGCCATGAGAGGGATGGAAATGATCAATATTTTCATCTAGCTGTTGTTGTTGTAGAGACAAAAACTAAGGACAGTTTGAGATAATTTCTAGATCTATTACTTGAAGACATTGAAGGTATTAAACCAATAAATGAGTATCTATACATGTCATGATTACTTGTATTTCGTTTTTCACATAAAGCGGGGAGTAAAACCAACTATTTTTAAAAATGTAGGATCTAAAAAAAGAAATTTCAAATTTAAGGGATGAAAAACAAATTGGCCCAAATTTGAGGGACCAAAAACATATCTTTTTAATTGTAAAAATCTACTTCATTTAAGTGAATGCACATGACAATTTGTGAGTCAGATGTTGTTTGCCATGTTGAAGAAATCTTTAACGACATTTAAATTACGAGACTAAAACCAACACTTTTTAAAATTGGAGGACTAAAAAACGAAAATTATAATTTGGAGAACCAAATAAAAAAATGACCTAATTTTGAAAGATTAAAAACATGTTGACTTAAATATGCTTTTAGTCCCTCAAATTTAGGTCATTTTTAATTTGGTCATCTAAATTAAAATTTTCTTTTTTCAATCCTTCAATTTTAGAAATTGTTGGTTTTAGTCACTCATTGTAGATGCTATTAAAGGATTTTTCGACGTGACAAACAATGTCAGACTTAGCAAATGTTGTTAAGTGAACACTTAGACATTTGTTGAGTCAAAAGTTCGCTACGTCGGAAAGTCTTTAACAATGTTTATGTTAAAGATTAAAACTAACAATTTCTAGAAATGAGGAACTAAAAAACGAAAATTTTAATTTGGAGGACCAAATTAAAAAATAACTTAAATTTAATGAACTAAAAACATATTTAAGTTGAATATGTTTAAACCTAATTTTTTCTTATCATGAGTTAAATAAATGTAGAGTATAATAACTAAATAACATAAAAACTACTTTATAAAATATTATATCCAAAAAAATAATATTTAACTATACAATCTATACAAAAATTCACACACACAAAAAGAAATTTAATTTGGAGGGTCAACCCAATCCAACTCAACTTACCTTTTAACCAATTGGATTGACGAATTATGTGAGTTGAGTTACGCAAATTGGAGAGATGAATTTTTCAACTTAACAAAACTTGTTTTGGTAGGTTAAATGAGTTGAACCTACTTTCAACCTTAACATGATCTTGTAGTCATTTTTTTTAAAATAAAAAACTGCTAACATATAACGATTTAACTAGCAAAATGACTTAATGAGCAATCAAATAAGTTTCATGCTAATAAAATATTTCATACAAATATTCTCTTTTACTTTATCGTTCCTAACATTTACAATTTTAATTTATTTAAATTAAAATTTTATATATATTATACATTTAATTGTTATTGTTATAAGGAAAAAATATTCTTAACAAAAAAATTTCTCAACTTCTTATATATAATTTTAGATGTGCTTATTATGAAAAAAGAAAAATTACATATGCACTCTTGAAAAATATTTATATATATATAAAATTTCACTTGCTTTGTTGGCTTCCCAACAGCTAAAAAAGACGAGACAGACACTGCAATGAGATTTTTACATCTCCGTTTCTGTGTCTGAGTCCCTTCCTCACCGTCGGGTCCGACGCTGGACGCGACGCCTCGGAAACATTGCAATGGTAATTTCTAGGTTTTGTATTCTTCATTTCTTTCATGAAGCTTTTAAATACACCTCATTTCTTTGAACTTCTCGTTCCTTAAGTGGCTGACTCTCGAGTCTTTCCAGTGTATTTGTGGCAAGCAACTCGCAACTGTTGTAGCCTTTCAAGGCACCTTCCTCAATAGAGGAATGAGGTACGTAGCATTATTCTTCGCGTTTTAACCTTTTAGGCTTATATGACCGAAGTTGAGGACACGTTGCCTTCTTGTTTCGATGCTTGTTTCAGGTATTCTAGTTTTCTACCTTCGAAAATGTGTTACCGGCTAAAGCATAAGTTCGCAGAGAAGAAGCTTGTGCGAGGTGTGGGAAGCGGTTCCAAGTTGCGGAATAAGGTAGGAATAGCCCGATATGTTGTGTTTCATGGAAGTTTGAACTGATCTTTTTTTATTTTTATTTTTTTGAGTTTCCGGTAATTAAATTCTGGGTAAAATGTATTTTAGGTCCCTTAATCTTCTTCGGTCAAATTTGGTCTTAGTCTATGTACTTTAAAAACGATGATTTGGTCCTCTTATCTTTTATAATTGGTGAATTTTTTCTCTCTTTATGGAACTTAGAATACTAGGGTGAGGATGAAATCATGAATTATAAAAGATAGGAGGACTAAAATAATCATTTTGAAACACATTTTATACCTTCATTTTTTTTGCTTTCTGTAATTGGTTGTTTTCAAGTTCTGCAAGTTCAATTTGATGTTATCTGATTGTTTGACATTGAGGTGTCTCTGGAAGTTTACGGGCTTATTTTCTTTATATTCCTCTTTCTTTTTTGAATCTTATGTAATCATTGCTGGATTGTTTTTGACGTTGTTTTGTACTTTACTTCTTTGAATGTATGACTGGATAAGAATGTTGATAATTTGTTTATAAATGCTTGTGGCTGTCCATATGAATGTAACATCGATTGAAATTCATTATACTTACACAGGTAGTTGCTGTTATGGATTATAACCTTCCTGACCTAATTGGGAATGGAAGTGGTGAAAGGAAATCTAAAATGAGTCTTAAAGATGCATTAGATGATTTGGACATCTCCTTGATATGTAAGAGATTTCCATCAATTACTTTGGGTAGTGCTCCTCGAGTGGATTTATATGATGGGACCACGCCATGTTCTGAAACAATGAACTCTTTAGCAACAGAAAGTTTGGAACATTGTTTTTCTGATTCTTCAGAGGTAAGGTGGGTGCAGAATACCCTCTCTGAAGAATGGCCTTCTCTGTATGTCAATCATTCTAGTGTAACATCTTCCACATTAGGAAAAGAAGATTCTTGTCCTTCTCCTTTGCCGCCTGATTCGATGCCTTCAATATATGAAGAAAAATTGGATCAAGTTCCCCTGGAAGATTCTCAAACGAAAGTGGGGATGGAGTCACAATCAGACCCTATACCCAGTGAGTTATTTCTTGACAAATCTGTAAGTTGCATACCTGGATTAAGTAAGAGGTACTACCAACAGCTGGATAACTCTGGGTTTCACACGGTGGGTTCCTGAAACTGTGGATTTTGGAAAATGTGTAGTTCTTTGGATTTTCAGTTTTGAAAGGATGGCTTGGATTCACATTAATCCCACTGTTTACATGTAGTTACGGAAATTGCTGCTCCACTTTCCAAGATCGTACGCTAATCTGCAAAATGCACATGCTAAAATTGATGATGGGCAATATTTGATTTTTGTTGGAAAAATCTTATCTTCAAGGTGACTATCCTCTATTTCATTCATTGACCAGATATATGCATATTTGTCTTTTCTATTGGCATAAGTTCTCTTGGTGCTTGCTTTGTCACTTGAATGAGGGTGTGAATTTTTCCATCTTTGAGCCTTTTTGGCATGCAATGAAACTGATGTCAGTGCTACATTATATGGTTTGTTGTGAATTACATATAATGCTATATTATAATAAAGTCATGATGCATACAGAGGAAAAGTTAGATATTTATTGTGGCTGATGTATGCTCACACTTTGGAAGATGAGCGCTTACATACATTTGCCATTATCCAATTTTTTTAATGTCTTTTCAGATGCTTATGATGTGTTTGATTTAGAGGTGGAAAATAGAGAATGAGTTTAAAATGATTTTTGACCTAGATATAAAGTACTTTTTATTCTATGTTTTCCATCTTCCCACTTTCCACCTGCTCAAACAACATTTTTTGTTAGCATATATGCACCTATTGTCATAGGACCAAAACTTTCTGCTGTAACTGTAAGTAAGATAATTAATAAATTATTAAAGTCCTGTTTGCGATTTGAATACTAGTAAAATATATAGTTTTATGTCCATCTGAAATGATTACTTATCACATATACATCAGCAAAAGGCTGGAGGACCATTAAATCACCTCTTCTTGATCCATTCCGGTTCTGCTGATTACTGAAGTGGCTTATGCCTCTTCATATGGTGAATTAGTTAAACTGATTTCATAATCATACTTTGCAACTTTGAAATGTTAAAACTTTTAGACCATTATTTTCATTTCTTTTGTTAGAGATAAACCCTTTTAGGTGTCTTTACCTACCATCTTAAGTTTTTGAAATAGTTGATTCATCATGACATGGTATTAGAGCCAGCCTCCTTGACCAAGTGATCAAGATTTTGATCCTTGCATTTTTCTAAATAAAAAAAATGAATCTCAGCATATTGTAAAAAATGGGTTAGTGCATTGTCTATCTTCAAGCCCAATTGGCATTTGTGTGAGGGTCTGTGTGAAAGGTAGAAGAAAGCCATTCATGAGCCTTCACCCAGCAACTTAAGCTTTTGGGGTAGTAGGGCACTAGGGCTTGTGACATCACTGAATCTTGTGTCTATCCATGTGCATGTCATCGTGTGTAAAATTACATTCTGTTAATATCTTTAGAAACTGGTGGTAATTTAGTATTTTTTGAGATAATATCTTTTTGTGTTTTTCTTTGCAGGGGAGTCAAAGCTAATTGTTCATTTTCATTTCTTGAGGTGGTTGTGGGTTGTCAGATTGCTGCAAGTGAATCTGCTTCCGAGCATGTGATTGGTGATGCTATTGACGTTCAAGAGAAGACAATTTATTTGCATCTGAAGAAATTTTTTCGTGGCTCACGTTTTACCTTTAAACCTTTCCTTAAAAGCCTTGCAGGAAAGTATCAAGAGGGAGACATAGTATGTGTCAGTGGCAAGGTGAGTTTGTTTTACCCCCCCTAATCCCTAACCCAGTTTTCTTATTGTATTGTTAGTTTTCAATATGTGGAGGAATTTCTATTTCCTCAAGTTGATACAGGATATCATAAATGAGTGCTGAAGGTGATAATAGGTGGGCTATGTGAAATAAGTAACTATATTCAGTTCTTTGTGTGAGAGTGAAACTGAATTTGACTCAATTTATTGCCTACCTCTAAATAAGAAACATGCTTAGAAGCATTGTAGTTTTTATTATTTAGGGTATGTTTGGAAGAACTTATTTACAACTTATTTGGACTTATCTTATAATATAAGCACTTGTTTTTGAGAGAGCTTATGAAAATAGCTTATGATATGTCCATCATATAAGTTGTTTTCAACTTAATTTAATAAGCTCTCCCTTACAACTTATATGAAAACTATTTAACCTTATTTTCTCTTTGGTTATAAAAACAAATTATTATACATAAGTGATTACATGATAAGTACTTATTCAATAAGTGCTTAATTAAGTTATTTAGCCAAACGACCTTTAGTGTTAAATGTTATCTTAAAATCAATTGAATTAAGTGAAGTTGCCCAACAAGTTTTTAAATTGCACTCCACTATAGTAATTGAGGCAGATGATGTGGGACATTCAACACCTCCCTCCATAGATGTTTGTCAAAATAGGTGATATTCTAAGATGGGCTATATAGGCTTTGATACCATGTTAGATTTCATTTTAAAATCAATTTATTTTAAGTGAAGTTGCCCAACAAGTTTTTAAACCACACCCTAGTAATTGAGGCAGACGATGAGAGACTTTTCAACATTTAGGTACCATTAGGCAATATAATGAATTGATGAGACCCAGGAGTCATGGTTTGATTAATTCAACCACCTAAATTGGTTGTTGAATTGGACACGGTAATAAGGAGTAATTGAATCAGAATTATAATTTTAACGGGGTGTTCAGTTCCTTAGTCAAAACGGAGAAGACTCAAATAAGAAACTTGCTTAGAAGCATTGTGGTTTTTGGTCGGGTACCATTATGTAATCTTTTAAAAACTGAAATAGATATAGAATTGTTGATTTTCAAATGCAAACTTCACGCTACTAGCATGTATAGTCAAACAAGCTTTAGAGAGGGAGTGAGATGTCTTGAGTACAAAAGAAAGTTTACACAATATGCATTGATTTTTCACTAATAGTAAATAACACAAAATAAAATAAATAGTAATATAATTGTTAAACAAGACTTTTCTTTATATATATATATAATATAGTATTTTCCTTAATATAATTTAGTATATTTATTTTTTTATAATTTTAAATTATTAAACAAGACTGAAGTTTGTTAAATACCTTTATTTTTTATTATTTAAAATTCATAATTTATTATTATTATTATTGTTGTTGTTATTGTTATTATTATTATTATTATTAATGTTGGGGACCTTGTAGGGGACCTACGGAGAATTGGAAAATGGGGATGGGGGGAGAATTATCCTGAGGTGGGAAATGGTGATAGGGATAGGGGAATATTGGGGATGTGGGGATGGGAGCTGGGAGGAATGCTTACCCCCTTCCTGCATGGGTGACATCCCTAGGTCATGCTCTTAAATGTCATGTTAAATTTAATAAGGTTTAAGTAATGAAGAAGGAAAAGATAGTTTCTATGGTCAAGTAACATTAATTATCTTAATCTATTATGCATCCTTCTCACCCTCTAATTGTATTAAGTTTATATGATTGAGTATACTTTACTTTTGTCTACTTTTTTTCCTACTTGCCTGGACATAAAACCTCTTTCCTTCAGTTATACATGCACATTCTGTTCTAATTTGATTTTAGAATTTTGTAAGACTGCGCATGATTGTTGCCTTTTAAAAATAGGTCAGGACTATGCGTGCTAAAGGTCACTATGAGATGAGAGAATATAATATTGATGTGCTTGAAGATGGAAAAGATTTATCCTTTTGTGCTAAAGAGAGGCCATATCCTATCTACCCTTCAAAAGGGGGTTTAAACCCAATTTTTCTTAGGGACATTATTGCAAGGTTTGTGCTTCCAAATTCTTGTAAGTCAGAATCTTATTTGTAAATTTAATTTTTTATAAAAATTGTTTCTTGTTTAGGAGTGATTAACTACTCAACTTGACAATAATGTTAGAATGGTTCAAGTGTAACTACTTAATTAAATTCTTGATTTTTTATTTGTTCTCAAATAAAAATATTTCTATCAAGATTTTGTATATTTCTAAAATTTTTCAATATATAGTTTGGATATGCTATAGTTTCCACTGTGAGTTATAATAAAATTATTTCCTTCTACTGTTAAAGATCAAGTTATGCTTTAAGAGACTATTAGTAGTTATTGATTCTATGCATCTTAGAGAAATATGGGATTCTGTGTGGATTTTTTGTTCAACTACTGCATATTACTGCACCACTGATTGGTCCATAATGAGTAGTAATTTTGAATCGTTATATTTGGAGGGTTAAAGTTGTCAGAGGTAGGGAATAGACTTAAATAATATGAGAGGGTAAAGAGGAGGCATTCAGATTAGTTAGCATTTATTGAGCATTAGCTTTGTTGTAGAAAGGGGAAGGGAAACCTTTGGAAGGAGAATTCTGTCAATCTGTCCTTAGTTCTCTGATTGTAATTCAATAATTCTCTTTGAAAACACAATTTGTTTCTAGGTTACTTATAATTTTGGTGTAACCTGCTGAATTCTCAATTGGCTGAGATGAAGTCAAGGTTTGAAGCATTGTAGAATTCAGTAGAACTCTTGAAGAAACCAATCAGTAAGCATGGTATTTATCTTCATTCATCAGATTGCAGCTTCTTTGAGATCAAGAAGAGTGTGGATCGAGGGGATTTAACATGGTTTATGGATGAGGCCCCAAGAAATAATACAGATAGTGATGAGCTGCACTAACAGGATTGTGACATCTCATTAACAAGCAAACAAGGGAGTTTGTTGGGTTTCAAGGTAAAATCAAAGCAAAAATGCAATGGATGAAATTTTAAAAAAATGCTTAAATATGTTTAGTCTTTGTAAATATGGCTAAATTTGGTTTTAATCCTTTAAAATTTCTTTTGTGGGTTTTAATCCTCAGATTTTAATATTTTTGAAAATGTTGTTTGCCACCACTTAATGATGATGCATTTAGCTATGTCATGTCAATGACCATTTTGAGGTGGTATGTGATGTGGCATGCCTAATGTATGGCATGATATTAGTAAATGGTGACAAGGACCATTTTTAAAAAAATTTAAATTTATGAGGACCAAAATCAATAAATTTAGTTTTTGAAAGACTAAAGCTAAATTTGATCATATTTATAGGAACTAAAAACATATTTTACCCTTTGAAAAATTCAAAACCCACTAAGGATCCATGCAAAAGTTCATTAATATTTGTGTTAAGGATATTACCTCAACCAAAGGGGTAGGTTGTTGATAGATACCCATTTGTTAGTTTGTTGGGCTAGTTGGTTGAAGAAATAAGACATGTTGAGGGGAGGTGAAGAGAGAGATCATCTTGTCATTTGAGAGAATTGGGCCTTTGTACATTGGGAGGTGTAGATCCTGAAAGTTTAAACACAGTATTTAGGCGAGAAATCCCTTGTTCTTTCTAATAAGATACTAGGTTTCTATCAACTGGTATCAGAGCTTTGACCTTGAAGTTGTGTAGAGTTGCGCATACGGGTCAGCCTGCCTGTTTAAGCTTGCCTCGCACAAAATTGAAGTGAGCCCCCTTAGATTGAGAGCTGTGATACCATGATAAAAGAGAAAAACAAAATAGTATTTTTGAATATGCTTGAGTGAGTCTACCACCCAGTAGATTGATCTATTTATAATAAAAATGGTTTACAAAGATAATAAATGACTACTATTTTCTAGAGAACAATTAAAATATCACAACTTCCTAAAATACATAGAATTTAGCTAAGCTACTTGGAAGTGTAATTAACATTAAATGCTCCTATTTCCAACAGCCCACAACTTAAATGGGCCAGCCCGGTCTGGACCTTAAGTTAAATGGTCTAAACTTTATAGGCCTGCATCTGCACCACATAGCTTGTGGGCTAACATGCCAATTCGTGCCCCGCTTATAAAAAGGGAAAAAAATTAAAAAATGTTTAATACCTTGTATACACTAGGAGTAGTAAATACAAGGATTTCATTATAATATACGTGTAACAGCTCATAATCATTCCATAATCATCCTATTTACATTATCTCTAATAGGGTTGGTCCAAACTTAATGAACACTCTTAATCGTCCATAGATCAACTTTTCTTAGTGGTGCTTCTATTGATCTTTGCACATATATATAAACCATTGTAGGCATGATACCATCTTGTCCTCTATAGATGCAGTTGCAACTTTCTCTGTAATACATTTATACCTAATCTAATCTTTTTCTGAATGACCACTTTGGCACTCATCCAACACAACATTCTCATTTCTGCAACATGTCTCTTATGCCCTTGTTGACCCTTTATTGTTGTACATTAAGTACCATAAAAGCATCAATGGTCTTATTGCCAGTGTAAAATTTTCCTTGTAGATTAAGAGGCACCTTTCTATCACAAATAGTACCTTAAGCATTCCTTCATTTCATCTACCCATCTTGAATCCTATAATTTATATCTCTCTAGTTCTCCACCACTTTGTATGGTAGATTCAAGATACTTTAAATATGTGACTTGTGGATTAGGCATGGCCTCCAATTTTTACCTCCAAGTAAGTTCTAGTGTGTGTCTTGCTGAACATGCATTCTATATACTCCATTTTACTTATGCTTAAATGAAAACTGTCATTCCAAAGC
Source organism: Mucuna pruriens (assembly GCA_025330945.1). Taxonomy (NCBI): domain Eukaryota; kingdom Viridiplantae; phylum Streptophyta; class Magnoliopsida; order Fabales; family Fabaceae; genus Mucuna; species Mucuna pruriens. The sequence goes on along the minus strand of JAENHJ010000086.1, from coordinate 1,475,669 downwards.
TTCTCTCCATGTCAGGTGCATTGATGAGGAAATATGGCATGTGCATTTGTTTCTATTTCTATTTCTAATTTGAGTTTCAATTTTATTTAATAAGATGTATAGGTTATAAACAATCCTCCTATCTAAACAAAGGAAACAGAATGCCTTATAACAATTTGTTCAATATATTATTCTTTTATTTTCTTCCAGAGCTTTACAAGCCTTGCCTGTTAATGTTGATCCAATTCCTAAAGATATCACAGAGCAATTTGGACTGCTAAGGCTTCATGATGTAAGGATCTCTAACTTTTAGAATTCTTTATTCTATTGATGAAAATATTTATGTGCCTACCTGCCATATGAAAATCTAAGTATTGACACCTACTAGGCAGTATAAACTTTTTGTCTGCAATATACATCTCTGCCCTGTTGATGAATGCAAAAGTGTTGTGCATTAGGGGAATTTGAAATTTAGAGAGAAAATAAATACAGAGAAAGAGGAAACAAGTAATCTTCAAGAAACCAAGGATTGGAAAATAAAAAGAAAGAAGTACATGTACTCCTATAAATAAAGTTGCAGTGGTCAGTTATGTACTCTGTATTTTAAATTTTTGATATATGTCCCGTTTCTTTCAATATTGCTCTGTTTGTAATAGTTCCCTTCTCCGTTGTGTGCATTTGACTGTGTTGTGAACCAAGGGAAAGTGTTCCATTTTATACTTTGGGGAGCAAATTTGATTTTTGAAGAAGTGCACAGAAAGGGGAGGGGAGTAGGTTGGACTTGGTGGTTGTGTTCATTTATAATGTCATGATTTTTTATAATTTAATTGTAATTTTAATATAATTTTTGTCTAGGGATTTCATTTAGTGTATGAAATTGGGGTTTGGAATTAGAATTGGACTTTGGAATTGTAATTATGATGTTTGAAAATCCACAATGCTCAACCTACGACTTTGAAATTAGGCACTCTTTCCTCAACCTAGGATGGGCTTTTATATCAATCTGTTTAAACTGCGCTTGTGAATCTAAGCTAAAATTCTGCAATAAATATGTTAAACTACTGACTAGTTTTTGTGCTTTATGCTGTTCTGTGGTGTATTTGGTTGGAGAACACTGGAATGTCCATATCTATGGTTTCTTTCCCTAAGAAATAAAATGCTATTTCATTCCTATTTTCTGAAACTTTACTCCACCTGTTTCTGCATTTCACTGAAATTTCAAAATTTTAAATGTTAACAATATAGGCATATTTTGGAATCCACAAACCAAAGGACATAAATGAAGCTGATTTGGCCCGCAAGAGACTTATATTTGATGAGTTTTTTTACCTGCAGGTGAGGTTATCATTTTATATCACAATTTATTTGTAGTTTCATCCATTGGCAATTCTAAAACTTTTCCCTTGTGTGAAATACTATTAGTAGTACACTCTCTAACATACTCTTTTAAACACCATTATTAATTGAAATTTTTTGTGAATCACAAAATTGTGTAGGTCCCTCTATTTAATGAGTTCCCATTCATAATTTTGTAATTTCTAATAAATTTTAACTAATAGGTAGGAATAGGCAATTGTGGTCCATAGGCACCAATGGCTACAACCATATCTTCAAATCTCTTCAATTTAATGATGTTGAATGACAACCTAGCTTGGTATCAAAAGTGAGCAATATATTGATGCACTCTATCCTTTGCTTCCTTTTGACATGCATCTCTTATGCTAACTTGCTTCAACTTCTCCTTCTTTCTCTGATTGATTGCAACTTTTGGATTCTTACAATATAGATCCATTGGCCCTCTTTTAGGGACATTCTTTTTCCTAGTAGTAGTGGCAACAATGTCGGAGTCCCCAAACTCATCTTCACTTTCATCACATTAGATGGGACCCAAATCAAAATCTCTAATATTTGGCAAATCAACATTCTCTTCCTTCTTTTTGTTAGCTAGGTATCCCCAAAGCTGTTCTCTAACATTCTTTGGGCACTTTTGGCAAGGAGCAACGCTGCCCTTCTTCCCCATCAAGTGTTGTTTATGTTTAGCTCTTGTTATTCCTCCTTTAGTGACTTTTGTGCAGAAGTTGTGTTTGTATCCCCTTCAAGTGAATGACAATATTTCCAGCCAGGGTCTGTTCTAGAATTGGCCCTAGAATCATGTGTGGAAGCTTCAGCCATTGTTGAAAAGGGCTGAACAATCAAACCGTATAATGATCAAATATAGTAATAAACAACACTACTACTACACTAAAATAGTGAAGCAATAGGAGTACACAGCAGTACAACTCTAAAACAGCAGTATGAAGTCCAAAACAAAGAACATTTACATAGAAAAATAGAGAAAATTTATCGAGAAAAGTCAAATAGAAGAAAACATAAAAATAGAACATAGAATATTAAAATTAATGATCCAATAAAACAAAAAATATTTACAAATTTTTAAAAAAATTTAAAACAAAAAGAAAATGAAGAAAAAAAAAGCAAGAAAGGTCACTAGAGATGGTGCTCGCTGGAGAATGGTTGCTGGAGGTGACTTTTCTGGTTAACCATGGCTGCTGTGTTTGTTGTGGCCGCCATTGCCCGCCATTAGCAACCCGCCCCACCACTGCCATTTGGTGGCTTCTTGTGAAATTTCCACCACCGCTTTCGACCATGGTCGTTATTTGGCTGCCGTGTTCATTGTGGCCGCCATTGCCCACCATTAGCAACCCTCCCCACCACTGCCATTTGGTGGTGTCTTGTGAAATTTCCACCGCTTTCCACCATGGTTGTTATTTGACAACACTGTGCTAATGGCAGATTTGTTGTCACAATTCACAAAAATGTCTCATAGTAGTTTCATACTTGAGGTTGAAAGTATGATATTTGTCCATAATAGCTCATAGGACACCTTGGGTCATAGATTGAAATTCAGCCTCTGCACTTGACTAAGCCACCATATTTTATTTCTTACTTCTTCATGTCACCATGTTTCCACCCAAAAAAATGTGCAATATCTTGAAGTGAATGTCCAATCAACAATCGATCCAACATAATCTACGTTTGTATACACATCTAGTGATAACTTTCCTTCTCTCTTAAATAGTCTTAGAATTTGAGTGTAGGGCATACCTCAATCCCACAAAACTGGTTTGTAAGTGTCAAATAATCACAAGCACCATAACAAATAATTAGGAATACTGGGGAAAACTACTCTGCCCACTTGGGGCCATTTCTCATTAAATAGTCATTGGGAGTTTTTTTGGTTAGCCTTTCTGTAGGTAGTCTTTCTTGAGACATTGACAACTGACTTTGATAGGCCGCAATTAAGATGGGCTAATACGCAATCAATGCAACTTTCCAACGCATTCCCTCATGCGTAGGGTCATGGGCTTGGAGTTTGGCAATGTAGGTGGCCTACCAATGGATCTAAGATAGACTTTGATACCATGTTAGAATTTGAGCTTAGGGCCCAATTCAAGCCTACAAAATCGACTTGTAAGGTGAGGATTGCCCAAGTTTTATAAGGACTACATTGGCCAAATTTGTAGTTGATGTGGGATCTCAACCCGTTGAGAGTTGAAGTCTTGGTGGCTGCAGACTATGATGTTTCACTCAGCTTTTCTAGTCATCCCTTCTATTGTAGTCCTTTATGAGACACTGACAACTAACTTTAATAGGCCACAATTAAGGTGGGCTAGGGGTCACTTCAATTAAGATGACTTTCCAACAAATAACAATCACCTTCTTGGGCTACTCTTCAAATGCTATAAAAATCCTACTTACAATTTGTAGGAGGTGTCTTTCTCATGGATCATGCATAAATTGGTTGACCACACAAAACAAATAGGCTATTTCAGGTTGGTTGTGGGCTAAATCAATAAACTTTCCCACAAGCCTATGATATTGAGCTTTGTCTACTACTTGACTTTCTTCCTTGTTTCCAATTTGATGATTCTATTCTATGGGAGCTCTCACATCTTTGCATCCTGACTTTCCTACTTCCTTATGGAGGTCAATGACATATTTCCTTTGACATATGAAGATGCCCCATTTTGAGTAAATAAACTAAATAATAATAGTAAAAACCTAAATAAAACATAACATATAATATCATAAACTAAATAATAATATTAATAAAAAGTTTAAAAATATTTCTAGCAGTTTTGGGGTTGGCCTCCATGTCGCTGTTTGGGATTGATAACTATGAGTTCATCACCTTGTGAATGCTTTATGAAGAGGGTATGGTCATTGGCTTTGTCTATACCCTAGAGATACCATGATTTGAGTGAATCTCCCAAATTTAAAATACCCTAAATACCTACCACATTTAAAATACCCTAAAAACCTGGCCCAACCCATGCCCCAAACATTAAAAAAAAAATGACTGCCCACCTTAAAAGTTAAAACAACTTGTATTCTCTCAAAAGACTCAAACTATGAGCACAAGCTGCAAGCAGCGACCTAACCACCCACCTCTAGTGTGTTGTTCAGATGATGAGACCAAGTGACGATGGTCACTAGCAACAACAATCTCTAGTGTCTGCCATCTCTAGCACCCTCTATCCCGCTATTGTCCTTGTTTCTTTGACCCTACCTCTCTTCTTGTGACCTCACTCTTGTTTCTCTTTGACTCAATTGATCTTCAACCCTTCATTTTTTTCCCTTTGACCTTTGCCTGCTCGACTCTACCTCTGCATTTAAATTTTACACACACACACACGTGTGTGTGAGTGTGCGCGTGCGCAAGTGCCTGTCATAAAGTGCAATGCCATTTGCCATTTTTATATGGTGGATTTTGCCATAATTCGCCCATAGCCCTTTCGGTAGGGGTATGGGTCTGTCTCAATTGCCATCAATATCATTGACCTTGATACCTTTGCCATAATCCACCTTTTGCCATCGATGACATTGACGGTGACATATCCTGTTGGGCACTAGCCTTCATTGACATGCTCTGCAAATAATATAACCTGACTTGTTCCTTCGCAACTCCAATTGTCCTAACTATGGTGAGATCTTGAGGCACAATGGGAAGGAAAGAATGTCACTGAACAATTCAAATCTTGAGTGAGTTTCTGGATAGAAATAAGATTATTGGAAAGTTGGGGAGCATGCAACACATTATTTAAGGGTAATGAAGGATGAAGGGAGATGTTTCTGCTTCTGGCAATCAGGGTATGAGACCCATTAGCAACAGTAATGTGTTTCCAGAGATCCTTAGGCATAGTATTAGAAACTTTAAAGGATAAGAACTTAGAATCCTTATCATTCATGGCTAGAGAGTAAGTGCTAGATGGCTTATTGAAAGCATTCATAAAGGCTTTCAATGCTCCAATGTAACTTTGCTAAGAGTAGGTACTTCTTCCTCAATTGGTTGGTTGAGTAACTGCCTCATTGATTGTAACTAAAGTTGAGACATAGCAAAACTAAGAGAGTAGTGCTTGACAAATCTTCTGCAACCATCGTCGTCGAGTTCTAATTCTGGAAGGGTTGCATGTGGCTCACACACGAGTGGTAGTGCGTGTGGATTCATCTGGGGATGGGTCTTTGGGATTTGGTCACTCAAAGAGTGGTTCCACTGGTGAGATTGCCGGTTCAATCAAACTCGTTTTTAGTGACTAACTGTGGCGACAGCAGCAGTAACAATGTCGGAAAGCTATTGGGGCACAATGAAGGTGCTGAGGACCAATTGGCTGAAAGGAGGTTAGGGTTGGTAACATTATGGGTGGATGGGTGACATACACAGATGCTGCAATAAAGGCAGTTAGCATTTAGATGCGTAAGCAGAGCCTCTGGGATTAGAAGGCTATGATACCAACTTGAAATATTAGGAAAAGCACTGAAATATTATTTCTTGATTTTCACAATGTACAGTGTGTCTATTTATACAGCCTTGGTCATTAAGAACTGTTTTAATTGAATGTTGATATAAATTTAGATGAAGTTGACAGCTTTTAAGCATAAAGAATCAGTACATGAAATTTTAATGAATTTGAAAGAAATTGTATTGAGAAGTAATCTGTATGGAACTCAGGACGCGTCTATTTGTTTCAAAGGTCCTGGATATGTAACCGCTCAAGACATCATTTTACCACCCTCTGTGGAAATCGTTGATAATACACAACATATAGCCAACGTAACAGAATCTGTTAATTTGTGTATTGGATTACAAATCGAGAGGAATCGTGGGTATCGTATAAAAACACTAAAAAACTTTCAAGATTTATCTTTACATGTTCCGGATTTCTCAAATGCTTTTATTTATACTTCTGGCAATTTGTATGCTGGGTACGTGCATTGTGCAGTAATAGTTTGACCTTTTCACCAGTAGTTTATTGCTCTCTATCATTTTCTGATTTAACCTAACTCTACGTCTCTACTGTCTTTTGTCAGTTAGGACGCTTATTCCAAATGCTCAAAAGTCTTGGTACACAAATAGAAAAGGATGGATTGCTAGATAAGTTTAGAAGACCAGAAATTAATGTTGTGTGTAGTGAAGAATGGTCCTCTCTCACCAAGAAGGTTTTGGAGGTTCTTCCGTATACTCTTACTACTAGTCAACTGCAAGCTGTTTCAGAAATTATTTGGGATCTAAAAAGACCAGTTCCAATGAATCGACTTCTTCAGGTTTGTATTTTTCTTCACTTGATGTTGCTTTACTTACTGTCATCATATTCATACATTATTCCCCAAACTTCTAATTGCTTCTTGTTTGATATACTTCCCTATCAATAAAAAATATTTTGTGTTAGTGAAATCCCTCTTAAAGGGTGACTTCTACACCAACTAGAATCTAAGCACCTTGCCTTATATCCCAAATAGGTTGCTCAGCCTGAGATCTCTTATTAAACATTTGAGAAATTTGCTCCGCCATTTGTACCAAAATGTATAGTTGAAAGAAAAAGAAACTGTATATTAATTGTGTATTTTGTACAATCACTAATATCTCTTTTATTGGGTAAAGATTATGGCTGAAAAAGGAAATAGAGAAGTAATAGTAATAGGGAAACAAATATCCCATGATATCTCCTAAAATATCTTTGATATTTATGACACTCCCCCTCAAGTTAGTAAATAGATACCAATCATTCTCAACTTGCCAATAAGATCCTGAAATCTAGCACTAGGAAGTCCTTTATTGAAGACATATGCCACTTGGATCCTTGTAGGTATATATGTTGTAATAATAAGCCCTCCATCCAATTTCTCTTTGACGAAGTGTCCATTGATTTCTATCATGCTGGACTGGGTTATGGACAATGCTGATAGCCAAATTGTTGTCACAAAACAATTTCATGGGACCCTCATATTTAACTTTGAGGTCATCAAGGATAATTTTCATCCATAATTCTTCACATATGCCATCTTCACATATGCCATGTGCCATAATTCGTAACTCAGCTTCTCATTGGAGTGAGCAACAATATTAAACAAAAAATATGCCATGGTACAGTTTCCTTAATTTTAGGGATATTAAAAAAAAAATTTTCTATTCCTCTAAAAACAAGTTTTAGAAACTCTTAAAAATTGGGGAGTTGAGAAAAAGTCTTATGGAACATAAATTAATAAGCTACCAATCGAAAATTATATTTACATTTCTCTCTTTTTTCTTCTCTCACTTGTAATCCATATTGTTTAATAACCTAACAACTTGGAGGAGTTATAACATGTTAGAGTTAAAGTTATTGAAAATAAAAAGTCACTCAATGATCAGAATGGACAATGTAAGCCTGTCATGTTGCCAAATTAGAGTCACAACATTAGTAATATCCTACCTGTTGAATATTGTTAGATATCTTTAATTATGGTAATTAAGCAATTCTAGGATATCTGTAATTATTCTCTTATTTATTACCCATATTATATTATATAACAATACACTCTGCTGTGTACACATGGACTTAGTTTTGTCTCGTGTTTTCTCTTCCTTTAACACTACCATTGAATTTCATCTTACTAAGACATAAAGGGAGCATACTTTGATTCTCTAGAATGGAAAGGCCATGTTTCTATTTTGAACTAATGTTTATTTCCATTGTGGCTCAATTTAGATAAACTTCTCAACAAACACTTGCAGGAGAAGAAACTAAAAAGAATTAAGAAAGTAAAATGAATATGAATCAAACTTTTCCCATAAGTTGAGGTGCAGAATTTCATTTTAACATATGGGAGAAGTTTGATTTATTTTACCTCCTATAAATATTTGTTGAGAAGTTTATCCAAATGGTCCTTTGTGTAGTTGCTTTGTGGCCGTCTTGATGTTCATTTTTCACTTGCTATTTTTTCACAAAAGGACTAATATTTTGTCTAAAGTGAAGCATTTTTATTGATATGCTGTGTAGTCAGTAGATAAGCAACATGACATGTTCTCATCGGATTTTATCTTGTGACACTTTTAGGGTGATGTTGGATGTGGAAAAACTATTGTAGCTTTTCTTGCATGCATGGAGGTTATTGGCTCTGGCTATCAGGTTGGTCACTGCCTTCTATATTTTGCTTCCTTTTTTGTTTTCCTTTATTACCTTGATTTCTCATTAGATTCATGGACGTATAGCATATAGAAATTGTGATTGCAGGGTTTGTTTGTTAACATTAGGGGCTTTATGTGTTATAAATTTTTTAACATTTAATTCATATTAATATTAGGTTTTCTTTTCTCATGATTAGGCTGCTTTCATGGTTCCTACTGAGTTGCTTGCAATCCAGCATTATGAACATTTGCTTAAATTGCTTGAAAACTTGGATGAGATCACGTGCAAGCCAACTGTTGCATTACTCACTGGTTCAACCCCACTTAAACAATCACGGATGATCCGTAAGGTATGTTTCATAAAAAAGAATGTCCGAATGATATGAATCTGGTTATTCTTTTCTTTGAACCTGCATGGTATTCTTATAATTTTACCTGTTATGGTATTGCAGGGTATCCAGACTGGAGAAATCTCGATGGTCATAGGAACCCACAGTTTGATAGCAGAAAGTGTGGAATTCTTAGCCTTACGTATTGCCGTGGTGGATGAGCAGCATCGCTTTGGTGTGATTCAAAGAGGAAGGTTTAACAGTAAGGTGGTTCACATCATTTTATTCAGGATTTAAATATGGTTATATTATGCAATATGCATTCACAGATGCCCATAATATGAATATGCCACTAGATGTGTCCTTTTGGACCAATTTTGCCATTTAGCTGTATCAAAATCATGAACAAAATGAAATAACTTACCAGATAGAAAGGAGTGCAATACAAAGTACAATGTGATGTTACATTGAACAAAGCAATAACAATAGATCATTCCATTCCCTCTGCATATCTAATATTGAGATTCTCTTACATGTACTAAATATTGATGTGGCTATACTTCAAAGCCGGATTATAGTTACAAATATATAATGGAATGACTACTTCTAGGTTTATGTACGTATATTATGTTTGAAGTTTCAAATGTGATATAAAAATGATGGTTTTACTATTAATAATTAACTTGTTATTTGCATAGTTAAGTACAAATATAAATTGTACACATAATTAGAGTATTCCAAATGAGAGAAGACTAATGCTGTTACAATATTTTGAATAAGGTTATAGTGATACAGATACTTTTTTGACACAAAACAAGTTGTCAAGTATAATTGAACATACTGGGTGGGGTTGTGCCAATAAGAAAACTCTGTACTTCTACATTAACTTTCCACTCCTTGCACACCTTCTGCTAAGGTTGGAATGCTTTTAATAATATTTCTTGGCTTATAAGAAAAGTATAATTGAACATACTAAGTGATGGACGTTCAAACCCCATTATTATATGTTCCTTATAAGATAACTAGATAAGTAGATATAAAATTTTTGAGTTAGTAGCAGCTTTCTTTTCAATGGATGATTCATAGGAAAAGATGTTTGTCAATACCACGGTCTAAAATAACAAAATAATGTAGTTAAATTAAACAAGATAATTACTTAAATTTTAGTTCTTTGGAATAACTCTAAAAAAGCAGATTGATGGTCATTTGTGAGGCTTCATAAGAGTTATTTAGTTGGGTAGATTAGAGAAGTGTGGGTAATTGGTAGAAACCTGGTATCTTATTAGAAAGAATAGGGAAGAAATTCTCAATATACAGAAAAGAATACTGCAAGACTTCAAGAGTCTACACCTCCCAATGCCCAAAGGCTATCCTCTCAATTAACAGATGGCAATCACTCTCAACCCCTCTTCCTATTTATATACAGCAACTGGTTTGCTAACATAAAGCCACCCTCAATGAGCCTAATCAGTTGCAGGCACATTAACATAACCCCTTTATTTCTTAGACTAACTAATGGGGTTTACCTAACAATACTCCCTCCCTAAACGTTCACCTTGTCCTAAAGGTGAATAGCAATGGTTGCTGCAAAGAAGGTTCTATTTAGGTTCCAACTAGTTGAAGCATGATGATCAAGCCAACCCCACCCGGCAGCTCAAGATAGCCTTCTCACTTCACCTGGTTCAAACACAAATATGTCAATGCCCCCATGCTCCTCTAATGCTCTGTTTTCTGAAGTACTTTTGTCCATGAAACAGATCATTGGAGCCTCTATAGTTATAATGAGAAAACCCCATGGCTCTCTTGCAAACTGCACTTCTGCACATGGTTGCAGCTGAGAATTGTCAAGATCCTCCTCCTTATTGTGCTTCTGTGGTGGGTTGATGGTACTACCCAAACCCAAAACCTCCGTTGTTACCCTCTGTTCAATCATTGGCCTTCCCCTTGTGTCAAACATAGGGCTTCCCTCAATTTTTTGCCTTCTCTTTGCAAACCAGAAATAGACTTATCTCTGCTACATCTCCACCAGTATGATTCTTGATCTCAAGAACCTCATTTTTGCTACTGTTTTCTGATTCTTTTACCAGAATTTTGTTGGCTTGCTTTTGTTGGATTTCTCCCAATCCTTGTAGCTTTCTTGTATTCATTTCTTCCCCTTGAGCCGCTAGTTCGATTCTCTCCAATTCTTCATCTTCTTCTATGTCTTGCTGCCTTTTCTCATCAGCTTTTGCCCTCTGCTCCACTGGTTCTTGGATCTCCACTTGAACTTCAACTTTGCATCTGTTTTCTTGGTCCCTGTTTCTGAATCTTGTAGACAAACCCAAACTTCTGGTTGGAATTTTTTGAGTATTGCCTTTTGAAAAGTCCAACCAGGTTGCATCGGGCTGTTGTCCTTACAAGAAATCCACCATTTGAAAGCTTCTACTCTCAATGCAAACACACCAACCCATGATAGTTTCATCTCTTCCGATAATCTGCTGTCCCTAAAATACTGTTATGCATTGGTTAGCCACTAATAGGCTTCCCTTCCATCAGATCTTGGAATCATTTTTACGAACAGTTACCCCACAGCTTCAAGATTGGAGCTTTGATACCAGTTGATAGAAACCTGGTATCTTATTAGAAAGAATAGGGAAGAAATCCCCAATATACAAAAATGAATAATGCAGAACTTCGAGGGTCTGCACTTCCCAATGCCCAAAGGCTATCCTCTCAATTAACAGGCTGCAATCACTCTTAACCCCTCTTCCTATTTATATACAGCAACTGGTTTGCTAACATAAAGCCATCCTCAATGGGCCTAATCAGTTGCAGGCCCATTAACATAACCCCTTTATTTCTTAGACTAACATCACTAACTACTAATGGGGGTTACCTAACAGTAACTATGGCAAACGTTCATGTTATGTTTTTGTGGGAATGATGACCTCCTTACCACTGCAAATTGCATCTTGCATATGGCTTATATTTTTTATTCCTGCAAGTGATGTCTTCATTTCTATTTTCCCTTTTTTATCTGAAATTTTAATAATGTTATATTGTTGAGGTCTCCTAACTTTTCTCTTTTAGTTATACTGTGCATCTTCAAATTCAAACATGGAAGAGGCCATTACAGATGATTCCTCAAAGAGTGATGCTTATATGGCTCCACATGTTCTTGCCATGTCTGCTACTCCTATCCCAAGAACACTTGCACTTGCTTTATATGGTGACATGTCATTGACACAGGTACTTAATTTTTCCTGTCCATGATTTTGATGCTAGACAACTTTCCACTCCCTCCCCTCTAGATGTGTTCTTTTGCCTTGAATATGTTTGAATTTTCTGTGTCTACTTGTGAATTGATTTGTGATTTGCTTGGGACATAAACTCTCAACCTTCAAATTTATATTTTACATCATCAAATAGTTAAAAGGGATCGCAATTATGGTCAGAATACAAAATTGAGTCACAGTCGATTTTCCTATAACCATAGGACTACACCAAGGGTTAGCTTTGAGTCCTTATCTCTTTACCTTAGTCTTGGACATGCTCACTGAGAAAGTTCAGGAGCTTGTGTCACAATGCATGCTTTTGTTTGACATAGTTTTAGTTGCAGAATCAATAGAGTAAACAAATGGGGAGTTAGAGATGTGGATATAAAAAGTTTTGCACTGGTAAGCAATGGGTACATTGGGTAAAGATGGATTAAGGTTTGCCTCTTGTTAGGCTCTAGATATCATGTTGAGAGAATAGAGAACAAATGAATGAATATCTCTGTCTAAATTGTACAGCAGAGGAACATCTATTTTATATGAGGAGTGAGGAGTCACAAATACAAGGAGAATTACAAATAATTACAAGAACATATAGTGTCGACAACTGTCTGTTTATTTTTGAATTAGTTTTCTAGAAGATCCTATAATTAGGATCTAGATCAGATTATACTAATTTGATCTGATTTAGTTGTTATTTTGGGTTAGAATCAAATCTCTATGATTTGATTTGATCCCCCTTTTATTTACTTTCAATTCAACATTTATTATGTAATTAGGCAGCCCTGCCTATATATGTATCTTTATTATTTCTGAATAAATACACAATTGTGATACTTCCTCTCCTGTAATTTCCTCTTACCCTAGCAGCTCAAAAATCACATATAGCTACTCTAGTTAACATAATTACATAACATATAATCTACCCTATTTACATTGTTACTAAAATTACATTATTTCTAAAAGCCTAATGTGGTGTGGTGTTTTGGGTTGTGATGTTTGAGAAAAGAGACGGATTACCAACTATGTGATAATAAGCATTAGAATCCAAAATCCAGGATCAAATAGATGATGAACGAGAGAGACAAACTGTGGAATTTACTAGTATTAGCTATAATGGCTAAAGATAATGGCTAAAATATTCTGATTGTCACCTGCAAAATCTGTTTTTCATTACTTGAAGATTGAGAACTTCACAATAACTGATTTTTCTGGAAATCCAATCAAGGAATAACATCTATCTTGTTGATAAGGCTGACATGTACTAGTACCATGACCTTCTCTTTCACTACCTCAATCATGACCTCTGCCTCCACAACTTGGCAATTGAGATATGTGCTGGGGATTCTGAGCCTGTTTGGCAATCAATTCTTAATGCTGCCTCCAAAAGGGTAACTTGTAGTAAATAATCAAATGAGATCCTTCACCCTAGAGATGCTAGGGTTGTCAAGGTTTGAAGCGTAACTTTCTGAAGGCCATGGATAGCTAACACCATACATGGTACTGCAAGTATCCTATATTTCAGGGATTAGATTAACTATTTACAGCCAGTACCTGGAATTTCCTATTCCAAATATGTACTGGAAATCCGATTAGAATATACAAAGAGATTTGGTAATTTGGAAATAGGGAATTGGTAAATAAGGAAATTAAGAAATAGGGAAATCTCAACATGTATAATATAATCAACATTCATCCATTCTTAATCTTTGTCCAAGATCTTCAGGGTCCTTTGCATTATATTTAGGTTTAGATTTGGGGTTTTTATATCAATAATAATATCAGTTTTTGAAACTGCAGATGGCTCTAAACAGAGTTTCTTTGGAATATCATACTTATTGTGGGGCTGAAAGACTCCTGAACTTAGTCATACTTTTTTGTGTTATTAGATTGTCTTGCCAGCTTTTCTCTTTTCTGGTATTTCTTTTGTGATTCTATTATCAAAAGAAAATAATAAAAAAAGAGAGAACCTTTATAAATTTTGTGGAAGATTTATGTTGATTGTTTCACTTTGCTTTGTTTTTACCATTTTTCACAAATTAATGTGTAAAATCATTTTCTGTTGCAAATGCTTTCTTCTTTGCCTTCCATCACAGATAACTGACTTACCTCCTGGAAGAATTCCTGTTCAAACATTTACCATTGAAGGAAATGACAAAGGATTTGAGGATGTCTACAAGGTGACAATCCTTTTGAAAATGTTCTTCTTTATGTCTTTATTCTTTTTTCTGCAGTCTCTGGCCTTCCCTTTTCTTTTTTTTTAAAGTAATTGATAAGTTCATAATTTAGGCAATGAAATCTAGATGATGGGCTTCATAATGCCTCTTTATGACGTGCTAGTAGCATCTACCTACTAGAAGAGGATCAAACATTTCTATCTCACATGATCAATTTCTTTTATGTTGAATTCTGTGGTCAGTTGTTTCAACCTTTCGAAGTCAATGAATTTACTTTTCTGTCATGTTTCTAAGCATAACACCTAGTGATAGTAAACATAGGAGAAATACCTTTTATTTGTGTTAGAATCATCTTATGAAAGGAGTAAAGAGAATGAAAAAGATAGAATACATCAAGCTTTAGTTGTATGTATTTAGTTTCTTATTTAAACATAACATAAACCAATAGTTATGACTAAATAGTAACCTATTGTATTGTATTGAGAAATATCTTATTCTTCCAATTGTTTAGCTCTCAATCAGCCTCAGATGTTTTCTATGTTAAAGAACAAGGATTTATTTTGTCCATCTTTTTCTTGTGATATTGATGTAAATGATGTTTTTATGACAGATGATGCTGGATGAGTTGGAAGATGGGGGAAAAGTTTATCTCGTCTACCCAATTATTGAACTTTCTGAGCAGCTACCTCAGCTTCGTGCTGCTTCTGCAGATCTTGAAGTTATATCACACCGGTTTCAAGGATATAATTGTGGCTTATTACATGGAAAAATGAAAAGTGAAGAAAAAGAAGAAACGTTAAGAAAGTTTAGGACTGGAGAAATACATATACTACTTGCCACTCAAGTAATTGAGATTGGTGTTGATGTTCCAGATGCATCTATGATGGTTGTGTTGAACTCTGAGAGGTTTGGAATTGCCCAACTACACCAACTCAGAGGACGAGTTGGACGTGGAACAAGGCCATCAAAATGTATACTAGTAGCATCAATTGCCAGTAGCCTCAGTCGTTTGAAAGTACTAGAGCAATCATCAGATGGGTTTTATCTTGCTAATATGGACCTTTTATTGCGGGGACCTGGTGACTTGCTTGGAAAGAAACAATCTGGACATCTTCCTGAGTTTCCTGTTGCCAGATTAGAAGTCGATGGCAATATTTTACAAGACGCACATGTTGCTGCACTGGTAATTGTTGTTGAATAACACCCTCTAATAGTTTGAGTTATTTGAATTATCTATTAATTGTTTATATGGTGATTTGTTACTTTTAATATCATATCTGTCCAGTTAGTAAATTAAAGTTTATATCATCTAGTTAACCACTAAAAAGGCATTGTTTGCATTGCATTTGGAACTCCTTTTGGGTACCTATATTAGGGGGTTCAATACTTTGTTTCTAACTTTGAATTCTCAGGTTGATATATTGTATGGTTAAAAATATTACAATTATGGTTAGAAATATTACCATGATTTCAAGCTAGTCTTCAAAAATGAAGACTTTATCAAAAACTTTTCAAGTGCACAAAACAAAACTTTCAAATGTAAACCAATGAACGAAAATCTTAATAGTAAAGACAAGGATAGAGAGATCAGTCTCTGAAGATTCATACTGGTTCATCCTTGTCCATGTGGGGTACATCCAATCCCTACCTAATTCAAACGTAATTTCACTATGTCAAGTATTCTTTACAAGTTCTGTAGCCTTTTCAACTGAGTATTCTTTGATCACACATCCTCTCTAGACTCACATCAAGTATTCTTTGGTAAGACAATCTCTTCAGTGAACATAAGCACAACTTGCTAGCTCACTGCCTAAAGTAGAAGAGTGATGAGTTTTAACAGATAACTCTCAGTCCTCTGAAATACTCACAGAATGGATTCTATATGGGAAATGAGCTAAATGCAAACTGATAATTAGTGGAAAATATAGGAAGTGGAAGAGGAGAAAAGAGTTCAGGCTTGGAATTCACAGTTTTACTGTTTCTATCCTTGCTGATTTTTCAAACATTGGAGCTTTATATATATTAGGAGATCATTAGGAATAATGCCTCTGGTACTGTTGGCAGTTATTTTAAGGATGGACTATATATGGTGCCTCAACAATCATTCAGTATCTTGTACCTAAGAGTCATGAGATTCACTCTTTTCAGCTTCTCTTCAAAGCTTTTTCATCTTGAAATCTTAAAGAAATTTTTAACATCAGCATTTCTGCGAATATTGACATCTTGCAATAAGTTGAAACTTCTACGATTTCTTCAATGTGAGAAGAGTGTTAAGTCTTCCAATTCAGGTTTATTTATATGCATATTTTCAAATTCTATTCTCATATAATACTAAAAATGTTAATTGCCTAATTTGACTTATATAACTAGATATTTCCAATCATAATAATTAATGATGCTTATTTTGGAATAGCACAGTGCATATTGTGAACAAAAATTCGTTCTGTTGTTTGCATTTCTACCAACATTTGTAGCTGCTGTTTAAGGTATAGTTTAGGAAATTGTATATTGATCATGTCAGTAAACTTATTGCCTTATTTTTTAGTTTTTAGCTTCTATTCTGACATGAGATTTAATTCTAGGTCCCAGTGCCCATTATTAGAAAGTTTATCTGCTTTCTATATTTCAATGGATCTGGTGACAGTGATAATTCTGTGTCTTTTTAAATTATAACAATAAATTAATTTCCAATTGTCCAAAACTGACTGATTGCAGAAAATTTTAAGTGCGTCCCATGATTTGGAGCAATTTCCTGCACTTAAGCTGGAGCTTAGCATGAGACAGCCACTTTGCCTACTAGGTGATTGAATCTTGATGTGGTATGGTATTCAGAATCACAAGTTACTTGCTCATTGTCATAATTTTTGACAATGTAATTAATTTGATGGGCTCTTTTTGGTTATGTAAACATGATTTAGCTTTTAGGTATATGTTTATATCTTGAAAGCCCGTTATTGTCTTTTTACCCTGTGTTGGCCGTGCCTACTTTCTTGTAGCAATATTTTGTAATATTAAGATGTATCCAAACAATTCAGAAAAAAAAAGGAATTAAAAAAAGATATTAGAAAGCTTACTCTTATTTCTTTAAACCTGTTTATATCTTTCTCGTCATTTCATCTCCTTAGCTTTTTTAGCATTTTGCATTTGCAGTCTTATTAAGGATGCATTTGGTAAAAGTGGTGTATCACATTTCTTATATCAACTGCTCTAAAATGTTCCCACTTTAAAAGCATTGGAAATTCAGAAGTTTGTATATTGGTCAGGTTAAGGAATGCTAGTAATATTTACACTTTTTTCAAGAAATGTTATTTATACATTTTGTGTCTATATCTCTTTGTTTCATTTATTACATTTCATTTTTCTTAGTTGGAAAAATTTTTGTACAATTTGTTATATAAATGATATTTTTCTTTTTAAATATATTTTTTTATTAGAAAAATTTATGTGAAATTTGATAAAAACGGCTGAAATATACTAAATAGAAGATTTATTTTATCAGTAAATAGAATAAATAACATTTCTCCTAACAATTTTTTTCTGGGTTTAATATAAAAATAGTACAAATAACATTTTTAATATATTTTTAATTATTAGAAGAATTTTAGTTTAAAATGACTGAAGTCTACTAAATACACTAAGAATGGAGTAATTTAGTAAGATTCACATGAAATTTGTCTAAAAACAGAAATTTGTCTAAAAACAGAGTATACTGAAAATTGTGTTAAGATAAACATTTCTCCAACAATTGTTTTTTGATGGTTTAATATATGAAAAAAACTAAAACTTTCCTAAAAGGTTTGATTGGATGCAGTATAATTACTTTTGGTTGATGTATAAAGAATGATAAAATTTGAACCAAAGTTCACTATAAGAATTTGATTAGAATGTATTGCAATGGGAAGTTATTTTTTTAGTGTTATCCATATGTAATCATAGATAGTAATTTATGGTATGGTGGATTTTTATAATAATTATTTTAAAAGTTATATAAAGTAATTTTTAATGGATTGATAATGTAAATTTACATCGGTAGCTTATGAAAGTTAAACTCAATGTCTACTTGATATTCAAATGTAAAAAGATCTTCCTAAATACTTTCGTCATCCATTGGTCATAATAAAACAAACTTGTAGCTTCCAAATTTTTCTTTACCCATTGGTACAATTTGAAAATAAATAATTTTTTTTAATTGTTTTAGACCGTTTTCTTTCTCAATCATGTTGGATTTTGGACAGGATTTGTAAAAGTTAATCAATTCAAATCGAACCAATTTTTTTTAATAAATATAGATTATTATGTATTTCACAATTATTTATTTATTTTAAGAAAAATAAATTATGTAGTAAGATAATTAATCGATTGAATAACATGATTTTTTTTATCTTTTATGTTCTTTTAAAATAAGTTATTGATATATTTATCCTTAAAGATAATTCACTTATTCTAAAAATAATGTTCAATATTTGAATTAAAAAAGACTTTTAATAATAACAAATTAAAATATTGGTAAAGATTAGTGATGAGAATCAAATCATTCAATGCATTTTATAGGATTAGATTAGATTTTACTTTTAAGAAAGCAATCCAAAGTGAGTCTTAAATTCTAAAGTCACATTATTTTAGTCTTTCAATCGGGTAATTTTTTGACTCAAAACTAATCCAAATCAATTCACAAACACCTATTAAAACCTTTTCAAGAAAAATATGTTTTATTGTAGTATTTAGAGTAAAGTTTTTCTTGACTTGTAGAAACAAAGTTATATTTGAGTTTTGGGATATAAACTTTTATCGTAACTTATACATATCCAAGAGATTAAATTATATCAATTATTATATTATTTAATAATTTTTATTGGATAATTTTATCTTTAAATATACTGTTTATCGAAAGTTTTTATCACATATATTTATATAAAACTATTTAATACTTCATATTGACGTATTATATACTCATAAAATATATAAAAATAAAAACTATATAATTGTATACACGTAGAATTTTGAAAAACATAATTATACAAACAATGGAAAAAATATATAATTATAATTCAATGGTTTAATGTACAATAACATTTTATATAAAGATATCAATAGTGTTATAGTAATGATTTAATTTGATTCCTTTTACACACATTTGAGAGTTAGGATTTTATTGTTGTTCTCCTTTTTTTTTTTTACTGAAAATATCTATTATAATTTAAATTATAATAAATTAATATTACACATTTTACCAAAACTATAATTTAATTCAAGTTTCTTATTTTTAAGACTTTTTTTTATTAACTTTGATATATTTATTTAAGTAAAAAATAAATAATAACTTAATATATAATTTATTTTTAAAAATGTAAGTAAATTAAATTTTTAAAAAAGAATAAGACAATTTTTTTGTGAGTTTTCCTAACTCCAATTAAGGTAAGATTGTATTTAAATTTCTGGTTAAATATATTTCTATCTCTTAAATTTGAACTAAATTTAAATTTTTTTTTAATCTTCGTATTTTGAAATTGTTGTTTTTAATCCCTTAATGTAGTCATAGTTAGATGTGTTTACTATATGACAAACAAAATACAAGTTAGTTAATGTTACGGTTTGCTTTGTTATTGACTATGTAAATGAGAGTCTTTTCTTCATGTAGAAAATGCTTCTAACATATATGTTGAGAAATTAAAAACGACAATTTTCAAAA
The DNA here is from genome assembly GCA_025330945.1 of Mucuna pruriens. NCBI lineage: Eukaryota > Viridiplantae > Streptophyta > Magnoliopsida > Fabales > Fabaceae > Mucuna > Mucuna pruriens. Next base: position 1,455,795 of record JAENHJ010000086.1, on the reverse strand, counting down.
TGTGAAAACTAAAAAAAGAAAATATAAATTTGGGAGATTAAAATAAAAAATTGACTCAAATTTAAAAGACAAAAAACATATTTAAGCCTTCATATATGCTTATACTAAACTCAATCCTAAACCTATTTTATCCTTTATGAGAATGGATACAAGGAGAGTTAACATGTTCACTACTCATCCTGTTGTAATGTCTAAGTTTTTGTTAAAACTTATTATATATTTCAGTTGTAGTGAGTGATTTGTGAATAGAAATCAAAATAGGTCGGAGAGCCTTTTCTAGAAGTTGTAGTAAGTGATTTGTGAATAGAAATCAAAATAGGTCGGAGAGCCTTTTCTGGAACCTTTAGCCTGGCTTGTTTACTAAAGAAGTTAGGTTAAGAATTTTTGAAAAACCAATTTAAATAAAAATAGGCTAGGTTCCATTTTTTTTAAAAGCCTATGAGATCCATCTATTTATATAATAAAAAGCTTATGAGATACATATGTTGGAATTTTTCTATCCTTGGTTTCTTTGTTTCTTATTTCTTATTTCTTATTTCTTATTACTGTTGGAGATTTCCAACCCTTAGGTTTCTTATGTTCTTATTCATGTTGGAGGTTTACTACCCTTAGGTTCCTTATGTTCTATTGCCATTATACTAGATCATCAAAGCTATATAAAATGATATATAAATAAATACCTGGATCCATTTGTAGTTCTAGGAGATTGCAGCAGAATCTTCAATGATTGCGAGTAGTTGGTTTGTGGTTTTCCTCAACCAAACCACCTTAGTTCCTTTAGGGACCTTTGTTTCTCTTTTCTAATGGGAAGAATATAGAATGCATTTTTCGGTTTAGTATATTGAGGATCATAACCTTTCCTAATGTATTAATCTACATATAGAGTTCCATTATTCCCTAACGGGCCAACCTAGCTATCCACTCATTAACCTCATATCAAGTCTTTTGAGAAAGTTTATTCGATTACATAATTGGCTCATTTAAGATTATAATCACTTTAAATAAATAATTGATATAATTGTATTTAAAATATAATGTACATATTATTAAAAGAAATTATAAATTTCTAACATCTGTTTATATAAAATTATTATTATTATTTTATATAAAATTATTTTTTTATATAAAATATTATTGTTATTATTATTATGATATTAAAGAACAACAAAATCTGGAACCTAAACTAAACCCTAAGCGGTTTGCACTCTCGCAATCTAACATTTCGCCGCTCTTGGTCAATGCCATGCTGGAATTGGTGCTTAATGGTTTGGATACCATTTCTTGCATCAACGTTGTTAACTCTTTGATTGATCAAATTTGAGTTCACATGTTTTTATTTAGCCATAAATTTTTATACTAATTACGTATTGGATAAGAAAAACCATAAAATGGCTAATACTTAATTTTAGTTAAATTGAAATGGTATCAAATATCAATATCATTTAATATACTATTTGTACGTTAAAAAATATCATTTAATAAAATAGGTCTTCAAAAAATTCGTAAACCATGTTAGACTTTTATGTAACTCGGACCACTCTTTAAAAAAAGACCTACAAAAGATAAAATAAACCAAGTTCAGGCCTTCCATTTTTAACGTTTAACCAAAGTTAGGTTCAACAAGTCTAGGAAAGCAGAACCTAATTCGATAGAATTACTCGAAGCCAAACATAAAACCAAAATAAAAACACTGAAAATCAAAAGGAAAAAAGAAAAATCCGAGTAACTTGTGTGTATTTCCCATTGAACAACTCCCTTCATGAACATTGTTTATGTTTAGGCTCACATGTAAATTGTTTTAAAAAAATAAGCTTATAATTTTGGAAAAACTCAAAGCTGAGATCAAAAGAGAAACAATTTATGACTAAATGCAACAACTACCAGGTCTCAAACATAATTTAGTAGCATCTCTATAAAAAGCATTCAACATACCAACTTCATAACAAACCAACTAGAAGTAATAAAAGTATAACCTAATATATATATTATACATAACTTACTTGATCCGACAATTATATTATACATAAAATGATGATTAAAACATAAAATTAACTTTATAAACCTAATATATACTACAGAATGTTAATATCCCACATTATCTGGGTCAATACCTGGTAATCCTCCTCCCTTGATCTAGATTCCGGGGTTGAGTTAGACTTAATTTGTTCTCCATTGACATTCTAATTAAAAAGGTATTAGAAACCTATCCTAGTCTTCACAGTCATCAACAAATACCCAGTATTACAAACTTTTCACATGCTAAATATCCAATCCTAGGGTGTGCTAAGATCCTACATCTATTAGGTATATGGCTATGTACTCCTTATATAACTAGGGAATTCTTCCCTCCTGAGTAACTTTTGGATCGAGTTAGACCTAGTTGATTTTCCATTTTGATGTAGAGCAGAGGCAATTTGGCCCAAGAATCTAACAAACTAAGACTGTACATTTTTGTGGTAAAACCATATAGAAATCAAATTTGTCATAGTTTACCAAACATTGAACCCAACATTAAACCCATCCTGTCCTTTACAAGAGCTGGGATGGAAAGGGCTATCTTGCCTCTGACTCATCCCATTGCCATGGCTAAGCCTTCATTGAATATGTATTTCGATAGAATTGCTCAAAGCCAAACATAAAACCAAAAATAAAAACACTGAAAAAGAAAGAAAAAATGTGAGCATCTTGTGTGTATTTCCATCGAACTACTCTCTCCATATGTATCATGAACATTCGTTTACACTGTTTAGACTCAGATGTAAATCGATTTTTATAAAAAAAGCAAGTTTTTAAGTTTGGAAAATCTCATAGCTAAGATCAAAAGAGAAACAATTAGTGGTTATATACAACAGCTACCAGGTCTCAACATTGCATGGCATCAGGCAGGTTCAGCATACAAAATATTCAGCAAACATCTCGATCACTGCACATGAATAGAATTTGTTAGCATAGAGCATATATAGTTGTGTAGGAGTCCGGGGAACTAAAAAATGGTATCCTTAATATCTCTATCCTTGTGCTGCTCATGATCTTCAAACAAGTCCTCTGGAGGGTCGTAGATTATCATATCTGGGAAAATCTCTAAGAAGTCATCTTTTACTTTCTCTCTTAATTCTGGATACGGAATGAGCCCTTTTAATATCACGCGAAAAGGAAGTGAAAGAGGAGGCTCAGGAGATTGTTTCATTTCTTCATATATGTCCATTGCCTCTGAGGGCAATCCATTATCCAGAAAAGCTCTGATAATATCTCCAAATGTATGCTGATCAAATAAAACTCCCTCCACTTTCAAATCATCCCAAACCCTCTTAACTTCTTCCACACTTCTGTTTCGTGCAAGCATCATAAGCATATCCCTATAAAAAAACATGTCCGGCCGGTACCATATTTCTTTCCGGACAATATCATACAACTGAGGAAGAAACGAAGGATTGTCATTAAATGATCAATTCAAATCAAAATATGAGATCAAATACACCAAGAAGTTGGTACTAAAAGTAATGAAATGTTAGATAAAATTTTAACCTTTGCAGTATTTTTTACTGCTTTTTATATTATATGTTCACTACACATTATGGTTAAACAGGTAATTTTCAGTCATAAAGTACAGTAGCATAAGGGCATGAAACAAAGCAATTCAAGACAAGTAGATAAGTTGCTCAAAAGATTTTTTTTTGCAAAGATAGCAGAAATAACTACAAGAAAATTAATTGGACAGTTGATCTTCAATTCTTCATAATTCCAAAATGAAAGCTTTTCCTTCTGGGCAGGGTGGGTCATCCACCCCAATGAATAAGTGTTTACATCCTTGGCATTTGTGAGAGTTTGTCTTCTTATCGTAATTGTGAATGTAGGCAAACCCATGCAGACCTAATTGTAATAAACTCTAATCCTAAACTTGACTCTTAGTAAGAGTAAATATAATTCAGAAATATTATTAAAAACCATATCCTGGTGTCCATACATAATTTAATAGCATCTTCATAATAAGCATAAGCATTCAACATTCCAACTTTATAACAAAGCAACTAGAAGTAATAAAGTATAACATAATACATTATATATTATATATTAAATTATATAACTCACTTGATCCAACGGTTATATTATACATAAAAATAAAATGATGATTAAAAGATAAAATTAGCTTTATAAACCTAATATATATTACAGAGTGTTAATATCCCACATGAGCTGGGCATATGACCCAACCAATCCTTATAATGACTTGGGTAATCCTCCTCCCTTGATCAAGTTTCTAGGGTTGAATTAGACTCAATTTGTTCTCCATTCTAAATAATATCTTATCAAAGTCTATCCTAGTCTGGATGATGGGTCACCCACATATGCTTGATCCTATATTTGCAAACTTCCACACTCTAGATATCCAATTCTTGACATGAGGAGGGTGTGCTAAGATCCTACATCAACTAGGTATATGGCTAAAGTACTCCTTATAATAACTTAGGTAATCTTTCCCTCTTGAGCTACCTTTTGGGTTGAGTTAGATCCAGTCCATTCTCCATTCTTTATGTAGAACAGAGACAATTTGACCCATGTATCTAAGATCAACTAAGACTTGTTGTGGTAAAACCATGTAGAAATCTAGGCTCATAAACTAACAGAATTGAAAGCTTATCAAATTTGTCAAAAACAGAGTTTACATGTGCTTTAGCTTGTTTCTGTGTGATAGAAATGGAATCATAAACTTGTAAGAGTATGTTAACTCAAGAGGTTGACAACAATAGTCTCTCATTGCTACTTATGTTCCACCCTCATTTGCTCATGTCCTCCTATCCCTTGAATTGAGTCATGTGTGCAATTTTATTTTCTTGTTGACTAAATGGCCATTGGTTTGAGATGGGTCTTTGCTACATCTGGTTCTATGGTTGGCTTGAAAGCTTGATTGGTAACTAAAGAGTATGCTTAACTTATTAGGTTGACCACTCTTAAGACATTCTCTCTGGTGGCTATCTTCATATTAGTTTGCTTCTTTGTTTCTGTTCTGGCCATGCATTGTTTGCTCCTTCATTATTTTGATGTGAAGAATGCCTTCTTTCATGGTGATCCATATGGGGTATGGGTCATAAGGACTTAAGGTTTGCAAACTTCACAAATCTGTCTATCGGTTGAAACAGTTACTCAAAGCACGATTCGGTGGGTTTAGTAAAGTAGCAACTGAATTTGGTCTATAGAGGAGTGCATGTGAGAATTCACCAGTCATAGTTTGGGTCATGAATTGACACTCAAAACCTTTTCTGCAGTGTTAGCTCAAACGAAAGACTTGTGAGAGCTAAACATTTACGTGGTATTGCAGTGTCCAGAAGTAAAAGGGGCATTTTCCATTACTAGAGGGGGTATGTGTTATATTTGTTGAAAGACAATAGACTATTGAAAGTAAGACTTGTGATAATCTCATGATACCAAATGTGAAAATGAACAACAACAACAAAGATGTGTTGGAAGACCCAAAGAGACATAGTAGAGTTGTGTGAATATTCAATTATCTTATTGTGATGTGACCAGATATTCCCTTCTCAATGAATGTAGTTGGTCTGTCCACGTCATCGCCCTGAACTATACAACCGGATGTAGTTGTTCACGTTTTAAAATATCTTAAAGGGGCACTAGGTCACGAGGGATGTCTATTAAGATCTAGGTGCTTGTGAAGTTGAGGAATTCTCTATCGCAGATTGAGCAGGATGGCTAGTAGACAAGAAGCCCACAATCTCATATTAGGCCTGTTTGGATAAATTTTTCCATAAGCGCTTACAGGAGAAGAAAATAAGAAGAAAAAATAAAATAAGTTTTTCTATAAGCTAAAATATATACAAGTTAATTTGTAGAAGTTTAGGGTGTTTTCTCATATTAGCTTATTCAAAAACTGATTTTTAACTTATACTAATTTTAGCTTATATAACAAATGTATCAAACTAGGTATGACTGATATCTAAGCACCTACTTGGGGAGTGTTAGGAATATTAGCATGTGTCAAAAATTCATTTTCCTTTTAGCTAATATAAGTTTAGGATACATAAAGCAGGCACATTGCATATATTTCTATGATTTCTTCAAATTGGAAAATAGGTTTAAATTTTTAGGTGAACCAGGTATCCCAGCCGAGAGCTAGAAACTAATCTCTTGAGGTATAAACTTAAGAAATTGAACTCTCTCAACAGATGTTAATAGCTTTTTGAATGAATCAGACAAAAAGAAAGATTGAGATAAAAAAGGAACCTTCATGGAGAGGAAGACTTGGTTCTGTCTCTGGAACTCGGCGAGGACGGCGACGAGGTCGGACTTGAGCAAGCGGGAAACGCCGGAGCGAATGAAGCGGTCGAGACGGAGCGGGTCGGAGCGGAGCCTCTTCAGTTCTTTGGCCACCGTCAGCCCTTCTTTACCCATCTCCTTCTTCCGACGCCATATAGAAAGGCTTGGGCTCGAGGCTCCACTCGATACCCACCGGGCCCAATTACGGGTGCCCGCTCGTACCACTGCAGCAACTGCAACACGCAGCAGCGCCATTAACAATAACAAAGACCCAACACAGGAACAACACAAGTAAGTGACTAATGATGTTACTCTCCAGTCAAAAGACCATTGCCTATATTTTTTGTTATTAAAAATTAGTTTTTTAAGTTCATATAAAATCCACCTTTTTTATTTTAAACAAAGATTCAACTTCAAAATCTTAGTTAACAAACATAATGATTTGTTGTGCTAACCATATATAGTTAAAAAATTGTTTTTATTCTTATAAATTTTTAAATTATTATTTTTTCTTCATGTTACAAAGTGACACTCAATTTCATTATATTTAATAGAAGATCAAAAATAATTATTATAAAATAAAAAATAATAATTTTTTAAATTTTATAAAAAATAAAAATATTTTTTACATAATCAAAAATTAAAATTTATTTATTTTATAAGAATTAAAAATATAATTAACCTAAAATTAAAATAAATAAATAAATAATTTACTTTAATTATATTTTTATCTCTTAAGAATTGTTATTATATAATTTTAGTCATTGAACAAATTTATTTTCTCATAATTACACATGTTAATTTATGCAATTGAAACTTAAAATCCCAGTAATGATACTTACGAAATCAAAAATAAAATTAAACATTTAATTTTCTTCCCTCACTTTTTATTTATCTCTCTTTTATCAAATCAACTTTGTAATCTATAATTTTTTTATTATTATGTTATTTAATGTACTTTTAGTTTAATAAAAATATATGTCGATATGTATGCATATAAATATTTAAAAATATATAAAATAATTATAAATATTATTTTATTCTCAAATAATGCAAGTAAAAGATATGATTATTCTCAAATCACATCACACAGCTTGGCAAGAACAAGACAATTTAAAGTCACTTTACTACTTTGCAGAAAATCAAACGACCACCAACAATAATAATGTGGGAATCCCTAGTCCCTGAGTTTAATCAAAGCGCAAAATCGAAAATCAAGTGAAATTGCCATCTAACATGATAACGTAAATTGAAGAGAATAGAATTAGCATGAGATTATTACGGTTTCAATGCTTCCGACAGGAGAGGTATGAATGAGCCATACATAGGTAAGAGGAAAACGCCATGGGTGATTGATTTGTTTGCACAGTGGAATAGCAAATCTGAGCGCCAAACGACCCTCAACCTTTGTTTCAGTCTATAGCAAGAGTTTTAATGTTTTATGGACTGGCCATTTAAACATGGATATGCAAGATTAGTCCTGTTTGATTAGAAGATTGAAATATTTTGTTTTCTAAATATATTTTCACCTGGTTAATAAATATACTTTTTTACTATTAAAATATTTTTTATATAAAAATATTATGAAACATATTTTTACATTATTTTTATTCTTTTTAAAATTTATTTTTATTATTCTTTATACTTTATTTTTATATTTTTTATTTTTTATTATTTAAATCTTATTTTTCATCGTCTATCTTTACTTTTTTCTATATATTTTTTACATATATTCTCTACTATTTTTTTTAAATATCATTTATTATTATTTATATTTTATATTTTTTATATTTGTTGAATGCATATCAATTATAATGATATTTTTTTTAGAATGATAATAATTGTTATCAAAATACCATTTTTTTCTTTATTTTTTAATTTTACACAAGTATTTTTTGAAACAAAAATATACATTTCAGAAAATATTTTTCAGAATGTATATTTTTGTCTAGGAAAATACTTCTCAAAATAGGTATCAATGTGTAATGATAATTTGATAATTTTTTTAGTCAAAGTAATAATAATTATTTTCAAATATTACTTTTTTTCTTTGACAATAGAGATACAATTTAATTTCTATAATTTTATTAAAAAATATACATATTCTATAAAATATTTTTTAGAACAAAAATACATATTCTAAAAAGCACTTTTTGAAAGTATGTTAAAAAATAATTCTGGAAAAGAATTTTCAAAAAAATGTTTTTAAAAATATAAATATATTTATTTCTAATATATGTTTGTAACATTTACCGGCATGATTTGTTCATTTGAAAGAAAATTATTTAAAGACCTGTATAATTTCAAAAGAAGTTGGGCCAACAGCTAATGTCTAAGTTGTCAGCCTACATGCTCGGGACCTTTTCAGCTGTCAAAAAGAGTTGTCCAAAACATGAAATCTTTGTTAATAAATTAACTGTGATTCCCCAAGAAGTATTTAAAATTAAATTTAAATTTAATAATTTATTATTTTAATATTAAATTTGTTATTAATTATTCTTTTATATAAAAGCATTTTGCTAACATATTTTCGCATTTTTTTTAAGAATAAGTTAGAACTATTAGATTAAACAAAAATAACGAGAGGTAGAAAGTAATTTTTTAAGCTTTTATTGTATATTAAAATGTATCTTAGAGTTATGTTAATTACCAGAACGAGAGAAGATGGGGTCAAATATAAATATTAAACTTTACCTAACAGATATTAAATAAAATTTCATACAAAATATTAATGATATATAATTAGATATATTTTAAAATCAATTATAATTAAATTGAAATAAATAAAGACTACATATTATCTCTAAATAAAAATAAAATATTTATCTAAAGAGAAAAGAATAACACTTAAATAATATTTTTTTTCTAAATAAAATATGTATATTAGTATTATAATATATAATCTATAATAAAAATTTTAATTAGAAAATGTTAGAAGCCAATACCCCAAGCTATAACATACACCACCTGTGTAAAATAATTTTACATTGTCATTCAATTATAAATTTGTAAACAGGAAGTTTGTTGATTTTTACAATAGTTATCTTAAAAGTCATAGCAACATAATAATTTATTATTAAATAATAGTATATAAGCTGGGGTACCTTTTTATCCTTTAAGAATTTATACTTAGTAAAAGAAACTACAAGAATAAAAATTCTAATTATGTCCTCATTATTCCAAAAGGTAAAGAGTTTACATTCTTAAACAACATGGAAAACTAAATCAAATCCAGAGCGATAGTGCTCCAAAGATCATATCCTCAAAATCCAAAATAATATAAAGTAAAATTCTAATCAAAACAAAGATCCAACCCTGATGTCACAACCTATCAAAGAAAAATTTCATGTACTAAACTACAAAGAAAATAAAGTAATAAAGACAATAGGAATTCAATCTTCGAGTTCCTACTCAAAGCTACTTGTAATTGACATTCAACCCAAAGAAGTAGACAACAACAAAAGGGAGTGAGAAATGCATCTCACTCAGCTTGTAGTGCAAGTACAATGTAAATAACCTTCATAGGATACCATGCAATAGATAAAAACACAACTACAATAAATTATAAAAACTACACAAAGACATTTATTTGAGTGTATATGAATGACATTGATGCAACCTAGTCTCTATTTTGTACACATGTGATACCAATCTATCATTGAAGAGTTGGCTATCATTAACATGACTCAACCTTTTGGTTGACTTATGCCTCTCTAGCATGATATCATCTCGTAGCATGTAAGGATCTACTTAGCTTGCACGTATGTTCCGACATGATAAATGGAAGTTAACTACCGAGTAGGCCCTAAGAGATCTAGTGACCTTACCAATTTGGGTTCGTATTTACTTCCTTACACACTTGTCTTTATTAAATGATGCATGACATATTTTATTCTTATTATTTCACTTTTCATAAATTGGGTTGATGAAGACAATTCTTACCTCTTTAGACCTAAGTATCTCATCCATAATCCATAACAAATGATGAGTATCATTCTTGCCTTTTTAGGCTAGGTCATTCACTTGATAAGTACTGCTCAAGCCCATTCTCACAATCTTTTGGCCTATGTAACTCGTCAACACTCGTCCCCATTACTTATTATATTTGCATACTATATTCTTATTATGCATTTCCAATCATGACGCTTATATAACATATAGAAGTTCAATACATCACACAATTTAACTTTATGCAATAAGGTTTAAGGTAAGCATGGGTGTGCTCCCTTTAGCACGAGCGTGCACAGTTAGTGCACTAACATAGGCGTGCTAAACACTAGCACGAGCTTCCAAAAGGAACTTAAAGTTTTTCTATATTCTTTATAATACAATCAATTCCAAACAATTTTAAGTATAAGTACTTAACTTGATTTCCCATTCAAAGAGGCAAAGCATAGAGTTTTCAACCATAAGTAAAAATCATTGACTTGATCCCCACTTTAAGGAACCAAGACATACAAACTTGAGGTTTGGAGGGAATCCCTTTACCCATAGTCATACCCACACTTTTGAGCAAGGTTTATCCCTCACTTCTTACTTAAAAGGTGTAAAGCAAAGACTTTGAGATGTTATTATGGTGTTCCTCATTTGTTCTCTCCTACAATAGCACAAAAGAGTTTAGGAGAAAAGTTTATAACGCACTAGGTATTGTGCTAACTCCCCTTCTTATAACATTAGAATTGGTCAAGTTAGATTATTAAATATCTATTATTTTAATATTTATATGTTACTAAGTATCTATTATGTATAAAAATAATACTTTTTATGACTATATTCAAAAGTTTACTAAGCATATTTTAAATACAAAGATAATATAAATAACTTTTAAATATGTAAAAGCTATTTTGAATTCAAAAACTACTCAATCTTTAAACAACACATATTTTCCTAAAAATTCAATTTAGTTCAATCTTTTAATATTTATATGTTACTAATGATAATAATATGTATTTTCCTAAAATTTAATTTATTTAGTTATTGGTGGTAAGATAATATAAATATCTTTTAAATATTTAAAAACTATTAATTATATTTGAATTGAAAAACGACTCAATCTTTAAAACATATTTTCCTAAAAATTCAATTTATTTAAGTGATGGTGGCGGTGGTGACAGTAGCGGTGACGGTGGCGTGGTAGTGGTGGTAGTGACGATAGTAGTGGCAGTGGCCTAATGAGTTGACCTACTTTTTTTTTTGCTTATACATATATAAATTTTACAAGGAAATTTTTTTAAAAAAACAATATTGAACCAAATAGGCTTAGTGTTTTCAACCCAACTTTTGTTGGGCTCAGCTTGGTTCGCTTGACTTGTTAGGCCAAGTCAACTTGATCTGATTTTATTTAGGTAATTTTTTTAAAGTCTAGTTTGACCTAATCCATCTAACTATTTTTATCATATCTGATGTAGTATATAATGACATGGATATTGCAAACCATATTAATAACAAGCGTAACATCATTTACGATGATGGAGTAAAAAGAACTATTTTCAAATTTCAGAAATGAAAAAAATCACATTTTATTTTTTGAATCAAAAGCAAATTTGCCTCAAATTTAAGGAATAAAAAAAATTGTCAAAATTTTGTAATAGAATATTTAAAATTTGTTATTAATAACCTTATGAGTTACATAGAGAAGAGAAATATTCTTAGAAATTTCACATATGTAATGTTGATTACCATTGACAAAATCATTTACATAAAAATAAATTAAAATATAATATATTTTAGAAAAACACTTTTCGATATATAATGATACTAGTTAAGGAATATAAAGTGATTTTTTTATTGAGAAGTGTATCAGTGTACATTCCCATACTTATCAATGCAACTTCAATAAAAAAATTATTTGTTAACCAATTCTTGAGATACTTGTTAGCATGATCCTATATATTAATCTCTTAAAAATAATTTTTAAAAGACAAGAGAAAAATAATTTAATTTAATTAATTAAGTTTTCCAGAAGTTAAAATTGTAAGTTCTTTGTCTAATTAAAAGAATTATAAAAGATATAACCATTAAGAAACTTGTCTCATTTATGAGACATCTATGACAACAAATGACAAAATAATATGAATGAAAGTTAATGATGACATGTATAGTTTTAAGAACAACATTAAATGGCACTTAGTGTTTTTTCTTAGTTAACTACTTTTCGTTTCTGGACATGACAAATAGTTCAAGCCCAAATACATGTGACACAAACTATTATTAAGACAAATATTTTGGATGCAACTATATTTGTTACGTTAAGAATAATTTTTAAACTTAAAAGTCAAGAAAATATGAATGGGAAAGCATATACTAGTAAAAACTCGGAGAAAAAAAAGATCAAGAAATAAAAATATGGTAGGTTACATAATATGACAAGAAAAAAATAAAAATAAAAAATAAATATCAATAAGGTGTTTGTATGGTTGGAATGTTCAAATATAATTACTGTAGAAGTTATAAGTTCACTTAGACTAACTAAAAATAAAATCATGGTCTTTTATGTAGTATTATTAACAATATTTGTTGTTAGTAATTCAAAGCCTTGGAGGCAACACAAGGATTTGCCTTCTTACTTGGAAGTACTTTATCTCTTTCTTGTTGGAGTTTATTCTTCTTCGCTTAGTGTAGCCTTTTGCTTTTCTTCATCAACAATATCCTTTGAACTACCATTGCAATTATATACAATTCATCATAAATAAAATTCACAATTATGAATGATGAAAGAATAAGTTAAAACTAATTACAGTACTCTAATAAATAGATCATAAGATATCCAATTTCAATTGAGAACTTTATCTACTTGCTAAAAAATATTGAGGTAGATTATCTATTGTCATACCTTGATGATAGTGCTTGTCGAGCCTCAGATATGTCTTTAGCTGTTGCCATACTTTTCAAAACTTCATTTTGCTCTATATTTTCTGTATCATCATCATTATACCAAATCTACACCCAAATAATTGTTAATGAACAATTTAATTAATTATAACAATGTAATAATCTTAACAATATAAAAAGTTATATAATTAACTATTTGAATTTGTAAATAAACTTTATTTATCATGACTAAGATATAATATGAATGTTGTAAATGATCTTTAGGTATCGACATATGGACAATAAACAAATATAAAGAAATTTATACAATAATCAATGCATGCATTAGGGATACATTTAACTAGTTACGTGAATTAAAAATTCATACTTTGAACAATTTCGTTTCAGGATCGTAAGAACTAATAGTTCCCAAAGATCTAGCTCCATTATGCTCCTTACAAACATAAAGACCTATGAATTGTTGAGGCTGGCAAGTTGGAGTAGCCTTTCCTTGCTTCTGCTTGCTATTTTTATTGACTTCTTTTTTCTTCTAGGAAAATAGAGCACACAAAATATAAGATTTTTTGCATGTAATACAGTCAACCAAATTTAAAAATGAAAATGTATAACAGTTAAGTAATAAAATTATATTGTAATGCTCAATTTTCATGAAAAGCATTCAATCACATACAAGTTTGCATTTTAGTTTGGGTTTTTCTTTAATTTTGTTCTCCTGTAGTGCAGTAACTTCAGTTTGTCCAAAATCACTTGGAGCAGTGTATTCAGCAACTTTACTTGAAGAATCACAACCTTGAACAGTAAAAAATGAAATCATTCTCACATTAGTAAAACTATAAAATGAACTTAAAATTGCACACACAAATAATATGTAAAATATTGTATTTTTATTGATTGGAATCCATCATACACTCTATGTGTCTATATATAGATAAGCCCTAACTGACATATGCTTCTATCTTATCTTTTGTCTAACAAACTTACGAAATTTGAATTTAAACACAAGATTTTAGCTGTTGTATAACAAAAACAACATATATCTTAACAAATTGTATCTATAAGATCTTATATGCTATATAACAACAACAACTTAATTTCATTAGATTACACACTCTTTCAAACAAAGTAGCAATCCATCTCCATATGCTTTGTTCTCTCATGAAAAACAAGGTTCTTGGTGATGTCCATTACTGCCTAATTTTCACAAAAATATTGGAGCGACACTTTGTTGCAATGCTACTAGCTCCCCCAACAACCATCAAAGTCATATCATCTCACTAACAATTATTTCCATAGCCCTATATCCAACCTTTGTTGAGGACTTTGCCACCATGATTTTCCTCTTTGTTCTCCATTATATTAGTGATCCTCCCAACGTGATTAAATAACTAGTGCATGATCTCATAGGGAGTGTACAACTAGTCCAATTTGCATCGTAATAAGCCTTTAAGTTTTAGGTCATTGTTGTTTGGGAGAAGTATTCCTTGTCCTATAGTTGTCTTCAAGTCTGACACTGTCACTCACCGCACGCATCCCTCCAGAACTACGTCAACTTTGATTCCTCCCAGCTAGGAGGTATGTAGGAGCAAAAGGCCTACTCTTGTTAAGTTGATCATCCCACCAAAACTTATCTCTATGTCATCCACCATTATTGTTATTGTTTAAGTCATCATTTACCATTGCCACTATTATTACCATATCACCATTATTGTTGCTATCCCTTTCCATTTTTTCTTAAGGGTAATTTTATTAGTTATATAGAATTTATATTATTATCCACTAAATTATTCAATACGCATTAAACACTTATTAGTATAAAAGTTTATTTTACATATGCAATTTTTTACTCATATCTTATTCTCATCTTCTTTCCAATTTTTATCTTATCCCATGTAACACCATTTACCCGTTTAGAATGTATACTTAGTAAAAGAAAATATAAGAATTAAAATCTCAATTATTTCCTCACTTATTTCAAAAGGTAAAAAGTATCATATTCTTAAACAATGTGAAAAACAAATTGAATATAAAACGATGACACTCCAAAGTCATATTCTCAAAATCTAAAACAAAGATCTAACCTTGATGTCACAAGTTATCAGAGCAAAGTTCCCTATACAAAACTATTAAGAAAATAAAACAATAAAGACTATAATAACTCAATTTTTGAGTTCTTGCTTAACGCTACCTACAATTGGCATTTAGTCAAAAGAAATATATAACAACAAAAGAGAGTGAGAAACGTGTCTCACTCAGCTAGTGCTATGAGTACAACATAAGTAAAACTCACACGATACTATGCAATAGATAAAAGCGCAAATGTAACAAATTATAACAATTACACAAAGACATTTATTTAAATACAGATGAATGACAATGTTGCAACCTACTCTCTACTTTGTATGCATGTGGTACAAATCTATCGTTGGAGAGTGGTTGCCAATTTGGGTTCATATCCACTTCTTCACACATTTGTCTTTATTAAATGATCCATAACATAGTTTATTCTTTATCATTTCACTTTTTATAAATTAGGCTGATGACTACCATTCTCGCCCTTCTAGACCTTTCTACCTCATCCATGACCCATAACAATTAGTGAGTACCATTTTTACCCCTCTAGGATAGGTCACTCACTTGATAAGTGCTGCCCAAGCCCATTCTCACAATCCTTTATCCTAGGTAACTCGTCGACACTCATCCTTATTAACTTATTTCTCAATTTATAACTTATAATTCTCGATACAATACTTCTGATATCAATACATATACACATAGTATACTTTCAGTATAATTAAACATACATGAATTCTTGATAATATAGCTAAACAAATATATAAGTGTGTTTTCACAAAATCAATCACATTCTCAACAATTAACACAGAAATTGAATCCATGTCCAAGGAGTTTAATCTCCTTATTAGAGACATCCAAAAATTATGTTAACTGATAAAGATAGTCAAACACAAGCAACCAACTGGGGTATGTGGCTCACTCCTTTACCCATAGTCCTACCTACACTCTTGAGCAAAATTTCTCACTGTCCCATATTTAGGTGTAAAATAAAGACTTTGAGATATTGTTAAAATGCTCATCCTCTATCTTTGTTGTAGCAGTACGAGAGTTTAGAAGAAAAGTTTCTAACGTATTAGGGGTTATGCTAACTCCTCCTTTTTATGACATCAAAATAGGTTAAACTAGATTGTTTAAATATTTATTATCTAAATATTTAAATTATATTAAATATCTATTATTTCTAAAGATAAAGTTTTTCAAATATAGATAATATAAATATATTTTTAAATATCTAAAAACTATACATTATATTTTAAATTCAAATATTTGATCATTAAGTAAACCTATTTTCTCAAAAATACATTATTTACAAAATATAATTATTTTAGAAGGTGATAAAACATAACAACTAATTATTTAATAGAATAATTACAACAATAATAATAGTAACAACAATAATAGTAACAATAATAATAGTAACAATAATAATAATCACAAAAATTGGGTGTTACATCCCAGCTACTAATCAAATGCTTAAATTTACTTAAAATTTAGACAGGCATGGATTAGATAGAAAAACCTTTTTAACTCAAAATCTTTTAGGTTAACAATATAGTATAGTCTAATTGTACATGGATAAAAGAACTTCTTAATTTACCCCTTTAACATATTTGGCTTATTGAAAAAAATCAGAGAAGATTGCAATTAAAGTTATTACTTATTTTTAATTAATGTAATTTCTTAGAATCTTTTATTTTTTATGTTGAAGATATTTTCATAATAACTATAATTTCAATTCAATTATGTTTATTTAGTTGAACTTGATTAGAAGACAAGGTACTTATTTTACTAGAGAAAGAATCTAAAAAAATTATTTCTTCATTAAAGGTGAATTTTAATGAACTAACATTAATTAGAAATCCTACATGTCAAAGTAATCTAAGAATACCTTCATTATTTTTTATAGAAGTTTTTCTTCTCTTCCTTGTAAAAGTTGATGTCTTTCTTGGTGTATCCTTTTTCTTTTTCCTCTCAGCAGTCTTCTTGGAGCTATTCCTATAGTTGAACATGAGTTATCACAAACTAATATACATATTCATAGAAGAGAAAAAGAAATGGTTAAAACTATTATCAATACTCTGGAAGATGACCAATTTCAAGCTAAAAACTTTCTTTGTTTGCTTGAAAATGTTGAGGTAAATTACTTTTATTTTACCTTGGTGATAGTGTTTGTTGAGCTTCATTATTGTCCCTATTTTTTTCCACAATCTTCAAATCCTTTTTCTGCTCCAAATAGATCACCCCGTTAATAATTATCAATGAACAATTTAATTAATTAATTATACAATAAAGTTAACATTATAAAAAGTTTTATAAGAGAGTAATTAGTTATGGTCTAATATTAACTGACCTCGTCAAAGATTACAATTTATCTATAATAAGGAAGAATATTCAGCATAAAAACATATAATAAGAATGTTGGAAGTCTATATTAAAATATGCTGGAGGTGATCTTAACTAATACGTGGACAATAAGCAAATATAAAAGAAATATATACATAATATATATATGTTTTAAGTTTTAGTAAACATATTGGTTTTTTATTCTAACAATATTCGTTGCCACTTGTTTTTATCCTTGCTATCATAATAAAGAATATTAGAATTTGTATGGACCTAAAACTAGAGAACAAAAACAAAAAATGTCATATTTGTAGAGATTAAACAAAAAGTTGCTTTTTTATAGATACATAAATTGCTTTTTTATAGAGACATGAGAAAACTACTATATTTATTAGAACCTAAAATATATTGCAAATAACAATAATTACAAAAATAAGTGATGACAAATATTATTGAAATAAAAAATAAAAATAAAACTACTATTTTTAAAGAGAATCTTTAACATATTTAAGTCTATATAATTAATTTGTATATGCTGATTAGTTACGTGAATTAAAAAATTCACACTTTCTTTTATAAGAATTTTTTTCATACTCTAAACTATTTTCTTTTGAGATTCTACTAAATAGTAATTTTTAGAGATTTAACTTTAATATATTTTTATAGATAAGGAGAGGGCATTCTTCCTTGCAAGTCTAGTCTATATAGGAATTGTTGTACTATGAATTATCGATACTTGGAAATAGGAATATCCTTGTCTTATTTAGATTTGTTATTTGTGTGGAACTTTTTTATTATGAAAATATAAACACCCAAAATATAAGATTCCTTGAACGTAGTTTCAATATATTAATTAAACCAAAATCGAAAAAAGAAAAGCATAACATCCATTTATTAGGTGAACTTGTATATAACCATTCAGATTTCATCAAAAGCGTGCAAACACTTACTGATCTGCTTCTAGCTTTAAGCTTTTCCTTATTTCTATTGGTAGCTCTAGTTGATGAAGCATTACCACCTTCAACCATAAAGCAAGTTAAGTTTAGACATTAGTAGATAAGAGATGTCTCATGCCACAATGTTATTTATGTATATAATAAAAAAAAACCTATATTTTAAATACATTACTGGTTAAATTTAAAAATTACATAAAAGTTGCATATGACTACTTGTAAAAATTATAACCATATTTTAATCTTCACCACTTTCTTGAGATCTAATGATCAAGTGTAAATATTGATTATATATTTAAAATTTTATAATAATTTAAAATTATCTAAAAGATTAATCCTCATACATGACAATGTAAACAACTTTACATGTATTGTCATTTAATAAGAAATAATTATTAGTATGAGTTTTAAAATAGTTATTATAAACTATTTTACACTATTAGTACGTAACCCATTATATATATATATATTACGTACTAATAGTGTAAAATAGTTTATAATAACTATTTTAAAACTCATACTAATAAAATGAGAAAATGAAAATTTGAATCATAATTCTTGGATCACAATTAAAAAATAATTATTGCTAAAAAGATTAAAACTAATTAAACATCTCTTATGAGACTATCATTGTCACAACCTCTACCATAATCACCATCACCACTGTTACTACTATCACTATCACTGTTGTCACTACCGTTGCCGTCACCATCACTACTCCCCCTTCTTATAGCATCAGAATAAGGTAGACTAGATTGTTTAAATATCTATTATTTAAATATATATATGTTATTAAACATCTCTTACATTTAAAGATAATGTTTTTCAAATATAGATTATATCTTTTCAAATATTCAAATATCTATAACTATATTTGAAAGTTTGTTAAACATATGCAAAACATAAAAATAATATAAATATATTTTTAATATCTAAAAGCTATTAGTTATATTTGAATTCAAATATTACCTTTCCCAAAAATACAATCTATTTAATTATTCACAAAATAATGTTATTTTAAAAGATGATAAATATAATAACCAATTATTTAATAGGATAATTACAACAAGAACAACAACGACAATAATAACACAAAAAACATGGTGTTACAACACCCCTTTCCTAATAGAAATTTTTGTCCCCAAAAATTGCTTATCGTAACTTGACTTCTTGAGTTCAAGAACTATAGGAATACAACTATACCTTGGAGTTTTACAATTCCATCTACTATTATTCTAATTCCTCTTCATAGCATATGAAGAACATAAGTAAAAGACTAATAATTCCCACCAACTATTACTTCTTGGTGAAGGAACAAAACAAAATATTAAACATTGCATAACAACAAACAAAGTAAGCACATAACACACAAAGCCGAATGAATCGAACTGCTTTGATACCATCAAATGTGACATTTTTACCATTCTGATATTTATAATTATAGTTTATTTATTACAAAAGGTAATGAGTTCACATTCTCCCAATAACTAAAATGTATATCATGCTTAAATCTAACTATGGTTCATA
Source organism: Mucuna pruriens (assembly GCA_025330945.1). NCBI lineage: Eukaryota > Viridiplantae > Streptophyta > Magnoliopsida > Fabales > Fabaceae > Mucuna > Mucuna pruriens. The sequence goes on along the minus strand of JAENHJ010000086.1, from coordinate 1,435,798 downwards.
GTGGTGGAGAAACATGACCTCATATTCTTAAATAATGTGGAAAACAAATCAAATACAAAAGGATGACACTTAAAAGATCGTACCCTCAACTTCAAAACCTAATAAATCCAACTCAAAAACCTATCAGAGAGTCCTAAGAAAAAGCATAAATAAAACCATAAGGCACAAGGGCACTAGTCTTCATACTCTAACTTTTCATCACCTACAAGTGGCATTCAACCCAAACATAAATAATACACAACAAAAGGGAGTGAGAAATGCATCTCACTCAGCTCATGGTGTTAGTACAACATAAGTAGCACTCACTCGATACCATAAAAAAAACATAATAGATTATAACAATTACACAAACACATTCTTTTGAATGCATATTAATGAACAACAATGCAATCTAGTCTCTACTCTGTATGCATGTGGTACCAATTTATCATTAGAAATGGACTGGCAGTAACACGACTCAACCTTTTGGTTGACATGTCCCATACTAGCATGATACTGTTTGGTAGCATGTTAGGATCTACACAACTTACATGTATGTTCTAGCTTGTGGGATCAAATATAATCATTGGAGTTTAACTATGAAGTATCCCTCAAGAGGTCTATTGAACTTACCTATTCAGGTATGTATCCACTTTCCTATGCACTTGTCTTTATTAAATGATGCACGACATGTATTAGCTTATATTCTTATTGTTTCCCATTTTGCAAATTGGGTGATGAGGACCATTCTCATCCCTCTGAACCATAGGTACCACATCCATAACCTACAACAATTAGTGAGTACTATTCTTCCCCTTTTAGACTAGGTTACTCACTTGATAAGTGTCGTTTGGCCCCATTCTTGCCAACTCTTATTCTAGGTAACCCGTCAACAATCATCATCATTAACTTATTCCTGAATTTATATATCATAATTCTTGATGCACTGCTTCCATTTTAACACATTTCCATATAATATAATTTTAGCATAACTCATCGTACATGAATTCTCAATAATACAACTAAACACATGTATAGGTATGCTTTCATAAAATCAACCAAATTCACAACAATTAACACAAATTTCATCTTAGTAAGGGGATTTTAATCTCACATTAAGAGACATCCAAATGACCAAATACTACAATTGGGATTCTAAGAGAAAACCCTTAACCCACGACGATAAGATTAAAAGTGTTGTACTCTACCAACTGAGAGAGATAGACAAACATGACAAATTGAGGTTCTAGAAACAATTTATTTTAACCCACAATCACAAAATTAAGAGCCTTATACTTTATCATTGACAAAGACAAGCAACCACAAACAAACACTTTATTAATTGACATAGGCAATCAAACACAAACAACCAATTGACAAACAACTAAACACTTTGTCAATTGGTAGAGACAATTAAACACAAGAAACTAATGTGCAAACAACTAAATACTTTATTAATCGACAAAGACATTCAAACACAAACAACCAACAAGGTCTTGGGCCAACCCTTCTATGCACAATCATACCCACATCCTTGAGCGAGATTCTTCACTCTCCCTTTAACTAGAAGATGTAAAACAAAGGTTTTGAGATGTCCTTAGGGTGCTCCTTCTCTTTCCTCTAATGTAGTAGCATAATAGAGTTTAGAAAAAGAGTTTATGACATATTAGGGGTTGTGCTAACCCCCTTCTTATAATGTTAGGATGAGTCAGACTAGATTGTTTAAATATCTATTATTTAAATATCTCTTATATTTAAAGATAATGTTTTCTAAATATAGATATCTTCTCAAATATTCACATATCTATAATCATATTTGAAAGTTTGTTAAACATATGTTGAACATAAAGTTAATATAAATATCTTTTTAAATATCTAAAAGATGTTAATTATATTTGAATTTAAATATTACTTGATCTTTAAATAACACCTATTTCCCCCCCCCAAAAAAATACAATCTATTTAATTATTCACAAAATATAATTATTCACAAAATATAATTATTTTAAATGATGATAAAATATAACAAGCAATTATTTAATAAGACTATTACAACAATAATAATTACAACAATAAGAACAATGCAAAAATCAGGGTATTATTGATACAAATATTTTGTAAGTTGAAAATGGAAGATAATGGGAGAAATAGAAAAGAAATGATGAAAAGAAAGATACAAATGAGACAAGATTTGAGGTTGACTAACAAATTTAAAATTTTATTATCGTTTAATCTTCATTAAATATATTAATAATATAATGAATAAGTAATATATTTATAATTAACAATAATTTATAATAATTCATTCCATTTATCTCATTTTATAAAATAAGAGGATTATAGTTTATACTTGCAAGTATCCCATATATTGTGTGGGTAACTTTAAACTTAAATAAAACTTAAAAATAAAAATGCAATGGAAAGAATAGTAAATTTTTTTTTATAGAAAATATTATGATGTTAAATATAAATAAATTAAATAGATAAAAGTTTTAAAATTTGGGAAGAAATTATGAAAAATAAACTATTTGTATCAAGATATATCATCTTTATTGATACGGGCCATAATCTTATCTCTCTTTTAAGGGTGTCAATTATAGCTAGACCCTACAAGTACCTATAAAGAATATATACAATGAGCATGATAAAACCCATTCAATGGAGATAGGTTTGAAGGCGAATATTTATCACAAAATATAATGAGGATGGGTACAAATATGGGTACTATAGTACCCACCCCGCCTTATACTTGCAGGCGCACACATACACATAACTATTTAAGAATAAATTTTCAACTTAGTCCTAACATTTTTTTTATTTAATGTCTTTTTATTGATTTATTGATTTTAGACATAAGTAAAGTGCAGGTATCAGTATATAGGTACTTAATAAATACATGGATGAAGATTAAAGTTGTTATCTAGACGAGTATGGGTATGTACAAGTATTTTTTTTCTAGCATGAGAATGAGGATGAGTACTATAGTGTTCTACTCATTGTTACCCATACTTCTTATTGTGTAGTGGTATGCCTTAGTTTAAAGGACCTTGGTCCTTTCATTTTCAATCAACTTGGATTGTTAGATGATTAATTAACAACAAGTGGTCGAATCAACTTGGCAGGACCATCCTGGTAACCTTGTGTTAGCTTTAGAAAAGATGCAAACCTAATTATTCTAGATAAGATGCAAACCAGGCTAGCCTCTTAGAAGGAAAAATTGCTCCATAAAGCTATTCATTTGGCCCTCACCACTTGGGTGCTCTCTTTGTGATCCAGCCATACTCAAAACATCCACTTGGCCATTAGTTAAGCTGAGATCTAGCGTAACACATGGAAAATTTAATATAGTACTATGGTTTGCTGGCATTAAGAGTTAAGGCATAAATAATGTTGTGGTTCTACATGTGGAGGGAAGTTGCCATGGTAATCCTAGACGTATAAGGATTGACAGATTGATTAGAAATGTAAAAGGATAGTGGATAGTTAATTGGGTTCTCTAAATTCATTGGAATCTCCAATATTTTACACTACAAAACTAAAAGGCTATATTCTAGGGCCTATCCTTGGATATAGGTCCCTGATTCGCTATTATGCAGACTCAAACCATGCTTTATCCCATTTCTTAATGTTGGAAACACTACTAAAAAATTTAAAATTTACTATAAAATAATTTTGTGACTAATTTTAAAATTAATAGTTATTTTGTATCTAATTTCTAGTAAAAATAATTAACTATAAAATTATTACAATATTGAATGGTAGCATGAAATAAGTAGCAAATTAACTAGGAAAATAATCTTAGTTAATTTGTAGTAAATTTTTTAAAATTTGTAGTTATTTCCTAACTAATTTATAGTAATAAGAAGTATAAATGAATATAACTTCAATTTAACTAGAAAAAATAATTTTCTAGTTAATTAGCTAGGATTTAGCTACTAATTTAAATGATAGTTAAAATTAGTAGCAAAATCAAAAAATTCTTGTAGTGAAATGCCTTCTCAATTTCATAGGTATGTTGTCCTCATAGCAAGTATCCACAACATCATCAACAAACAATGGACTATTCAGTTAGTTCATAAGCTAGAAGGAAATCAATGTGTTGATGCTTTGACTAAAAGTGATGCTATCTTTTTTTATCATAATTTGATAGTTTACTAGTCCCCTCATATAACATCAATAGCATATTGCTAGATGACTATCTAGGGGTGGAGTTCCCCATATTGTAATTTTTCTTTCCATTGATATATAGTTTGAATCCCATCTTAGAAATTAAAAGGAATTAAGCAATTATATAAAAAATAAAAGTAAATGCATAATATAAAAGAAACCATATAACTTAAGAAGAAAGAGAACGTCTCTTAAAAATTTTCTATTTCTAGAGTGAGAATTCAAATTTATAATTTAGGAGTAGATCAATAGTTTATTTTCAATTTATTTTACTTTCTTTGATCCAAAATATATTATTCAATATATATATATATTTCTATATAAATTTTTTGAATTATTATTCTTGAGAGGGAGATAATTTTTGTATTTTTTTATCTTTTAAAATACTTAAATATATTTTAGTACTAATAAAATAAACGAGTTTTGAATCATATTAGAGAGCCTGCTAGCCTCTTAATAATGTGATATTACGATCAATTATATTCTTTACTTCTTATAAATTTGATTTTTTTCTGAACACGTCCTTTTCATCTACTGGCAAGAAAAAAAAACTTTTTTTTTCTCTCTCATATATATCAAGAGAAGGAATGTGTTGTGAAGAATTAAGTAAATTCATAGTTATATCTAAGTAGAAAATGTAAAATATATAAAATCAAACATCATATATTAAGGACTAAAGAATAATTTACCTCCAATTTGCAAGGATTGAGTATTGTCATTGTGAGTCATTTTTAGATGCTCTTCAAAACCCTAAATCAAATCTACCCAAGAATTATGAAAACTAATATAGATTAGTTTTACGGCTAAAGATATATTCAACAAATAGAAAAAAAAATCTCAGAATATATGAATAAGAAGAAAACATGTTTTCAAAATTCTATCTGAAAGCAAGCACCTATCCCCATAGATTTACCTTACCGGATCGAGTGTTGAGAAAGTAAAATTTAGAAGCAGAAAAGTGATTCTCCGCCGCTAGATACTTCTAACCCTCTCTACAGAACTATATATGTGAGAGAAGCGATCGATTTCAATCACATACGTTTTTTCTCTTGGCACTTTGTCTTAATAACACCTGTAGTTCATGCCGAACTCACTGGGCCAATAATTGACTGCCACGTGTATGGCTGATATATTTTGTTTGTGAGAAAAATTACAATAAATCCACTTATTTTCTATAATGTCATTGCTATGTACACATTTTTTTTCTCGCAAGTGATGCTTTTACTCTTTGCCATCACACCAAATGTTTTATTTGGTGAAACCAAAACAAAATGACAATGCATAAATCACAAATGTCCTCTCCGGATCTCTTATTTCCCATGCCTTGATTATCTATACTTTTGAATTTACATAATTAGTCAACTTGAACCATTGAATAAAAAATATAAATTTATATATTATTTAATAAATTAAATTTAAAATGTACATGAGATTTGAACAGTTTTATATTCATTTAAGTGTGTCAATTCATGATTTCTTGAATGTATGATTGCCGAAGGAATTTCATTTCATTAATTCATTGATTTTTAATATGACCTTTATAGAAAGTCATTGGCTGAATATTTTAATGCAATATATATATATATATATAAATCAAAATTTCACCATGGATTCAGTCTTTTTTTTTTTTTTTTTTTAAAAATTAGTAGCTATTATATTTAAGTTATATATTATGATTTATATTTCACGTATTGAATTAGTAAAAATAAAGATTCAAAAATTGTGCCTATAAATTATAAAATATTCATTGTTTCACAACAACCACATTAAATCAAATTTAAAGATTAAAATATCAATTAAAATGAATTTTTTAAAAAATAAATAATGAAAATGAATTTTTATAATAAGATAAGGGATAAAAAAATTTAATTTAACCTATTAAATAAAATAGTATTAGTGTGTTGGCAACATTTTTTTTTTCAAAAGTTTAGTATTTATTCAAATTATTATTTAAAATGTTAATATTTTAATATGACATTAAAATATAAAAGAGAATAATATATATGCACAACATATATGAATATTTTAATATGACATTAGTGTGTTTACACACTATTACCGTAAAACTATTTTACACTAATAAACAATAAAAATTCTCTATTTTATTAAACATATCATATTATTTTAAAAATTAAATATATTTTAAATCCTTGTAAATATAATTTTGTCTAATTTTAATCTTCGTATTTTTTTAAATCCTTGATTTTTTAGAATTTTTTTATAATCTTACTATTAACTAGTTAGTTTAATGTTAAAATAACTAAAAAAAATCAATAATATTAATTAAATAATAATAAATTTTTAATATAAATAGATTCATTTAAGTTTTTTTACATTTTATATATATATATATATATATATATATATATATATATATATATATATATATATATATATATATATATATATATATATATATATATATATATATATATATATATATATATATATATATATATTATAGCATTACATTTATTAAGTTCAATAAATATATCATATTCAATGAATATATTTTATTAAATAAATATAGTATTTAATAATATTAATAAAACTAACTGTATATTATATTTAATAAATATAATAATTAATACCATCTAAAAATACCAATTTGGTTAAATATTTACAAAAATACTAAAATTAAAAATTTAATAAATTATTTTAGAGTGAATTACATTTGTCTCATGTGAGATGCAAGTATTACGTTATTTTTCTCTCATATCTTGAAATATACAATTTATTTCATTTAACTTAATTGTTAAAATAAATTACATTCTGCTCCTATGAAAGATATGATTATTATACTATCATATCTTCTTGTGTTAAAATGTATAATGAATTACACTTTCTTCTTTTAAGAGATGTGAATATTACATTTTCTCTATTATTATATATATATAATTTAGTCTATTTAACGTAATAATTCTAGAGAATATTCATTATAAATTTTAAATTATATTTTTAATTTAAATATATAATAAAATATTTTAAATTTACACAATTATAGTCACTCACTCAATAATTGTTTTAAAATATATAATTAAATTTAAAATAATTTATTAAAATAATAATTTAGAACAAAAATTGTGAGATCAATTATAATGATATTTCATAAACTAATTTTTTAAATAATAATAAAATAATAAAAATTTAATGTATATATATATATATATATATCCAAAATTTAGTCAATTTACTATTATGAACCCTTTAGTATGACACCCTTTACCTCAATGTATTTAAATTTATACCAAAGAAAACATAGGAAATAATGACTCATTTATTCATTCAAGGCATATAGAGTTCATATATACCAAACTAAAACATGCGAAAATAAACTTAAATCAAAGTGATGATACTCCAAATATCATATCCTCAAAATTCAACAAGTAAATGTAAATAAATAAATGAAACAAATAAACAAACGAAACAAATCTAGTCTTGATGTCATAAGTTATCAGAGCAAGGCTCCCTAAACAAAACTACTAAGTGATTGAAGCAATAAAGCAACAATGTCTTAATCTTCGAGTTTTGGTTTAGCAATGTTATTTTCAAGTGGCATTTAAATGCAAACAATATAATAGGAGTGGGAAATAGATCACACTTAAGTAGCATGCATACCACACCATATGACACTCTTTTACCCCTTTAACATTTATACTTATAGTTTATTTATTCAAAAAGGTAAAATTCACATTCTCCCAATAACTAAAAAGTATATCATACTCAAATCTAACTGGGTTCGCGGTCGTGAACAAACAAGACCTCACATTCTAAAATAATGCAGGAAACCAAATCAAATACAAAAGGATGAAATTTCGAAGGTCATATCCTCAAATTCAAAACCTAATAAATCTAATTCATAAACTTAGTCTCAATGTCACAACCTATCAGAGCATCCCAAGACAAAGCATAAATAAAACCATAAGGCACGAAGTCACTAGATTTCATGCTCTAATTCTTCATCCCCTGCAAGTGGCATTCAACCCAAATTGTTCAATTTGGAGGTCTATAACTTAAGATATGACCTGTACAAGATAGCAACATCATAATGAGAATTAAGTCAAAAAATAAGCAAAGATTAGCAATTAAATCCAACTAAATCCAATTAAATCCAATAACCCAAGACTTAACAAGTGTGTCAATATTAATCATAAAATAATGTCAAATATGTTCAGCATGTCACTATTAAGTGTCTCAAAAATGCTCTGTCAAATTTCCTCACACTTGAACTTTTGCATTCCGAGTAAAATCAAATAAAAAATCTAAAGTAAAAGGAAATGAAGCAAATGAATTAAAGTAAGTACAAATAAAGTACAACACTTTCCAATAAATACTTAAGTTAATGAAAGGAATAAGAGTACAAGTATTGTAGTATCAAGATACCTAACAATCTATAAATTTGCTTCTAACATCTAAAACAAACAAGAGAATAAAAGAAATTAAAGAATGACCCACAAATAATAGAACTATCTCAAGATACATACTCTCAATCTCTAGTATTTAGGTTTGTGTTTACACTCAAGCACCTTATGCTAATTAGTACTACCAAAATTTGACTACTCTCTAATTTCTACAATTTGAAATACATGTATAAATGATCAAAATGGCTTTTATTAAGGTTGTAATGTGGCCAAGGACAAGGTAGAATATGAGAAGTGATTTAAGCTTATACAACCAAAGAGGGAAGAAGAGGAATGAGGAATAAGTCAATAAGCATGAAGACTATCCCCAAAACAATGCAAGACATCCCTACACTTTGTCTCATTTCCTTTTATTATTTTTTTCTTTCTTTCTATTTCAATTTCACTTATCTTTTTGCACCACTACAACCTTTTGTTACATTTTTTTTTTTCTTTCAACCTTTTTGTTGCCTTTTTCTTTCTTTGTTGCACTTTTTTCCATACACATTTTTTTTAAAAACAAATCAACACAACACAACAATTATCATTTGCACAAGCCAAACTATCAAGGTACCACTTGCAAAGCCTTGAGCTATCACCCCCAAACTTATTTAGAACTCATTCCCAAAACAATTCCAAAACTCTTTTAGTTCCTAAGGTTAGGGTGATCAAAGAAAGGGTTAGATAGGCTCAAAAGGGGTAACCAAGGAATTTAATATAAGGTAAGTCCATTTGGTTAGTAGCTAAAGGAAGAAGGCCTAAATCATATCATCAATGCATGTGAGACAAGAAGCATCAAAGAGAGTCAAGACAAAACCTAGAGTAACTAGCAACACATGTGCAAATCACACAAGAAAGAAAAGAATGGCAAGATGTAAGCCATCAACATACAAGGCTTAAAATCTCACAAAGACAAATGCTCTATCACCAGTGATTCATTCATTGCATTAAAGATGCAAAAGTGGTTCCATGGTTTGAGAAGAAATTTGTCTAGAGCCTTTGGATTGTAATTGATTTACAGTGGTGCCCAATTGACCAATTTGTGTTTGCAAATTCTGAATTGTGGAAGACACATTATGCTAGAATTAAATGTTACTCGTGGCCATCTGCTTGACCAAATCCTCCAAGGAATTCTATTGTACAGGCTACATAGGTCGTTATTGTGTAAATGGAGGTGATGGTTGATATCTTTGGTGATTTTGAGGTACATTTTATGTAGGGTTAGAACCATATCTCAGGTTTGAGTATTGATCATGGGGTTTCCTATACTGCTGACCACCCATTATTGCAGCAACTTCAGCACTATTTGGTTCAATTTCATGCAAAGTGAGGAACGCATCAGTTGAATGTTCTACAAAAGTACAAATGCCACACACTCCAGTTGGTGGACTAATGTGGTATTATAAATGACTAGTTGTCTAACAAGAGAGGTTAGTTCAATTATCTTATTTTTCAATCTTTGATTATCAGTAGCAACTTGTTCACTGCTCTGGATGCACCAGACCCCTAACACCAAATTGCTGAGTGTCACTTGCCATATTGAAAATTAAATTTCTTGCAACAGTTGAGGTCTTGTCCATCAACGCTCCACCATTAGTAGCATCTATCATACTCCTATCCATTAGCATCAACCCCTCATAGAAGAATTGGATCAATAGTTGCTCACTCATTTGGTGATGAGGATAAGTTGCACACAAGTTGTTGAACCTCTCCCAGTACTTATATAATGTCTCACCATTGTGTTGCCTTCCACATATCTCTTTCCTGATTAATGTTGTTATGGAGACAGGGAAGAACTTTTTTAAGAACATCCTCTTCATGTCTCCCCATGTATTAAACATTACTTGTTGCATGTACAACCAATCCTTAACACCAAATTGCTGAGTGTCACTTGCCATATTGGAAATTAAATTTCTTGCAACAGTTGAGGTCTTGTCCATCAACGCTCCACCATTAGCAGCATCTATCATACTCCTATCCATTAGCATCAACCCCTCATAGAAGAATTGAATCAATAGTTGCTCACTCATTTGGTGATGAGGACAAGTTGCACACAAGTTGTTGAACCTCTCCCAGTACTTATATAATGTCTCATCACTGTGTTGCCTTCCACATATCTCTTTCCTGATTAATGTTGTTATGGAGACAGGGAAGAACTTTTTTCAGAACATCCTCTTCATGTCTCCCCATGTATTAAACATTACTTGTTGCATGTACAACCAATCCTTAGAAGCTCCATCCAGGAAGAAAGGGAATATCTTCATCTTGATGTAATCCTCAAGAATTCCACGTGGCCTCATGGTGGAACACACGACATGGAACTCATTAATATGCTTGTGAGGATCTTCACCTGCAAGACCATGAAACTTAGGAAACAAATGGATTAGTCCATGCTTAAGCTCATATGATTAAGTCTATTCTAATTTAGGATATTGAATATACCAAGGTTGGCACATAACATCAAGTGTAGCCAACTCCTTCAAGGTCCTGTTATTGTTAGTCCTATTATCTAGACTAAATTTGGATATGAAAATACCAAAATTAGAATCAGAGTTAGCAATATTAGAATCAAAATCAACACTATTGGCAGAATCAAATACAATAACACTACTATTAAGTCTACTATTAGCTACTTCACTACTCCTAGGACTTCTTATTAACCTATGTCCTATCTATCTTTAAATCATAAGCATGCAGTTTAGCAATATTACTCCTAGTCATATACCACAAAAACAAGTTGAGAGAAATAATGACAAAAAATAGTAGAAAACAATAGAATTGACAAAAAATAATAAAATGACATAAATATCATTATTATAGTAAACACTTTACACGAAAGGTCTAGTAGGTGTAAAATGATACCAAATAATTTTTTAAAAAATTCTAACACCACAGTGATATCATATGGTGTATTTATGATTTTTTGAAATTTTTTTTGGTGATTTTAAAAATAATGAAAATCATAAAAATTGAAAAAGTGGTATAAACAATTGAATTTGGATAAAACAGGCCTCCCTCACCGTGTTCATCCCTCATAAGTGACCCTGATGTATGAATTTTTTCTATAATGTGATCAATTTTCAGCCAATTCTAAGATACTCACTTTTCTACATACTAGTATTTTACATTATTCTATAATTTCTACTACTATTCCTTAAGAATTTCTACTAGTACTCTGCCTTTAGGTAGTATTGAAACACCATAGAAAGCAGAAATTACTCACACAACAATCTATACACTATACTAATCAAAATATCACAAGATTAGGATACAACAACTTGTGTCTCCAGTAATGGCGCCAATTTGATAATGTTGTTGAAACACTATCAAAATAACTTGATTTCCCTTAATATTGTAGTGTAAGGACTAACTTAGGTCGAATATCGTAAAGACACAATCATGCAATGTCTAATCTTATTGAACAGAAACCAAATTAAATGCTAAAAAGGGGGTTTGTGTGTAAAAAGATCATGCAAAAATATTATTTATACAAAATAGAATTAAACAAAACAATTGAGCAAAATATAATTGAGCAAAATAGAATTGAACTAAACAAAATTATGTAACATCAATCCAAGGATTCAATCATGTAGTTCTGTTAACATGTTCTAATAAGGATGCAAATTCATATCAACTGAAGATTCATTAGATAATCATTTAACATTCGTTCATACAGATTAAGATCACAATCACAGTTCCTAATTAGCATGGATTCAAGTATATAATTTGGTTGATTTTATGTGATTAATCGATTACCTAATATAGTACAATCCAAAATATCAAGCAAAATCATAATCATGAAAATGAGTCAAGAATTTGAAAGGAAAGAACACAATAGAATTTGCACAAGGAAAGATTCAAGAACTCAAACTGAACTACAATAATGAAACCTTGAATTGATAAAATAGTTTAGCCTTCCATGGCAATCATCACAGAAAGCGCATTAGAATCCAAAGCAAAAATGAACATGAAAAGAGAGGAAACTTGTAACCCAAGAAATCTCCTAAACTAAAAATGTGAAAGGTCTCAAAAACAATCCAACTATCTTCTAACTACAAATTATTACATGCTTTGAATGCCAAGAAAAGTGGTATGGACCAGAGGAATTTGCAGCCCAAAGGTGCACCAACCAAGGTCCCAAAAAAATTAGGGTAGAATATACAATAGAAAGGCCCAACATAGTGGGTGCAAAGGCCGCAACTTCACGCAGGCTTTTGACACTAAATATTGTTGAACTTGGTTGAGCTCAAAAGAGAAAGAGTTTAGATCTTTCTTTTAGCTTTCTAAGACTACTAAGATTGTCTAATTTGGAGGTCTATAACTCTAAATATAGCCTGCACAATACAAAATATATATATATATATATATACTTTGTATTGAGCTACGTACAACTATAACAATAGTTGGAAGAAAGATGGTGATGGCAAAAGGAAAAGGATTGCAGTAGGAGAGACATCAACTTTGACAAAGGAGAAAAAGAATACTTTTGTGAAGGAGAAAAAGTTCGTTGTGTTGCTTGAATAAGAGCTTCCAATCATGTTGTTATTATGTCATTCTATTTTAGTAGTTGCCTCAACTCAACAATTGGCACAGGCTTGTTGAAATTCCCATGTTTTTCAATTAGTTCATTTTAAGTAGACATGAAACTTAGTTTGCTGTATATATCTACCTACTAGTATTTCTTCTTTGATATGATAATGCTGCTTGAAAGGGAATGGGGTGAATATTATTCTTGTTTCTTTTGGATAAAAGCATATATATGGGATGACGTAATTTTCTCTAACCAATAGTTCTATTTAAGTTCTAACCAACGATCACACAATTTATTTTACAATTGACCAATTTGGTCAATCTCAATTTTATTATTTGATTTATTTTCTTATCAATTGATACTAAATTATTTTCTAAATATTTAATCTCAAAATTGCATTCCATACTAATTGGATTGAGCATTTCAAACAATCCATTTTTAATTTAAATTCTCTCTAACCAATAGTTCTATTTAATTTCTAGCAAATTCATAATGATCAGATAATTTATTCTACAATTGGTCAATTGATTTAGAGATTGGTTACTGTTTTCGGAATTTGGTCCATCTCTATTTAATAACAGACAAATTTTAATGCCAACTGAACAATATGAACAAATATAGATTTGTACAAATAATTTATCAAATACAAAACAATTTAACCAATTGCTTAATTACATCGTTAGAGATACAATAGGTTGCTGTGATTTAACTGGATCAATTTTCCTAAATAGTGATTTAGGATCAGTATAAAGATATTAAGGTTAAGGACACCGGTATAATTAAAAACATTTGGTTAATTAATTCTTAGCTTTATATCATTCATACAAAAGTTTATATGTTGTTTTACTACTTTAGTAAAATTTTTTGCAGAAACTTTTTGTCATGACAATTTTATAAGTAAAGAAATTTATTACTGAATATGGAGGATTACAAATTACAAATTAACATATCTACTTACACAGTAATCATTTTTTAAAATAAGTTTTTTGGTGTAAGACCTTAGGCTAGAAATGAATTTTGTTTATGCATTTTTAGTTTTTGTACTTTATCATCTTCACCACGGAAGTACATGCATTGAACATTTAACGTCACAATAAATAAATAAATAAATAAATAAATAAATAAATAAATATATATATATATATATATATATATATATATATATATATATATATATATATATATATATATATATATATATATATATCAAAGCTAATAAAAAATGTATAAATTAAATTAACACCAAAACAATAAAGGGATAACAAACAATTTACCTTTGATGTTATGTAAATGACGCTCTAGAAAGTCCAACACAAAATCAACACAAGAATTACAAATACAAAGCAAAAGTACTTGGACAACTAGACATGATCTACAAGAAAATTAGAAAATATGAAAATTCAAGATCAGAAAGCAAGCTATCAAGACTCTAACTATAGCTAGAAGCACATATGTGACATGAGCACCGACAAACCAAATTTAGAGTCAAAAAATAATCTCAAAAAAGATGTCTTTACTGTTCAATTCTCAATAGAACTATATGTGAGAAGGGATTATCTTTAATGATATATATTTTGGTTGTCATAACTGTTACACCTTTAAGTTGATGCAATTCTTATCTTAAGCATTCATTTTACATATACATCTATATTAATTTTTTGGGAGAAATTATATATAAAAGATGTGTCGCATCTAATACCTTAAGGGTTTTTTTGGGGAGACTTCGGTGTATAATTCTCTTAGTAGTCCTTGCCATTAGATGACTAATTTTTTTGAGTGCTCTCTAGACTCCTCCAATATCTTGTTGGGTTACTTTCGGACTCTCAACTATGTGAATAGCCCAATACTCTCAAGTCCGTTAGGTTTCTCTTTATAAGAGAAGAAAAGGCTAGATTGAGAGATACACATCCAAGTAAAGAAACCCTAAGAGAGTTAGAGTATCTTTTTTGTATTTTTTCTTTGAGAGAAAGAGAGAGATTTATACGGAGAGGTTTGTATACCATTCGAGAGGGTGAGATTCATTGAGAGATCCTTAAAGATTGAGAGATCCTTAGAGATTGAGAGAAACACTTTGTAATACTACTTTTATAGTGGAGATCTTTTACTGGATTAGGTCCTGTGGTTTTTCCCGAAAGGGTTTTCCACGTAAAAATTCTGATGTTATCTTTCCCTCTACTCTTTCAGTTATTTTTTCCGCTTTCGTCCATTTTGCGTTCACCGATGAGGGAATAGGTATTGTTATTTCCCAACATATCTTTCATCGTGAGATCCCAAAATCAATTTTATTATTTGCTTCTTAAATTAATTTTTTTACTCTTCCTCTTCATCTTTCTGCGAAAAGAATGGAACTTTTTTTAAAAAAATATATATATACCTTTATTCATGATTTGCATTATGCACAAGAATAATATCAAGAGAGGGTAAATGCATAAAAAAAAAATTAAGCAAATCCATATATTATATTCAAGCAGTAAATTTTAAAAAATATAAACCGAACATCATATATTAAGGGGTAGAAAACAATTCACCTCCAATTTGAAGCATTGAGTATTTTCGTTGTCACCTATTTTTAAATGTTCTTCAAAACCCTAAATCAAATTTACCCAAGAATTATAAAAACTAATATAGATTAATTTGAAGGTAGAGATATGATCAACAAGTAGAACAAACAATCTTAAAATATATAAATAAAGAGAAAACATGTTTTTAAAATTCTATCTAAAAGCACTTCCCCGCAAGCAGACTTACCTTCCGTAAGTGTTGAGAAAGCAAAATTTAGAGTTAGAAAAAAAAAATTCTCCATAAATAAATACTTCTCACCTTCTCAGCAAATCTATACATATATGAGAGGACATTTTCCTAATGGCATCTTTAGTTCATACCCCATTCTGAGTCCAAAGATTGAGTGTCATATGTATGATTGATTTATTTTCTATAATGCTGTTGCCATGTAGGCATTTCTTTAGTAAGTGGTGCTTTTTCTCCTTTCCATTAAAAAACCAAAGATTTTATTTGGTGAAACAAAGACAAAATGACAATTCATAAATCATAAATGACCTCTTTGGCTGTCCCTTATTTTTCATACCTAGCTTGATTACGTGTAATTCATGTTATTAGTCAATTGGAACCGCTGAATAAATATTACTTAATTTGAATTATTAGGTCAATTATATATATATATATATATATATATATATATATATATATATATATATATATATATATATATATATATATATATATATATATATATATATATATATATATATATATATATATATATATATATATATATATATATATATAAACACGTATGATTTTTCTATTTTAAAATGTTTTATAAATTAATTTTAAAATAATAGTCAAATAATAAAAAAATAATTTATATTTTAATGTATATTTAGGTATTAAAATTTGTAATAAATATAATTTATGTAATAGTAAGTTTTAACATAAGTAGATTTATTTAAAACGTTGTACATTTATACATCTATTAGCATTATATTTATTAAATTCAATAAATATAATATTTAATAAAATAATTAAAAATAACTATATTCTATATTTAATAAATTTAATAATTAATACTATATATGAAAAATACCAATTGAGTTAAATATTTAAAAAATACTAAGTTTAAAATTTTAATAAATTATTTTAGAGTAAATTATACTTACATATCCTTAAATATGTAAGTATTATACTGCATTTTTTACTTATATTGAAATATACAATTTAGTTCATTTAAATTAATACTATTATAATAAATTATAATTTTTTATTTAAAAAATGTGAATATTAGACTACTATTTTTTTATATTAAAATATAAAATAAATTTCATGACAGATGCATATTACATTATATTTCATCTATTATAATAAAATAAAATATATATTTAATCTCTTTAACATAACACCACTAAACAACATTCATGATAATATTATAAAATATATACTAGAATGTTTAAATTTTATTGTTTTATCATTTACTTACTTGATAAATATTTTTATAAATATATAATTATATTTAAAATAACTACAATCAATTTATTAAAATAATTATTACAAATAGAAGTTACGAATATATATATATATATATATATATATATATATATATATATATATATATATATATATATTATATACAAATACATTTTTATTTTTTATTTTAAAATATTTTTTAAAAACTAATTTTTAAAATTTAATATATATATATATATATATATATATATATATATATATATATATATATATATATAAGTACTAAAGTGATAATAATTACATTTTATTTAATTTTTTAATATAAATATATAATATAATTATATATTTTATTAATTATTAATTGATTACTAAAGCTTAATATTGAAAAGTTGAGATGAATCCTAAATAATATATGAGATGAACGGTTAACGAGCATATTAACATATTTCTATTTAAATTTAATATTTATAAAGAACGTGAAATTCTAATATCTATGAAACTAATTGTTCATGTCCTAATTCTTTGTTATAGACGATATATTATAATACACAAATTTAATGTACATTTGAAGTTGTTTAAGGTTTTAAGAATTATAACATTATATTTAAAAATATTATGCTAAGTGATTAAACTTTTAATATTTGAATAATTTAAGATTATGTTTAAATGATTTAAGAATAAAATTTTAATATAAGTGTAGTATTTTTTAATTAATATTTTTTATTAATTTATTGACTTTAGACATTAGTAAAGTGTAGGTAGTAAGTGCAGATATTAGTATATAAGTACTTAGCATATATAAGGATGAGAATTAAAGTTGCTATCCAGGCAAGTACGGGAATACATACAAGTATTTTTTTTTTTAAGTGAGAGAATGAGAATAAATACTATAATATCCTATCCATTGTCATCCCTACTTCCTACTATATAGGGTTTAGGGTTTAGGGTTTAGCGATATATCTTAAACTAAAGAACTCGTTCCTTTCATTTTAATGCAACTTGGTTTATTCACGATGATTACCAATCCATAGTCAAATCAACTCGACGGGGCCACCTTAGTAATCCCGTGTTAGCTTTAAAAAATGTCTAGGAAACCTCTATTTCTTGTAATTGGGAAATATTTAGGAACATCTAAGAAAGGTATTTAAGTTATTATTAAAGATATCCAAAGCACCTTTGAGAAACTGAACTCTATCTCTCACGTTCTTGTTGAGTATAGACTATAAGATGAATACAATCAAATTCTATTCAAGGAAGAAGTTCACCAAAACCAGAAGTTAAGGGAGAAATGGGTTAGGCTTGGGGATAAGAATACAACATTCTTTCATACCTAGACAGTTGTTAGGAGGAAGAGAAATAAAATTTGTGGCCCAAATCTTCCAAATTAGCTTGAAGAATTTATTTTATTCCAACCAACAAGTGGTTGCTTCCCCTTATATCGTACAAGGAATCCCTTGCATTGTGAAAAAGGTATTAGAAATTTCACTATACCAATCACCATGGATGAAGTCTCTTGAGCCATGAAACCGTAAAAAGAAATTGGTCCTTATGGCTTCTAGGGTATATTTTTCAACTATTACAAGCATATTTTTCAACAATTACAACCATTACAAGCATATTGTTAGAGAGGCCTTTGTATCTAGATCTTCTGATCGAACCTTCTCTAAAACCTTTATTACCCTCGTCCCTAAGGTTGGCAATCCCACAAGTTCCAAAAAATTTAGTCCGTTGGGCTTATGCAACATGATATCTTAAAAGTCTTAGTAAATAGAATTCATCCTTTTCTAAATGATCTCCTTGGCCCCTTAATAGTAACTTCCTTCTTGGTAGAGGAACTATTGATAATGCCATCATTCTTCAAGAGATCACACATGGGATGCACAAATCAAAAAGAAGAAAAGGGATGTCGCTTACAAGGTTGATCTCGAGGAAGCTTATAGGCATGTTAATTGGAGATATTTAAAGGAGAGCCTTCAGGATTTTGGTTTCCCGCCTATAATTGTAAGCCTAATTGTTCTAGAGAAGATGCAAAAGCAGGCTAGCCTCTTAGAAGCAAAAACTGCTCAATAAAGCTAGTTGTTTGGCCCTCACCACTTGGGTGCTCTCTTTGGTGGTCCTACCATGCCCAAAACATCCACTTGGCCATTAATAAAGCTGAGATCTAGCGTGACACATATGACATATTTAATATAGTATTATGGCTTGTTGGTATCAAGAGTCAAGACACAAATGAGGTTGTGGTTCTGCATGTGGAGGGAAGTTGCCATGGTAATCCTACACATATAGGGATTGCCATATTGATTAAAAATGTAGAAGGATAGTGGATAGTTAGTTATTTGGTTCTCCAATATTTTATACTACAAAACTAGAGGCTATATTTCAAGGCCTTGTCCTTGGATATAGGTCCCTTATTTGCTATTGTGTAGACTCAAACCATACTTTATCCTATCCCTTGTTGTTGGGAGTCACCTTCTCGAGTTCATAGGTATGCTACCCTCATAGCAAGTATCCGCAACATCATCAACAAACAGTGGACGATTCAGTTAGTTCATAAGCTAGAAGGAAAGCAATGCATTGATGCTTTAACTAAATTGGTGCTTTTCTTTATCACGATTTGATAGTTTATGAGTCCCCGTATTAGATATCAATAGCAAGTTGCTAGCTAACTATCTAAGTTTGGAATTCCTTAGATTGTAACTTTTCTTTCCATTGATATATAGTTTATGCGCCCCCTCCCCCTTCTTAGAAATTGAAATTAATAGTATTTTTTATAAAAATTTTGAATTATCATTCTTGAGAGATAATTTTAATATTTTTTATTATTTTTAAAAGCTTAAATATATTTTTAGTTCTAATAAAATAAATAATATTTGAGTGATATCAAAGTTTAATGTGATCTCAAAATCGATTTTATTCTTTGCTTCTCAAATTTGATTTCTCTATACACTTCCTTTTCATCCATTCATAAAAAATATATATAAAGAGAAGGAAAATGTCGTAAAAAAATTAAGTAAATCCACAGTTATATCCAAGCAGTAGATTTAAAATATATAAATCGAACATCATATATTAAGAGCTAAAGAATAATTTACCTCTAATTTACAAAGATAGAGTATTGTCGTTATGAGTCATTTTCATATGCTCTTCAAAACCCTAAATCAAATCCACCCAAAAATTATGAAAACTAACATAGATTAGTTGGACAGCTAAAGATATGGTCAACAATGAAAACAGAAAATATTAGAATATATGACAAAAGAAAACATGTTTTCAAAATTCTATCTAAAAGCACCTGTCCTTAGATCTACCTTGCTTGATCGAGTGTTGAGAAAGTAAAATTTAGAGGCAGAAAAGTAGTGCTTCGCGACTAGATACTTCTAACCCTCTCAACAGCACTATATATACAAGTGGATTGATTGGTTTCAATGAGATACATTTTGCTCTTGGGACTTTACCCTAATGACACCTCTAATTCATGCCAACACAATAAGCCCAATGATTGACCGCCACATGTACGATTGTTTTTAGTTTGTAAGATAAAAATTACAATAAATCCACGAATTTTCCATAATGTCATTGCCAGTCAACATGTTGTGCTGCTTTCATATGTCATTGTCATGCCCACATTTTTTCATTACCGGTGTTTTCACTATTATTATTATTATTATTATTATTATTATTATTATTATTATTATTATTATTATTATTATTATTATTATTATTATTATTATTATTATTATTATTATTATTATTAAAAAACTGTGCAGCGGCATTCAATAATAGGGACTTAATAATGGCACTATGAAAACTGCACATTTATTAATAATAGTGTGAAGAAGGTTATAAATAATAATAAAACTGCTATTTTAAAGGAGCATTAACTGCACTACAATAGCAGTTATAGAAAATAGCACTATGAATCCAATAAATGCATCATGTTATCCTAATATCGGGCAAGAAAAAACGGCAAATCTTGATTCATAAAAAAAAAAAAATAGAAGAGAATTCTACCACACGCTCACAAACACAGTACAGTAGATGGATTGCAAATATATCTTTTTTGTCATTTTAAAACAAAAAAAAAAGACAATTGAGAAAATAAAACAGGTACTATAGGAATTATTTGTTTTAAAACCTAATAATCTAACAACAATCATAGCTCTCTTATCACTTTTCTATCCTTATAAATTTTATATGTTTTTATCACATTATGTCATATCCTTATAAATTTTATATGTTTTTATCATATTATGTCATATTTATCAAAGTTTCTAAATTTGAATAAATATTTAGATATTTAAGTTATGAGAAATTGATTTCCGATTTTCCTTAATCAAATTATCTTAATTCATCAAAAGGGAACTTCATTTTTCTTCTTGATAAAGAGAACACAAATTGTAATTTTTTTTTTGGTATCTTAGGATCATAATCATTCATGATATGTCAGTCTATATAAGGAGCTAACATAAATATCTATTCATTAAGTTCATATCATATCTTTTAAGAAATTATAATCATTGAATAAATAAATAATTCATATAATTGTATTTAAAATATGATACCCAAATAATTAATAAAAATTATAAATTTCTAACATATCCTACAAAAATTCATTATCTATATAAGATGTCAAATTTATCTCCTTTGTGTCCACGATAATGGGGCATATGTTAGGCAACAAAAATACTATGACATTTGTATAAGAGAAGATCGCCCAAACAATACTCCGTAACAAAATGAATAAAGTGCGCAATTGATTAAGTATCCTATTATCAACATAAAATCTCCCTAAAATTCAATGGGTAAACTTGCTTGGAAATGTAATGGTCAACCAACCTAAGTATATTATGATGTTTTCATTCTACTCTCTTACTTTGTTGAGAGGTTCCAACACAAGGTGTTATAGATTAGGCCATATATTCTCAACAAAGCAGTCATTCAAACAAGAAAATTTAGTTCCACTCTCACTATGGATTATTTTCACAAGCTTATTAAATTGTCTTTAAATCATTGGAAGAAAGTTATGAAGAAATTGTCACTTTTATTTTGTCACTCAATAAATAAATTCATACCCCCAAAGAAAAATCACCCATATTTAACAAAAATAATGTACACCAAAAAGAGATGTAGTTTTATATAACCCTACTAATCACAATGAATTAATTCAAAAATATGATATGCTTTATTATTGTTAGGAATAAACTGTTCACAACATTGCTTTTGTACTCAAAAGCAAACATATCATTCATTATTATCTCCTTTTGTATTAACAAAAGGTAACATCCTAGCAACCTTTTGAGAAGGATGTCCTATCCTCTTATGCTAAAGAATCATTGTCTTTGTCATTGATACCCTTGAAAGTAGGAGAGCTTTTCATGTTGCTCACCTACATTAATTGGCATTCTCAAAATGTGATCTTGCTCACCTACATTAATTGGCATTCTCAAAATGTGATCTTGTGTGAGAAAATTTATCAATAAACTGAACTATACATGTAATTTGATTTCTCATTGAATTGTAACTAAAATTAAATCACAA
Organism: Mucuna pruriens; assembly: GCA_025330945.1. Taxonomy (NCBI): domain Eukaryota; kingdom Viridiplantae; phylum Streptophyta; class Magnoliopsida; order Fabales; family Fabaceae; genus Mucuna; species Mucuna pruriens. The sequence goes on along the minus strand of JAENHJ010000086.1, from coordinate 1,413,202 downwards.
TTTAAATTAAGCACATATATAACACATTAGACAACTTCAAATAACTATCAAGTGCTACGAGTGTTCTCCTTTCTTTTTTGTTATTTAGAGTCCAACAAAGCACAACATGACCTTCATGTCATCTAGCAATTTAGAATTTCATATCATATGACGAGAAGCTGTGTTAATTATCGATTATTTTTTTCTTATGCTTACCACTTATCCTTTTTTGACTTCCTTCCTTCCATGAATTGAAAAGATTAAGCAATGTACACCATTGTTCACTACAGAGCCCATTTAAGCTATCTTTCTTTGCATCAGATAATTAGTTAATTCTCCTTTTGATGTGCTCCTTGTACATGCATTGCCTCTTAGATGACTATCATGTCCTTTTTTTTTATATACAACACCTTGTTGGTATCTACCATGTTCGTACCTTGTTTCATTCCCACCTTTTCACATTCTGATCTACCATGTTACCCAAATGGTTAGTCAAGGGTAAATATAATTGAATTTTTAAAAAAATTAAAATCTAATAAAGGGTTTTTTCAAGCACATGAAAGATATATATTATTGAGTAGCATAGTTTTTTTTAACACGTAAAAACAGTGCATGTTGGTACAACAAAAGTAAATTCAATCAAATACCTTAGACAAAATTATCCTAAACACGAGTAAAAGAAAATACTTGAAAATAAAGCAGAGATAAACTGCGAGATAATTTAAGGTTATTGTTTGAGACAAAATTTTTCTTTAGGAACTCAAAAAATAGTTTCAAGTTCTTCATTTGTATGTATTCAATTTTAGAAATAAAAATTATTACAACGGAAAAAAAATGAAAATGAAAAATCACATAATAAGATAAAACATGCACTCACGGATAGAAATTAGCTAATTGAATCTTAGGTTGTAATAAGTTATTTGATAGGGTACAATATTTTTGTGTGTGCGAAAATATATACAATATTATATTTTTTAAAAGAATTTAATTTTTATTACAGTTAGTATAAAGAATTTTACACTTTCAAACTATTTGAAAAATACATTAAATATGACTTAAAATAATTAATAAAAATGTTAACAATCTTTATTTATATATATATATATATATATATATATATGATAATATTACTAAAACATATATGATAATTTATGATTGGACGAGAATATAAATTTTTATACTATTAATATATTTTATTTAAATTCTATTTAATATAGATAATTATAAATTTGACTTTAAATGGTAATGAGTAGTCATTATATTTTACTTTAATAAAAAATTAAATAATATTTGTAATTTTAGAAAACTAAAATAGTTATTTATTCAATGAAAAATCAGTAAAAAAATTCGTTATGTTCAGATGGAGTTGGCTCTCTTGTCATATAATTGAAATTAACTTAATCTAATTAGAATGACTTTTGAAAAATTTCTTACTAAAATGATGTTTATATAAATTTTTCTTCTAAAAATTGATTAAAATATTGAAGAAATTATGTACATTAAAAATATTTTTTAGTGATGAAATAAAGTTAGGTCCATTAATTTAACAAAACTATTCAAACTAAAACTAAAAAGATGACGTGAGGTGAACTTAGTTGTATGGAATTGACCTCATCTAACAAAGGGTATGAATCATCGTAATAAGATTTAAGAGCAACACTTACTACTTAGTAGATGTGTTGTTATTTTTACCATATACAAGACAATTCATTTTGTTAGTAGTCATGTACTTTATTGCTATATTTTCTTACTTTTTCATCTTCTTTTATATATAATCTTATTCAAGACACTTACCACTTCCAACATATAAACATATATTTTAGGCGATTTTAATAAATAAAAAAGAAATAGTTGGTGCTAGCTGTAATCAAATAATAAAAAGTTCTTTAAGTTTACAATAACATCTAGCAAATATAGAAATTAGATTTCTTGTTTTCCAATAAATCAAAGACGCGTACACATTTAGTATTAGTATCATTAAATTAAAAAAGAAATAAAATGGAAGCCAAAATTGGTGACAGGACCAAATTTACAAAATTGGAAACATAGTAAAACACTTCTATAAATGACAGAAACGAATTGGAAATTCAATATTAGAAACGTTGAACATTTTCAGAGAGTGTGTATAAATTGAGGTTTCTTGTGAGGACCTTAATACGAATTAGAAATCCAACCTGTTTTTAATATCTTATTTTGTTTTAGTAATTTCAGTGTAAAGGGAACATGGGTCGTCGTAAGATTGAAATTGCGATAGTAAAGGACCTTAATACGAGGAAGGTCACATTTTCGAAGCGACGAACGGGCTTATTCAAAAAAGCTAATGAATTATCGATCTTGTGTGGAGCAGAAATCGCGATTGTTGTCTTCTCCATTGGAAACAAACCTTACTCCTTTGGACACCCAAGTGTTGAGGCTGTTGTGGCCAAGTTTCTTCAACAAGAGCCCAATTCAAATGATGCCCTACCATCTAATCAAGTTGGTGTCATGGGTATTCTGAATCAACAATTGTTTGAAATTCAGGCTCAATTACTTGAGGAAGAAAAGAAGGGTGCAGAGTATGATGAGAGACTAAAGCAACACAAAGTGACACAACACTCTCAATACAAAGAATTGAAAGGTAAGTATTTAGAGCTTCAACATAGGGTAAAGGACCACATTGACGCGATCGAGGTGTCGGAATCTATGATGCTCCTTGCACAAGAACTAGTGGTCGGAACAAAGAAAAGAAGAAACAATTGATGCTCAACCACGTGTAAATTACAACCATATAAAAATATAATCAAAATTCTTCTATTATTTGTGTAACAATTGAATTTTCTTATGTTTTGGATTTGAATACTAGCAGAAGAAAAAATATTTAAAGACTTCTATATCCTTTTAATTGAATGCAATACTCAATTTAGATTAATTGTGATCTAATATGATTTTTAATGCTCAGACATATTTTATCCATGAATATACATGATTGATTACTGGAAGAATATACGTTAAAAAAGTGGTGTCTATTTATTTATTTATTTTGTACTATAAACGAAAACTCAGTCAAGTAAATATAAACACGAGTATTTTGAAGCCAATTTTAATATAAGTAAGATGGAGTTTTCCTCTAGTCTATTATAGGGATACACTTCCTGTATCAATTAATCAGTTGCTCTTGGTGCTCCACCATAATTTGTTTATTTTAATTTTAAAATGATTTTATGGAAAACTTTTCAATCTTGATTAGTATCTTTTAAAATAATATACCTTTATTCACATTTTCTCTCTAAATTATTAAATAACTTGCATATCAATAATTTGATAAACTAAAATAGCGTGAACAATTATGTTTTTCTTTTATTAATTGTTATATCTCACATGTTTAAAATCTTATTATTTTCATATTTATTTACTTTTTTTTCAAATTTTTATAAACTTTCACCAACTTCCTTTTATATATATATATATATATATATGGAATAAATTTCCTTTAAAAAGAATAAAAAATTATAATAAAAAATTTATTACTCAAATATCTTAATTAATCTAACTATTGAATATTTTGATATTATCTCGACTAGCATGTATGCTAAATTTTAAATAAATTAAACATGTGTAGCTCTGCAATCTTGTAGTAAACTTTTTCTTATATTTTTAAAAAAGTATATTATATGTTAAACTAAATTTATTTAATAAAGTGTCAATTAGTTTTTAAAAATTATACAAATATGTAACTTGATCTTTGTGATTAATATTAAATATTGAACATCACATTATCTGTGTAATTGAAAACTGTATCTTATAGTTGAATGAATCTAAATGTGTGAAACTATTGTGATTCTTCTTGAAAGGATATATTTTGAATAGACACGACTCTTCATAGTTGGGCATAAAAGCTCATTGTAACTTTACACAAAAGAGTATGTCTCTTCCCCAATTTTCTATAAATTAAATTAATATATATTTTGGGATATATGGTAAAAACTTTTGTCTTAAATACATACTTCTCATCAACTTTGGGAAATAAACGGAAAATGTTATCATAAAGTTATTTTAGAAGTATTTTAAGATATTTAAGTGAATTCAAATTAATCAATAAACAATGACATCAATAGATAAATATCATTAACATTTCCTTATTATTTAGATGCAGGTAAAAAAAATTCATGCATTTACAATTCGATTAATTATTCTTTCAAGGATACTAATATTAGTCCTTTCTTCTTATATTCAAAATTACACTTCCTTCTTCTAACATATTTACATGTATTATAACTTATTTATTTTTTAAATTTTCGTTAAAATTATTAGTTTTCATTACAAATATATATATTATCAAAATCTCCATTACATTATTACCTTTCAAAGTTGTAAATATTACACCACTCTTTCTATTTATGTCACAATACACTTTCTCCTCCTCTCATAACGAATCCTTGTTCGGGCTGTTATTTCCGACGATCGGATTGACAGTCCGGGCTCCAGTCTTCGGCGGGTCACCATTACTTGACTAAAGACGGGTAGCTCCCCAAAAGCTCATCTCTTTCCCCAAAGTGGTGGAAATACATGTCACGAGAGTGGATTCAGTTGGTTCCATCGGCCATTCTGCGAACCTGACGGCTATCACTTACTGATCAATAAAAGTGAGGTCAGTTTAACTCTAATTCGTAGCTTTAAAGTCAAAGTACTTGCTTCAAAGAATCATCCTTAAGAATTACAACATTGGCCTCCTTCTGTGCTCATGTGGGCAGCATGCGCTAAGGCCTTAGTGAGATGCCTTCCTTCATCAACTGGGTTTGAGGTTACCTTAACGCCTTCCAGATCTACAGCACTTGCTGCTTCATGCCCGGTTGCATCTGACTCTGCTGGTTCACCTTCTAAACAGGTCTCCGCACCTGAGACACATCCTTCTCCTGTTGCTTCTTCTTTTTCCTATATTGTGGTGGCTTATTCAGCGAGCTGGAGCTCCTACTGTTCCCGCGCCAGCTTCCACTCTAGCTCCCTTCGGCCTCGAAGATCATCAGGTTCCATCCAACTCACTCTAGTTTCTATGTTAATTGGTTTTGTACTTCTGCATGTTGGGAATCCAAATAGAATAAGATTTTCTACTTTACTTTATAAGTGATCAACTAGGTTTTTAATCCCTCGCTTACACTCTTTTGGGCTAGGTTCTGTTGGAGGTCGTACATTTAACCAGACTGTGGGACAGACACGTCCCAAAATCCGTTCTCCCCCCTTCTGGTTATAATAGACCCAGAACCCCTGCATACCTTTTTTCTACCATAAGGCCTCCCACTTTATTCCCCTGCAGAGAGCCGGATGAGGGGAGACCTTCACGTCCGGTTCGGAGGGCGAGGATATCCCGACCCTACTATCATTATGCCTCACTGTCTGTATGCTTGTCTTAAATAAGCTATCCACAAATAAAGTGGAGGTATAAAAAAAAATCCTGTCTGTCTTCTTTCGTTTCGACCCTGATGTATGAGATGAGGAATCCCTCATAGCTAGATTCATCAGTAGCTTAGAAACTAGGAACTGGATGAGGGAAAGAGATGAGAATAGGCCTCATTCCATTACAGCAGTCTCTTCTTGATCACCGGATATTGATAGAAAAACAGTCCCGCCAAAAGAAAGACGAAGGGGGGAGCTTCTGACTGAGCGTACCTATCGGGCGTACGTCAGTCAGATAAGGAACTTGGCACCCGACAAAGCGTTCCCTATCGGCGGGTCATAGAAGCCATTACCAGCTCCGTCTTCTTTTGGACAGAAGAGATGGTAGATGGTTTTAACCGCAGGGAATGGCCCCGATTGTTCGAAAATTTATAAATGACAACATGCAATTTTCTTTTTAGGAGTGAGGATCCTCCAATGTAAAGACTTTTAGAAGGTTCCGTTTTAGTTAAGATGATATCTTTATATGACCAATACAAGACAAGCACATTCGTAATTAAGGCTATATTGATCTAGCTTAGATAGGGAAAGGGGACTCCCCGGGATAATTTTGTTAGTAAGGTAAGTGAATTACAATATGGCTTTATATATATATATATATATATATATATATATATATATATATATATATATATATATATATATATATATATATATATATATATATATATATATATATATATATATTAACATTATTTTAATTATGCTAAATTTTATTATATAATTAAAAATATTTAACTTTTAATTATTTGGGTTACTAATATAATATTTTTTTTATAAATATTTTAAAAAATTGGTGTTTTCTTATATAGTACTAATTATATTTATTAAATTAAATATATTTTTAAATTGATGAATTTTATTAATTATTATATTTATTCAATATAATATATTTATTAAATTTAATAAATGTAATGTTAATATATGTCAATTAAACGTACAAAATTTAAATGAATTTATTTATATTAAAAATCTATTATTAACTAAAATGTAATTATAAATTTTTTTAATACTTATATATATCTATTTTTAAATATAAATAAATTTTTATTATTTTTTGAAAAATTAGTTTATAAATAGAAAAAAATTTAAATGTAGATTAATATACATACATACATAAATACATGTATACATACATACACACAGGGACAGAGGTAGGTTAACGAGTGGAAGACCTTTGTCCTCCTAACTTTTTGTAATTAAAATTTTTAATATACTATTTATGTTTTTTTAATATATGAAAATTTCATTTTTTAGATAAATATTTTTATTTTTTATAATTTTTAATGTAAAAATAATTACATTCTTTTTTCAGACAAAATATTCAGGTATATATATATATATATATATATATATATATATATATATATATATTTTTTTTTTCTCCTTTCATCTTTGTTTTTTTTGCCACTATTTGTAAATTTCTTGTATTAAGGTTTTTTAAATTGCACTTACCACTTTAGAGAGTAAAGTGAGATTATATTTATGGTTTAATTATATAATGGTTTAAATTAATTCGTATTTAAAATTTTCAAAACAAAAAATACAAGAAATATGAAGAAAATATTCCTACTAAGAATAAACTCATATTAAAGGATCTTAATCTTTTATATATGAAAATTAGAATAATTGTAGCACCTCAATTTTTTTGTTATTATTATTGTTGTTGTTGTTATTATTATTGTAATTATCCTATTAAATAATTGGTTGTTATATTTTATCACCTTTTAAAATAATTATATTTTGTGAATAATTAAATAAATTGTATTTTTGAAAAAATAGGTTTTACTTAAAAATCAAGTAATATTTTAATTCAAATATAATTAACAACTTTTAAATATATTAAAAGATATTTATATTATCTTTATGTTTAAAAAACTTTCAAATATGGTTATAGAAATTGAAATATTTAAGAAGATATTATTTATACTTGGAAAATATTATCTTTAGAAATAAAAGATATTTAATAGTATTTAAATATTTAGATAATAGATATTTAAACAATCTAGCTTCACTCATTCTAACGCTAAAAGAAGGGAGAGTTAACACAAACCATACTGCGATAGAAACACCTATTCTAAACTCTTTTGTGTTGCTGTAGTAGAGGACAGAGGAGGAGTACCCTAATGACATCTCAAAGCCTTTGTTTTACACCTTCTAAGTAAGAAGGAGTGAGAAATTTCACTCAAGGGTGTGGATATAATTGTGGGTAGAGGGGTTGACCCCAGACCCTAGTTGGTTGCTTGTATTTGACTGCCTCTGTCAATTGATAGAGTGTTAAGTTGTTTGTTTATGGATGATTGTCTTTGTCAATTGATAGATTACAAGGTTCTTAATTTTGTGATCGTGGATTCAAATGGTTGTCCTTAGAACCCAATTTGTCATGTTTGTCTATTTCTCCCAATTGGTAGAGCACATGACTTAATCTCGTGGTCCTAGGTTGAGGGGTTTCCCCTAAAACCCCGATTATAATATTTGGTTGTTTGGATCTCTCTAAAGGGAAGATTAAACTCCCTAGACTAGGATGCAATTTTTGTGTTAGTTGTTGCAAATTTGGTTGATTTTGTGAAGGAATACCTATACATGTGTTTAGCTATATTATTGAGAACTCATGTATGTTCAGTTATGTTGAAATTAAACTAAGTATAATGTTAGAAGAATAAAGGGTATCATATTTAGTGGTATCAGAGCAGGTTGATTCATTCGGCCTTGTGTGTTATATGCTTGCTTTGTCTACAGCTTTATAGTGTTTGATGTTTTGTTTTACTCCTTCATTGGGCAATAATTGTTGGTAGGGATGATCTTCTTTTCGTTGATGCTCTTCATGCCTTAACTTAGGCCATGGAGAGGAATCATGATAATAGTAGATGGAGTTGTGAGACTTCAAAGTAAAGTTGTGTTCCTAAAATTCCTAAACTCAAGAAAGAGGGTTATGTTAGGCAATTTTCATGAATGAAATTCCTATAAGGAGGGGGAGTTGTAACACCTCGAATTTTCTATTATTGTTATTGTTGTTGTTATAATTATCCTGTTACATCATTTGTTGTTATGTTTTATCACTATAAGATTATTTATTTTAGGCTTGTGTTTAAATAAGTGAATAAGTAATTACAAGTTAATTAAATTTAAATCACTCTTCAAAAAGAAATAAGAAATTTTCATGTTTGCACGTTTTCTAAAGAAAGATCTAGGAATGAGCTAAATTGGTCAAAAGTGTGCATATCGAAGCAAGTTTTCCCTGAAAATAATTGACTGATTCAAATAAAACACGTAGAGTTGATAAGTAGTTAAATATATTTCCTAGTCAAACTTAGTCAACTTGGTGTCGTTAGCACACTTCCAGTGTGTCAAATTTTTTTCCGAGATAAAGCCTGGATCACCAGATTTTCAAAGCGAGCCTCGAAAACCCCAACCATCACTGCTAATCCTAAGGCTGACCAACCACCATCCTAAAACCCCCTCATGATGATGCTTCCCCCTTTTATCCAATGGTCCTTCAAAACCCTTTTGACCAAAGTGCAAAACCCTCCCCCAAAACCCTATATATATAGGAGCCTTGGCAGCTACAACACCTTTAGAAATAGAAAAAACTTCTCCTCCTCCCTTGATATCTCATATGCATTCCCCAATCCAAGCTTGGAGCCAAAGAGAAGTAAGGGAAGTTATTCTTGTTGCATTTTTGCATGTTGCCTCTACATTGTTATAATGTTGTTTTGATACTTAGATATACATGATAGGTTCCTAGTGATGTATGGTAGTCATTGTTGTAGTTTTTGAGCTTTCATGTAATTTTATAAAATCTTGATGAATCTGCTATACATGTGCCCAAAATTGCCATCTTTATGTTTATAATGTACTTATATGTTGTTCTAGAATGATTGAAGGATTGAAGGATTGAAGGATTGCATGTTGACTTAGTTGAAGTTTGAGTGGTCTATGAGTTTTGTATGCTGCTATTTTTAGGTTTTCCCAAGCAAGAGTCTTTCTTGCTAAGAAAACTCATAAACACCTTAAAGATGATAAGTGTTTGCTGCTAAGCAAGTACATCACTCGCCGAGCGAGACTATTAACATAGTGAGAGAACACTTTTGGAAAATCCAATAACTCATAGATCCGCTAAGCGAATCCAAAGGTTGGTTGAGCGAGTGATTTAGAGCTCTCTATGGCTCTTTATTGTTGAGAAAAGAGACGAGACTTAAAATCTACTAAGTCTTAAGGAGGTTCTCGCTAAGCAAGTTGCCTCACTCGTTTAGTGAAAAGGGGGAAAACTGAGAAGGAGCTTTATATGGCTCGCCTCGCCAGGCGAAGTAGAGTCTTCGTTGGGCCAAGAAAAATATAGTGAGAAAAGAGGTCAACTTGACTTTGTTTTGCTAAACAACTTACTAAGTGAGACCAAGGTGTGAATTAGAGGAGTCCTTGTGACTCTATTGCTTGAGCGATGAGCTAACCTCACTAAGCAAGACATATGAAGTTTAGGAAGACTAAGTCTTTGTGGCTTATTTGTTGAGCGAGATATTCTCTCATTAAGCCAGCAAAATGAAGTTTGAGCTCTTTGTGGCTATATTTGCTGAACAAGAATAGGTTATTGCTGAATGAATGTACATAGGCAAATGGTACTTTTTTTTGGAAGGTAGGAATTGTTGGGTGAGCTATCCTCCTTGTTGAGTGAATTTTCCTAGTAATGAGAAAATGTCTAAGTTATGAAAAATTACAAAAAAAAATTAATTGTATCGTATAAAAAGCATGAGAAATACTATTATAAAATGATGATTACGAGTAGGCTGGGTTAAAAGTTTGAAACAAGAATCTTAATGAAGATAATAACATAAAATGTTGAAATGTTACTATCTTGAAAGATAGAACACTTGTTGGATGAGTAAAAGGATATACCTTATTCTTAAGAACATAGACAATGTATCATTCCTTGCTGTGGTGAATTTTAGCTTGTCTTGAAGGTGACCATGACAAGACGGTGGGTACGTCGTGCTAGTATCCATTGTTCAAGAAAGTTGGAAGTGATACGAGAATCATAGTTGATTGATGTATTGAGTCCTTTGAGGGCATTATTGACAAGTAGGCACATAAGTTGTTGGGTTACCGTGATGAGAGGAGCCCATAACTAATGGTAGAGCGAAGAAGTGCAAACGAGCACATCCCATAGAAGGATCTAGGATTGCAAACCTAAGATTGTGGTATGCCACTACTCACATACCTCTACCTTAACAAACACACTCTTTAATCTGTAGGATCACATTCTTTTTTTCCAATATCGAGATGAAGGTATGTTAAGGAAGTGATAAAGGTAATCGTCCGACCTATAAATCTTTATAGAGTAATATGGTAATGTCAACATTATATATATACACACACACACACACATACATACGTACATACATATGTGTGTATGTAATTGGTAGTAGAATATTATGTTGATTGATGTTTATGTTTGCTGGAAGACTAAGGTTCTTTTTGACGGTTGAAGTGATTATTTTGTTGTTGTGTATAAATTTATTTCTATTGTAGCTTACCCTTGCGTCATATATTGTATGGTTACGACTATGATGATCTACACTGAGTGTTCATAAAGTAAATGTGAAGGCTTTTGAGAGGATGGAGGAGCCAAGTCGCACTGGTGGCGACGATCTACTCATGACCCTTCCACATCCACTTTAGGGACATCTAGGTAGGATCTAAAGGAGTATGGAGGATATGGCATGATACCCAATAGGTGTGGTATCACAGAGAAATGGATATAGAGTACTCGTTGGATGGGATAGTCAAGTCTAATATCATTTTTCACACTCATTTGGAGATGTTTCTCCTTATTAGATCCATGTGGGATCTTCTCGTGGGGATGCCCAAAGTAGATATTACTTACTTCCCTCCCCTTAACCTCGTTAACCCTGGTCCCACTTTCAAACGCTTTCGAGCCAAATCTATTAAGCCTAGAAGAGGCATTAGAGTTTTTCCACCAACACCAATACCATCTTTGTAGTAGTTTAATACATGTTGCACAGGGACCAATTTATAAGTTATTTTGTATATCCCTGCCCCCTCTTCCCCCATTTTGTATGGATTTATTTGATCACTTCGAGCACTTGTTAGCCCCAACTTTAGTTAGTTACCTTGTTGACTTGATGTACATGTTCTTAAGCATGAGTTTTATTTTACTAGACATGTTTATGGTTTATCTATACAATGATGCATGGTTATGTCCATTTTTAGTTGTTAATTATATTTTACACTTTGATGTTTGACATGCATCACAAAAAAGAAGTTTAGTGATATTTTCAAAATTAATTAATTAAATATCTTCTAAAAAAATAACCTTCTATGTTTGTTATTAGTTGTTTAAAGGTTGTAGTGACCTTTGGGTCGTTACAATCACCTTTTGAAATAATTATATTTTGTGAATAACTATATAAATTGTATTTTTGAGAAAATAGATGTTACTCAAATATTAGGTAATATTTAAATTCAAATATAATTAACAACTTTTAGATATTTATAAAGATATTTATATTATCTTTATTTTAACAAAATTTCATATGTGGCTATTGATATTGGAATATTTGAAAAGATATTATCTATATTTGGAAAATATTATCTTTAAAAATAAGAGATTTTTAATAGCATTTAAATATTTAGATAATAGTTATTTAAACAATCTATCTCAACTCATTCTGACGCTATAAGAAAGGGGAGCTATCACAATCCCTAATATGTCATAAACTCTTCTTCTAAACCCTCTTATTTTGCTACAACAAAGGAATTGCACCTTAAGGATATTTCGAAGACTTTGTTTTACACCTTCTAAGTAAGTGGAGAGTGGGAAATCTCACTCAAGGGTGTAGGTATGATTGTAGGTAGAAGGGTTGGCCTAAAACCCTAATTGGTTGCTTATGTTTGATTGCCTCTATCAAATAATAGAGTATTTAGTTGTTTGTTTGTGGCTGCTTGTCTCTATTAATTGATAAAGTTAATGGCTCTTAATTGTGATTGTGGACTTAAATGGATTGTTCCTATAATTTCAATATGTCATGTTTGTTTCTCCCAATTGGTAGAACACATGACTTTTAACCTCGTGATCATGGGTTGAAGGGTTTCCCCTGTAACTCCAATTGTAGTATTTGGTTGTTTGAATGTCTCTCAAGAAGAGATTAAACTTCCTAGATTTTGATGCAATTTTTATGTTAATTGTTGTGAATTTGGTTGATTTAATGAAGGCGTACCTATATGTGTTTACCTTTATTATCGAGAATTCATGTATGTTCAATTGTGCTGAAATTATACTAAGTATAATGCTAAAAGAGTAAAGGGATTTACAATAATTATCTTGAACGAAAGAATTTTTAGCTATCATTTTCTCAATGAGAACACTTTTAGTTGTTTTTCTTCAATGAAGGTGTTTTTAGGAATTTATTAACTTCTTATTTACTTCAATCTATCACTTTTAATATCTTTATTTTTAAATTAAATTTTAATATTTTTGAAAAATATAAATAAATAAAAATAACATTGTATCATAATATAAAATATTTATTATAAATTTAAAATATAATTTATATGTTTACAAATATTTATTATAAATTTTAGTTATATAAAGTATATATTTATCATGTATAATGTACAACTTAAAATACTAATTAATTGTAAGTATAAATAGATAGAAAAAGGAGAAAAAGAATATTAAGGATATGCCTTTGTTATGAAAATAAATATTAGAAAACTATAACATATTAGACTCATAAATGAACTTATCTTTAACTGAATATTTTGTATTTTATGTTTTCAAAATTCTAAATATGAATTAATCTGATCCTACTTTAACATATTGAAATTAATTATTCTAACTGCATGAGAATTTTACAAATAATACCACAAAAGACAGAGAAAATGAGAAAAACAAAATTAATATAAAAAAATTATTTGGTCTAAAAAGAAAAAAATTATATATATATATATATATATATATATATATATATATATATATATATATATATATATATATATATATATATATATATATATATATATATATATATATATATATATATATATATATATATATATATATATATATATATATATATATATATATATATATATATATATATATATATATTATATATATTCAAATATTTTGTCAAAAAAAGAACACAAATATTTTTACATTAAAATTACAAAAAAAATTTCATTATATTAAAAATACTTAAATAATAAATTAAAAGTTAGAGCCAAATTTTAATTATAAATTTTTAAATAAAAAATTATCATTAAAATATTTGTTGATACCCTTTGAACGATATATATATATATATATATATATATATCTCGCTCAAGGGGTATCAACAAATATTTGTAATTAAGTATTTTTTTCATTTAAAAGTTTAGGGTTTAGGGTTTATATATATATAAATAAGTGAATTTATTTATATTTGTTAAGAGAGGAGAAAGTGTATTTTTTTTATTCATAGGAGTAAAAAACGGTACTGTATAGTTTATAATATTCACACACTTTGTTCAACCTACTAAGGACTCCAATAATGTAATTTAATGTAAAGAGAAAGAATAGTGTAATATTTACCACTTTTAAAGGACGGTAATGTAATAGAGGTTTTGATAATAATTTTTTTAACTAAAGTTAAAATTATTTTAACAAAAAATTTAAAAAGTACATAAAATGTTATATATGTAAATATATTAAAGGAGTGAAGAGTAATTTTCAACTTTAGAGGAAAGTACTAATATTAGTATCTCTCATAGAAAAGGAAGTATAATTTACTCGAACTTTTATATTATATATGTTAATTAACTTTATCATACATGAATAATTAATTGAATCATAAATGCATCAAAATAATTAGGAAAACTTAATGATATTTATATATTGATGTATCTAATTATTGAATAATTTGAATCCAGTGAATATCTAAAAATAGTTCTAAAATAACTTGATGATAACATTTTTCATTCATTTCTCAGGTTGATGATAAATATGTATTTAAGACAAAAAAAAATTACCACATATGTCAAAACATATATTTAAAGAAAATTGTGAAACAGACATTCTTTTGTATAAAGTTACAATGATTTTTTGTACCCACCATGAAGAATCGTGTCTATTCAATTCAAAATATATCCTATCGAGAAGAATTGCAATAATTTTACACATTTTGATTCATTGGGACGAGACAATTTTCAATTACACACATAAGGTGATGTTGAATATCTAAAATTATTAATCATAAACTATATTATTTTTCTTCTAGTCTAACCTTGAATTACAAATTATTATTCAATAGATCAACTTCATAAATTTCTATAAATTTTTAAAACTATTTCATACTTCATTAAATAAATATAATTTAACGTATAATATATATTTTAAAAAATATTAGAAAGAGTTGACTCCAAGATTGTATAGCTACAAATGTTCAATTTATTTAAAATTTAGCATACATAATAATTGAGATAATATTAAAATATTCAATAACTAGATTAATAAAAAAATTTATTATAATTTTTATTTTTTTTAAAGGAACGTTATTCCCCATATATATATATATAGATAGATAGATAGATAAGGAAGGCGGTGAAAGTTTAAACAAATTTGACCAAATAAATAAATAAATATGAAAAGTAATAAAATTTTAATTATGTGAGATAGAACAACTAGAAAAAAAAAAAAAAAGCATCATTGTTCACGCGCTATTTTAGTTTATCAAATTATTGATATGCAAGTTATCTTATAATTTAGAGACAAAATGTATATTATTTTAAAAGATATTAATCAAGATTGAAAAGTTTTCCATAAAATTATTTTCAAATTGAAATAAACAATTTATGGTCGACACTAAGAGCAATTGATTAATTGATGCAGGAAGTGTATCCCTAAACTCATTCTCATAAAAAAAATTGGCTTCAAAATACTCGTGTTTATGTTTACTGATCGAGTTTTCGTTTATAGTCTAAAATCAATGTATAAATAGACACCTTTTTTTAACATATATTCTTCCTTCCATTAATCATTCACGTAATGGATAAAATGATGTCTGAATACTAAAAATGATATTGGATCCCAATTAATCTAAATTGAGTATTGTATTCATTTAAAGAGATAGAAGTCTTGAAATACTTTTTCTTTTGCTAGTATTCAAATCCAAAACATAAGAAAATTCAATTGTTAAAAAAATAATAGGAGAAATTTGATTATATTTTTACATGAGTGTAATTTACATGTGGTTGAGCATGAATTGTTTCTTCCTTTTCTTTGTAGTGACTTGTTTTGTTGTTCCGAGGACTGGTTCTTGTGCAAGGAGCATCATATACTCCGACACTTCGATGGCGTCAATGTGGTCCTTCACCCTATGCTGAAGCTCTAAATATTTACCTTTCAATTCTTTGTATTGAGAGAGTTGTGTCACTTTGTGTTGCTTTAATCTCTCGTCATATTCAGCACCCTTCTTTTCTTCCTCAAGTATTTGGGCTTGAATTTCAGAAAATTGTTGGTTCAAAGTAAACAAATCACCAACTTGATTAGATGGTTGGGTATCATTTGCATTGGAATCTTGTTCAAGAAATTTGGATGCAACAGCCTCAACACTCGGGTGCCCAAAGGAGTAAGGTTTGTTTCCAATGGAGAAGACAACAATAGCGATTTCTGCTCCACACAAGATCGATAATTCATTAGCTTTTTTGAATAAGCCCGTTCGTCGCTTTGAAAATGTGACATGCCTCGTATTAGGATCCATCACGGTCTCAATTTCAATCTTACGACGACCCATGTTTTTTTCACACTCAAATTACTAAAACAAAATAACACAAGAATGCGATATTAGAAAGAGGTTGAGGGTGGATATGATATGATATGATATCCCCCCACAAGAACCCTCAATTTATACACACTCTCCGAAAAGGTTCAATGTTTCTAATATTGATTTTCCAATTCGTTTCGGTCATGTATGGAAGTGTTTTACTATGTTTCCAATTTTGTAAAATTGTTCATTTGACTTGCATTTTATTTCTTTTTTAATTTAATGATACTAATACTAAATGTGTACGCGTCTTTGATTTATTGGAAAACAAGAAATCTAATTTCTATATTTGCTAGATATTATTGTAAACTTAAAAAGAATTTTTTATTATTTGGCTACAGCTAGCACTCCCAAATATATGTACTTTAAACAGGATTATATTTGAAGAAAAATACCTATGAGAAACTAAAAAAAAAAAAAAAAAAAGCAAACATGAGGAGTGAAATATGTACTTTGTACAAAATTATTTGTGTTTTATTTTGTGAAAATAACACATCTATTCAATCTTATTATGATTATCCATGCCATTTTTTAGATGATATCAATTCCATTCAACTAACTTGATCTGACGTAATATTTTTAGTTTTAGTTTCAATATTTTTTTTTAAAATTGATTAACCTAATTTAACTTCATTACTATAAAATTATAATTTTAATGTAGAACATAATTTCTTTAATATTTTAATTAAATTTTAGAAAAGTTTGCATTGGTTGTGTTTTAGTTGAATACCACTTGTAGGTGATTTTGAGCAAAAGTATGAGGGTTGAGTTATAATTCCTTAACTGTTGTTTCCTTTTACTATTTTTTTTTTGTTTTTCTTATTTTATTTTTATTTAGGTTACACTTTGACATGACATGTGACATCGATGCACTTTATTTCTATAATTATGTTAGATCGATTTGTATATTGTAATGTTTAGAACATGACCTTTGGAGTGTCATTAGAGACATGTGAGATGTTAGCAATTGACTTTTAAAGTGTCATTAAAAATGCGTATTCAGTTTTCAATTAGGATAATGATGACACCTTGTGAATTTTTTTACTAGTGGATGTTTGTTTTCTAATTTAAATTTGGTTTATATATATTTTATTAATATTATTAAGTATCAAGAGTAGAGGGTATCACAAATGATACTATAGTCTTACTTTTTTTAAGCATACACTAAAATTATATATATATATATATATATATATATATTTTTGTTCAAAAGAAAAAATTTGAGATAAAAATAGAAATTTCAAATGATCCAATTCAATAAAATTGTATTTAAATTTGTCTTCCATGAAAAAATCAAGGAGATTTCCAACTTGTTAGCGTAGCTGATGTAGTTTCTAAAAGTTATCACACAGTCTAAAAAATTATTGTTGGCTGTAGTGTAGATGATGTTGTTTCTCTTTTGAGTTTTTTTTTTTCTAATCATATTATATTTTGACGATTTTTACTCTTTTATTTTACTTTGATATAATTTCTTTTTTCTTTATTATTAGACATGGAGTGATTATGGGTTTCTTTTTAGTATGATTTTATCTTTGATCTGACATGAGCTCGTTGAAACATGGATTTATATATTATATTTTTTTATGAAAAATGCTTTGGAGTTAGTAAACTCTTTTTATAATGATCATTTGAGTAGAGTAATCTCTTAGTTACATGTGGCATCCTAGGAAAATAATGAATTACTCTTTAGTCACATTTTGTTTATTTTGTAGAATTTTTAATAGAAGTAATCAATTATCTTATACAAGTAAGCGATTACATGACCTTATAATTAAAAAGTAATTACTCTAAAAAGTAATTATTTTGTCTACTAGACACTTCGAAATTTATTTGATTCTCTAAAAAAGAAGTATATTTTTCTTCATTTTAGTATGTAAAATTAATTTATATATAGTGGTGAAATTCTATCAAATTGAATTCACATGCCTCTCATTGAATTTTGGAAGATTAGATTCTCTTAGCAAAGTAAGATTTGTGTGTTCCTCAATCTTGGTGCATTTTTAGAGGTTGGGAAATGATTCTCAACCAATCTTAAGGTGAGGTATCCATAAAAAGGGTTGGGTATTGGGTGAGGTATCTCAAAATTGATCAAGTGAGGTATCATTATCAAACAAACATGATTTTTAGTGAGAAATCCTAATTATTTGATTAGAGACTACATAGTGATAAAGTGTGAACCAATATAAAATTGATTAAGAAATCTTCTCTAAACCCTAAACTTTTTAATTTTTGTATATATTCTCTATTTTTTTGTTAAATTGATTCTTATCTTGATTTGAATTGATCAAATTGTGATAATTGACTTGTTTATTGATATTGGTTGAATTAATGTATACTTTGACATTGTAATTGTGGTGAATGATTGTATTTTGATTATTTTGTTGATCATATCATATAGTCATTCAATGTATGTCATTTGATTCGAGAAATTTGCATCTAGACGTCTTCGCATGTCATTTTCATCTACATGAAGAAAAAGAATGGAAAAAAATTGGTCTAGGTCTAGCCTACTCTACTTAGGGTGAATATATATATATATATATACAAGAAAAGATATGCTTACTCAAAGAATCTCCACCCTTTATTTTCTTACAATCTAACGATTCTAACAGTAACATATTTATCCATTGGATTGCAAAAAAATGAAAAGGTAGGATGAAGAATAACTTTTTTTAGAGTTACTATTAGAGTAAGTGAATCCCTCCTCTGTATATATATATATATATAAAAGAGAGAGGGAACGACTAAACATATAAGTGAGAGGAGTGTTTATAATGAGTGAGAGGAGTAAATTTAAACCATGCAACTCAACGTGGAAGATTAGGATTGGAAGTTATTAAATCCTCACATGATCATTTTTTTATTCAATTTAAATCTTCCATGTATGGTTATATGGTCGAGATCTCTCTCCCTTCCTCCCTCTCTCTTCATCTCTCTCCCTCCTTCCTTTCCCTCTCTCTCTCTAAAAATTATAACTAGTACCTATTTTATTTTTTTATTTCAAAAATATAAAAAAATTCTAATTTAAAAACACAAAAGGAATAGAAATAATAACAATAACAGTAATAAAAAGAAAACATAAGAAAGATAAATAAATTTATCTTAGGATGACAATTTGTTACGAGCGTAATATGTAAACAAAATGATCAATGCATCTCCAATGAAAACTTCAAGAGGTGAGAAAAAAAAATATACTATCATATGTCCAATGCTTTGCATTTCTCCCATTTTTTTTTTTGTCTTCTTCCATGGTAGCGTACTCCTTATATATAGAGAAGGATGAAATGCATGGGTATGTTGCTTGATGTGAAACTTTTTTTTAAAGGAGATGAAAAATGTTGCACTTAAGTTTTTATCATAATTATAACCTACTTTGGGGTTGATTTTTATCAAGATAGAAATTGATTTTGGTTTTTGACGTACATGCATGAGTTATAGATTTTTTAATAAGTATTTTCCAACGTTGCCAAGAACACTTTAAATGAAAAATTATATCTCAACTTATGACATGCCTTTTCATGATAAAAATAAGCTTTTCTCTAAAATTTTTTCATTTTTCTTCTTTTTCTTCCACATATTTTTTCTTAACAAAAGTGCACATACATAACATTAACTCATTTTATTCTTTTTTTATTTTTTAATTATTATTTTTATATTAATTTTTTCCTTTTTGTACTTTATTTTTCTTTTAAATTTTCTCATTATGAATGTATTGTATGTTACCCAGATGAAATTGAGTGTCAACACCTTAGATTTAAATCCATGGATCCCTTGGAACCCAGGGTTCTTCCTTCCATTTCTAACCACCTCATGTGCAACCTCGTCTATGTTAGAGCTAAATTGAAGTATCAAATATTTATGTCTTTCTCTCAGCACATAAGCATTTACATTAATCTTGATTCAACCTGTTAGGATTTTTCATATACTTTATATTATGGATTTGAACAAGAATAAAGAAGAAAAAGTTAGAAAAATACTACTACTATGCTTGTGCCAATCAAGCCTACCTTTCATGATCATCCATCCATGGATTGGTCACTAATTCAAGAACAACACACAAAAGGTCTACTTGAGGAAGACACTACAAAGAAGTTTTGGGAATATAAATCTACTATGTGATTCTCTCTCCCTTTATCTTGTTAATCACGTTTTCAACATTGGATGCATTACACTCAATGCTTTATATTTGTTATAAATATCCAATTTGAGAAAAATTTTAGAAAATTCACATACACAAAATACAACTTCTGCTCGTGTGTGTACTTTTGTTATTTCAAGGTGGTGAGATTTTAGAGAGATGCATTCCTTAGTAACTATAGGGTAGAACCTCCTAATTTTGGTCAAGCTTGAGGTGCACACTAAGCTAAAATGGTGCACACCATGTAGAGAGGATCCCCTAGGTTACCAAGGTGGAATGAGGTTTCAATATGTTTATGAAGTGTTTTAGGAAAAGGTTTTATGAAACTCACAAGGAGCTACAAAGAAAGGGATAAGAGGTTTCATTTGTCAAAGGAAGAGACTATCACCTTCAAATTAGGGGATAAAGTTAACAATCTTCAACAAGAGAAGAATGTAGTAGAGGACCTTCTTGGCTAATAAAAAAAGTTAAACCACTTGGACTAGAGAGGTATATAAATATGATGTTAGGGCACAAGGGAGTGGGGTTCCTCTCAACGAATTAAAGCTTAGTCAACCCCAAGGATGAAAGTTAAGTGAAAGGATAACAATGAAGCATACTAGAATGAAATAGAAAATTGAACAAAACCCTAATGTGTATGTTATAACTCTATATGTCTTCCTTGCTTGAGTTATATGATAAAACAACATTGTTTATGATATATGTATTTTTTTTTTGTATTAAAATTTATGTTTATGTACTACACCTCGAATATTAGATGTTGCATATTATAGTTTTCGCATGATGAAATTTGATTATCTTATGTTTAAAGCTTTTTGTATTCCTAAAAATCTAAGCATAGTCATGATATTATTATTACCCTCTAGAGTGTTACATATCACACATTACATAACATCTTAGAATGATAGCTAATATGATATAATTAAATGCATGTTATGTTAGCAACTCAGTGATGATGATAGAGACTACTCATACTACAAATTTTTTTAATTTATATAGATTAATAATAACACAATTTAGAAGATTAAAACACACAGATACAAATGAATTATAAAATATATTTAAATATTTTATTAACTACTCATCCCACAACTTAGAAAAGATAAGTTTTTACTAGAATCTCTTTCAAATGGTTAACAAATATTAAAGGAAATGCATTTAAAAGATTTTTATTGCGTCTTTAAAAGAAAGATATTATATACTCTCGGGCAAGGCAAATAAATTTTCGTTAGAACAAAATTTTGATGTCAAATGAAAAATAAACAACTCAAATAGTTATTTAAAAACATTATAAGTCATGCATTATATCTGAATTAAAAAATTATTTTTATTTACATTGAGTTTTGATTATATAATTTTCCATTATTAAGCGCAAAAAGAACTAATTTTTAATTTTGATAATTAATCATGCACTTACCCACATGTCATGTCTAATTTGTGCGCCAAAATACCGTTTTACAATTGCATCCCTTTTACATCAAAGATATCAACACAACGTTATATTACAGGTAGTGTCTTTTGTTGTTTTTTTTGTTAGCTACTACAGCTAGTGTGAAATACGCCTAGATCACTGGGTCAGTTTAGTGGTAGGAGTTGAATAATATGCATGAGATTTTAGGTTCAATCCTGGTTGTTGTCTTTATATTTTCTTGTTTTACAAAAAATAAAAATAAAAATACACCTAATCTTGTTTGTATACTAATACAATATATAGTTTTTGGTGGATACTAAAACAAAGGATCGCCATTAACCTAAATGAGGAAAGTCCCCAAAAGATAAAACTAAGAATGGACAAGAAATGGGATTAGGACATTAGGACTTTAGGAGCAAACATAAAATTATGGATCATCAACTAACAGAAAAGTTCCACAGCCGTAATCCTGGACCATGAAGTGTCATTGGTTGGCAACAAAATCAGCACACTAATTCCTTTCTCCGAATAACATAGACAATCCAATTCCACTTGATCCTATGCCTACTTCTTTTAATTTGTCTAACTGCATGGCTACCTTCATTTCCTTTCTATTTGTTTGGCCTTTTTTATTCATCTTAATTATAAAAGAAATCGTATAATGATTATGTCTCCTCATTGTCAATCATCTCATTTTCTCTCTAATCATTTCCATCTCACTTCTCTTCTAAATTTCCATACACGCTTTGATTATATGGCACCATTCTTTGTCACCAATATTATAGATTGCATGCCTCGCTTTCGTATTAATCAGTATTAAATCAATGAAAGCAAAGTAACAGAATGACATTGAAAAAATAAATCATATTAGTCTGAAGAGACTCTACACCTAGAACTTGTCACCAAGAAGCCCAATATAAAAGCCCAAACCAAAAGCAGGTTGGGAATGTAATAGGGCTAGTCAGTTTTCCTGCCTGTTGTATGGAAACAAATTGCCATGGCATACCCCACATTACATGCCCTGAAGAGGCTGTTTCTGAAGCAAAGAAATGATGGTGCAATGCATATATAGTGTACAACAGCCAGATAGATAATAATTGAACATACATGAGAATTCAATTGAATAATTTCTTTTATTATTGAGCATGCATGGCTTTTTCAAAAAAAAAAAATTGTTTTTGAAAAAAATAATTTTCTTCGAAGTCTTTATATATATATTTATATAATATCAACCATAGCCACACATATGCGTGGATAAAATTAAAAAGGATGAAAGTGGAAAAAATTACAATTGAATTATCTTAGAAAGAAAGTTAATTGGCATGTTTTGAGTAACATTTATTGAATTTCTTTTACTTACTTATTTAGAAAATATGTGAAAAAGATAATTCTTTTTTGGTCGGACGCTGTTGTCTTTGTTAATAAGATCTAATTTTGCCAGGAAAAGGGGACAAAATATGAAACAATAGACTCTTCCATTCAAAACCCGTGAAAGTGTAGCACATGGCTAAGGCGTGTACATTACCAAATGATAAAATGCGACAAATTATGCTTGACTGATTTGTATAGATAACACTCACCAAACTATGTGCCCCTGTGGTGGGGACAAATGTAATGAACTTTGAAAGAAAAAAAAAAAACTGGCCAATTAATTCAATGCAACATAATTAATCAGTATTTACCCCTACTCTATGATTAATATGAATTTTATAAGTATAATTCATGTTAAATCTAAATGAAAATATCAAATTCAAATTGTTGATTATTTTTAATGTAACTCACTAGGGTTACCTAGTGATAGAGGTTAGATAATTTGCGTAAAATTTTAAGTTCAAATATTGTTGTTGCGGTTATATAAAAAATAATGATTTAATGTAATTATTTGTAATTAATTTATACGAAAAGCATAAATTTCAACGCTCGAATAAAAATTTCAAAAAATAACATACAAGACGTATTAAAGGAAAGTCTTTATTTACCCTCTTAAAAAAATAGGAGATATTCTTTTTTATTTCTTAATTAGACATTTTTAATATTATTTCTTTCTTCTCCTTTAAATATGTATTTCACACACCATCTCTATTACGGGTGGTAAAATAAAATCTCTTTCCATCATTTCATATTATCCTTTTATAATTACCTATATCTTTGATATTCTTAACTGCGTATTTCTTTAATCTTTCCTCTTTAATCTCTATCTTTAAATTAATTTTTTAAATGTTAATATTTAAACATAACCTTATATCAAAATTTAAGTTATTTATTATAAATTTATAATATAAAATATATTTATTTGTAATAAATTTTAATTATAATACAATTTATATATTAAAATATTTATTTATTATAAATTTTAATTCTATAAAATTATATTTATAATGAATAAACTACAATACTAGTTTAAACTAATATTAACAATATAAGTAGAATATGGTACTAATATTTTAGTGAAGTTATACAATAAGATCTACTTCATCCATCCTGAAATATAAGAAAAAAAAAAAGTTATGAGTGATAATTTTAAATATAAACAAATATTAATTAATTTTATTTTATTTAACAAATTTATCTATAAAATATTCTTTATTTATTAAAAGTTATTTGTGCGATGACGATATTTTATTCTTGATATCAAATTTCAATTAAGGTTAGATGGGGAAGAATGTTTATTATTAAATGAAATTGATACAATTAAAAGATATTTAATTTAATTTTTTTAATTATCATAAAAAAAAATTTTCTTATATACATGAGATTGGAGGGAGGAGCTAGTTAAGTCAATTTTTCGGAAATACAAGAAGATTTTATAAGGGTATATTCAATGAGTCTCCTAGAGACATGTTTGTCACTTTGTCCTAAACTTTTTTGGTTTAAATTAGCATATCATAGATGTAGCATTTAACTTTGAAGCCCCATTTTGACATTTGAAATGCAATTACAGAAGTCTTGGACGTCCTTAAATGTGTTGTTGATTTTCTCTTCTTCTCAAAGTTTTGGTGGGGGAAGAGGCAGGAAGAAAAGCAAGGTAGCTAGGGGAACTTAAGAAGCAAAAAATTCTAATAAGGGAGTTAATATAAAGACCCTCTCTACCGAACAAGTAGAATAAATTCACTTAAAGGCACATAAACAACGTCACATGGGCCTCACACCGCCCTGAGCTTTATTCCCAATGAATGGCCACAGACATATCTGTAAACGAGGCATTGTCACAACGTTTTCTTTCCACTCTAAATTCGTGTCCAAACATATATCAAACATGTCTACAAGAGACCCATTAAATATGTTCCCATTTTTTATCCCCTAAAATGGAGCTAGAGCTAGCTAGCAATTCCAAATAGGTCTCTAGATTATGGAACAATGCCTTAGCTGTATTTTGGAAATTGCTACTTCTTTTGGAGTAATTTTTGGAGTACAAAAGCTAAAAATACAAAAAGATGGGATGGCCAATTTTGATGATGGAAAGGAACGAGGAATGACCAGAGTCCAGAAACGACACCCTCAGAAGAATGTTCCTCTTCACATGCTTGGGCTTTGAAAGGGTCCATAACCTACATCAATGAACTTGAAACATGTTTGGTTAATTTGGTGTAAACAACCCTCTAATGTACGAAAAACTTAATGATTCTATGAAAATTGAAAACCTTTCGCTATTACTCAATCTCCATACTTACAATCTACTCATTGGAATGGACGATAACCCAACGAGAGTTGAAGTTTCAATCCTTATTTTCACAATAATGCCATTGTCAAACTGCATTTCTATCAATTGGTTATGTGGGTAGAGGAGACAATTATATATAGGACTCTAGAGTCAGAATCAACCATGAAAACATTTAGCATATGGTTATGAAGTTACGATCAAAACACTTTGGCATCTTCTTTTCCTTTCAAGATATCATTTTAAAATACATTAATTTGACATTTCTTTTTTACTCTAGAAACATATTACATCGTGTGATCTATACTTCTATCAACAAGTCATTGTAAAGTTTAAATGACAAGAATACCGTATGAATTTTAAAAAAAAAAACTAAAAGAAATATAAGTATAATATATATATATATAGACAAGAAAAAGTTACTCTATTCTTATCCTTAATTTTTTTTTTTTAATAAAAGGACTCTAATAAGTAACTTATTAAGAGTGAGAATAAAGAATATATTTTTTTTTAAATTATTCCTTGAGTAATTTCCCTCTCATCTCTATAGTTTTACATGTGAAAATACTTTATACATGAAAAAAGAGAAAAATGTCATTTTAAGAGTCACTAAAAACGAAAATTAAAAAATAATTTCTTAGTAACGTTAAATTTATCATAATTACTAAGCTATTATATTGATAATATTGTTATATTTGCAACAAAAAATTTTGTCAATAAGACGATAAAGACATTGTAAAAAGATAGTCATGAAAGAAGTCTGTTCAAGTTTAGAATTTCCTCACAATCAATTGTAGAAGTTACACAATAACCACAATAATAATACCAACAATTTCTTAAGAAAATTTAACAAATGAAATTATTACTAATAAAGATGAATGTGTCTTTCTAGGACAAATAACTGAATTTTAATCATGCTTATCCCATATCTTAGGAGAATGACAATTATAGCTAACACTACATTAATTCCTCACGGGTGCACACATAATCATTGTACATAAGATTTATATATATAAGAGTATAAGACAAGACATAAAATAAAATGGAGGGAACAATTAGTAATTAACCCACCAGGGGATACATGACATTTAAAAAGTTGTAGATTTTGAACAAAATTAACTAGCAATTACCTTATTTATGAGTAAGAGGTTTTGGGACCATTGTAAAGGGTTCTAAACAGTACACTTCAAACATGCAACAAGAAATTAGTTACCCAAAATCACTCTTAAATTTTATACCGCACATTTGCTATTTTTTTCTCAAACTTTTAGTCTAGCTAGGAATTTAAGGTATTCATTTGCCTTTAGTTAGTTTACAGTTAGTAGATAACTTCATAAGTAATTGAAAGATGTACTTGAAGCTCTCTTTGGAAAACAGTTGATGTTCATCTTAAACACGGTATATAAATAGGTGGATTAATTATGACAGTTAAACGTTTTTGTATAACCGTGTCATCTTTTGCTTTAAAGCATTTTACTTTTCTGATTATAGACTTTAATAGGCGTTTGACTAAGACGTCTAGCAAAAGGTTTTATCAAATTCAAGCATTTGATTACTCTAAAGTTTGACCTTGAATTAGGGGATAGAACAATTTTCAAGATAAAGAAGTCTTAGTTCATAAAGGGTATAAAACTTTATTTTCTTGGGTAGTTCTCGAGGGACATAAATTTGTTGGTGGGGACTGTGAAAATGTAAAAGTTGGGCTAATCAATTTTGATTTTTGATCCAAAATATCCCCAAAGGCCCAATAAAGAATAGAAGCTTTCCTTCACGGGCAGGTTGATAAACCACACACGTATTGAGAAACATGTCATAGGGTGGGGGCTCTTTACTGGTTCCAAAGCAAGAGTGTACGTGGGGTCATTTGAATGCATAATGAGCTTGAGACCTTAGAAGAAACTTGGGTTAAATTATATATTTTGAATGTTCAATTTTAATTTCTCTGTTCTTAAAAAATTTAATTTCATCTTTCAATTTATAAAATCGATGCAATATTTTCTTTTACATCTAAAAACTTAACACCGTTAGGATTACATACGATGATGATGTTGAATAATAAATAGTGATAGTTTTCCACCATCACCTTAATAATTTTATTTTTATAATTTAAAAATAATATTAAAATATTATAAATTAATAAGAAATTATATTTTTAAGATGGTCACAGTTTCTAAGAGCCACAATAATAAATTGTTTTTAAATTACTAAAATAATAAAAAAATTAAATAACAAAAATTATAATTTAAAATAATTACAATTTTTTGCTGTATATTTTTTGTGGGATTAGCTGTTATTATAATAATTTTACTTTCTAAAATAAAGTAATATATAAATAATATTTATAACTTTTAATAATTTAATAAATTTTACTATTATAAAAAAATTTAAAATTATATACATTTTATTTTTATATAATTTTAATGTTTAAGTTTTTCAAATTATATTTTTTATTAAATTAATTCTTTACTATTTTTATAACTTAGAAAATAAATTTATTATTATGACAGAACTGTTACTATCTTAAAAATATAACTTTTTTTATTAAATTATAATATTTTATTATTTTGTAAAATTATAAAAATAAAATTATTTTCTTTTTAAAATTATAAAAAATTATTATAGTAGTGATAAAAAATTGTCACTATTTTAAATTCAATATCGTTACCTTACATAATCCTTACAGTATTACCTTTTTTTTACAGAAAGGATAACATTACATCGATTTTTTAAGAATTGAGGTACTAAATTTTTTTATTAAACCATATAAATAAATAGAAGAATCAAATATATAACTTAACCAAAAAATTTAAGAACAATTTAATTAACATAAATAATCACTTTACTTTAAAAAAATCCAATCTTATAGGAGAAAAATTAGTTAAATGCATAAAATAAGCTACAAATAGCTCTTCACTTCAAAACAAAAATTCCAAACTCAACAATTTTATTAAGAAACTCTTCCTTATCCAATTAGATTGTGTCTTATCTTCAATAATAAGCTACACTTTGAATTAGTACTTCTTGCACCCAATTGAAAACTTTTCTTAGAAACATCAAGATTAAAACTCATAAACCTTACCAGTTACCATATTGGTGGATGAGATTGACTCCTTATAGCATTGATCTACCTCATACCACCGCCGTTTATCATGAATTGTGGTCCTAGGTTCTTGAATAATTAATCAACTTTGACAAAGTCTTAATAAATAGTTCTCAAGGTGGGTCTCTCAAATGGTGCAGCTTATCCTTCTCAGAAAGAAGAGAAAGGTATCATAATTTATTATTTTATGGGAAAGGAGTAAGTAGGTCCCTGCTTGAACCCACCTAATATAATTGTAATGTGCCATGCGCATGAACCTATAAATTGCAGAAGAAAAATGGCTTTGTAGTTCTACATTATAATTGCAACAAATGAAATAACCATTTCAATGTAACTCAGGAATGAATTATAATTCAGGAGTAAAATGAATTGATTTATAGTGTTTTTGGCATTGCGTCTTATGCCATTTGACGTGCATAAATAGTCTAAAGTGATAAAGAGCTGCTCCTGTGTGATAAACATAAATTTTAAGCTCAACATGCATAGGTAAGAAAAGTGAATCCAAACCTACACACTTTATCATAAAAGAATTAATTAGGTGTATTTCTCTCTTTCTTTCCATTTTATTCTTTATATATATATATATTAATTAAGATGACTCTTTATTAGAACAAAAAAAATAAATATTGATCCTTATAACTTATCATAAATGATCAAAATAATTAAAACATATGAATTATGTGAAATTTGTAGTAAATCACATTACATTATTAAATCATCGTATAATATTAAATGTTAATCATTTGTGCGTAGTAGTATCATTTGTATTTAGTTTCCTCAGTTCACAATAAAATGTATTTAATGAGAGTTAGAATTTAGAAGGATAAATTCTAATAATAAATTATACATAAATAATTAAAATTAAAAATTATTTTAATCACATTATCACTTAAAAAGTTTATATAACTTTTATATTTTAATTTTAATTATTATTTATTCCTTCATTCTTTCTCTAACTTACATGTTATCTAACTTGATTTAATATTTCTTCCATACTAATAAAGATTAATTCAATGGATAAGAATTGAGTTGATTTATAAAAACACAAAACTTCGAGTCCTCTTATCAATTAAGTATTTTATTGATGAATAAGTTTTAAGTATCTTCATAAGTACATAGATGTCTATCACAGTCTTGATGAGTTTTTGAAACTCAATCGGCTAAAGTTTCTAATAAAAAAAAAATTGGCGGGGACATTTTGGGAGGGGTCCAATGGGGGCAAACAAGCTCATAAATTTTGATTTTTGACTCACTATGCTTACAAATTAAGTAGCACTTGCTTTCCTCAAAACATGAAAGAAAAGGTAAAGCCATGCTTTGAACCGTACCACTCAGCCCCAATAAGCAGCTAGGGACCATTTTGTGTGCGTGTAGACCTTTTATCTTTTAACCTTTTGCTCTCACATGTCTTTGATTCCTTACTTTGACTCTATAATTGGCCTAACCAAGAGCCTCGCTATTTTTTGTATTTTTTATTTATTGGTCATTGGATCAAGCTATCTGTATGGTCAGAAGACATGAAACTAATTTAGTGAGAAAGTGAAATAACAGGTAAGAAAAAATTCGTCTACCCACATTTGTTATATTCACATAGTCAGGCCAATCAAACCACGGTTATATATTTAAAAGATTCAAATTATTAGCCGCTTGTATCAATCTTGTAGGGAAGTATCTCGCTATTCTGTTCTATATGATATAAGTTGAGTGGTTACACGGTAATAGCATAAAATAATTTTATGTTATTATTTAATCACACACATTATAGTTGATATATATGATTTTTATGAAATCTTATTGTATATAATAAATTATAATTGAATAATATAATATTATTTTATATTTTTAGGGTATAGTCTATTTTATCATATGTTATAGTCATTGTTTAGGTATTAAATTGTCTTTATTTATTTATTTATATATATATATATATATATATATATATATATATATATATATATATTATTTTTTACTAAAATGTTCTTATTTATTTTACAATAAATACTATAAATTAATAAAAGCAAGTCATTCTCTCTCTTATGAGAATTGAAGAAGACATTATTAACACATTAATTAATTAGGCGAAAAGAGATGTTGAGTCTTAATAATTAGAGTAATTTAAGAAACATAATACAAATTATCAAAAAATTTAATATTACTAAATTTAATATTAAAAAAAAATCCACTACAAGAAACTCCTGATTAGCATAAGTCAATTAGCTTTGGCCTTGACATTGATGTTAAGTAGTGTCAGTCAACCGACACTAAAGTGACACTAACATACATTTTTGTTTATTTTATTATTTTAGATTGTGCTAGTCATGGCTGATACTAATAATATTAAAAAAATACTAATGTCGATCTAATTGACATTAATTAAAAAATTTTTAAAAAATAATTATATTTTATTATTAAAGTTGGCCAAATTGTTGCTTATTAGTGTTGGTTTTAGCATTAGCTAAATTGACACTAATTTTTTTTATATAAGTGTGAAAACAAAATGTCTCTTTCGCTCCTCTCTTTTACTTTAATTTGAAAAATAAAATTTAAAAAATAAGTATATTTTATTGGTAGAGTTGGTCAAGTCGTTACCTAGCATCGCCTAGACTGACACTAATTTTTTTTTATCAGTGTAAATTCAAAACACCTCTCTCACTATCCTCTTTTATGGTAATTTGAAATCCCCTTTCTTCTTCTCCACAATCTCTTCCTCTCCCTTGTTCTCTTCCCCTCACTTTTTTTTCCCTTCGTGACTTTTCTAAAGACTACAACAGTAGTGAGGAGTAGAGCATGATTGTGGTAAGGACCATAGTCATTACAACAACAGTAGAGAGAAAAAGAAAAGAAAAGAAGAATACAAAGAGGAAACGATGGGTGGAGCCACCGGCGAGCGGTGTAGAGTTTTTTGTGTTGTTCTTATTATTGGTGTGGCATGGTCGACTCTAATTAGGGTCGTTTAACAGTCAACTTACCTGACTTTAATAATTGACGACTGTTTTTGTTTGACACAAACATATTTGCGTTGACCTTTTTAACAACGATTTCAAGATTGTCCCTTCATAGACACAAAATAACAACCGGTATTAGCTTTTTATCAATAAAATCAACTTTTAGCCAACTCCAATTTAAGTTTTTCTTGTAGAGATCTTTAGACGGTAAGTCTCAATAATCATGTGTATATTCTAAATGTAAAACAAGAACACTAGGTTTTTTTAACAATGACAACAATAGAGTTTGAAACTAAGGCTTCATGTGAACTCTTGAAACTCCTCATCACTATGTTGACCTTAATGGATATTGTTCGTTTATTCCTTGTGTTTCTTTTGTACAAAACATGTTTGGATCGAAAAATTAAAGGAGAAAGAAAATGAGAGATGATAAAACATAAACTTTCAATGTCTTTTCTCTTGGTTTGAAAGAGGAGAAGAAAATAGAAGAGATAAATGACATATTTGTTACAATTTATTTTTACTAAAAGAATTACTTCTTTTTTAAAAAATAATCATTTTTTAATCTTTTATACGTCTGTTTCAACTTTTAAAAAAATAAATGTTAAAAAATATAAAATCTAATTAAAATCAAAAGTTGTTTTTGAATAGTTTCTCTTAAAATCAGGTACGTCTTAAAAAAAACAACTTTTATAATTATTAACAAACATAATTTAATTTCTATTTTTTCAAATCTTTAAAAAATTAATCACTATATTATTTTATGCCAAAATAACATTTTTTTAATCTTTAACAAACTGTTAAAAAAAAGTCATTATAAGACCCATGTAATGTTAAATTTGAGTCTCTCCATCTTGAGAAGACAATACGGTGAAGAAGAGATAAAAAAAAAGGTATAATTCCGAAAACATCTATTTTACCTGTGAGACAAACTTTTCTTTTTATATTATTGAGGGGGTATATTTGTCTTTTACAAAAATTATTTATTTTTTCTTTTCTATTTTTAACCCAGTCAAATAAAGAGAAAATATATAGTTTTTCTCTCTATTTCATTTCTCTTTTATCTCATATTTACTTTTTCTTAATTAGTTCTTTTTCTTTTTAGTCATATTCTTTCTTAATTGCATGTGAATACATTGTAAAGTGTAAACGATCTTCTAGTTTAGGTGTAACAATGTGTCCTTTGAAATAGGTTCGAAGGCAATGTACGGCATTGTCTTGCAAGGACAACAATATCCAAGAAGATCGTAATTCAACAATGGTATATCTATATGGAGTGGCTGGAATTGATATAACTTGTTGGGTAGTAAATTAGACCTTAGGTCTTTTGAGCCAATTTAAGTAAAGTGTCATATTTAACTCTAATAGTTAAATCCAAAACAACTATTATTTTAAAATTTTGTCCTTTCAATCCATATTATTTGATTGTATTTAGTGAATTAATGCTCGATAGTAAGTGCCACGTTATCTTTAATTTAAATTGCTTAATTGCTTTTGTGGAAAAACTTCATTTAGAAAAAAAAATGGAAAACCATCGCCGGAAGTTGTAATAAATGGCATTCGTGCATGTGTTTGTTTCTTGTTTCCTTTTCGTAAAGTTCAATCATTTTACACAAAGTAGCTATCACATGATTTTTTGTCGATAGACTTACAATCTATCATGATGACATTTCATAAAAGAAAAAAAAACTGAATATTATTTGATTTTAATGAAATTGGAATATAAGACTTCTCATGTTTAGTATGCAATGCAATGAATTCATGCTTCATCACATTTATAGTAACTCTAACATCTTATGCATATATTAATCGTAGCTTTAAATGATTAAAAGCACACAAAAAATGTTTAAATTAGAACATGTTTTATGGAAAATAACATTGAAAACTCAAAACCACTTGTGTGAATCACTTCCACCGACAATTCATTAGATTATAGCACAATAAATGAAGCCGAAATTTTGGGTCTAATGGCTAAAGCTGGAGGAAATGGTAGAATCGCTTTTCCTTTATTTTTTATTGTATCCGAATAAATTAAAAAGCTTGATCAAAGTAAAGAAAAATACATTACAATGTACTTAGAAAAAGATAGATTAGGGTGGGTCAAATACGAATATTTATGCTTATATTTTTTTGTGCTAATATTTATGTTTATTGATGATAGATCACATGCACATATGCATTATTGCAATGCTTTGGTTATATGCGCCTCACGCGGACAAATGTTCCACTTTATAAAATTAAAAATGAAAAAAATCATTACTTATAATGTCACATTAGTTCTTTTTTTTTTTTTAAGAAAAAGTTGAAAAATTTATCGCTCATATTAATCCTATAGTTAGAATACTTTCATTAAAGTTAATATTCGTCCCTATGTGACATATTTTCTACATACATGGGAATTAATGATATATATAGAGATTATACAATTAGTTAGATCGAAATGAAAATTGATTTTATTTACTTTATCAAGACTTGTGATATCACAATATATATCATATTCAACTTAGTCTTTGAACTTAATCACTTATTGTTATTTTAGTTCCTAAAAATACTTTTGAATTGTCAATTAAGTCATATATTGCATGTAAGTTGTTAGTATATATGTCATCATCTTCTCCCTCACTTTCATTCTTTATCCCTCATCTTTTTCACCTTCCTCTCACACATTTTAAAGTTTATCTTCGCTTTCACCTCTACTGTTTCCATACCAAGTCCATTGTTTAAAATTTTAAAACACGTAGAGTCAAATACAAATTATAAGATATGCTTTTGATTTTCATAAGAGCATTAATTTAGGCTTTAAACTAGATTCTTACACATTAATAACTGAGTGAATTTAAAGATGATTCTTAAGTTTAACTTATCCTCACCATCCATGTGCTCTGCATCTCATGAATATTGTTAAATATTGTGTTTTGAAGCTCTTAAAACACATTGTTGTTGAAATCAACCATGTGAAAGCTATTGTTGCAACAACAAAGATCTTATTATAACACTTTGTGGAAAAAAGAAGAAGGTATAACGCTCATGATGGACTTCTAAAAGGCATGTTTAGGTCTAGGCCCTCGAGATGCAATGTCAAACTTGAGCTAGCTACTTTTGTGCATTGCCATTATTTTGGTTCCTTTGACCAAGTATAGATGTGAAGTTGAATTGTTTGTTGTACTTATAAGTTGCACGAAGCCAACATATTTACAATAACATGGAAGAACGATGAGAATGTGAAACTTAGGCCTAAGGTGAATGGTTTCAGACCCTTGGCCATGGAAAGGAAGTCAAAGCTTTCAGTGATCAATCTCGTGCATTCTTCATTCTTCTACTTTAAAGTTTGGTGGTCTTCAATTCCTATAATAGAACATCAAAGCAAACATGAAACTATTGGCTACACTTTGTTCAAATAAAGTTAAAATTCGAAAGTCTTGTAATAGATCATATACATGGTGTATATGTAACAAAGTAACACTCCAAGATTTGCATGATATATATTTGATTATATAATTGTGAAACTATACAAGTGATTATATGGAAACAATAGGTGGTTAAACCCATGACATTGCTAACAAGATCTATATAGGTTCTAATCTCAACCACATAAAAATATTCGTGCTAGTGGCGTTCAAAATGTGTGTAACCCAAAATCACAATTCCTCAACTCTATGATTGTAGCTAGCAATAATTCTTCTCATTTGAACCTTCAACATCGATCATTATCTAAACCATTACCCCTAACCATTCCACAAATCCAAGCATTTAATATCAACTAATTGTTAAACATAGAGAGAATTAGGACCAAAATTGTGGGTTATGTCCATCTTCCTCCAAGAGAATGTACCAAGTTCAATGCACAATCTGTTCAATATGCTTTTCTTTGTTATTCTCTTCATCAAAAGGGTTTTTTGTGTTATGATCCTAACCTTTATTGGATTGGGGTCTATAGAAATGTTATCTTCCAAGAACATAATTGGAACATTAGTAGGAGCATTTTGTTGGATAGGTGTTGGATTGGAAAAAATTCTAGGAATAGAAGAATCAACTATGTTTGTAAGAGTTGTTGTAGTTCACCTTGGTGGTCTTGTTGGAAAGTCCCACGTCGTTTGCTTAAATTCTTGGGGTGCAAATTATACTTGTTGGACAATCTCACTTATTGCCAATTGGTTTTAAGTTGAAATTTGACATGGTATTAGAGCCTATTGCCCATCTTAGTTAATCGCCTATTCTAGTAGGCATCTTGGTCATTACCTGTTCTGGAAAGCATCTGAGGAAGGAGGGTGTTGGGAAGTCCCACATTATTTGCTTCAATTCTTGGGGTGCATCTTATATACTTGTTGGTAATCTCACTTATTGCCAATTAGTTTTAAGTTGAAATTTGACACTAACCACACCATCATACTGATAAGCCATATTTTATACACCCCACAAGGACTTAAGATGGGCATTATTAAGACTATTTGGTAACTAAGAATCACATCTTAGCTAGGATTCGAATTATTAGCCTAGAAATAAGGAAAATATAAATCTATGCTAAATTAGGGATCCTAGCTAATAAAAGATTAGATTCTTTATGCAAGCCAATTCTAGGGATCCTAGCTAATAAATCAGGGATCCTAGCTTTCATTCCATTCTCTTGATGGTGCATGGTGCTTCAGTAAGGCATCTCATCGATCGAGGAGTCTGGGAAGCTGGAGGTTATTAGAGGAAATCGCTCAGTATAGTTGATGCACTTTAGTGGACTGAATTATTAGAGGAAATCGCTCAGTATAGTTGATGCACTTTAGTGGACTGAATCCTTAGTGCTTTAGCCATCTCTGGTGAACCACCATCATTCTGCCATGGTAATTGTCGTGGAAGGTGGAGTCATCGAATTCACACAACCTTGTAACAATACTCTATTTTAGTAATACAATTGATTTGTGTTTCCTTATCTCTTGCTAGCGAATCCTGTTATTAATCTACTATTGTTTGTGTCGCGATTGTGCATTTGTGAGAATCGATCACGTTAGATTAGACCAATTGGAACCGATCTAGCAGCTTAATTAGGCAATCAATAAGAGAACCTAAAATCAACCATGTGCATACTCCTTGCCAACTAATGAGGTAGCGATTATGTAAATCCTTGGTCCAACGAATGAATGTTCGACGATTGTCATAAGAACTCTAAGTTGGTTTGGATTCATAATCTTGAGAAGAGAACCATGAACTGATCGTTTGTTGAACCTCTGTATTGATGCAATATATAGTCTAGTTAGTTCGCATTTATTTTCATACTTAGTTTACTTTCTATCTTGCTCTATGTTTCCAGCAACCACAACCCTCCATTTATGTTTCTAGTCCGAGTTTGAGTCTAGTCTGAGTCCGAGTCCAGTTCGACTCCGTCTAAGTCTAGTGTCTTTGTCCGAGACCGAGTTTGAAGTCGTCTCGTCCGAGACCGAGTTTGAAGTCGTCTCGTCCGAGACAGAGTCAGCATTCCACGTATACTTGGTATTTTGCATGAAACTTTGATTTTCACACTAAGTCATAATAGAACGTACTGTGTCCTTGAGAAGAATGACCTAGGATTGCACTATGCTATAATTAACTCTAGTTTTATTTGATAAAGTCATTGCGACAAAAGCAATTATCACTCAACAAGCCTTACTACTCGCTTAGTGAAAGGAACTCTAGAGAGTCCAAGCCTTTAAATTCGCTCAATAAACCCCGTATTCGCCTAGCGAATGGAGTCACAAAGAGTTTCTACTCTCTAATTCTCACCTTCTCACTCAATGAAAGCATCTTTCGCCTAGCGAGTAAAGCCACAAAGGCTCCAATGGTTTTATTCACCTAGCGAGCCTCAGGCTTACTTAGAAAATAGAGTCATGGAAAGTTTTAGTACTCTCGTTCTCTTAATGAGACACGTGCTTGCTCAACAAATAAAGCCATAAAGAGTTTCTACTATCTAGTTCTCACTTTCTTGCACAGTAAAAGCACCCATTACCCAACAAGTAAATTATAGAGAGCTCTACTCTCAAACTCTCCCACTTTCACCCAGCGAGCCACACATTCACTCAACAAGAAAAACCATAGAGGCTCCAAGGCTCGTATTCGCCTAACAAGTCTAAGGTCTCACTCCACGAATAAGGCCACAAAGGAGAATTTTCCTTTTTATGTCGCGTTCTCACCCAACGAGAGTCGCGTCTCTCCTAACAAACATGCAACGACAATAGTTCACAATTTCATGATTTTTGCAAAAACTCAACCAAATCATGGGGAAAACTTAGGGGTTCTTTACATTCTCCTAATCTTTATCGATTCTACATCCAAAAACACATAACATCATACAATTACTCAATTAAACACACCAATTTTTGGAGTCCCTATTTTTCGAATTCTCAAACAACAAAACCTTAACATTAAGAACAACCAATTAATTCAATGAGTTTGCAGAAAATGCAAGACAATTCCATGCAAAAATCACATATATAGAAACAACACTAATTCAATGGTTTTATCCCCTTTAGATACCATCAAAATCATACAATACTAAGGTCTTAGAGATATATTCACTATCTGTACTCACATAAAGGAAACCCAATAATGAGATTGAACTCACTCCCTTTACCTGGTAAGCAAAAACAATAGCAAAAATAGACTTCATGGTTCCTCTTAGAGTTCTTGTGAAGCTTCCTCCATAGGTTCTCCTTCTCCTCTCTAGTATGCAAAAATGGGAAAACAAGCAAATCGACTAAGTGTAGAGATGACTCTGATGCATTAGGAGTCACATCAACTTTTCACACTAACGGGCCTAACCATTTTTCTGACCAAAACAAGCCCAACAACTACTTTTCCTAATTTAAAACCTAACACATATTTTTCCCAAACTAATATTTATTTTAATTAGCGACAAGTATAAATTATTCAAACACTTCATAATAATAAATAAAATAGAACAACAATATTTACAAGCAATAATAAATAAAATAATAATTAAGGTATTACACTCCTTCTTAGTAGTAGATAGAGTAGTAGTGTTTAACTAACTCTGGGTGGTGAGTGATGTATCCTTCTCCCCTCTTTTTTATGTATTGGTTGTATTTTGAGGATTGATGTTACCTTATTTTACTTTGGGTTGTAAATACCATAAGGTACAAATCATTACACTAGCTAATTGAACTTATCTTTACCTTATTGTATGCAATGTTATTCAACATTTGAAAGTGTATGCATGATTATGTATTCATCATATTATCTGATCGCAAAAAATTTATACATATTTTTATCAATACGCTTTATGTTTAAGGTAAATGGTTATTTAAGAATGATGCGTAAATGGATGTGGTTGCTAATGAATAAGTGCTTCATGTTGTTGAGAAAATATTCTTATTGAGGATAGCCACCTTCTTCATCTATGGATGACGTTATGCATAAGCTAGAAGCTCTTATACAACTGCAAATGCATTACATGATGAAAATTAGCATACTTTTGAGTGTTTGGCTACTCATATGGATGAGTTAGAAGCCATGATGCCTTGCTTTGAGTGATGAGTCATAAATGTCTTAGATTGTTGTTTTGAGTGTTGCTTTTGTTTTTCTTTTATTATGTTTTATTATGTTTTATTATGTGTTGATATTTTGATATTAGTTGGTATCTTTGATTTGGTATATTTTTGTAAACAAGTGGTAGACATTTGGTATGAATGAATAAATTGTGTTGAAAACACCTATGCATCTTTACTCTGCTTTTATATTTTGTATTATTATTTCCTATGATTTGATGTTTTACATTATATCACTAGATTTTGATAATGCAAAAAGGGGGAGATATGGTATGTTTGTGTAATATTAGGTTTCTATTGAGTGCTTTGATCAAGACATAACATAGGCCTATCAA
The DNA here is from genome assembly GCA_025330945.1 of Mucuna pruriens. NCBI lineage: Eukaryota > Viridiplantae > Streptophyta > Magnoliopsida > Fabales > Fabaceae > Mucuna > Mucuna pruriens. The sequence goes on along the minus strand of JAENHJ010000086.1, from coordinate 1,373,860 downwards.
AACATAAATGATTCAAAGGTTGAAGAGTTTGTCATCAGAAAAAAGAAGGGAGAATGCAAAGAAAAGTGAAAAAAAATATTTAAGGATGATAAAAGCTTGAAGTCCTTGATAGTTTAGTGGTTTTGATGATTAGTCTAACACTTGATTTGTTAGCATATTTGTAATCTTTGTTTGCTTATATCTATAATGTGTCTTGGTGTTTTACTTTTCGTAGGCTTTATTTGGATAATTGGGAATCACTTACATGAGTCATGAAAACTTAATCAAGTAATCAAGTGAAATGTTTTGTTTTTTCAAATCAAAATGAATCAAGCGCATAATAATATGATTAATCTTTGATTCATTGCCTAAATAAGTTGATTTGATGATAAAAAGTGGAAGCTTGATTTTCTAAGTTTAAATGTGGTTTTAAGATACTACTATAATGGATTACAAAGTATAATAATTTGTTACGTTGCCCTTGGTTTTGTGTTTAAGAACTTTGGAATAGGATAATTTATTACAACTAAAGATAATTGATTATAAGGCTCTTAAATTGGTATGTAAAAATCAACTCACCTTAAAATAATTGATTACAAGAATAAATAATCAATTACAATGTTCATAATTGAAACTCAGGCTATTTCTTGAAACATGAGGCATTAATCAATTACTACAACAATAGAAGTTTGAAATCAACAGGATAACTAACTTTATCCCTAAATATATCTTTCATATCATATATAAACATCTTTCTATCAACAAAACACAATAGACATTAAAATATAATGCATTTTTCATTAGGTTTATAAAGGAATAATAGTTTTGATTCAAGATTAAAATTGCTTATTAGGCTATTCTCTCCTAGTCAAAGAAAGGTTCAAGAAAACAAAAAATTTCAAGTTGTTCATCAAATCATGAAGGTGATTTTGTTTGTGTTCCCAAGGAAGTTGTATGAATTAGAGTAAGGTTCTTGTGGAAGGGTTCTACAAGGAATTTTTCTAAGTTTCTTAAAGAGGCTTTTCGAGAATTGCTTACTGTAAAAAAAAGTCTTGATGGTTGTTTTCTTGTAAAGATTCTTCAAGTTACTAAAAATCGCAGTTGGATTTGTTGGAAACTGGATGTAGGTCACAATAATAGTGATTAAACTGGTATAAATTTCTTTGTATCATCTTTCTCACACACTTAAAATTCTTTATTTTCTGCAATATTTACATAGTTCTTGGATATTATGAATCTTGATCATATTAGGAACATAAGTTGTCTTACATCTGTACAACTTTAAACAACCTAAATCAATTGAAAAACTCTTATAAAGAAATTTTTTTGAGGGATTATATTGCTTTATAAGATAAAGTTATACAGTCCAATTAAATCACCTTTTGGATTCTAATACCATTTATCTAAAAACTTGAGCTTTATAAAATGTTAAAAAATATAGATATCTTTTTATATAGTTATTTCGCTTCAAATTGATTTAGATATTTAAGTATCTTTATAAGTATTCTTACTTTCACGTGTGTTTAAAGGTAGTCTTACTTTCACGTGTGTTTTTAATCAACACTTCATCTCCCTCAGGTCTAAAATATAGTTAGATTAAGATAACCTTATGAGGTTAACTAAATATAATAAAGAATAATATTCAAAACAATTTTATAATCTTCTAAATTTAACTTTATTACTTTTTTTTATTCAAATTGGTATAAGATTATGTGATATTTACGTATTACATTGTTAATAAATCATTACAATACTTTCATCCTACTTAAAAACTTCTTATTGAACACAAAGTTCTAATAATTTTGTTCGGAGATATGTCATACTATATGTTATTTTTGAATTTCAACAAAATAGAAATTCAAGGAAGAAAATTCAAATAAATCTCAATGAAAATTTTGTATTTTCCAATGAATTATATTTCATTTTTAGTTATATTTTTTTACAATTATTTGTTAGCATATGGTTGGTTTTGATAATATATATATATTTAATTTATCTCAAATCAAGGGAGAGATTTCAACTCTTCACGTAAGAAAATTTTCACACATTTTATGCTTTATTTGATTTAGAAAGAAAAGTGAAAAGAAAAGGAAAAGATAAAACAACAGAAAAAGAATTAATAGTAAGATGATTTGGTATAAAAAAATTTAAAAATGAAAGTTAAATTTTTTTCTTTTTTCTTATCATTCGATTGTGTAATAAGTAAAAAGGAAGGGAAAATATGTATATAAAATGACATAAATATTTCCAGTAAAAAAAAATGGTGGTTGCTCTTGTGCCTTTCTAAATTGATGGGTTTTGGTTCCGTTTAAAATATATTTTTTTGTTTTTATATATTTTAATGTTTCAAAAGGACTATTATATAAGATTAAAAAGATTAAACCTATATTAGACAAGTTTTAAAATTTAAAGCAACTTCTCATCCTAACATACTGTCTTTTTAGTTTGTGACTTACTAGAAAAATTGATTTATGTGATCGTTGAAAAAATAATAACCACAGCTTTCAACTCATAATCATCTTTATTTCTTTTTATATGAAAATTCTAATAGCGCATTGTAGCCTTCAATTGTGCAAGGTCATCTTCGGATGACCTTTTGTTTTTTACATGAATACCATAACACATTGTTGCAACCTTCAACTTCCTTTCCTTTTTGTCGACACATAATATATTTTGTTTTATTTGCTTGATTATAATCTTTATTCTTTTTATTTCAACTTTATAACAATTGATTTGGTTTACCTCACAGAAAGAAAAGCAATGGCACTCAATTTCTATCGAATTGATCAAAAAAATTGATTTATGCGTTCGTCAAAGAAACAATCACTACTTCTTTTAAATCATAGTTATTCTTTTTCATGTGAAAATGCTAAAAGACCATTGTAACCTTCATTCATGGAAGGTAATCTTTGAAGGACCCTTTGCTTTTGAAGTGAAGATGCAAGTAAAACATTACAACTTTCAACTTTCATCTCTTGCATAGGAGACAAAGACCTAAAATTAAAGAGGCGGTGGAGGTAGTTGTTGTTTATATCCCAAAAGTAAAAGTAGGAGGAAGCTTTGTCCTAAGCTGGAGGTTATAGGAAAAGATTACATTAACGCTTCTTGTAGTGTTAGTTCAAAAATTATTTTATAAATATATGTTTTTTGAAGTACCAAAATCCCTCAAATTGTGATAGTACAATGGAATTTGTTAAAGCAAAAAACATGGATCCACGTAATTTTATTTTTATCCTTCGATATTTTAAAGAAATCAAATAGAAGAAGGAAACATCTTTTTTATTTTTTATTCATTCTTTTTTCTTTCTTTTTCTCCTTTTCACCTCTTCCTAACAAACTATATAAATGTTTTTAACTCTAAGATAGTCTTCTCTAATCTCGTACACTTTCTCTTCTCCCTCTTTTGTCGTCACTTTTCCTCAAAAAAATTACTAATCTTTGACTTATTATTATTATATTTTTATCTCATTTTTATTTCTATAGTATTATTTATTATATTTATCATTTCATCTCTTCTTTCTTGTTTTTCTTTTTATATGTCATTTTATTTCTATTTATACACCTAAAAAATAGGTGTAGGTTCCTCATTTCCTATTGTCTTTACCCCAAACTCAGCCAAAACATTTTTCTTAATTTTACAAATTTCTAAAGCAAAAATGAAAAAGTATGCATACCCATGTTCAATAAGACCTACGTGGCCCCTCCCTCCCCAAAAAACAAATACAAGAAAATACTCATCCTTACACATTATTATATTCGTAAATCTCTCTCCCTACGCCATGCCCTATATATACTCTCTGAACCAACACCTTTCTACTCTGTCAATTCTCTCTCACACACACACACACATACATACACTTTCTCTCTCCGTGCTTTCTCTGACACTCCGTCCTTCACTTTCCCTCTCCGAAGCACACAGAAAGTGAGAAGCCCCCAAAATTCTCGAAGCAAAAGAAAATGATAACCTGGAAAGACCTATACACAGTCCTGACCGCAGTGGTCCCGCTGTACGTGGCGATGATCCTGGCCTACGGCTCCGTCCGGTGGTGGAAGATCTTCTCACCGGACCAGTGCTCCGGCATAAACCGCTTCGTGGCCATCTTCGCCGTGCCACTCCTCTCCTTCCACTTCATCTCCACCAACAACCCCTACGCCATGAATTTCCGCTTCATCGCCGCCGACACGCTCCAGAAAATCATCATGCTCTTCGCCCTCGCAATCTGGACCAACCTCGCCAAAACCGGTTCGCTAGAATGGATGATCACCATCTTCTCCCTCTCCACGCTCCCCAACACGCTCGTCATGGGAATCCCCCTCCTAATAGCCATGTATGGCGACTACTCCGGTAGCCTCATGGTCCAAGTCGTGGTGCTCCAGTGCATCATCTGGTACACGCTCCTCCTCTTCCTCTTCGAATACCGCGCCGCCAAAATCCTAATCATGGAACAGTTCCCCGAAACGGCCGCATCAATCGTGTCGTTTAAAGTCGACTCCGACGTCGTTTCGCTCGACGGAAGGGATTTTTTGGAAACAGACGCCGAAGTCGGTGACGACGGGAAACTCCACGTCACCGTTAGGAAGTCCAACGCGTCGCGACGGTCGTTCATGATGACGCCGCGGCCTTCTAACCTCACCGGCGCCGAGATTTACAGCCTCAGCTCGTCGCGTAATCCCACGCCACGTGGCTCCAATTTCAACCACGCGGATTTCTTCTCCATGATGGGTTACCAGCCACGCCACTCGAATTTCACCGCCAATGACTTGTTCTCTTCTCGCGGACCCACTCCCAGACCTTCCAACTTCGAAGAGACCTCAATGCCTCAGGCCGTGCCCGTCGCTTCCCCCAGATTCGGGTTTTACCCGACCCAGACCGTTCCCGCTTCGTACCCGCCACCCAACCCGGAGTTCGCCTCCGCTGCTGCTACTAAAGCTCTCAAGAATCATAACCAAAATCCGAACCAGAACCAAAACCAAAACCAAAACCAAAACCAGAATCCTCAAGCTCCAACCAAGGGCGCGCACGATGCCAAGGAGCTCCACATGTTTGTGTGGAGCTCCAGCGCCTCGCCGGTTTCCGAAAACGCCGCACTCAATGTCTTCGGCACCACCGACCTCGGAACCTCCGAACAAAACGACCAGGGTGCCAAGGAGATCAGGATGTTGGTAGCTGATAATGCGCACACACAAAATGGGGAAACCAACAACAAAGGTACTAATGAAACCTTTTTTTTTTTTTTCCTTTTCATTTTTAAATCGTTCTCTCTTACCCTAATTGCAGCAGTTTGCCATCATAATGGTTAGTATAGTTGCCGAGAGTTGCTATGATATATAGAGACATTTAAAATCAGATAGTTTGGATGATCTGAGACATGATTATTCTAGCTTAAGTTTTAAGTCTTAATTAGGAATTGTATTAAATATTTCATAATAATCGTTCTTATTCTAATAAGATTGTCTCTTTTTAGGTATCTTATAAAAAAATCTAGAAATTTTGATATAATTATTTTTTGAACAATAATTAAAGATTGATGATATTTAAATATTTATAAATTATTCATTAATGTTTTTATTTATCTTTATTTTTCTCTTCTTGTGACATCACTAATTATATTAATTATGTATCTCTATCGAGGTATAAAAACAAAAATTATTTTTCGTAATGAAATTAGTTTCAAAATATTAGAGAATCTTTACTTGGATTTCTTAGTTATCAAAACCTTAAATTTTCACTTACCATAGAATTTCCGGTAGGTGCTACTAAGTTAACTACATTTGCTAGTCATTTTTATGCAAGGAAAGTAATGGTGCGACTGTTGTAATTGTAATTTTTTTTTAAGTGTTTGTTTGTGTAATGATAATGATGAGATTTGATGTAAATTTTTGTTTATATGATGGTGAGATTGGTTTGGTGTTTTGATTGGACAATTTAAATTGAAGGTGGTTTGGAGGCTGGACTTGGTGGGGAAGAGTTCAAGTTTCCGGTGAATGGGGGAGAACCAATGGAGGAAGAGAAAGAGAAAGAGGGACCCAACGGGCTTAACAAGTTAGGCTCCAGCTCCACGGTGGAGCTCCACCCGAAAGCCTCCGGAGCCGGTGAGTCTTCCGCCGGAAAACACATGCCTCCGGCGAGTGTCATGACTCGTCTCATACTCATCATGGTATGGAGGAAGCTTATCCGCAATCCCAACACGTACTCCAGCCTCATTGGTGTCATATGGTCCCTCGTTGCCTTCAGGTAGGTAAATCAAAGTCAACAACGTTTGAAAATTTTTCAACTATTTTTTTGACCAGGATAATGGCAAATCAGCAATGGCTACTTTCTCTCTCTCTCTCACTCACTTTTTGGTTATTGGAGTAACGTAATTATTATTGGTTATTGACACATGGTGTTGTTTATGGTTAATGATGACGTACAGGTGGCACGTGCATATGCCCAAAATAATAGAGAAATCAATTTCCATACTGTCTGATGCTGGTCTTGGAATGGCTATGTTCAGCTTAGGTGAGTGGTCGCAAATCCATTCTCCAAATTCATATTCTCACTCAATAATTTCGTTTTTTTCGTCCACAAACAAATCACTTCCACTTTCTCATGAACATCGTTATTTTATTTGCCCCAATTTTTAGTGTAGATGCCGGATTTCCTTACGCTCAAATAAAATACATGCCTCTATTTTTTTATTTCCGACCAATAGTGGGTAAAACTATTTCTGACCAAATACTGTATGTATTAATAATATAAAAAATATTATATTATAATTTATTACAATTATCATATATAATAAATTTATTATTTTTTGTTAAAATAAAATATGTATTGACAGTAAAAATATCTGTATACTTTTTAATTACATAATGTATGACTTTCATAATAATTATTTTTAAAGTTATATTGAACATGACTTTTAAGATAATAATATAAATTCTTTTACGGTATAACTAGTAAATTTTTTTATAATAATTATTTTAAAAATTATATTTTAATTAATTGATCATCTATATATTTTTTTTATACTAACTATACATTGAAACTAAACTCAAATATTAGTACAATTCAGGTTATTGCTTCTTCTAAATTGTGTTAATAAATGAAACAAAAATGCGGTAAATTAAATTGTGCAATCGATTCTACATAATTGAGTTATGGGTATGTGTGAATCAATGAAAAGCATGGATTTGAGGTAAAGCAAGTAGTAAACAATTCATAGCCGTCCATGCTGGTGATGTTTGTTACCGAGTAATAACCAAAATAATATTGTTCACTTGTTGAGCATAATGTCCCCGACACGTGGGGCCGGGGTCATAAACTAGGTCACTTTGCAGAGGACAACGGTTCTGGTGAGGGGTACCATTTTGGATAATTAGGCAATGGTGGTTGAATTTAGACGAATCATGAAATACTATTTAGTTTATTTTTTTAATTTTCTTTTTTGTTTCCCGTTTCTTTTCAAAGAATGATGCTATTGGAATATAAACATCGATGCCCTTTGTTTTATGTCTTTCTTGGTGCGCTTGAGTGAAAGATTGGGTTTGATTTTTGTACTATAGGTCTGTTTATGGCACTTCAACCCAAGATAATAGCATGTGGGAACTCTGTGGCTACATTTGCAATGGCTATTAGATTCCTCACTGGTCCAGCCGTTATGGCTGCTGCTTCCATCGCAGTTGGCCTCCGTGGCACACTCCTACACGTAGCTATTGTTCAGGTTATTAACTTCAACTTCTTATGCATTTATGTCTTAGCATAATTGGTGAAACAAAGTGAAATCATCTGCAAGTTTAATACTTTAAAGAGATCATCGTTTTAAATTACGTGTGTAACCAAGAAAATTACAATTACGTTAACAATTGCCGTTGCAATTAGTAAAATTGTGGGGTTGTAGGACAGAAGCACTCACTCACAATTGTCGCATACTACTATGGACAACTAAACAAGTTTGGAATTAAATATATTTTTAATTTTTATAAATATTACTATTTTTTATTTAGCTCTTGTCAAAATTTTATTTATTTTTAGTCTGAAAAATACTGTTTTTAATCTTCCAAAAATCTTTTTCAAAGACTAAAAAAAATATATTTTGTACAGTTTAAGAACTAAAAATAAATAAAATTTTTAATAAAAACTAAAAGTAGAAATAATAATATTTTTATGAACTAAAATATATTAAAAGTTATAAATCCAATGTTTCTTAGAGATGTTATCAAAATAATTTATATAAATAAAAGATCATTTTTACTTTTTCAATTAATTTTTGGAGTCGAGTTGAGAGAATGCTTGTGAATTTAATAACTTTGGGTTTTCAACTATTTCTTTAATTATAATAAACATCACATTGTTATTAATTAAAAAAAAATTAGGAATGGAGTTAAATTGACAATCATAAGACATCAATATTTTTTTCAAATGATGGTCTAATTTTTCATTTTGCTTTTGTCGGTGCCTAAAGTTTTTATCGTCCTTAGTGGCAAAAATTAATTAATATGAAGAGAGGAGAAAAGACAGGTTGTTAACTTTTGGAAATGTTGTGGTTGGAATAGGCTGCACTTCCTCAAGGGATTGTTCCATTTGTGTTTGCTAAGGAGTACAATGTCCATCCAGCAATTCTTAGTACAGCGTAAGCATTTTCTTCATCACATTCTCGTTGCCATAAAAAATAAAAAAAAACAAAGACATTGACCCTTTTTTTCAAATAAATTGAATTGCAGGGTTATATTTGGGATGTTGATAGCCCTTCCGATTACTCTGGTATACTACATACTCCTTGGGTTGTAAAATTCCTATACCGAAACCGAAGTAACCAAGATTGAAGCAAAAGATTTCAACCTATGATGCTTTGGAAGTTAGTAAGCATGCGTGGGGACCACAGTGGAGTACTGTATTGGAAGAAAAATATGACTAACTAGTAATTTCACAAGAGAGGTGTGATTCCAAGATTTTGGGAACTTGAGAAAATTTGACCGATTGAGAGTCCTCATATAATGCTAAAGCCTCCCTATTAAAAGTCCAAGATGATGTAATTTTCGAGGACCTCAAAGAGGAAGGAATAACAATGTATGGGAGACATAACTGAGGAAAGCTAGCGTAAGCAAAGTCAATGCTATCAAATGGTTCCCTCCCTCTATCACCATTTGTAAATTTTATAAGAAAATCCGGTTTGGGTCATCCAGTTTAAAAGACGCTTTAGTATTTGAGTGAAGGAAACCAAATGAATGAGATGAGGAAGCCTTTTTTTTTTTTTTTCTTCTCTTTTTCATACTATTATTATTATTATTATTATTATTAAGTTATTCTAGTCTAATTAAAAAGCCAAGTTGACGAGAAATATTGATCGTATAACAAACGACAAAGACATGTCATACCAAACTTTCCATGTGTTTTCTTCTCTCGTGAAACAAAGTTGGGGATAGACTCAGAGTTGATTTTTATTTTTTCTTTAAACACGTCGTCCTTCAGCCGTGTGAAAATTTTGTACTTTGCAGAGAGGTACACAAAGGCAGAGAAGTGCAGAGTCCAAAAATGTCCTAACATGTTCAGCGAATATAACCTAGAATTGTGTCTAGTGGAATGAATTTTTCAATAACGCTTTTAATTAAAATGAAATGAAGAGTTATAATACATTTTCATTCCTAAGTGAAAAAGAAAACAGATAGAAAGAAGAAAAGATGAATTTTAAGGCGAGGCCAAAGAAATCCTCTTGCTTATGTGAAGCTAAAAATCATTCTTCTATGTATTATTATTCTAATAATATATCTAACAGTTGGGTGAGAGGCTTTTTACCCTCTCATTTTAGAATTCACATTAAAAAATGATAAAAAGACAAATTAATAGATATGATAAGTGAAATAATGAAAAAGAAAGAAAAAAATAAAGAAATATAATAAAAATGAGATAGAAAAGAAAATGAGTGTCTATTTATAATTTTTCTAAAATAAATAAATTCAATTACATGCGTGTTAGAGAATAATTTCTACAACAAATCACGGCAAATAATTAAAGTACGTTAAAACTACATATGAGAGCTTTCATATTGACGTGAATTACTAAATTGTGTGACTAAACATATTTTGATGATTTTTCTTTGAATTTATATCTCTCCACTACAAGTGAAAAAAATTACTTTGTAAATCCATTAGAAATCATGTTAAGTATGGTTGCAGATCTAGCAAAATCCAAATTTGTATAGTTGCAAGTCTAGCCAAAGTCAAATTTAAATCCTTAAGCCTTTTATCGTTCAACCCTTTTATTCATATTGCTCAAGTCAATAACTTGGGAGATCGTTTAAGTGAGGAAAACCCAATGATCTTATTGTTTAACCTCAAAGATCTTCTTGACATAACAATGCACCTTACAGATTTCTTTGCAAAATCATTGGGTTTATTGTGGTTTTTGTTAGGGGAGGAGGCTAGTGACCTTAGTTGAGTGTTGGATTGGTTATTGATAAAGGGTTTCATGACTACTACTAAACAAATATGAATTAAATGGTAAATGAACATAGAACAAAGATTTATTGGTCAAAGGTAGAAAATCCGATACAAGACGATACAATAAAAATCGAGATAACATCTTGCATAATTAAGCATAAATAGAAAATTACTTAACTCTAAATAAAGATTCATTATAAGAAGAAAGCTTAAAAAGATACAAGAAACAATTGGACCTCATATAATGTAATTATGACCCAATATGTAATATTCCTTGTAATAAATCGTTATTTATAAAATAGTCAAAACCAAATTTTCACCAAAATAAGATGATATAAAATAATACCTTAATAATAATAAAATAGCAATATTAATACATCCTTGCATAATTATAATCATCTTTTGCTCAAACTTGAGCATCTACTAATAAAACCAAATGATAAATAAATAGACATGTTTAATTACAAATGACCTTTTATGTGCAAAGTTACTAATCGAGCTAAAAGCAAAATAACTAAGGAAAAACACTAAGTATTCACACATCCAATCTTTGTGGAGTCATCCTTGGGCTCTAAATATATGTCTAATTAGATAAAATCTTGGTGAATAAAACAAGTTCTACAAAGGTGTTTACAAATAATGTTGTCCTTAGTTGGCATGGTAACCATAAAAACTAACCATGATATTGCAAAATATACACATAAAGTTCTTTTAAAGCATCACATACAATATATAATAAAATAAATATTTTTGTAGTTCAAACATTCACATCTTGAAACATTTAATCATGTCAATTTTGCATACTTTATACAAGGAAACTTCATATATACAACTTTGTGATTTTTAGAATCAATTAACTTGACTGCTTAATTTCAAGAACTAGTGTGATTCTCATATTCACTAAGGTTTATGAGCTTATATTCATGCAATAATATTTCATTGCTTTCTTCATCCTAGATGGAGGTATCTCATATTTCATATCAAATATAGATATTTCCAATCATTTGATATTCCATCCTATATGGTGATATCCCTTATCCTATTTTTAGAATAGAATGCCTGTTGCCATTCCTTCTTAGAAAGTAATAACCTACTCAAACATAATGAATATGTCATCCTCAATGACTATAAATTAGGTTCTCAAACTCTACGCATCAATAATAATTTTTAAACATCATATCACGACAACATTTTTAATACCACAACCATCAAATGATAATATGGAATTATATGTTATATATAATCTAAAATCATAAGACAAAGTTTTTTATTTTACATCACTAATGGAACAAATAAATTATAGAAATTTTATAATAAATATCTTGTACCTATTGTAGCTAATTTTCTATAAAATTTTTATTTACAAAGAAATAAATGAAAATGTCTCCAATATGTAAAATAACATCGACATACCTATAGATATGTAAATCATCAATTACCCTTGAAAACTATCAAGTTTGTATATCTGTAGAGGTTGCCTTTATGGAGATAAGAAGTCTAGTGCTACCCTAATATGGATAGAAATTTTTAAAGATTCATTATTGGAGAAAGAAATTGCAAAGCCTCATGGTCAATAAACTATAGCCATGAAATTTTAATCTTCATATACATATATAGACAAAAGAGAAAGAAAAATACTCACACCCAATATATTAAATATAGCCAAACAATCCAGCTATTTAGAGGTTATACTAGTAAATATAAATATTCAAATGCAAATTAAACATAATACCTAGATTACCTTTAATCCCAAATTCTTCTTATCAAGAATCCAAAGAAATCATAGCCTTTAAGAAATCTTACCATATAGGTTTTAAAAGAAAATATGCATTCTTCTTCTTCACCTTTATTCCCTTCTCTTACTCCTTATATGTTGAACATGATTAAATTTTTTTAATTTTTAATTTTTTATTTGAATAAAAGTATGGGCCATTGGTTTTTTTTTCCTTCTTTTAATTTAATCTGTGTGTTATACTACAACACTAAGACGTGGCTAAAGCAAAATCTTGCGATGTGCCTTTTATTAAAATACTAAACAATTCAAATAAATTATTATACTAACAATTTTCTATACTAAACCTTGTACCTACTTAATCTTTTTAATAGAAATAATTACATTGGAATTTTAGGATGTTACGCAATAAAATAAATTTCAAGGAGAGACATATAATATTATGGTTCTTCCTTAAGTGTGACAAAAAACTAAATGTGATTTTATCAAGATAAATTCTAACAATCAAAATCTCAAAATTGGTTACTCATATTTTCACCTATTTCTTAAGAGTGGTATCAATATTCTTCCCTAAAAAAAGAAAAGCATCCCTTATACCTAAAATTTTCAAGGTGATAAATGTTTGTCTCTATGTTCATATCGTTTTGATAATTAGAGTTTTAGTTCTTTGAATTTTAGGTTTGAGTTTTTCTTTCTTTGAATCTTATAAAAAGAATATATTTAGGATTTCAATTCTCTTTCTCTTTATGCTCATCTTATTAATTCCTTGTGTCAAGTTTTCCTCTCATTCTTTAGGTCTTGTTTTATTTCTTTTATGTGATTCCTTGTTTTTTTCGTTGCTAACACTTATATTACTATTACATAATATCAATCGATTTAGCGATCAAATTTTATTTATAAAAAACAAAAAAACAAAAGAAAATAGCGACCAATTTAGTGACTGAATTTTAGTTATAAAAAGAAAAATAAAATAAGAAATTTAGCGATTGTTATAGCGACCAATTTATTATTTTATATAAAAATCGAAAACTAGCAACCACTTTGACGACTGAATTTAATTTTATAAAAAATAAACTTAAATATATAGCGATTGATTTAGCGATCAAATTTATTTTTTTGAAAATTTTAAAAATAATTTAATAGCGATCAATTTATTATTTATTTATTTAAAAATCAAAAAATTAACAAATGATTTAGCGATCAATTTTTAATTCTGTTTTTAAAAATATAAATAAATAACGACCGATATTCAAAAATTCGAAAATCTTTTCCCTCTCTTTTTTATCCCACCTTCATTTATTTTAACACTCCTCCACTCCCTCCCTTTAACTTTCACTCCTCCCCTCCCTCCCTTTAACTTTCCTCTCCTCCTTTCTCTTCTCCCCGCCACCGCCACCACCTCTTCTCCCTCCCCTCACTCCTCTCCTTTTTCTCCTCCCTCCCCTCTACCTCCCTCCCTTCTCCCTTCTCTTTCCTCTCGTCCAATGGGTCACCTCCTTCCTTCGATCGTCGCCTAAACGACCGCCATCTAATCTAATTAAAAAAAAGTAACAATTTTAAGGACCGATTTTAAAAAATAAAAACAAATTTAGTGACTGAATTTTAAAACAATTCAAACATTAGCCATCAAATTGGCAATTGAATTGTTTTAAAAAATTCAAAAATTAGTTAGCGAATTAGCAACCGATTTTTATATAAATAATTAAAAGTAAAAAGTTAGCCATCGATAATGTGACTTTTGTGAAAAAAAAACAAAATCACAACCGAAATTTCGGCTTCCAATTAACCACCAAATCCATTTCGGTTTCTAAATTGCTTAACGACTAGGATTTTTGTGACGGACCAATATCGGTTTTGAATGAGGTCACTAATCCATTTTGCCACCAAAATTCAAAAATAGCGATCAATTTTTATGTTTAATGACCAATAGTCAATCCCAAAAGTCAAAGCTTGTAGGAATACCTTACAGTCTCATTAGGAAGCAAAAGACCCTAATTACAATGGTTATCAAAAAGAAAAAAAAAATCTAAAGCTCATTAGAAGAATTTAAAAGGGTAAAAAGATAATGAGATGCAAATTATTTAATATTTTAAGGTTAAGTAATTTGTTAACCTTGGTTAAATAGAATATTATATTAGTATTCGTTAAAAATTATGTCACCAAGTTGATACAAATGAGACGACGTATAATATTTAAATATCTTGTTTGATGTCATTTAAATAAACTTTAAGGTAGTATAATGTAATTTACTCTAAAAATTGTTACTTAGTTGATATAAATGGGGTGACATGTTATATTTAAACAAGTTTAAAGTTTAGTTTCATTTAAATAAATCGCAAGGTGGTAGAATATAATTTACTCTTTCTACAATTGTGAGATTTTTTTTTGTTATGGGAAAAAGAATAAATATGATCTTATTAAGGCAATTTGTTGTGATCAAAATTTTATGACTTATTACTCACTTTCTCACATATTTCTTGAGTAATGTCAATATCCTTCCCTAAAAAATGAAACTCATTCCAACTTGAAATTTTCAATTCTTCAGACATATAGATTTCAAAAATAAATAAGCATAGATATTGGTTTCAAATTTGAGAAATAAACACCCTACCCGCAACATAATGTGACACTCATATCTAACACCAACATATTGATCAACCAACTTTATTACACTTATTATGACTTTGTACTTGACTTTATTGAATGTTTATTGTGCCTAATATTGACATTCTAATTAAGTTTAGTATATTTGGACTTAATTGGGCTTTAATAAAAATCTTTGTTATTTCATTATTTGAGTCATATATTGAACTACAAAAATGTGTTTGAGGAGTTTTGGGTATCTATGAAAATATAAAGGACAAATGTACAACTCTCATGAAGAAGTTGACTTGATTCGTTATGTAAGCTGGATTAATTTGGACTTGAAGTTGAAGACGTTGTTTTGTCGTGACAACCTGACATATGTGTAGTAATTTAAGTATATTTGAAGTTGTAGAGGTCAAATCAATACAAACCTAACACCTAATTTCAAGGACAAATTTACCTACAACAATTATGAATAAACTAAGATACAATTCAACCATCATAAGGTCCACGTAAACAAAGGTCTATACTTGATTTAATTTTACTATATTACTTAGCTGGTTGGATGGAATTTATGTGTAATTGGGCTAGTGTGCCCAAGTTTCAAGCTTAGTCTTTAGATAACTCTAGGTATAATTTATTTAAATCTCTTTTTAGGAAGTTTAGAAAGAGAGAGTTGTAATAAAGTTGGATTTGTACTTTGCTCACACTTGAGTTTTCAAGCTCTTTTCTTTTTCTTTTTTTTATTATTTTCGTATGAAATTTACATGGAAGGTTAACATCTTTTGATCAGTTTATTGTTTTAAGTTTTTTTTTTTTTATGAATATTGAGGTTTGACTTTAATTTCTTTTTTATTCTTGATTTAATCTATTTCTTTATTAATCTCCATTCTCTATTTAAATCTCGTTTACAAATTCTTATTGGGTGGGTGCATCATCATTTAGTTTTGAATTTACATTTTTTATTAATATTTTAAATACATATTTTGGCACAATTTAATTTGAAGTTAATAAAGTCTTTTGTGCTTAATCATTGGTTAGCTTAAAAATTTGTTTGATAACTAAGAGAATACGGTAGGTATTTTCTAAAAAAAATTTATATATACTAACAGTTTATTATTCGATTAGTCTTCATTTATATAAATTTTAATTAATAAATTAAATTATTAGTATAGATATTACTATTAGTCAACCATTTAATTTCTACTAAAAAAACAATTATATACGTGTATTTCATTGTTGATGCAAGGATATATACCCGCACGCATAATTATTTTTGTAAATTTAACTCGTACACCCTTATGTACTAATTTTGGTAAACTTTTTCACTTTAATTTTTTATACAAAAAATATAATATAAAATTATCTCTATAAAGACCACCACGATACTTACCATTTTTCATTAATAAATGATATTTTTATAGTAATTAATTATGTTAATTAAATGAGATAAGACTACAAAGGTTTTATTTATTTTTATTTTTTTTAATTTCCTAATCATGGAATGGATAATCTATCTTTCACTAGACCCAAAAAGGCATAAAGTGAATCAAATAAAATATACACAAGTTGGTCAAAACACCAGCGATTACAATAAAAAAAAGGGTATTCCCATCCTAAGGTTTAAATAAATCGTTTACACTCTAAAACCAATACAAAAACAGATATGATTCAATCATATATTTTGAAAAAAGATGTTTAAAAGTCTATTTTAATTTCGAATGATAAAAATTATACTAAAATTTATTTAATATTTACGTAATGCATGCTGAAAATAAAATCAAATAAAGGATATGATAGTAATAATTATTTAAAAAGTATTAATAATTTCAAAGAATTGGTTGAGTAAATAAGACATAATATTACATTTGACAGGTGGTAGGTTTCAACCTTCATTCTCCTCCTAAATTTTTGTTCATTTTTTTAAAGCATTAACATCTCCTTACTTGAATTAATAACTTGTTTCATTGGCAGGGAACACACGCACAACAAAGTAGCTTTGGAGTTCTCTGTTTATCATCTCCATAAATTGAGAAAAACCCTTCCTCCTCTACCTCTCCCTTTTCCCACCATAAAAATAAACTCAATCCAACGTCACATTCATTTCTCTTTGTTTTGTTGGAAGGCACATTTTTTTATAGCCTTAATTAATTCGATCCATTCCCACGACCAAATACACATGAAACAAGTGTGCGCCATTGAGGGGTTTTGGGTACTTGTAGTTTATCCAATACCACTTAGGAAGGACGCATGGGTTAGACAACCAGCCACTAATTCACGCAAAGACCAACATGCTCAACCATGAAAGCGACGTGCATCACGACACCCAAGACGCAAATAATGTTAACACAATTTTTTAATGATGTCAAATGGTTCTAACTTGAATTTGGTATGAAAAAAAAAAGAAAGTTACCACTTATGAGTTAACAATTTCTGATGAGATTATTCATTGTTTTCCACAATAGAAACTTTGAATCTATTCTATAAATATTAAAATAAAATAAAAAATAGTAAATGCTTACGCCCTCACATGGCTTTGTTTCGAAGACATAAACCAAAACTATGTGGACTGCCTCACGTGTGGTTCTGCTTCTGACCTTGTTTTTATATTGCAAGAAAACGAAAAGAATGAAACTCAATGCCATGCGTTTCCTTAAATTTTGGTCATGGTTGGACCAACTGCATACCGATCAGAAGAAACATACATCAATTTTCTATCTGCTCTAGCATTCATTGTGAAAGTGACGTTGGTTTTGTAATTATTTCATGCATCGTTAGAGGTTGTGACCATTGATTAGCGGTTTATTGGGATTATTTAGGAATATTTATTTCAATTATGTAAGCGTGCAATATTTATTTTTCTTTCGATTATTTATAGATATATTCGTCATTGACGTACCGAGATTCCAGAAGAATAAATCAAATATTGAAGTGAGAATCTTTCACAAATATATACGAGAGATAGAGAGGGGTCTTCAATGGTTATTTTATTTCGGTTTTAAAAAAGGGGGGAAATTTTAAATTAATCAAAATAGATTGGTTTGGTTCATAATTTTTTAAACTCAACCAATCCAATTTGATCAAGAGCATGTTAGTTTGACTTAATTCATTAAATTTGAAAAGTACTTTTTACTTTAAAATAAGTTAGAGTCAAGAATTCAGATTGATGATTCGGATAACTGTCCTTTAGTAAAAAGAAGAGGTCACGTTGCATGTACAAGCAAAAATAAAACAACTTCAAGTTTATTATATATATATATATATATATATATATATATATATATATATATATATATATATATATATATATATATATATATATATATATATATATATATATATATATATATATATATATATATATATATATATATATATATATATATATATATAAAATATATGGGAGAGGATATTAAGTGAGAACAATTCTTATTTTAAAAATATGAGTATAAATATAAATTATACAATCATACACACATGATCAAGATTAAAAGTTATTTTAGTTGTCACATGACTACTTCAAAAAATTGTGTGTATTTTTCTTTTAATCGTAACTATTCAAATATGATATATCTAATAGTCTATATTTGTAGTTCTCGCTTCACAATGTAAGAAATGTTATCCTTTGATATGTTCCACTAAATGTATGGGTCTTGTGTGTAGAAAGAAATTAACATGAACCACATTCTCATCTAATTTGTTAATGAAATATGATACAGTGATCACTTATCCAACAAGTATTCTCATCTAATAGCCTAAAAAAAATACTTGTAAACGAAGGATTCGTTTATAGTGAAAAACATAGTAGATTGTTAAGGATTAGACGTAGTCCTTTTAAGACGAACCAATATAAAAATCTCATGCTTTATTCCTTCTCTTTTATTTTTAGTAACTAAAGCTAAAAAGAGAAAAGAACTTTTATTAGCACTGTGTCTTTTTACAACTTTGACTTGATTGCATTATCTTATTATATGATACTTACAAAAAGATTTGCAAAAGTTTGTAAAACACAATTCAACCTCCTTTCTTGTGCTTATATATTTTAACAACTGGGTATCAAAGCTCATCCTCTAAGGGGTTGAACACTTTACAATGACAAAGGGAAATATCCTTATGGAAAATCTTGAAGTGTAGTTCATATTATTAGAAACCTCCTAAATAAGGCCCCAAACCTTCACAAGTGAAGATTACCTATAGTAGAGAGATCATATGGAAATGTACGTCAAGTCCAATCAATACAATATGTGGAAGATCATTACTAAAGAAGATGTAATAGTTAACAAACCTAAAGTTGAATTCCATTACCCTTCAACTAAATGCAAAAGCAAGGTATATCATTACATGTGCTTTATCTAGATCTAAATATAACAATTCTTGTAATTACCATAAAAGATATGTGAGACGATATTCATATCATATATGAACGAACTAAATATGTTTAGCTAAGAAAGTTGCCACCTTGATGAGACACTATAAGATATTTGTTATGAAAGAAAGTGAAACCATTGATGAGATGTTTGGAAGATTCCAAACCATCTTTAATGGTCTTTAATCTTTAAGACATGAGTTTTTCAAAGATCAAAACAAGTTAAAAATCTTAGATAGCCTTTCAAAGGTATGAAAACCAAAGAGCATAACCATCCAAGATGCATGTAACATGAAGACGTTGACTTTGGATAAGCTACTTAAAGCTCTTAGAGTTCATGAAGTGCACCTTCAAAAAAGAGAAAAACTTAATGCTAAAGATCCTATTACTCTAACAATTGGAGAAACAAGCACTAAAAGATAAGAAAAACTTGAGAAATGACCAAAGGCCTTCAAAGCTTAAGAAGAAATGTTTGATAGTTCAGATGGATGCTCTGGTGGATCAATAGATGATGAAGTGTCCTTGATGTTAGTGAAGTTCAAACAGATGTTGAAAAAGAAAAGTAAATTTAATTATTTTAAAGCAAAAAATAACAAATACAAAAAACACTCAAAACAAGAAAAAAATAGATCATATGCTTTGGATGTAAAAAGCTAAGACACATGAAAGTTAATGTCCAAAGTTCCAAAAAAAGATGGCGTAACACTTTCATTTTCAGCTATTATTATTATTGTCTTGTAAATTAATTTATTAAATGAGTGATTAATTAAAATATATTTTGTCATCAATTAACCAAACTATATTTTTGGAAAATAAGCATTGGGGCATTAAAGTGGGTCTTTATAAGTAAACTTGGGGGAAAATGGGCCTTTGGGCCTTGTTGAGCACAATCTTATTTAAAAAAGCACATGTGTGATGAATAAGTAACAAGTAAGCAAGTATGTACTTAAGTGAGCACGTATGTGCTATATTGGTAGTGAGTGAGCACGCTCATGCGTCGTAGAGCATGCCCATACTTGTTGTGGGTTGTCAGAGTAAGCTGTGAGACCCATTTTAAGGCTTTATAAACTCTCACGAACCTTCCAATAGAGGTTGACCCAAAGGTTGTGCGTCCAAAGGTGAGAAGCTCCAGTAGGTACGTCCAATGGCTTCTAGGCTTCGTCTAGGGTCTAGAGTTGTCCTAAGGAGTCTTCATCCAAAGGCAATTGACCCAAAAGGTGCATTCCCTAAAAGGAGTCTTCCATTGTCCAAAGGTTGCCAACATCCACAAGGAGCATCCATAGGACTCAACGTCCAAATGTGTCATCCATACGGATCGTCTAAAGGACACCCCTCGTGCAAAGGCTTCATGGGACCCTTAAAAGGGCTTCACACGTAACCTAAGCCCATCGTCCAAGTTGAGCATCCATAAACGCCAAGTGCATCCAAAGACGCTACATGCATCCATGAGGTGCCATGCATTTAAAGAATTTTACGAGGCCTTCCTATCTATTACAAGCTACATATAGAAATATACACAAGTTCCTAAACTATAAAGGACATTTTGAAAACATAAACAGAGTAGATCCTGCTTTGGATGCCTTTTTCCCTCTAAGGAGGTCCATTTTCTTCTACACATCAGCATCCAACTTCTTCAATTTGCCCCTAGTTAGGGGTCCTTGAAGGTTGTCCCCAGTAGTTCACACAATGTCCTTTGTTAACCTTTTTTGGCTTCCCTGGTTTGTATTAGACTCTCCTTCTTGAAAAGAATTTGTCCTCAAATTTGAGTTGTCCATACACATCCTTGAGGACTCATCCTTCTTTGGGACTAAAATCATGGGCACAAGACAAAGGCTCTTGCTCTTCTGACCTAGCTTTTTTCCATGAGCTTCCCCACCTACTGCTGGATTTCTTTGTTCTCCTCGGGGTTAGCTCTATATGCAGCTTTGTTTGGTAAGGTGGATCCCATTGTGAAATCAATTTGATGTTCTTTCCTCCTAGTTGGTGGCAACTCATGTTGGATGTCCTTAGGAAAAATTTGTTGGAAGCTTTCCAACATCTATTTAAAACTTGCAAGTAAGTCAAGGAATTATGCAGAAAAATGAAAATGCATATTAATTGGTAACAAATATAGTGATTCCTTTTTAGCCAACAACACCTTCCTCACCACCCTTTTGCTCGTCATCATAATCTCCTTGCTCTTCACACTCTTTTTTTGTCATTTTTTTCTTTAGATGCTCAAGGTCCTTTGAATGGACAATCCTTTTGGACACTACATCCTCATTTCTTTTTTATCCCTAATTTTTTCTTTCTTCTCTTTTCACTCTTTTTCTTTTCTTTTTCACTCCTTAACTTCCTTTTTATCTAATCTTTGTTCACCTCCTTTGGTAAATAAGGCTTGGGGGTAACCTTTTGCCTTTTATAGACGAATGAGAACCTGTTGGTAATCCTAGGTCACCTTGCGATCATATTTCCATAGCCTTCCAAGGAGGATATGTGTTTCCTCCGTGTGTATTATGTCACATAGAACCTCATCTTCATATTTTCCCTAAGTAAAGGACAAGGATACCTATTTTGTAATCCCCAATTCTCCATCATTGTTCAACCATTGTAGCTTGTATGGCCTATAGGGTGTGCCAGTGTAGTGAGTTTTAGTTTCTCCACTAGCCTTGAGCTAGCAACATTGACACTCCTACCTTCATCTATAATGATTGAACGTAACTATTCTGCAAGATGGCAGCGTGAGTGGAAAATGTTTTCCCTATGTGAATCATCATCTTCTCCAACCTACGCACGCATCAAACATGTCATCATTAGCAAATTTCCTTCATCTACAGGTGAGTAATCACTAGATGTACCTAAGTTGCTTATGGACGATGATTTGTCTCTAGAGCTTGCATTGTCTACAATCTTATAAGCAATAGAAAAATTGAAAAATCTAGTATCAGATTCTTTTTTAATTATTCGTGTGACTCATTTTTTACACGATTTTTACCATGTTTATGACCTTTTTTGGTTCGAACTTTAAATGATTTCTGTTTTCATGTAAGTGAACTTAATAAGACAAATTTTACTTCTTGAATCGATAAAAAAATATTTAGAATTGTGTGCAAAAATAAAAAATATCATTATTTTGAAAGAGCAACATTAACTCAAATTTGAGAATTAAATGATCAAAATAAATCTTTTTAAAAGATAAAAGACCAAAACAAATTTTTACAATAAGATAAAAGATAAAAAAAATTATAAATTAGCATTTTGTAGATTATCATAATGTGATCTACAATGGTGGGGACCTCTCATAGTCTCCCAAATTAGTTAATTCTAAGGCATGTAGGTATAATGATTATCATAATTATAGACATTACACTTAGAGTTGTCAAAATTGGCTTAGCTCAATAGGCTAGGTTGGGCTTGCAGATTGGTGGCCCATAATTTTTTTATTTTTTCTTTTAAAAATTGTATAAAAATAGTAGGCCAATTTGGCCTTGCCAACCGCAAAAAATATAGCCTATTTGGTTTTTAGGTCGAACTGAGCTAGCTTGCATTGCATCTTGGCTCGCTAGGCTAGGTGACCCATTTGGTTAACTCTAATTAAACCCCTCAATCATACAATAACATCAAATCCCCTTTTTAATTCTAACATGACATACTCAAATAACATACCAAGGGATAGAGTAACCAACAACAAGACACGAGAAGTGGGGATGCATGTATGGGAAACGAAAGGGCAATTAACACATTTAACAAGGAAGAAGGAACATGCAAAAGACTACACTCACATGGAAGAGAAGGTCCCAAGGATTCCTACAATGTCTAGCTCTTCCCTTTTCTCTCCTTCCTCCCTTCCTTTCTCCTTCCTCATTCCTCCTTCCTTTCTCTCTTTTCTTCTTTCTCTCGCTCTAGGTCAAAAGAGTGTGTATCAATGAATGAGTTTGGGTGCCTAAGGTTAAAGAATGTGTATCAATGAATGAGTTTGGGTGCCTAAGGTTAGTGGAAGCTAGCTCTTTTTTGATACTCAACTTGCCTACTCTCTTAATGTCTCAATCTAATAACTTAATTAATACCTAAACCCAATTTATTAATTTAATTTAATTAATTTTGTTTATCCTATTTAAACATTCTATTATTATTTGAGATGTTACCACTAAACTATTAAAAATTATTGTAATAAAAAACTCTCCCAATGACTTCTTTTTCTTCTAAAGATTAGAACTTTGGCTCTCCATATCAGAGAATGACTCATTCATTACCACCGTACCCAAATATTGGTCATATATATGCTAAATTTTTTTTTCATTCATTTCTATTATTTGTATAATCCTTAAAAAATTTCAGTTTTACTTTTTAAATACACAGAAATTCATATGGACCTACCAACATGTGAGAAGATAAATGGATACCTACATAGCTAGGATGGGCCACGTACCTGCTAAAAATACTTTCAACTCTAGTGTGTTCATCTCATTAAAATCATGACAGCTAGCATGTGTGATTATGTTTGTTTAATTTTAATTTTCTAAATGAAAATGAGAGAAAACTATCAAACTAAAAGTAGTAAACTGTTAAAGGAGTAAGGCACTATAGAAAGTCCAGAAAATCTTCTCTTCATTGACACTCCCATATTTATTATATAAGGTGAAAAAATTCATAGCGAGTGAAATAAACGACATGGTATGAATTCCATCTTGCCAACGATTTTCTTGTGTAATTCATAAATTTTTTTAAGAAGAAAATCTTATCAATTAATCTGGAGATCGATGTCCCATATTTATAGAAGCTAGGGGCAATTAGTATATACAACAAGCACATAATAGTCATGAACCAAATCTAACTTGGCAATCGCTTTGAACAAACATGAGCTAGTAGTAAAGTGTAATGATCATGGTGTAGATAGTGTACAAGTGCCAAATCTATGGGGTCCATGCTCATGGGGAAGCCCATACTAGGTTCACGTGGGTGTTGGGGTTGTAAGAGTGTTGAATGCAGAGATGGAGTGGTTTACATTATTGCATGGAAGCGAAAGAGCTAAAGAAAGAAAGTAAAAAACAGAAGCTTGGAGAGGATTACATTCCAAATAAGGTAGGGACTGCGAAGAATGAAGTTACTCCCTTTTGATATGGACTCCGAATTTGATATTATCAATCAATGATCATACCATTTAGGTCCTACCATTTGATCAAATGTTATGGTCTCTACCTGGACCTCGTATGTATATTACCATGATAGCGGTTGTCACTTTTCTAAATATAGTCTCGGATCTTATAAAGTTAATTTTAATATAATTGATTTCTCACTATTGAATGTGATTAAAATATATGTGTTCTCGAATGAGTGTGTAGTTAGTCTTCGCGTCATAGTTTCTAGAATCCAACTCTTCTACCTTAGTCTCCTTGCTTCTTATACAGAATACGGGTAAGCTAGTGGGGGCTAGTTAGGCAAGTATCCTCCTAACTATTTTATAACTAACTAGTAACGGTTTTAGGGGCATCTCTTCCGTGTGGTAGGCCTTTAGAGGTGATCAACATTCTTTGGACCTTTCCTTTCCTGATTGGACCTTGTTGGATCAAGGGATTCACTTTAATGGACTTGAACTAGGGTGACTGATACAGTATGTTTAAATTAACTTGAATAATACATTTATATTGCAAATTGTATTTTTTATTTAAAATTATTATTTTTAACTTTAAAACAAAATGTAAAGTAATCTCCCACACAAGTGACACATTGACACTACATTTTATATATATATATAATCCAAAATTTACCATATTGATCTAGAATAATTTGTGTAATTTTCTTTAATAGTTAAACTCTTTTGACAGAAAGAACACGTAAATTCCATTTATTTCATTCTAAAATGATAAAATGATGAATAGGGACTTGAACCTACTAGCTGTTAGAAACAATATTACATATTTTCAACCAATTCCTTAGAAATTGAGTAAATTTTTTTGTGTAGTTTTTTTTTTTAGTAGTAGTAGGATTTGAGTAATTTGTGTACCTAACTCTCTCTTTTTTTTTTTTTTTGCTGTTATACTTAAACAAATCAAATATCACCGCACTAGAGCAAATGAATTTAGTAATTAACGAACGGTTATATATATTTGAGTTCTAACTCTTTAAAATGAGGTACTCATTTATTTTATAGAGTAAATTATATTTTTTCTTTGTAAAAATTATAGTATCCTTTCTTCTTATTTATAAAATTACTTTTTTTTTTACTCTTAAAAGATATTTAAATTACACATTTTTCTTGAAAGATGAATTGAACATAAGTTATGTTTAAGTCTTTTTCAACATAAATGAGTCTTTTAGGAATACTTTCTCGGTAATTCTTGACATTATTAGCAAACAGTTTAGAACATGTACTATCAAATTATAACCTTTGGAATATGAAATAGAGATTTTAGATCAAATTGTACTTTAATTAATCCAAAATTGAAAATTAATTCAATTTTAGATTTAAGAATAGTTTAAATATGTTACGATCCTTATAATATATTACTTTTATTTTGTTTGGACATTGTAATTTTTTTTTCTTAAAATACTACTTGTAAAATTTATTTTTTTTATTTTAGTCTTTGTAATTTTATTTTAGTCCAAGTAATATATTTATTTTCGTTCTAGTCCTTATAAAATTTTTGTTCATTTTGCGTTAGTCCTTTTAAAAATAAAATGATAGGGATTAGAACAAATTGTTCACATATTGCAAGAATAACAGCAAAATAACAAAAACTAAAATACAAAATTCGAAGAACTATTTAAAAAATTATAAAGACCAAAACCAAAAAGCTATATTATACAAAGAAAAAATATTTAAGCCTTTAGAAATTACACTACAAGATTTTTTTTATTTTACTACTAATTTTAACTACCATTTAAATTAATAGTTAAATACTAGCTAATTAACTATTAATTAACTAGAATATTGTTTTTTCTAGCTAAATTTAAGTTATATTCATTTATACTTCTTATTACTACAAATTATCTAAAAAATAACTACAAATTTTAAAAATTTACTGCAAATTAACTAAGATTATTTTCTTAGCTAGTTTGCTACTTATTTCATGCTACCACCAATATTATGGTAATTTTGTAGCTAATTATTTTTACTAGAAATTAGCTACAAAATAACTATTGATTTGAAAATTAGCTACAAAATTATTTTGTAGCAAATATTAAATTTTCTAGTAGTATTATCAGGTGATGCACTATATTTATGTCATATTTCTTAATCTTTCTTTTCATAATTTTGAAGACTTTTAGTTATATTTTATTAGTAAATCACTTTTTTATATATTTTTAGTTTATATTATTATTTTCTTTATAGAAAGGAGAATTCTAAATTCTTGGAGAAGAAGAAAATCAATTAGGATCCAGCAAAAGAAGAAAATAGAAAGTTTGATATAATTACATCTTGTGTATCGAGTGGATAATAATTATAGAGCACCATGAGAATAACTTAAAACATTTTATTTTCTATTTTATTTTTCCTTTGGGTTTTAGTTATAAACCTTTTAGTTTTATTTTGCATTTTGTGTCTTAATTAAAGACATTTTTTAGTTTTACTTCTAATTTCAAAAACTTGATAAGGGTTTTCTTTTGTCTCTTATGAATTTCTCCTAACCTACTACATCAAAGACTAATCTTATTTAACAAACCTGTAGTTGCCACTAGTTCAAATGAATTTTTGCACACTTTGAAAATTAAACACGAATACTCTTACTAGATAGATTGTTCCTAGTCGTGTGAATGTAGTGGTGTCTTAAGCTACTACATCAACTCATTGAGTTGAAAAAAACCTGATAAGGGTTTAGAAACATGTAAAGAGGCCTTTTCCATTTTGATGACTTGTCGTGACAGTTAGGTAAGACTCTCTCTCTTTCTCTTTTAGTTTTCTTTTCTTTTTCTTTGTATTTTCATGGTTTTCATAACTTTCCTAAGGAACTAAACATCTTTTTTCTTGTTTAAGGTTAATTAAAGCATAGTTTTCTATGGCTGTGAGGTGTTAATATTCTATCTCTTTTTTACTATTAGGTATTTATATTTCTACTATTCTTAACAACTAACAACATTTTATTTAGTACAAAAGAGCTTTTTACCCAATTTATGAAGTTGTGTAAAACCAATTAGGACTATAGATTCGTAATTGTAAGCTAGTTCCAATAATTATTAGTAAACAATGACATATGTTGTATAGAAATATAACCTAAGATGGCCAGTTGAATTTGTTAAAAAATCTATTTTTGAAACTCATTACATATATATATATATATATATATATATATATATATATATATATATATATATATATATATATATATATATATATATATATATATATATATATATGAAAAAGTAAAAGCCTTAGAACGATTCAATTAATGATAAAGGTTGAAAACCCAATTAAGGAAACCCGATAAACAAATTTATATTAAGAATTTCTCCATTATCAAATTAAAGTATTACAATAGTAGACATTTTACATTCAAGGAAACTCACCTTGAAAATCCAACCTTAAGATGCCTCATTCTTAATCGCTCCAATCTACCTTAGGAATCACACACTCGAAAAACACAATATGGATACCATTTTTTTTTCTCACAAACAAGAAAATCAAAAGTTAAGTCTCACTTTAAACAAAGAAAATATCACAAATAGAAAGCACATTAATGACTCAGAGTCTTCGATGAAAAGACTCATGCAATGGTTTTAAAATTAGATGGATCATTGAATCGACAAAAATATTGTTTCGAGGTCTAATGATTCAATTATGATTGAATTAGATTTAATAAAATAATAGTAGTAATTAAACAATACATAAAATAGTATTAAAAAAATATAATGTCATAACTTTATAATATTAAAAAAATAAAAATAAAATATAATTTTATAAGTTCTTAGCATTCAAAGTACACACAAAATTTCAAATCAAATATATCATAATACTTAGGTCTAAGTTTTAACAATACACAATAATGTCCATTAACAAAAAGAAGTTTACATCTAGAATAAAAAAAATGATAAATACTTTAGTTTGATTTATCATATTTAAAAAATAAATAAATGACATTATATTAAGCATTTTATTGAACCGTTGTCAACTAGCTTTTTTCACTTCTTTTTGACTGATTTTTACTAGTCTTCCAATTCATTGACAAGTTTGTCTATATTTTGTGGTTTATCTTAATCTGGCAATATACAAGTTTACCGATTTTTCAATTTGATTAGCTAGATTGATTTAGTTTTCAAAATACTAGTTTACCGATTTTTCAATTTGATTAGCTAGTTTGATTTAGTTTTCAAAATACTAGGTTCAAGAGAGTATGGTCTTAATCCAATTTGTTCTCACTCTTTTTGATAATTTTAGGGTTAGAAAATATTTTTTTATAATAGGATTTTAATTAAGGTAATAAAGAAATATGAAGTCCAAAAATTAATTTTTGAAATTCTATAATTAATAAATCAATTTCGATTTATGTATAAAAGATATGAATTTGGTAATCACCAATTAGTCTCATGAGTATGATATTTGAACTCACATCCTTATTGTTATCATAGTAGGGTATGCTTGCTCTTAAGTGTACTTTTAACACATTAATACATTGTTTGCAAACTTGCTTCATCTTTCTTTTTAAATGTATTTTTGAAAAAAAAAATTACAAAACAAATAAGAAACATAATTCAACACTTTTCTTGTATGTCTCTCTAATTTTACCATGTAAATAATTCAAAGATGCTTCCTAACTACTCACCGTGGCTATTGCTTGTGCTTGGATGATGTAAACATGTGTTTGAGTCATAGAATCATTGATAGGAAATTTGGCTAGGTTTGGTCTTAATTTGAATAGTTGTGTTTGCGTGAAGTCTTAATCTCTTTGACCTATGATAGTTCATGTTTTTATTTGGTTAAATTATGTTTTTACTACATGAAAAAAAGTTTTGACAGGTGAAAAAATAGTTTAGAAATGATTTAAAATGTGAGTTAAAATAAAAAATGGTTTTATGAGGTTTCGAAAGAAAGTAGTAAATTATTTTGATTCATCGTATTGTTGTTAAACCTCAAGAATCAAAGTAGTTGACTATCATCAAGAGACTAGTTAACTACTTACCTTCTAGAGAGTAAATATTTTTTAATTTTTAACTAATGTAGTCAACCACTTATATGGCCTGTATCTGACTACTTTACCTTTTTTTTTTCAATATATAACTCATTTTTCTCTCGTTTTACACAATATTTTTTGTAAAGAGGAACACAAATACACTTAAAGAACATGAAAATTACTTTTAAGAAACATTTGTTTTGCTATAAGGTAACTTGAAAACACATTGAACCACTAGATTAAAGGAGATTGAAATCAAAGAGAAATTCATTGCATATAAGTTCACTTTGGTTTGATTTTTCTAAACCCTATCTTTTCTATTCCGAATTGTTTCTATTGGGTGTGGTATCTCGGTGATTAGGTGTAGTATTCCAATTGAATCAGGGTGTGGTATTGTTAAGGTTTCTGATTATTGAAAAGGGTGGGGTATAGTTTGGAGTTTTTACTGAAGTCTTTGGTTGGAGTTTCTCTAAGAAGGTTGACAAAGGGTGGGGTATAGTTTGGAGTTTTTACTGAAGTCTTTGGTTGTAAGACTTAGATTATTGAAAGTGAAACTCTCAAACCTTTCTTAGAGAGACTGAATGAATATCATTTATGTCATTGAACCAATATAAACTTTTCATATTCTCTTTTTGTTGAATAAAGAATCATATTTTCGATCAAAACAATGACTAAATTAAATCTTTATCATGTATATCATTTTGTACGTTGTTTGAATATTAATATGAGATTATGTTGCATGTTTTCTCAATCATATCTCTCTGTTTTGGATTAAGCTTCATTGAAACTAGGCTTATAGCAATCTAAATTAGGTACAAACCATTGAAAAGGTTTTATTTGAACAAGTTTTTCTAATCACATCTTTAAAACTCAATTAATTTTTATGCAAAAATATGACAAAAAAAAATGTTTAATCAATATTATTTTTAATACATAGAGGCAAAATAATGTGTATTATAAGAAAAAAAAACGTAATTTTTTATCCATGGTTATTTTTTATAAGCAAAATAATTGTATTGAAAAAGTGCAAACCAACTTCTTAGTACAAGTTGTGTCAAGAAGTTGGCAACAATAAGGATACAAGAAAATAATCCTGGGCTTGATGTACCCCAAAGTGAAGAAAACAGAAACAAGCCCAAAAAGCACGAAAGTGCAAACCACCTGGCTATATTAGATCCCAATACTTTCATGGAGACATAAATTTCATAGAAACTCATGTGCCATAATAAAACAATTAACCAATTATAAATAATCAGAAAAAAAAGGCCACACCTTGACCATTAACGGATATTCCCGTCTTCAAATTCCACAATTCATTTAACATGACAGAAACTAAGATTACTGTTTGTTTGAGAATCTGTATGCAAACATTTAATATTAGAATTTAACGGTTGGTTTATCATAATTATTATAAATGATACAAGATAATTTGTGATGGAAAGAGAGTGAAAACTCTATATGTTATATTTTAATAAAAAAAATAAGAGTATATATTGAAAACGTCATATATCATTATATTCTAATAGAAAAAATAAATTATATATTAAGAATATAAAACATTATACTATCATGCAGTTATAAATTATTGTTTATTTAACTTTTATAATAGTTATTATAAATATCAATAACTTGTTATACATCATGGGATTTAGAATGCGTTTAAAAACAAACGTACTTTATTATAGTAATATTGAGTATATAAGTTTAGATATCGTATCCAAGAAACTAGTGTGTGATTACCAATTTCTAAAAATTCTTATACAGTTTAAACAAATAAATGTGATTTTGAAAAAAAATTATGCAAAGAAAGTAATGGTAAAGGAAAATAAAATAAAATAGGTAAAGACAAATGGAGCAAGTAAAGGTAAATAAAACAAATAAAGAATATTGAATTTAAATTTTGAATTAAGGATTATGATTTTGTTTATCTTATTGTCTTAATCCTATTTATATTTAACTTCCTAAATCCACTCTCCCCTTGTTACTGATTTTATCTCTTAATGCTATTAAAAGACTTTGATCTAATACTTTCAATATTTTTTGTTTTAGGTTGATTTCTAATTGATCATATAAACATGCACACTCAAACAAGCATTAAGACTATAAAGGCTAGTTAATAAATAACCAAATAAAAATTTATGAAAAAAAGTTTGATCATGCAATTCTCCTAAATACAACTATTTTATAGATCTATCAACTAATTATGGCATGCAAAGGGTGATCACTACTTCATATGAATAATAAAACAATAAAACAGTTCAATTGGAAAGGAGAGGAGAAATAGAAATTGCATTCAAAACTAGGAGTAAGGGTTCAAAGTATAGCTTACAACATAACCCTTAAAAGAGATTTAGTTATTTATGTTCAAACAGAGAGTAAAGCAAATTAAAGAATACATAAAGTAGAGAAGAAGAACCTACATGAATTGAAAACTTCATTCCTATGCTTCACACTACACCTTATTCTTACTACAAATTAAATGCTCTTAGAGAGCTTCTAAAACAAAAGTAAATATTAGAGAAGAGAGAAGGATAGACTAAAGCTATGGAAAGACTGAGATGATTCCTTCTACTCCTTAGCTACCTTCTTTTTTATATTATACGAAGTGGACCTCATCGGTGAGTTTGAACAGGCGTGTAGATGGAGGGCAATGTCATGTTGATTCGTTCAGGAGTGGCACAAGCATGTTGGGAATAGACACGGTCATGTTGAATGACTCTAGAGCGAGTATGAGCATGTTGAGTTGAGTATGGTCATACTGGTATTATGTGGCTTCTTTTTGGATTAAATATCTCAATTTTTGTTATATTTTTCTTTTTATTACTCGTACATATGTATTGCATTAAGCTAAAAAAAATAAATTATGCATGATATATGTCAAAAACAATAAAATTTTCACAAAAAATTCTTAACATTAATATACAAAAATTTCGATTTATCAATAATTATTATCATTACATAGTTTATTTTCTTTTAATATTATCCGTGTGGATACCCTATTTTGTTCGGACGACAGAAACCATTCCTTACTGAGCCAATTCGGCAAAAGCTGGTCAAAGATAGTCCGACTAGAAAAGGAAAAAAACAGAAGAAAGAAAGAAGGAATGACCAAACTCACAATTTTGGCTACATAGAGAAAGGTAGTGGTAGTAGAACATGAAAGAAGTTAGAAAAGGGATCTGTACCTTACTCCCCTCGAACTCCTACAAATGATGACAGTTGTGGCATCGATGAAATTTCAGGAACGCCATCTGGAAAAAAAGGGGGAAACACACACTGTCCTGTGAGGCACGTAAGACTTTTCCGAATCACCCAAACTCGACAGCACACAAGACAAAGTGCCTTAGCTCTAATGCGAAAGACAAAAAGAATGCAATAGTGAGATTCAAACCAATTATCCTTGTTAGAAAAAGGAAAGGAAGACAAGTGAGCACATAATAAAGGAAAGTCAACCCCTGCATGTCGTCGGACTTCAACAAAAAGAATGAACATGGACACCTCGATGCACCCCAAGTCTGTCACCCTGCTGCATGGTAAGAGGCTCCATCGCAAGGTCAAGTCAAGACGAGGATGAGCGGTCACCACCATATTTAATGCAAACAAGAGAAGTAAACTCCTAGGAACACCGCGTCATTTAATGTGTGAAGGAAAAGAGCTTTCACATTGATGTGGGAAGATCTCTGTTGAGATTTTTGTAATGATAATGTTAGAGTAGAGTTGCCTATAAAAGGCGCCAAGGAAATTGGAGAAGGGGATGGGGGATTTTTGGTGGAAAAGGAGGGAGAAAGGAAGAAGAGTTAGACCAGGAGAAAATACAGCACTCGAGAGAAAGGAATTCTGAAGATCAGTTCCTCTAACAAAGATTGGCACTCTTAAGCCTTTCTTGATGGATCAAGCAGTCTCATTCTTGGATACCAGGTTAGGAGACTAGTTTTTGTTTATATTCATAACCGCCTAATCATAGGGTACCATTAGTCAAGTAATAGAAGTCCTATTGACACCAAGTAATAATGGCTAGGTTGAGCCCTCATATAATCAATCCCAGTCTAAAGTCTAGATAACCTTTGATCGGTGTCTCAGTCAAGATAAGTCGACCTTAGGTTTATCTCGTTTATTTCGTTGCATGCAAAATTACGTAAACTTTGAATTCTCCATGATTTTTTGAGATATGTAGGAGCAAGAGTTGACTCTTGTCAAGTTGATTGTCCATTGACTCTTTAATGTTTTTTGCTCTTATATAAATATTCTTTCGAATAAATGCAAAGCATATATGATATGAAAGTCCACTTCTACCATACAACTAATAATTCACACCTCTAGGACGTAATTGACTCCCAGACTTTAACTTTGATTCTCAAATTTACCTTATCTAATTTTTTTTTTTGATTTTCTAATATTTCCCACAAAAATTTTAATGACGATTCTTTTTATTTTTATCTTTTTAAAAATTAAGAATAAAAACAAATAAAATTTATTTCTCGCGAAACTTCAATGTTTTATGTTGCGACAATCCGTGATATGTATATATCCGCTAAATGTTACATTAAATGTTGACGAAGTCCATCAAAGCATAATTTGACCCCTCTAGTGAACGACAAGATCGTTAGCAATGAGCCTGACTATTATGAAGACCATGCCTTCGGTATTCGAAACCACTAATATTCGATCTCATCAGCTATCATATCATATATGCTTTGAAATGTTAACTTTAGCTCCTTGTGTTGTTGGATTGTTTGGATTATAACATTCTATTAGTTTATTAGGTGTACTATTTATTTTATCTCCTTTAAATTATTGCAAAAATGGGTAAATCCTTTGTAATTATCTGGGATTTATAAATTGTCGATAACTATATGTGGTGTTATAAATCACCTGTAATCACTAACAGTTCCTATAAATATTGATTTCAAATTTGAACTCCATGTGTGTCTATATATATACAATATTTAGTGAGAAAGTTGTATAGTTTATAATAATCTTATCTAAGTTAAATTAAATTGACGACGTAAAAATGCATGTAATTTTGTACTAAAATAAAATACTGGATAAGAATCACAATTACATGCTATTCTAACGACGCCATTAATTACACTTGCAACAAATGAGTAACGCACAACTACTAATAATTTTTTTTTAACTTTAAGTTTAAACTGTGGATAAAACCATAATTAACTACGAATAAAAGCAAGTCCTTGTTTTTTTTTTTACTACATCAAGACTGTGATCAAATCACAACCAACGAGTAATAATATTTTAGTGAGTTGAATTGAGTCATCATATTAGTTTGAGTTTATTTTAACTTATCTAATATAATTGAATTGGATTACTGGTTAGTAAGTTATAAACTTGATAAATTTAATTTTTTATAGAAATTTATAATTTATTTTGGTCTTTTGAACATTATATTTTAAATATAATTATATCAATTATTTATTTAAGGTAATTATAATCTTAAGTGATTCATAATCTTATGTAATCAAATAGACTTATTAAAACGACTTGATATGAGCTTAATAAGTAGATACTCATGTTCACTTGTTAGGAGATAATAAAAACCTTATATATAGGCCAACATATTAGGAACGATTATAGTCCCTAATACACCAAATTAAATTACATTTTTTGTTCTTTCCCATCAGAAGAGAGTAACGAAGGTCTCTCGAAGAATTAAGATGATTTGGTTGAGAAAGAAGATAAACCAACTGCTCGTAGTTACTGAAGATTATACTGCGTTCTCCAAATACATCATCATGGATCCAAGTATTTATATAATTTTTAAAGCATTGATGATTTAATAGAATGTGATAGTAACATGATGAATCTACAATAGTATGAAAATTTCAACAAGTGGTATCGAATCTACCGTTAATGTTACATTATTAGACTTTATAATAATTGACTCCTAAAATACCTAAACTCCTATATTTTTTAATTACATGAACTTTACCATGTTTTGGAGGATATTAGGAGACAAAGTAAAATTGCACGTGCCCTGTTAGCGATTCCCCACTCTTAATAGAAATAACAATTGTATGTGCCTTGTTAGCAATTCCCCACTCTTAATAGAAATGAGTTGCAGTGTTCCAACAGAACTACCCACAACTGTCCACTCTCACGGCGCAGCCACGGTCTAGCATCACCACCACGGCTGCTGCTGCAAAAGCAGCAGTTGCACCTTCCGGATTGTTCTGGACTTTGATGGTCTCTATGAACATTATATTAAGAGGAATTATTATTATAATGTGTGACTTTTTTTTTTTTTAATAACGTGCAATTATTATTATTATACCGTGCAGCATTTTTTTATAACGTGCTATTATTATTATATTGCTGGTGTTTGCGAGATTCACAATATTATTATACTGGATATTGCGCGCATGATTGCGTAATTTCAGGGTATTACGCGCATAATTGTGTAACTTCAGTACTTTTTCGTGGACTTGGTTCGTGATTTTTTTTTAATGGGTTGTTGTTCATTCGGGAATAGGTTCATTTATCTTCTTAGAGGTTTTTGTTTTGTTGCAGCTGTTGGAATCGATTGATTTGAATGTTTCGGATCCGGATGTTCAGATCGTTCTTCTTTCTGCATTCCGCGTTGTGTTAATTTAGGGATGTTTAGATAGTTGAACAACTATTTCTTTTGGCTTATTATTATTGTTATTATTTAAGGAATTTCCGCTTATAATATATGGTATAGAAGACAT
This sequence comes from Mucuna pruriens, assembly GCA_025330945.1. Lineage (NCBI taxonomy): Eukaryota > Viridiplantae > Streptophyta > Magnoliopsida > Fabales > Fabaceae > Mucuna > Mucuna pruriens. The sequence goes on along the minus strand of JAENHJ010000086.1, from coordinate 1,337,986 downwards.
ATAGCATATTACATGATTTATGAAATTTTGTACCCTTCTCGTTAATTTAGATTGTTTGGTAATTTTCAAAATTAAATTAATTGAAGCAACATATTATCAAATCTATTGTATAAATTGATTTAATTTAAATTACATAGATGTATATTATTATGAAATTATTTAGGTAAATTGTGCTCAGCCCAAAAAAAGACATAGTTTAACTAAATAATAACATACTTATGATAATAAATATGTGACAATTATAAAATTTTATTTTCATGTGAATAATAGTCGGTCCACAGAAAGACTATTATTTGACAGAACTAATTGTCAATATTTGATTATTGTGTTAAGAATATTGCTTACAAATTAATTTTTCTGTCCAAAGACTAAATTAATGTTGTGTTAGGTATTTTGTAAAGGATCCATTATGTAATTTGTTTTCACATGTCTTGATATATATTTTATATGCCTTATAAACCTTAAAATATTTAACCGCTAGGCGATGATATAAACTTACAGTTTAGGGTTTTGAGCTTGTGCATGAAACTTGTATAAATTTAAAATCTCCCATTTTGATTAAATAGTCTAGTAACTTTTGTTGGATTAATTGAAACAACATATTGTCAAAGTAATATTTGTTGTGTAGATTAATTTGATTAAATTTACATACATGTTGTATGAGATTATTTATATGAATTGTGCTTGACCTAGAGGAAGACACAATTTGACTGAATAATGATATGCTTGTGATGATAAATGTTTGTTGATTATAAGGTTGTTTTACTATGAGAACAATAGAGTGTCCAAAGACAATCATTATTTGATAAAACTTATCACTAATGTTTGATCATTGCATTAAGAATACCACTTGCAATTAGTTCTTTCAATCCAAAGATTGAGGATTAATGGTGTGCTAGGTATCTTGTTTGGGTATTTAAATTTATCATAAAGATTAATTGTACTTTGTATGTTTATTGTTCTCTTTTTAGTTGCTATTACTAGTGAGGTCAGCATATCTGCTCAAATAAAAGTATCCCAATTCTGAATAGGATGAATTTTAAGGTATAGAATAAAGTCGTAGTGATAATCCTCGGCTATGAGGATTTGAATCTAGCGCTTCGGATAGAGAAACCTATTCCTACTTCGAATAACCTTCAAAAGGTTAAAATTGAGAAATGGGAACGCTCTAATCGAATGTGTCTTATGATCGTGAAATGCTCAATTCTAGAAGCATTTCGAGGCTCTAATTTTGAGAGTCAAAGTGCAAGGAAATTTTTTGAAAAAATTAAGCAATTCTTTGCCAAAAATGAAAAGGAAAAAACGAATAACCTTTTGGCTAAACTCATCTCCATGAAGTATAAAGGCAGAGGAAATATAAGAGAATACATAATGGAGATGTCTAATCTCATAGCAAAACTCAAATCACTCAAGTTGGAGGTTGATGAAGACTTGATGGTGTACTTAGTTTTTATCTCACTTCCTGCACACTTTGGACAATTCAAAGTGAGTTATAATACTCAGAATAACAAATGGTCCCTTAATGAGCTTATATCTCATTGTGTGCATGAGGAAGAGAGGTTGCAGAAAGATAAAACTAAAAGTGCTCATTTTGCTTCGATCTTTCAGAATAAAAAAAGGAAGAATATTAAAGGTGCTACGAAAGGGTCTTTTCATAGAAAGAAACCAATACATACAAATATTTGTCTTAGACATTAAGACTGAATGTGCCGAAAGAGCTAAGGATGTCTTAGAACTAATACATACAAATATTTGTGATCATTTCCCTAAAGCTTCATGGAATGGACAACAACACTTTATTATGTTCATAGATGATTACTCTAGGTACAGTTACCTATACTTGATACATGAGAAGTCTCAATCTCTAGACGTTTTCAAGTATTTCAAAGTTGAAGTTAAACTTTAACTTGGAAAGAAAATTAAAGCCATCAAATCTGATCGTGGTGGTGAATACTATGGTAGATATGATGGATTATGAGAACAACATCCATAGCAGAATACACCATGCCAAGAAAATCTAGCATGAATAGTGTAGCAGAATAACAAAACTATACTTTTAAAGAATATGGTGAGAAGTATGATAAGTCATTCTTCTTTACCAGAGTCACTCTGGGGAGAAGCCTTAAAGATCACAATTTACATCCTTAATAGGGTGCCAACTAAAGCAGTCAACAAAACCCTTTATGAACTTTGGACTAGCAAAAAGCCAAGCATCAAACACTTACACATTTAGGGTTGTCCAACTGACGTACGACCTTATAGATTGCATGAAAGAAAACTGGATTCAAGAATAGTTAGTTGTTATTTTGTTGGCTATGCTGCATGAGGTTCTCCCTCAAACACCTATAGGTCAACCTCAACAACCTCAAGAAGTGCCATTAAGGAGATCCATTAGAGAGAGGAGACATGAAATTCCAAATGACTACATTGTCTTTTCCAAGAACATGCAGATGGAATTGGTTTAACAGAAGATGATCCAATCAACTTCTGTGAAGCTATGCAAAATTCTAACTCTCAAAAATGGATTCATGCCATGAAAGATGAGATGAAGTCTATGCAAGACAATGACATTTGAGATCTCGTTGAATTACCTGAAGGTGTGGAACCTATTGGTTGCAAATGGATATTTAAAACCAAAAAGGATTTTAAGGGTAATATCAAGAGATATAAGACTCATCTAGTTGCTAAAGGCTTTACTCAGAAGGAAGGTATTGACTACAAAGAAATCTTTTCTCTAGTATCTTCAAAGGATTCTTTTAGAAGCATAATGACACTAGTAACTCAATTTGATTTAGAGATACATCAGACGAATGTTAAGACTACGCTTCTAAATGGTGACATTGACGAAACAATTTATAAGGTGCAACTTGAAAACTTTGTTTCAAATGAATCTAAGTCTATAGTATGCAAACTAAAGAAATCCATCTATGACCTCAATTAGGCTTCCTATCAATGGTATCACAAATTCCATCAAGTCATTACCTCATATGGTTTCGAGAAAAATGTAGTTATGAATGTGTATATCACAAGTTCAGTAGGAGTAAATACATATTCCTAGTATTATATGTTGATCACATACTACTTACTAGTAGTGATAAGGTTTGTTGCATAAGACCAAGAGATTTTTGACGAAGAATTTCCAGATGGAAGATTTTGGGGATGTTTCTTTTGTATTGAGCATTCAAATACTAAGAGATCGTTCTCAAGGTATCCTAGGGTTGTATAGGAGAACTATATCAACAAAGTCTTAGATAGATTCGACATGAAAGATAGTAAACCAGGAGACACCCTGATAGCCAAGGGATACAAATTTAGTCTCAAGTAGTGCCCCAACAATGACCTTGAAAGAAACGATATGCAAAAGATTCCTCGTGCCTTAGCAGTGGGGAGTCTAATGTATGATCAAGTTTGTACTTGTTCTGACATTACTTTTATTGTGGGAGTTTTGGATAGGTATTTGAATGGTCCTAGAATGCAACATTGGAAGGTAGTTAAACATGTGATGTGTTACTTGTAAAGAACAAAAGGATACATGTTCACTTATTGGAAGTCTGAAGGTTTGGAGATCATCGGGTATATTGACTCTGATTTTGCAGCATGTCAAGATAGTAAATGCTCCACATCTGGATACATTTACATGCTTGATAAAAAAGTTATCTCTTGGAAGTTTGTTAAATAGACTCTTATAGGCCCTTCAACCATGGTTGTAGAGTTTGTGGCTTGCTTCGAGGCTTGCTTCGAGGCATCCAACCATGAGATATGGCTGCAAAACTTTGTCATTAGTTTACGGGTGGTTGATGGTATTGAAAGGCCATTGAAAATATACTGTGACAATAATTCGATAGTCCTTTACTCCAATAATGTGACACCCTTCTATCCCGAATACTTAAATTAAAATAATCAAGTAAATAAAAAAGAAGACAAGGTAATAGATAAAACCAAGGAAACTCAATTCGTATTAAGGATAAAAGGTTCACATGATCATTATCATGTTCAAACATTAAGTACACATAAAAAAAATTATCACATAAATTATTATTGTTGATCTAAACACGTCATTCATGTGTTTGACACATATTTCAAATATATAAATCACTTTCATTTCTGTATACATTTAGTGAGTTATTGATATGCCCATCATTTTCAAATATTTAAGATGCAAAAGTACGTAGGAAAAGACATATAACCACTATTCTAAATCCCAAGCCCTAATGTCACACGAATCAGAACAAGACCCCGCCTCTTCAAAACTCGGCACCACGAGTGCCCTTAACATTACCTAAAAGAAAACCACAAGAGAGTACGGTGAGAAATAGCATTCAATCATATATAAATGCAGATAGTATCACAAATCCCACCCATTACTGTACCCAATTACTAACAGTTAACAAATACTCATATATCAATCACACGTTCCATCGCATTCAAAATCAATCACATTCCATTCATGTTTACAAAATGCACATGCTCGCACAATGCATATGCTCATCACCACACCTAAGAGTCTCGATTTGGAACTTCACACCATGAGCGAACCTCCTCAATCCCCTTAGTTATCACATTATCATGTTCAAACATTAAGTACACATAAAAAAAATTATCACATAAATTATTATTGTTGATCTAAACACGTCATTCATGTGTTTGACACATATTTCAAATATATAAATCACTTTCATTTCTGTATACATTTAGTGAGTTATTGATATGCCCATCATTTTCAAATATTTAAGATGCAAAAGTACGTAGGAAAAGACATATAACCACTATTCTAAATCCCAAGCCCTAATGTCACACGAATCAGAACAAGACCCCGCCTCTTCAAAACTCGGCACCACGAGTGCCCTTAACATTACCTAAAAGAAAACCACAAGAGAGTACGGTGAGAAATAGCATTCAATCATATATAAATGCAGATAGTATCACAAATCCCACCCATTACTGTACCCAATTACTAACAGTTAACAAATACTCATATATCAATCACACGTTCCATCGCATTCAAAATCAATCACATTCCATTCATGTTTACAAAATGCACATGCTCGCACAATGCATATGCTCATCACCACACCTAAGAGTCTCGATTTGGAACTTCACACCATGAGCGAACCTCCTCAATCCCCTTAGTTATCACTAATGATGGCCACACTGTTAAACACCCCCATATGGTCGGTGTGTCGCACAGTTAAACACCACCTATGGCCCGTTCGAAGACATTCTACACAACCGTTAAACACCACCTATGGTCGATGTGTAGCATGGTTAAACACCACCTATGGCCCATGCATATGAATGTCCTCCATCATTAGTCCACCCTGTTAAACACCACTTTTGGCCAAGGTCCCCTGTTAAACACCACATATGGCCAGAGTATTATAGCTACGTCTGGCTTCTCATGCATCTCATGTCCATGTTCAACGCATTCTAATCCACATTCTCATTCTCATGATTCATACATCATTCACACAATCCATAATCATGCCAAAATCATATCAATTTAGCTATCATTACCATAAATCATTTATAAGAACACACATAAACGCACATAAAACACCATCGAATTCCACCCAATTTCACCATTACACACAAGAGTCCCAAATTGAACCTCAACCATAATAACCATGAGCAACCACGAGAATCAAGTAATTAAGACAATTAACCATATAATTTCAAACGAAAATCACATTACAACAAAACGTTAATCAAAAAATTTAATCCCCTTCAAATGCCACAAGAAACCATATAATAACAATTATTAATAAGGGCCCTAGGGAAGACCCTACTGCTCTTTCTTATGTAAATGAAACTCAAATAGTGAGATAGAACTAACATCTCTGCATACTTGAAAGCATAATGAAGAAAACATGTTCATCAAAGTCATTCTTCTTGTTCCTTTAGGATTCCCTCTAGAGGTTTTCCTTCACACTAGACGTAACTGATTACATTATCAATTAAGTCAACCAAAACCACGCTACACATTGACAAATCTTTTCTACCAATTAAAATATTTTTAGAACATAATAACCAAACAAATTTGAGAATTTAGATCCTAGAGGTACTTAAGGATTGCCCTCACTACCCGTACACCCCGCATTCACATATAATTGAACTCATCTCCCCCATACCTTATATGCTGCAAAGAACAGTGATGATCTAATGCAGCTCTAGGACGATCTGAACACCCTAGCTCACCTCCCTGCAGATCTGTGTTCTCTCTCCTCTAGGTCTGGCCGTCTGACGCGTAAAACACAAATTGAGGTAGACTGATTACCCCCTGTCTAATATTCTAATTGAGTCGGGTCAACCCTGACCCGCCCGTCAGCCCCCCATTAATTCAATTAATTAAATTAATAAATGAAAATAATTCAGATTAATACCTCGTCAGTTTATAAAATCATTAACTCCTCTATTAAAATAAAATTAAATGTAAATATTTAAGTACTAAATTAATTTTCTGCCATCATTAAGAATAATAATAATAATAATAACATTTCAGTTTCAAAATGCAATTACTTAATAAAATAATTTCCCGCAGCAATTAATAATAATGAAATTTATTTCTAAAAATAATTAAATAAATTTTAGGATGTTACAAATAACAATAAGAGTTCTACAAAGTCGAAGTTCATTGACATCAAGTTTCTAGTTGTTAAAGAAAGATTTCAGAATAAATAGATTTCAATAGAACATATAGGAACAAGTTTCATGTTAGTTGATCCATTGACTAAAGAGTTAATACCCAAGGTCTTTCATGAGTACACTACTCATATGAGTGTTATTCCTTAGGATAACTTAGTTTAGTGAGAGTTTGTATGTTTTATGTTTCACTTTGAACATTTTGTTCTTTATTTTCTACAGTATAAACTTGAAGGTTTATGTTTACATTTTGAACTCACTTATGTTTCCTTGTGTGTAATAATTGTGTTACATTCAAAGAATTTGGATTGATCTCCACTAAAGACTGAAAAAAAGGACCAATTGGAAATAGACATGTTTGAGATCACATTGCATGTAATTTCCATGTCACTTATCCACATTTGGTCTATGTCATTGAGTATATTAATATGGTGATCAATGTGATCTAATCATGCTTGTTTGTGATGAAAGTTGCAATTGTTCCATTGTTAATGTACAAGATGGACCAGATTGTATTAAGGTGGAGTCTAAAGATAAATGACATACAAATGCGCACCTAAAGAATTTTGTAATATAATTGTTTCAAGAGAATATGAAGTACAAGTGGGAGATTGTTAGAAATTTATAATTTCTTTTAATCTTTTGGGTATTATATTTTAAATACAATTATATCAACTATTTATTTAAAGTGATTATAATCCTAAGTGATCCAACTTAAGTAATCAAATAAACTTTTTAAAAGGACTTGACATGGGCTTAATAAGTGGATACTCATATTGGTCCGTTAGGGGATAATGAGAACCTTATATGTAGGCTAACGCATCAGGAACGGTTATGGTCCACAATATAGCAAATCAAATTACGTTTTTTGTTTTCCCAATCAAAAGAGAGAAACGAAGGTCCTTGAAGGAATTAAGGTAATTTGATTGAGGAAGACCACAAACCAACTGCTTGTGGTCACTGAAGATTGTACTGCATTCTCCAAATACGTCGTTATGAATCCAGGTATTTATACAATTTTAAAAGCTTTGATGATCTAATATGACGTGATAGGAACACGAGGAATATAAGAGTAGAAAATTTTCAACAAATTTAAATTGATCATCTTATAATATTATTAATAAAAATATTGTTATTCATTGATTGTATTGGATTTTAATAGACAAATTCATATTTTAATTTAGACATGCATTGAAACTTTTGATAACATGATTAATTTATGATTGTGCTTGAGTTGAAGTGATATATTTGTGAATCATTATAAACTTCTTGCATGGTATATATATGTTAATTTTAGTTGTAGCATGATTGCACATGATTATTGTTTAGCTAGTTTTTACATGTTTGAATGAGTTAAATTAATTGGATACAATATTTATTTATTTATTTATTCTAATTTTTTAAATTTCTAGAATACATTATTATTTTGTCCAAGTAACTTGGTTATTCAACTCAATCTGATCAATTGAAGTTGGATTATATTAGACAAGATTGCATAATTAATAAATAAGAAACAAGAAATCCAACATAACCTAATCTAATCTAACAATGTTTCATCGTGTTGAGTTTTAAATCAGATTAAACTCAACTCAACCCCAACTGCCTGTTGCATGGCTTTTAGGATAAGCCTCCCTCTGCAAAGTATCCAGCTAAAACAAGTGAAGACTAAAAGGTGATGTTTATTTTAATTTATGAGGGGCTAAATAGTCTTTTGGAGGATATATATTTACGCATAATGTTATGATACAGATAAACTTATGCTATTTTACTTACGACTGATGACTATGTTTGTGTTTTTAATTAACCATATAAGGAATTTTATTATGCAATTTTCTATTGATATATTTATACCAATAGATAAAAATAGTATATTGTTTCACAATCTATTTAGATATTTATTTAAAGTTATTTATATATGAATTATATCTTTTATTATCTTATTATAGTCAAAACCAAATTTTTACACATGCATAATAAAAAAATTCTATATCACAAATATATATATATATATATATGAAGCGTATCAAGTGAGAGAAGTATTTTATAAGACTGTGAGAGAAATAATCTAAACCATATAATCATATATAAAAGAGTTGAGATAGAATAATAAAATCATGTGATATTTTTAAATGATCATATCATCATTAAATAATTTTCAATCTTAACCTTTCATGTATCATTATATGGTCTAAATTTCCTCATCTCAAATACTCCTATACTCCTTTTATATATATATATATATATATATATAAAAATTATTTTTATACATGTTAAAATATTTAATCTATAAAAAAAATTATGTGCATTATATACGGTAAGTAATTAATAGTTTTTTCTTCGAGAGTGGTATATTATATTTGATCAGAAATCACGATATGATCTAGCTAGTTAATCCTCTCCTTTTTCTAACTCTAATAATGAGAGTGAAATCGGATTGCATCACGTCTTTGTAACTTAAGATTGTTGCTGCAAGTATTCATGTTAGCATCCATATATAATCTATGTTTCTTTTCTTTTTTTTAACATTTTATTATTTTCAACTTTATCATCAATATCCTAAGGACACTTGTCACATCAGCAGCCATCGTAGACACTAGCTAAATTCCAATGAGAACATGCTTGATATATATATTTCCCACTGTCACTTGAAGTAGACTTAAGATCATATTGTCGATTTTTTTCTTGAATTTTTGGGGTACATATAAAGGACATCACGTTGTCGATTCTAATCTCTAGCTTTCGTGCATGCAAGTGGTTAAATATAATCATAACTCATTCATGCATGCACCTACCATTAACATAGCAAAATGTTTTTTCAACCACCGAAAAAGTTGATGGTGAAAAGCAAACGATTGATTGAAACGGTTATAATAGATAGTAATGTATATACATTGCATGTATGCTAATAAAATTATTGGTGGTCCAGAAAATGGTAGGGTAATGCAAGTACATATGGTGCCCCTCGTGTGCGTGGCCCTTGTCTTGGAACATGTATTGGGGGCTAGTCTTCTAATTTTAGTGGCTCCAATGAAAGTACAGTGAGAATTTCCATCAGATGGAATACCAAATACAATATATATAACTCTTTGTACACTAAAAAATTTAGGCTATATATTCGAATTTATTCATGAGAAAATAAAATGTATGTGTATATTTTTCAAGTAACATCCTTTTCTGGCTAAGATATCGAAAGGGCATTAATTTTTTTGCAAAAGTGGGATTTGAACCGAAAAGATATTCAAAGTCGTGATTCATATGAGAGTAAATACATGCAAACAAAAACCAATCAAAGTAGAGGGAGAGAGGTCATGATCTTTGTAGGGCGAACCACGGACATCAGCCAGATGGGGTGGACCAGTAAAGCTTGAGACCATTAAGGGAGATGGATTGAGTTTGACAAAGGACAATTAAAAAGGTTTAAAGAGAAGAAGTTCCTTTTATTCACAAGGCACAATTCTCTCTCTCCTCTTCATTTATATTTTCTTTTCATTATAATATTCAACCTCTTTACATTTTTATGTGCTTTTATATATAACACTAATATATTTTATTGGAGATAATCTTTCTTGAATTGGATATGATAATGAAGTGTAATAATTTTTTTTTTAGTATTTAATGTAATTATATATCTAAAATTTGAAATTAAAATAAAGTTGTGTCTTGATTCATTTGTTCGACGTTACCTTTTTTTTTTGTGTATGATGCTTCACGGAATAGGAAAATTATATAAGTATACATTCTATTTATGTAAAGGTTCTGTTTTCCAATTTATGTATTTACTTGGTTTCTAAAAAAAGCATTCTATTTTTGGATGCAGGAGACGGAAGGAAAGAAGAGGGATAACCAAAATAAATAAATAAATAAAGGAAGATATATGATAAATATTGCGAGGCGACAGGCAGACGGTGAAAAATGAGCTAAAAAAATAAGAGTAATTTGTGAATATTATTATTAAACTATATATATTATGTGTTGCGTTTTGTAGTATATTTTATATAGTATTTTTAATTGTTTTGCATGATTTTTTTTTTAGGCTTCAGTCTATCATTATTTTCTTAATTTATCTTGTTTAGGATTTTTTTTATTACATCATGTTTTATTTTTTGATTTTATGAAAAGATTGTTTGTGTAGTAAACTGCAATTCAAGGAACTAACAAAAAAAAAAACTAAGAAATCACATTTTGGGATGTTACTAATAACAACATTCTCATGAAAGGTCATATCCTAAGCTCCTAAGATAAGATTGAGGTTACTTTGGTTTTTACTGAAAGCTTAAAAAATGATATATATTTTTCATGACGAGGTTGTGAGCTCATTCAACTTGAATCTCAGACTAATTTGGACTTGAAGCTAGAAATATTATTTTGTCCTAACAACTCGACATATGTTCAATATTATGATCATATCTTATGTTATAGACATCTAAATTACATGCGATTGATACCTAAATTTCAAAGACAAAATTATCTAAAATCTTTATGAAGACTCCAAACAAATAATCTGATGTCTTGGACGTGCAAATGGCGACGTTACATGTGCTACAAGGTGGCCTTGTTTATGCAATTTTATCTTTTATTTTGCATTGAGCTTGGACCTTTTCTTTTTGAACCTTAATTATAACTAGACATTTTAGGTTATGTTTACGCATTGAATCCTACAAGGAAGACGACTTAGGAGTAGAGGAAATCTCCTTCTTCTCTATCTTCCTTCAGGTTTGAATGTTTCTTCTTTATTTTGCTTCCTTTATGGCTATGTTTGAATAGTCGTTCTTGTTTCTAAGATTGGGTGTAGCCCTTGACTTCTTGATAGATTTCTGATTTATTATTTTCTTTATGCCAAGATTGATTCTCTTATTTGATTATTTTCTTTGGGGATATAAATGGCCCAAGTTGAGTTAGGTTTAGTCTAATTTAAGACTCAACCCAATGAAACATAGTTGAGTTGAATTGAGTTAGATTTGTTATTTTATGTTAAGTAACCCAACTCAATCCAACCAAACCTTAATTGAGTTAAGTTGAGTTTGGTAGTCGAGTCAACTAAATAAAACAATAATATATCTTAGAAATTTGAAAGAAAAATAGAAAATAGAAAATATAAAATAAAAAAATACGGTACCTTAATAATTCAACTTATTCAAAATTAAGGTATCAAATATGCAAAAGCTAACTAAGCAATAATAATATACAATCATACCGTAATTAGAATGACAATGTATACTATGCAAGAAGTTTAGAATGACTGACAAATGTACTACTTCAACTCAAACACAATCAGAAATTAGTCATTTATAAAAAAATTTAATGCATTTCTAAATTAAAATACAAACTCAACTGTCTAAATCCAACACTATCAATGAATAATTATAATTTTATTACTAAAATTATAAGACAATCGAGTTGATCGAGTTTGGAACTTACTAACTCAACACCCAACCCAATTATAATTGTGTCTATCAAATTGAACCCAAATCAACCTAACGAGCCAACCTAACCTACTGAAATGTTATTGGGTTGAATTGGGTTGTTCGGGTTTGTTAGATAATCGCAACTTACTTACATCCCTACTTTTCTTATCATGTTTTATTATGTGAGTTGATTAATCATCTATTTGCATAACCTTTGATCGTTTATGAAAGAATTGAAATGTGAATCTAAATATTAAAATTATAAAAAAAAAAAAGAACTTAGACTTTAAATCATAAAAGTAGATTTAATACTTTGAGTATCAAATTAATTAATAAATAGTATAAATAGTCTAATTAAACATAGCTACCACGAAAATAAGAATCAATTCACTTATGCAAACTTTTATATATTGAAAGAAAATAAAGGTTACCATAGGTTAATTTACCTTTAAATTTGAATTAATTCGAACATAGAGATAATAACAATATATCTATAAATTGTCATTACTTAAATTCTCAATTCTAAAAACTTTCTTATCTTAAATCTTATCAATATAAAATATTTATTTTATCTTCAATTAAATATTTATCTTTAAAATAAATCAGTTTTTCTTCTTGAATCATGATAAATTAATAACCATAAAACACAGTTATTACAAATTCAATATTTTATTAGTTGACGATCGTATATTTACGATTTTCCCACGTCAATATTTGAAAATTTCATCAGAACAATTAATAAGAATTAGAAGGTTTTTCATGCACTTTATCAACATTTTTAAATTTAAATAAAATTTATAATTAAAAATAAATTGAAAAGATTTAATATAGGTATTTTTATGGTTAATAGAAAATATAAAAAACATAAAACTTTTGAAATTATAAATTTAAATTATTTAAATCAGAAAACATCATCTTCGTTGATATAGTGTGTCTAAGTTTAAATTTTGAAAATTAAATTCATATCAATATTGATTATAATTTTGTTTTATTATTATTATTATTATTATTATTATTATTATTATTATTATTATTATTATTATATCTTTAATTAGATATAGTATATCAAAATTTTAAATTCAAATCAAATTTAAATTTAAAATAAATAATAGCACTTGAAAAAAATAATGTAAATAAGAAATAAAATTAAATGTTTAATGAAGAATAAGTTGTGTGACTTAATTAATTAATGAGATTGAGAAAAAGGAGGAGTAATTAATAAAAAAATAGTTTTAGTGATTATAAAATAAAATATAATTAATGCTTGATAAATTTTGTTATTGGAAATTAAAAGAGATTATGGTTGGTAACATAACTTGAATTCAAAATGGTAGGTCCACTAGTTACAGAAGTGAGCTTATCATGAAAATTAAGTGTGCAGCAAAATACCTGCTAACATGTCTCACAAAAATACTAATCATCAGTACCTATCAGCATGCATGTCTCTTTTGGTCCCCAATTTCAGAATTTAATTTGCCACTTCATGGTCCTTTTGTTTGTACGTGTGCATGTCCTATCTACTTATTTATTTATACAATAATTCTTACTTGTTTTCTGTGCAAGAATTTTATTCATACCATAATAATATTGTTATCAATCATTTCATAATTCCGAAAATAGTAATCTACAAAAACAATGAAGCATAAATTAAAATTAAACAACCACAACTAAGTGATAATAAAAATGTATTTTGCTTACAAGTTACTGGACCTAATTAAGAATCACCGTATTTGGTTTTTTTTTTTTTACGAATTAATTAAAAAAAAATTATTCTGATATAAAATAACTTATAGTGATTATTTTTGGAGATTTTTAAAAAATATAAGATAATTTATGTTTGTTTATAATTATAACCACTTACAAGAAACTATTCAAAATGGTTTATGATTGTAATCCAATTTTATTTTTTTTCAGCTTCTGATTAATTTGAAATTTTGAAACAAATGCATAAAAAACTTTAAAAAGTTATTGTTTTTTAAAAAGTTGAACAAACAAGCCCTTTATATCCTTTTTCCGCTCTCGATAGTATGATATCAACAATAATTATTGATGTTACAAGTAGTATGATAACTTAAAAAATATGTTTCGTGTTACATCTAGATTAAATCCAATATAACTAGACCCAAATTATAGGATACTCTCTTTGTAGATAGGGCTCTCAGTTTCCAATCTTTCCAATGTGTGTATGCATGTTAGAAGGTTTGGATGTGTCAATTTTAATTAACTTCAACCAAATAACTTAATTAACTAGTCAAATAAATCAATTACAATCATTGCAAATACAATTATCTTCTTTGATTGATTTTGTGTGTCGATCATTTCACAGAGATTACAAATTATTATAATCCCACTATTCTAAATCTATTAAACCTATGTTTACAAAAATGTAGAACTATGGTTCACAACAATAATAATGATCGATAACTATTACATTTGTTGATTTATAAAAAAAAAAAAAAAGCTATAATTTCATATGCATGCTTAGCTTAACATGTAACCACGCACCTATTTTTAAAGGAAAAATCATTCAAACTTATCCTTAGCTACACATAATGCACAAACCTCAATCCTGAACAATGACAAGGAGAAAGATGCATATATGTAGGGTTTGGTATATGTAGCAATTTCTCCGTTTGTTTACCTTATCAACATCCATTTTAGTTTTAGATATTCTAGTTCCTAATAGTAACCTTAAGAAAAAAATTATTTATTGTCTTATTATTGAACTACCTATTTTGGGTCAATGGAACTCATTTGCATTAAATAATAAGCTTTTTACTTTTTTAACTAAAATCTTCTACCAACTTTGGACTTATTTAGATAAACTTTTCTATAAATACTTATAAGAGAAGAAAATAAAAAAAATAAAATAAACTTTTCAATAAGTTAAAATTAGTTTATGCGTAAACTAATTTATAAAAGTTTTATTATATTAGCTTATCCAAAAAGAAAATTTTCTACAAATTAGTTTATATATAAGTTAATTTTAGCTTTGGAAGAAACTTATTTCATTTTTCTTTCTCATTTTCTTCTCCTATAAGTACTTATGAAAAAATTTACCCAAACATACCATTTGTCTATCGGTTGCTTTAACTTTTAACTAACTAGTACTCAACTAATATGTTCCTTAACTAAGCTTCTCTACTGATATGTCCCTTAATCACCAAGCTTTTTAACTATATGTTGTATTAATTAAACAACTAACTTCTTTCTATTAAGATCTTTCAAGATCATCTTAATTAGCTTGACAACTTTATTTAACTCATTTTGCCTCAAATTACTCCTTTTCAACTATTTTAGGCTTATCATTTTCTCGAGTAATAGATTATCATTCAATTTAACTAAACAAATTATTAGTGTTAACATTTTGCCCTTACATTTTTTAACCAATTGTTAGATTTTCCTATATCTACACACTTGTATGATTGCTTAAGCTTCAAGAAACCAAAGTTGAGAGAAAACTCTCTAATTGCTTATAATGCAAGTTTCACAAATAAACCAAAGTTGATTATAATGAGTTAGGATTAGCCATTATACCTTCTCCTAATTAGAAGGATTAAAGTTAATAAAAAGGCTTTGGAGCTTGCTAAATTTGCAGCCCAAACACCCAACTAGGGGAAGCACTTGGAAATCCTCACTAAAGTCAAAAACCCCTCGCATGGATTACTTTTACTACCTTTATATCTTTACTATAAATTAGGAATTTTTTAGCTTTTTGTTGGATTGTACTTTTTAGGGCTTTCTCAGGTAGGAAATTGGATTCTATCCAAGCCACTCCTCTTCCTGTATAAAAGGGTGGCATTTCTTCAAGAATTTTACATTTGTGGTTTATTTTTATTTCCTTGCCTTGCATGTTTATTTGTTGATAAGCTTTGGCAAATATTACTTAATTAACAATGAAAAATCTTTTATAGTTTGGTAACCATTTTCCAAATTTAGAATAGTTGGTACTAAGTGGTAGAATGGTTTACCAAACCAAGCTGCCTTCATGAACTTCTTTTTCCTTATGATTTTATAGTCTAAAAGATAACATGACTAGTAATAAAATTCTAATTGAGGTCTAATTACTATTTTGAAAATTGTAAATATGAGTTTAGACAATAGTAAAAATGTTATTCTACCTCAAATACATGTCATAAAAAAGACAAAATAATCCCAACATAATTGCTAATAGACCTTTAATAGAACCTAGAAATTTTCTATTAGTTCTTACTAAATTACAAACTACTTTGTGTGTCACTAATAGATACTTGGCATAATTATTAAAATTGCAATTAGACTCTTTATGCATTCTGAAATAGTCTATGAAACTTTATATTAAATTAGATAAGATGCAAGCGATTGTCTAGAAGTTAGTTCAAGATTGGATTCCTTCCTTGTAGAATTTGGTACATAAAGGTATTATCTTTACTAGTGAAAATACGTGTCAAGGTTGTAACAAAGAGGAAGAGATTGTTAAGAAATATTCAAGTCCTACATTGATTAGAGATGGAGCCTAAAAAGGGTTTATAAGTAAGAAAAAAACCTCCACCTCTTGAGCTAGCTTTTAGGGTTGAGTTTAACTCCAACCCATATTCTAAGATGTTATTGTCGCATATCCTAGATCTGTTAATGGAACACCTACCATATTATCCACGCACTAAGTTTAATAGCGCTAGGCATGAAGGGTCGTGTTGGAAAAAACTCAAATTCCATATTGACTAAAGATAGAGCCTGAAAAGAGTTTATAAGTGGAAGGGGCAACCCTTACCTCTTGAGCTAGCTTTTAGGGTTAAGTTAGATTCAAACCTACATTCTAAGATAAACTATGACTTTATGTTTTTAATGTGAGTTTTATTCAAAGGTATAGGCGAAATGTTTGAATTAGTGGGACATAAAGTCATCATTACATAGCAATGATAAAATGAAAAGTGGTAACAAGAAGATTCTGAGCTTTAATGCAAGTATTGAACTTAGATGCAAGTCTTGGGAACGTACTAGGTGTTTAGAAGGTACCAAACTTTGATGTAGGTGTTGAGCAGGTATCACACTTGGATACAGGTACCAAACTTGTCAAGAAAGTACCAGACTTGGATGTAGGTATTAGGTAAGTACCGAAGTTTAACGCAAATGTCGAGCATGTACCAAGCTTGGATGTGAATGACAATGTTGTCAAAACATTATGAAAACTACTAGATTTTTCTTATATTTGTAGTGTAGGGACTCATCTAGGTTGAATTTCTCAATATTTTAATGTCTAATCTTATTGAAAAAAATTTGAATTGAATGCAAAAAGGGGTTTGTATGCATATAACAGAAACATAAAAACAAAATTGTAAGATTGTCGAATGTAGAACATAATTGAATGTAACATAATTGTTAAACATCAATTTAAGGATTCAATCATGCAGTTTTGTTATCACTACAAAAAATTTTAAGTTTAGCAACCACAAAAATCGGTCACTAAACTTAAAAAGTCAATCTCTATTTTGGATTTTGGTGGCTAAATAGATTAGCAACCAGCTCTCGTCTATCACAAAAACCTTAGTCACTAAGCAATTTAACAACTGGATTGGGTTCAATGGCTAATTGGAGACCGATACTTCGATCACTACATCGATCGTTGTTTTATTTCTATTAAAGATCACATTGATCGTGGCTAATTCGGTCTTTAATTTGGTGGCTAATTTTTGAATTTTTAACATTCAGTCACTAAATTGGTCGCTATATTTGTTTTTTTTTTAAATTAGTTGCTAAATCGGTCACTAAAGCTGTTGCTATTTTTTTTAATTTAAATCGAATGGCGGTCGATTGGGCGGCGATCGGAGGAGGGAGACGACCTAGCAAAGAGGAGGAGGGAGAACATAGGGAGAGAGGGGAGGGAGGAAAGGGATGGGATGGAGAAGAGGTGGTGGTGGGTAGGAGAGAAAGGAGGAAAGGAGGGAGGAGTGAAAGTTAAAAGGAGGAAGGTGGGGAGTGTTTAAATAAATAAAGGTGGAGAAATAAAAAAAAGGGGACAAAATAGAGAGAATTTTTTTTTATTTTTTATATAAAAATAATAAATTGGTTGCAAAATCGATTGCTAAATTACTCGCTATTTTTTATTTTTATATAAAAGAAATAATAAATCGATCGCTATTTTCTTATTTTTATTTTTATTTTTTTATAAAATAAAATTTGGTTCTAAATCAGTCGTTATTTATAAATTTAAAAAAATTAAACTTGACCACTAAATCATCGCTATTTTTTTAGTTTTTAAAATAATTAAATAAACAAATCGATCGCTAAATCGGTCTCTACTTATTTAATATTATTTTTCAAAAAATAAATTCGGTCGCTAAATCAATTGCTATTTTCTGATTTTTTTTATAAAAAATAATATATCGGCCAGTATTTTCTTATTTTTCATTTTTATTTATAACTTTTGGTCGCTTAACTGGTCACTATTATTTATAAAATTTGGTCATTAATTCGATCGCTAAGGTTAGAACAACTTCTCGCATTTGGTCGCTAAGTAGGACCTCATCTCACAACCTATCACAGATTAGTAAGTACCATTTTTACCTCTCACAAGGTAGGTTACTCATTAGACAAATGTTTCCTGCGCCCATCCTTGTCTCTCACAGACTAGGTCACCCGTCGAAAGACATTTATCCTTATTACTCATTTCAATGTTACATACCATAATTCTCAACTATGTAATTTGACAATAACATTTAACATAATATAGGCATATCCTATACAAGCACTCATGGTTTAACATAATATAGTAAATTATAATTACACTACAACGCAAAAACTCATAGAGATGCGAGTAGGGCAGCACGCATTAGCATGATTGTGCACAGTTAGTGCACTTACATAGGCATGATAAACACTAGAAAGGGCATGCACAAACAACACAAGTTGTTCTTCCTGAGCACAATCATGCTCAACAACCTACAACTTGAAATTTTCTAGATTTTGTCCTAAATTTCAAATTTGGCTAGGAAATCTATAATTCTTTATGTTTTGCATACATATAAACAATCATGTAATTCATTTCACAAAATAGCATATAAAGCACAACCTAATATAGGGAGTTCATCCTTCCCTTTAGAATGTCCTAATCCAGGGAGTTTCAATCTCCCGTTTAAATAACCCAAAACATATAATTTTAGGAGTCCTAAGGGTTACCTACAATAGTAATGCTCATACCCTTGAACAATATTTTCCACCTTTCTATCCACTAATCTAGAAAGTAGAAATTATATCTTATTTTTGCCTCTTCTAGATGACTATTTGTTGCAAGCATAATGTGCAAACAAAATAATCCACATGTCCACCTCTCTAGTGGAAACTCCAAGAGAAGAGAAAAAAGAATAAAATTAAATTATAATAAATTCAATGTTTTGCATCAAACCCATCTTATTTGGAGAATTTCTTGTCCTCCTATTATTTGGTATTTTACTCTTTATATAGGAGAAAAAACAATTCATGAGCTTATATCATCCAATGTGGGGACTTGAGTTATCTTGTTATATAGGAGAAAAAAAAGGTTATACATGAATTCATATTACTCAACGTGGGACTTACCTTTTTATCATAAATTAAATGACTTATTTTTTTTAATTTAATTAATTAAATCTCAACATATATTTCTCTCAAAATATTATTTATTTAATTATAAAATAATTAAACAATTTATTAATAATAATTAATAAAATATCATATTTACTGTCAATAATATATAAAATAAAAACTGAATGTTACAACTAGAACTCTCCCATCTCCATGTTCTAGATGAAAACAAAAAGTACTAGAGACCCAAGATCACACAATTCACAAACGCTGATCCAATGGTTGTGGGCTTTCAATACAATGACCATGCTAGATCTTGCATAGTGGAAGATGTGGTGGCAACATTGAGTACCCAAACAGAGAAAAGTAACGAGAGAACTAGATAAACATAATAGCAAGGAAAAGAAAAGAAACAGAGTAAGACAGAGAAAGCAGAAAAAAGAAAAGGTGAAGGAATGGATGTTTTTTTTTCTTTCGAAGAGTAAATAGAAAGATGTTAAAATTAGGAGATATTTTTTAGAGAAAAAAATATTGAGTAAATTTAATAATTAGGATGGGTTCATTTTAAAATTGCAATGAGAAAACACTACAAGGCCCGAAGAGAACAGGACACAGCCCAAACAAGCACACCATGGTGTATTGGCAACGTCAAAAGGGAAAAGAAATTAAGGACAAAAGACGAGACCAACAAGCTCACATTATATTTGGGGAAATCTAAGCCAAGATGAGCCGATACAAAAACAAAATCAATAAAACTTAGATATTGTTTACAATGTTTTCTAATTATAATTAGTGTTTCACTTTAGAAATTAGTGTCAACTTCAAATACTAACTTTCACTGCAAATGACTAAAATAAAACTTCAATTTTAATTAAAAATAACGCAAAAACACTTTTAAAGAATTGTCCCTAAATTTAATCCAAATAAAAAGTCCCTACAAACACTAAATGCCACCAATGCAAGGAAACAGAACTCAAGTACCAGGATAGCTTAGGCGATGCCCCAAGGAAACCTCCACATTATTGAGGTTCGTTCAATTAAATTGTGTACTAAAATGTTTCTTGAACATTAAAATGATCCACTTGGATTTTGGAATATTTCTTTTATAAGTGTGTATATCAAAAATTAAAATTAATTATATATGTTATCATAAGTAATGTTATTTTTTATGTTTAAATAATAGAACTAATTGTATGTTAGGAGTTTCATAGTGTTCAGCCCAGCACATGTTGGGCTTCAAGTCTAAGATAGGGCTTGTCAAACAAATTTTGGGCTCTCACTAAATTGCCAACTCCTTAACTACGTTATACTTCCTTAATAAGCTCTGCTCATGTAAAAAAAAAAAAATCTAAGAATTAAAATTTTATTAGTATTTCAGCATGCATAGGATAAATATTTATTTTATATAATCAAAATTTATAATAAACAAATATTTTTAATATAATTAAAAATTTGCAATAAATAAATATCTTAAACATATAATTATATATTAGATTTATGATAAATTATTTATATTGTTATACTAGTTTATTTTTAATTATTGATAATTTTAAAATATTAAATTTAATTTAAAAGTAAAGATGAAAAAATAGATTAAAAAATATTAAAAAAAATTAAGAAAAACTAAGAAAAGGTTTCTAAAAATATTTTCGTTGAACAAAAAATCTTTAAAATGCTATCATTCAAGATGCTAGTTTAATTTAGATAAACTTTTTAACAAAATTTATGAATAAAAAAGATAAAATGAGTCAGTGAGAAAAAATATATATTAAATTTCTCTCCTAAGATAAAATTATTTTATGCAATCCAACTGTTTTACAAAAAATATCGTTTAATTTATATATATATATATATATTGAGGAGCATAAATTAATTTTAAATTTATGAAAATAAAATTATTTATTTTTATTTTCTTCTTTCATAAATATTGGTTGAGAATTGTATTCAAATCTGACACAAAAGCTAAAGAGACGGAGAAAATCAAACTTTTATTCTCATGCAAATTAAAAACTAGTGAGACATCATACCTTCTCTTTAACCGAAAGTCTTAGAGAAAATTACTGATAATAATAATAAGACTAATTTCATTTTTTTATTTATAACTAGTTGGTACTCGTGCATTTGCACGGGTGGTATTTCATTTCTACGCATGTTATAAATAAATGAAAGGATCATCTAAATTGAATGTAATATAGCAAAATTAATGAAAACAAAGTTAAATATTTAAAATTGATGGATAAATTATGTTGGGTTTAATTTTACACATCCCACATGTTAATTTATATACATACTACAATACAACTTGTTTATGCAGTTGTTATAGTGATGGAGTAAAAGAAACAAGTATTTTTTTTTAAATAATTCAAAGTTTATTTTTGTTGCTAACTTAATCCTAAACAAATTCTTGCTTTTATTAATTTTTATATAAACATGTAATTGACCACCTTAGTTGTTAACTTAATCCAAAAATATTAAAATTTTACACTATATTTAGATAATTAAATGACATAATTATTAATCATTTTAACATTTCAAAATATAAAAGAAATGTAGAAATTATGACATGTAATAATATCAAAATCTATCCATTATATTATATCACACAAAGTGAACATCTTTATAAAATCAAGTTCAAATCATATTCAAACATTATGCGAAATAATTATTTCAGATACCAAAATTCAAACAACTTAAATGATAATTATATATCAAGTTATTCATCAAACTATTTAATGTGAATAAGTATTTGGAGACACACTTAAATAGAAATCAACCACAAAGGGTAGATGGAAGCTCACAAAAACTAAAACTCAACTAGCAGGTGGTAGAATGTAGCAGGCTGCTGAAAAAAAAAACAATTATAAGGCTAGTATATTTTGCAAATTAAAAAAACCCACAACATGTAATAATTTCACTGTTTTTCTTTTTGTTTGCTCTTTTCTCAATTTTTCTCATTTGTGTTGCTCTCTATCGCCATATCTATGCTGTTCATTCAAGATATTCTCATGTCTCAACATACCAAACATTAGTGCCTTCTATCTTGTCTATTTATCAAACATGCAAAAAACTTCTATATTTATATTATAAATTATTAAACAAGATTAAAAAAACATGATGAATTAATCTTTTAAGAATGGGTTGTCCAATTCATACAACTTAAAAATAATAGAAAAACAATTAGATAATTACATTATTAAATTAATAAGAAAAATAAATTACACTCTTTATCACCACATAACTTATCTTCATACCAAAATTGGAAAGGAATAAATAAACAATAAAACCATATGAATTCATGCACATTTACAAATTAAATCCAATATCATCATATGACTTCACTTCAAACCAAAATTAGAGAGAAATAAACAAACAAAAAGACATACAATCTTTCATAGTAACATATTAAGTTCATCCTCACCTCTTATCAATCCTTTTTCAATATTCATTTCTTATCTACCTATAGTCTTTCATTTTCATATTTATCAATCCTTTTTCAATATTCATTTCTTATCTACCTATAATCTTTCATTCTCATATGCATCCTATTTATCTTTATTTCTTGTGGTAATGACCTTTACCTTTTTAAATGATCAATATAATAATAAATAAATATCGAATAATTAAACCATCCTAACTATGTAATAAGGACAGCTAGTTTTTATCTCCATATCCTTATAACCAAAAATATTATTCCGAATTCACTTGATTTAATTGACACTTAATGAGTGCGAATAGAATTACCGAACAACTGAGAACTATCTCAAGCCTTGTTTGTGAAGCCCATATGCAACGTGGGCTCTCTTCCCCATTAGCCCATTACAAAACGACGTCACTTCGTTTCTTCAAAACGACACAACCGTTCGTAGCACAGCGCTCTCTAGTAGCAGTGGATGAGACGAGAAGAACAAAGCAAGCAGCGAGAGCGAAGAACGAGTGCCATCGGATACTTCGCTACAGAGGTAACGCTTCTTTCTCCCTTCAAGTCACGTTTCTCTTGAAATCTTCCTTTTTTTTTTCCATTTTAAATTTTATTGTAGAAAAATAGTGTTGCCTTCATGGCCTTGAGTTAATGTTGTTTTTGGGGTTTATGAATTTTGATGTTGGGAGCTGAAAATGTGTGTTATAATGTTGTCTGCTTATTCATTTCTCAGAGAACTAGCTCCATATGTTTCTCCTCTTAGTGTCTATGAGCTTACACTTCTTGAGAATTTTGTTTTAATAATCACACCATGAAAAGAAAACGTGGTAGTAGAAGGGGCTTTATTTCGATTTGGGCTTGACGTTATGAATTTCAAACTCATTTCAACTCCTAATGGATGTTAATTTTTTTTTTGGGTGGTGTTGGTTTGTAATGACTATTTCCTCTATTTTCTGTGAACTTTTGGTTATTGGAGCTGGAAAGTTGTTGAGGGTGGCTGTGTTTTATTTTGTTTGAAAATTATTGGAGAAAATGATGCTGGAGATTTCATTATGTCTCTTGTTGCATGTGTAGTAGTGTTTAAATATTTTGACTTAAGCAATTTGTATTGAGCCTGATTATGTGAAATCTATGCTAGAGTGTAATGTTTGAAAATTGGGGGTAGCTGAGCTGTTTTACCAAAATGAACACCACACAAGTTACTGCATTCCAGCCTGGGATTTGTGTGAAAAATGCATCTCAGTTGCACAGGCTTCATCCTAAACTGTGCGTTTTACCAAAGAGTTTTGATCCTTGCTCTCACGATCTACCGAGCCTGAGAGCAAGGCAATCGTTTGGCTTGAAATGTCGGTTTGTTTCACAATCTCGGAAACCTCTCCATATTTGCTTAGCCGGTGGAAAAGGGATGATGGGAAATGATGATGAGGTATTGCACTTTCTTTTGAGTTACAATTTAGTTTGTTGTTGTTATTATGTCATAACTTATTAAAGTTCATGGTAAACGTGCATATAATACTTTTTATGAAATGGAGTGTAATGTATGAGATTTGGAGTACCTAATTGATAGGAATAGACCTCCTATTATTAAGGTCTATGAGAGGAGAAGGTAGCAGTAAAGGAGCATAACCCTTAACAGGTCACTTTCATTGTAAATAACCAACTAAATGAAGTTGTTAGTAGTTAGTTAGATCTTGAAGAATAAATAGGTGAGGGGAAGGGAATTGAAGGTAGTTGGTATTGTGGCTAGGGTGAGTCCTGAATCTCTCAAATATCCAGGGAATTTATATTTTATATTTCTTATATAGTTTCAGCAATTGGTACTGTACCCACATTGGGGCAGAATTGAAAACTAGGTGTCATCAATAAAGATTCATTCTTTTATTTACAATTCTGATCCAGTTTCTATCACTAATCTTTTTGACAAAGATAAATCCCCACCCAAGTTACTGGTATAATTCTTTTATGAAATGATGGAGTGTAATGTATGAGATTTGGGGTACCTAATCTTTTTGACAAAGATAAATCCCCACCCAAGTTACTGGTATAATTCTTTTATGAAATGATGGAGTGTAATGTATGAGATTTGGAGTACCTATTCTTTTTGACAAAGATAAATCCCCACCCAAGTTACTGCACCTGGGATATATGTGAAATATATTTCAGTTGCATCATCTTCTTTATAAAATGTGTACATCTTGGAGGAGATGATGCATTTGAAAAATATGGTTTAATGTTCTTCTAAAATCCAAGTTAAATTGGGCTAGAAAATTAAACATTTCTTTAGCCGTGTACTTCTTTACCCCTTGAATTTTCTATTATAGCAACATAGCCCCCTTAGACATAGAAAAATATTTTATTTGTATATTTTTGTGTGTTTTTTGTTTAGCTCTTGAACACATTTGTTTGTTGATTGATGCTCCTGAGTTATTATGAATTGAATCATGGATTGACCATAAGGAAAATTTGCTATTTTATTTAAAGAAGTATGTTTAGAAAATGATGAATCTAAGCTGCAGGAGGCTGTGTTTTACCAGAAATATTTTAGCAGTAGTCCAAACAGTTAGAATAGAATAGACTAGAAGAAACTCTTTTCTTTTCAATACCTCTCAAACACAAAATTGTCACTAACTTTGCCTATCATGAATCTGTGGGAAGTAAAAGAGAACTACTATTTTATTTATATATATTTTGGTTGGAATATTCCTACATTTCACTGACAATATAAATGTAATCAGAATTCTCCGTGGAAATCTATTGAGAAAGCTATAGAAAAATTTAAGGGACAATCAATAGAGAATGTATTACGGCGGCAAATTGAAAAGGGTGAATATTATGACAGTGGTGGTGGTGGAGCGAATCCACCAGGAGGAGGTGGTAGCAGTGGTAGTGGTGGCAATGATCCTGATGGCTTTGGTGAATCAGAAGATGAAAGCTTTGCTGGGATGTGGGAAGAGAATCTTCAAGTGATTTTAGCAACCCTTGGCTTTATATTTCTGGTACCCTCTTTCTCTCTGTGTATATATTGATGTGTGCACAAATAATGTGATTTTTATTCACTCAAAACTCTTAAGCATTTTTTTATTGTGTGTGAAAATGTGAATTGTGAAAACTGGAAGGAGAAAGGTTTAAGTGGAAGTAACTAAACAAAACAAGATCATAGTTGAGTGTATTATTAATGGAAGAAGACTTCCAGGTTAAACTGCATTGGTATAAAGTAAAATAATGATAAATAATTGCTGGAGTACTTTAGAGTATATGAGGCTTTTGAGGTTGGAATATGTTGAGAAATCAGTATTTTAAAGTAAATATAACAAGATAAACAGAACATAAAAAGGAAATCAGTATTATTTTTCACGAATAGGATCACAACTCATATATAATGTACAATACATGTTTACAAAAATTACTCCTGATTCTGCTTATAATAAAATAAGAGCTATGCACAAGAGAACATATATTCATATGCACATAGACCATTCCTCATTTCTTGTATATATATATTTTTTTCCCAGTACATTTATATCATCACTGGCGAGGAACTGACAAAGCTAGCTAGAGACTATATCAAGTATCTATTTGGAGGAAGTCAGACTGTTCGACTGAAGAATGCCATGTATCAATTGGGACTACTCTACCAAAGCATTAAGCCAGTGAAAGTAGAGGAGGAAGACGAGTATTGGTTGGAGAAGGCCATTCTGAATACCCCAACTTGGTGGCACGACCCTGCGGATTACCGTGAAGCCCTCAGAAATTACTTGCAATCAGATTCAAAAGAGGCCATTGCTGCTAGGAATTACTTGGGATTAAATTCAGATGAAGAGGTTAGGTATTGCTTGGAATCAGATGATGATGAAGATGGAAATGAGGATGAGGGTGAGGATGATGATGAAAATGAAAATGAAAATGAAGATGAAAATGAAGATGAAGATGTAGAAGATTTTCCCTAGACTCCGGAGCATCCTATATTGCTCTCTCTTTCATCTATTTTTCCCTCAAGTTAATGAAGCTTTGCATATGTTGTATCATCCTAGTTTAAGTGTATTGCCCTTTCTTGCATTTGTTTTTCCCTCTATACTAATGGAGCCACATGAAGTTGATTCTCTATAAATATTTGGAGCTCATTTATTCTCATTCTTTGTGCTAAACTTTTCACAGTAGAACCACCACATGTTTAGTACTTGCTCAACTGTTATATAAAATGCATTAATTGGCACAAGTTTGATCGCAATTGGAGTCCTACGTCTAAAACTGGACGACAAATTATTAAACATGATGATAAGTGGGTACATGTACTGGTTATAAGGACTCATGTAATTTCGTTATTTGTTTTTGTGCTGAGTAGATTCCTTCTGGATATTTATCTTCATTCGGCATCACGCTAGAAATTGAAGTATTTGTAATACAAAGCTAGGCCTACTAGGCTGAGTATTTTAGGTATGATTTACTTGTTTTTATTATTTTTTTTTTTTACTTTGTAGGAATTAAATTATCTTTTTGTTGACTAACACGCTAATTTTACAATTCCTTTCGAGCTTTTTTTAGTTTTTTTCTTAATGGGTGGTGACTTATCTCTATTTTATTTTATTTATTTATTTTTCAATATTTTACATATCTCTATTTCCATCTCTGTCTACTCTGTTTCACGTATTTCTCTTTTCGCCGTCTCCGTCCGTCGCGTTGTATGTTGTTTTAAAGATATTTTTATTTTGATTATTGTTTAGCGATTGAACTTTAATTCTATTATCTTTGAAGCACTATTTTCCATGCATTCTTAACTCTCACATTACAATTGATCTTAATTCTTTATAGTTAATATTTTCTGTACGATGAAAATCAATTAAATGATCACATACTTAATGTGACAATTAAAAAATTACATCATGAGTAGGAAGATGAGAATTTAAGACATGCATGTTATGATTCTAGGAATCACAGCGTAATTTTGTGTGCATCCTTACAAGTATTTAAAATTAAAGTTTGTCGTTAATTGATTGCGTCTAAGAGATTAAGATTCTCTTACAGACAAAGGATTAGTTAGTTGCCAATGAATTGAACTAATCTTCTCCAATATACTCGTATATTAATTTAATGTGATTGAGTTAGAATCAAAAACCCCATGACCTAACGTTTTTATTCATTTTTTTTTTTACTTTGTAGGAATTAAGTTTTCTTTTTGTTGACTAACACGCTAATTTTACAATTCGCCAGATTTAGGTGACGAAGAAAAAGAGGTAACTACAGTTTGAACTTCAAGATACTTATGAACTTCTTCTAAATGACTATAATGTTCTTGATGAGATCTTAAGGTTAAAGAAGAAAAACAAAGATCTTTCAAAAGATCTTGAAGATAAACAACGGGAAAATTTTGAGACTTGTTAAAAAATATATAATGGTCTGTAAATTGAGAACAACATATTTTATCCATAAAACTAGTATATGTAGATATGGTCCCAACTGACGTTAAGAAAGTTGTTGAACTCCACGAAGATAAAGTGGATGAACTCACAGAGGATCTAACTAGCTTTGTAGGTGAAATTGTTTATTTAAACACACACACAAAATTATTCTAATTCCAGTAAAAATATTATTTTTTATTTCAAATATAAGTAAAAAAAAAATCATGTATATTAAATCTTAACAAAATTTACCTTATTTAATAATAACATCTCTAAAATATCTTTTATTTAATTAAAATTATTTTAAGATCATTATTAATCTTGCTATAAAGTATTGACTTATGTAGGTAAACTAAAGATATAATTCTTAATTTCTCTTGATTTTTTTTTCTAATGATGATCGGGTGTGATTGTTCTTTGGGTTACCTCTCTTCTCCTTTTATACTTCTTTTTTCTGTCACCATGTCTTTTGAAGATCGCGTTGCTTAACTTTTGCACCGCGTGAGCTGTGGTGCCTGACTCTTACAATGCATGTATTGTGTCGCTTGACTTTTGTGGTACGAACGGTGCATTTGACTTTTACATCGTTGTCTTGTATTGGTCTCTTATTGTTCAAATGACAATGTTACCAGTCATTGCCTCCTACTATCACAGTCTGTTAAGAATCTCGTTAAGTTGCAATCAGCTGGTCTAGTAATACTCGATTGATCGGTCGATCGGCCGATCCATAAAATTTTAAGAAAAAATAATTTAGGAAAAAATTATTATTTTTAAATAAAATTGATATAATTTAGTGATATTAATTAGTATAAATTATTATTATTTTAGTTATATTTGATACCAGAGAAATTACATGTGGTCACTTGAGCCTTTCTAGGTAAGATATATCTATCCATACCAAATGCCAGTTTCTAACAATTGAGTGCATATCACGGAGAATTGACTTCAATGTTCAATTTCTTATTCATCAGTAAAATTCACTATTCATGTTTCACGTTGATATAACTTGTGATAGATAAGGAACTAATGATAACCATCAAATTGTATTCATGTTTCATGATGATATAACTTGTGATAGATAAGGAACTAACGATAACCATCAAATTGTACACGTCGACGCGTATGTCCGAAAGAGGTTAGCCCCTTCCTCATGCATATATATCAAGAGGTCCTTTTATTTTCATTAGAAATTTGAAAATTAAAAAAACTATGTAAGAAAGGGTTTTATTTTGTTCAATGGTAAGGAAGCCTTTGATCAAGTATGTTTTGACTAATTAAAGCAGTTTATGATTTTTTTTTACAAATTCTTTTAATTTTTTAATGTTTTATAATTAATATTATAAATAATCTTATTTAGCAGAATAATATGATAAATATATAAGATTAAATTATAACTTTAACATTTTTCTTATGGTAAAAATTCATTTTAATCCTTAACTTTCTAATTTGAATCCTTCCAAAAAAAAAAAAGAATGATTATTTTCAATTTTGATACTTAATTTTAAATTATTTTTTTAGTAATTAAAAACATAAAACTTATCTTATTATATTCATTTATATAAAAATAATATAAATCAATTAATGTTTGAACCAAAAAGAACTAAAAAAAAATTGTGTGAAAAGTGAATCGCAAAACAACTAAAAAATTAAAAAAAAAAATTATATCAAAATTTTTTTAGATGTTTATGAGACTCTCTTTTTATACAATTTTCACCATGTTTATTATGACTCATTTTTATTTGAACAGTAAATAAGTCTTATAGTTTTCATGTAGATAAATTTAATGAAACAAGTTTCACAAAAACCAAACAAAAAATAGTTTAAAATCATATTCCAAAATAAATAAAAAAATTATTATTTTGAAAAGAAAGACAATATTTGCAAATTTCCACTTAAAAAACTAAAAATGATAATTTTAAAAAATAAAAGATAAAAATAATTTTTATTATAAAATAAAAGATTAAATTTATAATTTATAATTTAGTCAATATATAATTAAATTGTTTACTTAAATGTATTGTAAGAACTAAAATTAATTAAGCATAGAAAAATATTTCATTGATACTCTAATAGGGCAGCCATGATAAATAAATTAAGAGAAGAGAAGAAAAAGAAAGGAGTACATTTTATAAATGATGTGGTAAAAAAGTATACGATAAGTGTAAATTAAAATTACAAAATTAGGGTTAGAATATATAAAAATTTGTTAATTAGAATTGTTAAGCATGTATAAAGTTGAAAAAACAATGAAAGTATTATTATTTTAGTTGATGAGGGAAACACAAATATAGGATTAAGAAATTTGTTCAAGCTTAAATGCTCCTCTGTGGATAATGTAAGAAACATTATCTCGAGCAAACCGTGGACCCCACAATAAAGGAACTTTCTTTATTTTCTTCTTTAATAGTGGAGACTGGAGAGACTCAGACGTCAATGAAAGAAACAAACCCCATAATGGTAGGTGACCTATACACATTCGATTTTCATAATTTATTCACAGGAATTGCGACAATTCAACATTATTAAATTTTATGACGTTGAACCTGCAATATTGCAACTGCTTAAAACCCTATTTTAATTAGGGTAGCAAAAAGTGCAGGTGGATTAATTGACCCTTGATAAAAAAAGTGGGTTTGGAAATACAATTTATTTTATTTATAGGTGTGTTGATAGATTCATCCAACAAAAGATAGAATGATAAATTGGTCCATCAATATCTGTCAAAAAATTAAAAAAAAAATTAAAATAATAATTTAAATATATAGGGAGATTGATATTCTCCCTATATATTTATATTTGAATGGAAAATAAATATTAAATCTTTCTATAAAATATTAAGATTAAAACTTAAGTGGAGTGATTATTCAGACAATTGATATTCATATAGATTATTAAGATTTACCTCTTCACATTTAGATAAAATAATTTTCTCAACAAATATAACTCATATATATATATATATATACTTTATTACGCAAATATATATTCTGATCGATTCAAATTATTTGAGAAATTACGTGCAAATGTACCAGAAAGACCCCAGAAATTTATCATTTTTCTATGGAAGAGAAAAATTATTGATTTTTTAGATAAAATAACGGGCAAATTAAAATAAGAGTGAGAAAATAACACTTGTAACAAATTGCTATTGTACAAATTGGGATCAGAAATTAAAGGAAGAACAGAACATTAATTTTGAACAATAAAATTATTTGAGTACAAAATTCCCTTGCCCCATAATTACCTTATGTGAGATCTTGGTAATCCATGAAAATTCTTCTACATATATATGAATGGTCCAAATTAATTTGTTGACAAGCTAATCACGAAAAAGCCAGCATGCCCAAGAAGCCAACAAAAAGTGGCAAGAACAAAGCGAAACTCTTGTGGTGGCTGGGACTGGTTCCACTAAAATTCTCATCAACGGGATACAAGTTCCCCGGTGGCCCCGTCATGTATAAGTATGCTGATGATGGTGGTGGAGGGCAATATTTTGACGGTGGTTTCTTGGGTGAAGGCGGCGGCGGCGATAAATACTCAATTGGCGGTGGTGGTGATGGTGGTGGCGGTGATAAATACTCAATTGGCGGTGGTGGTGATGGGGTGTAACCACTTTCACATGGTGTGCACTTCTCGTTCGTTGATTCCTCACCTTTGATTGGAGTAGTGACACAAATAAGCACAAGGATCATCAAATTGAAGATCATTGGTGCTTTAATTTGATGACTTTTTGTTGACATAGTGTGGGGCTGGTTTTAGAGATTGCTTATGTGACCTTGAGTTATGGTTTTTCTTTGAGATTGTAGTAGGGCTTGGACTTTGGAGAAAGGATTAGAAGAAGAGAATGGGGATAGTAAAGGATATCTTACGTTGGTGTTGGGTGCATGGGAAATGTAAACAATGGGTAAAGGGCCTTTTGGGTTAGGGGTATAATAATTAATTTGGTTTTCTAGAGGAGGAAAATGGGAGGATGGCACTTGCTCTATCTTGTGGAATATACACTCCCATTAGCATGTGGCTAGCTATTAGTGTCTACCGTGGGCTCCACCATGCATTAAAATCCATAACACCTCAATAATTAACATTAACCTAAGTCCCTTTTGGTGGCTGAGTTTTGGCACACTTGGAGGTTTAATCTATCAATCAATTTTTATCTTCAATTTGTATAATTTTAATTGATAAAAATTATTTGACACCTCAATGAAGTTTATGCACCTTTGAATTAAGAGAGAAAAAATAATAAATACGATCAACATGCGAGAAAAAGAAAAGTAAGAACTCAAATAAGTGAAAGATATACTATGTTTGTTTGTCGGCATTAAAACTTACTCTTACCTTTTAAATTAGGTGTCAAATTTAGGTATTTTAAATTAAAAAATATGATTGCTATTAAATATGATAAACTAGTTTTTTTATTAAGATCTAGTTCCATTGTTTAGTGTTAGCGCATATAGATGCAAAATTTTGAAGAAAAGTAGAGAGCATAGTAGCAACAAGAAGCATCATCAGCAAAAGCTACACCTTCAGAAGATGATAAAGTAATTTCTTTTTTTTTTGAAAACGGAATTTTCGGAACCTTCATGTATATTCTATTCCGTGGAGCTTCTTTAATTTCACATGACAAACCTTCTCTGATGGGTATTATGCATGTGACCACATGATTTTTGGATCAAATAATATTAGCCAATCATTCACCACAGTATTATAAAATTCAAGAACTTTGCATTTCATTCCAAAAATTGTTGCAATAATTTATCATAATATTCAGCGATATGTTGCATGTTGACACCAACTAAATATAGAAGTAGTTAGGCTGTTGCACTTATTTAAAATCGTTATTTATGATGATAATATTGGTATTTAACACAAACATTTAATATATGAATATATAAAATTTAATAGGCATACCATCTGAATAATTTTTTTTTACATTATTTACTAAATATCAATCTACTATTGTATGTTTTTAAAGTAAATATTTTTAAGATAATTTATGATTAAATAATTATATAAAATTTTTACATTATGAGTGTATATATTATTTTTATATATATAGTAGGTTTAAATTTTTTATAATTAAGATATTTAAAAAAAATTAACTTTTTAGTGTCAAATTAATTAATTTAATAAGAATATCGATCCGAAGTTTATAAAATATAATGATATGAGAGGAAAATATTAGCATTAAACTTAACTTATGTTATTTATTTGTAATAATAATTATATATGTTTTTAATTTTGCATACGTACGTATAAGAGTAGTCACATTTATTTTTACGTCTTAAGCGACTTAATTAAGAATAATTTAATATAATAATTAATAATTATTATATATTTTTTAATTTTTCATACGTATAAGAGTAGTCACATTTATTTGACTTAATTTTTATATTTCTTTTTTTTTTAACTTATTTAATTGAGGGTATCTTTAGATAAATTTATTTTATAAACACTTATAATAGAAAAAAAAAATAAGATTCTCTATAAGTTAAAATTAGTTTTTGTATAGAAAAGTTTATCCTACAAAAAAAGTATTTTATTTTTTCTTCTTATTTTTTTCTCGTTGTTAAGGGAGAAATTTACTTAAACAAGCCATAAGTCACTAAATATATGTATTTTTTTATTTGAGACATGAATAGTGACATGCATGTAATTCATAATTACATGTAATTCATAATTACATGATTCAATTGCATCTTTTATTTTCATGTTCTACAATTTTTATAAGTTTTGTGATTCAACTATTTTATTTACACTTTTTATCATTCAATTTTAAAAATTTTGCACATTTTTATTTATCAAAAATTGACTAGTTGTTACATTTAGTTGATCACTAATGTAGCATTTTACCAATAATGTGACGAGGTGATTATTAATGTGTAATGATGAAGTCACTACATTTGACAATGAAATTTAATTACATTTTTTCACACATTTTGTTATATTTTGTTTCCATATTTTGCCTCAATGTTTATTTACACATGTTATCTTCAACTCTCTTTTTTTTAGCGTATTAATTAAACATTTTATATTTAGTACAAAAATAACAAAAAATTAAAATTAAAATATTTTTTATAGGAATTAAAATTTCATAATTTGAATTAGTGCATTTTTAAATTAGTTAACAAAAAAGTAAAAATTGATCATATATTTTGGATTTTAAAAAAAGAATTCTTATAAATTAAACTGGTTTGATTTTTAATAAAATAAATAAAAATAATTTTTAAGAAGGAGCATATTTGATAATAAAAAAATCATGTCTATAAAATTATCAATCTATTTAAAAAAAGTTTTAAAAAAGTATTTTTTTTCTTGTGTAAAATGAATAAAATTATCTAGGTTTAATTATACATTTTGCACTCATATTTTATGTGTGAATTATCTAGTTTGAAAAAATTGAAATTGTATTCCTAAGTTACTTATTTAAATTTATAATAACTAGTATGTTAATTTGTTCATGATAAATTTAATAAAAAATAAAAATTGAAAATGCATTTGTTTGTGCTTTTTTTAAGTAAAAATAAAACTTATAACAAATTATTTCAATATTTTTAATAAGCTAAAATGTTAAATATAAACCTTCTAAAACAGTTATATAATATTATTACTTGTTTAACAAGTCCTAATTTGTTAGTATAAACAGTTAAAATTGATGGGGAAAAAACAATAAGGCACATATGATGACACAACGCAACGGATATAAATTTCCCTAACTTGTAAGAATACCTAAGGAGTAAGCACAAATGAGAATGAAAGCAAAAATGAGAAGTATAACGTAAGAGACACAAATATTTTTAACGTGAAAAAACCCCCTCAAGTAAAAATCACGGGTCCTCCAGACCAAAGAAATCAATCCCCTATGATCAATTAGGAGTACAAGAGCATTCAATCAAGAGCACAAATTTGTGCATACAACCAACCAACTCAATCAAGCAGCAAAGCTTGCAAATGGAGAGTAAGAAACGAGAAGTAAGAAAATAAAGAATTCACAAAATCGTGTTATTGTACGAGCATGATATCTCACACCACGACCTTGCTCTTTCTTTCTCTCTCTTTTGGCTGTGAAAATCCACTCTCTCCATCTCTGTTTCTATGTGTCTCTTATCAATCTGACCTCTTCTCTTCTTATAAAGAGAGACCTAACGGACTTGAGAATATTGGACTTTTGTCCACATAATTGGGAGCGTAAAAATAACCCAACAAAAATTTTGAAGGAGTGAAAAAAACATTAAATACAATATGATCGTAATGAATTATCAAAATTAAAAACATGAAAAGCAAATTAATCTCACGAAAGCATTCTCTCATGAGAAAAAAAATGGTCATAAAATTATAGTGAATGATAAAAAAAATATGAAAAAATAGAGACGGATATACTATTATCCAATCATAAATCATCATATATGATAAGTTTGTTGATTTTTTTTAATTATTATTTTAAAAACTCATAGCAATAATAATTTGTGATTAAATGATAATTTAAAATTGTTTTACATTGTGAGGAAATTACTATAAAATGAAAAAATTATTATAATTTTGAATGTTCATATAAGTATAGTATATGTAAGAAGTAAATTAATCACATGACAGAATTATAGTGAGTGATATTTTTCATTATGTAATATGTTAATTGTATGTTATTAAAATTTTTCTCCCAATAATTCTTAAAGAAGGTTATATTAGATAAACTATGGAGTAATATTTGATAAAGAAAAAATTTATTATAATCTATATTATTCAATTTACTCAAGAAAAAATTTATTTAAATTTTTTTTATCATAAATAATTTTATAAATATGACTTGTTTATCAAATATGCTCTTCCTTAAAATGGTTATTTATTTATTTATTATATTAAAAAATTAAATTAATTTAATTGATAATAATAATTTTTTAAAATCTAAAATATGTAAATAAAAGTTAGGTAATAAAACATATAAAATTTTAAAAGTTGAAAGATAAAAAATACAATTTAATTTCATTATCATGTAACTGTCATATGTATTACCACAACATTAGTACACATCAACAGTCAATGTCACATTAGTGATAGACTAACTTATATTAAAAACTACTCTCTTCTTTTTACATATTCAATTATATCACACTTTCCTTATATATATAAAAACTATTTTAAACTATTTATATAGATTAAAATATAAAAAATGTTGTCCCTCTGAGTGGTTGCCCACCTCGGCCGTGCTCAAGGTCACTATTGAGCCTTGTGGTAGAATATTTGAGTAATATACACCATGCAGATGTTGTATTTCTTTCTTTTATATAAAAAAGCTTTTCACATCTAGCTTTAAACAAATTAAATTGTTTTCACTAAATATTTACATTTAGCGGTATCTTATTACTTTTAACTCAATATAATTTTTATAATGTTATTGATAATTAATAATGAGTAGTATAACTATTAAAAAATTTAAAATTTGTTACAAAATAATTTTGTGGTTAATTTTAAAATTAATAGTTATTTTGTAGTTAATTTTTAGTAAAAATAATTAGTTACAAAATTACTATAATATTGAATGGTAACATGAAATAAGTAGCAAATTAACTAGGAAAATAATCTTAGTTAATTTGTAGTAAACTTTTTAAAATTTGTAATTATTTTCTAGTTAATTTGTAGTAATAAGAAGTATAAATGAATATAACTTCAATTTAGTTAGAAAAAATATTTTTTTAGTTAATTAGTTAGGATTTAGCTACTAATTTAAATGGTAGCTAAAATTAGTAGTAAAATCAAAAAATTCTTGTAGTAATATATCTAGGTAATTTTTTTTATATATAAAGAATAATATAGATTACAAACGGAACTTGATTTATACTAAAATAAAATATTTTTTATTTCACGATTTATTTGAGATTTATATTTTAATCAACATCATATGAAAATTGTTTAACTTTAATGAATAAATAAGACGAAACACCTATATTTACAAGTTTAATTAATTTTTAGTAACAATTGTTTTACTTTATTAATTGTTTCATTAAAAATACACAATTCCGTTTTAATAAAATAATTTTAACCTCTATTCGAGAATTGAAAATTTTAATAAAAGTTTGTCTACTTTGTTGTTAATTAATATTTCTATTTAATATTTTATCTTATATAGATATTCATAAAAACTTTGATGTATTTTATATTAATATTATTTTTATAATTAATTTAAAATATGTTATCAAGGAAATATAAGAATTTATAATTAACTAATTATTAGAAAAAAATATTTTCATTAGAATTTATAAAAATTAAAAAGATAATAAAAAATTAAACTAATACCTCAGAGGCATTTTACTAAAGTATATTTTTTATTTTATTTTTACATTTAAGAAAATATATACAATAAGTATGTATGTTTTCAAATTTAATAAAAGTTAATGTATTTTGTTTTCTATTTATTTAAATAATCAATTAAAATAGCTATATAAAATTAAATATAATAAAGTTTAAATCTGAAAAGTCAATGAATATTGAAATACAAAATGAAATTTCATAAAAGGTTACAATTTCAGTTAAAAGTAAAAAAAAATGATGTAATAATTTTATTATTATATATAAATACTGAACATGGATTTAGATAAGCATGAAAAAGAAAGAGAGACAGAAGGACATGGAATAAGTTTCTAGCTAGTGACAAACACATCAAATATGGTCCACATGTATATTTGTTTCTAGTCGATAGAATTGACCTGTAAAATGGATGCTAATAATTTATTATATTTGAACAAACACACCTTGCATTGAGCAACCTCATTGTAGGACTCATCCCTTGCCATGTCCTATTTCCTACCCTAATTAAATAGGGCAATCTGTCGTTATCTACTATTTTGAAGCTTTTGAGTCATCAAAGTCGCATCACACTTGCGTATTGCGTTTTCCAACACTTATCTCCTTATGATTATCATCATTGTTTTCTTCCTGACTTCCTAGCTCTTTCCCTTGTTTATAGCTTGGAAAGGCGAGTGATCATTCAAATAAAAAGTTGGACCTCTATTTTAAGCAATTTAATTTATTGATGATTCTTTATGTGAAACTTGTATGAAAATTTTCATGTGTCTAAATCTTTTACTTACTAAATTAATTGCATTTTTAATTATTAGCTACGAAGGATAATGAGTTTTAAAATTGTTCTCGTAGAGGCAGCTGAATTCAATTAATTAGTCTTTAGATGTTGTGGCTATGAGATTGCAAAACTCAAGTAAGTAATAATGGTAAATAAAAAGTAGGTGAATATTTAGTAAGAATGAGTGAGTGTACTTGATGGAGAATAAGACTTTGGATTTGTAGGCAGTACAGAAATGATTTAGTGATTAGATTAGTGATTAGACTAGGATAATTATTCTTGAATCATCTTGGTTATTGAGATACTTTTTAAAAATAGGATAGGATTGTTTTTTATTTTACATCTTTGATTTTAGTTTTTTAAATTTTTTTATTATTTTATATTTTAACATTTTTTCAATGTTCTTTTTAGTCCTTATCATTAATTTTTAATTAGTTTAATATTAATATAAGTAATGAAATAAATAACATTAATTAAGTAATAATAAATTTTTTTAATTAAAATAATTAAATTATTTTTAGATGTATAGTTTAATTAAGTAATATATTTACTATTTTATATAAATAAGGTAATTATATATAATTTATTTTTATAAATTATATTATAATATATTATGAACAATAAATTTTATTTTTTAGTATTATTTTTACTTTTAGATTTATTTATTTACTTTTAATATTGTACTTTTTTTAAATTAGTTTATTTAGATGTTTATAGTTTAATTTTAATATACTATTTATTTTATTTTATATTTCAATTTATTAATTTTAACTAATTATAATATAATTTGTTTTTAATATATTATATTTAAATTTAATTTAAAAAAATAAAATAACTGTTGAGATATATTAAAAAATAAATTATATCACAATAAGTCAAAATTAATGAATTAAAATATAAAATAACATAAAATAATATATAAAAATTAAATTATAAACATATAATTGAATTATATTTGTATAAAAATTAAAAATAAATTAGTTAATTGAAAAGTAAAAATAATACTAAAAGTAATAATAACTAATTTTGACAATATATTAAAAATAAATAAAATATATGTAATTATCTTATTTATATAAATAATAAATATATTATTTAATTAAATTACGGATTATCTTATTTATTTTAATTAATATTTTTTTAATCATATCAATTCTAAACTAACTAAAATTAAAGATAAAAACTAAAATATAATACTAAAAGAATAAAAAATTTAAATCTAACAATTTTTTTTTACAATAACTAAAACTAAAAAGATTCATATTTACATACTTAAAATATATTTAAGCCTAAACACAGTTAATTTCATACACCTCTAATTTTAAATAGAAAACAAATTTACAAGACCTGTTGGATAACAACAACGATTTGATTTAAACAACTCATCTATCCTTTATATATATATATATATATAAATTAAAGATTAAAACTAAAATATAACACTAAAAAAAACCAGAAATTTAAATATAACAAAAAAATTAGACAAGTTTATATCTACACCTACTTAAAACATATTTAATCCTAAACACAATTTTTCTATTCTTTTATATATATATATATATATATATATAAATTAGTAATTACGTTGGCATAGATAACACATTTAGTCGAATGTTCTGCTTATATTAGTTATAAATTTAATTCGATTATCAGATTCTTTTTTGTTAACTAATAAGTTGTATATAAATTTTATTATAAATTCTCATGGAAATGGATAGTTTTTCTAACTCTTGCAAAGGAGCTAGTCTTTCTCTAATAGAACTTTTTACAGCAAAAAAAAAAAAAAAAAAAAAAGAAGAAAGGTAATAATAACAATTAGCAATGTCAGTTTGAGAACTTGGTTGGCATGGGACCAAAGGAATGAGCTTGTAACTAAAGGAGACAGAAGAAAACAAAGTTAATAAATACACCGTCCCATTTTGGTGAGGCATCTTCATAGAATCCACTTTTGATCTTGTGCCACAAACTTTAAGAAATCGAGTTGGAAGGTTCATTCCATTTCCCAAGGATCATCCTCCCTGTACAATCCTATAAGTTAACCCTAAAAATGTTTAAATAATATCCACGTAAATTTTATACTATAATCATGTACCCTGCCCCCACTCGCCACTGTCGCTTTGCTTCTTAAATAATTAAATTAGTGTCCTACAAATCTACCATATTGAAGGCCAGTCCTATTAATAATTCTTTCGTGCATTTCAAATTACTATTATTTTTTACAAATATTACCTCAAAATATTTTGTAATTTTTTAATATTTAGATTTAAACCTAATTCAGCTTTATAAATTAATTGGAATTATAGTAAAAAAATAAGTGGATTGAATAGTTTTCTTAAAGTGATCCATAATTAAAAATGTTTTGGTCAGTTATGTCACATTGTTCTTGAAAATAATAATAACAAACCTGTGTGACTGTAAAAGTGGAGTGATTTCTAATATATACTTTTCATATTAAGAATTGAATGTCTAAACTGAATATTTGTGAATGATTTAATAATAGTCTAATAATAAATGAATTGATGAGTTTTATAATATAATTACAATTCACTTTAAAACTAAAAGAAAACCTAGCAGGTTCATAATTA
Organism: Mucuna pruriens; assembly: GCA_025330945.1. Taxonomy (NCBI): domain Eukaryota; kingdom Viridiplantae; phylum Streptophyta; class Magnoliopsida; order Fabales; family Fabaceae; genus Mucuna; species Mucuna pruriens. The sequence goes on along the minus strand of JAENHJ010000086.1, from coordinate 1,296,932 downwards.
TAACATATAAAAACAAAACTATATTTATAAACTATACATAAAATTAAAGGTAAGTGAATAGTACGTAAAGGTAAAAATATTCTCAATTAATAAGTATATAGACAAAAGTTAAAAGACATTTAGCTTATCCTAACCCAATTTCATTCAAACTCATGAACATCATTTGTTTATTATGGGTAAGCCCAAAAATCCATTGGTCCAATAGGCCCAGACCCTAACAACCATGTCTTCTCCCACTCTTCTATCAACATTTTTTAATTGGTTGGTTTTCAATTACCAGCAAAAACTACATTTGATTTCTGATTGCTTGGTTTCTCGTCTCATTCGACAGGCTTTGCAAACCTCTTCCTGATTGTCTCGTAATGATTTGTTTTTTTCTTTCCTAAATTTTTCAAATGCTGCTGCGAGCTTTTTATCCTTAACTTTTAATTTTTGACATATTGTTCCTTTAATAAGGAATGCTGGGTTTCTGATTGTTAAGTGAGCTATAACATTTACCTTCCTTTTAGTTTTTGTTTGATTTTTCTTTTTATTCACAGAATCGAATAGAGTATATATCATTCAACTAACTAGTTAGACTCTATCGATCTTTTAGTTATTGAGTTTGTACCATCATTTGATTACACTTACGGTAAATTAATGACCAGCCAATTCAGTGTATATATTTCTTTTTTAAGGGTTGAGTTGTTCATTATTCACCTAAAAAATACTATTAGAAAATTTAAAATTTGCTACTAAATAATTTTGTGACTAATTTTAAAATCAATAGTTATTTTGTAGTTAATTTCTAGTAAAAATAATTAGCTACAAAATTATTATAATATTAATGATAGCATAAAATAAGTAACAAATTAGTTAAGAAAATAATCTTAGTTAATTTGTAGTAAATTTTTAAAATTTGTAATTATTTTCTAACTAATTTGTAGTAATAAGAAGTATAAATGAAAGTAAAAAAAAATAATATTCTAATTAATTAGTTAGAATTTAACTACTAATTTAAATGGTAGTTAAAATTAGTAGTAAAATAAAAAAACATTGTAATGAAAGTGACAAATTCAAAAAATTTTAGTTATGGGAACAATATTTATATAAGTTTAAATATGTTTTGTTTATGTAAAATAAGTGAGTTTTGATTTTGATTATGGGATTTTTTTTTATTTTATCTTTTAAAATTTAAAATAAATATTTTTTATTCTTATAAAATGAACAAATTTGATTTTTGTCCATGATGTAAAATATTTTTATTTGATTTTTTATTCTTTCAAAAATCAAAAATCACTATTTTTAGTTCTGAACATTCATTTTAAAATAGATAAAGTCACTTGATATGATCACTTGACTTATAATTAAACATATAAGTAGTTAACGAATATTATAAAATAGTAAAGAGATTTTCTTTTATAAATACTAAAACACACACTATTGAAAATGAAACTCAGGTGTGGAATACATGTGTGGAATACACTTTTTAAAATGTCTAATATTTGAAAAAAAAAAAAAAAAAAAATAAGGTTTCTCACTTTTTAAATTTTGTATTTAATTTATAATATAAAAATATATATTTTTTATTTGACCAGAAATTCTAATTTGGGTCCTAAATTAATTACTGAAAATGAAACTCAGTGCAACAATTAATATTTGAGAGGCATTAATCAACCTACTTATTACTTATTTTCTTTTATATGGATCTATTGAGATGTTGCGCGGTTTGTTGGCTTAATGTTCTTTTCTTTATTGTCTTTTGAAAAATCTCTAATTAACGATCAAAATCATTTAAATTTTTTACTCACTAAATAAATTTTGAGAGAGTTTTCAATTTATTCTTTTAAAATTAAATGTATCAATATAGTTTTTTTAATAGTTACTATATAAATTTATCTATATTAATTTTTAAAGATTTTGTTACAAAATTAGTCCTTAAAAAATTTATTTTGTCACTAAATAATTCCCCCAACGATTTAAGACTAATTTTATCTTTATACTCATCCAAGTTGGGGAATTATTTTGTCACTAACTAATTCCCCAAAGATCTAAGACTAATTTTATCTTTATAGAAAAAACTCTCTCTCACACACAAAAGATTAAAAAGGGTGCAAAGAAAATAACTGATCAAGTGTCTTAAATCCAGTGAGATTGAGTTGAACTTTTATAATGGTTTTGAAAAGGGATATTGTAAACTAGTATTAGAGTAGCAGATAGCTTACCTTGCTTTACAAGTTGTATTAGTTGAACTACTTTTGGATAGAAGTTTTAAAAGATCACAACTAGGTACTTGTGTATTTTGGTTTATTATCTTTTCAATTTTAGAAATAACAAAAATTAGTTTCAATCTCTTTTTCTTTTTTGTTGTTTTATATTATGGTATCAAGAGCACGTATCTCTCGAATGACACTACTTACACAGTCAAAATACTTACAAGATCTCATTTCACGTGGTAACATGACAAATGTCAACAATTTTTCTTATCCAATGGTTAACAATTGTAAATTGAGTCAGTTTGACATTAATAAGATGATTGATCCTCATTTGCACAAATCCATTGTTAGGGCTATAAATATGATACCCTGACTTGCCCAGAAAATTACTTACGGTGTAAATAAAGTTTGTCAGTTTATGGTTGATCCTCTAAACTCTCATTAGCATGCTGTAAAATGAATTTTGTGCAACCTTAAGGACACAATCACTTATGGATTACTTTTACAACCTGCTACTTCTCCCTCTATGTTTCTCCTACATGCTTACAGTGATGCAGATTGGGCGAATGATCAAGATGAAAGATGATTAACTTCAAGTTTTTGTGGCTTTTTTGGTTCTAATTTGATCTTGTGGTGCTTCAAGAAGCAATCTCTTGTTGTGGAATCAAGCACTGAAGTTGAATATAGTAGTATGGCCCATGGAACAACATAATTACTTTAGATTCAATCCTTGTTGATAGAACTTCATGTGACAATTTGAGTGTTGTCTCGTTGTCTCACAATCTAGTTCTACACTCTCGAACAAATCATATTGAACTTGACATTCATTTTGTTTATGAGAAAGTTACTTCCAAGGCTCTTACTGTACAACATGTTCTTAGCTCTATGCAACTTAACATATTCTTTACCAAGCTCATGTCCTCTCAATTTTGTGATCTTCACCCCAAAACTCAAAGTGCATGCCTTTCATCAGCCACTGTGTGTTTGAGGAGGCTATTAGAGTAGCAATTTGCTTAGCTTGCTTTAGAAGCTGTATCAGTTTCATTCTTTTTTTCTTCTTCAATGTTTTCTGTTAACTAGGTTTAAAAAAAAACTAAGTACAAAACTCCTTTGACCAAATATTTTAGACAAAATATAAATAAGAAATCGAGAGAAAGAGAGAACATGCAAGAATAAATATACAAATATTTACACATGTTTATCTTAAACCATATAAATTACGCTGATTCCTCAACAAACTACTCAATTTTCGTAAAGCAAATATTTATACAGTCACTTCTAGCTAGCTTCACAAATTCTCTTCAAAACTATTCAGAATTTTCATACAAATATTTTTTTTTCTTAAACTTCTTGGAGTTCAACTTAAGCAAATTAAAGAAACAAAGATAAGATCATGCATGTTTCAAGAATTAAAAATATGTTTGACTCTTTTTTATTGATGACCCCCTAAACGAAAATAACGAGATCAATCTCAAAACTACTTGAAAATAAGGCCAAAACATTAAGTATCCTTACTCAAATTCATTCCCACACACACATAAATATATATATATTTAAAACAAACATTTTACAAGCTCCCCAGAAAATACGACTTACAATGAGCTATACAAACATTCAGTTGACATGCATATAGTAATGCAATGACTACCGAGTAAGCATCACATTCTATCATAGACAAGCATGGAACTGCAAAGCATATATATCATTAATTATTACAAATCCAACAAAGCAAAGTTTACTCCATGATGCTTTAGATAAGGAATAAAAATCTAGCCAAACCAAACCCACTTCATCACCATCCTCTTCTTTTGTCAGTTTTGAGCTATTCCTTGACAAGATGAGCATCAATATCTTTAGTGACCTTAGCAGCAAAGTCCAAGTAAGAATCAGGAGAAGCAGCAACTATATTCTCCTTGAGCTTTTCATATTCTATGGTCCATTTCACAACCCCACCATTTTCTTTATCAATAACTTGTAGTGTGACCCTTAAACTCTTGTAACTCTCACTGATTTCCCCATCAAAGAGACTGTATGTTATTGACTTGTTATCATCATCTATAGATTCAATTTTCTCCTTAGCACTTCTTTTCTTTCCTTCTGCACGGTTTCAAAATATTTTTTTGTCACAAAAATATAAATCAAGTTAAATAACATTTTTATAAGCCATGATAACAAAAGATGAGTACGGTTGGGTGCGTAATTAATTCGTCCCACTTCTTCATAATTAATAAAAATAGATTTCAACTGATAAAAAAAGACTTCAATTAATTGATTTGAGTAACATAATTATATGAGATAGTTATTTATATAACATCATCTTTTATGTTTATTTCTCTCCATCATAATATTTATTGCATTGAGAAATGATATATCTACAATACATGTACAACAAATTTTGTAACTAAGAAAAAAGAAAAAAATTGAAATGTAATATACTATGTAATATAGATAGATAAACAGAAAAAATAATATTATATAAATTGTTAGGAGAATTATCGTATTTATATCACAATTTTATTATATTTTATATTTTTCTCTCTTCACTCTTTCTAGTAAAATTTGTTGTATAAAGTTATATCAAAGGTAATTAACCATCATACCTATGGTAAAGTCCCAGTGTTTGACAGAACCAACATTTTCCCAGTCACCTTCATGCACTTTAGCTCCATGTACTCTTTCTGTGGAGATATTAGGAATATGATGAAGTTGCTTTCTAAAGATGTTGTAGAACTTAGCTGCAGGTGCTTGAATTTCTATTTCAGTCTCCACTTTCCCACTTAGAGCCATTTCTCTACTATCGAAAATGCAGAGAGAAAAAGGGAAAATCTAGATGACTTCTAGAGAAGGAAGACATTTGCTTAAATAGAAGGATATTGTGGTTTGACTAAAATTAATTATTCATTCAACACCTCTGTTAACTGACGGGTTTTGGATTACCTGCATTGTATATAAAAATAATTTTATTAACTATTATCTTACGTTAAGAAATTAATAAATTAAAAAAACTTAAATATATATTTAGTTATTGTAAAATAAGTGATTTTATATTTTAGTTTCTATAAATTTTTTTTTATTAATTTTCATTTATTTAAAATTTAAATAACTATTTTTTTCCATACTATTATGTTAATTTATAATATTTAAAAAACAAAGAATTTAGATCCCTAAAATAAATATTATTTATCTATCTTAAAACAAAAATTATGAACTAAAAATAGTTATTTCAAATTTTAGTGAGATGAAAATCAAATAAAAATATTTTACATGAAGCAAAACTAAAATTTTCTTGACCAAAATCAGTTATTAAAATTTTAAAGGGATAAAAATTGATTAAAAAATTTTACAAAGACTAAAATCAAACTACCTTAGTTTATAATGACTAAAAATATATTTATGACATTAAAAAATCATGGTAAAAACACATCAATAATATCAAAATTTATATTTGTTAATATTTTTAATTTTGAATTCTTCAAATATTGGTTTTGGAAAAAGTACGAGATCAATAAATCTGATGTATGAAAATGTGAATGATTATTGGTTGAAACAGCTAAAAATTAATATATTAAACGGACATCATGAAACAGCTATAAACGTTGAAAACTTGGCAATTGGGATTAAAATATGAAAAACGTCGCTGGACCAAATATTCGCTTACATAATATTAATATTAAGCAATGCTTTTCGTGTATCGCGAGATATACTATTTTAAAGTATTCATACTATATCCAGTGAAAAAAAAAAGAAGGGTATTAATACTATATTTTATTATAATATACTTTTCATTCAGTTTTATAATATTTTATAAAAATATTAATAAATAATAAATATTTAATATTTTCTTTATTTAATAAAAAAGACCGATACAATTATATTAACATATAGTAAGTTATCCATGTATTACACGAGTAATTTTAAATTTAAGTAAAATTATAAATTAAAGATCGGGAATACTAATTATTTCATTAAAATAATAAATAAATTATTTAAATCAAGACATTTTTTAATATAGTGCGTCAAAATTCAAATTAAAAAAATAAATTTAAATTAAGATTAATTATAATTACAATAATATTAATATCTTTAATTGAAGATTTATCTGTTCTAAAGTGAAGTAATATGTAAAGTGAGAAAATAAGAAGGTATCTAACATTAATTTTAATATATAATATCTTATAGTCTTAACTAGCTTGAATTTATTGGTAGATACATCATACTTACACTTTACACGTTTTCCTTATTTTACAAGAGTCAAATCTTCCATTTGATAATGTAAAGAAAATTATAATTAATAAGTTCAAATTTAAATCAAAATGAAATTAAAATTAAATTTAAGTAATAATATTTGAAAGAAATAAAATATCATAAATAAATAAAAAATAATTCTACTCTTACATAATTCTTTTACAACAATTCTTATTATGTGAGAAAGTTAAAAAGAGAAGGGAAATGCAGAATAAGATATATTAATTATGTGATAGAAACACGTAGAAGGGGAAAATGAAGGATTGTATAAAATATTGTAAGATTTTTTTCTTAATTAGTAAGAATTATTTAATAAAAAAATAAAATTAATATATTTAATATAAGAGAAGGTACTTATTAAATATGAAAAAGGAATGGTTCATATACAAATTCTATTTAAATATAAAAATTTATTATTTATAGTCCTTTTTAAAAATGTAAATTCGTTGGGGACAAGAGGAGTTCTTTGTGGCTTTTCTAATTAGGTGAAGAAAGTAATTCATTGGGCAAGTTAGGTTAAGAACTTAATAGTTAAGCCATTATGGCTCGATTCTTTAGGTGACTGGGATGGGGAATGTGAAAGTGAAGCTTTCTATGGTTCTTTTAGTTGGGTGAATAGAATATTGTTTCACTAGGTGAGTTAATGTAACACTCCAGTTTGTATTTTATTTATTATTATTTGTAATATATATTTCTCTTATTATTCTAATCAACAAGTGATTGACTAATTTATATTGTTGCTAATTAAATATATATTAATTAGAAAAATATATATAAGTTTTAAATTGGATTTTATAAATAAAATAAAAGGAGGCTATTTGTGCCTGTTTTGATCAAAAAAATAATTAAGTGGATCTTAGTGGTCAGTCGACCCATTAGGATGAAAAATTGATGTGACCTCCTTACGTATCAAAAGTCATTTTATGCTAAGTGAGTCTAAACTATCACATTATCTACAGTAGAGAGAAGGAGGAGAACCTTTGGCATAAACGTTAAAGGAACAAGAAAGAAGAGCATGAGGAACATGACATTGATGCTTTCTACTTTTTTAAGTAAGGGGAGTGTGATTATCTCATTGTAGGTTATTCTCATGTAAGTATAGGTAGAGGGATTATCCCTAGAACCCTTGGAATGCATGTTTTGGTGGTCTTTGAAGGGGAGATTAAACTCCCTAGGTTAATTGCGAATTATCTACATCTTTTTGTGTGAATTTTTCTTGTAATGTTCTACTAATTTATGGAATTGAAATACTTCTCTTATTTTAGGTTTTGGTTTGAATTGAATTTGACAAATTAGGGATTCTGTTAGTTGACGTGTTAACTGTGAAATGGTGTTGATACATTTAGGTGTATTTTATGTATTGGAATTTGAAAGAACTAAGACTATAAAGCCCTTAAGTTCCCCCCCAAGTGTTGAGTTTTCGGTGCAGAATTGCAACCTACAGTTTATTGCTCTCACTAGTTGAGACCTTAAATTCGTCAAGCAAGGAAATAACATAAGGAGGAATTTCTCCACTATGACTCTATTTGTCGTGTGAGACCCACTAGGCAAACATGAGCGCTAGAACTCTTTGTGACTTTATTTATTGGGCAAGTGCAAGAGTTGCTAAGGGAATATGAGCATTAGAGCTCTCTATGACTCCATTCACCAAGCAAGTGCAAGACTTGTTGAGTGAGAAAGCGAGATCCACATAGTAGTAACTTTTTATGGATCTACCTATTAGATCCACATAGTAGTAACTTTTTATGGATCTACCTATTAAGCGAGAATGAGAAGGCCAGTGAGTAGTAACTCTTTGTGGCTTTACTTGTTGAGCAAGTGTTAGACTTGCTGAGCGAGAGTCAGAGGGTTAGAGAGTAGTAACTTTATGTGACTATACTTATTAAGGGAGTATGAGACTTAATAAGCGAGAATGTGAGAGCCAGAGGGAAGTAACTCTTTGTGGCTCTATTTCCTACGTGAATTCAAGATTTGTTGAATGAGTATGAACACCTAGACTTTTTGTAGTCCATTTCGCTAGGCAAGCATGAAGCTCACTAGACGAATGTGGTCTCTTTCACTTAGCAAACACAAGGTTCGCTAGGTGAATGCTAGTGGAAGACTTTTTGTAGTCTTTGGTTGTTGAACGAATGTTTAGACTCCTTGGAGAGGTGAGAATGGTACTCATCGGCCCAATCTTGATTAATAAAAAGGAATTGTTTGACATGCATCATATAATGCATCTAATGACGTAAAAAAGTAGATGTGAGCATAATTGGTAAAGTCACTAGATCTCTTGGGGGCTTATCAGTACTAATTGTGTTTAATCCTATTTGTCGGAGCATATGTACAAAGTTGAGTAAATTCTAACGTTCAACCAAATGGCATTGTGCTAGTATGGTATGGCAAATTATAGAGGCGAATTAGTAATGTTAACCCTAGTCTATTGTTCTAATTTGTGATGGGGTCACATGCATATGGAATAGTAAATAGGATGCATTACTATCATAACATATGTATTGTGACACATTGTTGACTATGAATATGATGGATGTATGTGTGTGTTGTATGTTTTACCCGGCCTTGCCGAGGGATCCCTTTCTAGAAATGAGGTGTATTTTCACTCCTCTTTGTTTGTATTTATTTGTGTTTAGGTTCAATGTTATTAGTATGTAAATATGAGAAGGAGCTTGAGAATTGAGTTAGACTCCTCATTTATTGTTTTTTTTTACTTTTGTGTTTTGTTCTACTTTGAAAAGACATGTGACATTAAGGGGAATTGTAATTGTTATTTTATGTTTCCCTTAAGTTCTATTTTGAGATATCAATAGTTTAAATTGACCTTTAGAGTATTTGTATGACTTTGTTTTAAATTTTTAGTATGATGAACAATTATATGTGAATCATTTACCAGATGTATGAAGTTTAAGACTTAAAATTACTATGTAATAGTTGTTTAATTACTAGTAAATAGATCTAGGAGGAAATAGTGTCCATATTAGATTGAGTATGAGATGGATAAGTCCCTATGGCTTGACATGTTGGGCAAGAACACCTATTCGCTAGGCGAATTTGGTGAGAGTGAAAGAACGTGTTTATTTGAAATATAGCTTCATCTTTTCTTTCTTTTGGAATAACATTTCTTCTAAAAATCTTAATGCGTATATGGATAAGTATGATGGGAAGGGAGACAAAAGAATTCGAGTGGAACCTTAATGGTTTGATTCCATAAGACTTGAAAATGTTTATTATCTGTGTGAAGACGAATAATACATAGATTGCTTGATATGGGGCGTGTACATGGTCCTATTTTGTAGAGTTTGTAAACCTCTACGTTGTTTGTTGGTGCAAATTACCTTATGTAAACCATAAATGGTAGGCATAGATCAATTATATCTAATGTCATGGAAGTTGAAGGTGATCTTCAAATCATTTTTGAGGTGTTTGGGCAAATTGCCCTTGAATGGCTATGGTGAAATGACAAGCACAAAATGTTAGTATCTAATATAAAGGGAGTTGGAGGTGATTTACGAATCATGATTGAGATGTTTGGTGCAACTTACCTTGAATAACCTTAATGACATGGTAGGCACATGTGGTTGGATCTTATGTCAAGGAAGTTGAAGGTGGCCTTCGAGTCACTATTGATCTATTCAGCTCAACTTTTCCTAAATGAACATATGTAACATCCTAAAATTTATTTAATTATTTTTAGAAATAAATTTCATTATTATTATTATCAATTTTATTTTAATTATTGATTGTTGCAGGAAATTATTTTATTAAATAATTGCATTTTGAAACTGAAATGTTATTATTATTATTATTATTATTCTTAATGACGGTAGAAAATTAATTTAGTACTTAAATATTTATATTTAATTTTATTTTAATAGAGGAGTTAATGGTTTTATAAACTGATGAGGTATTAATCTGAATTATTTTTATTTATTAATTTAATTAATTGAATTAATGGGGGCTGACGGGCGGGTCAGGATTGACCCGACCCAGTTAGAATATTAGACAGGGGTAATCAGTTTACCCCAATTTGTGTTTTGCACGTCAGATGGTCAGACCTAGAGTTGAGAGAACGCAGATCTGCAAGGAGGAGGGGCTAGCGTGTTCAGATCGTCCTAGAGTTGCATCACATCATCACTGTTCTTCGCATCTAAGGTACGGGGGTGACAGGTTCGGTTATATGTGAGTGCGGGGGTGTACGGGTAGTGAGAGAAATCTCTAAGTCCCTCTAGGATCTAAATCTCAAATTTGTTTGGTTATTATGTTCTAAAAATGTTTTAATCAGTAGAAAAGATTCGTCAATGTGTACCGTGGTTTTGGTTGACTTAATTGATAATGTAAGCGGTTGCCTTTAGTGTGAAGGAAAACATCTAGAGCTAATCCCAAAAGAACAAGAAGAATGACTTTGATGAACATGTTTCTTCATTATGCTTCCAAGTATGCAGAGATGTCAGTTCTATCTCACTATTTGAGTTTCATTTACATAAGAAAGAGTAGTAGGTCTTCCCTAGGGCCCTTATTAATAATTGTTATTGTATGGTTTCTTGTGGCATTTAAAGGGGATTAAATTCTTGGATTAACGTTTTGTCTTAATGTGATTTTCGTTTGAAATTGTATGGTTAATTGTCTTAATTACTTGATTCTCGTGGTTGTTCATGGTTATTCATGGATTCATGGTTGAGGTTCAATTTGAGACTCTTGTGTGTAATGGTGAAATTGGGTGGAATTCAATGGTGTTTTATGTGCGTTTTTGTGCGTTCTTATAAATGATTTATGATAATGATGGCTAAATTGATATGATTTTGGTATAATTATGGACTGTGTGAATAATGTATGAATCATGAGAATGAGAATGTGGATGAGAATACATTGAGCATGGGCATGAGATGCATGAGAAGGTAGACGTGGCTATAATAACCTAACCATATGTGGTGTTTAACAGGGGACTCTGGCAAAAAGTGGTGTTTAACAGGGTGGACTAATGATGGGGGACATTCATATGCATGGGCCATAGGTGGTGTTTAACCATGCTACACGCCGACCATAGGTGGTGTTTAACGGTTGTGTAGAATGTCTTCGCACGGGCCATAGATGGTGTTTAATTGTGCGACACACCAACCATATGGGGTGTTGAATGGTGTGATCATCATTAGTGATAACTAAGGGGATTGAGGAGGTTCGCCCATGGTGTGAAGAAGTTCTGAATCGGGACTCTTAGATGTGGTGATGAGCATATGCATTGTGCGAGCATGTGCATTTTGTAAACATGAATGAAATGTGATTGATTTTAAATGCGATGAAACGTGTGATTGATATATGAGTAATTGTTAACTGTTAGTAATTGGGTACCGTAATGGGTGGGATTTGGGGTACTATCTGCATTTGTATATGATTGAATGTTATTTCTCACCGTACTCTCTTGTGGTTTGCTTTTAGGTAATGTTGAGGACACTCGTGATGCCGAGTTTTGAAAAAGCAGAGTCTTGCTTTGGTTCGTGTGACATCGGGGCTTGGGATTTAGAATAATGGTTCTATGTCTTTTCATACGTACTTTTGCATGTTAGATATTTGAAAATGATGGGCATATCAATAACTCACTAAATGTATACAGAAATGAAAGTGATATATATATTTGAAACATGTGTCAAACACATGAATGAACATTTTATTCTTAATACGAATTGAATTTCCTTGGTTTTACCTATTACCTTGTCTTCATTCTTATTTACTTATTTGGTACGCATAGGTTGTGGTATATACGCATAGGTCGTGGTATATAATATTAGGGAATTTGGAGGTGATCCTTGATTCACCATCAATATCTATGTTGTTATGTGGGTTCGATTGCAAACAATATACGAGTGGGGTGTGCGTATATATATGTTTAGTATAGGGTGTGAATGCATATGTGTACTATCTGATTGATTGTGAGTTGTTTGGAAATTCTTTATATGTATACCTATGTGATATGAGTTGTTGTTATAGTTGTTGTTGACTTTTAAGATAGGTTTTTGTTAGAGTAAACCTACCCTTATACCTTTTATGTGTATGTGATGTGACTTCAATGACCTTGAACGTCATGTTCGTTGGGGACAAATCTTGAGGCTACCACGAGTAAAAAGTATCCCACACATGTTATATGACAGGGTGCACATGGGATCGTTCAATGTCCATTGTTGGGAGACTACGGTGGTCCTAGAGGAGCATGAAAGATTGACGTAAAAACATCTTGTTGAGGCTTGCCTAAAGGGAGTATCGTCGTCGATCCCTACCCTATCATAGTGATGTTTGTTTTTGTTGCTTTTTAGGTTTGTAACTAGCTTGGGTGTGTGTAGAACATTATAATTATGACTATCTTAAAATACATCCAAAGTGTAGCTTGCTAATGGAAGCAAATACTTGCAAAGATTGCTGATTTACACTCAGCTTATCTTTTTAGGAGTAAGTTAGCAAGTTATAATTACTTTATTTTTTATTACACCTAATGCAATTTGCTAACTTACTCCTTCTATAAATCAAGTAGGTGTAAGTTAGTAAATCTCTAAAAGTAATTCATTATAAAATTTAAAATATATCTTTAATTAAAATATATACTAAAATATTTGTAATTTATTAAATTATCATTCACTAACTCAACAACTATTTAAAGATATAAAATTAAATTTAATATAAATAATTTTTTTAAAATCATAATTAAAAACAAAAATTTGCGAAATAAATTATATATATATATATATATTTATTTATTTATTTTAATATATATTGAATTTTTATATTTAAAAATATCTTTATAAACTTATTTTAAATAGTAATTAAATAATAAATAACTAATTATATTTTAATATAAATATATATATTTATTAAAATTTTTAATAATTACATTTTATTAAATTTTTTTAATATCAATAGATTCATTTAAAAATTTATATGTTTAATATACATGTATTAGCATTACATTTATTAAATTTAATAAATATAATATTTAATAATATTTTTGGAATTAATTATTATTGAATTTAATAAATAACAACCTATAAAATATAATAATTTATTTAAATATTTATAAAAATACTGTATTAATAACATCAATTAAATACTATCTTAATATTTTTATTTGATTTTATATTATATATATATATATAATTTTTAATTTAATTATTTTAAAATATGTTTTGAAAAATAATAATTAAAAGTAAAGATATTTAAATATTTAATTAAATTTAGCACAATTCATAATATTTTTTTAAAATAATAACTAAAGGAAAATAGATGGATCTCCAAGACCATTGCTAAAAGATGATTTTTCCGATTCCTCTTAGTTTCAGAGGGTTTTGGTGTCCCATTTTACTTGTGATGATATTATAAGAGGAAATCTACAGTACCCCTATAAAAATAATGAAGAGTACTGGAATAGTTAGTTTTGAAATCAATAGCATTAAGTTCTTGTTATGTTACTATTTTGTTATTCAGTAATAAAATTAATATATATTTTAATTTAGTCTCTATTCAATTAAAATATTTTTTCTTTTTAAATTTTAAAAATTATAATTATTCTAATTAAAAATTAATTATTGCCAGTGATGAAAAAATTAAAATATTTTTAGAACAGTAATTTTTTAATTGAAATAGTTATAATTTTAAATTTTAAATTTAAAAGAAAAAATATTTTAATTAGTTAAGGGTAAATTAAAATAAATAAAAGTTTTTTCACTAAATAAAAAAATAAATGATGTGTCAACCACTCGTATTTTTATTAGTCTAAAACCTAAATGTTACAAAACTACTTTATTTTTTTGGGTACCATAGTAACTCCCATATTATAATTAGTGTAATTGGTTGTCACATTAGATCTCGTCCATTAAGTAGTCTTCATATATTTTTAAATTTTTACTTTAGTCTTAAGGTCTTATTTGCATAGTTTTTTTTTTTTTTTTTTTTCAACGAGATCTATATATTGATTCATATTTGTGTTAGGTTGACAACAGAATTTGTGATGGCATATTCTTAGAATCATCATACAGCATTGCACTCTAGTCGAAGGGGTTGAAACAAGAATATTGTATCAATGACTATTTGTTGATATTAGATGACAATGAAAAGCAAAATCTTTTTTTGTTCACTTCACATTGTTTACTTGCTCTTTAAACTTTTTAACAAAAATTTCAAATATTTACTTTTTTATGTATAAACCAATGGCTTAAAAGTTAAAACATGAGAAGGTATTCGTCTTCTAGAAACAAATGGGGATGTTATAATTTTCTATGAATTCTGTCCTACCAAAAAGATGAAGGAAACAAAAACATGCAATCGGGGTTGGTAAGATTTGTTCTACCGAATTTCTCGCATATTGGATAAACAGAATGAAAATCGATAAAATTGTGAATCTCCAATAATGCAAGAACATACACGCGTTACAATTCAGCCTTATTTTATTGTTTCTTAATTTTAATTTTTGTTGAGGATGATGATTTGATCACTCTATTAATTGGACTAGAGTGGTTGGATATACATGTATAAAATTGATTTTGAATTTGCATAAATTTATAGAATTAATTAAACGTGAGTACTCAATAACTTCAGTTGTGTGTAAATATCATATATTAGAAAATTGATTTTGACATATAATATTTAAAAATTTGTAATTAAAATTGATTTTAAATATATAATTCCCAAAATAAATTTGAATCAAAATTAATTTTGTGATAAGAATGTCAGTACTCAACCATCTATTAAGTAAGGTTATGTTCAGAAACAAATAATATGACTAATGTTAAAGATGATCTAAAAACTATTTCTAATTAAGTCTTCCACAAAAAGAAAATGAAGCTTGAATTTAAATAATAAAATCACGTTTTCAACACACGTTCAAATATCATGATACAGAAAATATATTTGTCCCATCCTAATTAACAAGAAACTATATTTATATTTAAATTTATATTTATATTTATATTTAAATTTATATTTATATTTATATACATTTATATTTATATTTATATTTATATTTATATTTATATTTATATTTATATTTATATTTATATTTATATTTATATTTATATTTATATTTATATTTATATTTATATTTATATTTATATTTATATTTATATTTATATTTATATTTATATTTATATTTATATTTATATTTATATTTATATTTATATTTATAATCTTTTATAATTTTTTTATTTTTCAACTACACATAATAAATGATTATTTGTTTATATTTTGTTTATCACATAATGTCAACGATTAAAATCAGTTATTTTCAAAAATACATGGACTAAAAAAATTTTAAATTTAAAGAATTAAATAAAACTTTTTAATAATAAAGGAATTAAATAAAATCAAATAAATAGATTAAAAAATTAAATTAATAACCTAATATATAATACCCTCCATCCATTGAACAATTATCTATTCTAAAGAAAGAAAATATATATAGTGAAAAAGCAAGAGTATATATATATATATATATATATATATATATATTGTGATAGAAAACAGCAAAGCAACCATGCAATTGCATGGGGTGTACTGCACCCAGCTGTCATCACGAATATATAAACCTAGCACACGTTAATTTAAATTGTAGGACCTTATAATCTTAACTTACATTGGTGGATATACTCTTCCTTTTTCACTTTGCACATTTACTTATTTTAAAAGTGTCAAATCTTCAATTTGATATAATAGTCAAAATTTATAAGTTAAATTTTAAATCAAAATAAAATTGAAATTAAATTTAAGTAATAATATTTAAAAAGAATAAAATGTTATAAATAAAAAAGAGATAATTCTACTCTTACATAATTGTTTTACAATAATTCTTATAATATATATAAGAGAAAGATAAAAAGAGGGGGAGAGAAAATGTAAAATAAGAATTATTATGGAATAGAAGGTGATAGAAGAAAATAATAAAAGACTATATAAATATTGTAAGAATTTGTTCTTAGTGCAGCATTATTTAATATAAAAGAAGGTACTTTATTAAATAAGGAAAAAAGAATGACTCACAAAATTACTCTATTTTTAAAAATTCATATTTATACTATAAGGAGGATCATAGAATTTTTTAGAATAATTCATTTTCCTATTTAAAAAATTTTCGAAGATTCTCTCAGATTAATAATTTGTATCCTTTATATAATACATTTTGCATATGGTAAAACTTATAGGAGGAATTATTTTTATAGGTAGTTTGTAATAAAAAATGAATTTAAAAGGCTTCTTACATTACGTCGATCACAATTATAATGATAATTTTGGAAGAGAAAGTTTTGTCTAAATCCTTAATTCTCATTATCAAAGTAAAAGTGTATGTTAAACTATATAGAGTTGCAATCTATCTGGTATAGATATAGCATAAACTCAACGTAGTTAAGTGACGACCATGGGAAGATTGTTGCCACTGCTCTGTATTGCATATGCGATTCTTCTGAAGTCTGAACAATGAAAAATACCAAATTACAGATGAAGTCACTTTATGAATTAAATAAGTTGCTAGCACGTTATAGTCTAATTGAAACTCCTTGCTCACAATAAATCAATTTTGGAATTAGAATACTGTCCAGCACATTTTGTAAAAACTCCACAAATACATTTTTCAATACATAAACTACCAAACCATTTTTCCTCAATACACTTCTTTTGGTACATTGATTTTTCTTTTGGTACAGCTCAATACACTGTTATTATACTGAACAAAATTTTATACGAATTTTATTAACAATTTGAGCTTACTTTGTTATATATTTGTTTTAGTACCTGTGTAACGCATAGGGATATGAAGAATTTATTTATATGTATTATAGGTATAAGAAATGTACATATACATATTAATATATAAAAGGAAATTAAAATTTATTGAGGTAAAAATAATTTATTTAAGTGAGAAGATTATAAATAAGAATTGAACAATGATTAACTCAAAAATTGATTTTAGACATTAATTTTGTACAAAGATAATGCCATTTATGTAATTAAATATAAATTAATTAAGTAAAAGAAAATTTAACTTTGATTGGACAAAAATCTTCAAGAAAAAATCTTCAAGAAAAAACATATTACTCAATAAAACTATAAAATTAAAAAAAAATAAAATATGAGAATAACGACTAATTTTTAAAGTTATTCTTTTTATCTTTTCATTATAAACATTTCACCCACTAATTAACATGCTCCTTGTATATATAATTGCTGAAAAAATATTATGTTAAAGTTAACGAAAATTAATAAGAGTTTCAAGACTACTGAAAATATAAACACAATTAACATCGAGAATCCTTACTCAATTCATTCTCTTATTACATTTAAATATATATTTAAAACATATTTTACAAGCACTCCCATCAAAACCCAAAACTACACGAATGAGATATACAAGAATTCAGTTGACATACATATATATATATATATGGTAGTGCAATGACTACAGAGCAAGCATTTATTTTATCACAAACAAGCATGGAACACTGAGAAGCATATATATCGTTATTACATATCCAAACTCTAGCCAAACCAAACACTTCATCACCATCCTCTTCTCTTCTTTTATCATCAATTTTGTGCTATGCCTTGAGGAGATGAGCATCAATATCTTTAGTGATCATAGTAGCCAAATCCAAGTAAGAATCAGGAGAAGCAGCAGCAATATTCTCCTTCAGTTTTTCATATTCATATGTCCATTTCACAATCGCGCCATTTTCCTTATCAATAACTTGTAGTGTGGCCCTTAAACTCTTGTAACTCTCACTTATTTCCCCATCAAAGAAGCTGTATGTTATGGATTTGTTATCATCATCTATAGCTTCAATTTTCTCCTTAGCATTTGTTTTTTTCCCCTCTGCACGGTTTCACAAATATACATATATATATTCACAGAAATGCGAATCAAGTTAAATATATAAGTATAAGGCATGACAACAAAAGATGAGTACTGTAGTTGGATGCGTTAATTCGTCCCACTTTTTCGTAATTAACAAGAATAGATTTCGATTAATTAATTTGAGTAATATATTGATCAAACGTAACAATCATACCTATGGTATAGTCCCAGTGTTTGACAGAACCAACATTTTCCCAGTCACCTTCATGCACTTTAGCTCTATGTACTCTTTCTGTGGAGATATTAGGAATATGATGAAGTTGCTTTCTAAAGATGTTGTAGAACTTAGCAGCAGGTGCTTGAATCTCTATTTCAGCCTCCACTTTACCACTTAGAGCCATGTCTCTACTCTGCTCTCGAAAATGAAGAGGAAAAGAGAGAATCTAGATGACTTCTAAAGAAGGAAGGCATTTGCTTAAATAGAAGATTGTGGTTTGACTCAAATGTATTATTGATTTGAGTAATCATTTTTATACACTCAAATAATACAAATGCTCTATTAATACTTTTATTTTTTATTTGTCTCTTTGTCGTGTACATCGTGTACATGACTAATCATATCAATTTTTTAATCTCATTTTTCTTATTTTTTTCGAAGAGTGAAAATAGTCTAGATTTTGATATGCTTAAGCCTGGTTAAAAATACATGATCGGAATCTTATCTATTTACATGTTACAAGTCTTTTTTAAAAGTCTAATCCTAATCTATATAAAATATGGTCTAACTCACGTACTTATTTAAGGATCTACTTTGTGATAATTTAACATCAAGATTGAAGTGAAAATAGGTATAATAGACTTTATAATGAAAGAAAATAGGTGATAAACTGACAATATAAAATAATTTTACATTGTTATTCAATCATAACCACACCATGTATGATAAGTTAGTTCACTTCTAAAATAAATATCTTAAAAATTATTCAACGATTATTTGTTATTAGATGACCGTATAAAACTGTTTTATATTCTCAATTCATAACCATTAAGATTTTATAATAATCACTCTAACTTATTTATATGATATAAAGATATTTTTAATGGTCTAGTCTCACATTCATAATAACTCATTCTTTCTATATGGAAAATAAATTACCCTTTAACAAATTCTTTATGCACGTTAATATACTTAACATTACAAAGTTACGTAAATGTATAATTTTAATTTATTATAAAAAAAATAATATAATAATAATATTAACAATAAATTATTATTTAAGATGTTATGATTTTAGCTAAATTATTATTTACATTCACTTAAATAGGCCGATATGTTAGGCCTGAAAATCTTTTTTAATGAACTAAAACTTAACCTTTTAAACCAAGTAGACTCTAATAAAAGTATTGGCCTTATATATTTTCTAAAAAAATCTGGTTTGGCCTAGGCTTGATCATATAGGCCAGTACATATGCTTGTATCTCTGTCGAACGATCTAATATATTTTCATCCTTAATTTTCATTACAATAAAAAAGATTATTTACAACAATTTTTTTCCTAACAATTTAATAACGATATTTGAATTTTATTGAGATAAATTTTTCTTTTGATTAACAAGATCAATATTAGGGAAAATTATATTTGTTGTTACTAATGCATATATATTTTATGTCAACAATGTTGATAGTTGACGGTCAAATGTGTTTTCTATGCCAACGGATCTGATATCACCGGAAAAAAAGTGTTTTTCTATGCTTGTGTGATTTAATGTTGCAGAGAAAAGTTAACATTTTGTGTCTTTTAGGTAATTTAACTAATTCAGAATATATTTCATGACATTATTTATTGTAAAAAAATTAAAATATACGGTTACCGAAAAAATAACATAATACAAAATTTTATCCTAATTACATGTCATTTTATATTATTGCTTATGATATTTGGTGAATAACCTATTTTGATTGAGATACTAATAAAAAAAAGTAATACATAAAGGTGGCAGAAAGTGTTTGAAAATAAAAGATAAAATTTACCTTTAAATAAATTTGAACATCGACAGAAAGGATAAGTTTTAAAAAAAGGTTTATAATTTAATCCTTATATATAAATATTATTAAATTAATTTTCATGCATGTAAATATTATCGATTTAATTATTGTTTTTATTAATTCTTTTTGCGTTCTTGGTTTTTATACATGCATCATTGTTAATTTAGTTCCTTTATAAAGACCAAATTAAGAATATATATATATATATATATATGGTTCAATTTAAGAATATGCTATCTATATAAAAATTAAATTAAAAATAGGTCACACCTATAAAAAATCAAATTTAAAATATGTACTAGAGTTAATGATAAAGACCAAACTAGTAATGCTTATAATATAGAGATTGATTTAATAAAATTTTATATATATGGACTAAATTAAGAATATGTAATATTTATAAGAATTAAATTATATATTTTTAAAAAGTGTGAGAATTGAGAAAATAAAAATAGAAAATAGAAAAGTATAGAAAAATATAAAAAAAATAATAAAAAGATTTCCTTTCAATCAATTTGAAATTTTAGATATTTAATTGAAATTTATAAAAAATATAGATAAGATAAATTTTATCAAATATTTAACACAATATATCAAATAACCACATAAAAATCATAACAATATATTTAAATTAAATTTATAATACTAATATATTTTTATGGTAGCTTTAATAAAATATTTTTATTTGTTCTTTAGGACAGGTGCTCTATGTCCTACGATATGTTTATTTGTTTAATATAGATGATTGTTTCCGTAAAATGATAAGTCTTATGGTCCTTTCAATTAAATATGACATATTCAAATTTTAATTTAATAGAAAAGAAAATAGGTTATTGAATAGATATAGACGTTTCAGTTTTTAATTTAAAATAAAAAATAAATGATACGGTTGTTAGGTGAAGTTGTTACGTAAATGAGATTATCTTCTCAATCTAACCGTTACCTATATATATGAATTTTATAGACATCTAAAAAATGTTATGAATTACTTATTAGTTTTTATAATATTTTAATAAATATTATACCTGAATCATATTGTAAAATATTATTAATAATATTTTATATTTAATAAATATTATTAAAATAAAAATATTCCCAATAAAAAAATATTAATAATATTTTTATGAAAAAGTCTTAGGTAAAATGTCAGCAATTCCAACCTAATCTTAAACATAAACAAAAATACTCTTGATAAACTCACCATCTCCAATCAAAATAATAACAAAAATTATTATTATTAAAACATAAATAATGAAAACCACATCTTGAATAATAAAATAAAATAAAAAAAAACCTTTAATATGTAGTACTCTCTAAAGGCGTGACACGGGTGTCCACGATTCAACAACTCTATCAACTGGTTGGTCTTGGAATAAGTGCATTATATATTAAAAATAATTTTATATAAAAACAATTTCTATAAAAAATACTATCATAGGTGATTTGTTCTTTGGATTCTTTAATCAAAGTAAGTGTCACTTGTTGTTTGGATTCTTTGAGATTTGATATTCAACTTGTACATCGAGCAATTTTACTCTTTGTATGTGGAAGAGTATCTTTTAACTTATTAAAATATATATATATAAAAATATTTTTATTAATTATTGTACTACGTGAAGAATTAATAAATAAAAATTTGTTAAAAGATTATGGTTAAAATGTATTAATAATATTAAATTTTATATTTATTGATATTTTTATTTGAATTCTTCAAATATTTCTTTAGAATAACGTACGAGATTAACAAAACTGATGTTTGAAAAAGTCAAAATAATTATTGGTTGAAACATCTAAATTAATTTATTAATTGGAAATTGGTAATTGGAAACAGCTATAAACCTTGAAAAGTTGCCGGTTGGCATTAAAATATGAAAAATGTTGCTGGACCAAATATTTGCTTACATAATATTGATAAAAGAAATGTTTTCGTGTATTGTGAGATATACCATTTTTAAGTATCAATACTATATATATATTTTCTTATAATATTTTTTTATTAATTTTTAGAGACTAATAGTTGGAGTACTAAATGTGTATCATTAAATCACATGTCATTATAGATAAATAATTTTAAATAATTATTATAAAAGTTAATATAATAGTGTGTAATAAAATTAATTGGTTGGAAAATCAGAAAAAATATATGATAATATCATTTCTATATTTTTGAATATTTTAGAATATCTTAGATGATATCTTAGAATTTATTCTTCTTTTATATTTTATTATTAATTCCTTTATTTAATTAGGCGAATCATATAGTGTAAATAGAGATATTATTTTCTATATTTATTTGTATTTATTACATTAAGTCAATATAAAACAGACTCTGTTGTGTATTTGATACACATATTTTAATATCTTTTTCTTTTATTTTTTTTTCAACATGATATCAAAGCGATATCATCCTCCGTGACCTATTTTATTACTTATTCACCATAATTTCGCCAGAGAACGTGTTGGATTCCGCCAAAGAATCCAAACGTGTTGTTAATACATTGTGTTTTCAATTCCACCAGAGCAAAAAATATTATCGTTTCCGAGAATTGAAGGTGTTCCTTGCCACATTCCAAATTTAGTGCAATTTCAATCCTTTTTTGTGCTTGTCTTGATTACATTATTTCTCCAATAATACCACACAAACAAGCACCCTTCGTTAACTAGTGACCCACCATTCTTTATTTGACGTGTGATGCTGCATTATTTTTCATCCTCTTCTTTAACATCCAATTCTCTTTCTTCGCAGACTCCCTCTCTTCATATCACAACTCTGAAACAATTCACGTCTTGTCTAACTCCCAATCCAATGTTCAGCAATGTGTGGGTAACAAGGGGCTTGGACTCACTGCACTTATTATTGACCATTGCAAATAGATCCTTAAATACCCTAACAATACCAACAATACTTGGTACAATGCGCAGTTTAAGAAATTTGAGCCTTTGGAGTACAATGATGATGTTTGTCAGACTATCCTATTATGGGAGTAGTATCGGAACATGACCATAGTGTTGACCATAGAGTATCTTGATAATCACCGCAGTGGTTGGGTGGATTATGCTCTAGTAAGGATAGCGCAATTAGGGACAAAGAGGTGCACGAACAAGACTCTTTGTGAAGAGAAAATTAATATATTATTACCTGTTAAGCCCCATTTCATCCACAACAGTTTCGTACTTGTGCTGCTATTGGGAATTATGGGGACTAGAATTTGATGGAGAAATTGATAGTCATGATGTTGTTTTTTGAGACAATGAGACCCCTATTAATGAGAAATATGCCAAATATGTTATTCTTGAGAGGGATTTTCGTCTAGTTGTAAGAGGTGCTACTTGTAACATGGTCCTATTCTAAATGGTCTGATGACGAGTACTCATAATCAAAAGTCTAACACACAAAGAAATCAATGCAATTGTTGTTCTTGTAAAAGAACAACTTATGTTTAGTACAACAAAAAGACAAAAACTTCTTTTTGCCGAGCTATAGTTTTTGGAAAATTCAAAATAAAGCACTATTCAGTTATAGGATTTTGTGTGATAGTCTAGTGTTTTTCTTCCAACTCTGTTTATTTACTTGACAATTCTGTTGTTTGACTTTGTTATGTGCTACTTTATCACAAATTCTCTTGGTTTTACCCCAAGTTTTTGGGACGTGTCCAGCTTGCTACTTCAATTGCGTCTTTGCTTAGTGTTGGTTTTTATAATGGATTTATGAAGAATATGCCTTTTCAAAAAATATTTTTTGAAATTTTCTTTGATGAAAACTTCTTTATATGGTGGTTAAGCATTAGTTTAAGTTTTTACCAGAGATGATTACACATTGATATATTTTGTTTTTGTCTTGAGTGGTTAAGTATTGTGTTTTGATTCTACTCTTGATGGTTAAACTTTGTTGCTTCTACTCTTGATGGTTAAGCTTTGTTACTTCTACTTTATGGTGGTTAAGCATTTGCTCTTGGTTTGTTTCTGTCTTTAGGTGGTGACTATTTTCTTATATATGAATCATATTAATGGTGACTTCATTCCTACCAATCATCATTCTGAAAAGTTCAGAAAAAAAAACGAATTAAAGGTTGTACCAAAATGTGTTACTTTTTTACAAGTTGTTGATGATTGTAGCCTAACTTGAAAAACACATAAAAAGCCCAAAGTTATTTTTATGTAATTTTGGCTGAATAGTTAATTAAAACCTATTTACATGAAATTTTTACATATTATATTCATGTAATAAGTTCATATTTCTTTTCACCTTTCCTATGTCAGTTTTATTGTATTAAAGCTCCTTAAACCATTTTAATGACTGATAGGATAGTAGAAAGTCATTTCTAGTGGGAAATAAAAGTTTAGTGGGAGTTATAACTGATAGGATTTAATGCATAGTAGAAATGTTAGTGGATATTAACTTCAAGGCTAGACTGCGACCTACTAGTAGAACCAAAATTAACAAAAGAAAATGCGATCATAATCACAACCTACCGGTAGAACCAATACTATAAAGTTCTTAACCCAAGAATAAAGGAAAGTTCTCACAATAGACAAAACTCAATTTTATTTAACTTCAAAATTCTATTTCTTTTTCTAGTTGCTTACAAGAGCTTATATATAGGTTCAGCTAGGCAACTTTGAAGTTAATGCCCATTGACATTTCTACTAGGTATTAAATCTCATCAATTATAACTCCCCACTAAGCTTTTATTTTATTTCCCAGTAGAAATGAATTTCCACTATCCCACCGGCCATTAAAATGGTTTAAGGAGATTTAATACAATAAAATTGACGTAGGAAAGGTGAAAAGACATGAAAAGACATCTGAACTTATTACATGAACATAATGTGAGAAAATTACATGTAAATGGATCTTAATTAACTATTCAACCAAAATTATGACTTTGGGCTTTCCATGTATTCTTCAAATGGACTACAATCATCATCAACTTGTAATAAAGTGACTCATTTTGGTGCAGTCTCTAATTCACTTTGTTCTTAACTTTCCTTAATCTCCACAATTAAGTCTTGCAAAGATTGCTTAATCATTTTGGTTTCGGACTTAGTCATGGAACTTTCAATGTCACACAAAAAGCCTTTGACTTTGTTGTTTGGGTATCTATCAATTCTTCAATTTGCACTGCACTTTCTTTCTTAGGTATCAAACAAACGAAGGAGGAGTTGCATCCTTTAGTCAGCCTATCATTCATGTGAAATTCATTTACCATATTACCAAGTCCATCTTTAACCAAACTCCAAATTTTCTTAAAGAACTTGAAGTTGTATCTATCTAGGCCAAGGCTTTTAGAGCCATCACAATTCCATGCAACCTCTTTGATCTCTTCCTCAAAACTTACAACTAACATTTCACTTTCTCTTGATTTTGTTGCTTGAATTAAATGCCATGTAGGTATCCTCCAGTTTATATATGAAAATCAAGATTAGGAATGTGCCATAATACCATCTTTCACTTCTTGTACCTCCTCCTTGCAAACCCCATAATTTTTAGCCCTTCGATTGTATTTTTGTTCCTTCTTCTGTTTAGGACAACATAAGTATTTGGAGTTAATCTCGCCATCTTTGAGCCATTGAACCCTTGATTTTCGGAAGATTAAGCTATCTTTCATTTTCATATAATGCTAATAATCTACCCAATTTTTGGATCTGTTAACAATACCTTCATCATCCAATCCAGAGGTTTCTACTTTTAGGTCCACTTGGAGCTAGTGGACTTTGGTGCGTCAATAAATCTCCATAGGCCTGCTTTCATGATCGATCCTTATTCTTTCAGATGGGATTTTCAAAGTCGTTTGGATCTCCTCCTTCTTGAAATTGATAGGCCCACCTATAGTCAATTGCTAACTCAAAGCATTAAATTTGAAGTGCCTCTTGTACAATCCTATGTCAGGATGAGTTGCTTGCATCGCAGTAGTGTGGTGTTCTTGTCCTTCCTATTCTAAGAAGATGAAATCAAAATTTTTTCCTTGTTGGTCAAGTTGTTGTAAACTTATGCCTGTACTATCTAAAAGGGTTTTGTTTAATGTTATTCAGTCAGCATTATACCATTGTTTAAATAGGTACCAAATATACAAATTGATTCCCAATAATTAGGAGAAGATAAGTTACATAGACATAACTTTATCTAGTATAGCAACAGTGGTTATTTCAATTGTCTCTAAATGTTTTCTGAAATGTTACTGCTTAAGGATTTCCAACCTTCTTATGCCTTCTATCATACTGCTTGGAAATTTTGTCTAATTTAGTTGGTATGTAGATTTGACCAATTCTTCCCCAATTAACAAAAATGTTTCATATGTTTTTTTGTCCCAAAAAATTGTGAAATAATAGGAAACCAAGTTGTAGCATAAATCCTTGACATAACCATTGAGATGTTCTACGTTTGGTGATCGAAAATCCTTGCTTTGTCCATGATCTCCTATTACCTATTTTCCTTTCTCTCTCCTTTCTCTCTCTCACCACTCTTCTCAATAATGAGAGATATTGTGTGATAGAAAGAGACAAAAGGAAAAATGAAGAATTATATAAAATATTATAAGAATTTGTTCTTAGTCTAGGATTATTTAATAAAAAAAATAATATTAATATATTTAATATAAGAGAAGATACTTGATTATATGAAAAAAAAAAGAATGGTTCACAAAATACTCCATTTAAAAATAAAAATGTATGCTTATAATATAAGGAGAATCATTGAATTTTTTTTAAAAATCATTCATTTTCCTATTTAAAAAATTTTCTAAGAGTCTCTCAGCATATAATAATTTGTAGTTTTGTTAACTAGTATATCAACTTAGTAATATAATATGAAACGGTTCAGGAGCAGTTAGTGCAGTAATAATAAATAAATTAAAGTTTGTTTTAAAACTACAAAGTGGTCATGTGCATCACGTATATAATACTTCCAATGTTCGCACTTAATTATAAATAAAATTAATTAACTTACACGTTAATTAAGAAATGTAGTTAGTATTATTTAATTTTATTTAAAAAATATTTTTTTAAATTGTTTTTTTATTGAAACTTATACTAACTATATATAAAAAAGTCATTGAAAAGAGAATTTTAATTAAATAAAAATATATTTTAAAAATAATATAATTAAATTAGATAAAATTACTTAAGATTTGTTTATATTTAAGTATATAATTCATTAAGTCTACCCAATAATGATTTTATAGGAGTTATATTATTCTAGGTAGTTTAATTTGTGATAAAAAAAAAGAAATCAAGTTTCTTGTAAACTGAATGTACGGGGTTCCAATAAGTAAAACCTATATATATATATATATATATATGATCACCTGCAAATAGTAAGAAGAAGGAGAAGTTTTAGATGTTGGGATGGTAAGAAAATAAGTAGAAGTTTTTAGGTGTTTTGATGGTGAAAAAATAATTAGTTATGAGATAGTAATAAGTAGGAGAAGTTTTAGATGTTTGGATGGTAAGAAAATAAGTAGAAGTTTTTAGGTGTTTTGATGGTGAAAAAATAATTAGTTATGAGATACATTTAAACAGTAACAGATCCAAAAAATGTAAGGGCATAATTTATATATATAAATTAATATATTAGTTTGTATATTATACATGATAAATTATTATTTTATATAATTATAATTTAAATAATAAATAAATATTTTTTACTATTTAAATTATATAATAAAATGTAACAAATTATCTAATTATTTAAGTACTCTCACCAATATTAATATAAAATTTTTAATATACAAAAATTTAATTAAAAACATTTTGGTTTGTACCTCTTGCTCTTGCAACTTGTGAAAGCAAGAGTAGAAATCGGTTACTCACTCATAATGCAAACTTACCCAAAGATTTCCTTGATTATGTTTTCATAATTAAACTATTATTTTAGTTTCCGAAATTCTAACACGTTTTTCTCACATTAGTCTATAATTAAAATTAAGAAAAGTCTACATAAATTTATAAAATTTCTAATTGTTTCGACGTCTAAATTTTTAAATTTAACTATTTATTATTATTTTGATTCTTAATTATATATTAATATTATTACTTTAATTACACTTTTTAATTTTATATTATTGTAATTGATTGATTACACTTTCAAGAACATATACAAAATTTCTTTAATTTCAAAAACTAATTGAATAGTATTATACAGTCATGAAAATTAAAATAGTGATTTAATATCTTTCCCTTGTAGCTATAAATTTTCCAAGAAGTGGGCTGTTGTGAACAGAACCTATATACATATTGCAAGTTCGACGATCAATGTGAGTATCATTACTTATTTGATAAATGTTGGTCCATTTGTTAAGAATTAGTCTTATATTTCAGATGTGAGTATGAGTTTTATGATTGAGATCTTGTTAATAAGTAATGTGTAATTATTTTTATAAACATTTTTTGAGTTTGAAAGTCAGTTTTAATTTTAATGAACTCTGGAAATTCAACTCATCTAAATTTTTTTTTAAAAAAAAAAATACTTGAAAAATGTATCAATATCTTACTACAAGTTAATTAATGACATGTCTTGCTCAAAGATCTTTCTCAAACGTTGGGATAAGAAGAAAAATGATATATATTTTTTTAAGTTAAAATTAGTTTATATATATGTAATTAATTTATAAATTTTTTCTTATATAATTTTTTATTTATGTATAAGTTAAATTTAATTTATAAAATAATTTATTTGATTTTTTATAAATACTTATAAAAAAATGTATCAATATAAACTCGTATTCGATAATAAATAGTAGATCCTTGCATTCATTATCTCCAGTTGTGTCCAGCAGAGCTAGTGTTGTGATGCCAGGTAAAGGTATGATTTCACCCTTGTCCCAAAGTGCACAAGAGAATTATTAAAATTAGTTTCCTGTGCTATCATTTTCTTTCTCTGATTCAGAGGATTTTATGTTAGTGTCATATCAACTGCATTTATTCTTTTTTTTGGTAGTTTTTTTAATCATATTCACAAATAACTGTTATAAAATGAGGTATTTTAAAGGTTAAAAGTTTCATATGGGACAATGTAGAGCACTCTTGAATATTTATATATTAAAAGACTTTTTATTCTAAAAGTTAGAAACAAAGGAGGTTCTTTCATGCACAAACTTAGGCCTTGCTAGCTCAATATATATAGTCCAAATTGAACGATTTGCTATAAATAAATTACATAAAAAGTTAAATTATTCTTGCTGTATACAAATTGACCTTGATAACATTGGGAGAGACAAATGCAAGTGGCACTCAAGATTTCATACTTTTTATTTTTTTGCAGTTTTTGAACAGCAAGTAACTCATGTACATAGAGAGACAATTTCTTCACTCTTTGTGACAGTTGTTGCAGCAATTTTTAACTAACACTATTGATACATTCTTTTTTTGTTCAATTGGATTCTCTTATAAAATAATAATATTAATAATACAATAATTATAATGAAATAATTATTATGAAATATTTTCTATATTTAATAAAATAATATAATAACATAAATTGAATAAAATAAATTAATTCTTTTATATATTTTAAGTATAACTAACTATATAATATAATAACTATTATAAATTTTCAAATATTTATATTAATAATAGACATTTTATAAATAAGAATTATAATTTAATATAATAATATAAGTTAAAATATTAATATTAATAGCATTATAAATATTATATACGCAAAATTTTAAGCTATTATAATTTTCAAATATCTAATAAAATAAAATTTAAATTATAATTTTTTAATTTAAAAAAAATCTATTTTTAATTAAATTTTTAATATGTTATATTTTTATAAAATTTAAATTTTAATATTAATAAAATCATAAACATTATATAGATGAAAATGATTAAATATATAATTTTACTGTAATTTTAAAAATTTAATAAAATTAAATTAATTTTATAGTTTTAAAATAATAAAATAAAATATAAATTATAATTTTAAATTTGTAATAAAATATTAAATTATTAAATTATTATATAGGTAAAATTTTATTAAATTATAATTTTTACTATATGTTATTATAACATTTTATTGTAAATTTCTATAAATAAATAAATTACATTTTCTATTGTGGTGATTAAAAACTATCATATTGTAATTATAAATTTTGAAAATTTTACAAAATAAATTTCATAACAGAGGTTAAATTTTATAACAGATGTTAGTGATATTTATTGATGGTTTTAACAGCCAAAAAGTATGAAATAGACACGGGTGAATTGCACAAAAATATAACATTGATTTAATTATAAAGAATAAGAGATAAAATTAAATATTTTAATAATAAAAGGATCAAATTAAATAATTAAATAAAAGAGAAATAAAAATTAATTAGTTACTCAATTTTAAAACAATACCGTATCTACATAAGATTAATAAAACAGTGACCCAAAATAAATAGTTTAGTGAAGCAAGTGGATAAATCTAATGACACATTATTGGGTAAAATTACTACTAGCAATAATCTTTTTAACACTTTCTTATTATTAACTAAAATTTATTAAAAAATTATAAATGATAGGAGGTCTTACTCTTAAATTAAGAAAGAGATTCTTTAAATAAAAATAAAATATATCAAAATTTATAATTTCTAATAAAACATTCAAAAGAGAATATGAGAGAGAAGAATAGAATTCTTCCTTTGCTTAATTTGGTCGAGTGGAATAATTCTGGTCCACAAAACAACCTAATCTAGGATTTGGCATAATTGGATATCTAAAGAAAAACCCATGGGCCGCAAATGGTTTTGTCTTGATTTGTACCTCTTGTCCTTTCAACTTAAAGTTGGGCCCTTTCTAAGGGCACATTGTCGATGACAAAGTTATATGTACATATTTTGGTGTTATAAAGTGCCAGTGCCATTACATGTTTGACATTTTTTTTTATGAATATTACATGTTTGACATTTGTATAAATATCCTACAGAAGTTAAGAGCTAGTCTTTCACTCACATTAGTATATACTCCATAATAAATAGCACAACATCGTTCCTTTTATCAGCATGTCGAGTACTTCTGGTCTTGTGATCCCGTGCAAAGGTATGAAATCAAAGTGGATGGATAATTGCGAAACCATGGTTAATTTGCTTTGCTATGTTTTTCTTTCCACTTAGAAGTTTTTAAACTATAGTTATATGCTCATAATTTTTTGCAATTTTAATAAATTCAAGAAAACCAACTTTTCAAACATCCATTGTTGCAGAATTTTGAGTATCTGGTTGTTAATTTACGTTATTTTTTAAAAAATTAAAAGATCTTATTAAAAGTTTTTCTTTCTGAGTTGGATTTTTCTTTGTTGAAATGTTATTGTAGCTCAAATCGTGAGGCTTTGGAAAAGAATGGTTGCAATTAATGTATACATTCATGATTGTGCTTCCTTAATTTCTGAAATACTTGTTTTTGTTTTTTTGTACATTTGTAGCTGCAGTTGCATGGGAAGCAGGGAAACCTTTGGTGATAGAACGTGTGGAGGTGGCTCCACCACAGGCCATGGAAGTGAGGATCAAAGTTAAACATACCTCACTTTGTCACACTGATCTTTACTTCTGGGAGGCCAAGGTCTGTTTTAGGTTTATCATTTATGATATGCTCTTAATTGCCAAGTTAGATTAGTTCACTTTTTAATGATAATCATTTGATCCACACATGGAGCAAGAGCAACTCCAAATTCCAATGATTAGTTGACAGTTAATCTTCCTTAACATTTGATGTTGTTTCTTCTGAGGTTGAAAAATGTTGAACACATTTTTAACTTGAGTTTGACATTTTCTATTTCTCTCTGTGCTTTGATATTTCAGGGGCAAACTCCTTTGTTTCCCCGAATTTTTGGCCACGAGGCAGCTGGGTATGCATTTCTGTTATTGTATATCACTTTGGAGCTAATTTGAATATTTATGCTGTTTTCTAATTTCATTTTCTTGATATTTAATTACTATAGTCTGAAAGGTACTTGAAATGATAAATACAATTATTTAATCAAAACATTACAAAATACGAATATAAAAATGATATCTATCATGATTTATATATACTTTCCTAGCTTCACTTATATTTTTTGTATGGAGGGTGCATATTGAAACTAAACAATCAGATCTATCTAAGTAATCGATGTCGAAAATTTTAAGAGTTTGGAGTCAAGCAAATTGTGGATGACACACTTTAATCAGCATAGTGTTTGCTAGACAAATTATTGGAAAATATTCAAATTCTAGGATAAATGATTACCATTTGCTCACACTCGTACATTTGAATGTCATTAAACTCTTGAATATTTTAATAGCAGTAAATCTACAAGGTCCAATTCATTTCCCTTTTTCTGATAGAATTGTGGAGAGTGTTGGAGAAGGAGTTTCGGATTTGTGTGTTGGGGATCATGTGCTCCCCGTGTTCACTGGTGAATGTGGTGAGTGTGCACATTGCAAGTCCGAGGAAAGCAACATGTGTGACCTACTGAGAATTGATACAAACAGAGGAGTCATGCATAGTGATGGTAAAAGCAGGTTCTCCATTAATGGTGCCCCAATAAACCACTCTGTTGGCACATCCACTTTTAGTGAATACACTGTGGTACATTCTGGCTGCCTAGCAAAGATCAATCCACTAGCACCTATGGATAAAGTCTGTGTCCTCAGTTGTGGCATCTCAACAGGTTAGGTTTGATCCCACTCTGATATCGAATTAGCCATCTGGTTTGAGGAATGCTAGCAACATTCTCTTTGGTCTTTGCTATTAACTGAAAGTTATTGGAAATCATAAATTTTGATGACTCACTTTTTATTAATGAGTTTATTTCATAATTTAGAAGAGACTCACAAAAATTTGTGATTTCTAATAAATTTCAGCTAATAGAAAAGAGTATTACCAGCATTCCTCTTTCAGGTTTAGTTTCTTAGGGGCTGACTTTTGTAGAACAATGTATTTCAAATATCAGGATTAGGAGCAGCTTTAAATGTAGCAAAACCCAAAAAGGGCTCAACAGTAGCAATCTTTGGTCTTGGAGCTGTTGGTCTTGCTGTATGTTTCCCACACCATCTAATTTCTTGTCTCCTCAATGTCCTCATCATAATTCCTAACTTATGATGTATTTATTTGTATGTATTATGCTCTATTAGGCTGCTGAGGGAGCTAGAATTGCTGGTGCATCTAGAATTATTGGAATTGATTTGAACCCAAAGAGGTTTGAGGAAGGTAGCATATCTGTTTTTTGTACCAAAGACACATTGATATTGCCAAGCTATGTTCAATTAGATCATGACAAAATATAGATACTGATTATTCTTTCACTGGATGCTAGCCAAAAAATTTGGAGTAACTGAGTTTGTGAACCCCAAGGACTATGATAAACCGGTTCAGAAGGTACATAATTCCTCACCAACTTCTTGTTGCTGACATGATCCTGACATGATTATTATTTAAAATGGCAGGTGATTGAAGATATAACAAATGGAGGAGTAGATAGAAGTATAGAGTGCACTGGAAACATCAATGCCATGATATCCGCTTTTGAATGTGTTCATGATGTAAGCAATTAATTAGTGTCAGATAGTTGTAGCAAATGATTTATCAAAAAACAAAACTTAGATACGAAATCATAGGTATCGTTGGTAGTGCTCTCCAATCAGAGTTGGAGTCTCCAAGTCTGATTGGAGAATAGTACCAAAAGCATTTATGGTTTATGGTCCTGTAATCAACATTGACACTTAAATAGAATCTTTTATTACACGTTATTGATGTGAAATTCCAATTCTAATTGAACAACACCTATACTACTGCATTTAAGTTTTCTTCTTAATCAAACTTGGTTGCCATAGTAGAAACACACATTTGGCTCTTTTAATACCATTAGATCTTGCTTTAACAATATCATAAAATGCAGCTGTTTTGAGTTATAGATAATTGCTTATTTGTTGAAGATCAAGATTTTCCTTCTTGTTTAGGCCTACATGAAATTTGTGATAAGTAAGATTGGCATGTACTATGTAGGGGTGGGGTGTTGCTGTGCTTGTTGGAGTACCCAACAAGGATGCAGTTTTCATGACGAAGCCCATTAATGTGCTCAATGAAAGAACACTCAAGGGAACTTTCTTTGGAAATTACAAGCCCAGGACTGACCTCCCTTCTGTTGTTGAAATGTATATGAACAAGGTAATTATAATAATGTCAAGCAATTCTATATCCATAACTCTAATAAAATCTTTATCATAAGATATATTTGGTCAAGTTCTCTTTGACAACCTTACAATTAATTCCTTGATTCCATGCAGAAATTGGAACTGGACAAGTTTATAACCCATAGAGTTCCTTTCTCTGAAATCAACAAGGCATTTGAATTAATGTTGAAAGGAGAGGGACTGAGGTGCATCATTAGCATGGAAGACTAGAAAAATGAATACAGGATTTTATCGTTTTTCTTCCCTTCACAACACTCATTCCATATATTATGTTGTTTTAACTATGATGTAATAAATCTTTCTTACCACTCAAAAAACTAAAAAATGAGTAGGCCTCACATTCGGAAGCATCTGTTAAAAGTTTGGAAGAAATGTCCCCCCAAAGGACAGATCCAAAAATCTATTAAAGTAGGGTGGGAATTTTTTTTCTTCCTTAATAATTATTTAAATATTTAACTTCTAATAAATAATGAATTTCAAAAAATATTTATTAATTTATATATATATATATATAACTGAAACTATTATTTTTCTAATTTTTATTATTTATTTGAATATATATTTAATTTTATTATTTATTTAATTTTGAGAAATCAAGTGTTATTCCTCCACCAATTAAGATAAAAGAACAACATAATTCATGAAAATAGTTATTTTATTTGTTTATGATTATTAAGATAGTTTGTTATGTACATTTCCATAAAAAAAATTGTAATGTATATATATACACACACTTACACCAGAGATGAAGTTACTCTCCTTTCATTTTCACCTTTCATTTTCTTGTAATGTAATGGATAAGATGTGTTGGTCATTATATTAGAAGAAAATAAAATGTGAGGATGGAAAATAAATTTCCTAGAATATCTTAATCTCTCTTCGTATATCACAACCCAAAATTCTCATTCTCTCTCTCACTAACCATTACACCTAGCAACCCAAAATCTTCTTGCTTGCTTCAAATGGGCAGTTCAGTTTTGGTAAGGAGACTACAATGGCATATGCAAAGTCCCATAAGTGGGGCTTGGTGGTTGTTGCCTATTGTCAATCTTTGAGACCTCTGTGGCAAATCTTTACGAATGAGTCTGTCGACTACAATCTCGTCTATATTCGAGACCTCACTAATATCCTCTTGATTGATGATGACTTGTACACTGTAATGGCTAAGCTCAACGAAGTTGAGTTCCTTTTTCTTCCCTCCTCGGTTGCAAAAGGATAAAAAGTTACTAGTTCAGCTTGCGACATAGCATCTTGTGCAAAGAA
The DNA here is from genome assembly GCA_025330945.1 of Mucuna pruriens. NCBI lineage: Eukaryota > Viridiplantae > Streptophyta > Magnoliopsida > Fabales > Fabaceae > Mucuna > Mucuna pruriens. The sequence goes on along the minus strand of JAENHJ010000086.1, from coordinate 1,261,205 downwards.
AAATGAGCACATAACTAGAATCTTATCTGAGTTAACTAGCAAATTCGATACCCATGTGAGTAGTTAATTTTAATGACATGAAATTAAAGTTATTTTTTAGAATCCATTTTACTATTTAGGGAAAAATTGGGTAGCTACATATTACTGTTTTAAGGGAAAAACCCAAAACAACCCAACTAAATTTTGTTTTAAGAAGGCAAAGAAAACTAGAAAGGAATTGCAACAAATTTGAACCTGTATGTGGACATTTAAGGTACTCATGACTTCTTTAAAATTGACAGGAGAGTAAATCAACAAAACATGTCTAACTTCTGTTTTCACAAAAATATAAACATAATGGTCCATCAATGGCATACCGTGTCCATATGTATGTATGATTAGTTGTAGTTAAAATTCATGACAAATGGTTATTTGTGCAACATGTAGAAAATTAGAATAGTCACAAACACTTGCTAGTTTGTGCAAAATGGAAAAAAATGTGTACACATGTAAACAAACTGAGAAGTAGGAAAGTTGTTGCATGGAAGGTGCAATTAAGTACAAATTCTACTAGTTACAAAATAATGTTAAAAAAAAGGGATCAGAGTGGATCACATAAGAAAGACAAGAATTTTCAGTTATTTTTAAAAATTAAATTACATAGTTATTCTTTAATTTACACTATGTAAATAAATAAAGAATGATTTTTTCCAATAAAAAATGTGCTTATTTCTAACATACATCTTTTAATTTTTTAGTGGAGGTATATTGACAATGATTATATAAACAAATTATATGAGAATAAGAAATCCTTTTTAAAAAAAAAGCCTGCAAAAATAAAAGTAAAATACATAAACTTCATAGAGACAAAATTTTAATTTTTACCCTATATTCCTTTTTGTCTTTCAATTATTTTGGTTCAATTTTATTCTCAAACTTTTATAAGCTATCAAATTTGTCCTAATTACTACAAATTATAAAAGAATCCATAAGCAAATAATAAAACATGACCGGCAAATTTCATTAATACTTTTATAACGTTAAATTTGACAAATTTTAAAATAAACTTCCAGCAAAATAAAATGAAATAGATGTGTATTTGTTTAAAACTAAAAAATAACCTTAAATATATTTCTTCTTGTGAAAAATAAGTTTGCACTAATGTCTTCTTCAATGAATGATGCTGCATTGTCATTGAATATCTGAAATTTCAAATAAGAAGAATTAAAACAATAAGTCATGAATTAAATAAGAAAACATAATTAATCTTTGTTAAAGGTGTTGTATATTACCTTCATTTTGCATTCACAACTCTCATATTTCTCTGAATTTACAAATAAAGAAGAATTTAAATAAGTAATATAAATATTGAAGTAAGTATTATAAATTGTAATTGAATTACAATTTTTAAACTACTTATTATAAAGTTAATCAATATTGATTTCTTTATTTGTGACAAATGTTTACCCACCATCCTACTGTATACTTGAAAAAACACTATTATCAATCAATAATCAGTGAGCCTTGTTCCAAAAAGCTATAAGTTATAATAGAAAATGTAAAACAAAGGTAAGAATATATATTACAAGTAAATGCTTACTTGTCCAATGAACAAAAAAAAAACATTATCTTGTGGGCAAAGAACAAGCAATTGTCAATGAAACTTATATTGAGAAATAATTAGTGACATGATGACACAAAAATTATAATCAATGATAAAAATTCTAACGTAAAATGTAAAGTTATACTTACGAATAGTAGTAAGGGGCTAGGTAATAGTTTTTCTTTCCATTACTGAGCCTTGTTGCGGGTATTTTTGAATTTCACCTACTTTATTACCAATGGTTTGAAGGGGAGAGGATCAATGAATCAATATAGGTGTTTGTTCTCCCTTGACAAATAGAGTTGACGATGATACCTAACATTTTAAAATTAATGTTAATTGTAAGTCTATTACTTCTTAACTAACCTAAAATTAAGTAACAAGTTCAAAATACTTACCTTAATCATAATTGTATGACAGATATACAAAGCATTTTATCACCGATACATATTTCTAGAATATCCTTCTATCACATGTTAGGTTGAAGTTTTTTCTATAATCCATTAAAGTCTTAAATAACAAAATGAACCATGTCAGAAACCAAAATAAATTTGAATTGTAAATATAATAAGGTTGTTTATTATAAATACCATGGAAGAAACAATCTTCACAAGAATCTTGAGCTATGTGATGAAAGTATTTAAGGCCTACCCCCACCATCTATCTAAACTTCATCGGTGGGTACAAGGACTCAAGCATTTATAACTTGAATTTGTTCAACCACCCCTCACATGATCTTCATGTAATGTTTGGTGGTGCATTGTTGGCCCTAACTTATATACTTTCCCAATGGCCACTAAATGAGGATCCTCCTCATCTACGTACAAATCATAATGATTTGGGATATTAGGTGAATGTCCTACCTTGATGGGTCAAGAGTAGCATAATGATAAATCAAAGTTTTGTATATATTATGTCAAGGGTTTTTTGGTGAAAATTTTATTGTTTTTAATATTTATCACACATAATTCACCTTTTTCTTTGAGTTTAATGCAATTTAGATCCACGAGCAAAAAAAAAATAAGAAAACATAACAAAAATTGAAATTTTCGGTCCAAAACGACGAAGCCCACAAAAGACCAATACAATCATACTCCAATACAATCATACTCCAAAACAAACCAGCACGGTTGTACTCTACTTATGCACGTATGTGCTCATCCTAGTTTTTCTAAAGCTTTAGTCTCTCCTTCTTTCTCTCTTTTTTTATATTTTCTCCAGTTTTAGAAGATCTCTAAGAACATTGTGAGTTGTAGCAAGGCTAAGGAATAGTACAGAGCATAAGAACTTTGTTCCCAATTCTTGTGGGTTCTTTTTCTCTACTTTATGTATTCTTTAGCTTTCTTTCTCTCTGTTTGGACATGAGTAGCAAAAATCCCTTTTAAGATTTATGGTGTAAGCTATGCTTTAAACCCTTAATCCTAGTTATGAATGCAATTTTCTATTTCTCTTCTCCTCTTTGATTGAAATGTTTTATTGTTTTACTATACATGTGAAGTAGCGATCACCTTTTACACGACTGAACCAACTAATTAGTAGTCAACCATACCATAATTAGTTGGAAGACCTATAAAATAGTTGGATTAAGGGAAATTGCATCACCAAACCTTTTCCTTGAATTTTTTAATCGATTATTTATTAACTAGCCTTTATAGTCTTAATGCTTGCTCAAGTGTGTGTTTCTATGTAACCAACAATTGGAAGAAGTAAAAGAAACTATGTATTGATTGAATTGAATAATACAATTTCTAATCTCCCTTTTTATAGGGTAAATGTCAACTACCTAAATATATTATAACTAATAACAAATTAAAAGATAACTAGATAATATGTGATATTCACGATCTTCTAATGAGATATTAAAATATTTGTAACCACTTAATCTAATAAGATATTTAGATGTTTGTAACCTCTTAATAAGTTACCTACCATATCTTATCAGATATTTACAATATCTTCAAAACTCCCCCTCACGTTGGTAAATGAATATTAACCATTCCTAACTTGTCATTGAGTTCTTGAAATCTAGTTGCAAAGAGCTCTTTGGTGAAAACATCTGCCACTTGGAGCCATGTAGGAACATGTGTTGTGACTATAAGTCCACTATCTAACTTGTTTTTAATGAAGTGTATGTCAATCTCAATATGTTTTGTCCTATCATGTTGGACTGGATTATGAACAATACTAACAGTTGAGTTGTTATCACAAAACAACTTTATAGGTCCCTCATATTATACTTTGAGGTCATCATCCATAATCCTTCATATATGTCCCGTGCCATGGCCTGGAATTATGTTTCTGCACTAGATCGAACAACCACATTTTCCTTCTTGCTCTTCCAAGTTACTAGATTTCCTCCCAAAAACATATAATATCCAGAGGTGGATCTTCTATCCACAATTGATCCTGCATAGTCTGCATCTGTATATATTTCCATGGACAATGTACCTTCTTTTCTGAACAACAGTTCTTTTCTTAGACTTGCCTTCAAATATTGGAGGATCCTTTCAACTGCTTGAAGGCGCCTTTTCCTAGGATCATGCATAAATTGGCTGACCACACTAACAACATAGGCAATATCTGGCTTAGTGTGGGATAAGTAGATCAATTTCCCCACCAATCTTTGATATTAGGACTTTCCTCACACCTAATCCTATGGTTTTGCTCAATAGGTACCCCTGAGGTCTTGCATCCCAATTTTCCTATTTCTTTGGGAGAGATTGAGTACATACTTCCTTTGGGAGATAAAGATATCTTGTTTGAAATATGCAACCTCAATCCCAAGGAAGTATTTCACCTTTCCTAACTCCTTTGTTTCAAATTATGTTGTTAGCTTTTCTTTCATAGTTAGTTTTTCAATCTTGTCATCACTTGTAACAATCATACTGTCTACATAGACTAGGAGAATGGTGAGTTTACCATCAGGAGAATGTTTTATAAAGAGAGTATGATCACCTTGACTCTGCCTGTATCCTAGGGATATCATGACTTGAGAAAATCTTCCAAACCATGCTCAGGGAGACCGTTTAAGTCCAAACAATGCCTTTTTGAGTCTACATACCTTGTTCTTTTCATTATGAGAATAGAATCCTAGGAGAATCTCCATATAGACTTCTTCTTCAGGTCTCCACGAAGGAAGACATTTTTAACATCAAATTGTTGCAAGTTCTAGCAAAAGTGGGCGACTAAGGAAATAATAACTCTTACTGTGTTCATCTTTGCTACAAGGGCAAATGTTTCCTCATAATCTATTCCATAAGTCTGTGTATACCATTTAGCAACCAATCTTTCTTTGTATTGCTCAAGGGTCCCGTCAGATTTACACTTCACAGTATATATCCATCTACAACATATAACTCTTTTGTCATTGGGTCTATCAAAAATCTCCCAAGTTGTGTTTTCCTCTAATGCCTTCATCTCTTCTTTTATTGCTTGAACCCAATTCTCATCTTTCAAAGTTTCTTGACTTGATGTAGGTGTTTTGATTGTATCAATGACAACAATAAAACTTTGATGTTGTACAGAAAGATGGTCAGTACACACAAATTGAGAAATAAGATATTTGACACATTATTGTTTCCCTTTCCTCAAAGTAATAGGCATGTCATCAGTAACATCCTCAATGGAGTTATCAGGAATACTTACCTCCGACTCAGACAATTGGACTTGCTCTTCAATGAAGTTATCAGGAATACTTACATCCCGCTCAGACATTTGAACTTGCTCTAGGACCAAAGTAGCTTTCATGACTTCTTGAACTTGAACTTGAACATCCTGAGTAGAAAAAGGTAATTACTTGATGACAGACTCGACTTCTAGATAATTCTCCCCCTGAAAATGGAGGACAAACAAAGAATGACCATGTTTCATGAAAAGTAACATCTATTGAGACAAAGAACCGACGACTCGGAAGATGATAATACTTAAAACCCTTTTTATTTGAGGGATAATCAATGAAAACCTCGTATTTATATTTCATTAGAAATATCCATGTCATACAAGTACAATCATCAATAAACGATACAAACCACTTAGTCCCTGATATAGAGTTACTAGCTAGTTCAAGACTTTTATTATTACTAGGAGAAAATGTTGCACGATGGTGTTTTGAAAACTGGCAAACATCATACTTAAAGGACTCGACAAACTCTTTTGTAGATAAACATAAAAACATTGTCATAAGGTGGATGTTCAAGACATTTATCGTAAATATCTGTTAAAGATATAGTAAGTAATTCATTAAGAGGTTACAAATATTTAAATATTTTATTAAATTAAGTGATTACAAATATTTAAATATCTCATTACGAGATCGTAAATATAACATATTATCATTATCTAGTTATCTTTTAATTTGTTATTAGTTATAATATCTTTAGGTAATTGACATTTATCGTATAAAAAAGAATATTCTAAATTATATTATTCAATTCAATCAATACACAGTGTTTTTTACTTCCAATTTGATTTCAAAACTCCAAATTTTGGGAGTTTCGTTTCTTGTCTCACTTTAATCAACTGTTATCTTCTAAGGAGACTCATACGTCGATGCGAGACTAGTCAAAATCTAATTTTATATACTTATTAATAAAGTATGAAATATTTTTTTAATGTAGTTATGATATAATTTTTTAGATCGGTTGAAGCGATGTGAGTTAATGATATTGATTTAAAATTGTTATTAATTATTAATATAATAAAATTATTATAATAATAGATAAAACAACTATTATGTTCAAACTTTTAAAATTTAATACAATAAATTAGTAGCAGTAACAACTGCTACTATATTTAAATTATTTATTTTAATACTAATTATTTTACTTCCGAATTGATGAAAAGTTAATAATATTACAATAAAATCTTTTAGAAGATATATCATCAAAACAAATTTCACAACAAGAAAAGTATATTTTGAAATGATTGATATTTTGTTAAATTAATTGTTAGAATAATACGTAAAATTAAATTAATTGTTAGGATAATACGTAAAATGCATATCTAAAAATAAAATATCAACAACATCAACTAAAAGAGTAAAAATATTTAACTAAAAATAGATTTGTTCAACCAATACTGGTTATGAATTAATTATTTTTTATTATATTTGATATTTAAAAATATCTTAACTTATCTCCTTTGACAAGAAAACCCGCATACCTAAAGCAACCCATTTGACAAGAAAGTAAAGTAGACATTTCTAACATCTTTGCAAAATTCTGACACTAAACAACATAATTCGTTTATAAATATACTTCTAAGTTCTAATCAACTTAAGTTCAAAAGGAAACAATGTCAAAACTCTCATCCAAACACCGCTTTCCCACCGCCGCCGCCACCATCACTCTCCTCTTCCTTTTATTCGCCGTCGAAATTTCAACGGTCCTCGCGGGCAATCTCCACGTCATCAATTTCCGGTCCCCGAACCTCTTTCCGGAGGGCTTAGCGTGGGACCCGACGGGGCAACACTTCCTGGTTGGATCCCTCCGGCACCGCACCATCTCCACCGTGTCGGACGCCGGCGTGGTGGAAACCCTAATCTCGGACCCCTCCCTCCCGGAAAACGTCACCGTATTGGGCCTCACCGTGGACTCCCGCAACCGCCGTGTCCTGGCGGTGCTCCACGCCATGGACCCCCTCCCGGCGTTCAACGCGCTGGCCGCCTACGACCTCCGCTCGGGGCGCCGCTTATTCCTGGCCGCCCTCCCCACCGCCTCCGGCGACGAGCCACGCCCCGTGGCGAACGACGTGGCGGCGGACTTCAACGGCAACGCGTACGTCACCAATTCCGGCGGGAACTACATCTGGAAGGTCAACGACAAGGGAGAGGCGTCGATCTTCTCGAACTCCGCGAGGTTCACGGAACATCCCGTGCACGGCGACGCAGTGTATAGTCTCTGCGGTCTCAACGGAATCGTCCACGTCAGCAAGGGGTATCTCCTGGTGGTGCAATCCAATACGGGCAAGATGTTCAAGGTCGATGCTGACGACGGCAGAGCCAGACAAGTGCTCCTCAACGAGGATCTCATGGGCGCTGACGGCGTCGCTTTGAGGGGCGACGGCATCGTTTTGGTGGTCTCGTTTAACAAGTTGTGGTTTCTCAAGAGCAATGATGGGTGGGCCCAGGGTGCGGTGTTTGACAAAATTGACCTTGACGAGGCGGGTTTTCCTACTTCGGTTGTTGTGGGAGAGAGGGACAGGACGTACGTGCTGCACGGGCACGTGATGGAGGGTATTTTGGGGAATTCGGAGAGGGAAAGTTTTAAGATTGAGGAAGTGACGTCTCCCAAAGAGAGTGAGGGCGAGAATGTTTGGATGTACGTTATGGTTGGAGTCGGATTGACTTACTTTTTGTTTTGGAGGTTTCAGATGAAACAGCTTGTGAAGAACATGGACAAGAAGATCAACTGATACATATTATTCCGTAACTTTGTATTTTACGCTCAGTTTTTGTGTTTTTTTATGGTAACTTTTTTAGAAATATTTTATGTTATGCTCTTAATTGCCAAGTTAGATTAGTTCAGTTATATTTATCATGATTTATATATTATACTCTCCTAGCTTCAGTTATATTTTTTCTATGGAGGGTGCATGTTCAAACTAAACAATCAGATCTATCTAAGTAAATGCTAAGATGTTGAAGATTATAAGAGTTTGGACGTAAGCAAATCGTGGATGAGAGACTTTAATGAGCATAGTATTGGCTTGACCAATTATTAGAAAACACTCCAAGTCTCGGTTGACTAGAGATATGTTGGGAAACAACAATACCTATTCCCTCCTCTGTGAACGTAAAATGGGCAATGCGAAAACGAAAAAATAACTGAAAGAGTAGAGAGAATATGACACCAGAATTTTTATGTGGAAAATCTTTTCGGGAAAAACCACGGGACCTAGTCCAGTAAAAGATCTCCACTATAAAAGTAGTATAACATTCATGTTTCTCTCAATCTCTGAGGATCTCTCAATGAATCTCAACCTCTCGAGGATCTCTCAATGAATCTCACCCTCTCGAGTAGTATACAAACTTCTCTGTATATATCTCTCTTTCTCTCAAAGAGAAATACAAAAAGGGATACTCTTAGGGTTTCTTCACTTGGATGTGTCTCTCAATCTAACCCCTTTTCCTCTTATAAAGAGTAACCTAGTGGGCTTGAGAGTATTGGGCTTTTGTCCACATAGTTGGAAGTCCAAAAATAACCCAGCATGTTCATCCCCCAAGCATTGTGACTTGTGAATCACAGTTAAGGAGGGAATTCCAACAAGATAAAACCTGAAAAGAGAATATTTGGGAGGGTATCCTTACCATAAAGCTTGAAAAGAAAATATCATGAGGGTATCCTTACCTGGTTTTGAATTAGTACAAATTTATATTCTACGACAAATGGTTATGATTTGTTAGTGTCATTAACCTATTGAATATTTTAATAGCAGCAAATCTACAGGGTCCAATTCATTTCCTTGTTACTGATAGAATTTGGAGTGTGTTGGAGAAGGAGTCTCGGATTTGTCTGTTGGGGATCATGTGCTTCCCGTGTTGGCCGGGGAATGTGGTGAGTGCACATTGCAAATCCAAGGAAAGCAACATGTGTGACCTGCCGTGAATTGATACAAACAGAGGAGTCATGCATAGTGATGGTAAAAGCAGGTTCTCCATTAATGGTGCCCTAGTAAAGCACTCTGTTGGCACATCCACTTTTAGTGAATACACTCGTACATTCTGGCTGCCTAGCAGAGATCAATCCACAAGCACCTATGGATAAAATCTGAGGCATCTCAACAGGTTTGATCCCACTCTGGTATTGAATTAGCCATTTGGCCCATCTCTATTTTAGGTTTGAGGAATGCTAACAACACTCTCTCTGGTCTCTGCTATTGTCTAGAAGTTATTGAAAATCACAAATTTTGATAGCTCTCACTTCTTATTTTATGAGTTTCTCTCCTGATTTAGAAGTGAGATCTACCAAAATTTGTAATTTCTAGTAAATTTCAGTCAATAGCAAAGAGTGTGTTATCTGCATTCCCCTTCCGGGTTTAGTTTCCTAGGGGCTGATTCTGTAGAACAATGTATTTCAAATATCAGGATTAGGAACAGCATTAAATGTAGCAAAACCAAAAAAGGGCTCAACAGTGGCCATCTTTGGTCTTGGAGCTGTTGGCCTTGCTGTATGTTTTCCACCATCTAACTTCTTGTCTCCTCATCATAATTCCTAACTTATGATTTATTTATTTGTATGTATTATTATGCTCTATTAGACTGGTGAGGGAGAAAGAATTGCTGATGCATCTAGAATTATTGGAATTGATTTGAACCCAAAGAGGTTTGAGGAAGGTGGCATATCTGTTTTTTGTACCAAAGACACATTGATATTACCAAGCTATGTTCGATTAGATCATGACAAAATATAGATACTGATTATTCTTTCACTGGATGCTAGCCAAAAAAATTGGAGTAACTGAGTTTGTGAACCCCAAGGACTATGATAAACCGGTTCAAAAGGTACATAATTCCTCACCAACTGCTTGTTGCTGACATGATCCAGACATGATTATTATTTAAAATGGCAGGTGATTGAAGATATAACAAATGGAGGAGTAGATAGAAGTATAGAATGCAATGGAAACATCAATGCCATGATATCTGCTTTTAAATGTGTTCATGATGTAAGCAATTAATTAGTGTGAGATAGTGGTAGCAATGATTTATCAAAGAACAAAACTTAGATCCTAGACCATAGGTGTTGTTAGAACTGTAATCATCGTTGACACTTAAATGGAATCTTTTATTGCGCAGATTACTAATGTGAAAACTCCAATTCTGATTAGAAAACGGTATCAACAACATCTATAGTAGTATATCTAAGTTTTAATAAAAAAAAAAAATGAAATAAGATGTTTTATTTTATTATTTTAAGGAATGAATGTTTCCTACTAGCATCATGTAAAGCGATAGAGAAAAGGAAGTGCGCGTCTAGAAAATTAATCAACACCAGAAATGTAGAAGGTTGGCTTCATCTCAATCTAAAAGTATTGGAAAGGCGTTGATAGTATTCCTCATTCCATCTATCAGCTATTTACTATTAATGATTGATTAGTGTTACTTTCTTATCATTTTGATTTTCTGCCTTTTCTTTCATTTTTATTTTGCAGAATTGACTGCTCTGTTTCACTGAATTAAAAATTTAAAACAATGCCTTGTTTCGTGTGGACATTGGCTCATTGAACATAAATCCAACCTTTTAATTTTGATTTTCAGCCTTTTCCTTCAATTTTATTTTATTGAGTTGACTGTCCTGTTTTGCTGAATTGAAACGTTGGCTTGTTTCATATGCTCATTGCATGAACCTCTTGAGTAGAAGATTTTGTCAATACTAAATATATTACTTTACACAGTATTCATAGTTGCTATGATGAGAAAAAAAAAAAAAAGACATGTGATTGAGATTTTTTTTTGGTAAATTAGGAGATACTCCTCCGTCTATTGAATGGGTCATTCAGGATATTTTTGATTACATATATATATATATATAAAGGTAAATTATACTGTATTGTCATAATTTAAGAGATTTCGATACTTTCATTATAAATTTTAATAGCATATTGTTATGTATATAAAAAAAAATTATTTCAAGATAATGTTTAAATTTAAATATAATTTCATACAATTACATACTTATAAAACAATTCTGGAACTAAGTCGACGTGCTCTCTTGTCACTACAAGAGGCGCCATTGTTGTCTCTTCCTAAACTTGGACTTTGCCTAAGACCTCTGCTTTTTGGACGCAAACAACCAATGGTTCTTTCTTCGACCAGGCAACCTCGGTCTCTCTTCCGTCCATTGTTTCCCTTTTTTACGTCTTTTTTTGTTATCTTTTTATGTTGTCGTCTTCACGTCAAAAGGAAAGGATCCTTTGAAGATGACCTTCCACGAATGAAGACTACAATACTTTATTAGCGTTTTCATATAAAAAGAAATGATTGCAATTATAAGTTGAAAACAGTAATGACTATTTCTTTCACCATCTCATAAATCAATTTTTTTATTTGTTTGATGAAAATCGAGTACCATTCTCGTACTGCTTTTTTCTTTTTTCTTTTTTCGTTTGTGAGATAAACCAAATCAATTGTTGATAAATAGAGGTGAAACAAAAAGGAGTAGAGACTGTAATCATGAGAATAAAGTAAGATATATTACTTCTTGACAAAAACCTATACTCATATTAGTATAGTATCCTCTTGGGTCTTTGCTTCCGATTCAAGGGATAGAAGTTGAAGGCTACAATGCTTTGTTCTTGTCTTTGTATCAAAAGCAAAAGGTCCTCCAAAGATGACCTTTCAAAAATAAGGACTGCAGTACTTTATTAGCGTTTTCACATGAATGGAAATAATAATGATTATGAGTTGAAAAAATAATGATTGTTTCTTTGATGGTCATAGGAATCAATTTTCTTGATCGATTACAGACTACAAATAAGTTGGTTACGTACACGAGGAAGGGAAGTTCCATCAATTTAAAAATGTGCAGATATTGGTTTAATTTCTTTTTATTTTGTATAATAGTCATTTCGAGACTTTAAAATATATATAAAAAATAAAACAAATACGTTAAACGACATCGAAACCTGTCAATTTAGAAAGATATTACAACAACCTTTGATAATATTGTCTAGATTATATAATAATTCTTGAATTCTTAGATCATCCTCTTTTGGTTGACTTCACATTAATTACTTCTACCTTCAACTTAACATTTGACTCTAAATGGAATATTACATGAGACTTTAAATCTGTGGATCCAAACTACTTTGGTTGATAACTTATGTTGTTATATATTTATTATACCTTACAATGTAACTTTTCATTTGAGTTTTTGTATATGAAATGCACCTCAACATGTTTTACTTAATGTAAAGAGGAAAAACAAATCAACACTCTACATTTACAAGTCATTTTAATACATGCATAAAAATGAAGGTGACCCATGTAATGCAAATGTCAGCCAACTAGTTGCCAACTAAAAAGTTCATCTTGGAAAAAAGATATAATATTATTTATGCTAATATTATCATCTTTTCTCTCTTTGTTTTCCAATTAAGGCGACAACAACTTTAAGGTAGATTCTAAATTTTTTAATTTGGAAGATCCTTATATTTTTCTCTAAAAGATTCTCATGTTCACGTCTCAAAGTATAATGAGTTTCTAAAAATGAAAACCATTTAAAAAAAAAAAAACTAACTTAAGGATCACAGTGTGAAAATCAAGTATAAGAATAATTTATTAAAGATCAAAATTGGGAAGGCTAAAAGCCCTTTAAGAGAATATACAATTTATTGAAGTCACTAAGTTTCAAGATAAGGTAGAAAAAAGGTTAAAAGTTTGTCCAAGAACTTGACTAGGTTAGTTAAGGGGATGCAAATCTCAAGAAGATATTGAAAAATAAGAGACTTTCAATACACAAAATTAGTCTAGGTTATGATAAGAAGAATCTTGGTTAGAAGAAAGCAAAATAAGTTTGTTTCATATTAGTGTTCCTTTTCATTTATTTTTTATGATTAATCTTGGCATGTGGCCTTGTATGGCTTCACAAAAGAAGACAAAGTTTTACAAGATCTTTGAGAATTGGGACAATTTAACATAAAAAATACATAAGAAGATACATAACGAGGATACTAAACATGGATAAAGTTGGTAAGTTTTCACTTCTTATTATTCAAAATATTTTATATGTTATAAAGTTAAAATATAATTAAAAATGAGAAAACAAGTCAACCCATTCTATCTCGTTGTCAACTAATATAAAAGTGGGACGGAACAAGTTGACTTGCAAATGAAAAATGAGTTAGAAAATGCAAGTCTCCCTGCTCAGTGACGAGTTAGCCTACTAAAGGGTGAAATGCATGTGAGTGAGTCATAAAAATAGTGGGTTGATAGGTTGACTCGCTTTCAACCCACCAAAATTTATAAAAAAAATGTCAATTGAGTTTGAATTTTTTTTCATCATCTAATGTTAATTGAACAAGATTAAATAATTTTCAATACTAATATATTTATTGTTATAAATGGGAAAATAAGTTTTGGTGTTATTATATCACAAACAAAAATCAAAATATAAAATTATTATTTTAATTTTATTTGTGTAAAAATAATTACGAGAGAAATTATATTTTTTTCATTCAAAAGTTATATAAATAATTAGATGTAAATGAGAATAATTATTGGTAAATAGTAATGCATTTAAATTAAAACTATGAGTCCAAAATAATATATATATATATATATATATATATATATATATATTCTTGAATTATAAATGTGTCTATATTCACGTTTTTTATTTTTCTTATCAAGAAATAGATTGCTTTACTTGTATGAACCATAAAAAAGATAAAAAAAAAACTAAGAGACAAAAAAAACTTCTATGTCATTCACACTTTGAGTGAAATCTCCTATGAACATATATACTCATATACAATATTTTATGAAAAAAAAAAATTATATAACTAGTAGATTGACCGTCCTTGTCCCGTCCCGTAAGTTAGACACGATAAATTGGTGGATTCAATTATATAACCCACCCTAAAAGAAAAAATTGACAGGTCAACCTAGTAGACTAATTTGCTCAATATAAATATATTATGTGATAATAAATATTATATTTCCTTTGATAAAAATGTCTCTATTGTCAAGATTAATGAAAACTGTTTGAGTTATTCTTATTTATATATTCCATTTGTTGATTTTAACTTTACACTCACATTCCAACAAGGTAGAGAACTGATATTCCCAAATAAAAATTCTTGGAAACTTAAAAAGAAACCCTTGCTAAACATTACCAAACTTAAAAGATTGTCGATAGGAGTATCCGCTAGCGGTATTCAGGTTCCGCTAACACTAGACATGAGCTAAAGTTAGAAATGCATTTTTTTTTTTTGTGTGTGAATATAATTGCTGAGGACTGTTTCTAGAGCTTCTAGGACCCACACCGAAAGCGTAGAGGGGTTCCTTTGTTGAAGCTTAGGGCCTGTTTCGATCTTTGTGGTCAGACTCCAAAATCACATCACTTTTCTCATTTGATGTATAAACTATTTTTTTTAGCTTTAATTTTTCACATCTAATACGTGCGTTACAAATGCAGATCCAAACATAATTTGTTTAGGACATTTGTAGAAGTATGGAAGCTAGCTTTGCTTCTATGGTAAATTAAACTAGTCTTTCTTCTACCTTTTTATACACTGATCTTAAGTTGATTTGTCCAACTAAAATTTTTACAAGGCAACAAACTTCTCCATACACAGTTTTAAAGCAACTCTATTTTTAAGGCTTAACTAAAAAATTTTGTTTAAATAAAAAATTCCCTTCCAACTAATCAACACATTCATTGGTAAAATATATACATCTTTAGTTATACTCCATAGACAACCTTATTTTAATAGGGTTTTGTCCAACCACGATAACAATTCAGTTCATAACACTATTTTTTAATTTTATTATTTTTTCGATACCTCAAACATACAAGAAATTATTACATAGTTTTAAGTTACCATGTGTTTATAATCTCTATCAATCTTTACGCAACATATAATCAAGATTTTCAATTTACAAAAGAAAAAATTGTGTCACATGAAAATTGGTTAGAATCATATTCATCCTAAATACTTGGGTGCCGTATGTTAAAATTGAACCGCGTTTGTTATTTGCCAAATGCTACAACATGTAGTATCTGTCTTTTTCTTTATTTGGCGCGAAAATTATAAGATATGTAAGTCAAAACGCAAAGGCAAACACGCCAGTAATAATTTCTAGCTTTCAACCTCTTAGAGTGGAAGAAACAACACTTAAAATGAAGAGAAAATTACAAGAGAAATCTCAAACTCAAGTATGAACATATCAAAGGAAGAAACACAAAAACGTTGACTTGTTATGCAAAAAGATGAAACAATAAATGTTTCCTTTGATAATTAATGTAAGGTTGTGCATAACAATCACTGAACAAAAAAGAAACTTATTGCAACTCAAATCAACCTATGCTTAAGCTGATTTTGTTCTCTTATTAATAGCATGATCTGAGAATACAAAGAAGTAAAAGAATAAAAATTAGCTAGACCATATATATATATATATACTTGACAAGTGCTAGTACCTAAGGACAAATAATATAGTAATCATCTGGGAATGAAGTTTTGTTGTCTTTGTAAGGAGTGAGGTTATTGTGACATTGAGAGGGTCCAGATGGGGGCACTGGTCCTTTTGGAAGTTGGGTTTCAAACATGGTTTTGAAGTCCCTTAAGTCTCTAACACACTCACCTGTTCTTGAAACCCCCAAGAGTGCTACAAGAAAGAGAATCAAACAAGATCTCCAAAAACAAGGCATGACTAGCTAGCTTTCTTCAAATTCTTCTCAACAAGCCAATTCTATCTACCACTGCTTTCTCAAGGAGAATGAATATATATATATATATCTACCAATTAGGCACTGTTAATTGGTTAAGAAACGGTGGAAATGGGACATTGAATTTTTGTCCCATCATGAAAAACGAATGCATTAAAGTCTTGCGGGTTTTCAACGCCCATGACGCAAATCATAAAACATCAAAAGATGCTTTTTGTAGTGGAATTAGCTAGCTTCTTTTGAACGGGCGTTTGAAAACGTTGTTGTGAGTTGAATATGCTAATAGCAGCAGCCGATTTAGAAAACAGGGTGCAACCGGTAAAATGGGACTTTTGAAACTAATAATGTTACAAAATTTCAACTTCAAACATAGTGTATGCTTGTGTGTGTAAGCGCGCAAAACTATATACTATACAAACCCCAATGTTTACTTGGTTTTTATAAAAAGGAAAATGAGTGAATGACACTTTTTTAGTGTCTCCACCCAAGAGATAAGAAAAGAAGAGACATAAATAATTGTTATAATTTGATCATGTAATGTGACAAAAAAAAAAGTGTGAATGAAGAGAAATGTTCGTATTTTTTTATTTATAAGAATAAAAAAAAATAACATGAAATTTACATCACTCTAATTAATTAATTGAAGTAGATTCTACCAGTAAATATTTATAAATATTATTATCATATTAAAATTATAATAATAAATTTAAAGAAAGAGATCCCTTGCTTTAAAAATAATTAAGGACATATTTAATTCTCTTCTCACTTTTTTTGTCTTAAAATTGTTTTCTAAAACAATTTTACACCACTCGGTCATTAAACAATTTTTCATCTAAAATCTATTAAGTTTTAAAAAACTATTTTCAAAATAAGTGATTTAAAACCAGAAAATAGAAACAGCTAGGGAATGTTTTCTCCTCTTATGTTTTCTTCAAGTGCTCAGTTCACGTACTTAAGGGACAATATTTTACAAAAGAGAAATGTGCTTCCAAACGTGTGTAGGAGACAAAGAAATTTTAAAAATATGTTTTTTTTTTCTAAAAACAATATATAAACAAGCAAGGCTTAATTTTTTATTAAATAAAAATTTAATAAATATAATTAAATCTTCATTATTTTGGTTAATTTTCACTTTTATTACCATAATTTATTTTCTAAAAAAAGACATGCAAAAAGCATCACAATAACGGCAATAATTCCAACCAAATTGACATTCTAATTGCTATCAATCATGTAGCACACCAAAAATATATTAAAAAGGAAAAGAGATATAAACAATTAAGAGACAAAACACGTGAGACATAGACCAAACCCACGATAAAGGAAGCAACTATGTGAATCATAATTTCATTCCAATCCATATTCAATTATTTTACTTCTAATTTTTTACAAAAGGACGTGAAGGTGAGATGAAGTTTTCAAGAGATTGTCTCAAGTATAAATTTCTCTTAAATTGTTAAAAAAGAAATTCACATATGCATTTTCCCATAATTTTTAGGAAACTCCGTTCCAAAGCTACCTCATTCCTACGCCTCTGATAAGGTGATTTACAAAGGAAAAATAAATAAACTTGAAATTAGGTTTCCAATTAATTATGACACATTTTGCTCTATTTTTTTTAATTTTCATGAAATTGAGTTATTCACGTTGTATTTATAGTGAACTAGCTTTCGTACCCGTGAAATACGGGAACATAAAGTTTATTGATGAGTGTTATAAATATTGTGTTAATAATATATATACCTTTGACTCTATATTAATATTATATGTTATAGATAAAATAAAACATTCATAATATATCTTTTACTCTTTGTTAATATTATTATTATTATTAAGATAATTTGTTTCATAGCTAATCTGAACACATACAATTATTATCCAATTTAGGATAAGTATATATATATATATATACAACTGTTTTGAAAAATAAAAGAATAAGACTCGTATCATTAATTCTAAGATTAAAAAACCTTTATTTTATAGAAGCCTATTCTTAGTTATCATACATAACTTTCCTAACCTTCCCAACTGCTTAGATGTTATGTTGCTTACTTCCTAGATATATATTCTCCTTCCTATTTGTAGTGAATATTTCAAAAGGTTATGTTGCACACTTTTTAGATGTTATGAAATCTTTACAATTCATCTTATATTTTGAGTTTGCAAACAAATTAACAAGAGAAATGGACATGTGCTCACGAGATAAAGTCAAGTTGCTTTGATGCAAACCATTTGTTTTAACGCATTAAAAAAAAATCTTATCCAAATCAGTTTTGTTTTATTAATTAACTATTCATTAGAAAACCCACATATATATATATATTGCATATTTTCAGAACTTTCTCTCTATTTATCCTTCTTTTATGAGTTCTTGGATATTCTTTAAAAAAAAAAAAAAAAAAACTCTTGCTAAATTTTATTTCCTTGAGAAAAGTTGAGTTGAGCATGTTAAATCTTACAAGACTTATAGATCAAACAGATAATTACTTATACACAATGTGAAATCACATGTTTGAAACTACTTCTATTTATGATTAACTGAATTCGTGATTAGTTCATGATTAGTGATATTAACTTCATCCCACTTTCCATATATGCATTGATAGACTGATGACATAAATTAGTGTTTTTCCTTTTAGTCTGGGTGCATGGAAATATTCACTACGTATATTGGGTTTTTATTTTTCTTTTCTATATTTTTCCATATATGCATTGATAAACTTATGGTATTTGTCAAAATTGAGTAATTTCTTAGTTGCGAATTGTTAAGGTTTGGATTTAAGTGTCAGGTTCCATGGAAATAAAAAATGTGATTCAAGTGTCAGAAATAATTAGTGTGCACACACTTGTGGCATATATAGTATAAAAATCAGATGATTTTTAATATTTAAATTTCATTATTATAATTTTATTTATCATTTTCGTTCGTAAATTTGAGTCGTTATTTATAAATATAGAAACATCTTTATTGTACACTTTTTAGTCACATGTAATTTTATCATTATTTAATATTATTTATAAATTTTTTAAAATTCTCAAATTACTAATTATTTTTAAATTATTTAAATTAAAATTTCTTTTCTTTTCTCAAATATCAACTTTAATTGTTTTTAATTTTTTATATTAAAATATTTTCATCTGAAAGCTTATCTACCTGTATTCTGAAATTAGTTCTTTTCAAAATTTAATAAAAATGTTTTTTTTTCAAATCTAAGCTACAAAATTTTCACATATATTTGAATTATTTATGACTGATTCTCTCGTAATTTGATATATTTTTCTTTAAATACACGAGAGAGATATATGTACTAGTAAAAATTAAATAAGCAGTATATATAAGACCATCTATAGACTATAATAAGTTGAAATAAATATTTAGTGGTTGAGATTTATTAAAAGAAATGTAAAAAGAATGAATTAGGGAAGAATAACAACAAACATGAGTAACAAAAGACTAGGAATGAAAATAGGTCACTCCACGAAAGAGACCTATATAGACAAGCCTATTTAATAAAAATGTTATGTTTAAATTTTTAAAAAATATATTTATTTAAATAGGTTAGATTTAAATTTATAAAAGTCTATTAAGCTTAAAAGACAAATTTGTTTATCTTATTATATGTATTTAAAATATAATATAATATTAAACTTATATATTTAATATCTTAATATTTTCATATTAAAATAAAATAAAATCTTATTCTTAAAAATAAATTATTATTGTTAATCTAGTCTATTTAAAAATAGATTTATTAATTTATTTGACTTGTTAGTTTATTTAAAAACTAATTTATTTATTTATTTAAAAGTCTGAAATAGATTTTTAAATAAGTTAATAAATTAGACAATTTTTAAAAAGATTAGTACAAGTTTTAACTTTTTTTTTATAGATAATAAATTAAACTTACAACTTAATTTTATAAAAATATATTAGTCTTATTTATATAAAGTTTAACCCGAACATGCCTCTCCAAAAGACGTATATCAATTATATAAAAGATACAGTTTTAAAATGGAGTAGTTCATAAAGAATTATATTACTATC
This sequence comes from Mucuna pruriens, assembly GCA_025330945.1. Lineage (NCBI taxonomy): Eukaryota > Viridiplantae > Streptophyta > Magnoliopsida > Fabales > Fabaceae > Mucuna > Mucuna pruriens. The sequence continues at coordinate 1,241,188 of JAENHJ010000086.1, read as the reverse complement.
ACACGCTGGGAAATTTTACCTTATTAATTTATAATAACTTATAAGGTGGCTCTCGATGAAATGAATTTTATCTATAGGAAGTAGGAACTTGTATATTTCAACTAGAAAACATACATAATTTGGCTATAAAAATATTTTTTTATTTTAGTAAATCCAAAAATAAATTAAAGTTATTAAATTTCATAGTTGAATACAATAATTATTCAAATTTTTGAGGAAGATGAATGAGTGTTGACATTAATAATATGCGTGGAAGAGGCAAGAGATTGTTCAAAACAGGAATTTCACGTCGCTATTAATTCGTTCCCACTGTCGACACTCATTATAACTAATTTGAAGAATGTCACAAGTCTTATTTGTTAACTGTTAAAATATTATTTTAATCACCAACATGGTCAACATGGTCAACCTAGAGCCACATTACAGATTTAACTGTGCAAGGAATACATTATATACTCAAGTACAGTTACAAATATATTATCTCACATTTCCATTTTATTATTTAACTATCACATGTAATCACATTTTTATCTTTTTAATTTAAATTATGTTTACTCAGGACAAGTCCTAAAATGTTATGAGCTTCTTCGAAATAATAAATGTGGTTTTTTTGTATATAAATATTTTAAAATTTAAATATATATTACATAAAAATAAATACATAATTTTATTTAAAATGATTTTTTATTATCTTAAGTGAATAATATAACTTTAACATTTTTTTATAAATATATATCATATTTTTTTTATTTAAGTTATTATTTTTTATCAATAAAATATTATTGTCTCAAATTAAATTTTATATATATTTTGTTCTTTATTAATGGACTAGTTTTTAGTTTATTTTAGCGTGTAAATTACACAAGATTAATATTTATTATAATATATTTATAATTCATAATATATAACTATTTTCAAATTTGTAAATTATATTTTAATTTTTTAATAAATAATTTAAATTGTAATATAATATTATTGTTAAATTGTTAATTTGTTAATTTGTTAATTTGTTAATAAATTTAAATTATATTTAAATTGCTAATATAATATTTTCACCCTGTTACTGAAGTGAGGCAGTTCACCGAAGTGGCAGCGGAAATAGAGCAAGATCATTGAAAGTAAAATAAATTGTGTATTGATTGAATTGAATTATACAATTTCTAATTTTTCTTTTTATAGGGTAAATGTCAACTACCTAAAGAAAAACTAATAACAAATTAAAAGATAACTAGATAATATGAGATATTCCCGATCTCCTAATAAAATATTTAAATATTTGTAATCACTTAATATAATAAGATATTTAGATATATGTAACCTCTTAATAGGTTACCTATCATATCTTATCATATCTTTACAATATCTCCAACACTTTTCAACCAGTAAAAAGAGTTAATATAAGAATAAAAAAAAAGAATAAGTGAAATTTAATAAACTTTATATGGTGTAATTTATTCTAAAAAAATATTGAAAATTAAATTTAGAAAAAAAGAATAAATTTGTCATTGTTAACAACAATTTTTAATTTAATAATTTTTAATATAAAATAGTAAATTAACATAAAGTTAACGATCTAATATTTTTATTTATTTTTATAAATATTATTTTATTTATTTAAAAATAAAAAGTTCACCGTCTTTTTTTTTATACTAAAACCACATATTACACACAACCAGGAGCACACCAAGAGTAGCTAAGTCACGCTAGGAATGAGACATTTGATTTTAGAATCAAAATAAAAATCCCACTTGCCTGCATTGCTTACCTTCTTCTGATATCAGTGGGACATAATTTTAACAAAAAATAATATTCACACGCACATACAAATCTAGAAAATAGGAAACTACCTCACGCACTAATAGCATAATACTAAATGTGGGTAACAGAAAATCAAATAATGAAATCGAGAAAATAAGAAACTACTCCACACACTAACAACATAATCCTAAACGTGAGTAACAGAAAAAATCAAATAATGAAGCCAAGAAAATAAAATTTTAAACTAAAATACTTTGACTCAATCAACAGTAAATATTGGCAGTGTATGTATACTTGATTTAATTACTTCTGACATTGCCTCCCTTAAATCAAGTATGCACATTAATTATTCCAAGCATTTTCTTCAACTTATAAAACAATTCTGCTTTTAGTGATTTTGTAAAAATATCTGCAACTTGTTCTCCAGTTGAACAGTATTCAATCACAGCTTCTTTTTCAGCTACCAATTCTCGAATTTTATGAAATCAAATGTCTATGTGCTTGGATCGCGCATAAAAAACTAGGTTTTTTGAAAGTGCAATTGTAGACTTATTATCACAAAAATCATTGTGGGAGTATTTTGCTTTTGACGCATTGCTTCAAGCATCCTTCTCATCCATATTGCTTGTGTAGCACAACTTGTTACAGCTATGTATTCTGCCTCGGCTGTTGAGAGTGCAATTGTTGGTTGTTTCTTCGACAACCATGCTACTGCTCCAGTGCCTAGATAAAATACATACCCTGACGTTCTTTTTCTTGTCTCAATATCTCCTGCCCAGTCATTGTCTGTGTATCCACCTACTTTATATTAGAATTTTTATCATAAAAAATTCCCTCAGTCAAAGTACCTTTAATATATCTAAGGATTCTTTTTGCTCTCTGTAAATGACATGCACATGATTCTTCCATGAATCTTCTAAACAATCCAACTCCAAAGACAATATCTGGTTTAGTAGCTGCCAGATATTTGTGACTTCCAATCAAGCTCTTGTAGTATGTTGAATCAATTCTTCTTTCATCACTATCTCTTTTCAACTTCAACTTTTCTTCAACAGATGTTGAGGTTGGCTTTGAATTCTCCATTTTGAATTTTTTCAAAATGTTTGCAGCATACTTCTTTTGAAAAATGAAAATTTCATCAGCTTGCTGAATGACCTCAATGCCAAGAAAATAAGACATTAGGCCCAAATTTGTCATTTCAAAGCATTTAATTATGATCACCCTGAATCCTGCAATCATCTTTGAATTGTTGTCAGTAAAGATTAAATCATCAACATAAAGGCACACAATAAGAATATCACTACGGTCAACAAATTTAATATATAGAGTATGTTCAAACAGGCATCTTTGAAAACCATTCTATACAAAGTAAGAACCAATCTTCTTGTAACACACTCTAGGTGCCTGCTTCAAGTCATATTTCTTCAGCTTGTAGACTTTATCTTCTTTACCTTCAATGTCATATCCAGCAGGTTGTTCAACATACACTTCTCCTTCCAAAGTATCATTTAGAAAAGCAGACTTAACATCCATTTGATGAATTTTCCAATTATTTTGAGCTGATAGAGAGATAAGCATACGAATTGTATCTAATCTCACTATAGGAGCAAATACCTCAAAATAATCAATACCTAACTTCTGTTTGTTTCCTTTTGCTACTAACCTTTCTTTGAAACAATCTATTTCTCCATTAGGCTTGTACTTAGTCTTGTACACCCACTTTACTCCAATTGGCCATTTATCTCCCAATAAGTCTGTCAGCTCCCACGTCTGATTTTTCTCAATGGCATGAATTTCTTCATCCATTGATTTTCTCTAGTTTCGATCACTTGCAGCTTCTTCAAATGTAACTGGTTCACAATCTGCAAACAAAGCAAAATTGATAATTTCCTCATCGGATCGGTCATTGTCATTACCCACAACATAGTCCTCCAATTTGGCTGGTAGTCTCTGTTGCCTTTGTGGTCTTCTTGATGTTTCTGACTCATCAAGTGTTGGATCTACATATCCATTCTCTTCTTCATAATTTTCTGGAATTACTGCAAGCTCTTTTTGAGATTTGGAAGACCAATTCCACATTCTTTCTTCATCAAAGGTCACATTTGTGCTTATAATTACCTTCTTTGTCACTGAATTGTAGAGCTTGTACGCCTTTGAGTTGGTGTTGTAACCAATGAAGATGCACTTCTCTCCTTTGTCATCAAGTTTCTTTCTAAGTTGATCAGGTATGTGGGCATATGTTATACACCCAAAAATTCTGAGATGTTGGATTGAGGGCCTCCTTCCACTCCAAGCTTCTTCTGGTGTTTTATCATAAACACTTTTTGTTAGACACTTGTTCAAAATATACATAATAGTGGCAACAACTTTTGCCCAAAATTCTCTAGGCAATTGTTTAGCCTTTAGCATGCATCTCACCATGCCTATGATCGTCCTATTCTTCCTTTCTGCTACTCCATTTTGTTGAGGAGTGTATCTTGTTGTTAATTAATATTGAATTCCATGTTGGTCAAAAAAATTTGCACAGGCAAGGTACTCTTGGCCTCTGTCTATCCTTAGAGCTTTAATTTCGCAACCATTTTGTTTTTCTACAAATGCCTTAAATGACTTAAAGACATCACAAGCTTTTGATTTTTGTTTCAAAAAATACACACAGGTTTTTCTGCTAAAATCATCAATAAAGGTAATGAAATACCTGCTATCACCATGTGTTGGTATCTCAATCATGCATAAATCTAAATGGACTATTTCCAATGGCTTTTTTGTTCTCCAAGACTTTCCAGTTGGAAAAAATCCTCTGTGCTTCTTTGCAATTTCACAAATCTCACATACACCCTCAAGAATATTTATAATAGGAAAACCAGATACATGCTCTTTCTTAGATAAATAATTCAATCCAGAAAAGTGATAATGTCCAAAACGCATGTGCCATAACCAATCATTATTTGGTATAAAAGAACTCAAGCAGGATAATTCTTTATGATCAACTTTTAAAGGAACAGACGATTAGGAGTCATTTTTACCTTAAGAATGAATCTCTCATTTTTGTCAATCAAAGTACAACAGCCATCGAGAATCTGCATGCATGTTATAGCCTTTTTCTGATAATTGTCCCATGCTCAACAAGTTGTTATGAAGACCAGGAGCATAGAAAACATCAGAGATGAAATTTTGAGAACCATCCATCAGTTTGATAGCAATCCTGTCTTTCCCCAAAATCAGAATATTTGTATTATTTATGAATTTCACAGTAGATTTTACCATTTCATTTAGTGAGGAAAATAACTCATTTTCTCCATCGCTTGCAAAATTGTCTCCTGCTAGAAGTAAAGTTTGTGGATTATCAGAACTCTCATTAGTATGTTGATATTGGTTTTTTTGCTATATTTGCTTGTTGTTTGAATCTACAATCTGCAGCTATGTGCCTGAACTTTCTTGGGAGTTGTTTTTTCTTCCTCTTCCATAGTTGGTAGATCTGAAATTGTGTCCACCTCTTCCTTAATTAGGTGGTCTGAAATTGTTGTCTCTCCATTGTTGATTGAAATTATAATAACCTCTTCCTTTGAAATTGCCACGAGCTCTACCTCTGAAATTTCTATTTCCACCTTCACGAGCTTTACTATCTTCACTTCGGCTGGATTTTGCTACGTTGGTAAAATTCACCTGGCATGGTATCTATGTCGTGGGATTCAACTATTGTAGTCACCACATGATCAAACTCATTGGCATGGTGCGTAGAATTTTCTCCATCATCTTGCTTTCAAGGATGTCTTCTCCATACACCTTCATCTTGTTGATAAGATTTGTTACTCGTGAAAAAAGTTGTTTCACAGTTTCTGAACTGAACATTTCATATCTTTCATATTCTCGATGCATGGATTGTAGTTTGGACTTTTGGGCTTTTTCTACTCCTTTGTATGACAACTTCAAAATGTCTCATGCTTCTTTGGCTGTCTTGACATTTGCTATTTTGACAAAAATTGAATAATCTACACCTTGCTGAATTTGCGATAGCGCCAACTAGTCCTTCCTTTGAGTAGCATCATCAACTCCTTGTTGTAAACCTTGTTCAATAAAGCCCCAAATATTGTGAGCTTTCAAATGAGTGGATATCAATAATGTCCAATAATGATAATCCAATTTCCCATCCAATTTGGGACCAAAGCAAACAATGTTGTAATTTGTGGTCATCTCTCTTAAAAAAAATTTGGTAAAGTAAGAAATTTTTGTTCCTCGTAAACTCAATAATTTTTTTTTTGAAACTAACTCTCTCACAACCTCACAAAACCAATGTTATCTAACCAACTCTTATACCAATTTGATATCATTGGGATATAATTTTAACAAAAAATAATACTCAGTGGAAAGTAAGATGAAGAGGAAATATCTACTCAATATTTTTTTTTATCTCAAATTTGATTTTTTTGTTATATGTCATTCAAATAGAAGAGAGCCAAATTTATTTGAGCCAAATTTATAAACTTAACTCTACAACTACTAAATCTTGAAAATAGGAAACTATTCCATGGTGGAGGAAACTACGCCATACTCATCAAGACTAAATCTTAACTGGGAATATATTCTTTCCTCTCACCGAAAGTGTACAAGAGGTCCCAAAAGAAACTTGATAAAATTCAGAGACCATCGAAACCAATGGTGCGAGAAACACTCCTCAATTTCCCCAACACCGAAACCTCCAATTATTGAAATTCAAGACAGAAGAGTCTCCAATTGCTTTTGATATGGCCATAAGCTGCAAACAAGGGTGCTTGCTACGAACCGCTTTTCGCGCCACAGCGTTTCCACCCGCACCAAGGTCTTTGTTCTTCCTTTATTATCCCGCAATAAAACGCAGCGTTTTGATTTCATCTCTTTGTGAAAATGTTCGTAGCGAATACGCCTCTCTCCTAAACCTTCTCACTTTTCTTACAGCCTCTCGCTTAATCTCCCTCCGCAATCAAATTCAAAAGTCAGGTAAAATGTTTCATCTGCTTCACAATTCTCTAATTGTTATAAATCTTACTTGTTTTGTTTATCTAATTGTCACATCCACTCTATTATCAATTCAAATACATAATTAGGTTGAAATCTCAAGTTCGACCTTATCGATCGAAAATAGATATGTTTTTTTACGTATATTATTCATACACATAATGAATACTTCGTAAGGACAAAAAGAAAATTAATTAAAATACCTTAGACTCTGCCTCTCACCTTATGTAATAGGTTAATTAGATATTTCTAATATTTTTTATTTATGTACATATTAACTTTATATTTAATAAAAAAGAAAATTCTCTAAATTCTCTCAACTATCCTCGTTGATGTTTTTAATTATCTATCACTTTTAATCTATTCTCTTTTATTTCTATTTTTAAAGTAAGTTTCAATGGTTTTGTTTAACAAAAAATGTCAATAATTAAAATAATCTTTATAATTTTTAATTGCATATAATCTTAATTGTATATTGAATGATATTTATTTATTTATTTTGAATTTTAATTATAATATAATTTATTTATTAAAAATGTTTATTTTTATGAATTTTAATTATATAAAAATAAACATTTTTCTGGCGGGATAAAATACTTGTTTTTACTCATTTTTTTGGAAAATAGTGTCAATTTTTGGTTTGTGGTTTTTTCTATGCTATACGCTTTGTTTAATCGAATTCTCCGTCCTCGATGAAAAAGAACTTCTGATAGTTATTATAATTCTGGCATAGGGTATGGTGAAAAGTAATAATAGTAAACACGTGCTCTTTTGAAATTAAATCCAAGCATTTTTCTTGCTAGTGTTATTTGGGGATATGTGTATGGTTAAGTATGGATTAATTGGTGCTGTTTGTGTGTGGGTCCTGGTAATTGGAATTAAATAATCAGTTACATATGTAATTGATTAAATGCATGGAAACTCACTGAAGAGTGTGTTTGGTATACATGAATGGTAATATTTCTGTGTCACTCAATGGATGTAATGTGTTTTCTGATTAATTTGTTTTAAATTGTGTACAACTGCAGGAGGGTTGTTAAAATGTCTGCAACTGAAGTCACAGGCTCGAGGATATCATATGAGTCCTTTGCAATAAAGCCTCCTGAGCACCCAACTTATGATTTGAAGGGCATTATCAAGCTAGCGCTTGCAGAAGATGCTGGGGATCGAGGTTTATTTTTCCCAAGTTTCTGGCACTAGCTGCTGTGTTTCTTCCTGAGTTTTAAATTTGTAATTTGCATTCTTGAACTGTTATCTTCACTGTTTATTATAAGCAAGCGCAAATTCTTCTGTGCTGATGAGCTTGTGCAAATAAATAGTACTGACAAGATTTTAAATTGCGGCAGTAGAGACCTCAGAAATCTTGATCTAGCGGCTGAAATTGCGTTCGCAGACTTTTCTTTTTTTTAAACCTTGAATTAAATACATATTACATATGCTGTTATTTGATAGATAGTGTATTCATGCTATCTATATTGCTTCAATTGTAGGTGATGTAACATGCATGGCCACCATTCCGTTTGATATGGAAGTGGAAGCTTATTTTTTGGCAAAGGAGGATGGCATCATTGCTGGAATAGCACTTGCAGAGAAGATATTTCATGAGGTTGATCCTTCTTTGAAGGTATGAAAGCAATGTGCAGATGGTCTATGATTATATGTGTGGTTGGTGCTTTTTGGCTGAATCATTGTAGGATTACTTTCAAATATCAGGTGGAGTGGTGTAAAAATGACGGAGATTTTGTCCAAAAAGGGCTACAGTTTGGAAAAGTTCATGGTAAGATCATTATTAGGAAAACATAATAACAAAGACAAGTGGAATAAAGTACATCATTCATTTGTAATTAATTTCATGAATGGTTTCCATTGATCCTCAGTAATTCGTGTGCAGGACGGGCACATAACATTGTTGTAGCTGAAAGAGTAGTGCTAAACTTTATGCAGAGGATGAGTGGCATTGCAACTTTGACTAAGGTAATCTATTGTTTACTTAAATCTTTTCTTTTGTTAAATTTTCTGTAATATGCTCGCAACTATAACAGATTGCGACGGAAATCACATTTGACTTAGTTAGCTAACATTATATGCTGTTTTAAAGGTCACTCCGTCACTGTAAGTAAAACAGAAAAAAGGTCTCTGTTAGGCTATTGAAAAGATTTGATGTCAATTATTGGCAATGTAGGGAATATTGGATCATAATTGCAAAATGGCTGAATTGGTTAGATTTCTGAAGATGATTTACTTGGGTTTGTAGCTATTATGTCTTCATCATGCCATAGCTACTGCTATAGTGTTCAATGGCTTGTCATAGGTTCCTACATGTATAGCGTGGCACTTGGGTGACTGCAGCTGACTTTAAACGTAATAGTCCAGAACTATCCGAGATGAAACATGCCTTTCACTTGTTGGAGATGAGTTCTCCCCAGTTTGGGAGAATAGACACAGAAGAATAATTACTTAAAAAATCCATTAGCTGTTTTAGGAGCATAGTTATCTTTTAAATGGTATTACGAATATCAATTTTTTTTATTAATATATTGTTTTAAAATATATGCATTATGGTTAGTGTTATGAGCTGCCTATTGTGGCAAGTGCTCTGTTTGAGAGAACTATGGTCTAGGATGGTTTCCGTACTGTGTAGGCTTCTCATATATCTTAACCAACAACAACAACAATCAAGTGTTATCCCACCAAGCGGAGTTGGCTATACTAACTTGCCAAAAACAGTTTAAGCTGTATCAAAAGCCAAACTCTCAATCAAACTGTTTAGAGTAAGGTCTTTTTAATTATTTTTCATTTCTTCTTACATGACCAGATCACAGTAAGTGCATCCCCATAATCTACTGAGCAAGAGTTCTTTTGTATATATTCTTCCCCAATCTTAGATTTTCTTGTATGTCACCACCACAACATTCTCTTTGATGCTAAGCTTGATTTGTGCTCTTATTGGCTTCGCTGCCCAATATTCACTAACATGTAACATTGCTGATCTTACAGTCATTTGGTAGAATTTTACTTTGAGTTTGATAGGCACTTCGCAGTCATAGCTTACAGTTGAAGCAAATCTCTAATGAGATATGGTCTCCATTACTTTCTGATAGGAACTAGAGTTTTAATAATAACAGAAGAGGAATGCTCTTTACACTAGAAGGGAATGCTGGATTTTGTAGAATTCCAGCCTTAGGAATAGAGACTCCGAGAGAGAATTCCAGCCTTAGGGTTGGCCACTCCCACTCAATACCTCTCTTTGCACAATTTTTCTACCCACTGTCCACTCCCATACTTCCCTTATCCTCTCGTCCACTCCCATGGCAAGGTTGTTACAGCCCTTAGCACCCCAATTTCCTTATCTACCTGTTACTCATATTGTCTTCATGAAGGCTAACAATTTCACAAATTGTTGATAATAATATGGCTTCTTACAACTGTTTATGTAAACATAATGAACACATTATTGTCACAAGTATGAAAAATAAGTTGACTTATGTTATGAATTCAGATTGACTGTAAAAGATGGTGATGTGTTACACCCACTTGGCCCAGCAATTAGTGAAATTATCCTTTATTATCTTATAATTCTTGAATGCATTACAGATTCTGTGTTTTTCCACAGGCAATGGCTAATGCAGCATACCCTGCATATATATTGGAGACTAGAAAAACTGCTCCAGGTTTACGTTTAGTGGATAAGTGGGCGGTCTGGACTTTGAATCACTTCCTTGCAATTATTAATAACCATTTATACACATTAAGTTTACTCAATAAACTAGTGTACGTCTGCTTCTATAGGTATTAATTGGTGGAGGTCGGAATCATAGGATGGGTTTGTTCGATATGGTGATGATAAAAGATAATCATATATCAGCAGCTGGAGGTGTTACAGATGCTCTCAAAGCTGTTGACCTGTATCTGGAGCAAAATAGTCTTCAAATGGAGGTTGAGGTAGTGTTCTCTTTCATTGTTTTACACATTTCTTTTCCTTGTCCATTTCGAGGTCTTATTGGTCTTTTCTCAGCTTTGAAAGTTCATGAAAATAGTGATGCCTGCCAAGTTCCAGCTGACTAATTAGCAGTTGCTATGAGTTTTAAAATTTTACATGATTCCTTGTCAACTTTGCTACATGATAAATTAATAACTTTTGTGTAGCAAATGATTTGTTGATGCAGCAACAAGATGATAGGAACAGGTAGGATAAGTAATAATGGAGTATAATTCCTTACAATAGGGAAAATCCTTCTTCATTACACTGAACTTTCTAACATAGAAAGTTAGAAACACCTGCGGATTGTTGATGGTCTGCTTTCCACCCTAACCCTAATTCCTTATTCATTGATTGCCTGGTTGCGCTTCTCCCCCTTGCCAGCCCTTTGCCATTTCCTTTACCAGATTTCACACCTCTATTCCCTCTTCTCTCCTGTGTAAGTTGTTACAACTTACATAAGTTCTCGTCCCTACTTCCCTAGTAACTGTATCAGGTGTAAGGTTTGGGTACATGCCTTGTAACTGCTGACATAACTTCAGTGGGGTCCCATTGGTGTTTAAAGGTTTTTGTGTTTTTTCCAGGTTGAGACCAGAACTCTTGAGGAAGTGGAAGAAGTGTTACGTTATTCATCCCAAACAAAGACTTCTTTAACTCGAATAATGTTGGACAATATGGTTGTACCTCTACCAAATGGGGATGTGGACATATCTATGCTAAAAGAAGCTGTGCAGTTGATAAACGGGAGATATGAGACTGAGGTATTAAATCATTAGTTACCGCCGCATAAAAACATTCCTTCAAGAGTAGCTGTTAATACGAATAACAAAAACTTTGGTATAGTCATTTATGTACATTCAATATACTCTACGGATAGATGAATACATAGAATTGAACATAGTAAAATAAGAAATTGAAAGATTTCGTTCAAATTGTTTGTTTGGAAATTTTCAGAAAAGCTAGTCATAGGTTCGTCTCTCCATCAGAACAATAGGGTCGTTATGCTCATTACTAAACTTGTTGAAGAGATAAAATAGAATATATAAATAGAATTCTATAGAATATCTATCTATATATAGAGAATAATAATAAAGATTTTCATTAGATTAATTTACTCAATTCATGATTTGTTCAATAAATCTATTGATTTGAAATCAGATATCTCATCTGATGAAAAATTGAATAAACTAATTATGTTACTATATTCTAAATGATGCAGAATATTTTGGTTCTTGCTTCATATTTTTTAATTCTTTCATTTTTTTTTTTTCTGTCAACTTGTTGAGAAACTAACTTGTCTACTCAGTTGTCTAATCATCTAAAGAGGTGGATGGAAATCCACCCGGCGCTATGTAAACTCCAAAATTATGGGTTTACACTTGGCTCTTACGCATTGAGGTCATATTTGTATTGGTTCATGCAATGAAAGATATTGTTATGGTTGTCAGAAGCCTGCTCATATTCCCTTTCTCCTTTAGACTAATTGGCTTTTCTTGCACTATTGTGATCATTATTAATTTGGGCCACTTATAATTTCAGAATCTCCGATATTATGTGGACATCATAATGACTTTAGTTACTAATTTCTAGTGTCATTTTTGTGATGTCAGGCATCAGGCAATGTCACACTAGATACTGTACATAAAATCGGGCAAAGTGGAGTGACCTACATTTCTAGGTAAACTTTTAAGTTTGGTAGTTCCGCAGCACTTCATAGCATCTGGTATTATAATACATTTTCCTTTCATTTCTGCCTGTGTTGTTAAATTCACCATTTTAAATGTGAATTGTTTCTAACATGTGAAAGTAAAGTGAGACCGATGGATCCAAGACATAAAATTACCTCGTTTAGAGAGATTATGCTCAAAGTCAATCCAACAATAAGTGAGACCTACGAAAATTTTTGAGACACATTTTTACTTTGAAAGAGTTATATTATGGATTTTTTTTGTCAATATTTTTGTTATATAAAAACTAATAACAAATTGGTAGACCTAAAGTTTGAGCTTTAGTAGCCTCCCTTGGGTCAATCCTGATTCTGCTTTTGGAACTCATGTCTCAAAGTAGTGATGTTTCAGATCAAAAGGTTCACAATATCTGTATTGGAATAGTATAGAATTGTGGTTCTCTTCTTTTATTGGATTAGGATATTTAGCAAACGGAATCAATATTTAGTACAAATGTTTAACATATTTGTTAGTTGCTACAAGTATGACAAATTCTGGGTAGTCTCTGTAAAAAAAAAAAGAAATTATTGGTTTTGGTGTTTGTAAATTTAATTATTTTGTTAACTGTTCCTTTATATTTGTAGACATTAAAAACATTTTAAATCTAATATAAATAATACAAGGAATATAGCTCTTCAACAATGTTTGCAAATGTGTCAACAAATAGTTAAGTATCCTGTTTTTATAAATTACAATATTCTGCATCATATATGTAGGAATCCTTTTTGTGCTTTTTTCTAGGTCATGGTTATAATGGTTTTTCTATTCAACAATGATACATGGACACAACAATAGTATAAATGCTCATTCAAGTATTTAATATCTTTCATTTCTCGATTCCTGTAACTATCATATCAATTATCACATGATCACTATTGGGTCTTGTGTGGCTTATTCTCTTATGGTGTAGACTAGTTTTTGCTGTTCACAAAACATTATTTTTATTTTTCTATTATGGTGCAGCATGGTTACAAGTTATAATTGTTTAAGAAAGTGGCTGTAGTAGTATTTCCTGAAAATATTAGGATACTTAGTGAGTTGACCTTTTGGCAGTGGTTCGTTGACTCATTCAGTGAAAGCACTAGACATCTCCCTCAAAATTGACACCGAATTAGCACTCAAAGTTGGAAGGCGCACCGGACGAGCTTGATTCTCCTTCTTAAGATATTATCTATCTGTCATTTTTGCTACTCCCACTCTGCCGCATGCATATCTTATATCGGCTTTTTTTTTTCTTTTTTCTTTTTTCCTGTTTTGTAACTTTCGTTAAGTAATAAATTGCTACTATGGGTATATTTGGAAAGTTTTCTCTTTAGAAAGAGAAAATAGGGAAAAAAATATAAAATAAACTTTTTATAATATAAAATTAGGTTATATATAAGTTAATTTATAAAATATATTTTATATTAATTTTTTCAAAAATTAAGTTTTAATTTATGTATAAGTAACTTTAACTCGTGGAAAATTTTATTTTATTTATTTTTTTCTATTTTTCTTAATAAGAATTTATAAAAAAATTTACTCCAGCAAATAAGCAGTTATTGAGATGATTTATTTCTGTTAATAAGAAAGCTTGTAAATATAACATAAACAGTTTGACCAATATGATATCAATTGGCTAGAAATATTAAAAGCTTTCTTCTGCCACATTAAGCTTTAGTTTAGCATGTGTTTACAGGTAACAGCATCAGTATGACCAATAATAAGCAATGCTTTTGGAATTGGACCGGTTGTGGAGATATTTAAGGTTTTGATGCTTTAAGGATTTTGTAGATTTGTTTAATTTAACAACTTTATATTTAATGATTAAATTGATAAAAATTAATGTAAAAGGGATTAAATGGAGAAAGTTGATATTAATTTTTATATAATAAAACTTAAAAAATAATATAAAATTGTTTTATATCTAATTATTATGTAAGATAAGTTGGTTGATTTTTAAAATAATTATCTTAAAATCATATTAAGATGATTTAAATGAACGAAAGTGTAAAATTTTACAGTTATTAAACTCAAACTTAAAATTAAGTGAAGTCTCTTATATTTTTATTACCAAATCAAATTAATTGATGACATGTGAAATGATTTTTTTCCAGTATTAATTAGTTTTCAATAATTTGTTGTGAAATTTTAAAAATGAATATTTACCACCATCATTTAACTTGAAAATCTTAAAGTAATATGATAAAATTGACTTCAGTTTTGTGTGTATTAAAAAAAATTGAATGTAATATAAAATATATTGTGCCGTTTGAATCTCATAATCTCATTATATATTTCATAATTCTATTATTAAAATTATTTCAAAAGAACTTATTCAATTTGTCTTATTAAAATTGAAATTTTGGGACTAAAAGATGATTTATGAATATGTGAAAAAGAATTACATTTTAATGTTGTTTGACTAATATATATTCTTAGAATCTAATATTCATCTTTTATCTGTTTTAACAACTATAAATACAGTTCGATTTGTTTGTTTTTTTAAATGAGAAGTTATAAAGGATGAAAAGTCAAAAAGATTATAAAAGAGAGATAAAATGTTGTAAAAAAAATGCTAGTGAAAACATATTAAAATTTATAAAATTTACTTCAGACAACGTGTATTATATACGAAGAGGTTGAGCAACAAACTATATAATATATTTTTTTATTATTGATTAAAATTTATTAAAACTTATAAAATAATGAATAAAATTCGTTCAATAAGAAAAAAATTCACAAAATTTTATAATTTTTAATAAATTTCAATTAATTAAATAAAGTGATGTTAAAAGATTGTATTAAAAAATATTATGTTATTATGGTTTCTTGAAAAGATTTGTTAATGTAAACTCATTTTTTTTTAAGTATTTTAACTATTTATAGTTTTGCTTTTCTTAAAATACACGTATTACGTAACTTGCTAAATACTCCAGGTGACCCAAATAAAAATGAGGTCTGAGTCAACACTTTGTTTAACACGATTATATAACAAATCGAAATGAGAAGGAAGAAAATGTAATGTTAATTTGTATATAAAAAAATATAATGTTAATTTTCTATAGGACAAAAGTTAGAAAATTTTTATATAGAAATTAATCTATAAATGACTGCTAAGTACAGGATCAAATAATTAAACCTAAAAGTGTATTTATGTTACAAATAATATATTAGAGGATTAAATAAACGATATAATGAAGTATTTAATACCTTTTAAATTGTATCAAATAATGGATAGCAAAATTTAAAACTTTGCAAAAAAAAAAAAAAATTAAACATGTCATTTTACCTAGTTTGATATTAGTTTCAATTGTTAGTGCTCCTTTGTATAAGAAAGGATCAATTCACACCAAATGTCAAACTTTGTAAAAAAAATAAAAAAAAAACTTGTATTATACATGAAATATTCTATTTGGTCACACACATCAAATTTTAAATGATTAATATTTATAAATATATAATTTAATAATAAATACTTTTTATATTTTAAATAATATATCAACTTATTGAAGTGTCAATCAATATTATGTTAAGAGAGTCATAACCACTAAACAACTTGATTTGTTCAATCTTTCTTCTTTAAGCAGTACTAGCCTATCGTTGGTGATTCGGCGCATGGTGAGAGGAGCTTTTCAGAATGGTTTTCCATATACAACTTTGTTTGACACGTTTATTATCTTGATTCCAAAAGTTAAGCATCTTATCCAACTTAAGAGTTTAGACTGATTAGTTTACGTAATGTGGCATACCAGGTGATTACCAAAGTTTTGGTTGCTCGTCTTCAATTATTTTTGGAGGGAATCATTGGCCCATTCCAAGGAAGCTTCATCCCAAGAAGGGGAACCTTGGATAATGCTATCCTTGCCCAAGAAACTCTACCTTACATTCATATGTCAAAAGTAGGGGGAGATTGCTCACCTTTAGGATAAATTTAGAAAAGGCATATGACCGAGTTAATTGGGATTTTCTTAAATCTATTATAAGGGAATTTGGCTTTCCTACCAAATTAAGAAGTTAATTATGTGGGGGAGTGACAGATTATTCTCTCTCTATTATGTGGAATAATGCTAGATTGAAGAATTTCTTTCTCCCAGCGGGTTTCATCAAGGAGACTCACTTTTCCCGTACATGTTTGTCCTATGTATGGGTTGCTTGGCCCTTCATATCCATGAATTGAATATGCAAAAACACTTGAAAACCTCATTTACATATCATAGGGTACCCTATCTTTCCTACTTGTTTTTGGCGAATGACATGTTTTGTAGGGTTAGAAGATTAGGCACAAATTGTTTCTTCTACTTTGAAGAATTTTCTTTAGCTTCTGGCCTGAAAATTAATTTGAATAAATTTAGATTTGTCAATTCCCATGGCATAAGAGCCTCTACAAAGACTAAATTTGAAGAAATCATAAAGATTTAGAGTTTAAGTGATATTGGTAAATATTTGGGTTTGAATAAGATACGAGGAAATGTCACCAATGCTTATTTTAATCACTTAGTGTAGAAAGTATTGTTATCGTTAACATCGTGGAAAAGGAAATTGTTGAATAAAGTTGGCAAAATTTAAGCATCTTGATTTTTTATTGCATGCATTATATAGTATTTTAATTATTTATTTAAATATGTGCATGTTTAAAAAGGTTATTTTGTCGTTAATTAACAAGATATATTGGAGAAAATAAGTATTGGACTAAATATGATGTGTTTGGTAAGTAAAAATAACATAAAGATTTTTAAAGCCCAAAGTTGCGAGTGAACACGCCCATGCATATCTGGAAAAGTAAGTATGCTCGTGCAAACTCGCAAGCTCAAAAGTGAACAGTTAAGCTCATTTTGTTACTTTACAAAGGAGTGGCTTGCTGAATCCTATGTCAGAAATCATTTGCTCAAAAGTTGGTGGTTTCCTTTGCAGAGAGGACATATAAGGATTAGGAGGAACGACCCTGAGGAGTGGGAATCTTGCTTGGGAGCCAATATTCCAGGTAAGGGGAGTGATAAATCTCGCTCAAGTATATGGGTATAATTGTAGGTAGAAGAGGTTGTCTTTAAAACCCCTAAAATTGTATATTTTTGGTTATTGAAGGGGAGTTTGAAATCCATAGATTAGGACATTTCCATTTTAATTAACTATTATTAATTATATAATTATAAATTGTATGTTCTTGGTGTTCTCTAAAGGAGAGTTGAGCTTCTTGGATTAGGTTTTTTCTTTATAAATTATGTTTTGTGAAATTATTTGTATGTAAGCAAAACATAGATAATTTTAAGTTTCCTTGCAAAAATTCGAAATTTTGGGTGAAACGATTGTGCTCATGAAGAATAGTTCGTGCAGATTATGCACAATTGTGTAGATTTTGTGCAGAGCCATGTTGAGTGTGCACAATCATGCTAATGGGAGCATGCTTGTGATGTCCTATCCATGCCTATATAAGTTTTGTGTTGTAACTGAAACTTAATGCTTATTTGTTAGACTATAGGCATGTATTTCTATTAAAAGGTTATTGTTAAATTGCATAATTGAGAACGATAATATGTGACATGAAAATGAATAATAAGAATAAATGTCCTTTGAATGGTGACTTAGTTTGTAAGAGACAAGAATAGACTTGAGAGACATTTGTCTAGTGAGTAACCTAACTTGTGAGAGGCAAGAATAGTCATCATCGGCCCAATGTTAAAGTGAAATAATGATTAAATTGAACCACATTCATGCCCTATTCATTGAAACGAAGAATGTGTAAGGAAGTAGACATGAACTTGTGGTAAGGTTACTAGACTTCTTAGGACTACTTGGTACGAAAATCTCAATGGTGGTGACTAATCTCACAGGGCCAGGACAGACGATACAAGCCGAGTAATACCTGATGTGCTACCAAAGGACATCATACTAGTGTATGACGACCAACAAAGAGGTTGAATTGTGTGCCCCTAGCCTACTTTCCTATATTAGAGTTGGTACCATATGGCATATGGAATAGTAATAGGAGTACATTATTATCATTCATGTACATATATGTGGAATGTTTATTGTCCATTAATTATGTGTTCGTGTTCTGCTTACGTTGTGTTCCTATATGACTAGGTTATGTGAATCTTTTGCCAATCGATATATATTTTCAAGTTTAAATTTATTCTAAGTTTATTTTATTAGTATTGGGGTAAATGGTGTTACAAACTTTTCTTAGCAAAATTTATCATCACCTCCACTCTCATTTACATAATGCAATCCTCGTTGGATATGAGAAGCTGTCTACAACAAGATTGACCATGTATGTAGGTCAATGGTTTGGGCTAAGAATGGTGGAACAAAATTCTGGGCTTTGGTAAGTTGGTATACCATTATTTTGCTTTACCCAAGAGCTTGGGTGGTTTGGGTATGCATGATACATGTCTTACAAATATCTCCATGCTAGGGAAGCTTATATGGCATTTGATTCACTCCCCTAATAAACCATGGGTTCAGATTCTAAGACATCTTTATTTAAGGAGTTCATCAGTGTTGTGAACTACTAAAGGTACTCAACTTTCATTGTTTGGCAAAGTATTATGAAGGCTTACCTTTTCTTATCGAGGGATTTGAAGCAAGACTAGGGGCTGGTAACTCGTCTTTATTTTTTGATGATTGATTGGCTTGGTATAGGTAAGCTTTGTAGTAAGGTACAATTTGTTCACATTGACGATTCAGATTTAACCGTGGATAAGTGTTGGCTAAATGGAAGATGGGAGCTAAGTAGCCTTTATACTAGTAACCAATAGGTCAAGACACTAACATGGAAAGGAGACCCTTCGGAGTAGTACGCCTTAGCCTTTGGTTGCAAATGGCTACAACACACTCCTCATGAACCAAATGATCAAGTTTGTAGAAGAATTTGGCAAATGCAGATCCTTAAGAAGTTTAAGTTCTTTATATGGAAAAGCTTAAGTTTGGCTTTTCCAACAAGTGCTAAAAGATTTCAGTGCCATTTCTTTACGCATAGCTCAGGTTCTCGTTGCTCTGCACCAGTTGGAGATATTAACCATGTACTACAAGATTGCTCGCACTCTAGGGAAATCTGGTATAGACTGGGGGGTTGCTCAACACAAATGCTCACATTTACTGATCCTCGTCTCTAGTTGGAGGGAATGGTAGGTCAAAAAGATGTCAAACAGTTAGCCATGATTCTTTGGTGGATATGATGATTCTGAAACAATATTTATTTGCAGATAAGAAGTGGACTACACAATATGTTTGTAGAATGATACACAAGTTTTTGGTTGAACTGAAGGTCTATACTATTTAGCAAAAGTTGCCACTTGGAGAAAATTGTTAGTGCTTATCACTAAACAATTTTTCCAAACTCAATGTGAATGGGAGTTGGATTGTTCATACTCATACCATTGGAGTGAGAAAGGAATTGTGTGATGAAATAGGAAGATGACTCTTCAGGCATATCATTGTCAATTTCTACTAACCAAAATGGTTAGTCAATTTCTCTGATCAAGATTTATCATTATTAAAATTGGTTACATTTATAACATGATAAAAAAATATAATAAAAAAAAAACATTTGAAGTGTGACATCGTTGTAAAATACCTCTCAAGTGAGGGTCGTTGTGGATCGCCTGTTCACTGAGTCAAAGACCAAATTAATTACTAAGAATTAATTGTCCAATTTTATGTTTTTGCTTAAGCTAATTCTACTTTCCATGTTCAAAAATTAACCTTTTATAGGTTAGGCAAACGATTAACTAGGGAGAAACACCATTGGATGATATAGCCATTCATTCATGATGTCTCTTCTCTACACTTCAACAGGGTTATTCTTTTCCATCAATGTACATATCATTTAACAAGCAATGTTATTGAAGCCACGTACGTTCACAGTTATTCACAACTAGAAAGGTACCTGAACTAATATAAGCAAACACCCATATAATTATATATTGCGACCGTTTGTGACTCATAAATATATAGCATGAAAATGTAAATAACATCACTCATATATATATATAACTAAGCACCAGGAAGCTCATTCCTTTTGTGAGATACTCCCAGGCTAGCATCAACACTCGATCAAGGGTTCACTGTGTTTCAACTTTCAAGCCTAATATAAAATAACTGGTTACGATGCCACAGCTATTGGGCTCCCTCCTTCACTGATTGGCATAAAACTCACCCTTTTCTGCAAGAATTGTTAATCCAAAATCTATTAATTTGGTGGGTACAAAACAAACTCTTCTAATCATTTGTATATGAAAAATATTAGCTACAAATTGTATAGATAATGAATGCTCGCATACAATTGTGCACAGAATAATTTTATTTTCGCAACCACTCTTTCATTAATAATAATATAGTCGCCATGCAAGTTTGCTTTCAACAAGCTATAAATTAATCATACAATATCTGTGGAAGAATCTTTATCCAGTGCAGGCCCAACAACTTGAAAAGGACACAGCGCTTAACCTTTTGGATATCAATGCGTTGAAATAATGTTTAATGTTTAAACTGGGTAATTACCCTATATTATCCATATTCTTTTGCTTGTTGTCAACTATATGAACATGAATGGAAAATAATATGTTCTTGTATTTTCTTAAAATTGTTCAGATGGTTAATTGTAACATCATTGCTCTTTGATTTATAACGTATATTCATTTAATTACTCAGTAGGTGTAGATTGATATCTGTAAAACAGGCGATATATACATAATGATCTTATAAAGATGCAAATTATATATAGGTCGAAGTTAGTTGACACAATTTACCATGTTAAAATAATCAATAAACATAAATGTTAATGAAAACACCATTTTAATAATTAAAATGTTCAAAATTTGCGGGTCTTATGATGTTCAACATTGTAGACTGATCTTTTCTTACTATATGATGGTAAAATAGTCGCAAGAAAAATGATATGAATACTAGTGCTGAATTTTTATAAGAATAGTTATATTTGTGGATCATTTTGTAATGTAATGAATTGTATACATATTACAAATTCGCAGCTCAATTAATTAATGTTGTAAATAATAAAATGAAATGTATTCAATAAATAATTGATATTTTAATGGAAAAAATAAAAAATTTAAACATATTCTTACCTTATTATTCAATTACAAATTATTATATATCAAAATTTTGTTAACATAATAACTATATTAAAAATTATATCAAACACAATTTTTAATTGATTAATAATTAAAATCTTTTACCGTAAACATACCTATTTAACTCGTTTTAATTATCACTATAATAATACATCTAGTATCTAATTAGCGAATTTGTTGTCGACTCATATATTAATTTGATATTAATTAAAAACAATAATAACTACTTAAAGTGGATTATAATTTTATATACTATAAGTTACCAAATAAGTATTTAAAATTAACTAATGTTCTTAAAAAGAAATAAAAATTAATGATATTGTTCTTTTAAGTTTGTTTATCTTAAAATATACGAATGATTAACAAAATGTCTTTATAGTTTTGTCCGTTTTATATATTTTTTTTCTATAAATAATTGAACAAGTAATCAATAATAATAAACAATTTATAAAATAACTAAAGAGACAAATTCCGTTTATAATAATATAGATGATGATTGCACCCGCTACGTCAACTTATTGCGTTAGGAGAATCGATTCTACTATGCATTGACTCAAATATAACTCGATAATAATGTATGAAATATACTTATGCGAACTCCGTTTTGTTAAATAAATGGAGAATTTGAATTCTCTATAACTTATTAAGCTAAAAGGCATTGCGTATGTAAAGCTGATATTACACTACAAAATTAATGTACAATCAAAACATAAAAGGCTGGTTTGTTAAAAACAATAATAGTACAAAGTATTTTTGTTAAAAGTGTTACGAATATATATTTAATCGCAGAGTGATAGCGGAGAGATAATAGTAAGTGATTTTGAAAAGAGTTGTTAGGAAAGAGAGAAAATTTACTTTAATTTGGTGTATTTTCACAAAAATCATTTCAGACCATTTAGTGCCTTAAAATTTTAATTATCAAATTAGTGTTTTAAAAATGTCAAACGTTATGATACTAATTAATTTTTCAAAATCTTTATTACTAAATTAATTAGTTCTTAAAATATATATCAAGTAATTAAATGAAAAGTAAGAAGAGTTTAGTCTAAAGTTAAACCAATATTAAACTAGCACAAATTAACACGAGCCACAACCAACCATCAAGGTTAACTATGAAATTATTTAGACAAACCTTTTTTTAAGTATTTATAAAAAAAATGAACTATTTTTTTTTTATAAATTAAACATATCTTTAACACAAATTTATGAAGAACTTACATCAAATTTATAAAAGTTAAAACATATAAAATAATTTTATATTTATAATAATATTTTATTTTTTAAAAATATTTATGAAAAATTTATCCAAATGAGATCTAGATCTAAATTACACGAATAAGTGCTAATAACAATTTTCTTACCATTTACTTAATTTCATGTTAAAATTTATTAAAAATTATAAATGAGAAAAGAAGTTCTTCTTCACTTTTTTACTTTTTTTTAAATATATTTTTTATTAATTAAAATTTATTAAAAATTTATCAAAATTAGGAATGAGAGTCATTAAAAATATAAATTTTTAAATTTTAGAAAAAAAAACATTTAAAAAGTATGTCAAAAATTGTATGGCTAACATTTCGTTTTTGATAAGGAAGACATAAAACTTAAAAAAATTCATAACTTACAATATTTTTAAAATAAAATATAGATTTAAATATATTTTTATGTAAAATAAATAAGTTTTGATTTTAGTTTTTTATCAATTTTTATTCTTTAAAAATTTGTAATAACTAATTTTAATTTCTAAAAATAAGTAAATTTGATTTTGTTCCTATAAAATATATATATATTTGATTTTTATTTTTTAAAATTTGAAATATTTATTTTTAATTCATAATTTTTAAAACTTTTAATAAATTTGAAACAATAAAAAAGAGTAAGTGGTGGGAAACATACCTCACGTGCCTTTGTAATTTCCCCATCTCTGCCTGTGTGGGCATTGGTCATGCAGAGTCCCATAATCTTCTCGGCGGCCTCCGCCTCAGTCTGGCAGCCCCGCATGAGGCGCTCCACCTCCGCCCGCGGAAGCCTCATCTTGAATCTCACCCCGCCGCCGTCAGTCGCCTGGCCACGCGGCTTCATGATGGTGAGGTCCGACGCGGAGCGCCGCGACAGAACCAGACTCTCCAGCCTGTCCTTGGCGCTCATGTTGATCCCCGAACGCACCCTCCGGGGCACCGTGGTCTCCGGCGGAAGCTCCACCAGAAAGTAAAGCCTCCTCGGCCGCAACTCCTCCTGCGCCTCCATCGGCTTCGCCCTTATCCCGTAATGCTTCACCGCCTCCGACTCCAGCACCACCATACCCGGGTGCATCTTCAACACCTCGCAAACCCTCACCGGTGTCCTCAGCTTCAATGTTTCTCCATCAATCTTCATCACTTTCGTAGTTTTCTTTCCCCCCAAGGTATTCCCCATTGGAATGCAGAGGAAAGGAAAGGAAACAATTGATTTAGGGTTTTGATCCACAATATGGTGCTAATGCTAACTAACCAACCAACTATGTAACTACGTAGTGGTTGTGTGTGTGGGTGGTTGTGGATTAATTTATGAGTCGTTTTGGTCAACAAAAGAAGGCAAGTTTTGAAAAAGTGGTTGCCAACACTAAACTAAGTAGAGGATTTCGCTTTCCAGAGGGAAAAATAGTAGACTTGCCACTGTGATAAGCCAAATATCAACTTCGGGTTTCGTTGTTTTTCAACAACCCTGCTTTCATCTTCAACGCCAGGCCCAGTTCCTCCATTTTTATATGCCATACTTCGCTTTTGTTTTCTTATCTCTTCCACCACGCGACAAACGGTAATCACGGAGGAATTCAACAAAATTTTCAAGCTCTTTAGAGTTTTTTAGTCAAATAAACAAGGTTTTTAAATATTTTTGGTTTTTTATATTCGAGAATTTTTTTTTCTGCTTCTTTTATTTTTAATCCTTAAATTTAAAAAAAAAATTGGTTTTTAATATTTTTTATCTTACATAATAAACGAAATACAATATATCATTTGATATCTGTATTATTTATCGATTTTTAATTGTTTAGTGCTAAATTGTGCTAAATAATAATTTATATTTGAGTTATTATGTACAAACAAGTTATTTTTTAAAATATAGGGAAAAAAATTTAAATTTAAAAAAAATAAAATTACCTCAATTTAAAAACTAAAAATATATTTAAGTTAATAAAAAATACAATAATTACAAAAAAATTAATTAGAATAAAGACATTGTACATATGCTGCACCATGTTGTTTAGATTAACGGAAAAGATGAAATGGAAATCAATTTACTATAAAATAATTTTGTAGTTAATTTTAAAATAAATAGTTATTTTATAATTAATTTATAGTAAAAATAATTAGGTATAAAATTATTATAATATTGGTGGTAACATGAAATAAGTAACAAATTAGTTAAGAAAATAATCTTAGTTAATTTGTAGTAATTTTTTAAAATTTGTAGTTATTTTCTAGTTAATTTATAATAATAAAAAATATAAATAAAATAATTTAAATTTAACTAGAAAAAATAATATTCTTATTAATTAATAATTAATTAACTAGAATTTAACTATTAATTTAAATAGTAGTTAAAACTAATAATAAAATAAAAAATATATATTTGTGTGACTGTATTTTACTCTTTAGACAACAGAATTGGAATTAAAAGAAAATGTTATTCTTAACCAAAGTTTGAATTTTTACTTAAAAAAATGTTTATATTCAGTGATCGGTAATATTTCAAATAGAATTGTCTTTTATGATGGAAATAAAAAAATTTATTTCACTCTTCAGATTGGTCATGGAAATGTAATAGAAACTTATTTTTAACCTATTTGGAATTGCACCCATTATTTCATATACACGCGTCGTATAATGTTAATCATTGTAGTTTTTTCGTCAAGGCCACGACTCACGTGCATCTATACTCTTTGGACATGTTTCCAAACACTTAATGTTAATCATTGTTTATTTTCATTTCTCTTCAATTTAGAAGAAATAAGAATTTTGTTTCTTTCCCTTGTAACATATTTAAACAATTAAACAAATATTTTATTTGACGATATTCTATTTCATTTTTAACATGTCTAATTCCGCGTTTAACCCACTATTAGGCGCGTCAAGTAGAAGCTGAAATTTGTAACTCCTGCATATTTTAACTGGATTTGACGTAATTTCACGAAACATACATTCTTGAAGCTAAACCAAAAACACACTCCATTCCATTTGAATCCATTTTATTTATTTCTATCAATCGGAACATAACTTAAGACGCAGGACATTTTTTGCATGTGCAGTGAAATTGGTTGACCTTTTCTTGCAGGCATCTTTGAAACACAACACTAATGTTTGATAAGACACTAAAGTCCTCCTAAACACCACTAAATTTCACCAACGGGTTCGTCCTTGAAAGTAGTTGAAAAGTGATTAGGGTTGAAATTAAAGTTTCACAATATTCGTTAATCTGCACCCATAGTTCAAATAAAGTAAACGTGGAATTTTAGGTAATGGGTAGCATTTGTCAAAGTGAAGAAAGGTGTGACTAATAAGGAAGAAATATTATAAACAAAGGGTTTAAAGTTTGATAAGACACTAAAGTCCAAAGCTGAAGTCAAAATTGATAGTCGGCTCATCAAATTAGAAGTAGTGCACTTTCAAACATTATGTTGGGAAATGATGAATTTTTCACTTAAATTTGGAAAGTTACTTTGCCTTCCTTGTTTGGCTGACTGTGCTTGAGACAAATCTATTATTGGAAGCTTCCAAATTGACCAAAAACCCCACCCTTCCCCCCACAATATGCATGATCAAGTGTGAGCAAATACTAAGCTTGTGTTTGGTTTGTTTTTTACAAAAAATAAAAAGAGTTAATACATTTTTTAACATATTTTTATTATATATTTTATTATTGATTAAAATTTATTTAAAACTACGAAATCAAAAAAGATATTCATTAAATATAAGATAAAATTTATCAAAATTTATTATTTTTAATAAATTGTAACTATTAATAAAAGATGTATTTAAAAAATATGTTAAAAGTGTGTTATTAATTTTTCTCTTTAAAAAATAGTATATTTTACTTTTTAAAATTATTAAATTGATATAATTTTTTAAAATTGTACCTGTATAGTGTAAGTCGACTTTCTTGAAGTCAACTTTAGTTTTGTCCATGTAATTTCTGACCATTTTTTACTGCAAAAAAAAAATAGTGGCATTTTTCAATAATTAAAAACAAAGTCGACCGTCTAAGTCATTTGTTAAAAAAGTATGCTATTTTGATAAATTTAAAAGCAAAACCCTCTATTTTAATAAAATAAATCAGTTTGGTTCGCATATATGACACTCATTTATCAAAAAATTCACGTCAAATAAAATTAAAAAAAAAATGTAAAATTGAAGCACACTCAATCTACAATCGTGGTAGTTTTACCTTGCATTTTTTAAACACCATAATCAAGGTCTTTAGCTCTTAAATAAAACTACAAGATATCTTTGTTAGCTTTGATTTTTTGAGCTAGATACGAGATTAATCTTTTATATGAGACTTAGTTATTTTAAAATTTTCCTTATTTAAGAAATGAAATCAACACACTTTTATTGTTAGTTAAAATTTAGTACAATAAAATTATTAATAGAACTCATTAGTTAAGAAGTGAGAACTATTAAATTTTGTAATTTAAATCAATTTTAATTAATAATAAAAATATATTTTAAAAAGTGTGTTAAAGAAAATGATAATTTTTTATTAGAGTAAAAAATACCCACTCCTACCATCTTTATGCATTAAAAAAAAAAAATAGTCTCCAAGCATCTATTATGATTGAGGAATATCGTTAATGTGAAACCTGAAAGAAAAAAGAAATTATGTGGATAGCATTTTCCTTTGACCTTCCATTTTTATGGTTTTTAGGGGAAAACAAAGTATACACTTCTCTATAAGATCTTCTAGATAAATACACAACAACCCAATTCCACGCCTCACCTGCTTAATTTGTTGGGTTGTTGGTTTTTAATGCCATTAACACATGATAGGGCAATGATGGCACTAATTTAATGCTGAGGAATCGAGTTTAATTAATGAGTATGTACGAATTATCAAAATTGTACAAGATTAGATTGAGTATTTTAATTACAATTATTATTAACAATAGAAAATTGAATATTAAATTTTACTTCTCTTGTTCTTGCAAAATAATGGCAATAATGGACGGAGAATAGTTCGGCTATATGCATTTAAACAAACCATATATAAATTAGTATAAGCGCCACATTATAAAGTTTTGACGACGTCAATATCATGCAACAATTTATCCATTCACTGTTAGATAACGCTTCCCCTATAATTTATCCATATCTTGTCACAATTTTCACCACGTACATATAATTTATTTTTAGTTTTAATATAGTATGAACAATAATTTTTATTGTTATATAGTATTTTTGTTTTTTAATTTACACTACTATACTATTAATATTATATCTTTTAAAAAATAATAATTTATTTAGACGCTTGTAATTTATTTTTAGTATATTAATTTTGATGCTATTTTTATATTTTAATTTATTAATTTTAATTCATCGTAATATAATCTACTTTTAATATATTAAATTTTAATTTACTTTTCTTTAGATAAAAAAATCACTTATATATTAAAAATTTATATTATAGTGAATCAAAATTAATGAATTGAAATATAAAAATAATATATTAAAATTTAATTATAAGTATTTAAGTAAATTATGTTATTAAAAAATTAAATTAGTTAATTGAAAAGTAAAAACAATATTAAAAATAATAAAAATTATTTTTCATAATATATTAAAAATTAAAAATAAAGTATGTGTAATTATCTTATTTATATAAAATAATAAATGTATTACTTAATTGTATTGCAACTTAAAAATAATCTAGTTATCTTAATTTAAAATATTCTTTATTATTTTAATTATCTTAATTAATATTCTTCATAACTAAACTAGGCATGGCAATTGAACATGAATTTGTGAGTACATGGGCGATAAAAATAATAATAGTAATTAAATAACAAAGATAAAATTATACAATTAACTAAAAATAAAATTTAATTCTTAAATAATTTTTAAGTTCTTTATCATTTATTAATTTTAATATATTGTTTGAATTAAAATATAATTATTAACTTAATATATTGTTTATTTAAAAATATATAAGTAAAATAAATTAGAAAAAAAATTGTAGAATGTGTTCACTAGGGATTTCTCTGAACCTGATAAAACCCAACGAGA
The DNA here is from genome assembly GCA_025330945.1 of Mucuna pruriens. Classification (NCBI taxonomy): domain Eukaryota; kingdom Viridiplantae; phylum Streptophyta; class Magnoliopsida; order Fabales; family Fabaceae; genus Mucuna; species Mucuna pruriens. The sequence continues at coordinate 1,212,402 of JAENHJ010000086.1, read as the reverse complement.
TTGGGATTATGTTTCATTTTTTTATCTCTACCTTTTATAAACTTGTCTGCGCCTTGCTTTTTGTAGGGAGAGGGGCAGGGACAAGTAGAGGCAAACCCACTTCTATTCGCCTTGATACTAAACCTATACTAAACTAACTAAAACTAATGGTAAGGAATAAAAAAGAATATTAAAAAAATGTTAGTGTCTAAAAATGACAAAAAAAAATTACAAGAACTAAAATTAAGCATAATCATATTATAGAAGAACTTAAGATATATTTAATTTTTTTATTTCTATTTTATGGTTACATCATATGATTCATTATATTTACACTTCTTTATCTTGGAACTATTTTTTCTCTCTATATGTCTACCGATCTTTTTCTTATTTTTATTAAAGATATATATATATATATATATATATATATATATATATATATATATATATATATATATATATATATATATATATAAATAAAAGAGAAGACTATTTTATATAAAGCAAGAAAAATAAATTTTAATTATTATATCATACCATAAATAATTATAATAAAAAATACATCAATCATGCATATTTTTTTAAAAGTAGTTACATGACATTATATCTTGATATATTCATAAATGGTTGAATGACTCAAATTTAGGACTCATTTATTTTGAGAAAATATTTTCTTTGTTCATTTCTTAGTTTTACTTTTTTTTTGTAAATAATGAAGTATTTGGGGCTTCCACCCATCTAATCTCCCTCTCTAAAGGTAAGCTAAGGATCAAACTCTGGATCTAGATCTTTATTAAGGAACAAAAGTGTCAAACCACCTATGCTAGATATATTTGGTTCTTAGTTTTACTTTTAGTTACAAAATTATCATCTAATTTTTAATATATTTCCTATTTTTTAAATATTTGTACATGAAATAAAGAAAACAAAAACTTATTTTCACTATTTTTAAATAAATATTTAAAATAAAATAAAAAATAAAATAAAAATAGAATGACAATTTTATAATAAAAATAAAAATAAATAATTTTTTTTTTCAAAATAAACGAGTCTCTATATATATATAATAGTAAAAATATATACACTTATAATAATTTTTACATGCTTTATCGTAATAAATTTATTAATTTTAACTTAAGTTAGTTATTTAAATCATTTAAACTAATTTTTTTTTATTAATTACTCTTTTTTCCACAATTTTTTCTTTGTGTAAAGTCATTTGTTAATAAGCAATATATAAAACTATGTAAAAACAAATATTATTTCTGTATAAGTTATGGTCAACCTTAACTTACATAAGAACATGTCTTTAAATAAATTATTACAAATTACTAATTGATTAATTAGTATAAAATTAAAATATTAGCTAATTTTTTTTATATATTTTATATATTGTTTACTAATAAAATGACTTTTCACATAAAAATGGTGTAAATTTGATTTAATAGATGTTTGTATTTTAATTACTTGATTAAAATTAAAAAAATTAACTGATTAATTAGTATAAAATATGTCAAAATAGTGCAATTATATGTATTTTTTTCTATTAATTACTGGAAAAAATTTAAAAAATAAATTAATCTGTTTATAATATATGTAAATCATTGTTGTCAAAAAAAATTAATCAATAATAAAAATAATTAATTCAAATGATTTACTTACTTAATTTAAGTTACAATTAATATAACTATATGTTTTCCTATTTATTAAAAAAAATTATTAAAAGATTAATATATGAAATTCAATAGTCATGTATTGAGTCAATCACTAATGATTGTTTATATGACTTTTAGAGTATTTATTAAAAAATAATAAATTTATCCTATGTGATGAGTTATAATTTAATGATATTATAAAATTTTACACGATTAGTTGTAGCTCATTTTTTTCTTATAATGAAAACTTAAATCAATCTAACAATAAGTTAAATTGAATCAAATTAAATTGTTTATTGATTAATTAAAAATAACTAATTAATCATTACAACATATATTAAAGTTAATATATATATATATATATATATATATATATATATATATTTATTTATTTATTTATTAAAAAATATATTAAATAAGATGAATGCTTATAATAAAAAGCGAGTGAGTGAAGTAACTTTCAACCATAAAAATACATATAAAAATTCTAATTAAAAATTATTTAATGTTTACTTTATCATTAAAAATATCACATAAATTGAGTATATGATAGTGATTTACTCTCATTTAAATATTACTATATATTAAAATATTATAAACTGCAGAATTATCTGTATTAATGATTTAAAGGCTTATATGGCTTATATTGGGTGACAACGAATCTTATTTTTCACACACACATATATATATATATATATATATATATATATATATATATATATATATATATATATATATATATATATATATATATATATATATATATATATATATATATATATATATATATATATATGCAATTTCAGCCATACATCTTGGTTCGTGGGTGAGAAAGTGACATCCGGGCTTTAAAGGCAGAGAATGAAAAAATAAAATAAAAAGGTGGGCCCGTGGTGCTGCAGAGTATCAGCGTAACGAGAGAATGAAAAAATAAAATAAAATATAACTCATTATAAATACCTGTTTTTTTTATGTTGAAGTAGTTTTTTAAAATCTTCATCCAATACAAGTAGTCTTATTAAAAAAACAAACTCTTCATACAATTAATTATTAATTAATTCACTTACACCACTTGTAACCACACGAATTAAAGACACTTTGAGATGTGATTTTTAGTAATAAGTTTTAAAAAATTAAAATTAGTTTTAATTATTTTAATTTTAAAATAAAATTATTTTCAAAATTTTCTATCATGTTGAAATTAGTTTAAGGGTATGTTTATGTAGTGTTGGTGATGACAATGTTGATGGTAATGACGATGGTGGTAATAATGTCGGTAGTTGTGATGGGAATGGTAGCAATGTTGGTAGTTATAGTTGTGGTGGTAGTAGCAATGTGTTTACATGGTGGTGTGATGATGGTGGTAGTGATGGTAAGGACAATAATAGTGGTGGAAATGCTAGTGAAGATGGTAGTAAAGTCGATAGTTATAATGGTAGTAGTAATGATAATGATGTTAGTAAGGGTGGGTGGTACTGGTGACAACAGTGGTGGTCACGATGTAAATGGTGGTAGAAATAGCGGTGGTGATGACAGACAATGGTAATGATGGCAATAATGACAACAAGAAATGTCCTCATCAAATAGAGTGAAAGTATATTTTTTAATGAGAAGGAGCTGGGGAAAGCTTGAACCCAATTCCTTCGGCAACGAATATAAGTGCAATTAAAATTCCTAAGGAGTTATATAAGTGCAATTAAAATCCCTGGGGAGTTATACATTTGTGTATTGGTAAGACCATTCACTATTTCTTGAAGCTCGATCTCTCTCCTGGATGAACCATATAGCCAAGAGAAACCGTGAACCAGAATAGAAGAGCGTGTCCCACCCATGAGTAAATATTTCGTAGTAGCCTCATTAGACCGTACATCTTTCTTGGTATATCCAGTTAGTAGATAGAAGCATAAATTGAAACATTCTAAAGCTACAAAGATAGTTATTAAATCGTTAACGCTGCATAAAAACATTCCTCTTAGAGTAGCTGTTAATACAAATAACAGAAACTGTTATAGTCATTTTTGTACATTCAATGTACTCTATGGATAGAGGAATACATAAAGTTGAACATAGTAAAATAAGAAATTGAAAGATTTCGTTAAAATTGTTCGTTTGGAACTAAAATTAAAATTTTCAATTTTTTTATTTTGAAAATGAAAATAAAAGTATTTTGAAATTGAGATAAACCATTTCAACTCTATTTTAGTTAAATACATTTTGTTTTGAAAATAAAAAACTCATAACCACCCCAAACGAACCCTAAGTCAGTCAAACTAATTATATAAAGAGTCTCCAATTAATAACAAGTGTGTGAGTCTCTCTCTTTATATATATATATATATAAATAAGTGAATAATCAATTTAGTTTTAAAATATTTAATAATTAGTTAAATTAATTCTTAAAATTATAAATTAATTTAGTCTTTAAAAATATAATGATTAAAATTATAAATTCTCAATCAATTTAGTCTTTCTGTCATTAGATGATATCCTCAAATATTGTTAACAAGATTAAATTGTCACATTAAGTGTTTAAGCAACAACCAACTAGGCACAAAAATGTGGTTGTCATGTCATATGGATGAAAATAACCAATAATAATTGGTTTTCCCTTATTGTTAAAAGTGATAATTATGCATAATGTAGAGAAGAATAATTATACAAAGCGCTAATAAGATCAAACTGTATGGAACCTTCCTTTGAGTTATTAAGGTCGAGGAGCAAGAGATATAAAAATTCAACCTCGTAAACAACTAACTTGGGAAATGAAAGGGTAAGAACAAAGTCAAAATTGACACACATTCATGAAGGAAAATGAGCACAACAAGTTGATGAAAAGGTCTTGCATGACTATAGTGAAGTCTTTTCCTCTTTGCATTAGGATATATCAAGCCTTGATTGTGGAGAATAAGTTGCTATTAAAGCCAGAATGTCTTCTAGGAAAACAAAACCTAAGGCAAATGAAATTAAAGACATTTCTAAAGGTCAAATAGGAGGTAAAGAAGCAATAGAGTCAAAGGATGATTTCTCACTGCCTCATATTGATATATTGGGAAATAATACAACTTAATATTCATTCATTTCTCATATTGATATATTGGGAAATAATACAACTTAATATTCATTCATTTATTTCATGAATGGCTTATCAGAATTTAGTCAAATCAAGATAGAGGGAAGACCACATTCACCATACCTTAGACAAAGAATAAGATTTAGTGCTAAAAAAGAATTTATCAATTCACAAACATTATCTTGGTAATAGGCTATTACGAAAGACCTTATGTAATCAAGAAAGTTTTGGATCACAAAGACATCCCACAACTTGTGAATTTCGATGTAGTGTGCTTAAAAAAATATAAAAAATAAGTTTCTAGGTCAAAAAATCAAAAAGGCGATCTAAGCAAAGTTAAAACAACATGCTAAGTTGAAAACTCGAAAGAGCGACTTAAGCAAAAATTATCGTCAAATAAAGATATGCAAAGAAGACTTGAAACTCAAAAGGAATTTATTGATTCACAAAGATCACCTTGGTAAATGGGCTGCAAATTACAAATGACCTTATGTAGTCAAGAAAGATTTCTTGGAGGAGCCCTAATCCTCATAGGCATGGATGACAAAGACCTCCGACATCTTGTAAATTTTGATTCAATGAAGAAATAATGTGCTTAAAAAAATAGAAAACAAAAGTAAGAAAGAAAAAAAAATATTAAAGGAAAAAATAAGCTCGCTAGACTAAAAGTTCAAAAGGGTGATCTATGCAAAAGTTAAAGTGACTCGTTGAGTTTAAAACTTGAAAGAACAACTCAGGAAAAATTTAAGGTCAAATAAAGATATGCAAATAATGACTTGGTAGAAAGACTCATAAACTAGGACAATTTGTGTGGTGAAATTATCAACTAGAGCAAATTGTGTTCTTGAATTAAAACTGGAGGAAATGGCATGTCAAACTACAATTTCCTTTGAAGCTTATTAACGAGTAGTCAAGGTTACTAATACATACTAGAATTATTCGTTTGGAAAGCGATACTAAAACAACAAATTCCTCCATTTCTATTTTGTAAATATCTTGACTCTTACCGAAGTTCATTATCCATAAAATTTTCTTTTAGCCATATAATTACTACCTTTGTAAATATATATTTACTGTCTTAAATAAAATTGTCTTGTTTCTTTCACTAGCTTCCAATTCATTGTGCATTTTGATAATGATATGCTAAAAGGAAATATATGTTAATATTAAAAAAAAAACTTAAGCATTGCAATTACTTTGATAGTTTTGAAAGCCACAATATGCTCTATAAATTCTTAATAAATGCCATAAAGTGCAACTAGCAGAATAATGTTGTTTTGACTCATAAAACATTTGCATTTGCTCAAGGTAATCTAGTGAGATACTTAAATATCGTTCAAGATAAAAACATTAAGATTGATAAAACTTTTCACTTATCCATGAATCATAAGGCATGTGATATTGTAAGGAATAGGGATATTAAAACCTCTCTAGAATATTAAAGCACAAAATGAAGAGTTTAGCCTAATAAGTTTTAATGTCTCGTGACATTTTGCATCATATCATTAAGTTTAGTTTGATTAGTGATAACGTTTGATGACATTTTGCATTAAATCATCATTGTATTTAATTTCATCTTTTGAACTATGTGGTCCTCTAAGCCCATAGATTTGTTTCCTTAGGTTGTCCAATCTATAGCAAAGATTCATTAAACCTAATACCTTTCTAACACATTTTACTTTTCTATTTGAACTCAGTATCCACCTGACATGTTTTACTTTTCTATTTAAGTCCAATACCTACCTGACACATTTTACTTTTTTCTATTTAAGCCCAATACCTACTTGACATATTTTACTTTTCTATTTAAGTCCAGTACTTACCTGACACGTATACTTTTCTATTTAAGCCTAGTACTTGCGTGACACATTTTTCTATTCAAGCCTAGTACTTACCTGAAAAATTGCACTTTTTTGTTTAGGTTTGGAACTCGCTCAACATCAACATCAAAGCTTGGAACTAGCTTAACTTCAACATTAAAGCTTGGAACTATCTCAACATCAACATCAAAGCTTGGAACGGCTCAACATCAAAGCTTGGAACTGGCTCAACACCAACATCAAAATCCAATACTAGCTTAACATTAACAACAAAGCCCAGTGCTAACCTAGCATCAACATCAAAGCCTAGTACCTACCTAAAAATTTTCACTTTTTTGTTTAAGCATGGATCTAGCTCAACATTAACATCAAATCCTAGAACTAGCTTAACATCAGCATTAAAGTCCAGTATCGACTTAGAATCAACATAAAAAAATTTCACTTTCTTGTTTAAGTTTAAAATTGATTCAACGTCAACATTGAAACCTAAAACCAACATAACATCAACATCAAAGATCGAAACTGACTCAATATTAGCAACAAAGCCTAGTACTGACTTAGCATTAACATTAAATTCTAGTACCTACTTAAAAAATTTTCACTTTTTTACTTAAGCTTGAATCCAACTCTGGATCAAAATTCAAAACCTACCCTTCACTAACATTAAAACCTAGAACATGCCTAACACCAACATCAAAGCCTAAAACCTTCCTATTACTATCATTAAAGCCAAACACCAACAAACTAACAATAATTTATGGACGATTTTATATTATCATTTGTGACTATATTAAACTCTTAATATTATATCTTTAATCTTTTATATAAGAAATGTATCAATATTTTTTTACTAATTAATTATAAAAAGAATAGATCCATTAACATTAAAGGTTCAATTAATTAACATCACTAAAAATACCTATAAAACTACATATAAATTTTATCTATCCGAGAAATTTCGAAACTATACAAACTGTAGTAGACAGTATAGCAAACTCAAACATTAGTTGTAGCATCATTTGAGAGACTAAATGAAGGTGGTGTTTTTCAATGAATCTTATTTGTGATAGAAAACAAGGAAGTCTAAAATAAATTAAGAGAAATACATTTATACAAACAAACCTAATTGGTCACCAAACAATAATCACACACAAAGTGGAACATAAACAAGTAGCCAAGTAAAACTCCCACTACATATGGGTTTCATTTTTGGTAGCAGACTCAGTGACAGACGCAACAGCATTTTCTTCATCCAACTTGAACTCAATCTTGGTCTCGAGACTCTCCTTCCTCTGCAACTGCGCCACGTCATAAGACGCATGCAACCCCACAAACAGGTAATACACCAACAAAAAGGCAGTCCACACTCCAAACCTTCTAAACGAAGCCGTATCCAACGACCCAAGAAGAAAAACATTGATCCCAATGGAAGCCGAAGGCAAGAAAGGCATAAGCGGCACACCCCACACCTTGGGCTTCCTCGCAAGAGGAACCAAAGCCCAAATACCCAGCGTCCCAGCAAACCAAAGAGGTACCATGATGACATAACCAATCCATTGGTGAGTAGTATTGGCCCAATAAATAGCGGAGGAAATAGAAGAGCCCAAAATGAGAACAACACACAGAACGAATTTGACAATATTGACTTGCGTGGCCACGCCTCTAGTACAATAGCGGCGAACCAACAAGGCCAAAGCAACAAGCGAGAACAAGAACAAAGTCGAAATGGAAAGGAGGTTAGCAAGAACATCGAGGCTAGTGAAGAATGCAACAACAGCAGTGGCAGCAAGCATAACAACAGTGGCATTAATAGGAGTCCCAGTTTTCTCATTAACTTTGGCAAACCACGGTGGTAATAAATGCGTCCTGGAAATGTGCGTGAGGTACCTCGCTTGTCCCACCGCCCCAACGAGGAGCACGCTGGTCATTCCCTTCAAAGCTCCGAACGCGACGATGTACTTGGCCCAATGCATCCCCACAGCCTCAAACGCCACGGAAAACGCAGCTTTCTCGTCCACGTTGTTGAACCTCTGCATGAGACAAAGGGTGACGGACATCATGCAGTACAAAAAGGTGGTGCACGCCATGGAGCCAATGAGGCCGATGGGGATGTCTCGGCCGGGGTTCTTGGTCTCCTCCGCCATGGTGGACACGGCGTCGAATCCAACATAGGCGAAGAAGAGCACCGCGGCGGCCTGGAAGATGCCGCGGGGGCCGAAGGGGAGCAAGTCGGAGAAGTTTCTGGCGTCGGCTTTGGTGAGGCCGGCCACGATGATGAAGAGGAGGACCACCACGTGGATTATGGAGGTGATGTAGTTGAAGCGCGAGGAGCCCTTGGTGCTGAAAACGGCGAAGACACCGATGACGGCGAGGACCACGACGGCGATGGGGTCCAGCTGGCTGTAGTCTTTTGCGAGGCCGTGGGCTTGGATGAGGAACTTGTCGGAGTCTTGGTTGCACAGAGTGGCGAAGTAGGAGGTCCAGGAGCGTGCCACCGCGGCGCCCCCAATCACGTACTCCAGAAGGATATTCCCTGAGGCTATGTAGGCTACGAAATCACCCAGCTCCACTCTCAGGTAAGCAAATGAACCACCTATGTGCATCAAATATATTCAACATTTCAATTAATCATCAATTATCTCCACTTATATAGAATATTTAAGTCTTTTTTATTTCTCGATGTGGGATTTACAATCATAATTTTACAAAATCAAAGCAGAGATTATAAATCATACCAGCGACGGGAATTTCGACAGCAAATTCAGTGTAGCAAAAGACAGAGAGCATGGCAGAGAACCCGGAGATAAGATAGGAGAAAAGGACCCCTGGTCCCACATGTTCCTTAACCTCGAGTCCCGTTAGTACAAAGATGCCGGAGCCTATGACACTTCCCATTCCAAACCATATGAGGTCCCACCATGTGAGAGTTTTCTTCATCTCGTGCTGGCTTCGCTTCTTCACTTCCACCAACTCCACTTCATCCATCGACCTTCCCGTTACCCTATCCGCTAGCCTAAACGGCGTCTCCAACAGCGCTCTACCGTAGCTTGATGCACTCTCAAACGACTTCAACTTTATTCTATCATTCCCCTCCATTCTCTCCATTCTGGAAACAATCAATTTCTCAATAATTTTAGAGATGAACACCAAGACAATTTTTATTACTTGAACTGGCCTTGGCCACTTATTTATTCAACTACTTTCAGGGAACACAACATTATTTCTGGTGACTCGTCAACTTGAATTTATTGCACTTCCTCCCTTTCATTCTATTTTCTTCCTTTGAATTTCATTACGTAACTAAGAAAACAACACCTCGTAAAATATCACCCATTTGTTTTAATACAATTTTTATCTTTTGAACCCTTCATCATTGGCTGGTCAATTAGGAAGAAGACGTTGACCTTGGATAGTTCATTAGGTTAGCATGTATTTTATTTTTATCGTCATCCATGATTGATTTTCTTTATTTTGGAAAAGTCCACCAAAGAAAAACATAATGTCTATATGTTTCTATAACAATCATGTTTTATTCATATTTCCATGTCACCTTACATTCATCTTTCTCTATTGTCGTTCGAATACTTTTCCTTTTGACTTAATTCATATATTTATTTATATGTAGTATATTAGTCTTGGCATTTAGTATTATACTATTATTGTGGTCATTAATCCTTTTAAAACAACATTTGAAAGAATCCTACAAAGACGATAAGAAAATAATCTTATAATGATATATATTTTTTTAAAATTGTCTTTTAAGTCGATCCAGTGTCTTAAATAGATCCCATTTTAATTTAGTTTATTAATTAATTAGCAAGCTTATTCGAGTATAAAGACAAGTTAGAGTCTACAAAATTAGCTTGGTCAAAATTTAGAGTTGGGTTAGGAACACTATAATCCATCCTTCCTCACTCCTAAGTTAATTTTTTTTAAAATTAAACAAAAATTTATAAATTAATTTATACAAAAAAAATATATTTTATTTTACCTTCTAAATTTCTTCTGGTACAAATACTTGTCAAGAAAATTTTCCACACAAGAATTGAGACTAAAAGCTTCCACATAACAGAGCTGAATTCAAGGTGGTGGTGGTTATTATTATTAAATAAAACGAACACCCATCCATCCAAGGGTCTGTTTGTATTGCAATCAAACCTCCGTTTTCCCACGTCGATATTTTTTTAACTTTGGGACAACGTTCGTCCTACGTTGTATAAATTTCATTTCACGTATTAAGCAATCAGACACTAATACTTTTATCATTTCTCCTACGTTCCTCCTACTTACTTTTATGTAAAAAAAAAGAAAAAGAAAAGAGAGATGTACCGAAAAAAGACACTAATACTTTTGTCAAAATTTTATGATGCTTTATTACATTTAAATTTTCATACTTCAATTTATCATCAATTCGGCCTTTTTAAGTGACGACCTGTAGAGAATAAAATACAATAGTAATTATTGATTAAGAAATCAATAATTGTTATTATAATATATATATATATAAATATATATATAATTTTATTACAATTCTCGATCATAATAAATATTTTATGTGCCTCTCCTAAGGAGTTAAATCCGTGATTCACATGTGATTTCAATTTTTTAATTTGAATTACTTACATTTAATTCTCATAAAATTTTAATTATTAAAATTATATTTCTCAAATTTATTCTAATAACTGACATAAATATAATAAATGCGTGATGTGACATTAATTTATATAAATTAATAAAAGTGAAAATATAAAAACAAAAACAAATTCTACAAAATTTAATGGAAGTTATTATTCTCTTGTTTTTTTTCTTAAATTTAATTTCAATATAGTTTTTTTTTTAAATTTATACAAATTGCTGTTATGTCACGTACCAAAGCTAAAATACAGCGATTAAAAATGCTAAAATCAAATCTAATTTTTTTAATAAGTTTAATAGTAACGTGATTATTGTAAAACCAATAAACTTACCATTGTTTATAATTGGAAGAATGTGTAAAACTTACATTATTCATCCATAACCTATTTTTTCTTTTGTAATTATAAAACATTTTCCTAAATGGAAGTATACTGTTTCCAAAAACAATAATTGTCAAATTAATTTCGAATTCATTTTTCTCTATAATTCATAATTTTTTACTTCCACTTGCAAACGTTAAATATAATACATTATTTATCATATCAACTATAATTTATTAATTGCCTTTAATTAAAAATACTTTCTATTAAACTGAAAACACAAATAATCAATTTAAATAAGTTATATAGATTTGTTTAATTTTAATAAAGTATAATTTAATTTTGAAATTTGACATAATGTTAATGTAAAGCCACTTTACATCCAATCTTTTTTAATTTTACACCTTATTTAATGAGGTTGAATTGATTAAAAATTATATAAAATTATGATGATTTAAGATTAGTACTTTTTTATTACTTTAATGCATGGTGCACTAATATTAAATTCTAAAATTATTGCCTTTTCGTTTGGATAGAATTCCCACTACTATTTCAAAACATTATATTAATGCTACCCAACAATAACATAATTCGATCAATAGAAACAAAATTAATTAGTAATTCAACATGTTATTATATGATATTAATTCCTCTCTTAATTTTTTGTTATTTGCTAAAAAAAAATTCAAATCATATAACCATCAAATAAAAAAAAATTGTTATTATATGATATAACAGGAGATATCGTTTACTTTTTTTACTTTACGAACACAAGTTGTTCTTTGTTCTTGTTTGTTAGCATAAATGATTTTAGTGCCCCTTTCGATGTACAAACACAAGTTGCAGCTAATATATATATATATATATATATATATATATATATATATAAGACACGTTGCAGCTTTCAAAATAATTAATAGAAGTTATAGTTTTAGGTTTTCTTGGTAGTTGTTAGTTGATGATACCCCTCAGATCTTTGATTTCGAAAAATTCTTGCTTGGAGAATACTATGCCAATATATTTAAAGCATAGTATTTTTATTTGTAAAATAATATTTCGATTAGTCACTAAATTTTATTTATTTTTTGGATTGTCCTATATCAACAAGGTTTATATATATATATATATATATAGTCTTGCTGGTACATAACATATGGTAGATTATATATTCATACTTATGTCATTGATTAAATTTAAAATCGTATAGGAATTTTTAAATTAAATTTGTGGAGAGTGCATGATTTGTACTGATTAATTACCAGTCTTATTAAGTTGTGGGTTTATGGTGGCGTCTATGACGCACCACCAGACATGCGATGCACTGATACACACCATTATATTTTACATGATGTAATATATTGATCAAGTTATATTGTTATGTTAAATTTGTGGTATTGCCCCTCTCTTAAAACATATATAAATGAGATGTAAAAAACTATACACATTATTTTATTGAACTGTACCTCTAGGAAAATTTTCATCTCTATAAAAAAAAAAAAAAAAAAAAAAAAAAAAACTGACATTCACTACATACCTCAAACTATTCACCGAAGCAACATCGATTCCACCCCCAATGCAAAACTGTCACGTACGTGTGTCAATTTTGTTTAAGATTAAATATATCAATACTATTAGTTCCTGCATCTCATGGGAATTTGCTCTCACCTAATAATATGCTCTCTTTCTTCTATCTTTCTCTCTCTATAAGAAGAGAGATAAATAAAATTAGAATAAATTTAAATTTATTTGTTTCAGAATAAACTTTTTCTTCTTCTATTTTAACACTACCTAACAAAAACATTATAATTTTATGCTTTAATTAGGATTATGACAAACATTATTAATGAAAAATCTCAGAGGATTTGATATTTGTTCGCCCCCAAGGTTGTTCTGCCGCTAAAGGAAAATGATACTTATTCCTTGAAGAGTGAATGACATGAAACCAGTACCTATATATCATCCCATGATTCTAAATTCCCTCTCCAAAACGCAATTCAGTTCTTTTAATCTACAAATTCCATTTTCTCGCAGAACAACAAAATATAAAATAGCATGGTATATATATATAGAGAGAGAGAGATTCATATAACACAAATGTTTACCTCTTATTTTGATGACTTTGGAGCCAAAGATGAAAACCCCGTACGCTTCTTGGATGTCACGTTTTCAGAAAGAAATGTAGAAAACCAAATCAAAACCTTTATGGGTCCTTATAAATGTGGAATATATAGGAAAAACCTTATTAAAAGAGGCCCTTGGTTTGTATGTCCGGCCGGCAATAAGAAACCAACATTCAAAAGGACCCAAACAAATTCTTCCGATGGAAACAATTTTGTGTATTAATATACTCATAACGCAAAAGTGAATGTCTTAAAGACAAAAGATAAAAAAATATAAATGATTAGTCCAATATAAATTCGACTTCTTTAAACATGTGATCAGAAAGTTTGAATTCTTATTATTATATAAAAAGAAAATTTTGTTGGAAGTAACAACTCATTTATCTGTGCTAATAGATTTTTTAAAGAGATTAATAATCGTTCAAAATATTCCTGTGTAATGATAGGCAGAAAAGAAATTAACATGAAGCCAAATGATGCGTATTAATTTTGCTAGTGTTCATACCAAGATCCAGTTGTAACCCTAAGAAAACACGAGGTAGAGGAAAGTGCAGTAAATTAAATAATTTACAAGAGGTCATAGGAAAGGGACATGAAGAAGTGAAAATAATTAAGACTTAAGAGGGCATGAGATTTAAGCCACAGGTCCTTTTCTTGTTGAGTTGAGATTTCAGGGTTGTCTCCATTATATTTGGACATATTCCTTGCTGTATCTCTCCTTAGGATTGTTTGTATGCACAATTGCGTCAATAGGTTGATTTCTTTATCTGTCCGTCTAATGTTTATATATATAAAAAAATCCTCATTCTAGATTTATTGACTATATTTTGAATTATTTGGATTAGAAAGAAATGTACAGGGGAATGCAAACATCGAATTGATCGTTTATTTTGATATATGCAATATTATTAATCTAATTATTTATTTGACCTTTGACGGTTTAATTACTCTTCTGATTTATATTGTTTTTTTTTCCTATGATTAATTAAGTAACTTAAAATAATTATAAGAAACATTAAAATTAATTTCATGAAAAAATTTAGTAATAAGTATTTGTACGTTTTATAAAAATTTTGAAAGTCAAAAATCTTATAAAAATGTTTGATACATGATTTTTTGATGTATGTACATGTTGATAATAAGTAAACTAAGGAGAATTATACTTTAAATTGGTAATATATATAATTAGTACATTGATTGAGGTTAATCATCAATTGACTTCCTATATTGAAGTGAACTTCTACATTAGCTTATTTATACCGGTTAAAAAATTGATATAAATAGAAATGTAATAGCAAACTTATAAATATTTTGAAATTATTTAAATTGGTTATCTTTCAACCAAGGTAAAAAATGATTTTTTAAATTGGTTGGAAGACAATCGATTTAAAAAGCTTTATAAACACTAGCACACTCCAACTATATTTTGTTCAAATTTTGCATTATACTCTAATTCTTCCTTACACCGCACCACTATCACCACTATTTTTACTATGTTTAACATCTATGCACAGAGATGGTGTGGGTAATTGCACCACTAACTTTTTTATTTTCTTTTAATAAATATATAATTATAAATTATTTTTTACTTTAAAATATAATAAAAATTAAATTTTTAATATAAATATTGTTCCAATAAATTTATTTTTAGCCTCTTCAACAATTTCGTTATATATATATATATATATATATATATATATATATATATATTTGAATTTTGCAAGTATCTATCACTTTTAATTTATTATTTTTTACCTTCAACTCTAAATTAAATTTTAATGGTTTTTTCAAAAAAGATTATTAACAATAAAAAACAAATTATTATAATTTTATATATCAGAATTTATTTATTTATTATAAGTTTTAATCATAATATAATTTATATATTAAATATTATTGATTTATTACTTAAATTTTAATTTATAAAAAATAAATATTTATTATGTATGATACATAAAATAAAATAATAATTTATATCTAATTTTTGTCTCCACAACTAAAAATTTCTAGATTCATCGCTGTTCCTACCACCAAAACTCGTTCTCCTCCTTACCTTCCCCATCTCACCACGATCTCGCCAATGTTTTCTCCACTTTGATGCCACCATCATTCAAAACTCATCTTGCCACCATTGTTGCCATTATCTTAGTCAGGGATGGAGCCAAGCATCAAATTTTAGAGGGACCAATATGAAGAAAAAAGAAAAAAAAATATATTTTTAATTTTATTTAATAAAAATATAAATAAATTTTATACAAAATTTTTGTAATTATATATTTTTAAAATTATTTGAGAATATATTTAAAAATGTATATTTATATAGACAATAAACTAAATATATATTTTAATGATCTAAAGTTAAAACTATCAAGTTATCAAATTATTATACACATTAACTATAATTATTATTTAAAAAAAAGTGATATTGTCTTGTAAAAATCTATTAAATGAAATGAATTAATTACCCATTGTATTGTCTTTTATAAAAATAGTAACTAAGCTAACGGTTATTGGACAAGAATTTTCTTTTAGATTGTCAAAAAATAAGAGAAGAAAAATGTTATGTTGTTGGCCTAAGATGAGAAAAAAAAATATAAGAATAATGATAAAATGAGAAAATATGTTAGTGTCTCTCAACATTCAAGATATCAATTCCTCTCTTAAAAAAATTGCCAATTACTTGTATAGTTTTCACCCATTAGTAAAGATTAATCTTTAATTCATAAATCAATTTATAATCAAATTAATATAAAAGATTAATATAGTCATTGCATTTATATTTTTCAAAATTATAATAATAGATTACAAAAATAAAATATTATTAAAAAAAAAGAGTGACACTCAAATATTTTTTTAAAAAGAAAGTTTTAATTATCTCTAAAAACTATAAAAAAAAAAAATAGAATATTTATATAGAAATAAAAAAATCATTTATTATCTTCATAATAAAGACTATAAAAATATAATATTTTACAAAAAAAAAGAGATAAGTATACTTAAATATTAATATTTTATAGTTATATTCTCTTAAAAAATATAATATATTAAAAATTTAATTTCATAAAAATCTGGGGGCCAAGGCCCCTCCAGCTATTGAATAGCTCTGTCCCTAATCTTGCCACCATCCCGCTGCCATTTGAAGATAATGCCTTCATTCTTTCTTTCCCTCTCTCATTTGTGTCTATATCCTACTAGCCTTATTTTTTGGGTTTTGACTTTTTATTTTTTTTACTATTTTATCGTTTATAAGTCTGTTTGTGTCTTTTTTGGGTTAATATCCTTACAATAGTCACGTTCTTATCATTGTGGTTATCCAAGAAATTTATGTTTTTGTTAATTTTGACAGTAAGATTGGTTTGTTGCATTGTGTGTTTGAATGGATGGTCATATAAAACATAGTTGAATCTTATGTGATATATAATTTGGTTTAATAAATTGGTATATATAAATTTGGATGATGATGATGTATAGAGTAGTTGAATCAATTGTTTGATGATATTATTTAATAAATTAGTATCTTGCATGAATTGCGATACATAACATAGTTGAGTCTTGTTTGATGATATTTTATAATAAATTGGTATGACCTTGTATAAATGGCTATATGGAGTATTGTTGCACTTTTGTATGATGACATTTTGTAATAATTTGGTACGATCTTGCATGAATAATCATATAGAATATAGTTAAGGTCTTGTTTGATGATATTTTTTAATAAATTAGTATGACTTTGCATTAATGATGATATGAAGTATAGTTGAATCAATTGTTATATTATAATTAAAGATACTTTTGTTTTAGTATATTATAAATTTTAAAATAACTAGAAGATATACCTCTTATAAGAACTCTAAAATTATTAACCAAATATGCTTAATTTTGAATCAAATTTAATTTGACTCAATTGACCATGGTTCACCATGGTTTGACTACAATATAAAAAACACATTTTATTTTGAGTCAAAGTTGGTTTTACTCAAGTGCATGGTTTGACCACCAAATCAAACATGCACT
This sequence comes from Mucuna pruriens, assembly GCA_025330945.1. NCBI lineage: Eukaryota > Viridiplantae > Streptophyta > Magnoliopsida > Fabales > Fabaceae > Mucuna > Mucuna pruriens. Next base: position 1,194,789 of record JAENHJ010000086.1, on the reverse strand, counting down.
TAATTTTGTGTCAAACTTAGTTTGATTAGTAACCATGGTCCACAAGTTTGACTACCTAATAAAAGTGTCCTTAATTTTGAATTAAACTTGGTTTGACTCAACTGACCATGGTTGATTAACCATAGTTTGGCCACTAACTCAAAGATGAGTTTAATTTATAGTTGAACCAAATTTGACTCAAATGACCATGGTTCACTATGGTACTACCACCAAGTCAAATATTAGGGGGAAGAAAAAACAACAACAAAATAGTTTGAGAGAAGAAATTATTGGTGATGTGAGTAGTGCTAAAGTAGAGAAACATGAAAACGTAAAATTATATTTGATCTTTTATTGATGAATTATAATTTTTTCTCACTTGTTGCTTCATAACTTGGGTGTTTAATTGTTTACTTATTATTTATCATATGTTTTATGTTTTATATTGAACTTATGCATTAAGAGAACTTTAGTTTCCCATTTGATATTCAATACAATGATTAAAATTATTAATCATTGTATTGAATCTTGAATTGTCCAAGTTGGACAGTTTGACAAGAATCATTTTTCTACACTTGATTAATAAGTAAATGTTAAGTCCGAAACATGTAAATTAATAAAATTTTGGTTTAGTGCATTTTGTGTTATTCTCTAAGTATATACTTGATTGTGGTGATTTTGATGTCACAACTTTCATTTCATGCATTCTCTAGACCAATGTAACATGTTGTAGAAATTTTATTAAATTATAGACTTAAGACTAACATTAACATATTAATTAAGTATAAAAAAATATCTTCTCGAATGGGATAAGATAACATCTTGTTTGAACAAGATTCACATGCATGATATATGTTTATATGTATTAAAAAACACAATTATGAATCACAATTGGATTAGTAATACACGGATAAGTGATGATATTTTTTAGTCCTTATATTTTTTATAGTTTTGATCCTTACAAAATTTAATTTTATAGTATTAATCCTTAATGATATTTTTTAGAAACTTTTTATATAAGTAATTCCTACCTCAAATGACATTCATCATAAGGTCTGTCTTTCGAATAGTACCGAAGAATAAATTTACAAAATAAAATTTTATAAAAGATAAAAATATAAAAAAAATTATAAGAACCAAAATCATAAAATATATGAATGTGTTTGAAAAGTCATTGTACTAATTTATAAATTACTAATATATAAGACATTTTGATTAAAATAAGTTTGTTTTGTAGTTAAATTTATTTTAGTAATTTCTAATTTATTTTCATAAGATATTCCAACCAGCTTATGAAAATAAGCTAGTTTATAAGTTATTATTTTAAAATTTATTTTTATTTTTTAATTTAAAAATTAAATATCTAAATATATAATTTTTATATTTATCCATTAATTAATTAATTAATATTACAAATGATTTTCAATTCAATAAGTTAAGTTTATAAACCGTATAATTTTTTTAGCTTCAAACTTATAGTTTATAAATTCCTTCTGACTTATAAGTCAATTTTATCGATATCGAACTTAAATTTGGAAATATATTTAAGCATATTTTCTTCCCATAGAATACTGCCATTAATGAAAACACATGTTTCCCTATTTTTGCTTTTTCGGTTTGATTAGCAGTACTCGCTGGCAGTGTTGGGTTTTTAATTCTAAAAGCAAAAATAGAGTGAACTCTTTTGGAAACCAATTAATATAAAATATGCTAATCAAACAAGTTTTTAGTTTTTCAACTTTAATTTAGAGAAAAATTTTTAAAATCAGTAATCAAACATATCCTAAATTTTCACAGTTATAAAGACCAATTCTTGTAGTGTACGTATACAGAGAAAACAAATATATTAGGATGGAAAGGGTAAACAATCATATCTTTTATTTCTTCACCAAACAAAAATATTATCTTTTATTTACTATGAAATAAGAATTATGAACTCAACCTTTTCTGAATAAAAACAAGAAAAAAATAATTTTTCCTAAAACCTCCATTATTTTTCTTTTCTTTTTCATTTTCTTAAAAGTAATTAGGTTATTTGTACATTGTTTTGTTTTTAAAATCTTGTATTTAGAATTATCAGTTTTTTTATTTAACAAATAAATATGTAGTACATATTATAATTAACTATGACATAGGAATTATGAACGCAACCTTTTCTGAAGAAAAAAGAAAAAAGACACTTCTTCCTAAAACTTCCATTATTTTTCTTTTATTTTTCCATTTTCATAAATTAATTAGATTATCCGTGCATTGTTTTGTTTTTAAAATTTAATATTTAGAATTATGAATTTTTAATAAATATATATTTAGTGCATATTATAATTAATAATTTTGAGAAAAAAATATAACTAAATTATTTAAAAGAGATTTTTAGAAAAATTATTTAAAATAAATTAACGTTTACATACCTATATCTAATAAACCATAATTAAAATACTTATATTTAAATTTTTACAAATTTTTCTATTTATTTGTATCAATGTTTTGACACACACATTAATACGAATAAATATTCGTTGAAAAATTTAGGAGATAAAAGATTATAAATTATTTTTTTCTATGTAATCTTCTAACTCAATCTTAATTATATTTAAATATTTTTTCCTTAAAGTTTGAATAAAATTATGTTGACAAAAGGCATAATTTTAATTTTTATCCTCTAAGAATTATTCTAGTTTTAAATATCATCCATTGATTAATTGTAGTTTCAATTTAATTATTTAAAAATTATTTACATACCACTTTACACCTTACCTTTCATTATATTTTAGAGCAATAAAATTAAACCAATTTCCAAGGAGGGTATTAATACATATATATTGTTATGTAGCTATGAAAAATTCACAACGTTTGCAAATAATTAAATACAAAATATTTCTACGGACCATGAGCAATTTCAGAAGAACAACTTCTCTATTGTACATCTCTCACCATCATAAGATTGTTTCCTTTTACATTTCAATCTGTAAAAGTTGAGGAAAAGGTGCTATCTATCCTTTACATATGTTCATTTTCTCACAACAAATAATTTACAGCTTTATAAATAATTAAACATAAAAACATTTCTAAATGCCACGAACCAACTCCAAAAGAACTCTCTATTGTACATTAATTTCACACCTTCATAACTATGTTACCCTTTGCATTTCCAGCTTTATAATCTTTTAGTTCAGTTTATTTTGTGACAATGGAAATTTATCTTTATGCTCCCAAATGAATCATCTCATACATCAAGAGTTCCTCCTTGGATAGTGTCACTTGGAGGGTCAATTGTGATCCAAAGCAGTGCAATGGTGATGGAGAGAATTCCTGACCAGACATAAATAATAGTGGGAACCCTTCCTCTCCTACCCATCAACCCTTTAGCAAAAGGGTACATATGAGACAAGACCCAGAAACTAAAGAACATGTTTCCCAAGAGCTTGTTCCACTGAGGTATGACACTATAAACAGTCCTCAAGATCCCCATAATCAATGCAATAAGATTAACGATGAGAATGGTGAGAGGCATGATGAAGAGACTAGTCCATTTGACAATGTAGAGATCAGCATAGACATCTTCTTCATCTTCTCCTGCAGACTTAGAAGTCAAAGTGAATGAAATCTCTATGCCAGCTATGACCTTGAGAAGGCCTTGTATGACAGCAACAAGGTGAGCACTGGTGCCACCAATGACCCAAAACTGTTCATTTCGCCACCATTCTTCAAGGGCAATACCTGACCACTTGACTTCAAGGAGGGACAGAAGAGTGAGGCAGATAGTAATGAGAAGAAGGTAGGTGAGGAAGGCAACATTCAAGCCCTGAACTATGAACTGTCCAGAGAAAAGGGAGAGGGCAGGAATGAAGCAATACACAACTAAGAAGACAGAGGTGAAGGGGTAGATGCCAACGTTGAGGTATGAGATTCTTTGCAAGAACTTGAGGCGCCGGCTAGCGAAGAAGGCGTTGTTTCTTGAGAAGAAAATCTCCACTGAACCTGTGGCCCATCTAAGTACCTGGTGGAGCCTATCTGTCAGGTTTATAGGTGCCGTGCCCCTGAAGGCATCTCTCTTTGTTATGCAATAGATTGATCTCCACCCACGGTTGTGCATCCTGTAACCTGTCACCACATCCTCTGTCACTGACCCGTAAATCCAACCTACTCTATCCCCCCATTCTGTCTTGTCCTCGTACCTGCATTATTCCCACATCCAAATCATTCATTCCTCCATCACCAATTGCACAACTTAACTTTTCTTTTCTTATATGCTAGATAGCCAAATAACTCTATTTTTAACACTTCAAAATAGAGGTAATAGCCAAGAAAATTACCAGCATGAGATCACAGCAATTGCCTCTGCAACAGTGGGAGCATCCAACGGTGGACGCGGCACCAGAAGCGCTCCAGGAGGTCTTCCATTCTTGACAGATTTGTGATCAGCAAGTGGCCTTGCTTGGAACTCAGCCACAGCTATGGATTCTGTGAACATAGTTGAGCTTCCAAACTTCTGTGGATAACCCATTTCTGAATCAGATGTCAGGGGTTGTGAATCATCATCAAACTGCGATTTTACTTGTGGTGCATTACGGTTCACCTTCGTTTTCACTCTTCCAAACATGCCCGTGTGTTCAATGAACCTTGGCGGTTCAAATCCATACAGTGCATACCTCCTAAACATGCAACCTGTCCCCACATACATTGGACCTTGGAGACCATCCAATGCTCTCATATTTCCTAATGAATTACACATTGTTAAATCACAATTACACCCTTACCAATTATACAAGATCATAGCAATGTAACGAATGAATAACAATGGCTAGCTAGATAAATGAGACAGATTGAATTTTACCATCAAAGAAGACTGTGTTGTGATTTGCATAGCGATCAGAAGGATCAATCCCTTCAAATCTTTGTGGAAACTGAATGTAACACACGCGATCACCGCCACGGTCCATCATGAAGCACATTCCCTCCTTCAAAGCAACGGAATTGTAGAAGTAGTGATCACAATCCAAGTTGAGTATAAATGGTCCATTGGACAAAATAGCTGAGGCTCGAACCATAGCATTCATGGCTCCTGCTTTCTTGTTATGATCATACCCTGGTCTCTTCTCTCTGGAGACATATGCAAACATTGGAACCCTGATGTCTACGCCTGTGAAATCTAGCCTTTTCTCATCTGCACACCCCATTACTGGGTCATGCTCTGGGACCTTACTCATTATCTGTGAGTAATAAACATGGACATTAAGTATTCTCTATGACCAACTCCATGTAATCAAGTTAATCTGAATACTAAGTACAACAAAGAAAGGAAAAGGTTTCAACACGTTTTCACTTATAGTTTTTCTCAAATTTTGTTCTTGTTCCTATGCTTTTTTGAAAACTTAGTATTGTGTCCACGTAGTTTCTTTCAATTAAGGAATTGGTCCCTACCATGATACCATCATGCTTACACCTTGGTTTTGGCTCCTAAGTCTGGGAACATGAGAGAAACTATATTCTAAAGTAGAGAGATCAATACCAAAATTAGAAGAAAAAAATATTTTTAGTCTAGATAAATAAATAAATTTATTTTTAATTTTTTTTTTAAATTGTTGGTACTTTTTAGTCAACTCAAGGTATCTTGCTGTCAAGAATCACCTTGGTTTTGGCTCCTAAGTCTGGGAACATGAGAGAAACTATATTCTAAAGTAGAGAGATCAATACCAAAATTAGAAGAAAAAAAATATTTTTAGTCTAGATAAATAAATGAATTTATTTTTAAATTTTTTTTAAAAAATTGTTGGTATTTTTAGTCAACTCAAGGTATCTTGCGGTCAAGAATCATGGACTCTTTCTTCGAATTATTAAGATTTTTTAAGGATGTAAATTTAATAATGTGACATTTAATGATGATATTGTGTAAATTCAAACCTGATTGTTAATAATATTTAATAATCTTATGATGACATAGCATGACATGTCACATTATGTTTTTTCAAAATATTTTTTGATATGACTAGTTTAAATACACCTAATTTCATAATTAAATATTATTAGAGAGTCATTGACTAATTAATAAGAGTCTAATATCTAACCATATTTAATGATTATGTTAGAAAATACATGATGTGACATATTTAGATACATGTTATGTCAACATAGAAATATTTTTAAAATCTTTAAAATTTATAAAAATCAAAACTAACAAAAGAAAAAATATAAAAGACTAAAATCAAAATTCATCATCCTACTTACAAACATAACAAACCAAAAAGAGTTAGGGACTAGAATTGTTTTTAAACTGATAAGGTAGTAATACCTGCAAGATTCCAGCATGGTCACCCTTAGCGTGATCAGCTATAGGGCTGTACCAAGTCCCTGGCCAGTGAGTGCCATCAGCCATCCATGTAGCTTGAGGGATTTCACTGGTATAATCTGGTGGTAGAGTTCCACCATTTTTCTCCCTAGCTAACTGCTTTGCTTTCTTCTCCTCCTTAGAGTTGTGTTTCTTACTTCTTGTACGTATTACCTCAGGAAGTCCATTGATTCTCACCTTAAATTCATCATACTCTCTCTTGATCCATCTGCGATCCTTCACAAAATCTGGCCGTTTCTTGTTCTTTGTGGGGTCTTTCTTCAAGTTAAAGTAAGCATCAGGATTCCTTGGCTCAATCTTGTGTTTTCTACAAAAGGGTACCCAAACCTGTGTGTGCATATCAAGAACTTAGTTGATGTTGTGTCAAACCATAATTAATCCAAATTGAGTAAAAAATTTGTTTCATATTTGGTGTAGCATCACTTAGTTCTTTGGTAAAGTAGCATAGGAAATTCAAAATTGTACAACATACAATTATCCTTGCCATAAAAGAAATTTAAATTCAAAATACTTATATGAGATATGGATTCCAGCATTGAGAAGCTTTAGTTTATAAGATTAACTTATTTTTGGTTTTTTGAATTTAGCTCCTTCAACGCAAAACTATATAAAGCAAGGTTTTAAGAGCAGTATGCAGCCACAATGTCAAGGATTTTGTGTTCTCTGCACCGCGATCAAAATTGTGGTCACATTAATTACATTTGTCTGCAATTTTCTACGATATCAAGGATCGTGACAAAACTGTGATTTAAAACTTTGGTGTAAAATAAGAAAGTAAGCTTACATCCACCCAAGGTTTTAAATAATGGTTGTAGTCTCAAACGTAGTTTTGTCATGATTCTTGACATTGTGAGCATACGAATGTAGTTAAACTTGTGGTCGCGATGTGGCTATGGAGAGTTCAAAAACCTTGATATTGTAGACAAAATTGTGGTCGTGGACCTTGTATGTTTGCATCCACCCTTAATTAAATATGTGTTTATGAAATATTTCATTTTAAATCAGCATTATTTTCTTACTGTACACATTTTCTGACTTAAGTGGAGTCAAATATTTTTTTCATTTTTTGCATTAGTTCCTTGTTTTAAGATTGTGAACTGACATCAGCAAATTTGACAGCTTCAGCCATGGCTTCAAATGTGAGTATGGCACCACCATCATCTGAAATGTAGCATGAGATTTTTTCAATTGGGTAGTCCACACAGAGAATGGAAAGAATGGTGTTGGCAGTGACAAGAGGTGGCTCCTTTTCAGGGTCAGCAGTGGACACAAAAACATCAATTCCAGGCAAGTCTGAGCGACCAGTTGGGTTGGAAGGAGATGGTTGATCAAACTTGTCATGCAATGCAGCAAGGTCTGTGCTTCTATTTATTGGGTTTAGTTTGGGGAGGATGTCAAGAAGCCAAGAGAAAGCAAACCAAATCTCACACACAATTGATATTCCCCACAACCACATTGCATCATAGTTGGGGTTCCGAATTCGCCAAGCTAAAAAGAAAGCTAGAATTACTATACGGATACCCACCAACAACCTGTTCACAGAAAAATTAATTCTTAAATGATGCAGAAATTTGTCATAAACTACAAAGAAAAAATAGGCTAGATAATCACGAAATAAAATAGTTTTATATTATTATTTAATCACGAATCATCATGATAATTACCTTAAATATCGATGATTTCTGATTGATTGTTAGTGTAACGATAGTATAGAATTTTTACACTTTGCACAATCGCAGAAACTAATTGAAATGCAGCATGTAGATGGCTTAGAAATTAGAATGCCTCTTGGCACTAAATGTTCATACGAATAAAAAATGAAAAGGAGGTCACTTAAACAGGTTTTGCTTTGAAGTAGTTTTTCTTAATTTGTAGTTATAGGATTCCTTAATAGTGGTAACTAATTTTTCGCTATGCCACTACAGCAAGGTCAAAAGTACTAGTTATGCACCCAAGATTGAAAAAAAGAGGGAATAAAGAAAAACAATAATATCATGAGGAAATCCGTCGTACAAAGTTAGTAAAACAAAATGCTGAAATTTAAATTGGAATTGAATGTTAATAAAGGGAATTAACAAAAGCAGCCAAGCAGATAAACCCCTGTAACTTTATAATTATTCAAACAGTGAAATATGTTTTTTCTCAAAATATCTGAATATTCAGTTTTAGTTCTTAAATTTCATCAGAAACACATATTTTTAGTCTCCAACGAGAGATTAAAACCACGTAATTTTTTATAAATTTAAAAACTTAAAACAGATTAAATTTCAAGATATTCTGCGGACAAAAAAGAATGTTTTACCCATTTTCAAAAAAGAAAGCAAGTTGTTTTGAATAAAAGAAAACATAACATGTACATAGGCCTGAAATATTGTAACAAACAACAGAGTCTAACCATATGGGGTACAATGAGGCATCACCATTAGCTATGAAAATTGGTACATAGTGGATACCTGTAAGGACTAAGTATAGCCCCTGGAATTTGAATTTTCCTAGTTAGTGGTTTCCAAGGTTTGTCCAAGAAATCTGCCATGCTCATCCCTCCATCCCCAAAATAATTCTGATCCTCCTGCCAAAATGCATTCCCAATCCCATAAGTCCCTTTGGTCTCAAACAACCATCGGTTATGATCAAAATCCTGAGTCTGGCTCCTCAACAACATGGACTTGTTATTCACTGAACTCAACACAGAAGACACCCTTTCTAGTTTTGGCCCTCCTTCACCACCATGCATTCCTTCTTGTTGAGACTTTGAGGCAAACCTTGATGTCCCATATGTCTCTCCTGCACCATCATGCTTGGAATCAGAGGTTCCAAGTTGGTTATCTGGGGTGAGAGGCATCATCACAGTGTAATTGATGTAGTCGTTTTGGCCTGCAAAATCACCACACAAACTATGTCATCATCTCTTGAAAGGCTCAAAACCTTGCCACTTGAAGTACATTTGATGAACCTATCATCTTTTGTTCTTTTTACAAAAATTGGTAGAACGAAAAGACAGGCCAAATACTATCAGGTAGGGTGCCAATGACATGTTGAGACCACCAACAAAGTTGTCACCTAGAATATTACTATGTCCGAATCACAAGCAGTTTTATCTAGTTATAACTATTCAACTAGTCCTTAAACGCTAAGAAATCTTTCTAAAGAGGGTTTTTCATCCGGCAAGAAAAATGACGTAGGAGATTCGAACCTGCCATTCTGCCAATGCTGGTTGGTTACTTTCCTTCACATTTATGTGTTCGATCACTTGTTGGAATTGATGCAATGCACTTCCTGTCTTGTCTTTTGTTGTGTTGTTATTGATGGAGGAATGACGAATTTACGTGAGCATCATGAATTTCCATGCAACCATTAAGGTTGTTGTGAGAAAACCGAAAACATGAAAAAAAAAACATTGATTTTAGAGCTGAGAGAAAATTCATTGGTTCGAAAATGGGTTCTGTAAGATCTTTGCAGTTCGGAATGCTAGCTACGCGGATTTCACACCCCTAAATTTGTGCTCAGCCTCTCTCTTTTTCTTCTTTCTCTTTCCTACTAGTTTGGTTGTTGTGCACAGATACATATGGTTTTAGGGAAATTTTGTATTATGGCTTACAATTACGTTCACAAAAATTATAACATTTTTTTAAGGTAAATTGACATGCGTCACTGAATAAACAAAAAGTTATAGCTGCTTATAATAAGATATACTTTATTAGTGTATTATATAACTGATCTATAAAATGCTAGTGAGGAGAAAACTATAAATTCTTTACGTGAGTTTGGATTAGATGGAGTTTTTTTTTTTTTTAGTTAGCAAGTTTTTCATGCATTGATATATAGGGTATTTTAAAATTTAAATAAACTAAATTAAACAAAATAATATATACTTTCATTATTAATAACAAATATTATATTATATTAAATAGGAATAAATTAAACAAATAAGAATTTTAAAATTGAGCAGGAAATTATAGAATTTTTTTTATTAAAATTAAACGCACTATTTGTATCATACGGTATGTCCAAATTTTAAATTTAAATTTAAATTTAAATTAGGATTAATTAAGATATAATCTTAAAATTCAATTATCTAAAAAATAAAATATCTAAAATTTGAAAGGAATAAAAATTATATCACGTGATTTTAATGATGATGAGAATAAAGGAAAATCATCCATGGACACTCTAACACTAATAAAGAAAAAAAATAAAAATATATGTATTTTTTTAGGAAAAAGGAAAATATATGTAATATAAAAAGAAAAATAATAGGTATTAATTAGATGTTTGTTGTTATATAGGAGTGTCCATATTATATATTATTATTCGAAAATCTTTGACTTTTCTAATAATTATCTTAAAATCGATAATTTATTATTAAATGATAATAAAATATTTTATTTTTAATATATAATTATTAAATTGAGTTTAATAATATAGGAATAATTTAATAAAAAATATTTTTACATCAACATTAAACTCATTATAAATAGGGATGATTTAGTAGGAAACACTTACAACTTATATATAAATGAAATGGCACAACAATCGAATGGTATAGTTGAACCAATTTTTATTTAATACTGTGATTTAGTTGAACCAACTATATAAACGATTCACCAATTTTCCGAATCACTTATCAGTATATAAATTGATAATACTTCACAACTAAACTCATTTTATAACATTGAATTAACAATTAATATTAGTTGTGTAAGAAAAGATTCTCCTGTACTTTTTAAAATTCGTCTTGTGCAAGTGTTTCTTTTTTTTTGTTAATGTTCCGCGAAGGATAAATTTTGCTGTTAAAAAAAAACACGAAGGATTAATTTTGTAATCAAAATTTTTAGATAATTAATAAAGCGGTACGTATAATTAAAAAATATTAATTTGAAGGTTTATTCTATTTATTATTAATTTTTAGTGAGTTTAATATTACAACTGAAAGTTCTTAAGTTCAATGATAATTTTTCATAAAAAATGATATATTTTCATAGAATAAATTTTTATTAAAATAATTTTTTTATGAAATTAAGAAAATAAATATAATTTGACATCAATTACTCAAGTAATATAATTTTGCGCGTAAGTAACAACTCTTGTTATTATAAAAAAAATAGATTTAAATATATTTTTATATTTATAATATATTATTTTTTGGTTTTCATCTTTATAAAATTATTTTTTATTTTAACCTTTGGTATTATTTTTAATATTTATAATATATTTATTTTATTTTTATTTTAGTCCATGTGAAAAAATTTCTTTTAGTCTCTATTATTTGTTTTTCAAATGGATTGTTTTAAAATAACATAATATTATAAGGTCTTAAAAAAAATAGATATATTATCAGGATTAAAATAAAAATAAATAAATTTCGTATGAATCATTGAAAAATAATAATTTTATAAAAATTAAAATAAAAAATAATATATTATAAGAACTACAAATATATTTAAATCTAAAAAATATATATAAAAAACTATTTGAATAGATAAAATAAAAAAGTAAATATATATTATTTTTAATTGGTTACATAATTACTAATTAATTTTGAATCTAAACTACCTACGGATAAATTTAAATTATAATTTTTATATTCTAAATTAAATATATCCTATCTGTAAAATTCATAATAAAAATATTTATCCTTTTTGCAACTGTCTTAATCAGACACAGAGATGTTAACTGTTTAAGTACGATCCTTAAACATTAAAATAAGAATAAAAATAAATAGTAGAAGAAAGAAGAGTTTATTTGGCTTTACTTGACTTAAAAATTAAACGGGAAAAGAAAAAGGGGTGGATTCGATCCATTGCTACGCAAACCCAATCCCCGATCTCTGCGAGAACCTTTCACAAACCGCAATAGGTAAATTTTCTTCTCATTTTCTTCACGCGCTCTCTTCGAGTCTTTCTTAAGTCACCGTTGATTCTTGTGTGCGATTTTGTTCTTCGCCACTGAATCAATAGTTTAATTTTTGCGTCTCTTAAAGCTTCGCTCTCGTCTTTTCCATTCATTGTCTTTCTCTGCAACATCGACACGAATCTTGATACTTCTCGGTTAGATCAACTACTCAATTATTTATAAAAGAACCTTCCCAAGCAGAATATCGCGTTTTGCAAATATTAGTAAATTGAGAGGGATAGATATAGGTTACTCCATAGTTAGCACTAGAGTTTACTTAATATGAAAATGATAATATTCAAAAAGCGTAGTCGTTGTGTCCAAACAGATTCTGTTGCATCTAAATTGGTGTTTCCTGCACTACGGTTAATAATAACAATCATTGTGGTGTTAGGTTTTGTTTCGATAAACTTCTATGTGAACACTTATAGAGAGAAAAATAAGATGTTAGAATGATTTAGGTTTGGTTTGGATAAACCTCTCATTAAGTACTTATAGGAGAAAAAAATAAGAAAGAAAATCGAATTAAGTTTCTCCCTTAAAGCTAATTTGTAGAGGCTCTCTTATTTAACTTCTATAACAGCTGATTTTAACTTATGTATAAGCTAGTTTTAGTTTATGGGAAAAACTTAATTTATTTTTGCTTCTTATTTTCTCCCCTTGTAAGTATTTATGGAGAATTTATCCATACAGGACTTTAAACTTCTCTCATAAGTTAAAATCAACTTATTTACTTCAATTTTTATGGAAGATCTCTATTCTAACTCCTCTGCAAGCTGGGGTGTACAAGTTAATTTTAACTTAGGAAAAAAGTTTGATTCATTTTATTTTCTATTTTCTTTTTTATAAGTGTTTATGGGGAATTTAATCTAAATAGAGCTTTATTAGATTATATCTTGGAAGCTCTTTATAACTTGTTTCTTCGTGTTTAGCATTTGGTCTGAGCAGCATTGCTTTTTGTTAATTCGTGTGGAAGATGTAACTGAACAAATGATTCTATGTATATTCAAATGTAGTCAATTTCTGATAGGGAAAACATCATAACATGGCACCTTGCTGTTATGTTATATTAAAAGATGATTGGGGAAAATGACATGAGACTAGTACCTAGTGTTGTTGTGTAAGCTTTGAGTTTATAACAACAGTGTTCTTAGTAATGGTTTGATGCAGTGTGCCTTGGCTTTCCTGAATTTCAGGTTAAGTGCTTAGAATTTATGGTGTAGTTCTTCGTTCATAGTTGTTTCCTTGTAGAAGATATTGTACTATCTGTGAAATGGGAATTTGTGTTACATATGGCTGTTGCATTGCATTTTGCAGAGTCAATAGAGAAAAAAGTCATCTTTCTATTGTGGGATACTGATTGCAATCTCGCTCTTCAATTTGGACAACTAAAACAGGTTTGTATTGTTAAATGTTCTAGAACACAACTATTATGTTTTCCATAGAATTTTTTATATTGTTTAAATAGCTTTCTTAATTCTTATATTTAACATTTTAATACAACCATCTTTATTAGGATCGAGCTGGCTGACTGTTAGGGAATGCTTGCACAACATTCTGTTATAGGTAGAGGGGGTGAGCATGGAGAGACCATTGAGTATTTTTGTCATTTTGGGAAGTAGGAGCTTGTTGCACTGGATATAGGAGGTTAATTCCTCTAGCTTTTTGCTGCTGTAACTGTGGGAAATTCCTTCTGTTAGAGGGATCTTCTCTTTTAATTAATAAATAATACCTTACAGTTTGCATTTTCACCTTTGATTCTATCAAATAAAGTGCTTGTTACTTTGTTAAAGAGTTCATTAATCAACAAGCACAATGTCACAAAATAAAAAGAATCAGGCCCTAGAATCCAATGACTGTGGCTCGTCAATTACATATCATTCACACCAAGTCACCAATTAATTATCATTAATTAGAGGATAAGTACGTATTAGTTATCATAAAGCATAATAAGTCATTTAATTAACATAATTGCAACAGGGAAAATAAATGTATAAGGTTCCAAAACTAACAAATTGTGGTAAGCATGGTAGTAGAATTAGGATTAAAATCGTGAATTGGATGGCATATTTTTTGAATTGTGAATCCAATTGTATCGTGAATTTAAGATTCATAATCTGTAATAAAACATATCATATAAAACTAACAAAGGCATATAAAAGCACAAATTCATGATCAATAACTAAAAAAATAACTCTAGGAGCATTTTAACATAAAAAAACATATCAAAAATCAAAATAAAGTGACATATAAGCTTTAAAACAAACAATATCAATAAGGAAATATATATATATAGAGAGAGGGGAAGGATCAAGTTACTCCAATAGTAACTCTAAGAGAGTTATTCCCCATCCTCACCATTCATTTTTTTGCAATCTAATGGATAAGCTCTCTTAGAGTTGCTCTTGGAGTAACTTATCCTGTTGAAACACAAGAAAACATAAAGGAAGAAAGGATAGAAAACAAATTTATCAAAATTCTGAACTACACTCACTAACACAATTTCATTTCTTATCACTATTTATTAAATTCACAAGTACTTAGCTAACAGCCCACTAACTAACTAACTAACTACCAAACAACCTACTAACTAACTCCTTTAACAACCCACTAACCAACTCCTTTATCAACCCACTAACCAACTCCTTCAACAACCCATTAACTAACTCCTTCAATAACCCACTAACTAACTCCACAAGTAGTTATAACAAATCTGATTTATTTACAACACTACCCCTTAATTCAGATTAGTAATGGGTTACACCCCTATCATGTCTCTAGCCATCTTGAACTGGTCACCCTTGAGAGGCTTTGTTAAAATATCTTCCACTTGTTCATTAGTACTGCAATATTTCAACTCTAGCTTCCCTTTACTGACTTGATCTCTTAGAAAGTGAAATCTTGTCTCAATGTGTTTACTTCTTCCATGAGCAATAGGATGTTTAGCCAAGCTTATAGCTGACTTATTGTCTATTAGCATCTTCATAGGTTCTTCTCTTCTAATCTTCATTTCTGTCATCAAGTTCTCAAGCCACAAGGCTTGACAAGCTCCCATTGAGGCTGCAATGTATTCAGCCTCACATGAGGACAGAGCCACCACTGACTATTTTTTAGAACACCATGAAATAGGTGCTCCACACATGATGAACACATACCATGTTGTACTTTTCTTGTCACTCTTATCACCACACCAATCAGAGTCACAATAGCCATGTATTTCATCAAAAACACTCCTTCCACGTTTTGATAACAACAATCCATAATTCAAGGTATCCTTCACATATCTCAATATTCTCTTAGCTGCAAGCAAGTGAGAAAGTCTTGGATTATCCATAAACCTACTAATCAGCCCCACTCCATAAGCTATGTTAGGTCGGCTGTTACATAAAAATCTTAAAGAGCCAACAATCTGTTTGTACAAGGTTGCATTAATCAACTTATCGCTTCCTTCTTTCTCTAACCTTATACGACAGTCAACTGGTGTTTGGGCAGAGTTGGAATCTAGCATATGAAACCTTTTTAATACATCAGTTGCATACTTCTTTTGATGCATGAAAACACCTTCTCTGGTAGTGACAAATTCCATCCCCAAAAAATAGGACAATAATCCCAAGTCTGTCATCTCAAACTCTAGCATTATTCTCCTTTTGAACTCATCAATATCTGTTGTATTGCTCCCAGTAACTAGTAGATCATCTACATATAGGCACACAAACATTAAGTCACTTGCAGTAGCTCTCACATAAACTTCATGTTTTGTTGTACATTTGTTGAAATTTAGTTACAACAGGAAGCAATCAATCCTTCTATTCCAAGCCCGAGGGGCTTGTTTTAGCCCATATAAAGCCTTATTCAACTTGTACACTTTGTCTTCATGTCCAGTCACTTCAAAACCAATTAACACACAAACTCCTCCTTTAGTGGCCCATTTAGAAAGGCTGACTTTACATCTAGTTGATGTAATAACCAGCCTCTAAAAATGGCTGCAGCAACCACCAATTTAATAGTCTCAATTCTGGCTACAGGTGCAAACACTTCATTGTAGTCCAATCCAGTCTTTTGCAAGAATCCTTTTGCAACCTCACTAGTCGGTTTTACCTTCAATCTATAGACCCATTTCACTCCAACAGACCTTTTGTTATGAGGTAGTGTGACCAACTCCCATGTGTGGTTCTTCTCTATAGCCTTCAACTCTTCTTCCATTGCTGCCTTCCATTTAGGTTCTCTTATTGCTTACTCAAAAGACACTGATTCTGTTTTAGTCAGTAGAGCCAAATGCATCATGTTCCCTTCTTCAATCACTTCAAAGTCAAGAATACATGTATAATCACCAAACCTCTCAGGTGATTGTCTAGTTCTATGAGGTCTACACGGCTGAACCTGAATTGTTTCTGCACAATTTTCATATTGCATATCAAGCTGAATTGGTACGGTTACATTACCATTTTCAGTTGTAGTATCCCATCTCCAACCTTTGCTCTCATCTATAGCAACATCCTTACTCAACACTACCTTTTTACTAGTAGGGCTATACAGTTTGTATGCTCCAGTTGAATTATACCCAAGAAATATCATTGGTTGTCCTTTATCATCCAATTTCTTTCTTCTTTCATCAAGTATATGTTTAAAGCAAAGAGAACCAAATACCCGAAAGTGGCTTACTGTAGGTTTTCCTGACCACACCTCCTCAGGAGTCACATCATTTAGGTTTTTAGTTGGACTCCTATTTAGTATATAAGCTGCTGTGGATACAGCTTCTCCCCTAAACTGTTTTGGCATTTTCTTATCTTTAAGCATATACCGAGCCATGTTCATCAAGGTTCTATTCCTCCTTTCAACCTTTCCATTATGTTGAGGGGGTATAAGGAGCAGTAACTTCATGAATCATCCCTTCCTTATCACAATAGGAGTGAAAATCATGTGAAGTGTATTCACCACCGCCATCTATTCTAAGGACTTTGATGGAGTAGCCACATTGTTTCTCCACAATTGCCTTGAACCTCTTAAACACCTCAAAAGCTTCTCCTTTTCATTTAATCAAATAGACTCATAACTTCCTTGAAAAGTCATCAACAAAGGAAATGAAGTAGTGATTACCTCCAAGTGAAACTGACTCCATTGGTCCACGCACATCTGAATAGACAACTTCTAGTAGTGCCTTTGTTGCTGGAATGTTGGACTTGAAAGAACTTTTGGTATGTTTGCTCATAAGACACCCTTCACATAACTCCTTTGGTGGCTCTATAGAGGGCAAACCATGTACCATCCCATTTCTTTTTCAGTAGACTCAGGCTCTTGAAATTTAGATGCCCAAATCTTAGATGCCAAAGCCAATTTTGATCTTCTACAGCAACAGCAAAACAATGACTTTCACCACTTTGAATTCCAATTTTAAATGTTCTGTTCTTTGATAATGGAACCTTCAAAATTAATTTTCTCTTGTTGTCATACATTTTCATCATATTATGCTCCATATTCATCACATACCCTTTCTCCAATAGTTGGCCAAGGCTTAGCAGATTAGTCTTCATTTGTGGCACATAAAGAACATCTTTTATGAGTGACTGCTGCCCATTTCTTCCCTGAATCAGAACTTTGCCTATTCCTTCAGCTGTGACAGAGCTATTATCAGTAAACTTCACCATTCTTTTAACGTTTTCATCAAGATTTACAAACCACCCCTTATTCCCAGTCATGTGGTTTGAACACCAGTGTCCAAATACCAAAAATCAGATTTAGCACAATCTGATGTTGTCACCATGAGAAGAACATGATTTGAATCTGAATCATCACTATCACCTTGTGCCATTTGAGCTTCATCCTCCTTCTTTTGCTTTCTTTTATTGCTGTAGCATTCATCTACAAAGAGTACCCCACTTTTGACATGCATAGCACTATATATTTCTCTTATCAAATTTCCTCTGCCCTCCTCTGTTTTAATCACCTCCCTTCTTGCTGAATTTTCCCTGATCTCCATTCTTCTTGTAGTTGTTACTACCAGAATTCTGATTTGGAATTTTTTGGCCTTCACTAGAATCTCTCAATTTGTTCTTCCATTTTCCCTTCTTATTCTTGCTGCCCCCACCATTATTTCTCCGAAAGTCTTGTGCTTGCAAAGCTTGAGCAGCAACTCTCATGCTAATTCTCTCAAGCAGCCTTTGTTCATGAGCTTCAAGAGAATTCTGTAGCTCCTTCACTCGCATCCTTTGAAGATCCTTTGATTCCTCAATTGCCACCACAATGTGGTCAAATTGGGGGTCAAAGTTCTCAAAATTTTGTATCTACTGATCTGATACCTTCTCACCACAAGCCTTCGTTGAATTGACCAACACCTAAATTCTGGTGAAGTAATTCCCAACTAATTCTTGATCATTCATAGACAGCAACTCATATTGTCTACGAAGGGATTGAAGCTTCACTTTCTTGATTTTATCAGCATCTCCATATGACTTGTTCAAAATGTCCCAAGCCTCCTTGACTGAAGTGGCTAAAGCTATCTTCTCAAAATTGGCTGAATCCACACATTGGTTGAATCCACACATTGGTTGAATCCACACATTGGTGGATCAAGAAGAGAGCTTCGTAGTCTTTCTTCTTAGACTCCCTGTAAGTTGCCCGCTACACTTATGCGGCACCAACCTCCACTTCTTGAATGTCATTCTTTATAATTTCCAACACTTCCTTGGAAGCCAAAGATGACACCCATCTTGATGCACCATTGCTCAAAGTTCTTGCCATCAAGAACTAGCATGTTGGCAAGAAAACTTCCATTAGAGCCAGCCATGATTTTCGAATTTTTCAGCTTACCCAACAGGTCCACAACCGAAAAAATGCTCTGATACCACTTGTTGAAACATAAGAAAACAGAAAGGAAGAAAGGATAGAAAACAAATTTATCAAAATTCTGAACTGCACTCACTAACACAATTTTATTTCTTACCACTATTTATTACATTCACAAGTAGTTAACTAATAGCCCACTAACTAACTAACTAACAAACAACTTACTAACCAACTCTTTCAACAACCCACTAACTAACTCCACAAGTAGTTATAACAAATCTGATTTATTTACAACAGATCCCTCCTCTCTCTCTCTCTATATATATATATATATATTAGCATTTTGAAGTCAAATAGCTAACAAAGTGACATATAAGCTTTAAAACAAACAAAGATAAAAATCATAACATACACAAAGCCAGAAAAACAGTGGCTGCTGCTACAAAGAAAAGGAGCAAAGACAGCACAATAAAATAAAATACAAAGAAAAGGATAAAAGAAGAGTGGGTTACTCTGTTTGTCAAGAGGAGCAAAGAACAGGTGAAGAAATGAAGAGGAGACAACAAGAATGGGTGAAAACATGAGAAGAGACAGTGGACCACCCTGGGTCAGATTGGAGGAAAATATTTGGCCTATTTACTCTTGTTTTACCTAATTTTTTGAAGAAAAAAAAGATTTTTAGGGGTGTGACCCAGTTGTGCCAGAATTGCATGATTCGTGTGCGGGATATGATTCAAGTGATTCATGTGCAATTGGAGTGATTCATCTACTTCAAGCATAAAAATGACTCGATGCAGGATCCATATCGCCAAGGCCTTGAATCGTATCGTATCATGAATGTACGATACTGATAACAATGGTGGTACTCATTGTTTCAAGGAGTAATTTCATGAATTAAAGGCTAAAATTGGGACAAATTTTTAAAAGAGCAACCAGTCTCAAACCATTCATGAATGAGCAATATATATATACAGCTAAGAGAAATGAGGATACAACTGAAGAAATGAAAGAGACTCATGTCAGTTCTTGAGTTGAATATTCATATAAAAACAGTGTCCAAATTTGTTGAAATCAAATCATCCTACTCTTTACCACTCAAACACAATTTTAAACCAAGTATACATGCAATTCAGATTTCACTCACAAAAGATCAAAATATACATGTTTATGGGACTGATATTCCTGTTGAGTAAGTGGGGAATCTTGTGCCCAGTTTTGGAGATGTCCATGAAATTTTAGTAAGAAAATGGGTGAGTTATCATCACGTTGAGTGGTTAATTGAGTGGTGACTGATAAGAACTTTATGTCCCCTATCTTCTTCCTTCAATTATTCTTATTCCTTTCTGAAGTTTTTTGATAGAACACCAATTGTAATAGATGAAAATATGCTTAGAAGTTTACATCAGAAATTCTTTGTCCCCTGACTTTCCAGTTTTGTAGGATACCTTATCCCCATGATTATTGTCTAATAATATAAATCATTTTTATAAAAAGAAAAAGTTTACATCAGAAATTCTTTTGCTATGTAATCGCAACTTAGTGCAATAGTAATTAGCAATTTTTTTTTCTGAATGTAAGAAATTACCAACTGGCTATTCCATTTGGAATAAGACCTGATTGAAATTTCTGAATTTTTTGAGGATTCAATTGACTTAATTAATTCTTTAGTAACTAAAGTGGAAAGTGTCAATATTTAGGATCAAGAGTCTATATTAACCTCACTTTTCCCATTGAGAAGTCACTGGAAGAAGTGATAGCACAGCTCTGATGAATAAAACAGTGACACTCAAGTCTTCAAGTTCTGAATTGGATTTCGATCGACCCAACATTGAGGATTACCTCCCTTCAGGATCCACCATTCAACAAGAACCTCATGGAAAGCTTTTCCTGTATGCCTTCTCTTTTTCCTTGTTTTTCTTGTACTGTTATTGGATACTGAACATAAGTTTGAAATGAAGAAGCAGTATTTTCTTCACTTGATATATTAGAGAACGAAATTTCAGTCATCATTTTAATATTCCTAGTTTTCTTTCTGATACTTTTTTTCAGGCATGATTTGCTCAACATTTCTCCTACTTTGTCTGAGGCAGCAGGTGCTATTGTAGATGTAAGCTTTTGCGCTCATCTTTTATTTGTTATTTTCTTGTTTTGTGGTTTTGATGTGTCAATTTTTTTCTTTCAGAGAGCCAATAATGTTGATATTATTATAGAGAGAACTTAATATCAAACATAATGAGTTCTTCATCTTTTAAATGCTGAACACTCTCCTGCTTCTACAAATATCCTTCTCTCCCAGATCTTATGTTTCATTCTCATGTTGTTTTAGGTCATTGCGGAAATCAGCAAATTTCTATTTTAAAAGCTCAATCTTGGGATAGAATATGTGTTTGTGTGTGTGTATTGCACCTTGACTAGGCTTTTTTGTTTTGGTCATTGATTTAGAACTTTTAATGTTGGGCAGGACTCATTCACAAGATGCTTCAAGTCAAATCCTCCAGAACCATGGAATTGGAATGTTTATTTGTTTCCTTTGTGGTGTTTTGGAGTTGTGATTCGATACTTGATTCTGTTCCCTATCAGGTTAGCTTATTCCTAAATCCTAATGCTATGTATCATATTCGTATATTCGTATAGTAACTATGAAATCTGGCTATTGTAAATGCTATTTATATTTTTTTCCCTTGTAGAATTAGGTACTGAGATTAACAGTGTCTACGAAAATATGATTCTTAGGATATGATTTGAACTTCACCTTTCACCAGATCGAGTTACACGTTTTATATTTGATCTATTTGTTTCTCTGACTCTCTTCTTTACACCTTTCCATGATGAGATAGTGAAAAGGTTTTCTGAATTCTGAATTGCTTGATGAAATCCTCAGCATGACTAATTATATGTATTATGTAGATGGTTTACAGTATCTAATATTAGGAAATTGGGATATATAATTTCTAATATTAGAAAACTAGGAAAATATACAGCCTCAGAATAGGAGATATTTTCCCTAAATAGGAGATACAGTTAATGAGTTACTTCACAGTCAAATTTTCTGTCTAAGTGATGCCATCCCAATTGACACTGCAGGGTTCTAGGGTTAACAATAGGATGGATAATATTTCTTTCATCCTTCATTCCGGTGCACTTCCTATTGAAAGGACAAGACAAGTTAAGGAGAAGTATTGAGGTGCATATTCAACTTATTCTTCACTCCATCTTTTTCTATTTAAATATTTTGCTCAACATTTGTCTTTGTCTTACTACTAAAACTACAGTTGATGACTATTCCAGCCGCTGAGCAACGTGAAATAAAAATAAGCTCTTGACCTTTTAACTTTCTGATTCAGATTACCTTGAAGGATAATAAATTTCTGGTTTAATTGTCTTTAGTGCTACTAATATTGAATTCATATGACATGCTAATAATGTTTCCTAAAAGAAGTTATACAGAGTTATTGGTAGCACCCTATAGCGGTGCAGCGATGCAGAGCAGCTTTCAGTCGCTACAAATTCATTTTGTGGGCAAAGTTGACATTTCCCTCCCTTGTTTTCAGATCTTTACAAAACCCTTATTGGATGTAATTTCCCATACTCCTCTCTTCTGTAAGATCAACACCCACCCACTTTTGGCCTTATTTCCAATCAATACCTAAACTGTGATGTGACACATTTACTTGTATGTTTTGCCTAAGACTTATGACTTTTTATTGTTAAATATGAATATAACAAACATTTTTTTTTTTTAAATTTCTAAGTATTTAAAAAATTCCAAATGGTGACCATCCTGCTGTAGCACTTTTGGGGGTGGTTGCTATGTGCTACTATCCGAGATTGATAACTATGGTATATATACTTCAGCATGTATCCAAATTTTGGTATCTCCTTGTTTACTTCTATTTGAGCATTGCAAATTTTAAGATTCATTTGGTTTCAAGTATCTATTATCTAGCTTCAACATCTTGCCTTACTTTCCACTTTTATTTTTACTATAAATGATGAAGGATTTTTTTTTCTTGTAAGAAGAATATTGATATCCAATTAATAGTCAGGTTTGTTCAGAAAGAAAAGATTGTTAAATGACTGCAATTTAAAATTCAAACAATTAAATATTAATTAGACTAATGGGATGGTTAGAAGGTGCTGAATGATGAAATTGAAAACCACTAGTGGACAAGGTGTCTTTTTTTTTATTGTTGAAGTTCCATACAACTAACTTTGGCCATTTTATTGGTGGGCATAATTTAAATTTTCCCTCTATGTATTGATTTACTTGATTGAGGGATGCTGTATGCAGTGGATTGCATGGTACATGTTATTTTCCTATTCTTGTTTGTCATAGGATGAGTTGTGTATAGTCTCTAAAGTACTCCCTCTTTTCTCCTTTGCAGAGTATTAACTTTGGCACATTGTCTTTTTGTTCACCAAATTATGTGTTGTAAATTGTTCATTTCTTTCAGAGGTCTTTGGTAGAGATGATGTGCAGTTTCTTTGTCGCATCTTGGACTGGGGTTGTTAAGTATCATGGACCAAGGCCTAGCAGGCGACCAAAGCAGGTTTGTTTAATGTTGTTGTATTATCCTTATTTACATATTCAAGAAAGAGTAAACGTTATTAATTTGAGCTTCCCCTTCATTTGTTGAGCAGGTTTTTGTGGCAAATCATACTTCCATGATTGATTTCATTATCTTAGAACAGATGACTGCTTTTGCTGTTATTATGCAGAAGCATCCTGGATGGGTTGGTAAGCATATAGAGCTGTCATCTGTGTTAGAAATATGATACACAAAGCTTACGTCTTTATCATCCATAACAAGCTTTATGTTCTAACTTCTAAGCATTGGTATGTTGGTGTTTATGTGAGATTACACAAATTCTAACTACTAAGAGATTGTGAATAGTTCACCCCAAATATGCAAAAAAAGAAAAGGAGAAAAACTTGGGTTTAAGCCCCATTCTTGGCACCATATATTTTGCTCTTGGGCAATCTGACTGGTTGTCTGGAAGAATAGAGTATGTGAATGTGAAGAACAATTAGGGATAATTTATACAAACTTATAGCTTAGTAATCTTGAATCTGTATCATAATTTATCTTGAAAAGAATTATTTTCTTTTTTAATGCAGGATTATTGCAGAGTACCATTTTGGAGAGTCTAGGATGCATCTGGTTCAACCGTACAGAGGCAAAAGATCGGGAAATTGTAGCAAGGAAGTGAGTATAAATAAAGATGTTAGAAAATCAATTTTGGATCTAATTCCTTTTTACTTACACGATTTTTCATGTTTTAGACTGAGGGATCATGTCCAGGGCGCTGATAACAACCCTCTTCTCATATTTCCCGAAGGAACTTGTGTAAATAATCACTATACAGTCATGTTCAAGAAGGTATGTGAATTATTTGCAATTGCAGTCAATGTAAAATGCTGGTATGTTTGCCTATCTTATTTGTGGACTAGATTTTTCATTCTTCTTCTTGTACCCACTGACTTCTATTCCTGTTCCTGTGCTCAGGAAACTTGTATTGAAGCTTTCTAATTTTTAATGGTGTTTAGGGTGCATTTGAACTTGACAGCACAGTTTGCCCAGTTGCAATCAAGTACAATAAAATTTTTGTAGATGCTTTTTGGAATAGTCGAAAGTAAGAAGATGCTTCTTATGTTAAATGTTTTTACAATGCTGTTTATTGCTGTGTCTAACTTTGCATTTCATGCATTTGCAGGCAATCATTCACAATGCATCTGTTGCAGCTAATGACATCTTGGGCAGTTGTTTGCGATGTTTGGTACTTGGAGCCACAAAATCTGAAGCCAGGAGAGACACCTATCGAGTTTGCAGAGAGGTAAATAATGTTGATCCTGGTTGAATGCTAACTTGCTGAGAGATCTATGTTTGGCTTTCTCTTGGTCTTGAGATAGTCTTTTGTATTTAATTATATAGGGTGAGAGACATAATCTCGGTTCGTGCTGGCCTTAAAAAGGTTCCTTGGGATGGATATCTGAAGTATTCTCGTCCTAGCCCAAAGCATAGAGAAAGGAAGTAAGTTCAATTTCCTGATTTTTCCGTGGTGTCCAATATGGCTTGTGACATATGTTTCTTAGTAATTGGAATTATGAATTTTGTGTTATTCTGCTTTCCTAGTAATGTGGTGGAACTTGTTAGATGTGTCAAATGTGTTACTCCAGCCTTTTAATTTTTCTCCTAGAATATTTATTGGATTCATTAAATACTAAGTTGCAACAAATTCCGTTTGTTAGAGTGTTATATATATATATATATATATTTTGTTTATTAGATGTGTGACGCAACTTAATTTGTTCGTTATCATGCATTTGTAGGCAACAGGACTTTGCCGATTCAGTGCTGCGGCGATTGAAGGAAAAATGAGGTGTACCTTTGTGTATATTGTTCTTAGTTATTCTTACTTATGTTATTCTCCAACCCTTTTTGTCTTTCTTTTTTTTTCAGTAGTACTATTTTTGTTTACATTTTTATTCAGATATGCATATATCACTCAATAACAAAGTTGTCCAATAAATTTTTCCATGGATGGTTGCCTTGTACAAAATGGTGAGAACCAGATCTTTTAAGGATGAATATTGTTGCTGGGGTTCCGAATCCGAATCCTTAATAGGCCATTCAAAATTTTGTTAGATAATGTCTAATATGTCACCGTCTATGATGCAATTTGGGTTTGTAGTACACTTTAATATATTAAGCAGTATGCAATTAATACAAAATTGCGGTTAGTTAAAAATTATATACTAAATTGGACAATATAAAGTAACGTGAATAATACTGAACTTAGGAATTCTAAATTTTTTCTTTAATCGGTATGTGCTAATTAATAGATTAATTAACTTTTTAACTTTCTATGAAAAAAATATAGCTTGGTTCAATTTTAGAGATCATTTTGCTTTTTTCTTTAATTAAAAAATATTTCCAATATTTATGTATCTCTTATCAACAAGAACAATTGGCAGTCACAACCAAAAGAAATTGAGCTGACGGGTAGAGAAAATAACTAAGCAGCTCCTTAATTAATAAAAAAAAATAACTTATCGAAACACCAATATTATTAATAACTAGTGGATAACTAGGAAGATTCTTTAATATCTAATAAATAACTAGGATTTATTTATTAGATACTAGATATTAGATATTAGATAACCTTGAGCAACTTAACAAGAATGACTAGATATTAGATAATCTTTCTGCCTGCCAAGCTTTGACTATTTTCAAGTTTAACAGATAAAGCCTAAACAGTTTAGAGACCCAAAAGGTCTGAAACCAGTTTGAACTGTGTGTCAAACCTGCTGTGAAACCAATTCAGTTGAATATATCGCAAACCTGACCCACCGTGTTAGAGGATAGTTGGAAGTTAAAACATTTAGTACCTACCAGGAAATAGATAGGTTTAAATGTTGTTCTATCTCTGATTTTGGTCAAATAAATAAAGTCTAAACAGTTTAGAGACCCAAACAAAGTCCGAAACCAGATTGTACTGTGTTATACCTGCCATGAAACCAATTCAGTAGTATATAGTACTGATGTATGTGTGTTTGATTTTGGTTTTGGTCCTATATCTTAAAAGCTTGATTTTATAGTTTCTATATTTATTGTGTGTGTGATTTTAGTTTTGGATAAAAATAAACAAAATGAAACTATAGGATGAAATCTTTAAAAATAAAGCTATAGGCACTAAAAACGAAAGTTTTAAAATGTAGGGACCAAACCCATAATCGAGGTAAATTATAAGGATAAAACATATATTTGAATCAAATAAATAAATGGCTATAAGACAATCCAGATACACTTTCCTCCAACGGTTAATAATAATAATAATACATTATCATTAACTCTCAAATGTTAATCAGGAAAATATCTTCATTGGGAATGTTAGCTGTATCATATTGTGAATGGTTCTACGTCTACCTACTCAAACAAAATTGTCCTATCGAGGATACCTTTAGTCTAGACCAGATGTTGATCAAGAAAGAACTCTTTCTCTTGAAATGGAATGGCCATTTACAGGCATAAAAGAACTGCACCCGATGTTGAGAATTTTATCTCGTCTAAGTGAAAATGGATCTATCCCTGCCTTGTGAGCTGCAATAACTCCAATGGCCTCCCAATAATTTGATACATGCAGCTGCAGAATAGGTAATTTATCGACCAAAATACTCTCATTTCAATTGCAAAGGAAGAAAAATGGACCGATTAGATGGTGCCTACACTTTAACTTAATTTTTGTCTTTTAACTTTATTCAAATAAATAAAGATCCTATCTTTTCTTCTCGTCTTCTAAAATGACAAATGTGCAAAATGAAAAAATTGCGTACCACTTCAAGACCAAGTTTATCTGCAGTATCATCAAGAACAGTTTCATTTTCTTCCACAGTAATTATAAGTGGCTGCAAGAAAATATTACAATCATAAATAATGAAACAACAATGTAATAAAAATTTCTGGTTAGAAAGTTTGGTTTGCTGAGCGGATCAAAGTTGAAATACCATAAGCCATAAGGCAATAATTGATCTGGCTTACCAAACCAAAAAAAAGAAAAATAATAAGTTAATATGTTTGCATTTATACCTTCTTGTTTTTATTTCTAGCAAAAGCAAGAGATGCATCCCCTCCACAAGCATCTTTGGGAAGGATTACCGAATCCACATCACTTGACAGTATGCAACCTTTGTCCAAGGATTGGGAGTTCATGACCAAGTATTGTGGAGCATTACTTAGGCCAGCAAGCACACATGGTAGGAAGGTGTACCCAATCTATTTGACAGGAGCAAGTTATTTACAAGTACTATTACCCATTAAAATACAGAGAATGTGGAATATCCAATTTATAGTGAGAACAAAATCTTCTTAATAATTTAATACAAGAAACGTTAGAAAGCATCTTTTATAAGTGTTAAATTTACATTCATCTGACACATCAATCTTTGAAAATGAATGACATGGAAAATGGTTCAATAAAAGGGGCAGCGGAAGAATGAGGAACAGTTTAGCGTGATCGGTTCAAACTTCAAAGCAACCTTACTCTAAATTGGTTTTTGATCAGGTCTAAGCCTTTTAGCCAAGCTTGCACAGTACTGATAGTAGGAGGCGGTTAATGCTCAACTAAGAACCTAATTCACTTGAAATTTTAAATACCTACTTGATTTGGCATAAATTATCAACTCCATAATTACCAAATCTACGCTACACATCCAATATTGAGTTTAAAATATACACTGAACTATATGATTTCTGATTCTCTTAACTGATGAAAAAATGGATAAAAACATTAGCTTCAGAAACTTTAGCATATCAATAGCAAATTTAACATGTGGCATGCTTGCTAAGTCGTCAAAAAATCAAAATACCATACTCATTGTTAAAAATTTGTAAGTTTGGGGTTACCAAACAAGGATAGGAGAGAAAGACAGTTCAAAGTAATAAACTAAAAATGTAACTGATAGATGTAATTGTGATTCAATAATTTAACGTAACATTTAATTCAAAAAGAGGTAGCTACCGCATTTAAATATAGTTGAATCAAATGCCAAATGATTTGTTATTTAGAGTTTACAAACCTCCTCAGCTGCTGATTTCGGACTAAGAGAAAGGCTCATGGGAAGTGGAGACATTGCAGGAGCATGTGCACAAGGAATTTGGAACTCCTTCACCACTAGATGACTTATAACTGCCTCAACTCCTGCCAATAGGTCTATTCCCTGAATAAGGTAAAAAGTGGGAAGCAAATGTCAGTAACCAAATAATACAAGACTAGTTCCTGAATCGCTGACCATGCGAGGTACGAATGAGGAAAGTTCAAAAGAAAAATTAATGAAAAGAAGAACAAAAGTTGTCAGCTTTGTTGGAATTTAGAGGACAGTGGTCAGAGCTCAGAAGCAGACTGAAAATCTTTTTAACATCAAGCTACATTTCAAGAACAAATATCAAAGATATGATGAATATGAAAGAACCAAGAAAGAGAAAGAACAGCATCATCCATGATTTCTTTTAATCTAATAGAACTTTCACAATTAATCAAATTATATTCTTTTAGATTTATTCTCATACCATTCCCTGCCGGTAATCATCTACATCATCGGTGTCATCGTCTGGGAATCGTCCAACAACAGCAATGGCATTCACTTTTGACCTGTTCACTAATGTATGCACAGCTCTAAGTAAAGAAGCAGGGTGCTTAATCCTCCCAGTTGATTGGCCAGTTTCTGGATCAATCCACTTCTCTACCTGTAAAATTTGATGCAAGTCAAGCTCTGGCTTTACATTGGATGGTAAGCTCCTCTAACTTTGGCTAGGCATTTCAAATTGTTTCAGATCATGATAATAGATGTCTGAAATTATAGACTAAACTTGCATAAAGACATCCTACGTGCAGCTTAAAATATAACCAAGTCTGAGAGGCAAGAATAAATTACATATATTAAGACATTCTGAAATGAGTAAAAAGTTGTTCCAATTTTAATTAGATAAAAAATAATTAGAGAAATAGAAAGAAAACACATACAACAATAAGATAACCTGGCATTGTTTCATCCAAAACTCTTTTATTTTTTCTAGTGCACAACATAGCATATCTTGTTAAGTTTCTATAACTAGTTAACTACAAATCCTATAACTTCAATTTGCATATGGTTATTCTACTAACAAGTAAGGATACATACAAAATTTTCACCCTTGTCCTGATGCAAAATAATTGATTATAGCATAGACAAATTTGATTAAATTAAAAAAAAAAAAAAAACCTAGCAAAATGGCAAATTAATTTTTTTGTGAGACATCACATACTTTATATAACTTCAAGATGCTCCCTAAAGTGAGATCAAAAGCACTCACATCTCTACTTGTAAAACTTCTGGTCACACTAGGTGAGATCGGCTACTTAAATCACATGACATTATTCAGCTCGGTTAATGGATGGTTTACATTTCATTATGCTCGCAAATATAAGATGCTGGATACCTTCAATGGAGTGTCTGTGACAATATATTCCACAACAGGCAATCCAAGGGAAGCCCTTGCAGCATCAGCTACTTGTAACTGACGAACCCGAAGTTCCTCCTCTATGCCTGCATCAAGAACTAATCCCACCTGCTTTACACAAAAAACTCAGTACATAATTTGAAAGGCATAGCATGACTAAGAAAGCAACATGTTAGTTGCAATACTCATTGTGACATAAACTAGTCAATGATGCAGCACATTCAGAATATACATTTATTTGAGTCATACCCTGTTTTGGTGAACGGGCTGTAAGGCCCATAACCCTTCTGCAAAACGATCAAGAGCATAACCTTCAACATATAATGCATTAGGCATCGGCCAGTATAGCATTGCTGCATTAAGCACCTGCAAAAATTGAATGCTTATTTCTTCAACGTTATCTTTCAAGACAACCATATGTAAATACTATTTAAAACGACATAAAATCTAATTTATTGATACATGGATGTTCAAACTTCAAATAGCAATGCCGTTCTGACGAGTGATACCAAACAAGCAGAACTATCATCATACTACTGTGTCCAATTGATCGATACATGCTGAAATCACAAATTTACAATACTTGAATGGACAATGTGGAGGTTGGTACCCTCAGATTGCATAATAATAATAATTATAATAATGATAATGTAGGTAACACACATACGAGAACAATGCTAAAATACAATTAAACTATACAAATAAAAACAGACCAGCATGCCCAAGATTCCAAGAACTAAGCACTTGGCATAAATCTCTAGGAATTGCATGATCAAATCATGAGCCACAGAAAATGTTTTTGTATAATTAAAGTGAAACAAAATTTTATTGTCCATTTTGATTTTGCATAGTACTTTTGAAATACGTGTTTAGGAAAAAAGATGAAAAACAAGTGAAATATTAAAGACAATTTATTAATTTAATTAGAATACATAAGTTTATTAACTTCTATAAAAATTATTTTAAAAATGAATAATTTTTAACTAGTTGATAATATAAAAAATTTAGTCTCACACTGCATAAAAAATAAACTCTAAATTTATACAATATCAAATATGGTGTCAATTATTTGAGGTTCAAGTAATTGAAAATTGAAATATATGAATCACTTAACCAACTATTTAACCTACACATCCCTTTCCTAACCTTTGTAGAAGAAGGGGAGAAAAGCTAGCTATGACTATGAGTACTGATTAACTTTTTAAAAAAAAAATAATGCAAAACAAAATTTGAAAACTTATTTTATTTTTTACAGTTTTACAAAATATAAAAAAGTTTTATACTATACTGTTTCTCAATTACAAATTATCATCGATAAGATTTTTAAAGTAATTATTATACAAGTCAATAAAACTTATCATATATGATAATATATTATTGGATGTGGATGCATAATTTATTTTCTTTTTTCTTAACTTTTTATTTTTATTTTTTTTTAACAAGTACAGTGAAGAGAGACACATTTGTGACAAAAAAAAAACAAGGGAATGTTTTATGTGAACAAATAGTAGATTTTTTAAATATAGGCTTAAATATATTTTTAGTCTTTGTAAAATAAGTAATTTATTATTTTAGTTCCTATAAACTTTTTTAATCAATTTCTATCTTCTATATTCAACCAAAGGTCAATTACATATTAACCTTTCAAAAATAAATTTTAATCTTAAAATAAATATTATTTATTTATCTTAAAATGAAAATTAAGAACTAAAAATAATTATTTCAAATTTTAAATGTATGAAAATCAAATAAAAATATTTCACAATACCAAAACTAAAATTTATTTATTTTATAGGAACCAAAATTAGTTACAACAAATTTAAAATAATGAAAATCGATAAAAAAAAAATTGCAGGAACTAAAATAACACTCCCTTATTTTATATTTATAGGAATTTAAAAAATTATTTAAGCGGTAAATATAAAAGAAGTGTAAAAGGTGCAATAAAAGTGGTAAAAAAGAGAGAGAATTTGGGTTAAGAAGTAATTTGCATTACATTAGGGTGTGAGATAAGGCAATCAGCGACGGAGGAGAGGGCGCGAGCCACAGGCAAAGCGTCGCCGGCGTAACCTCCAATAGCGGCGCCAATCCCCGTCGGCACTATCATCACGCTCGTGTACTCTCTCTTACACTGCATTCCCGAACATAATAATAATAATAATAATAATAATTGTTTATTTAGAGCAAAAATAAAATAAATAAAATAAAAAGGAGTGACCTTAAAAGAGAAGGAACAGGAAAGTGTTGGTTTGGAGTTGGAGCGTCCGGTGAGGGACATTGAGGGTGTCCCAAGAGTCTGAGCGAATGCCATTTCTTTTTCAGCTTCTCATACACACTACTTCTTACTTTCTTCTGCAATATTGGATTCGATGATTCCAATCAGACCAAACAATTTATCTCTCTTCTTATGCTTATCCCCTCTCCCTTGTTACATAAGTATTATATAGAAAAAATTAAAATTAATTTATTAAAAAGTAATTTATTTTTTTTTTAAATAACTTCTGAAAAATTTTATTTAAACCCTTAGTCTTGTCCAATTAGAGGCATTGATTTTCTCTCTTTTGTGATAAAAAAAAATGAAGAGCTTATCTTGAAATGTTACGTTGCTTGTAATAATTGAAGTCATAAGAAAATAGAATTTATGTAATTTGATTTGCTCTAAGAGCCAATCGTGTATATTGATTACGAGTAAATAATTCACAAAGTGAATGGTAATATTATATTAGTCTTCAAAATTAAAATATTATATATATATATAGTATCTGAAAGTATAATTAGTTAAGTTAAATACAATAGTATAAAATTAAAAAAAAAAAATATATATATATATATATATGACTTATGTGATAATATTTAGAACTAAAATGATAATAATTGATTAAGAGCTTAAATGAAACAAATAAAAATCTTAAGAATTTATTTAAAAAAAAATTAACTTTAAAGATTAATGTTATAATATTTTACATTTTCAAAGATAAAAATAGTGGTTTATTCTTTTACATAAGAATAATAGAGTAAAATTTATAAATTACATATTTTTCATTTTTTTGTCCTTGTACCCATTATTTTTCTTCATTTTGTTTATAGTCATTCGTGTTTATGTAACATATTTTATTTTGTGATTTATTTCTTAACAATTAAATAATTACTTCTTGATAAAATAAAACTTAAAAACATACATACAATAAAAGATTCATATTAACAATCTTCATAATGAAAACTTAAAGTAAATTCAACTTATTGGCACTCCAAAGACCAATTTACAAGTTATGAAGCATATGCAATGATAATAATGCATCTTACTCACTACTCCATATATGCATGTGATGCCAAGAATAGTAAGCTAGGGACAACCTTGTTAATACTCTCACCTATGGTTAGTCATATCATGCTAGCATGATATCCTCTAATAGTACATCAAGGTTTACTCGATTTTACATATATGTCCCCAACATGTAGGATCAAACACAACAATTGATGAGTTAACAATTGAGTAGCCCTTAAGGTGTTTAGTGACCTTACCAATTGGGTTTGCATCTACTTCCTTACAACACTAGTTACATAATATGATGCATGTCAAACAAGTCATTTTCTCTTTATATTCTCTTTCAAAGTTTGGTTGATGAGTGTCATGCTCACCTCTAATAGGTTAAACACCTCATCTCACTTAACCCACAAAATCAATAGGTATTATTCTCGTCTCTCACGGGCTTAGGTAGCCCACTTAACAAGTGTCACTCGAGTTCTTTCCTCGACTACTCTTGACTTATGCAACTTGTCACAATGACCATTTGTCTATTATTCAATTTAATCTCTCTTTCTCATTCATTTAATACAACAACAATTTATATTCTCATTCATTCCATACAATAGTAGTTACATATAAACATACACATAATTCATAATAAACATACACAACTTAAGTTTAAAGTCCAAGGGGAATCTATCCACTAAGTTCACTACTTTCTCTTAGCAAGTCCAAACATTTGTTCAACGAATAAGGACTATGGGAAGTCCTACACTAGCACTTGCCTAGCGATCTTCTTATTCGTCCAATGAATGATACTATAGAGAGTCCCAAGCCTTCAAACTTGTTTCGAGAATCTCTAATTTGCTTAGTGAATAAAATTACAAAGAATTATTACTCTCAAAATTTCCCTCTTGCTCAGCGAGCCTTACACTCTCCTAGTGAGTTAAGCCACAAAGAGGTCTAATGGGTTTATTTGTCCAACATGCCTTATGCTTGCCTAACAAATAGAATCATAAAGAGTTCCTATTCTCTAGCTTTCCACTTCCTTCCCTAGCAAGACCATTTCTTGCCAAACAAATAGAACCACAAAGTGCTCTACTCTCAAATTGCCTCACTCTCACCCAACAAGTCTCACTACTTGTTCAATGGGAGGAGTCATAGAGGAGAATCTTCCTTTTCACATTGCATCCTTGTCCAACGAGAGCAATGAATAGCACATCACAATTTTGCAATTTCTACACAAAACTCAACTATAACTTAAGGGATACTTAAGTCTTTATGTACCAATTTAATTCCTACGAATTTAGCATACAAGATAGTACCATTGCACCATTAAACACACCAATTCATAGAATCCATAAATTCACAAATTAATTAAGAAAACCTAACTCAAGAACATAAAACACAATTCCATATATTAACAACAATTTGGAATGCAATTTCATACAAAAAATCAATACACATTTTTTATAACTCATGGAGAGACTAAATTTTATTAGAAATTACAAAATCATAAAAAAGCTAATTAAATGAGGAAACTTATCAAATTTTATATTTTCAATAAATATCAACTAATAATAAAATGTGTAAAGTGTATTGTTATCATTTTACTATTTTACATAGTAAAGCTAATCACAAACTTTGTCTTCTTTAACATGTCTTGTTAGGAAAGAGGGAGATTCTTAATAGAACTCGAAGATAACTTGTTACATCTATAGATTGAATAGAGATTCGGCCAAATAAAAGTTTTTGGGTCAAAGTTTATGCACATAAACTTCTTCAACTCGAATTTTAGTTACATATTGTTTCAAATTTTAAATTAAGTACAGAAGCGATCAAGCCCAAATGAATAAAAATAAAAATTCAGAGAAGAATTAAAAAAGATATACAAGTGGGCTTAGGTCAGCATAAAAGAAATTAAAAAAAATTAGATCAGGCCAAACCCAACGAATAAAAAATAGATGGGCTGCTGAGCCCACTTTTAAAAACAAATAGCATAACAAAAAGGTACGATGGCCTTATTTCAAAGTTGAAGAGAAATAATGGACTTTTTTTGCATGGGAGTGACAAAATGAGTTAGATACATCGACCCAATCCGTTTAACTATTTTTATGGTTAAATTAGTTAAAATTTTTAACTCACAATTTATTTTAACTCGTTTCGCTTAACTCACTAATAAAATGGGTTAGTCATTATAGGTAGGTCATCTGTCAATTATTTTTGAAAGATTTTTGTGTTAATTGCATTTTATCATGTTTGAATTTTATAAGAAATGATTTAGATAATAAATTATATTTGTATGAATTTATATTTGAAATTTTCTTTTTTAATTATTTTTAGTAAATTTACCGGCTAATCTATCAATCCATTTCTTACTTTGATTTTGGCAAACAAACCCATCAATTTGTCATAAAATATGGTGGATTAAAATTTTCAATCTTCAATCAAATAGATCAACCTTGTCTCATCTCGTTTTGGGCTGGATGGAAGTTTTGCTACATGGAATGTATGGTTATATGACTAAAATTAATTCCTCCACTCATATTCTCATTATATATATTCCCCTATATATGTTAGCAAAACTAGGCAACTGTAAAATAAAATTAAAAAAAAGGCATAAGAGCAAAAAGTAGAAAATTCCAGAAAATAGCCCAAAAGTTAGTTGTCATTAATTGTGGTATATTAAGTAGACATCATAAATGACATTTACCAAGAGCTATAACTATAAAAAAATATAAATTATTCCAGTAGTTGTATGGCAGGATATTTTCCATCAATATCAGTTCACTTTCTTGTAGTGTAAATTCTCAGTTAAAATTCTTGAGTAGCTTTCAGGATTATGATGGTATAAAATCGAACAACCGGGCTGTAGGAGTGTTGAAACTTTGCTAATTCAAGTGTTCAAAATAATACTAAGATAAAATAAGAGAACTCAAAAAATTTGATTTAAAAATATTAAATTTTAGAATATATATAAATAATAAAATAACAGTTAAGTTTTGAAATTTTACGAGTAATTAAATTTTAACTAGTTACTACAACAATATATATATAATTATAAATTATTTTTATGATTTGAAATATAATAAATAAATCAATTTATAATGAGTATTATTCTACAAATATGTTTTTATTCTCGTTATTCCTACTTTCTATAAGATATTTTCAATATTTTGTTTGAATGTATATTTCACGCATGTTTCTTAAAATTAGTCAAAATAATTTTTTCAAGAAATTCAAACTACATTTATTTTATTTGCATATTTGTACTTTAAACTGTTTATTTCTTTTCAATCTATCATTTTATCACTATTTTTAAATTGAACTCCAATAATTATTTTAAAAAAATTATCAAATATCACTACTAGAAAATTTAAAATTTGCTACAAAATAATTTTATGACTAATTTTAAAATTAATAGTTATTTTGTAGCTAATTTCTAATAAAAATAATTAGCTACAAAATTATTACAATATTGAATGGTAGCATGAAATAAGTAGCAAATTAACTAGAAAAATAATCTTAGTTAATTTGTAGTAAATTTTTTAAAATTTGTAATTATTTTCTAGCTAATTTGTAGTTATTTCCTAGCTAATTTGTAGTAATAAGAAGTATAAATGAATATAACTTCAATTTAGCTAGAAAAAATAATTTTCTAGTTAATTAATAGTTAATTAGTTAGGATTTATCTACTAATTTAAATGGTAGTTAAAATTAGTAGCAAAATCAAAAAATTCTTGTAGTGAATTACATATGTTTATTAATAGTTCTTATTCTTGTTATTCTACTTCTATAAATTATTTTGACTAATAAATTATTTTAAGAATAATATATATGTCTATGTATATGTTCTTATTCTTGTTATTCCTACTTTCTATAAATTATTTTGACTAATAAATTATTTTAAGAATTACGCATGATTCTTAAAATTAGTCAAAATAAAATTTTTAAGAAATTGTGTGTGTTAGACCTTTGTATGTCTGTTAGACATTCAATGTTTTGTTGAAAAGAAAGTTTTGAATCCAAAAAATAAACATATGTTTTGATAAAAAAAAATGATGTTTTTTTATGTAAAAGATGTTTTTCACGCATTGTTTGTACTATCTAATGATACTAGAAAAAAAAAAAATATATATTAAGATCAGGTCCGAATATATATATATATGTTAAACCTTCAATATTTTGTTGAAAAGAAGATTTTAAAGTCGAAAACAGACCTTATATGTTTTGATAAAAAAAAGAATTACATTTTTCATGCAAAAGATGTTTTACACACATCATTTATACTATGTGACGATACTAGAAAATATATGTTAAGATCAAGGAAGAACTTAGGCCCCTTGATTTTTTTAGTTTAATTTTTTAGTGTGTATATATATATATATGGTAATTATTTTTATTTAGAAGTTTAATTATATAAATAGTATTATTTTAACAATATATTTTATTCTTTTGTAGTTCTTATTATAGAATTAATTTTTTATTTTTTATTTTTTCTAAATAAAATATTTTATTATCATTTATTTTTTTAATATTTTTTATTTTATAATATGTTATTATTAGTTTACATAGTTGGTCAAACTTACCAACACTATGTAAGAGATTGAGAATTTAAACTTCAAACATATTAACAAATATTCTATTTTCCTATCATCATTCTTTCTATATTCTATTTACTTTTCATGTCTTATCTTTGTTTATTTTGATATTGTTTTTAAAGTTCCAATGTGCTTCTGATATTAAGTGCATGTGTACAAACACACATGTTGTGTAAATTTTGATAAAATAAAATAAATATCGAGTTGCATAGAAGGTCTACAACGATTTGCTTTTAAGAGTTTTAGGTTTTTCTGGACACTATATTTTTCTTCTTTTTCTTTTTCAAATTTCTGGACACTATATTTTTCTTCTTTTTCTTTTTCAACTATTTGAAAGCAAATTATTCTTCAACTATTGTTGACTACTATTTTCGTAATAGATAACACAATTTATTTTTATTTAGTAGATTTTTGGAACATAATTAATAGAATTTTCATAAAAAATATGGTTAACATAGATACCATTTTTTTATAAATTTATTAAGGTTATTGGTGGAATGTGAAATTGATGATTGTCATTACAAAAGTATTCATAGATCATTTTAAAAAATACTTAATTATCAATATTAGATGAATTTTTAATTTTCATAGTTGGTCCTTAGCCATTAAATTCTGGCTCCATTCCTGGTTAAGATGCATTGTCACGAAAGTGAAATATATATTCTATTAACAGATGATAACTTATACTTAAACATAATATTTCACTAAATATTTTTTTTAAAATATTAACATCTTTTAATAAGCGTTTGAGGTCATATCTTTTGAACTAAAATTAAAACTGTCACATCAAGTCTCTTCTCTCAACAACTCTTATCAGCGTAATTTTTTAGGAATAGCAAAGT
The DNA here is from genome assembly GCA_025330945.1 of Mucuna pruriens. Lineage (NCBI taxonomy): Eukaryota > Viridiplantae > Streptophyta > Magnoliopsida > Fabales > Fabaceae > Mucuna > Mucuna pruriens. The sequence continues at coordinate 1,156,102 of JAENHJ010000086.1, read as the reverse complement.
CAAAATTGCTTAGTTAAAGTTACCTAAAAGGAAATAAGCACACCACTTTATAATATCAAGAGATTAGTTGGTAAAAGACATTTAATGCACGCATTAAATGATCCAATGTCTCTACACACCTTAAAAAGAAAGTTTTCAAATTCACAATGAAGAACTTTGAAAACTCTCAATGTATACATCCTTAAGAAGTTTTATAAATACTTTGATGATAAACGAAACAAAGAACAAGAGATAAGAGATATAATCTATATAAAAAATACTCTCTTAAGCTTTTATTGTACATCCATTATTTTGTTCTTTGTAAGAGTAGTTGACTTGCCCTTATAATCTAAAATGTTTTAATAGACTATAAGAGTCAAATTCCTTAAAATTTTTTTGTAAAAAGTATTAAGCCTAAAGAGGTTTATTGTAAAGAATACATGAGAGATTATTTGAAGAAGCAATTCAAAGAATACTTTGGTTATTACTTGGAGAAGCAAGTAAAAGAATACTCGGGACAAGCCTGGGTTGACTTATTATGTTGTTGTATCCGTAAGCAAAAGAATTCTTGCTTATAGTGAAATTCTTGGTAGTGTAGCCAAGGATTAGATGTATTCTTGTTATAAACGAACTAGTATAAAATCGTAATTTGAGTAGTGATATTTTCTCTATCTCTTTATTTTATATTATCTGATCGTTGCTTTTAAGAAAAATGTTTTTTACAAACAAGTTTTTGACAAGTATTTATATCGTATGATTTTGACAAATGCATAGTCTTAAAAGATTTGCAAATTTTTTTAAAAAAACACAATCCAATCCCTCTCATTCTTATGTTCATTTGTACTAACAAATATATATATAAATATTAGAATAATTATCTTGAATGAAAGTGTTTTTAGGAGCTATTATTCAACAAGAGTAATCCCTCTCATTCTTATGTTCATTTGTACTAACAAATATATATATAAATATTAGAATAATTATCTTGAATGAAAGTGTTTTTAGGAGCTATTATTCAACAAGAGTATTTTTTAGAATTTTTTTTTCTCAAATTCTTATCTCTTTAAATATATTATTTTTATCTTTATTTTAAAATTAAATATTAATGTTTTTTTAAAAGAAATTATCCATAATTTAAAATAACCTAATATCATAATATAAATGATTTAACATAAACTTAAAATTTAATTTATATGTTTAAAAATATTTATTTATTACAAATTTTAATTATAATATAATTTATATATTTAAAAATATATATTTATTAAAATTTGTTGTTATATAAGTAAATATTTATCTATGTATTTCATAGACTACAATACTAGTAATTAAAAATAATTGTATATATCAAAAATTTAAATTATTCATTTTAAATTCATAATTTTATTTATATATTTAAATATATATTTATTATGAATTTTAATTGTAATATAATATTTAAATTAAAAATATTGTTTATTATTTATATTTTAAATATAAAAAAATCATAATATATATAAACTAAAATATTAATTTATAAATATTGCTCCCACGACCTAAAATTTCTGTATCATGTCACTGGCAATGACCATATGCATTGTACGCAGTCTTGAAACAATGACAAATATGATGAAATTATCATTATCTATACGTTTATATTTTACTAAAGGAAGTGTCAATAGAACAAGTATATTACTTGTTTGCAGTTATTTTATATACGATATTCTATTGCTTTGTACAAATGTATCATCTTAATGTGTTTCATGCAGATAATTAATATTGTCAAGATTGGTATTCCACACTGTGCCCACAATGATGCGGCTTCATTCTTTCTTTCTTTCTTCATTGCTAAGAAAAATGAAGCCATGCAATGAAGAGAACAAGAATGGTTTCCCCAGCTAGGTTCTTTCTAATCCCAAGTGGTGTACCAAATAATATCCCAGTTTCTTTTTCTTTTTCTTTTCTGAAGTTCATTCGCCTATGGAATATAAAGATGGACCCCTATCCCCCTAGCCTTATGAAAAGAAAACAAAGTATACAAATTATCAAAAAAGCAAATCAAAAGATAAAATTCTAAACTTGTACGTGTATGAATCCTTATCTGATCTCTTGATATGAATAGTGGATATATATTAAATTGGATCCTAAACTCCTGCTTGAGGTTGAATGCTTAGGTCTTTATATTTCTCTTAAGGATCAGAAGCCAATGATTTAGAATTAGGCAAACAAAAACAGAATCTGGTCATATTGATGGATTTTTTTGGGTGCATATTATAAAGATGGATTTAACTATAAGTGTGAGTTTTGCTTTAAATATTAAAATAAGATATAATTATTTATTAAGAAATCAAAAGTTAAAATTATAATTAAATACATGTATATATAATAAATCATGTAATGATTTAAAATTTAACCTATAACTCTTTATGTTGTTCTTTAAAATAAGTCTTTTGCTTAAAAAAAAAATAAAATGTCAATATCTTAATCAATAATTATAAATATTCATTACTTTAAAATAAATTGCTCAGTTAAAAAAAAACTCAAATCCCGCATTAATATATTCTCTGAGTCTTATTTATTTTATAGTTATATACTTTCATGTAAAAAGAAATCCTTAGCTCATTATGATGATCACAGTCCATACTTTTTGGGACCAATGGACCTTACAAACTTTTATTGAAACACGACTTACTCTTAATCGTTATGTCCCAATCGAAATATTAACTGAGATTGAAGCTTTCAGAAAAGAAAAGAATAATATAATTCAAGCAACTTTTAGTGAATTTTTTAAGGTCCTTTCCAAGTTCATAGATGGTCCCTATTAGAGAATATTTGTAATAGTCCTCAACTTTGATTTCACGTAAGAAAAATTTTGTTTCATCCCTTGTGGGTTTCTTTCATTATTAGATAAAAATTAATCTATTTTACCAATCTACAATTATCATTAACTTAAAGAAATTTTTTTACACTCCAAAGATCGAATACGAATATTTTTACTAAATCGATAAAATACAAAAGAAAATAAACTATAAACGAACATAAAAAATTTTTTTTTAGAAGAAAAAAATATTTTTTATTTCATTTTAAAAAGTAAAAATTAAATGAAAACTAAAAATAAATTATATTTTAAAATAAATAATAATAAAGATAAGAAATCATAATCTTGAATCAATCACTTGGCCAAAAGTTATAACTGATAGAAAATATACAACTTTATTTCCTTATAGATTTTCATAGCTACATCAAGCTTATAAAGTTACATTGATTTACTTTGTTGTAAATGACATATAAAACATTGATTTACTACAACTTGTTTATATTTGTCCAACCTAACCTTATGAGGAAAATGCCATAACTTTTGTCAAAACTTGCATTCTAATAATTTCCTATCCAGGTCATAGTAAACCATCAAACCATCAATCCTCTCAACCTTTAATCCTAGTGTTGGAACCAATTTCTTTGTTCAATGATAATTTTCAAGTATGCAACCTTTCATAAGAGGAACATCCAAAAACAATTTAGAAAAAAGTTTTTCCATACATCATTCTAGAGCATTCAAATTCGATCTATATGTTAGCTAAGAGTATCAAACATGTTAACAATTTAGAATTTGTATCCCCTTTATACAACAATTAATTAGCTTCACCCAATAATTTATAAAATGTTTAAGTTTCCTCATTAGGCGGCTCTTCTTCATTAGTATCACACAACATATCTTACATTTGCACAAAATATTCTTGAGGACCTACTAACACATTGTCGCCTGAAGCATAAGAACTTATCAAGCAGGAACTAATGTTTACTTTTGGCTCTACTTCATCATGCTAAGTCTAACTATAATAGTTTTTACCTTAAAGTTGTATTGCAGACTTAGGTTGAAATTAATGAAATTGTATAAGTTTTGGAGAAAATTAATAAGAGATAAAAAAGGATCAATGACATAACTGACAACAAAAGTCCAATATATAAGACCTTATCTATATGATCAACATGTTGTCATTGACAACCAAGCCATTGGTAGTAGCATGCAATAACATCATCAACATGTTATTATTGATGGTGGTCAAGCTATAAACTTTAGACATCTTTATACATGAAAAGCTTGTTACTAGCTACTTGACTATCGATAAAGCTAAAATATTTAAATTACTTTATAACCGTTAAAAGTAAATGTAGTCTAAGATGTAAAAAACATGAACAAATTAATTTGATGTGCATAACAACACTACTCTAAAAGACTTATTCGTGTGTAATTTGTAAGCACCCCAAGATACAATATAAACTTTTTGGAAGAAATGGAGGTACAAAACTATCAAGCCAACAATGGTAAAGCCAAGAATTCAAAAAGACTGAGAGGGAGAAGAAGAGTGGGTTTTAGAAAAAATAGATTAAGTCAAAATGTTAAACTCATAGTGGTATTTAAAATCGAAAAAAATATAATTAAAATAATAATAATAATAATAATAATAATAATAATTAAACATTTAATTAATGTGCACGATTAAAAAACAGTCACTCAATAACATCAATGAAAAAATTTACTTGGTAGAGTAACACACAAGGGTTCACCAACCACAATTTTACGTAAGTGACAAAGTCAAAATGAATGGTCATAAAAATGGTTTTATAATAAAGCTTAACTGGAAATTTAAAATTCAAATTAATTTCAAAAGTAGTTTATTAGGTTGAAAACAGAAATTTTTTGTCCTATATAAGACAAATTGACATATTTGCACTACACTACACTAGGCTTGTGAGGCCCAATCTCATGGGAACAAGTTTTATACTTCTTATTAGTCATGTTGTAATTTAGGTAAATCAAAAGGTATTTGAGACTTATTTTTAATACTCAACTAATCTCTCTCTAACTTAGTTTCCTTTAAGAATAAAATAATACATCAGATTGTGACTTCATGTCTAAGTCAAGAATTAAGCTCTAAACCTTAATTAACAACCATCATTAATATATACATATACTTTGAAAACATTTAAACCAAACAATACAGAACTTGTCCCTTTTGAAATATCCAAAAGTTATAACAATAAATGGTTGATAATATCTTATTTTCTAATGGTAATATCACGACTATGATAATGATTGTGATAATTATATGTCTTTCAAAATAAATTAAAAAATTGAATTATTTGTATTTACAATTAAAAATTTTAAAATTAAATGAAAAATCAATTCAGTTTTATTATAGTTAAACATGTTTTATTTTAAAGTTTATATTTAAAAATCAAAAGCAGAAAATTCGCAAGCACTCGGAAGAGACCCTTAAAAAATGAGTCTGAACGATTTTTCCCATTTCCTCGGTTGGTAAGGCTCAACCCTCCCACCCTTACTCTTTTACTGCCATAAGCCTAACTGCTTGTACTCCAATGCCTAAGCAAATTGAAAAAAGAAAAATACACACATCATTAAAAAAAAAAAAAAAAAGAAAGAGTAAACCGTAGACAATGAACTTTGGTGGGTACGTTTTGTGTTGGATAGCAGAAATAAGGAGTGGTGGAGCATTGGTATCTCCTACTATAAACTTTATTAGCTAGATATGGAGGCTGATATTGCTAGCAGGTCCAGGGAATTTTATTTTGGAATTGTCTTCTAGTCCAGCTGTCAATGATTGAAAATTTGAAAAAGGGTGAAGGTGAGGCCATGTTCATCAGGTATTGTTGATGATGGAGGAAAATACCCTTTACTGAGTGGCAAGAGAATATGGAAGTATTACCAGAAAAAAAAAATGAAAATACTGTTATTGACAAAATTAAAATTCAATAATTTCCTTATGCATAAAGTCACCATTTATTATTTTTTAAAGGCTATCCTGCCTTAATTTCCATCATAAGGATTTACATATTAATAATTTATAATAATATTATGGGATTGATTGATTTATGTAATTGATTCTAGTTAATGAAAAAGATTTGGTTTACGTTGAAAATTAATACGAAATTATCTTATTAGAGAAACAAAGATACATTTTTCATCAAATAAAAGGTTTACTATGATTGGTGATAAGATTGACTAATTATATTTGACAAGAAAAATGTTTCTTTCTCTCTTCAATGTGAACATAAGTTGTTATTTAATAACATGAGAGATCCAAATGTTGGGTTATATGATGCGACTAAAATCTTGAATGGTGGATAACTCTTCTAGAAAGTTTTTGCAGTGTTCAAAGATTAGTTGAGTAGTTACTATTAGATAAAATTATTTGCAATTTGAATTTATACAGTAATTATCTAAATGGACATCTGCTTGCATTTCTAACATATTATTAGTATCGTGTCCGATAATATTAGAGTATCCCTCCATTCTAATGCTTTATGCATAAAAAAAATAATTATTTTATTTATTATGAGGCTTCAATCATCTTCCATCAAGCATTAGACCAATATTTAAACTGATCGGTTTGCTTAGAGAAGACGCTATATAGTATATAATGCTTAATAAATAAGTTATTACCATAGAAATAAGACAAATCTATGTGTACAAGGCTACCATGAAGTATAATAATGGTGATTAAACATAAGATTTAATTAAGTTTTTTCTCCTCAAAATGAATTTTTTATCTTTGGGATTTGATACTACAATGCTACTCAAAATATTAGGGAATCTACTTTATTATATAAGTGGGTTCCAGACTTTTCTATCTTTAAGTAAGTAGTTTTTATTGTAATGACTCAAATTGATCTTATGATTCTTCCTTTATCAATTAAATTTTTTTATTCGTAGAAAAAAATATATCTAAGTTAGAAATTTTCATTTTTTGTTCTATAATTATTAATTCATGTAAGTTTGAAATTATTCATTTTTAGTTTTTACCATAAACTTTCGTTAGAAAAACATTAAGATGATTATGTCGTTACTTGCAATGCAAAAAAATTATGTAAGCATGATATGATAAGCACCATGTAAACAAAAAGTTCCACCTTAGCAATAGAGACTAAAATGAAAAAAAAATATATATTTTAGGACTAAAAATGATTCATTTTACAGAGATGAAAAATAAAAACAAATTACATGGATTAAAAAAAGTAACAAATTTGCAAGCACAAAGAAATATTTAAGTCTTAAATATAATCTATAAATTTTAAGAAAAAATAATTATTTAAAATTAGAGAATGCATCTTAATTGATCTAAAACTAATATCACTTTATTACAGTTTTTGTAAAGGTGTGAAGGGAATAGAAGTTGTGAGTGTGACGTGAAAAGAGAGAATATTATACAAAATAAAAAGATATAAACTTATGTATTGTGTCACATAAGTTGTATTATTAAGGATGGAAACAAGGTAGGTTAAGTTAAATTTTGTTAGGACTAAGACTGATCTTAGTTAAAAATATAAAATCTGACATGACATTTTTACTTATCATCTAATTTTTTATATAAACCTAACATGACATATATATTTATGGACAATCATGTTTTTTATAACAGTTTTCGTACTTGTACAAGTAGTACTAAAATAATTTGAACATTAAATTTTTTTCTATATATTTTGTACACGAGACTTGTCAAGTATAACTATTATTAATTTTATTAAGAAATATTACCCGTGGTCTATTTACTCCTTTATCTATCATGAATGATAATAAAAGAAATAAAAGAGAGTGTAAAAAAATAAGAGTGTAAAAAAATAAGAGTGTGAATATTGAGTGAGAACAAAAAAGAACAATTTATAAATAGATGTATATTTTTCCTGAGATGTGTTAGAAATGAAGGAATGATGTATATGGTGAATGACAAAGCTTAGAGTATTTTTGCAATGAGAAATTATATTAGTTTTAAGTCAATTAAAATATATGTCGTGTTTATAATAATGATCTTGCTTTGTTATTTAATATTCTTATTTTATAATAATTTTAAATTAAATTTATTTACTTTCCATCTTTGTAAAAAAATCATTTTTAGTTCATGTAAAATATTTTTTTTTTATTTTTAGTTATGAAACTTTTTGTTAACTTAATGTTGATGACATCATCTTTTATTGACGTGGTAAGAAATGACTAACTTAATATTTTTTTAACATAATTTTTTAACATAATTGACAACATAGATTAAAAATGAATGATTTAAAAATTTATAACGAATATTCTAAAAAAAATTATAGAAACAAAAAATAAAAAATCACTTACTATGAGAAACTTAATTAAGTATTAAACATAAAAAGACTCTTACCTATCTCAATACCAAAAACTTGGTGCCTAATCGTTTAAATACACAACTTACAATAGCACAAGACAGTTTCAAAATCTTGTTATTACATTATGAGTCCCCAAAATTGATTCATGTGCATAATAGACACACATTATTAACTTGAAAGGTCTTGTGGTTGATTATTAAAGTGCTTTACATGATTGAACATGCATGGGGGTTTTCATCACTGAAGAGTGAGGTGAGTTTCTCATCGAGTGAATTTGGGGCTGGTATTGCTTGGGCAACGTTTTTAACGTAACCTGATGGTGCCTTTTTGTCATATGCCTGTGATATATAAGGATAAGCCACCAAGTTGTAAGGAATATAGGGCCAAAAATCTGCTCTCTTTCCTGTGCTCTGCACTTTCTTTAGCACCCTGTTTCGATCCACGTAACCCGTAACAGTTACCTTGCTTTGCTTTCTATTCACCTCTACTTGCTTCACACCTGCATTCTTCTAAATAAGTTTACCACAACTCATATAATATATATTAATCGCTATGTACCGAAAGAGATAATAAAATAAATAAATAAAATAGTTTGTGAGAGTTGAGATAGAATTTTTTTAACTAATTACAAAAGTATGGCATAAAATGCATATTTATAAAAAAAATTAAAAATATTTAATTTATAATATAAGAATAAATAGGCAAAAATGATCCAAAATAAATAAATGATGTAATTTTAGATAAGAAGAGAAGTTAATAGAAAAATATGGTTGATAAAATCACAACTCCTTAGCAGGGAAGCCACAGTTAGGAGTTTTAGTTGAGAAACAAGAAAAGAATGAAAACAAAACCAAAAAAAGTTGGGTTTTTGTTGTCTTTTCTTATGAAGAGTAGTACTTTCCATAAAAGAAACAGAGTCATGCATAAATGTACTTTCATCTTTGGCACGACCAACTTCTTCAACTTCTCCGATCTCACAAAAGAACACTCACGGAGAGAGGATAAAACAAAATTCAAGTAGTTTACTAATTTGTAGAACAGAAAAGATGAAACTAATTTGGTTTATTATTCCATTTATGGCTAGAAAAATAAAAAGGACACATGCTAACCTTTCATGTGAACAACAGAATTCCTAACTCTTCTTTCACAGCCATCACAGTCCATTTTCACTTTGATTTCGACGGTCTGTAAGAGAAGGGAGAAGCACAAAAATCAGAATTTGCTTGAGACTAGGCACACACACCACGTAACACACTAAAAAAATTGAAAATTGATCAAAACCTGCATTGGTCTGCGTTTCTTTCCGGTGGTAGGTGACACAGAGAAAAGTTCTGAAATATAATCAAGAACCCCCATTCTTTGGTTCTTCAAACAAAGAAAAAAAAAGTACTTAAGAGATAGAGACCAGAGAGGGAGAAGGAAGAACAAGGGATTCTATCTATCTATCTTGTCTAGGGGGTGTCAATTTATGCGTCTATAAAGGAAGTGGTTCCCTTATATAGAGAACAAAGTTGTGTGCGCAAATATGCTAAAATTTAATGTAAAAAATGTTCTAGTTTTTTTTTTTTTTTTTCAAAAGATTAAATATTTTTTATTTAATTAAATATATAAAATTCTTTTAATTAAGAAATTCTTTTAACTAGTTCCCGTTTACTTGATTTCGCCCTATATATTATTTTTATTAAGTTTAAGTAATTTTAGAAATATTTTTTTTTATATAAATATGTTTATGCGAAGATTTACATAAGAATGTTTTTTTTTATATATTTTTCTTCTTTTCATGTGAGTTACTAAATTATTTTATTAATTCTGTTATCCTAATTATTATTAAGAAAAACATGTTATATCTTGGAGAATTTGCAGCAAATAATTCCTTAAGAATATGTAAATTTTATAAATAAGTAACTAAAAAATATGTAATTATCAGATATCTCAAATTATTTATAATTTATGTTTTATATAGGTGCATCGAATCAAAGCTTAAAATTGGTTTAACACGTATAATCATCCAGAATGATTAACTCATAAAATAATGCATATGTAAGACTAGTGTTGTCCCACAGATACAAATCATGCTTCTCTGGCTGTCAATTTGAGCTTCATACTAGTTTGGCAGCATTAGGCCGAATGTGGGTTCAAACAAAGCCTGGTAATTATGATTCAGTCTATTTTATGAAAGCATATTAAAAACTATTTGGCATATTAATAAAGGTGAATAATTATGGCATTACTTGGGGTTTAAGTATAAGAATTTTTATTGGCAAGAGATCTATAATTTCCGATTAAATATGTTTTTACTCCACGTAATATATATAAATTATTTTTTGTAATATTTAATTTTTAATATTACTTCTTATCGTTACTTAATTGCTGTTAATGGTTATTCGAGCCTATAACACGTTATTTTATACAATTTTTTTGGTTTAGTCTTCGTAGATATACTCTTTTACTTTATTAAGAAAATATACTCTTCTTTTTTTAATATCTCTGATATATCCTATTTATTACTTTTCTTATGAACTAAAAAATATCCTATATTTTTATTTTAATGCCTGACTCTGTAGTCATTTCAGCCGATTATTTTAAAAGCTTGAATATTACAGAGATTATTTTAAAATAATTTAAAAATAAAATAAAAAATAAAAATTACAAAGAACAAATACATATTTAATCGTATAATTTTCCTATAAATTTTAACTAAAGTTAATATCGTATCTAATTTTGAAAAGGACAAAAGGCTTCTCTCTTCTTTTTTTTCTAGCGTGTCTCAGAAATATCTCCCAATTAACAGTCTAAAATAATTTTTCCTAATCTTATCATAAGATCACTTTTGTTTTTCCTAATAAAGTATTTTTTATATACATAACGAAGTTATCGTCCTCTTTAAAGAAACTAATTAAAATTTTAATTATGCAAAACTTTAATGATTAAAAGAAGGTTTTCTTAGTGTATAATAGGAAGGTCTATGAATTCACAAAAAAGGAGTCTATGGTTTGATGTAGCAAAAACAAATAAGAGAAGGATGTATAACAAGAAGTCAGTGATTTAAGTTTATTATTGGAGAAGCGTAAAATGGTGCAAGCCGCGGCTTCGCTGTTTTCTTTTGCCCTAAGAAAAGGAAAGTGTTGTAAGGTTTCTCCATAGCTTTGGTTTTATTTATTATGCCTATATGCCCTACATCATCATCTTCTCACATCTGTACCACACCCATTTGACTTCTATCCGCGGTTTCTCATGCATCCAACTTAAATTTCCTTTCATACTCATTAACATTTATAATTTTTTAGTTTTTAATCTATTAAAATGAATAATTTAATAAATTATAATAAACAACCAACTCAAAATCAGTCTGAAATAATTTAAAGTTAAAAATAACTTATTAAATAAATGAGTTAAACTTAAGTTATATACAGTTTTACTTGTTTGATAGATAAACTAACTTGATATATATATTAATTTTAATTTTGTATGAAAGAAATATATAAATAAAAATGTGATATAATCAAAATTTTGAATTAAAACGAATTAACAAGTTAAATCAAGTTATTTACAAATTTAAATCAAATTGAGTTTAAGTTGAAAAAAAAAAATTTATATTGAACTTAAGTTGAACTGCGAGTCCAACAAATTAGGTTTAGTTTACATTTCCAACCCTAAAAAAGAAAGTGTTAGAATGTGTTAAACTATGTTTAACAAAAGCAGTTGAAAAACTATCTTAAAGTTGAAAAATTAATTTAGTTCGTAACTAAAAGTTGTTATGTTGGATTATTAAATTATAATTATCCGATAAAATTATCTATTGGAGTAACTAATAAATATGAAATAATAGAAATGAACATATTTATAATTTTAGTTTTTTTTTTACTTATTTTAATTAATTTTACTTTTGTAATTCTTATTTATAGATCAATTATTTTAACTATATTTTTAGTTACAATTATTATATTTTTCATATTATATATTCTCCTATTAATATTATAATATATTTTAAATTATTTTTAATCAAATTTAAAATAGAATAAAAATAACATATATTTGAATAAATGACATACTTCTATTATGTTATTACGTTAGTCAGTATAATAGTTAAAATATCTTGAAATATAATGTTAAAATAATAGAATGAAGAATATTAAATAAACAAGGTAAAGGAGTGAAAGAAAAGAAATAAAATAATAATAAAACTTTACCTTATTTAAAATAGGTAAAAAAAAATTAATAAATATTTTAAAGAGAAAAAAGAAATAAAATATAAGTAATTAGAAGTAAGCAAATTTTTTTTAAAAAAAAAACATTACTTGAAGTAGGATATAAAAAAAGACTACAAATTACTAAAAAAAGACTTATTTATCAAATATTATTAATAAGGTCAAACAAAATTTTCAAATAATAAAAAAAAAACTACAAGTTAGCTTAAATAATTTGACAAACATAAATTTAGAGTAGTATATTGCTCATATTCTATTAAAATATGAATCATCAATAAAGATGACAAAACGAGTTAGTTTAATCTATTTGAACATTAACTCACAATACCAAAACAAGTCAATTTACTTTTAATATATATGGGTTGAAAAATACACTCTATCCTGTTTAAGAGTGAATTAAAGGACTGACCTACCAAAAAATTATTAAAATTTAAAAAAAATTATAAAATTGTAAAAATTAAAAAATATAATCTTTTAACTTAAAATATTAGATCTTAAACTCAATATCACTTTCATATCAAAATAAAATGGAGATATGAAATTCTATATTCATTTTATTTTATTTTTTCCTAATTAAAAAAAATGATTAACTTTGACAAGTTCGACCACCTCACCCCTCTAATAGCCCATTTTGTGCTGGCCAAAACAAACTAATGGAGTGATAAGAAAATGGATTAAATGACTAGACTCGACATGCCAAATTAGTTTTGTCACTCCTAACCATCAATAGCGATGGTAGGCTGATGTATTCTTTGTTTAAAAATAATAACCATGTAATTTTTAATTTAATTTAATTTAAAAATTTTATAATTAAGAAATGGAAAAAAAAAGATATTTAGTTTCATTTTATTCTTACCTTTTGAACGTAGTGATTACTGTAAAAATTATCGCAAAATGACTATTCAAATTTTTGTTACATAAACATAAGGTTGAATTAACGGTGAGAAAAGGACTCAAGCAATTTGGGTGAGATTTTTTTTTATTTTAAATGATATATATTTTGATATTTTTGTCAGTATGTGTGACTGTTTTGTTTTATAATTATATATCAATAATATAAAATAGTTTAATATTATTATTTAATCATAAATTACTTTTAAAATAATATTGTAAAAATTAATTATTTGTATAAATGATCCTATAAAATTGGTAGTATATAATTTATTTTCTTATAATTTTTTTAATAAACCTAAAACTTTCAACTTTAATAATTTTATGTTGGATTACCCTTCATGTACGGAGAATTATGTGAAGAATCATGTCTAATCATGGCAAAGGAAATGAAAACATCATAATTTAATTAATTAAGCACGCAACCCTGTATTTTTGCTGTTGCGGCCAGGTGCGTAGGATCTATTCATCGATTTTTTTTGTTGTTAAATATGTGAACACAGTATAGTAAGATTTTTTTTTGTACTTTTTTGGTGTTGTTGATTTCCAATTTAGGTTTTATAGTAGTATAAAAATAAAATCATCATCTTCATCCTTAATTTCATGCATAAAATAGTGGGTAGTTACTTAAAACATGAGTCACATGTTAGTTCCATATTCCTAAAGAATAGGCCTACAATTTACTACTTTATTGAAACAGAAAAAATACTCTACTTATTTGACTAACAAAAATTTATTTAGAGTAGAAATTTCACGATTTCAAAATTACAAACACTAATTAACAATTTTATGAATTTTTTAATTTTGATATGTTTTTTATTCTACATGAAAAAGAAAATAATCTAATTGTGTCGTGTATATATATATATATGACCATTTTTGTTGGTGAATAAAACATTTAAATCAAACTTTATATTAAATCTTTAACATTTTCATTATCATTCTCAAACAAATTGTTTCTTTCTTTTTTTTTTTTCTTAATATGTGTTTTTATGAAATTTTGTTTTTTTTATTATTTCTTTAAATTGTAGTTGGAAAATTATTTAAATTTTAAAAAAAATTAAATTAATCATACTTTTTTGTAAAAATATTTTTACTTTAATATTTATTTTTAATTATAGGACCTCAAATCTGTCTGTCCAAGCCAAATGAGTCTAACTTCGGCCTAGTAAAAGAAGGAGGCTCAAATTGGAACCTGCTTAAGGAAAGAAGATCTAGACCTGACCTAATAAAGGAGGATGAGTCGGACCACCAGCTTGCTTCAGAAGAGGGCCCCCGAGGAGGCCTAATCCTAACAAGGGAAGGCCCAAAACGGCTTGAACATAGATAAGGCACTAGATGCAGCTTAAAAGAGGTCCAAGAGCTCCAGCTCAGTGCTGACAAAGCCAGCTAGGTCAGCAGAGAATCAAGCGGAAAGGCCAGCTCAGGGTTGAGGTGGTGTCCTCAATGGAATCGCTATCTGACGCAACCTAAATTGCGTCGGGGGCGATTTAGAAATAAAATAAAATGAACAAAAACACTTTGATTTGAAATTGGAGGCCGAATCCATCTCCAAGACAGAACCAGCTATACGAAGTTGGTGTCAGCTCGGCCAATTCGGGAGGACCGACCAACCTGACCCGACTCTGATAGGAGCCGCCACTGACGTTTCAAAAGTATGTCGGAAATCGGGAGTGGATAAGGTAAGTCTACGAAACGTGGAGTCTGGGTAAGGAGTCGGTTACGTGTAGGAAGGACGTGTCATCCCACCCATCTACCATCTGGTAGTTACCCTATGAATTACATGAACTAAAATAACCTTTACTTTTACTACTTCTCGAAGAACAACTTAATGAGAGGATTTTTGTACAAAGTTCGGGTGTTTGGGATGCATAACTTAACAAGAGTGTGCATCTTGCTCCTATGTACCTCTTCCAGCTTAGAGGAATCAAAGTTCACGTAGTTCTGGATGCACAGGATGAATGCAAAGATGGACTTTCCGTTAGGCATCCAGATTCGAATGACCTTAATGCAGGTAGACTTTCCATTAGGTGTCCGTGGGGATTGAGGAGGATGCTGAACTATCCTTTAGGCGTTCAACTCCCGGCAAGCTTTCAAACTGAAGTCTGGACTATCCATTAGGTGTCCCGACTTCAAATGACTGGTGGACTAAGTGTTTGGACTAGCATGCATGCTGGACTGGAACCGAGACCGACTTGGCACCGGATGCTGAAACTGACTCGGGATTGAACGTGGTGTATTGTTGTAGGGAGGAACCGAGACCGACTTGGTTCCAAACCAAGGCGGACTACTTGCCTACCATCTGGTTTACTACTTCGAACGGTCAATGTGAAAGGGGTGCTCTCTACAACATGATTGCCTATTTGATGTTAAAGGAAGACTTAACTGGTCTCTAGAGATGCAGCTAGTACGCTCGCTTTTTGCTTGAGCTTTGTAACTCAGCAATGAATTTCCTCCAGCTTCTTAGTTCCCACGGTGCAATTTTTTAGCAATTCGACCTAATCTCAATTCTTACCTAAAATTTCGCTCTCCAAACTCTGGCCCCGTCTTTTTTGCAGTGAGGCCTTTTATAGTGTTTGGAGGATGCCTAGAGCACTTGTCAGATCTTGCCATGTGGGGTTGCCCCGACCTTCTGATCCAAGTTGTTAGCCTTGGCAATCCCCAGATTGATGCTTGTTGGATCCCGCGTCTAGTCGTGGCACGTTCCTCCTAGAACGTGGCATGTTCTCCAGGCTGTGGCTGACCTGGCGAATTTTGTTTCCCTTGAGTTGCTATGATTGGTGAGGATCTTCACATTATTGGAGTTGGTGGGGTCTTTGTCCCCTTGATGTGGCTTCATCGATGACTCCTCTTGGCTCTTGAAGGATCTGACGACTTAGGGCCTCTTGGGTCCTGTGAGGTGGTGTCTCCTTTGCTGAGGTGGTTGATTCTACTTGATTCTCTACTGACCTGACCGACTTTGTCAACATTGAGCTAAAACTTCTGGACCTCTTTTGAGCTATGTCTGGTCAAGTGGGCCGCATCTGGTGTCTTATTTGTGTTCAAGCCATTTTGGGCCTTCCCTTGCTAGGATTGAGCCTCTTCGGGGGACCCTCTTCTGAAGCGAGCTGGTGGTTCGGCTCATCCTCCTTTATTGGATCAGGTCTAGGTCTTCTTTCCTTAAACAGGTTCCAATTTGAGCCTCCTTCTTTTGCTAGGTCAAAGTTGGACACACTTGGCTTGGGCGGACAAATTTAGAGTCCTACAGTAACAAATATTTATTTTGTTAAAGAAATAACAACAACAATAATCTTAATGAGATGGATTACATAAATTATATGATGTCATTCAACTTGATAAAAAATAAATTCCTAATTTTTTTAATAATTTTATTTAATATCATCTATAAAAAAATCATAATATATTCTCTTCACTTTTAATAATTTTCTTTTCATATATCTAAATTACCTTAAATATTTTTCTGCCATATTCTCTATAAGTGTTACATCAATATATCTTTATCTATCCTATCATTTCTTATATCTTCAAACATCCATCTTAACATAAGCAAAATCATCAAAAGAATATTCATTTATTTTTATATCCAAGACAAGCAAATAGCTAGATCCAGCTAGACTGAACCCTCTGGTCTTGTTGGTTTTACAGTTCGTTTACGCGCATCGTTAGTTGTAATAATCATGCAAAATCTTGGTGTAATATAAAACAATCAAAAGAATGTTCATTTAGTGTTGCTTCAACGTGGGGAAATTTTGATCTAATTCCATAATGGTGGCTTTGTCTCAAAATCGAATCTCCAGCTCTTCTACAATTTAATGTATAAATCTCACATTTAATATAAAATTCAAGGTTGACCATTAAATAAGGTAGTGATTAGCATCATTTTCTGTCTCTCTTAATTGGTGAGTGATGGTTTGCAACTCAGATATCGAATAAATCGAATGAGTTGACGCAGTCATATACAAATAGGTAGGGTTGTGAGTGAAGTCAAGGTAAATATTTTAAAACATCAACCTTACTTTTATTTATATATATATATATATATATATATATATAAAAAGTATAAGTATATTTAAATTTAGCTCAATTAAAATAATAAATAACAAACTACCTTTGAGGTTTATTAATTAATATAACAATACCCCACCTTATTCTTAGACACAAAATGCACTCCATTCCTTTTGGTAGACAACTTATTTAGGAGACTCATCACTCAGTTTCTAACTGTCATTATTATAAAATAGAGTTTTTACATCGACTAAAAATAATTTTTTATATCAATTAAAAGTTCGTTATAAATTATATCGATGTAAAAAGTGATACTTTTTACATCGGTTGTTTATAACCGACGTAGAAAGTTTGATTTTTAACCCAAACTAAACCCTTAATTATTGTTTTCTCTATCTACTAATACAATATCAATTACAGTGAACTTCTATATACAATTTAATCTTGTAGATATATTTCTATGCAGTGAACTTTCTCATACAAAAGTTTCTCCAAGCATAGACCATAGTAGGAGATTTCACATATCTACACTTACATAGCCACACTAATGTTGCATTTGGTGCTAAATTGAGAATGAGACAAAAAATGAGACTGCAAAAATGAGATAAATAAAAATGAAAAAGAGAATTGAAAGGTGAAAAAATTACCTTATAAGAGTGAAAATTATAGAGAGTGTGTGTAACATAGTGTTTCCTATGTGATTAATTTAGTGATTGAAAAATAGTTATAAGATAGAATTAAATTTAAATTCAACCAGAAATCTTGATATAAATAAGAGTCTGTGTGTTTTTTTTTTGAGAAAAATCATGAATAAGACCAAAGCGGTCTGATACATGTTTTTCGAGACAATGATCTTTCCTAATGGAATGAAATTTTCAAGTTCAAAGATATTGAGAATTAGTAACCTAATGTCATATACACATTTCCCAATGCAGTTAACACATACTTCGAGTAAATCATCGATTGACCTTCCGCTTTTGGCAAAAAGTGATTATACCATTTATAGTTAATTTTCTTACTACTTTTGGTATAAGAATCAAAACCAAAACTTACCTTTTTGGGTAAAAACCTCTTTAGCCCACTCCTTTCCATATGTGGTAACTTTCACTTTTTCATACTTACCTTAAACCATTGCAAATTTGAGCTCCTTTTAACCCCTAGGCATTTAACTACCTCAAACCCCTTGTAAGACCCTGTCACCAATTGAAAAACCAGAGTTTTACTTACCTGTAAACTTGAGAAATTTCATCCCTAACCTCCAGCCTCTCCATTGTTGAAAGCTTAGCCCCTTCACTAAAGTTTCCATACCTTTCTTCATTGTAGGTAAAGGAAGTTTGCCTCTTTGTAAATTTATGATTGTGATGTGTAATATACTAACTTAGAATAAGTTCAAATGAATCATGACATTATATATTGATTTTAATATTTGTTGGAGTTTTCATGATGATCTACA
Source organism: Mucuna pruriens (assembly GCA_025330945.1). NCBI lineage: Eukaryota > Viridiplantae > Streptophyta > Magnoliopsida > Fabales > Fabaceae > Mucuna > Mucuna pruriens. The sequence continues at coordinate 1,137,439 of JAENHJ010000086.1, read as the reverse complement.
AATATGAAATATGTTGTGTGAATGGTGTTTTTGGTGTTTTTGGTGCATGAAATGAGTTTTATAATGATATATGATGAAGTTTTGGATTGCATTTGTGATTATTCTATGCTTTTTTGGGTATTTTCAGGATGAATCCTTGTTGAGTTATGAAGTTATTACATGTTTTTGCAGAGCAAGTACCTATACTTGCCTAGCGAGACTCATTTTTTTGGAAATTGTATGAGTGCTTGTTAAGCAATAATTGGTTCTTGTTGAGAGTGCCTTGAGAATAACACTTAAAATCTAGAAATTTTTCCCTTGTGCTCACTTAATGAGTGTTTATGAGCTGATGAATATGATGAATAAGGATTCATAGGAAACCCAAAAATTCATATTTTTGTTGAGCGAGAGCTACGTATTGGTGAACGAGGGTCTCAAAATCCAGAAAACCATTAAATCACTTAACGAGTCATCCACTTGTTGAGTGAAGATTGAGAACTTTGAAAAGTTTAGTTTTCCTGCAAGTAATTCGTCAAGCAAGCGCTGCTCTTGTTAAGTGACTAAAATGGAACTTAAGAATGACAACTCCTTGTAGCTTAATTCAATAAGCGAACCTACTACTTCATTGGATAAACTAGAGAGTTACACACTTTGGGTCCATTTTGTTGAGTGAGGAAAATACTTCATTGGGCAAGAAAATGAATAACTCATTGAGTGAGTAGGGAAATTTGAGGAAGTTAACACTTATTACTTGAAGACTCACTAGGTGAGGGGAACATACTCAATGAGCGAGAGAGGAGACTTGTGAAGAACCTCGTTGGGCAAACCCATTGGCTTACTGAACAAATATGGTAGAACTTACGAACATTTAGAAATTCCTTTCCTCAAATCAAATAGGTTAATACCCACTAAGTTGCTCTAATAAAAATAGGAAGTAAATCACTCTAAAATTTCAAGTGAAAGCTTAAAGACCAATGACTCATAAGACTTAATGAACTTATTATTCACCACGCACAAAAAATGCTATAAAAGTAGTGTTGGTTTGAGAATGATATATGTGTTTTTGTTGTTGAGGCATACTAAGTATGCGGGTTTGCAGTTTTATACTGCATTACGAGTAAACATGTAAGTTTGGATGGTTATCTAGATTGTACCTTCAAGCTTAATGTTAGGTAAGAGGTGTGTGGCAATTAGGTCTCGAGGATAGGGAGACAGGATATTTCATAAAGGTCTAAGGTCATTATAAACTTTGTGTTGTGCTGAGCCACTATCCACGTATACTTATCCCGATAGACCATATATCTTATAGATTAGATTTCAATGTTTTCCCTAATTATTTCTTTGACACACTTTGTGTTATGATGACTTAATAGTCATGTATACTATGTTAAAAGAAACTATCCAACTGATCGCTTGAAAGTTAAAGTCTTGATGGAGTAGGACTAATATATATATATATATATTGGTTGTTTTGCGAAGTCTGAATTGATGTTTTATCTATATGTTTATACCTTATGAAATTTGGATGTTTATTGTACTTATTATGTTTTATTTATTTACGTTTTATATCATGATCTTACCTTTATACTTTACTACATGTGTGTGGTTGCAATGATCTAAACGACATTTTGTTAGGAGCAGATGCCGAGGTCGCCGAGGAACTGGTCCCGATCTTACATGTCGTTCAACATAATACATCTGGACACTTTATCCTTACACTTCATGGAGACCATGGTGGGCCTAAGAGGGGCTTAGACGATTAATCCAGACTTGGAGCACCTCTGGTACTATAACGACATCACCATCAATTTTGCACCAAGTGTCACTACCATGATTTCAGTTACGTTCTACATCATGTTGGACTTCTATCTACCTATACAAGAGATATGGAGCTGAGCTACGCACCTCACCGAGTTAAATTGACTGGAATTCATTACCCCATTAGCCTTGGACCCCGTCCCCATCATTGTAGAGTAAATCTTAAGGCTATTCAACTAGAGCCACTATCTTATCCTCCTCCTTCTTAATAGTTAGTATATGACCATCATAGGGTGTGAGTCTTGTATTTCCCTTCCCTAATGATGTCTGTGTATGGCTTTGGAGTGACATGTGTATTGTATTCTTTTTACCTATTTTATTTTGGGTTGTAAGTACCATAAGACACAAATTATTACATGAGATACTTGAATTTGAATGTCTTATGTATGTTATGAAAATGTAATTTCAATAAATTTGAGTATATGCATGTATAATTATAGTTATGATTGATTGCAAAAAAAAAGTACACATTTTTATTTTATAAATTAAATAAAAGTTTTCCAAATTAATTGAACTTCATGTTTTGGAGACAGGTTTAGTTTTCATTGTAGTGGTTGTGCGTTATTACAATTTGTGGTATCAGAGCTGGTCGTGTTCTTAAGGGAATAGACCTATGGGGAATAAGTCAATTGTGTCTTTGTTATGTGCTATAAAGCTATTTCGAAAGGAAATAATTGTTGATTAATGATAGTTGAATGACTTCCATTGGATGCTACCTGTGAGAAGAGATAATTGTGTGCAAGCTTCTAGTTGAGTTTTCCCGATCTTGTTTTCTTTTTGTAGAATCACGATGAGAGGACAACATCAAGCACCATCTGCTGCCTTCTCCCAGACCACTAGAGCCATGGAAGCTATGGTCACTACTTTGGCACAATAGAACGTCACTAATGCTCAACAACAAGTCGCTATGGCTTAACAACATTAGGTTGTCATAGAACACTTGGAGACTAGTAGGGCTGCTGCTAAGGCCACTTGGACAGTTAACCCACCAGAATCCTATGAATTGGCTGAGTTCCATAAGAATAATCCCCCACAATTCGAGGGAAAGTCAAACCCAACATCTCTAACCATTGGATTCGAGAGATTGAGAAGATTTTTAGAGCCATGAACTGTCTTGAGGAGTTAAAAGTGACCTACACCACATACATGCTTGTGGGAGAAGTAAAGTACTAGTGGCAAGGAGCCCAACAGCTCATGAAGGCAAAAGGTGAAGTCGAGGTTTGGACCAACTTCAAGAGTCATTTCCTCAAGAAGTACTTCCCTAACAGTGCCAAAAACCAGAAGTAAGAATTTTTGAGATTATATAGAGGAGTTTTAACCATCAACTAACTTGATTTGAGTATTTGTCTTGCTTCTATAGCCAATCAACATTAGAAGAGTGGAGATGCGAAATTTTGAGGAAAGATTGAGGCATGAATTGAAAAGAGTGATAATCTCAATGGCAATTCGAGAGTTTCTTGAATTGGTAGAGAAGGCAAAGGTTGTGGAATGCTTGTAGTGCAACACGAGAATGGGAAAAGTCTAGGAGTTGGATCATTGGGATTCAAAAAGGGACACCACAAAAAAATCCCTATAGTAGACCTCAAGACGAACCAAGATACTCAAGACCCGAACAGTATTTGGGAGGTTTAGTTGCTTCCAATCATCCAAGAGTGACTTGAATTGGGAATCAACTAGTCTAGTGCTTCAAGTGTAATGGATCCCACATCACTAAAGAATGTCCAGTCATAGGTATTGTATGCTTTAAGTGCCAAAAGCACGAACACATGGGAAGATATTGCCAATGACCTACCAAGTTAGAACCTACAATCAATGTTGTTAGAGCTACAAATCCTACTACCACCAGAAGAATGTTCGCTATGAGCGGAGCTAAAGCCTTTGGTCTAAAAATTTTGTACTAGGTGACTATATCATAGTTAGTGAACTTTTATCTATACTATATGATTAGAGTGCAAGATACTTTTTTTTATTTCTTATGATTGTATACATAAGTTGAGTTTACCTACTTGTCTATTATCTTTTGACCTTTTAGTTTCTACCACCACCACTACTTTAGTAGTAATCTCTTGTATGTGTTCAAACTTCCTTATTGTTGTTGATGGACATAATTATAAGGAAACTTTGATTTGTCTCCCCTTGTCTGACCTAGATGTCATCTTAGGAATGGATTGGTTGTCTTTCAACCATATCCTCATAGATTATGCCAAAAGACCCTAATCTTTTTTTACCTTGAGGATACTGGATTTATCATTGCCAACCAAAAAAGGTTTCTTTGGACAAAAGAGCCTAAGGCTACGTGATTCTATCTTTTCTCAAAATTAAGGGTGATTCTAAGTTGGATTATGTGGAAATTGTAAAGGATTTTCCTAAAATTTTTCTTGAAGAAATGCTTGACTTGCTGCCCTTGTGTGAAGTGGAGTTAGCTATAGACTTGATACCTAGGGCAGGACCTGTGTTAATAACACCATATAGGATGGAACCTGTCGAGTTAACTAAGTTGAAGAAACAAGTAGAAGATCTATTAAAGAAAAGATGATAAAGTCAAGTATTTCTCCTTGGGAGCTGATGCGATTTGGAATGCACTTAAAGGCAGGCATGCCTTATCATAGTAATATTAAGGGCGTGAGTCTAAATATCGTACCCAAGGGACTAGTCCGTGATTTCTAGTTTCCAAAAATTCTTATGTAGTTTAGATAAATAAATGTGATTTTGAAAAGGAGTTGTGCATAGGTAAAGGTAAATAAAGCAGGTAAAGGCAAACAAAGTAGGTAAAGAAAATTGAAGTTAAATTTTGAATTAAGGGTTATGATTTTGCTTATCTTATTCCTTCTCAATCCTATTTACATATTATTTCCTAAATCCACTCTCCCATTGTTATTAATTTTACCTCTTGATTCTATTAAGAGACCTTTGTCTAGTACTCCCAATATTCTTTGTCTCAGGTTGGTTCCTAGTTGGTTGTATAGTAACACACACTCAAGTATACATTAAGACTGTAGAGGTTGGTTAATAAATAACCAAATAAAAAATTTAAGGAAAAAGTTTGGTCATGAAATTTCCCTAAATCCAACTATATTATAAGTCTATCAACTAATTATGGTATGATGCCTACTAATTAATTGATTCAGTCACGCAAAGGGTGATTATTAGTTCACATGTATAGTATAACAATAAAATAGTTCAATCAAAGAGGAGAGGAGAAATAGAAAATTGAATTTAAAATTAGGATTAAGGGTTCAAAGAATAACTTACACCATAACTCTTAAAAAGAATTTAGCTACTCATGTTCAAGTAAAGAGAAAAGCAAGCTAAAGAATACATAGAGTAGAGAAGAAGAGGAATTTAGGAACTTTGTTCCTATGCTTCCTACTACACCTTAGCCTTGCTACAACTCACAATGCTCATAGAGAGCTTCCAAGAATGGAAAATATATTAGAGAAGAGAGAAAAGGAGAGACTAAGCTTTTGGAAAGACTGGGATGATTCCTTTGACTCCTTGTCTACTCACTTTTATACTATGCAAAGTGGGCTTCCTTGGTGGGCTTGCACGGACGTACAGAATGGAGGACCGTCTTGTTGTTCTTATCTATGCATGGTGCACGATCGTGCATTCAACACGGTCGTGCTACATGTCTTTTATACTGGTGCATGGGCGTACTGGTGTTGGGCACGACTGTGATGAGCACATGCGTGCATAAGTAGAGCACAACCATGTTGGTTTATTCTAGAGTAGCATGGGCATGCTTAGTGGAGCACAGTTGTGCTGGTCTTTTGTGGGCTTCCTCATCTTGGGCCAAAAATCTCAATTTTTGTTATGTTTTCTCTTTTTCTACTTGTGGGCTTGAATTGCATTAAACTTATAGAAAAAGGTGAATTATGCATGACAAATGTTAAAAACAATGAAAGTTTCACCCCAAAACACTTGACATTAGATTTCAGTTTAAGTAACCCTAATGTTGTTAGTGAAAAAGAAGGATGGTGGATCAAGACTTTGTGTGGACTATCATTAGTTGAATAAGCTAATGATCAAGAACAAGTACCCATTGTCGATGATTGATGACTTGATGGACCAATTGAGAGGGGCTACAGTTTTCTTCAAGATCAACCTTTGATCTAGATATCACTAGATATTAGTCATGGATAGCGTCATCTAGAAGACTACTTTCAAAACACACCATGAGCATTATGAGCATTATGAGCATGTAGTCATGTTGTTTGGAGTAACAAATGCCCTGACAATATTCATGGATTACATCAATAGGATCTTCCATCCTTTCTTAGATAGATTTGTTGTTGTGTTTATCAATGACATCCTAGTATACTCTCGTACTTGTGAAGATCATGAGTAACATCTGAAGGCTGTGTTCGGAATTTTGAAGGAAAAGAAGTTGTACACCAAGTTATCTAAGTGTGAGTTTTGATTGGAGAAGGTAAACTTCTTGGGACATGTGATATCAGTTGACGAAATAGTTGTAGATCCAACAAAGGTGGAAATTGTTTTACAATGCGAACATTCGAGGATAGCTGTGGGAATTAGAAGTTTTGTGGGTTTGGCTGGGTACTATAGAAGATTTATTAAAGGATTTTTAAAGGCAACAACACCATTGACCAACCTAACTCGAAAAGACTAATTGTTTGCATAGATCAAAGTGTGTGAACAAAGTTTCCAAGAGTTGAAGAAGAAGTTAACAACCTTTCTTGTTTTGGTTTTCCCACATCCTAGTGAGCCTTTCGAGGTTTATTATGATGCGTCACAGTAAGGATTGGAATCTATTTCCATGCAACAACAAAATGTTGTGGCTTACACATCGAGGTAATTGAAGATCCACTAGAAAAACTATCCTACACATGTCTTGGAGTTGGCTACAATAGTGTTTACATTGAAGATATGGAAACACTACCTTTACAGAGCAAAATTTGGCGTTTTCAAAGACCACAAGAGTTTAACATGAGGAAGAGAAGATGGATCAAGTTTTTAAAAGATTATGATTTTTAGTTGATGTACTACCCTGGAAAGGCCAATGTGGTGGTAGACACTTTGAGTAAGAAAATTTTCCACATGTATGCTTTAATGGTAAAAGAGCTGGAATTGGTATAAAAGTTTAGAGATATGGATCTTTATGTAGAAAGGAACAAAGATCACAATAGTTTATTGGAAATTGTGAAGGATAAGTAGTTGACAGATCTTGCTCTGGTATCTTGAGATGTAAAGGGATGATCTGTGTATTGCAAGAATTAAAGCCAAAGAAGGTCATAAGAGTAAACTTAAGTTACACCCTAAAATGATAGAGATGTACCAAGTGTGACACCCTTCTACCCTGAATACTAAATTAAAATAATCAAGTAAATAAAAAGGAAGACAAGGTAATAGATAAAACCAAGAAAACTCAATTCGTATTAAGGATAAAAGATTTACATGGTCATTATCATGTTCAAACATTAAGTACACATAAAAAAATTATCACATAAATTATTAATGTTGATCTAAACACGTCATTCATGTGTTTGACACATATTTCAAATATATAAATAACTTTCATTTCTGTATACATTTAGTAAGTTATTAATATGCTCATCATTTTCAAATATTTAAGATGCAAAAACACGTATGAAAAGACATAAAACCACTATTCTAAATCCCAAGCTCCGATGTCACACAAATCAGAGCAAGATCCTGCCTCTTCAAAACTCGGCACCACGAGTGCCCTCAACATTACCTAAAAGAAAACCACAAGAGTACGAAGAGAAATAGCATTCAATCATATACAAATGCAGATAGTACCTCAAATCTCACCTATTACCGTACTTAATTACTAATAGTTAACAATTACTCATATATCAATCACACGTTTCATCGCATTTAAAATCCATCGCATTCAAAATCAATTACATTCCATTCATGTTTACAAAATGTACATGCTCGCACAATACATATGCTCATCACCACACCTAAGAGTCTCGATTCGGAACTCTACACCATGGATGAACCTCCTCAATCCCCTTAGTTATCACTAATGATGGTCACACCGTTAAACACCCATATGACCGGTGTGTCGCACAGTTAAACACCACCTATGACCCGTGCGAAGACATTCTACACAACCGTTAAACACCACCTATGGCCCATGCATATGAATGTCCCCCATCATTAGTCCACCCTATTAAACACCACATATGGCCAGGGTATTATAGCCACGTCTGCCTTCTCATACATCTCATGCATCTCATGTCCATGCTCAATGCATTCTCATCCACATTCTTATTCTCATCCACATTCTTATTCTCAGGATTCATACATCATTCACACAATCCATAATCATACAAAAATCATATCAATTTAGCCATCATTACCATAAATCATTTATAAGAACGCACAGAAACACACATAAAACGCCATTGAATTCCACCCAATTTCACCATTACACACAAGAGTCCCAAATTGAACCTCGACCATGAATAACCATGAACAACCACGAGAATCAAGTAATTAAGATAATTAACCATACAATTTCAAATGAAAATCACATTAAGATAAAACATTAATCAAGAATTTAATCCCCTTCAAATGCCACAAGAAACCATACAATAATAATTATTAATAAGGGCCATAGGGAAGACCCTACTGCTCTTTCTTATGTAAATGAAACCCAAATAGTGAGATAGAACTGACATCTCTACGTACTTGGAAGCATAATGAAGAAAACATGTTCATCAAAGTCATTCTTCTTGTTCCTTTGGGATTCCCTCTAGAGGTTTTCCTTCACACTAAAGGCAACCGATTACATTATCAATTAAGTCAACCAAAATCACGGTACTTATTGATGAATCTTTTCTACCGATTAAAACATTTTTAGAACATAATAACCAAACAAATTTGAGAATTTAGATCCTAGAGAGACTTAGGGATTGCCCTCACTACCCATATACCCCGCATTCACATATAACCGAACCCATCTCCCTCGTACCTTAGATGCGAAGAACAGTGATTATCTGATGCAGCTCTAGGACGATCTGAACACCCTAGCCCCTCTTCCAGATCTGCGTTCTCTCTCCTCCATGTCTGGTCGTCTGACGCGCAAAACACAAATTGGGATAAACTAATTACCCCTTGTCTAATATTCTAACTGGGTCGCCCGTCAACCCCCTGTTAATTCAATTAATTAAATTAATAAATGAAAATAATTCAGATTAATGTCTCATCAGTTTATAAAATCATTAACTCCTCTAATAAAATAAAATTAAATGTAAATATTTAAGTATTAAATTAATTTTCTGCCATCATTAAGAATAATAATAATAATAATAACATTTCAGTTTCAAAATACAATTATTTAGTAAAATAATTTCTTGCAACAATTAATAATTAAAATAAAATTGATAATAATAATAATGAAATTTATTTCTAAAAATAATTAAATAAATTTTAGGATGTTACACCAAGACTTCAAGAAAATGTTTTAGTGGTCAGGGATGAAGAGAGAAGTAGTTGCATGCCTAACCTGTGAGAAAGCTAAGATAGAACATCAAAGACCTAAAGGATTACTGCAAACTATGGAGATACTTGAATGGAAATGAAATAACATTGAAGTACCACAAGTAAACACACAAGAGAGAGGAGTTGAATTGTGTGTGCGATTTTTTAAAGCACCTGTTTTCCTTTTTTACAAAGGGTGATGATTTAACATAAGTTTACAAAGATTGTCCAAAAAAGTTTCTTTAAGGTGTCCAAAAATAAGGCATCCAAAAACTAGTTTTTAACATAATTGTCTAGAAAAACTAAAACATGTTTGTTAAACACAATAAAACAACAAATAAGATAAGGATAGAAGGATCACTTAAAGATTTTTATACTGGTTCACTCTATAACCTAGGTCCAATTCCTTCAACTTGAAAGATTTCACTAAGTCAACCTAATTTACAAGTAATGTTTACCTCTTTAGGTTTCCAATCAACAATCTTGATTACATGATTCAAAGTATTCTTAACTTAGTCTCTCCAAGCTTTAGAAAACAAGGTTTTGAAAGAGGTTACTCATAGAGTGAGTTTACAAAAGACTTTAGCCAAAACATTTTAAAATCAAAACAGGGCTTTAAAAAGTTTTTCTAACAGAAAGAGAGAGTCCAAAGGACTTAAAAACATAACTACTTCTAAATATAGTATGAACAACTTGGTCTCTCCTTTTTCTCTTGTGTGTTAGTCACTCTTTTTCTCTTGTGTGTTAGTCACTCTTTTTCTTTTATGATCTTTCTTTTTGTACTAGCTTTTCTTTACTGCTTGCTTGCAAACTTGCTTTAAGAAAATCTCTTTTTTTCTCTATATCTATCTCTCTAATTTTGTCACTTTGTCCTTCTTATCTCTTTTGATTTTCTTATATTCATCCCCTTTTAACAAGGTCTTTTATTTATATATATATATATATCTTTTGCTTGAAAAATATTATTGTTAACGTAGAGAAGCTTTAGGCAACAATTGATAGAAAAAGAGAGGTATATGTGCAGATTGTATGTAATAGAAACTGAGCAAGAGAATGTATTATTTTAACCCTAAACCCAAAACCCTAAATACTCTTAAAGAACATTTAATAGATTATCATATAAAATGTTGGTTTAAATACATACCGGATTCATGCAATTACACTTATGTTTAGTTTTAGTTATTCTATTTTTTTTCATTTTAAATATTGATATTTTTTACTGTCATTTATTAGTTTTTATTATTAATTATAATTAGTTTAATATTGACATAGTTAATAAAATGAATAATATTAATTGAGATAATTAAGATAAAAAAATTCTAAATTAAGATATTAAATTATTTTTAGATACTCAATTCAATTAACTAATATTTTTTATTATTTTTATATAAATAAAGTAATTACATATAATTTACTTTTTAATATATTATGAACCTTAATTTTATTTTTTTTAATATTATTCTTATTTTCAATTTATTAATTTACTTTTAATATTGTACTTTTTAAAATATATATAATTTAATTTTATTATATTACTTTTAATGTTATTTTTATATTTTAATTTATTACTTTTAACTTATTTTAATATAATTTATTTTTAAAATATATCTCTTACAGTGATTTTATTTCTAAAGACAAAAATAAATTGAAATATAATATATTAAAAGTAAATTATATTACAATAAATCAAAATTAATATATTAAAATGTAAAAACATATAAACAATATATTAATATTAAATTATAAATTTCTAAATAAACTATATTATTTTAAAAATTACAATGTTCAAAATAAATTCTTGAGTTAAAAAATAAAAATAATATTAAAATCAATAAAATTATTGTTCGTAATATATTAAAAAAATAATAATAAAATTAAATTATATGTAATTATCTTATTTTTATAATATAGTAAATACATTAATTCTACTAAGTAAATAAATAAATATATTAATTAAATTATACATATAAAAATAATTTAATTATTTTAATTTTAAATATTATTTACTATCTTAATCATTTTAATTAATATTATTTACTATCTTAATCATTTTAATTAATATTATTTACGATGATAATACGTTGACATTAAATTAATTAGAATTAATAATGATTGTGGTACATAAATTTATTAAGAATAAAATGAGATAGAGTAATAATTGTAACACTTAAAACTTGTTTAATCATAAAATATTTTAAGAATAAAAGAATGATCGTAGTTAAACCTTAAATATTTGTGAAAAGCGTTAAATAGGTTGTTTTAACATGGGTAGATTTTGTAATGAATGACTCGGATTGAGGCCGTAGAAGAAAGAGAAAGCAAGGAAAGAATCCCTGATCTCCTCCATTTTTGACCTCAACATCAAATCAAACTCGAGAAAAAACCCTAGTCCTCACTCACGGCACTTTCCACACTTAGAATCGCGAGCAAAAGTTGCAATTTTCTTCTTTCACTCGGCATTTCCTTTTTCACGTACCTTGTGACGCAGCTCACACTGATGCCTCCGCTGTCCTCATCACCACCAAAATAGAAGCTCAAGATCTTCTTCAATGACCCATTAACCCCAACAATCCCAAACCCCAGAATTTAGCCACACCCACTTCCCAAAATCCGTCCTTTTTGAACCACCCATATGCCCCAACACCATACACTTCCCATTTTCATCCTCACTCCTGCTATTACTGTTACTAGTTTCTACTACTTGTACTATTAATGGGTGTTGAGAAAAAATGGCTCTTCGCCCTCTTCACTGCAGCATTCTTCTCCCTCATCATTCTCATGCTCTCTTCCTTCTCTTGCTTCACTTCCCCTATGCCCTTTCCCTCTATTGTCCACCATGGTCCTCACTACCCTCCTGCTTTTGCATACTTCATATCCGGTGGCAGTAGAGACAGTGACCGGATCTTCCGGTTGCTTCTGGCAATCTACCATCCCAGGAACCGCTACCTGCTCCACCTTGGGATGGATGCCAGGGATGAAGAGAGGCAGAGGTTGGTTGCCGCCGTGATGTCGATGCCGGCGATTCGTGCCTTCGGGAACGTGGATGTGGTGGGGAAGGCTGACTATGTGACCTACCTGGGGTCGTCCAATGTGGCTGTCGCCCTCAGGGCTGCTGCTGTGATGATGAAGTTGGATGGGGGATGGGACTGGTTTGTCACTTTGAGTGCACGTGATTATCCCCTTGTCACCCAGGATGGTAATGCCTATACGGTAATTTCTGTTTTGAATCATGGGTGGATTTGTTGTTTTGGCTAGTAAAGTTTTGTGTTGGGATGGTTCTTGCATGTGTAGTAGTGGTTTCATGATCATCATTGGAAAGTTTAAGTGAAATCTTGGTTTTTGTTTGTTTTGTTTTGGTCTTAGTTTTTGGACTCAAAGGTGGAAAGACAGGATTTACAGCTGGTTGGTTGTACTTAATGAAATAAATGTATTGTTATAGCTGGTTGGAAGAGGACCCCAAGAAATGGAAAAGAAGTTTGGAGTTGAGAATGATGGAGAGGTTCAATGTAGAGGGGGGAACTAGTAGTGAGAGAGGAGTGTGGAGGTAAAGGTTGTAGACATGTGTTCAAGGGGGATTTGGGGGGTGGATATGGATGAGCCTCTTGTTATAGCCTAAAGTAAGAAGTTATTGTTTTTAATGCAATAATAGATTTTGAGGTAGTTAGAGATTCACAAAACACTCCCCTACACCCGGAATGAACTCTGCTGAAATTCTTCATGTGATTTGATTCATTTTTACTTGTGAATGGTTTTAGTTTATTTTATGTCTGTGAAGTCAATTTTTACATGTACCTTTGTGCTGTTTAATCTTGCTTGATAATGCATTTCACATTCCCATAGAAAATGATTTTAACTGGCATGTTTGACAAAATACTTTGGTATCTCATTTATTGCTAAATGGAAGATTTATAAGCCTGATATGTTATTTGCTCCTTACACGTTTAACATATTGAATGTTTATGATTGCCATAATCTCACAAGGGAGAAAGTCATATCTTCCAATTGCATAGTATTTTATGCTTATTCTTATTTGGTTATGATTTGATATGCCGAAACATTATTCTTGATATACTGATTTAATAAGAAATAGGAGGGAACTTCTAATTTGAGTGATATATTTAAGCATCCCTACAAAGTGAAACCCCCAATAAAACTATAATGTTGTCATGCAAATCATGAATATGGGTCACAAAAGACTTAGAAGAGTCCAAAAGTATCAACGAAAAAGGCAAAGGCACAAGATCAACAGGTTGGTGAGGCCAAGAGGATAATATCAAATGGGTTCTTACTAGTGGACTTGTTAATGGAACTATTATATGCAAACTCAGCTGTACGCAATAACTAGATCACAATCACATATTATCCCCGACATGACACCCAAGTAAATCTCCAAGGTCACATAACAACCTCAGTTTGAATATGAGGATCTAAATAAAATAGAATTTCAACTGGGTGCCATACAACTTCCATTGGATTTCATAAATAACTCAAACTCCATTCCTCTTACATCATAGAATAAAGGAATCCATGGAGACACACTAACCTCTTTGAAGAACAACTTATCAATACAAGACGTATCGATAGTCTTACTACAAGGGAATGGAAGGAGGTATCATAGAAAACCTATAAACAACCATGACCAAATCATGGGTTCTAGAGCAGTATGTGGCAGTGAAAAACTAAATACATTTTTAAACCTCTCAGGTTCATGAGGAAGTGTACAGACCAGTGTTTCATGGCAAACAGCATTACCTTATAAGCTTACTAAGGGTCATTAATTGGTTTATTCCACACTTTTCTGCGTATCTCCCCATGGAATCTGTTGAGAAAATGTCCCAATGCTTGTTCTTCAAGTAGCTATGAGATTTGAGCAGTCACCAACTCAAATTCATTGATGTACTCTGCCATCGTTTCTAATTGTTCAATCACTGCAAGCGGTTTGTATGGGTTGCCAGACTTTGTATCGCCATTCCTCTTATTTAGTTCTGATGCTAGTATCTCCCATTATAGGTGTAGGACGTAGGATTTTCTTTCTTAGGAAATGAAACCAATGGGCAGTGCTATCTTCCATACTGATAAAAGCCATCTGAATATTTATTTCTGGACTGCTACACTTGATTTTAAAATATTTTTCAGCATACACCAACAATCCCACCTGGTCTGCACCATCAAAGTCATAGTTTCAGCATATACCAATATTTGTTTCTGGACTGCACCAACAATCCCATCTTGGCAGCCAATCAGACTCAAGTCAGTGTCTTGGTTTGCACATCACTCGAGTTTTCTCTAGAGAAGCGTGGACCTCTTTCTCCTCCCTCAACAATTTTAGCCATCATCAGTTTCTTATCCAAACAATCCAACTTCCTCTGCTGCTTCTTGATTTCCCTGAGCTTCCTTTGCAACCATCACAAGCCTGCTATAATCCTCAACAATACTAAACAGAATACCAACCTCAGCTCACTCACTGCCTGTAAAATCTATGCTCACTATTGCTGCCTCCCTGTAACAAATTTTCTCTCCTCTAAATGTCTTGGGTCCTGTGGAATTTTTTTCTATCTCACATGTACCTTCCACTCTGCTATTCTTGGTTCATTTCTATTAATCGTGGACCTAACATAAAGTAGTGGCACATAATTGTTTGATAAACACTCCAAATGTGAAATGTATTTCTTTTTTCTATTAATAATATTAAAATGTCCTAAGATTGATGCCAGAGAATTCTTGCACACCTGTCCCCAACTTTCAGGGCTGGCTGGCTGGGGGATCCCAAAGTCTTTTTAGGTTAGACTTCAGAATCAGATTATTGTTATCCTCTTGATTGGCTAGTGGCAGCATTCTATTCTATGTTGGTTCTACTTTTTGTCTGGCCTGACATAGCCCTATTTGTAAATAAACTTTGATGTTCATCAGATGTCTATATAACTGGGCATCTATTGCTTTTGCTCTACATCATTGTTGTTCCAATTCTAAAACATTTTCTGTCATTTTATTTTATTTTATCTTATAGGTTAATAAATCCAACCTCACCTAGTGTGATGAAGCTCAGATACTCCAGAAATGGAAAAGTTCGGTGTTGTACCCATGTCGGACATCGATACTCCTCGGATACTTTCATATACGTATCTGAAAAGTATTCGATTATCTTTTTAATTTTTTTTAAAAATTTAGGATATGGCTATGATACAACTGGGGTATGGCTCACAATGGCTGGTTATGGCTCGGATACGTCTTGGATATGGCTGGGATATTTATATCTCTTTTGACCTACTTTTTTTACTATTTTAACATTTTATAGTTTTGCTCTTTTAACTTAATTTTTTTAAAACCAGAAAGGACTTCCAAAATCTTTTCAAAAGTCTTGTATATGCAGTTACGAAACCCTTTCTCCAGACTTTAGAGTTTTTCCTTCTTTGAGCAGTAACATCATCTCCTTCCCAGTCCCAGCAGTTCTGCACTTTCTTCCGGCAAGTAGGATCTCTCCTTCTAGCATTTCTGTTCTCTGGCCGTAGTGATATGGGCAGAAATTGTATTTTTTTGTTATGATCACAAATATCTTTTTGTAATTGTGATCATTATAGTTATGAATTAATGAGAAATGATCAATGTTTCCTACTTTACCAATATTTTGTATCTATATAAACTTTTCTATAAAATTTTGTTGACGTATCTAAAACATATTGTATCCTAAATTTTAAAAAATTGTTGTATCCATGTATCCGTGTCGTATCATACTAAGTATTTGGGCTTCATAGATAAGGCTTTGTTGTTGATGTTGTAATAGGTGCAGAAATGCTCTACATAACTATTTTGTTGTGAACTTCATTCACTGAATTTTCCTATGTTGCTTTGTAAGGACTACTGACTCATTGTTCACGTTCTCATTTATCAATATATCTTTGCCTTCTTTTTGCAGACTTTCCAACTTTCTAATCCAAACTCTTTTATCTGTATCAGATCTATCCCATGTTTTCTCTTCTGTTCAGAGGGACCTCAATTTCATTGATCACACCAGCGACCTTGGATGGAAAGAGTAATGAAAACTACTGCTAATTCTAGCTTCTACATTGTGCCACTGTGATAATTTTACATTTAGCTCTGGATCATATATTTATGTATTTATTTACCCATGCAGAAAGGACAGATTCCAGCCTATTGTAGTTGACCCAGCAATATATTTAGCGAGGAGAAGTCAGATTTTTCAAGCTACAGAGAAGCGGCAGACACCTGATGCATTCAATCTCTTCACAGGCAAATCTATTCTTTCATGTGGTGTCTGAGAAACACAATCTATGACTTCGACAGTTATATGTTGAATGCTTTCCTTTCCTTGCAGGTTCACCTTGGGTCATCTTGAGCCGGTCCTTCCTGGAGTTTTGCATCTTTGGCTGGGATAATTTACCTCGAACACTCCTGATGTATTTTACGAACATAAAGTTATCCCAAGAAGGTTACTTTCACTCAGTCATTTGCAATGCACCAGAATTCAAGAACACAACAGTAAATGGTGACTTACGGTATATGATCTGGGACAATCCACCAAAGATGGAGCCGCTCTCCCTTAATGTATCTGTTTATGATCAGATGGTAGAAAGTGGTGCTGCTTTTGCTAGACAGTTTGAAGTAGGTGACCCAGTTTTGGACATGATTGATAAAAAGATACTTAAGCGAGGCCGTAATAGAGCTGTGCCGGGGGCATGGTGCTCAGGCCGGAGGAGCTGGTGGGTGGATCCATGCTCACAATGGGGTGATGTCAATAGTCTGAAGCCAGGTCCTCAGGCTAAGAAGCTCGAGGAGTCTGTTGCGAGCCTTCTTGATGATTGGAGCTCACACAAGAATCAGTGTCTTAACCCCAGTGAAGAGACACTAGACTAGAAACTTTCAAGGGAGCTGTGCATTGTCGTGCACCCTGATTCAGACACAAGTTAAAGTTGCTATTTACTGAAAGCACATTCTTTGGTCACCAATGTAATTCAATGAGGGGGATGATGGGACTCCTCTCGAGGCGGTTTTTGCGAGTCCATCAGCAGAGTTGGAGCGGGGAACGGCGGAAGGGAGTACATTGGAGATTTGGGGGCTTAATATTTCTGGTGGATTCTCTAATGTCTTCAACCCATTTGATTGATAATGTGAGCTTGTTCCCCCTGCTTCCAATATTATCTCATGTTGCATGTACTGTATGTTTCACCCTCAGGGATTTTAGACTGTTAGAACAGAAAGTTCATTCTTTATAAGATATGATTGTCATTTACCATGCTCTCACTCTCCCCTTGCAAGTTGCACCTGTTAATATTCTGGACCCATTTTGCTTGGGTCGCTGTGAAAGAAATTATTTATATGATTATGTACAATCACGGATTCTACACAATGATTTTACAGTTATTTGTTTCTAAGATTTAAAATAAATGCATACGAAATAAGAAAGTTAATAAATAATTTAATAGACAACAGAGATTGCCCCTATGCAAAATCCGTGTGGTACAAACTTGTGGACCTGCATCTCCCAGCCATTTTGTTTTGTTATATGGACGTCTTTAATTGGGTGGCGCATAACTTAAGGCCTTGCATGCCTTCTTCTCGGAATTGGCACCTTATATTTGACGTAACAGTAGATGCCTTGTGGAGATTGCGAAATGACATGATTTTCCAACAAGGAATTACCTCCTGACGTGGCTATCTTTCATATAAGAAAAGCTACTTTTGACTTTTCCTTGGCTAACCATATCATGTGTGGTAGGTTCATTTACAGTAAAAAGGTCACGAGTTCCGAATTTATTGGATGGAATCCTCCACCTTCAGATTGGGTTTGTGATGCCTCCATCACTAGTGGTGGGGTGCTTAGAAATGATGCAGGGAATTTTTTATGTGGATTTTATATAAAAGTGGGACATTGTTCTATTACCAATTATGGGCTATTTTCCATTGACTCCATTTGACTTGGAATCGCGGTTTTAGGAAAATTATTATTGAATCTGATTCTCTCTCAGCAGTCCACATGGTTAATCAAGGGTGCTCATCCTCTCACCCAGCTTCTCCGCTGGTCACGAAAATTAGACAACTTATGGCTCTTGCTGAGCATGTCCAATGTAATCATGCTAGAATAGAGGCCAATCAGGGAGCGGATTCCTTAACTAAACTTAGCCTTGTTTCCTTACTTGAGCCTCACATTTTGGATATAGTTACTGAGTGTATTAGCTTTCAGTTATTGGCTGATAAATCAGCCATTGTGTTCTCGCGAGGCTTCTAGTCTCTTTGTTTCCTTTTATTCCATGTCTCACTAAAAAAAAATAAAAAAAAGGTTCAATTGTGTCGTGTTATAACTTGCAACCTTTTAAATTGGTTAACACGACTTCAACTACATGGAAGGACTAATTGGTAGAATAGTCATAATTTAAGGACAAAAGTTTTTTTTAATAGTAAATGAAACTGTATTTTAGAAATTAAAACACGATACAATTTCCAAGTTTTTTGTTGTTGTCTTGTGGTACTTCTATAATCTCTTTACACGGTTTTGGTAGATCTACCCTCTCGCTCCCCACTCATATTTTAATATGACTACTTAGCATTGATGAAACTCTTGAATTAATCTTTTGAAAAATCCAGGGTATTGAATTTTGCCCCACAAACACCAACTTACAATGCTGTTGCAGTGGATTACTGCTTATCTATAAGGATATGCAATGCATACAGCAGGATGGACGATCACTGGTATGACCAAAAACGATGTGGAATTGGACAAAAACTTCTGAAGATATGATTTGACATAATAACACCACTTCACCTGATAAAGACTCAAAAGAACAAAAGAAGGCTTACTCAGTTTTCCAGAGAATTAGTTAGAATGGGTAGGGCATCCTCAACCTCCTCATCAAATGTCCAGTAACTTGAAGCAGGCTTTAACTCCAGCCAACTGGGACACTCTGCGAGGTCAATGCATATCATACTGCTTGTGATGGGAGAATAAAGAACTCATTTGTTCCAGTTGGGTGATGGAATTTGTGTATGGTGAAGCAAACAAAATTTGGAGATGTGGCCTATGGATAAATTAACTAGGACTAGCTAGAGAAGTGTATGTGTTGGCAATGTTAATTAACCGTGTAACCTAGGAAGTATACATGATGCAATTTTAGATGGAGCAATGTAACATTGACATGTTTGACTTCAACTCTACAAAGGGGTCACTTAATTCACTGCTACCATCTAATCAAAGTTGGCTGCTGCTTTTTGTTAGTCACACTTCAGATTCAAAATAGCAAAATATACATAATTTTATCTGTTTTAGTTTCATTTGATGAAATACTAAACAAATTTATTTTATCTGGCTCAAGATTCACTATAAAGCAGGTTCATATAATCAATTTAGTATTTGCATCTTGATCATTTAAAACCTAGACTCTAAAAATTACCAAGTTTCATTTTCCATCTAACTAACCCCAATCTGGATTCTGAGGGGCTCAACCAGGACTTTGTGCCTGTGTCCATTCCCCCAAGTTGCCATCTTTGTTCATTATCCCATTAAGTTGGTTCCTGAATCACTATATCTACTCAAATCTTGATCACTTTACCTAATCTCATCACTTTACAATCATTGTTTAACTAAAACTACATTTTCTGAAACCAGTTGGAAACTAATCATAATTGTAAGCAACAAAATTGCAGTGACTCACTCATACGTAGATTTAACTTTGTAAAAATATTAATAACAGTCCGCTCTTTATTCTCACAACAATGAATTTGTAAAAATGTACATGATTTCACTGCTATGCTACAACAGAAGCACATTCATTTCAATTCTAGTGTAAGTTTCATTTCACCAAGCTCAATATCCGTTAGGCAAGAAATTAAACACTACAAAATTCGGATGACCTCAAGTCAAGACCGAATCTAAAACGTCAAGAACACTAATGAAAAACAGAAAAGTGGTAATGTCGCGGAGAATTTCCCTCACCGTCGATGTTATCTTTATCCAACTCATGAGAAGAAGACTCTTCACCATCTTGCGCCGCAACCGAATCATGCTTTGCACGGTGGTGTCGTTTCCCCTTGTGAACGGAAAGAACGTGTCGCACGCCATGAACGACGAGTGAGTCACCGCGATACATCTCGGGAAAGACCACCGGCACGCCATTGAGCAACAAGGTGTGAGTCCTGGACTTGGTGACGTTGAGAGCGAACCCTGTCTCGTAAGTCGGAACCAACGTTCCGTCTTCGAGAGCGGCAAGATCGTGCCAGGCGATCTTGCAAGGGACGAGGTGGCGGCGAAGGAGCGGCGGGAACTGGGTCATGTTCCCGGCGTGCTTCGCGACCGCCTCGTCAAGTGGTGCGAAGAGAGTGAGTTCCCGGCGATCAGAGAGCGCCGGGAACAGGACGTCGAGGACGGAGGCCATGAGGGAGAAGCCGTGAGTGGAGGGCGCGGCTGGCGTTGGAGAGAGGGTTTTGGGGGGGAGGAGGACAGGTGGCGGGGGTTGGAGGGGACTGGTGGGGAAGGAGGTGGAAGTGGGGGTTGAAGAAGTCTAGGGTGGCAAAGATGGTGAGGTTGGGGTCGTGGAAGATGGGGGAGGGGTTGACGGTGACGTTGTTAATGGAGATGCGGTGGGTGGTGGTGACGGTGAGGGAGTGGGAGGGGAGGAGGGTGGGGATGCTGGCGCCGAAGGGGAGGGAGGTGAGGCTGTGAAGGGAAAAGGCGTGGGGGAGGAGGTGGTAGCGGAGGAGGGAGAGGGAGAGGTGGGGGAGTTGCTGGAAGGCCAAGTCGGTTGGGGCGAAGATGGTTAGAGATCGGTGGCTTTGAAGGGTTTGGAAGGCAAGTTCCAGGTGCAGGGCCATTCCTTCGAACCCGGAGTTGGACAGGATCTCCGCCGCGTCGAGGAGGGTGGAGGCGGAGGACAGACACACAATTAGAGAGAGACTCAGGAGTGCGGTGGCCGTCGCAGTAGTGGAACCCATTGCTTGCTACTCAAGGAATCCTGCTTAGTCCAGAAAAGGAAAGAAGGGTTACTTTTTGTTTTTGGCGGGAAATATGGTTAGTTAGGACTTTGGAGGTTGGGATTTAGTTGGGACCGTTAAGGCTCTAAGAATGGAACGGGCTTGGCTATTCAGGGTTAACGCCACTAATCAAATCACTACCATGCACCTTATGCATAATTAGTCAATGTTTAAGAAACTTCAGAAAGAAATTTTTTTTATTATATAGACTTTTTTAGTCTCTTTTTAAACGATTTTTTTTTACTTCTAATTTAAATGTGAAAATTGTTTTTTTTTGGCAAAATATACAATTATCATGAAATTCTTAAATATTTTTAATTTAAGAATAAAAGGAAGCACTAACGGTGAGACTTTAAATTTGAATATATTCTTGTCAAGGAGAAGAAGCCATAAACATTTGTAAATATTAACTTTAAATTTTTTTCACATTCTTCTTTTTATACATTAATTTCAGTTTCACACTTTATCTAATCTCTTTTTTTTTTCTAATTATGTCATTCATCACATTGTTTTTTTCAATCTATTTTACTTTTTCCTACACAAATCTCACACCTATGAGAGATATCGGTGACACACGATCAATTGAAAAAACTTATACACACCAACATATGCAACAGAAGAAAAGAGAAAGAGAATTCATTTCACACACGCTGGGGGAAGAGAATTATAACTATATTTGTTCAACTCAAATTAATTCACTAATTTGGATTGAACTTCTGCCACACGGCTACAGCCATAAGCCTTTTATAAGAAAATCATTCAATTAAAATAAAAATAAAACTCCTAGGCAATATAACTAGACGATTCAATGTAGATTTCTTAATTTTGAAGTAATTTAATAGCTAAGAATAAAATATGGAGGTGCTCTTGTGCAGTGTCAATGCATACACTTTGTTCTTTTTATACATTTTTAATATCTTAAATGTGTTATATGCTTCCAATTTTTACTTCAAAAAATACAAAATCTTTTTGCTAAAATCATTAGGTAAAATTGTTTTTTTTTCACCTTATGTTGGTATCTCAATAATATACAAATTTGAATGAACTATCTCTAGTAGCTTTTTCGTTCTCTAAGATTTTCAAGTAAAAATAATTCTTTATGTTTATTTCTAATCTCACATATCTCATATATTCTATTAGGAATATTCACAACACTCTTTTCTTAATAGATAATTTAATTTAGAAAAATGAAAGTGTCTAACACACAAATCTCATCACTAATCATCATTTTGAATCATAGAAGTTAAGCAAGAAAAATTTTCATGATAAATTTTCAAATGGAATAGACAATTGGAAGTCATTTTTATCTTGACAATGAATCTTTCATTCCTATCCGTCAACGTACAATAACCATGATGAATCTGCATGTTGTTACCTTTTTTTTATAGTTGCCTCATATTTAAGAAATTGTGATGAAGACTAGGAGTATAGAAAACATCTGAAATAAAATTTTGAGAACTATCTTTCAGTCTAATATAACTCGGCCTTTCTCCAAAACAAGAATATTTGATTGTTTCCAAAATTTATGGTAGATTTTATTGTTTCACCTAAAGTAGAAAGCAACTCTTTTCTCAACACATGATTATTACACGCAGTATCCAAATGCTAAATAATTTCATTTTCTAAAAATGTATTGCTAAAAATGAATTCTCACCAATATTTTGACACTAACTTTTTGCTATTTTTGTCTAATGTTTAAATATACAATCTATAACTTTGTGCTTATTATATTTGTCCAATGTTTAAATATATGGTCTATAACTTTGTGCCCAAACTTTCCACAGTAAAAACAATTAAAATTTGTTCTTTCCCAATAGTTGTTATTGTGTCCTCTTCCTCAATTGATAGAGCCAAAATTATTTTCACCTATTCCTTGATTGTATGATATGAAATTATTGTAGTTTTGGAAAAATAGCAAATGTAAAAAAAATAAAATCAAAATATCCTATGCTTACTTGGTTGTTTTGATATTTTCTATTTTACCAAAAGTTGAATAATATACTCCTTGATGAATATGTGACAATATCAATTAGAGTCTCTCCTCTAAATAGTATCATAAGCTCTTTGTACTAATCCCAATTCAACAAAACTCCAAAATATTGTAAGTTCTTAAATGTACTAATATCAAAATTTACCAATAACTAAAATCTAATTTCTTATTTCTTGGAGTCGGACCAAATAATATTATAGTTGGTAGTTATATTTTTCTCTCAAAAGTATATCAATTCTAGAAATTTTTGACAAAATAAAAATAATATTTTTCTTCACATACAATATATTTTTTCACTCACACCACTATCAAATTCTCAAGCTCCAATAACAATTTGATATCATGGCACAGTCAATTAAAAAATCCATTCATACTAACACACGCAACAAAAGAAAGAGAGAAAAGGATTCACTCTACACACCCGTGCGCAATAAAAGAAAAGAATTATAACTATATCTCTTCCTTGATGTACTAATTTGAATTAAACTTTTGCCATGTGGTCATAGCCTTAGGTCTTTTATAGGCAAATAATTTAGTTAAAATATAATAAAATTCCTAGGCAATATAACTCGACAGTTTGGTGTAGATTTCATAATTTTTAAGTAACTTAATAGCTAATAATTAAATATGGAGGTGCTGCCATGTAGTGTCCGGGCAGCATTTTTCAATTCGAAGGCTGTAATACTTTACAGCTTGTTTCAATAGGTTACACATAAGAAATGGGAGAGTCATTATTATTTAAATACAAGGAAAATAATGTCTTAACACCTTAATAGGGGTGTTTATAACTTTAGAGTAAGAGAAAAAGATTGACCTGATGAAAAATGAAGAAGGAGACAATTGTTGAATAAATTAACTTTTGAAAGTTAGGATTTTTGTTTCTTTGGTTATCTATTTTTATTTTACAAGACACTTCGAATTTTGATTCAAAAAATATTTTAGTCAATCCATACCTCTATTATTATTTTTGTCTTTATTTTGTTTATGTCAAGTGGTTTCTCGACAAATGATTATCATATTAACTTGACTAAATTATTAATTTGATTATTTTATTTTATTTATTTATTTGGTTTAATTTATTCTTTTTATTATTATAAATTTCAATTAAATTCTCAAAATTTAAAATTAATAGAATGTGTGTCATTTTCATCAAATTTTAAATATTAGCAGTTTGATTTAAAAACAACGATTTTTACACGTCATATAATAATTTTATTTTATATTATAAAAATTATAATAAAATATTATAATTGAATAAAAAATTATAATTTTAATATTGTGACGATTTTAACTGCCACAATAATAATTTTATTTTTCTAAAATTTAAAAATTCGAATATTATAGTAAAAACCATAACAATGTAATAATTTTCACATATATAATAATTCAAAATTTTTTTTTAAAAATATAATAAAATTAATAATTTAATAATTTTTACTTATAGAATAATTTTAAAATTATGATAATTTTGTTTTGTTTATTTTAAATTGTTATAATAATTTGATAACTTTTATCTATATAATATTATAATTTTATTCTTATTTATATTTTAAATTTTATAAAAATAATATTATTATATTTTTTTCAATATAAGTTTAAAAATATTATTAAAAATAAAATAAATATAAAACAATAATTATTATAAAAGATTTAAAACTAATTAATAATATAAAATAGTAATATAATAAAATATTTATATTATAATTTCAATTGTATTTATCAATTTCTTTTTATAAATTTGAAAAATGATAATTTAACTTATATTATATTATATATTATTAAATATAATAAAAATATACTAATTATTTTTATTATTTTATTGTATGATTAATATTAATATTTTAAATTTAGTATTATTATATTATGTTATATTTATTATTTTATATACTTTATATTGAAAATTGTAAAAAATAAAAATAAAAATAAAAATTTTATATAATATTTATAACATAGTACGATAATTTTATAAAATTTAAAATATTAAAATATATGTAAGAAGAAAAATTAAATTATTATAATTATACAAATTTCAATAAAATAAATATGAAAATAACTATTATAAAATATTTAACTCTACTTAATAATATAAAATAGTAATATAAATAATAAATTTATATTATAATTTCAATTGTATTTTTCTATTATCAATTTATTTTTATAAATTTGAAAAATTATCATTTAAATTATTTTATATTATATTATATATATTATTAAATATAATAAAAATTATAAAAATTATTTTTATTATATTTATTTTATAATTAATGTCAATATTTTATATTATTATGTTATGTTAGATTTATTATTTTATATAGTTTTTTTTGAAAATTGTAAAAATATTAAAACAAAAATAACTATTTTATATAATATTTATATCGTAGTACAATAATTTTTATAAAATTTAAAATATTTCAATATATATGACATGATAAATATATGTAAGTAAAAAATATTAAATTATTATAATTATACAAATTTCAATAAAATAAATTTAGTTACAATTTTTATTATAATTTTTTTAAATTATAAAAAGAAAATTATTATAATTGTAAAATTATCATACCAGTAAAAACTAGGATGTGATAAAAATATTAAGTTTTAATTAAATTATACTATTTTAATTTTAAAAATAGAATTATTTTAGTGCCCTCTAAAAATCGCCACTACATTAAAATTATACTTTTATTAAATTCTAATATTTTTAATAATTTAGAAAATAAATTTATTGTAGTAAAAGTTAACAAATTATATTTTTTATTAAATGATAATATTTTTTTATTTTTATAAATTTAAAACAAATTATTATAGAGGCAGTTAAAAATGTTGCTAATTCTAAAGTTTAATTATAATTTTAACTATTTAAGATATTACCATGGTACAATTTTGATCCCCAAATTCTAATTGTATCAATTAGGTCTCGCTAAGTGTTATAATTGTGAGCTTATAGTTACTCAAGTTTTAATTATATTATTTTAGTCTTTCAAATTCTAATTGTGCAAATGAAATATGTGTTCTAATTTACATAATTAAAATTTAGGAGACAAAAATCACATTGTAATATTTGAATATCTAATTGATTACAACTTAGAGAACCCTAATCACACAATTAGAATACATAAGAGAACAATAATCCAATTAAACTTCACTCTAATAATGTTATTTTTCATTGAACAAAAATGACATTGCATTTATTTAAAAAATTGAACATCAACTTGAACTTTTTAATAATAAAAAAAATTGAACTTAATAAATAAATAGAGGAATCAATTAATAATTTAACCTATTAATTTTATCACGAGTTAATTTTTAAAAAAAAAATACTAAAAACACACCCTCTTACTTATTCTCTATTATTATTCAAAATTTATTAAAAATTTCAAATTTTTATAAGTTTTATTTCTTATGTAAATAATCTCTCCTTATTTTATACTTCTTGATAAATTATTAAGTATATATCCTTAATTCGTGCATCTTGTATACTAGACCAAACTAAAGAGTTTGATTAATTAAACATCTTATGAAGCAAACTCTCCTGGAAGAGTTTAAAGTTCCAAGTGTTTTTGAGTTTGTTAGGACATTCTTAAACTAGGTCTTCGATCAGATTCAAAAAATATGTATTTACCAAATTAGTGTTCTTTTGACAGAGGAGAGGCACGTGGGACAAGTGGTGATGGAAAATTGTGAAGGAAGAGAGGTAGGAGAGAGAAATATATATATTATAAATTTTGTATAAATTTTCAACTAATTTATATGCTACTTTTTACCAATCATACCCTACATCCACTCAAACAAACACATCGAAAAAGTCTATGCGAAAGTCATGCACGTGTTTTTATGGTGTAAGATGCTTACCCTGATGCGTGATTATATATAGTTGTCATGGTAAAAACATTATCAACATTCAGTGAAATTTTAATAGTATTAATTTCTACGGACTTAGTTACAAAATTTTGAAAATATAAAGACTTTTAAAATATTTAAGTTATGAGGACTCAATTAAAAATTTCGTAAAATTATAAGGATTGACAGATTAATTTAATTTACATTAAATTGAAACTGAAATTAATGGAATAAATATTATTGAAGTCAACATATTGATTGATTGTAGCTAGCATATTGACAAACTTCCCCGCATAAAGAAGTGCGAAAATTTCCACAATCTCCTAATTTTACAACTATTTTACGAAAACGACGTTGCACCGTCGTAACTTCCCTATACTTTTCGAAGGGAAAATGCTATAAGTTGCAAAGAGTTACTGGTACGAAAAGAGACTAATGCATGAGTTTTTATATTTGCTTAATTGTACTTTTCTTTAATTTGGTAAATTTTGATATTTTTTAAGTTTTAATTGCTTGATTTTAATTTAAGATGAAGATAATAACTTGATTTTGATTTTTATATTTTGAAGAAATAAATAATTTTAATTTTCATATAAAAATTTAATAATTAATATCATATTAGATATTTATGTATAACAAGTTATCCAATTTAAAAAGAATAATTGATTGATTTTATGATGTAATAATGTCTATTCAAATTAAATAATAAATAAACAATAAGATTAAAATTGATATTTTTTTAAAATATAGAGATAAAAATTAAACAATTAAAACTGAATACTGAAATTATTTATTTTATAAATTTATGAACTAAAATTGAGTAATTAAAACTACTAAGACTAAAGTTATACTTATACCAAACTAAGAAGACAAAAAATATAATTAAATATTTATATTTAATTACTCTTGATTTCTGTTAAATATAAATAATTATTTGCTTCTTGTAATGTGTATACGTATGTTTATGCTATTACTGGAATGCCTAAACTTCTAAATTGATGGATTTGAAATATATAGAATGGGAATGAATGTTTTTTAAGTAAGTCCATAATAATAATAATTAATTTACCAGTGAAACTCATCAATCTCTAGTGAAGAGTTGGTGATCAGGAAATTAAGACTCGGTACGTAGTTGTTGGACTATTCATAAGACTTTGAGTCTATGAAATTGTCTGATCCCACATGAGTCTAAGAAAAGAAAAGTATTCACACAAATTGTTAAGCTTTAGGCACTTGACTGATGGTTACATAAGAAGAACCTTTGATGAAATAAGTGTGTTCCCTATTGACTTGGAAATATCAAAGCTAGTGTATACAACTCATTTTTTGTAATCAATGATCATAACCATAAATAAAATAAAATTGTCCAATCCGACATGGGTCTTTGAATATAATAAAATTATTTACACAAATTATTAAACTTTTAGACACTCGACTGATGTGTGTACATAAGACCCAACAAAAAAAAAGGAAGCATCTTTGCAACTAATTATTCCTTATTGACTTGGAAATTTTGTAGCTAGTGTATACAATTCATTATTTTTGTAATCAATCATCTTAACTAACATGATGAAAATTTCAGCGATAATTATTCGTACGAATTAAAATATTAACATTATCTTTTCAAATGATGCTGTATTTTAACAAATGCAGAAATTTCTATAAATTATTTGCATTATTCTCAATCAACAAGTGAACAAGGACATTTTTTATTAATTAAATACGCGTGACGTTTTGTCACCATTCTTATATTACAAAGTCAAGTCATCTTCTAAATTGTAATGATATCGATCAAACGGCA
Source organism: Mucuna pruriens (assembly GCA_025330945.1). NCBI lineage: Eukaryota > Viridiplantae > Streptophyta > Magnoliopsida > Fabales > Fabaceae > Mucuna > Mucuna pruriens. The sequence goes on along the minus strand of JAENHJ010000086.1, from coordinate 1,108,559 downwards.
AGTCACTGTCTTCTAAATTTTAACTTATAAACATGATAAGTTAGTTGACCACTTAAAAAAAATTATATTTTTTTATTTTGACAATTTAAATATAATTTATTAGTTTATATTTATAATTTTTATTTTTCATATTAACAAAGTATAGTCATATAAATATTTCTTTTTCTCTGTATATAAAAAAAGAAATCAAGTTATTTCAACTTGAATAATAATTTTAAAAGAATTATTTTTTATCTTTATTATTAATATTTTTTAATTTAATGAATAAATATGAGTTAAGTGTTAAAATCGATAGATTAAAAACATAAAAATAAAGAGTAATTATAAAATATTTATTCATAAAGATGACTATTTTTATATTTTTGGTAAAGTAAAGAAAAGAAAACATACGAAAGAAAAAGAAATTATATAAGAATGAGACAAACGTATACGTGTCATATAATCATTTAATAGATAATCAAGGTTGAAAGTATTTTGATTACATATTAAAAATTATGTCTTTTTAAACAACTCACATAATATATTTTTATTTTAATCATCATGATATAGCTAGTAGTTAATATTTGTTTTTGGTTGTGTTCTAATAATTAATTAATAATAACCAACGCTGAAGGATACAATATAAAATAATAGAAAGACAAAACTTAACCTAAAATTCTATAGGTGTTATTTGTATTATTATTTTTAATTAAAATTATATTTTTACTTCAATAATTATATAATAAAATTTACATTAAAAAATTGTGCAATTGAGCGAAATAAAACTATAAATCTAGTTTAAAAAATTGTACAACATCCTCCGTGAAAGAATCTCGGCTATAGACATGCTCATTTACATCACTCATTTTGTGATGATATGTTAAAATTAAAGTAATTAAAAAAATGGCTATTAATTTTAAACTTTTCATGAAGTTCTGTGAGTTAAAAATAGAATTTGTGAGAAATTTCTACCGACAAGAATGAATTTGTAATATGTCATTAGTTTAAAGAGATTATGAAATGACTGAGAAATATCCGTACCATAGATAGAAGATATGCATATGAATTGCCAGATCGATGGCGCTGTAGAAAATTTGAATGTACACTAATTGAAAATCACAAATTTATTAAAACACAATTTCTTCATGACTAACAGATCAATCATTGTTATCTCCTATATCTTGCTTATTTTTATGCTCGACCATAACGTGAACGTTTCCACGTACATCTACACACAACGAAACGAAACTTGACTTTCATGAAATGAAATATATAATATCCAAGACTAGAAGATGCATTTGGGAGGATTTACAATATTACTTTGAACATCTATCACTCTCAAATTTCTTCCTAAGAAACTTGAACCAAATGCCGAGCAATAAAATAATTCCCACGACCCCAACGGAAACTCCGATGATGATGCCAAAAGTTGATGATGATGATGAAGAAGATGAATCATCAGAGGATGACCAATCATACGTTGGAGGTGGATATGTTGGCAAAGGAGGTGCCCATGACCATGGTTGGGGAACCGAAGGAGTGGTCGGTGGGGGAAGATAACTTGACATTGCCGTGATCAATGTGAAGACTCGGTTTCAATGACCTGTTAATTATTTGATGAAACTTTGGAGAAGTTTCTCTCTCTCTTTCTCTCCCTATTTTTTGAGTAGTAGTAGTATGACTTACTGAGGAAATAATTTTATAGGCACAATGCAAGAGCCTTGCAACTTTTTTTATTCTTAGTTCCCTTTTATAGTACAACTTGTAGGCTGGTGTGTAACCGGAACGAAGTAACCTTCCTTGGGAGTGATGTTCCTAGCTATTGTGTGTGTGGACATCTTGAATAATCAATAATCAATTGTACGGGTCGGGATCAACGGATTTGAATTAGGCAGAAAAATCTTCAACCTTCGGAACAATATGTTAGAAAAATCAAGAATCATTTAGTAGGAATATAAGTGGATAAGAAAGATTTTTCTTTTTTGAAAAAATAAATTGGTAACTTACCTCGATAATTAAATCCAGAATTCAGAGTAACTTACCAGGATAAAATAAAAAGCACAAACATAACCATGCACAATATTATAAAGAATATAGTTGATAATGAACAATTATATGATTAAAAATAATGAATTTGTACAATTATTTATAATTTCTTAGGCTAGAACCATGTTTAGTCTCATTTTACATTTAGTTGGTTAGTTTTTAATATTAGGAATAGTTTATTTAATATTTAAGATTTTTAATTAATTTTTATATGATTTTTTTTTTTAGAAAATGATGAAGTTTTTGTAAAGTTCTTCTTCTACCCTCGAAGAGACTCTTTTCGAGCAAGAGTTAGGATTTTCCCAACAAATGATTTAGGTTAATTTTAAGACTATTTTTCTTTATAAGTAAAATGTGATTATTTTTTTTAATTAATTTTTTTTAGCTTCAAAATCTTTGAACGTCTAACGAATATCACAATATCCTTGTTAATTTATTTAAAGCAATTATAAATTTAAAATAATATCTTATTAAATATGATAAATAATCATATTTAAAAATAATAAATACTAATAAAATATTTTTAATATATTTAATATAATTTTAAAATAAAATTATTTTATAAAATATATTATTTTAATCTTTTCAATATATTAAATATTATACTTTTAAATTTTTTATTTTTAATTCTTTCAAAATTACCAAGATATTAATTAAAAAATTGTTTAATAATATTATTACCACAACATTCAATAAAGATTTTAATAGAAACTTAAAAAAAATATTTAAAGTAGAGAGAATGAATGAAAATTTTGTTTTACTCAAACTAAATAAAAATATTAAAAATTATACCAATATATTTATAATTTTAAAATTTATAAAAAATAATTTTACCATCATACTTATCCAAACCTATCATTTTAAAATTTATAAAATAATATTTTTACAATAAAATTTACATAAATTTATCTAATGACAGTTAGTTCTTTAAAAGAATATTATTAGAAAAATCACTTATATATCCAAAAAATTTATATTACAATCAAATATAAAAAAATTTAATTCTCACAATAGGTTAACATTCCCAAAAATCTTTATGACTATCCAAATAAATTTTAATCATAATGATTTTTTAGAATAAAAAATTATCTTCTACCAACTGCCTATTTAATAAAAACATACCAACTACCTCCTTAATAAAAACATACATTTTGTTGTGTAACAGTTAATAGTAGTGAATATACTTTCGTAATATACAACCGAAGTACATTTCCATTATAACTTAATTAAAATTAAATTATGATATACAAAATATCTTTTTTAATTGAAATTAAGTTATGATACAAATTACTTTTTTTTAATTGAAATTAAATTAATTATGATACAATCTATTTTTTTAATAATAATCAAATTAATTATGATACAATTTACCTTTCTTAATTGAAATTAAATTAATTATGGTACAAGTTACCTTTTATATAATAATAAAATTAATTATGATAATTAATATAGTCATAATTATTATAATTTATTTATACCATAATTATCATAATTAATTTAATTAAAAAAATGTATAATAATAAACTCTATTACTATTAAAATGATAAAATGTATCATAATTAATTTTATTTTAATAAAAAAATAATTTAAATGATGATTAATTCCATTACTAATAAAAAATTATATCATAATTTATTTTTAATTAAGCCACAACGGAAAAAATTGTCTATATATAATTTAGACACATAACAAAAATTATTTACGATTACCTATTATCATCAGGAAAACATATTTATTAGTGGGTCAGAGTGGATGATATTATAAACTGTATGACAATATCATCCCTCTAGAATACTTTTATATAAAAATCTATTAAAAAATAGTGTGTGAACATAGGAGTCTAAGATAACAAAGTCGCAGCATTGTTTGGTAAGAAATGCAGTGCATTGAAAAAACAAAACAATTGGTCTGACGATCAAACTTTCAATTTTGAACAATTTTTTTTTTCTCTTTCAACTTAACAATGATGGTTTCTAAGAGTTATTGGTGACTCGTTCTATGTCCAGTTCCATGCAACCTTGTTAATTGGTCGGTTTACGGTACAACTGATTTTAAAAACAATAAGTGACTACTTTAATTCGACTTTTAAAATATTATATATAAATTTATGAGTATAATAATTTAAAATAATAGTTTACTCGGGAATATGGATAGGATTTTGTACTTAGATAAATAAATTAAAGCAAAATGACATTATCTTGATCCAGAAAGTTGATACTTGAAACCATTGCTATTATTTTTTTATTTTTTTTGTTCCATTTGAATCACATAGGGGCTAAAGATAAAAAAAAAAATGAACAGCATGACTGTGGTTTACATGATTGAACATGCATCTGGGTTATCATCATCAAAGAGCCTCATGAGCTTCATCTCTGGAGACTTAGGGTCAGCCACAGCATCAGGGACACTTCTGACAAAACCAGATGGTGCCTTGATGTCATATGCACCCTTCACGTAAGGATATGCCACTAAATTGTACGGAACAAATGACCAATTGTCAGCTGTTTTTCCTGTGCTCCTTACTTCTTCCAAAACCTCATCTGAGTCCACATAACCAGTCACAGTTACCCTCTGCTGCTTTTGGTTCACATCAAATGATTCCACTCCTGAAACAATTCATTTTCTCATCTCATCACAGAACACTTTAATTTTAATAATCTACCGGAATTAATTAAAAATATCTTAGACAAATTTTTAAAATAATTATCATAAAAATAAATAAGATTATTATATAGGTAGATTTTTAAATTTTTTGAAAATTTTAATTAAGTCACCAAACTAAAAATATTGTAATTAAATTATTTATTTTTTTTATAATTTTATAATTAAATATCTGGAGTTAGTTTATGATAACATGAAATTATTAAAAAAATAATAATCTGTGACAAATTTAAACTTCAAAAATCTAAATTATAAATATTGTATAAGATTAAAAGTTTATTTTAAAAATTACAAATAGTTCAAAGATTAATGATATTAAACCTATTATATATGTAATAATAATTTATGATTAAATAATCGTGTAATTAGAAATCTTTGCCTAAAGTTGACTTTAATTATTTGGTACTTCTTGCATTTTTTTTTATTGATTTTGGGTTAAGCATGATGACTTCAATATAGTTATATTTCCATTACTTCAAATTCAGATAATGATGGATTGGAAGTTGCATAGAAGAAGATCGATAGTTTGTTTGACTCTAGAATGCATAAAATTAAACAAATTGTACTTATATGAGTAAGATCTTTTGATATAATATATATATATATATATATATATATATATATATATATATATATATATATATATATATGAGTAAGATCTCAAGGAATTACCTACCTCTTCTAATTAGTATATATCTAGGTTAGGATGCTTTTCATGACGAAACAGGTTTGACCCTTATATTTTTTTTGTTTTTTTTACTAGCACAGAACTCTTGCATGTGCTTGTATTATTAGTAGTGAGTTATAAGTTATTAATGCATTTGACTGACCTTTATAGGGTTTCAATAGTTGTCTCATTTAATTATAGGAACAATCAAAGTTCTACTAGACAAAATTTATAGTTTGATTAAATTGGAAAAAAATGGCCAAAGAATTGATTGCTTAATGGTTGATTGCCATATTCTTTTTTCAAGAGGAAAAACAATGAAACTATTATTCTGCTACCTTTGGGTAATATGGAATTTGGAGTAAAACATGTAATATATAAGATGAGAAGTTGTATTTATGTAATTTTGTATATAACCAAAAAAAAAAAGATAAAGAGAGGAGGAAAAGATGTGTTACCAGATGATTCGACGTGATAATATAAAGAGAAATAGAAAGAAAAAATAATAATATTGTAAAAAATGTTTTAGAAAAGTATGGTATATATAATTAATATAACTTACATAAGATTATGGTTGCTTTTTAACTGCAGATGTATAAAAAATTGGGTCTCAATATGGTATGGTATAGTTATACTTGATATGTTCATTAAGGTTGTTTCAGTGATGAACAGAACAAGTTTCTCAAATACCAGCAGAAACAAATTAACATATAGTAGTCAAAGTGCTACTGATCCACAGACAATAGAAAGAGAAAATGAAGAGAGCTTTATATGAACCTTCTAAGCCTTCCACTGCATTTTTAACCTTTTTAACACAACCTTCACAGTCCATTTTCACCCTGACATGAACTGTCTATATCATACACAAACAAAAATGATTTCATGATTAGATTAGATACATAGAAAAAGTCAGAAGCTAGGGTATAGATTGAGAGAGGGAGACATGCACAAGATGCTATAGGAAGGAAATAAAGATAACCTTTTTGGGCACAAGTTTCTCCTTTGGTTTTTTGGTACAAGCAAGGAAACATTCTGGAAGATGGTCAAGAAACCCCATTTGAGTGAACTCCTAGCAAATTGCCAAGAAGAATTAATATTGTTCCTCGGAAAGAGAGAACTTCGTTATGAAACTTCGTTGTTTATGACCATCAACATGTGCTTGCGGTTATGATTTGGTCCAACCATGGGACCTATATATAGCAGTCACATTGCACCATCTTCATCAATTTGATTTTTCGATCTTCAAATTTATTAGTAATTTATTGTTACTTGCACATCAATATATTAATATGTCCTAGGCTCTCATCATCGGGTACATAATTGCGGGGAAACATCATATCAAACATTATATCGAGAGGATTGACTTTACTTTAGTTTTGGTAGTTGGTACTTGGTCGTGATAGTTAGTTTCGCGTTAGATATTAATTTTTAAATTGACTAACAACTTTGAATGAGTATTTTTAAATTTAATTATTTAAATAAAATTTGTAAATAAAAATAACTTAAATTAATTGTTGTATATTTTGTTTGATATTTTAAAAGATTAAATTTTTTTATTTAATTAAATGTAATAATATTTTAGTTAACTTAAAAAAATCTTTTTGATTTAATCTTATCGGGTATCTTTAAACTTTGTATTTCAAGTTAAGTCTCCCCATGTATTTTAATTAAGTCTAAACTAGTTATAAAATATTTTTTTGTTATTATAAATAGATCGTTTAAGAAGGTTTTGAGCAGAATCCTTTCACACATTTTTCCTTCTTTCTTATCTTGATGGACCCTTGGATATTCTTGCTAAAATATTACTAATTTTATTGTTCTAATTATTATTGAAAAGAACTGTTATATAATGTAAATTTATGTGTTGAACTTATACATAACACAGATAAGTCCATGATAATATTGTGATTATCACATGTTTTAGGTTATTTTATTTGTGTTTATTTAAGTTATGGGCAGATAAAGAAAGAGTCATGGATCATCATGACTTTTAAGTTTGTGAGTTCACGATTGATAAAAATCGATAATGATGAGCAAGTACAACAACATTTTCTTAAGATATTTTATTTGTACTTATTTATGTGCAAATAAAAAAAAGTCATGGGTCATGACATTTAAATTTGTGAACAACTATCTCATAACCTAATATTGTACATAAAAATTTCTATTTCTTACCTGCGATGAATTCCCACCATGGTTCAATTTTGGAAATGTCGTGTGCCACACATGAGCATTCAAATCCTGATGACCAACACCTTAGTGCGCATGTGTATGGCAGGATTGAGCTTGCAATATGGGTGTTCGATAAAATGCTCCTGCTGTTTTCTCGGGTGCTTTCATCGGATGCAATCCCTAGTCGCCGTGAGAAGAAACAAATGATTGTAATTAAGTACGAGGACGAATGAGTTTCTTCAAACTGAAAGATAATAACTATTACAGTACAGGTATGCCTTCTTTTATTATTTTTATTGTGTATATAATAGAGAGGTTGACATTGGTGATTTGCAATGCTTTATATGCAAAAACTCAAATACTCAAATTATTATGTCAAGAAGATGAAGTAGAATTAGAGAGTGTGTATACCTTAAATCCATTAAACTTATAAGACTCTCCTTGAGTCAAGATTGTGTTTCCCACGTGCTGATGTGTGAAAAGCGTCCTGAATCGAATATCTTATTCTCGTAGGTGCTTGTTACTAATGGTCTATGATCATGCTCAAGCATTTTGGGTACCAAGATTTTTTTTTTACTCATGAGGAGCATTAGGCTACATTCGGATAATGAATAAATTAATGGGCCATTTGGCAAGCATATTTGCTTTGTTCACTTATATGGGTCGAAGTGAACCTAGTAAGGGTTTAGAACAATTATTAATAGCAAATAAGAATAAAATAAATAGATAATATTTTAAAATTATTAAAATCAAGACATAATTTTTATTGATATAATTTGTTAAAATTTTAAATTTAAATTATGATTAATTAAGATTATAATAATATTAAAATATATTATATAAAAAAGATATATTCTATTGGATATGGTAGTTCAAGATTTAAAATTGATATCAAATTAAAATTAAGAAATAACATTTGAAAAGAGTAATAAATTATAAATAAAAAATAAAAATAAAATTGCAATGTAAGAAAAATCATGTAGCTTAATAAAGATAAAAGTAATTCTTAAATGTTCTTGTTTAAGTGATTTAAATTTATAATATAAGAATAGATATATCAATATTTCAATATTATATGTATCATGATTCGAATTCGAATTTTTATAAATGCCACTTTAATTTACCAACACTTTGTCTGGAAGATAGATAAAATAGGAATAGAAAATAAAAAATAAATAAAAATAAAAATTATAAAAATAAGAGTAAATTTGAAGTGAAAAGTTGTATTATTTAAATTAATAGAGCTTGGAAAGAAAGTTAGAAAATAACTTATTTTTTAGTTATTTAGTTAGAAAAAAAGGATAGAAAAAGAAATAGACTAAATTAATCAAAATATAATTTTACCCTTTAAATTAATCCCAATACTTGTTTGGGAAACATTATCACAACTGTAGCCATGCCATTATATCTTTATGCGGTCAATTTCAGTCAAATTTCATTTCACGCTGGTACAGGAACAAACTCAAATCATGCGGGACCCACAGAAATTCTTTCACTTCCTTGTTAATTTTCAGTCTAAACAAACAATTAAAGATATATATCTCCATCTTTCTTTTTCTCATCTTTATTTTCACTTTTCCCTTCAAATAAACAATTGCAAAAAGTAGCAAATTTCCACCAACTATAATTTTAATGGGTGTGGCTCCTTCCCTTGGAGAAGTTTACATCGTCTATAGTGCTATAGTTTTAATGAAAAACAATTAGTGATTAGATGAATATAAAGAAAATATGATATTATTTACTATGATTATGGAGATATGGGACGAAATTTTATAAGGAAACTAAAGGAATCTTCTTAAGTGTTATGGGATAGCAAGCATCAAGTTATATAGTGTAATGGTCAAATTAGCTGAATAGTTTGAAGAAAATTTTTTGAAGGTATTTTTGGCATAAAATACAAGTTTTTTTTTTTTTTTATTAGAAACAAGGTGGTAGAATTTTATGGTCGAGTATCTAACGCAGCTATATATTCTAAACTCAAATTCAAGATTACAGATAAATTGAAACAATCTTAAAAAACTGATAAACGTGCTCGTAGGTAAATTGTTTAATGATATGATAAAGTTTTAAAGACATATTTATCTTTTAACCTTATTTTTATCAATTAGTATTTGATAAGAAATATTAATTATAAATATCTTCAACGTATAATTTTTTAAGATTAAATATGTTCGGTGTTTATAAATTGGATAATGTTCATTTGTAGTCTTTTAGAAATAAATTATCACTTTTTTTTCTCTTAATAAAAATTGTACCATATGCAATTCTTATTTTCATAAACAAAATATCAAAATGAGACATTTTTTTTGAATGTTAAGAATCATACCCAACATATTTCCACAAACAAGAGAATAAAACGAAATATTCTTTTAGAGACTAAAAGTAAATATTTATATATTTTACATAAACTAAAAATATATTTAATTTTAACCATTTATTTTAAATATGGACACTTTTTAGTTTAATATTTTAGTAAGCAAATTAATTATTACCTTTGATCTTATATATAAGACTATTTTACTTAATATAAAGAAATTAATAAAATAGATTAATGTAATTTGTATCATTCAATTAGTTGATTTATTTTTTTTATTGTCTTAATTACATTTTTGTCTCTATGTATAGTATATGTGTAATTTTAGTCCAAGTATAATTTAATTTACAATAAAGTGATAAGAAAAAAATTAGACAAGTGACTTAAAGGACTTGAACCCACAACTTACCAAACCAAAACTCACAATCATTTGAACCACTATATTTACATTACATTAATCCAAATATAAATATAAATGTATATATAAATGTAAATCTAAATATAAATGTAAATGAAAATGAAAATATAAATATAAATGTATATGTAAATGTGGTCGTAGACGTGGATGTAGATGTAAAAGTTATCGATTTTGTTTTGAAAAAATAAAGATTTCTAAGTCATCATGACTCAAAATAAAAGTTATATAATTGTTTGAAAAACTTTTATGAGTTAACTAATATTTTTTATAAGTAAAATATAATATTAAAGAGAGTATATACGAAAGTAATCGATGTTGTTTTGAAAAAAATAAAGATTTCTAAGTCTTCGTGACTCAAACATTTTTAAAATAAGATTTTATGATAACTAAATAAGAAGTATATTTAAAATAATTATCACTAATAATTTATTTTTTAGAAAATATTTTATTCTAACGAGATATTAATTAAATTATTTTATGATATTAAATTTAAGAGTTTATGTAATTTTTATTTTTATTTACGTAAATTATTTAACATTTTATTTACGTAAATTATTTAAACTTTATTATTACTACTTCAGTGTAAATGATTTATATAGATAACATGTAAAAAAAAAACATGGAATTAATACTTGGAAAAGTTTTCTTTTCCTTTTCATCTACATTTGAATATATAATATAATTCAAAAGATATTCCATTTCTGCTCCAAAGCTTCACAGATCATCCCTAGGCAGTATTTAGCAGCAAGTGGGTATTCAGAAACTGCATCAGTATTAACACATGTTAATATAACTTCTATACAAAGTAGTCTAGAAATAAAACTGGTGTTACAAGCTTGAAACTAAATGCACACAAATGGCTGAAGATGAGAATTTTCTACTTTAAGGTTCTAGCACTGCACGACTATTCTGCAACCAGAAACACAATTATATATATATATATATGGTGCATCCAATTTTCTTACCATTCATATGCCCCAAATTAAATAACATTGACCAAAAAAAACTGCTATAACTATATATGACAACATGACCTGTCAGTTCAATCAGGCCTTCAATAAGAACCTTGTCAAAACTACACCACAAAAACTAGCATAGATGGCTTTGCACTTCAGAACTACTAAGATCCACGAGAAAAGTAACAGAGGAATGAACTTTATACAGTATTTCATCTGTAACTAGTCAAGTTATTATGTACCATAGATAAAATTTATCATTAAGAAGACCGACACTTCTAAAGAAACCAAGAGGAAAAGATGGATATACTCTGAATCCTCCAAGATATCAGAACCAAAATTGGGAGCATTATGTGGAAAACATATGTCCTAATTTGTAGACACCAATTCACAAAGCCTCCCAAAAATAAATATAAGAATCAACCATCACCTAGTTTATATACTTGCACTTCGGCAACTTATGCTTGGGCAAACCCCAGCTACACACAAATGCACTACAATCATTTCCCCCACTAACGAAATATTTGTTGACAACTCATTCAAAGAACCTCTCAATTTAATTAGACCTAAAATTAAGTATTAAACATGGACATGGACAATATAAAGTCCTTGGTGATTCACTCAATCCCCTTCTACCAGAATCTTAAAAGAAAGACAAAAGGAAAATACATAAACATATAATATAATAAGAGTCAAGAGGGGCAAGTGACTATCAAGATATTGTACTATTTGAAGAATATCCTACAACCCCCTCTTTTCTCGCCCAAAGAAAGAGAAAATACATATAAATATCACACTTAGGAAGCATTTAAATAAGAAAAATTTGTCTGGCCCATAAAAAGGGAGAAAGCAAAAAAAAACACAATTTTGCTATTCTTCAACTTGAGATTCATATCAGGCCATTTGTTCATATTCTCATGAAAATTTTGAACTCTAAAACTTGATGATACATGGTAGGATAAGCATTGTACGCTTCACTTTTTGTTCCATCCTTGACTCTTTCTTGAAATTTATATTAGCCATTATTTAAGCTCAAGTATACGTATCTAGCTTTGGTCACTGACACACTAAACCTTGAAGAGAAATCCCAGAATTCTCTCTCTCATTTATGCAGCATAATTAAAATACAATCAAGTAACTGGTTTCTAATATTCAAAAGATAAAAAAAAAAAAGCACAATTTTCAGTAATTAAACCTGAAATATAATCATGCATATAGTCCCCTTTTACTTTCCCATTCACCATTGTGCCTACCTGAAAACAAGTAAGAAGCTATCAGGATGTTTGAAACCAACATATCACATCATGTGTCCTGTTGACAAATTAAAACATACCACAAAAACAGGACTCAAATCATTGCTCCAAACTGAGACATATTCCTCTATGTCAACCAACTTCTCTGAAGTATAGGAGAGACCTGCATGCCATGCTTACTTCAAAAACCCCACCAAGATAAAATAAAAAGAATACCAAAAATCTGAAGAGTTTCAAACAGAATAACTCACCTATTATGTGAGAGTTGACAGGCAAATGGCGTGTTATAGGTTCCTCAACAACACGAAGAAGAACTTCATTCGTATCTTTTGCACGCACCAAAGATTTTTGAAGCAATTCCACTGCGGTACAAGTACAACACAAGAATAAGTTTCATTATGCATAAAGGTATTACACATTAAAATATAATAGTTGGAAATAGAGAAAAGGAAGGAGGAAATCATAGGAAAGTTTACTTATGACACCACAAAATCGATTACAAGTTCTTGGTATACGAACATGAGGCTTGACTTCAAACACTCCTCCTTGATCAATTTTAACATATATTGCCCCTACCATGCCAGCTTTATTAAGAGGGCTATCCAGAATGCAACGAAGAGCCTGAGGAAGTCAAACAGTTAATTCTAATTCTAAATGATTTTTATGCAAATGTATACAATGCATAAGAAAGAGAAACAACATTAATTGTTCACAATAGCTAACATCATTTGTAGTAATCCATAAAATATGGGCATGGTATGTAAACCATACTCTATTATCATGAAATAATTAGCTTTGTTTTGGTCAAATTTCCTGTTATGTATCCTCTACTTCATCTACTCTGTTCACTACAGTTGAAAACTTGTTATAAGGTAATTTCAGGAGATAATACCAACCTCGTGAATTATGTCAGGCCGATAATCATTTAGATTCTTCTGTTGCTTCATTAGAAACCGTGCATCCTCATCTGAGTTTAGAATTTTCCATTTCTAAACCATAAATACGAAAGCCACAAATGAATAAATAATTAAAGGACATATGCTAATTAAGATAAGCAATTTTGATTTTCAATCATAATTTGGAGAACATAAGCAATAAGAGAGCTGACAACCTATACCAAAGTATAAAAATTTCATAACATGATGATTCTTGGAATTTAAAATACCTTCTTAACAAGACCCTTTTTCAGAGAAGCATGGTCAAGGATGAATATGGCAGGAGATCTCACATTCTGTGGAGAATAGGCCATAGGGGTAGATAAAACTCCATCGTTTGAGGCAATTTCTTCCTTCTTAACATCCTTCTCTTTGTCTTTGCCACTGGTCAAATTTGGGCTTTGTTTCTCAGCCCTCTTCCGCTTCAGCTTACTGCTTGCACTAGGATTAAGCATAGCTGAGGTTCTCTTAAGTTGTGTTCAACAAACAACACAACTCTCCAACAACAAAAGTTACCCTACAAGCAAAAACACACCATTCACCACCTGAACAGGATAAATATTGAATAGTGATACCTGTGTTGCAAAAATTAGTAGTTTACCAGTAGGGAAGAGCACTATAAAACCAAGCAAGCTCCTTAGACAAAAAGCACTCACAAAAGTTAGTACCTAGAAATGTTGATCCAGACAGAAGTTGCATTAGAAACCAACTTGTAAACAAATACCGATCTGTGCCTGGGAGTTATTTCATATTACATGTAAAGGTCTCAATATATCCTACCTTGAAAATGAAAGCATTAAATAAAGAACATGTTAGATTTCTTTCAAATCCACAACGTGCCTCAATTGAGGAGAGTACAGGTAATATCAACAAGAAATATCAGCAAATACTGATTATGATCATTCTAGTTATCCAAATTCCAAAAATACATAAGTAGGCTCAGTACAAGAAATTCTTTTCATATTTAATAAAGCATGTTTGTATCTGACATTTTCTAGCAAAGTGCCCACCCACTATTTTTCCTTTTCACTATTGAGGTAAGGAAAAACTTTACCCTAACCAGTCACCACTCTATTAATCCTATTAGCGGCGGAAGGTATAAAAACTCGTACACTCTCAAATGCTATTCCACAGCTACAGCACAATAAATTGTGTACACAAACTGGACTACATTGCTACAACGGAAGCCAGCATGTAAGTAAGGTTAGAAATTTCTTTTCCTAATCAGATAACTATCCTATTTGCAACATTTATCCAAAAGCCAAACTGTAAAATGATTAACGTACATATTTCTATGATCATAAATAAAAATCATTATTGTCGTTTTCTGATGGAATCTTACCGGTTGGGTTTGATCCCCTTAAAGAAACCAAAGACATACAATTTAGGGTTCTATGGTAATCCCTCAACCTACAACCACAATTGGTTAAAAGTCATGTCATTTAGAGATTGAGAGAAATAGAAAAACATAAAAGATTAGGATTTTAGAGGTTACACATTTTAACTCAAAATCATAAAATTAAAAGCAGTACACTTTATTAATTGACATAAATAAACAACCATAGGCAAAAAATCTAATTACTTTGTTAATTTACTAAGGTCAAATACAAGCAATCAACAGCTAATCCCTCTATCCATAATAATACCTTACAAGATGTAAACAAAGGTTTTGAGATATTTTTAAGGTGTTCTTATTTTATTCTTCAATGTAGCAACACAATAGAGGTTTAAAAAAAAGTTTTCACAAGTTGTACTTCCTCTTTTAACAGAGTCAGAGTCACTAGATTATTAAATATCTATTATTTAATTATTTAATTAAAACTATTAAATATATCTTATATTTAAAAATAATATTTTTTAAATATAAATAATATTTTTAAATATTCAAATATCTATAATCATAATTGAAAGATTGCTAAACGTCTTTTAAACATATAGATAGTATAAATATTTTTTGAAATATATAAAAGTTATTAATTATATTTGAATTTAAATATTACTTGATCAATAAGTAACACTTATTTTCTCAAAAATATATCTGTTCAGTTAGTTACAAAATATAATTATCCTAAAAGGTTATAAAACATATCATGCAATTACTTAATAGGATAATTACAACAACAATAATAATAGTAGTAATAATAATAACAATAATACAATTACTTAATAGGATAATTACAACAATAGCGGTAGTAGTAGTAATAATAATAATAACAACAAAAGGATAAAACATATAATGCAATTACTTAATAGGATAATTACAATAACAACAATAATAGTAATAATAATAACAACAACTATAATAGTAATAATAATAATAATAATAACAACGACAACGATAACAACAATGACAACGACAACAACGACAACGATATCGATAACGACAACTATAACGATAACAATAACAGCAACGATAATAAGAATAACAACAACAATAATAATAATATTAATAACAACATCAATATTTACATCAACATCAACATTAATATCAATTTAAATATCAATATAAATATATTAGTTTCAAAAACAATTTTCAAAACTACTCTTATCAAACAAGTTTTTTTTATTAATTATTTTTAAAATAAAAAACAAATTTTAAAACCAATAAGCTAACCTACCATGTCACTACTTTTCTCATCTAGCATTTATACTTATAATTTTATTCCAAAAGGTAAAGGGTTTACAATATCATTGTAGCTAAAAAATATATCATGCATGTATCTAACTAGGGTTCGCGGTGGTGGAGAAACATGACATTGTATTCTTAAATAATGCAGAAGTTCGCGGTGGTGGAGAAACATGACATTGTATTCTTAAATAATGCAGAAAACAAATCAAATACAAAAGGATGACCCTTCAAAGACCATATCCTCAAGTTCAAAACCTAATAAAATCAATAAATAAACATAGTCTTAATGTCACAACCTATCAGAGTTTCTCAAGATAAAGCATAAATAAAACCATAAGACACATGGACACTAACCTTCTTACTATAGCTTTTTATCAGTTACAAGTGACATTTAGTCCAAACATAAACAATACACAACAAAGGGAGTGAGAAACACATCTCACTTAGCTCGTAATGCAAATATAACATAAGTAATATTCACACGACATCATAAAAAACATAACAAATTATAACAATTAGACAAAGACATTTATTCAAATGCATATGAATGACAACAATGCAACCTAGTATCTACTTCATATGCATGTAGCATCAATCTATCACCACGAATAATAAGTTGGTGGTAACACGACTCAACCCTTTTGTTGACCTATCTTGTACTAGCATGATATCCTCTAGTAGATCTACTACTCCAGCCCATGTGATCAGGCATGGTCATTAGAGATTAACTATTGAATAGCCACCAAGAGATCTAGTGACCTTATCAATTTGAGTTTATATTCACTTCCGTATGCATTTGTTTTACAAATTGGGATTATGAGGGTTATTTTTACCCTTCTTAACCTAAGTACCTTATCCATGACCCATAACAATAAGTGAGTATCATTCTTACTCCTTTGGTCTAGGTCACTCATTTAACAAGTGTCACCCAGACTCATTTTCCCATTCTTGCCAGCTCTTGGCCTAAGTAAACATCTATCCTCATTAACTTGTTTTTTAATTTATATTTCATAATTCTTAATGTAATGCTTCTATATGAACACATATACACATAGTATAATTTCAGCATAACTCAACATACATAATTTCTCGATAATACAACTAAACACATATGCAAGTACACATATGTGTGTATTGATATGGGTTTGTATAGCATCTATAAAATTGTAATTTATTAATTAGGATTCAATTCTACGAGGGATTCTTCCTCAGAATAATTTTAGGAATTTTTTAAACAAAATTATTTTTAAGAATTTTTTTAATCTTTTTTATATATTTTATTCATTTTTGTTTTTAAATGAAATTTTAGTATTTTAAAAAATTATAAAGTTAAAATTAATTTTATATCGTAATATAATTAAATTTTTTATTATAAATCTAAAATATAATTTTATATTTAAAATATTTATTTATTATAAATTTTAATTATAATATAATTTATTTATTAAAAATATTTATCTATTATAAATTTTAATTATATAAAATAAATATTTATCTTTTATATTCAACTAACTAAAATATTAGTATAAAGTAAACAGTTACGTAAACTATAAAGTTTAGTTAGATGAAAGAAAAATAAAAGGTTAAATTGAGGAGTAACTTTCTTAGAAATATATATATATATATATAAAATAAGGTTGTTTTTTTTTAAGACTAGTATTTTTATATAATAAATAAAATATAATAATTGTAATAGGATTATAACCTAGAATCTTGGATATATTATTCAAACCTCTTGTTGCTTGGTACTATTGGTTCTTTAAAAGTCTAATTTATAAAACATCCATATATTGTTCGTTAGCTACAAGATTGACTTAATTTATGAATATGATATATTAATTTTAATATTATATATACAAAGATAAAATTAAAATTAAAGTATATTTTAAAATAAAATGTGGTTTAGGTCTTTTAATTTTTTTGTAAAAATTTATTTTAGTTTCTATATTTCAAATTAACCTATTGAAAGATATTATGTTTGGCATCAAAGCTTCTATAGACTATATGGGTTTTGTTGTAAGATTGAGAGGCTCCCGACTAGTATGGTATGAGAGTTTTATTGTCTAAAGATGGGGTGCATATGATACAAATATTATGTGGAAGGGAAGTAAGAGAGAATCTTTAGACATTATGGAAATTGATAACCAAACACTTGTCTGCCCTATTCTGCTCAACTCATCTCTTTCACTTTCAAGGAATATCTCCAAAACCCTTTCATCTAAAATTAAAAACTTGATAGAATACTTTTATATACTAGATGACATTCAGATTTTAGAAACCTTTACTACTCTACTTAGTTTGTACAACATTTTCATAAGAGAAAAATTAGTCCTTAGAACCATAACCAAACTAGTTTCTACTCGGGGACCCTATGTAAAGAAGTATGTACAATCCTTAAGGATGGACCAATGTTCTTTGAAAGCTTCTGCTAAGGAACAAGAAAAGTATGTCGCCTTTCACTTTGAAGTGATAAGACTAATCATTTTCCTCCATGGAAGAAAAGAACTATCTATCACTAAAAATTAGCTTTATTAGATTCAAGATATATCTGTTATGAAAATGTCCTAATGAACATTATTTTAACCACCTTTCATGCTAGGAGTGTAATTTTGACTGTATTTCTCAATTACAATGTTACTCTTAAAGATTCAACATTGTTCCCACTAATTCAAGGTACAAATTCATCTTACTAAAGTTGACTAAGTACTCAAAGCCCTTACAACCAACCTTCACCACCAAATAATTTATAGACTTTAAGACCATTATGTTGATCTCTCCTTGTTCAGAAGGAAGTCTAATGCTATGTTCATAATTACTAATTACTCAACCTAGAAGATACCTCATCCATCATTAGATTCTCAAAATGATTTCTAAATAATAGCTACAAATATTGATTCATCTTGAATATGTTACTTTTTATTAAATGATGCACTCAATTTCGAAGATTTGTGGATGGATTTGTAAAAATTGTCTTTAAGTGATACTCTTATCATTTTTCAATCCATGACTAACTTTCTAGCGAAAACTAAAGGAAATATTCCTATCAACAACTTCAAACATGACAAAACTCTCATACTTATCGACAAAGTAAACAAACATTTCATTTGGGATGTTGATCCTAATATATGTGACCTTGAATACAACTATTGGAAACATTGTGGTGACACTAGTGATGAAGAAGACAAAGAGGAAAAGGAAGAAAGATCGGGGGAAAAGAAAATAGAGGAACTCAAGCCTTTTAAACCTTTGATCTAACACCAAGAACAAGAAATAAGAAAAGAAAAAGGTAAGAAAATGGAGAAGCTTTGCCTTCTCAAAGAAATGAGAAGAAGAAGGTGAAATTAAACTTACCAAAAAAATGTTAGGAACCCAGAACAATATAGAAATGTGAAGCCTTTTTCTATAGGAACTCGCTTAGTTTTGGATATTAGATGTTAGAAATGAATTTTAGAAGGTAAGACGTAAAGTAATGTATGAGTTAATAAAAAATGAAGAAGCTCTCGAATAGACGAAGGAGAAAAGAAGTTTGTTACAATATATTTGTAGTAGCAACATTTTCAAAAAAAATAATTCAACTAAATAAAAAAAATGAAACTTACGGCTGCAGCGCAAAGACTAGCATGAATCAAGGGTCAGGACATTGAATTGGCATAGATTTGATGTAAGTGGTTGGAGTAGAAATTTTTTTTCAACTCTCAAAATCACTCTCTTTGGAATCAAATTAAAATATTTCTATTTTAATTAATGATAACAAGATAAAATAAAAAAAATTATATGGACCTAATTATAATTATTAGTGACTAATTATAATTGATTTGTTAAATTTTTTTACCATTTGCTCACTTTCACATTGTATTCTTATACTTTTAGAGTATAATGCAGTCCCAATTTTAGTAAAATTTTCTATTAAAAATAACACAGAAGAACAAAAATCACACATATTTATCAAATTTTTTTATAAAATTAAATTTAATTATCTTTTATGATTATTTTCAATTAATTTATTAATCATAGAAAAAAAAAAGTTTCATGTAATCGACTTTAGGACGAGTTTGGGTACTAATATAGGCGAAAGATCTATGTAGATGGACACCCACTTTCACTCTCTACTGACCAAATTGATAAGGCAAAGGGGAGGGGGATTTCTATGCAACAATAAGCAAGGGAGATGTCATAGGACTTTCCCTGCTCCTATCGAATCAATAATGGATGCATGTGTTGCTGAACCTATGTGTATGAGTGTGTGCACATGAATTTTGAGTGGTTTTTAAGTGAAATTTTAAAAATGATAATAGGGATTAATTAACTTATTGCATGCCACTATATCTAGATATTTTTGTGGAAGTCTTGGTTTATTGCACTGCCTAAGGTGAGAGCTACATGAGTTATGAAATTTAATGTTCATTCTCTTGCGGGAATTGTCCCTCAAATGTTGACAGATTATGAATTAAATTGTGCTTTGTACATAAGAATTTTTAGGCTCAAACTGTGTCTAATTCAAGTATGCAATTTATGGTGAATTTTCTTATTGCACCATTCTAGTTTATAGCATTGTTTTATTGATGCTCTATAAGACCACTATTTGGAGCGGAGTTAGAAGCTATTGATATTTTTATCTTATTATGGACATGTTGATGTGTGAAGCTGTAAAGTTTGGTATGAAATTATTGAGTAAATAATTTATTAAAAATCTTACAATTACTTGTGATGATAATTCTAAATTCACGAACTTAAATATGACTTATCTTCGGAGTGGAATTGGAAGTTATTGATATTTTACTCTTATTATGGACATGTTGATGTGTGAATCTGGAAAGTTTAGTATGAAATTATTGAGTCAATAACTTGTTAAAAAACATTACAATTAAGTTGTGATGATGAGTTCCAAATTCACGAATCTAAATATCACCTATCTTTGGAACTGAAATAGAACTAGTTGTGAACATGTTTGAATTCTGGACAAATTTGAGGTGATACCGCATGTTTAACGAGGTTAGCCATGAAGTTATATCATCAAATAATTAATTTAAATATGTGAATTGTTTAAGTTGACATGCTCCATTTTTTAGGTGCATTTTGTTATTCTTGTTTTTACCCAGTCAAATGATTTTATGCAAATCCCTCAAAATGGAAATTTGGTCTTAGACATTGTGAGGAGTTTGTCTATGAAAAATTGTGTTAAAAAAATAGTTTGAATATATTAGTGGAGCACATGGGTTTGAGTCGATTCAACAACCCAATCAACATTAATCAAATCGAATCAACATTAATCAAATCGAAGGAGAAAATTTGGGTTGGTTTCAACTATTTATTTAATTTGGATAAAATTATAAACTTTTGAGTATTGGATCTAAACACAATTTTATTTGCCTCCATCTCACCCGAACCTATACCGTTTTTAAAATAATATTTGTGTGTTATAATTATGTAATTATATAATTTGTATGTTATATAATTTTTACTTTTGAGAGCATTCATTTTATATATATTATATCGGTCGTTATGAGGCCGGCCGTCATGCCACGTGGCTGACCCAACAGGAAAAAGTTGTGTCTGACACCTGAGCACAACCGCTTCTGCAAAAGAGCCCATATTCGTCAGACGAAGTCGTCCTACAAAGAGGCTTCACTCCCAATGAGTCAGAGTCAGGGGGATGATCTGACATCTTTAAGGCCCACGACAGATGACGTGGAACGAAGAGAAGGAAAACGCTATATAAGGAGGAGGGAACAAGAGAGGAGGGGAGGTTCTGGAAGAGGGAACAATATTCATTCCTGAGACCAGAACATATATATATTCATATTTTTTATTAATATACTCAATGATCCGACTTGAGCAACCCAAATATATATGATGGAGTTGGTTCAATTTGAGTTGTTAAAAAAATAATTAAATAACCTAAACCAATTAATAAGAGTAAATTGCTTTTATGTAGCAATAAAGTTTTTATTTAAAGTCCAACTCATACATAAAAAGAGATAAATTGCTTCATTCATCATATATGCACACCTACATGCAAGATGATACCAAGTGTGCAAGGGCTTTCATGTATAGTATGACTAAATAATTGACTAAATAAGTTAGGAGGCATACATGTTGTATTGAGGATGCAGTGAAGAACTATATATTCTCTTTATGAAATATGGTATGAGGCAATTTCGTATTTAGAGTTGTCAGGTATAACTTTGATTATTTCTCTTGTCATTTGGATGTTATGTTCGTTTTTCTAGCTCAAAATATGTACATCATTCTCTTAGTGTTGATAGATGATGTTCTAATTGGCAGTTGACATTATAGATGATGTTTAATTTGTGATCGAGATAACAACCATTGTGATATTATGTCTCTAGAATTGGTTAACTATATTTGTTGATCATGTTGTATCTTATTGATTTATGCTTGATGATTATGTTATGCGTGTGTTTGTATTTCTTATGTTATTGTATAAATTTTTGTCTTAATCCTTTTGTTTATATATGTTTCTTCCATCTCTATCATTGTAATATACTCAGTGGATTGACGTAGTTCGACAAAGCATGAATATCACCTTTGATAATAGAAGTGATCGGGTGCATCATACCCAACAATTGGGTGATGACCACCACAACATGTACAATAGAAGGGTGGTGTTTTGGATATCAAACTCTATCAAGGCATACCCAAGTTTCAGGTTTCTAGTAGTCTTAGATGTGAATATGTTAATCCTCATTCCTCATTCCTCATTCTAATTATGGTTTAGGTTGCTATCATTCCTACCATCCTTATTACTGATGGGTAAAGAATTTGAAATGATGTCTTTTGACTAAAGAATAAAGATAAGGTCATTCATATCATAAATATTTTCATATATTTGGTAAAATTATATATCATGTTTAGACCATCTAAAAATTATGTGATATCCATTTGTAAATAATGCCTCATTTGACGAAAATGAAATATATATCTTTTTTTAATTTTCTCGTGTAACGAAATAAGTCAATATATCAAATATCTTTCGACTCAGTTAAAAAAAAGAGAAATGAATTAAAAAGAATTTTCTATATATAGAAAATAGCATAGAACACTTTCGAAGAAAATTGAAAGTACAATTTTTGGTACTTAGTTTTTTTTTTCTCTAGTAAAAAACAATAAGAAATTTTCAAAAGAAATCATAAAAGATATCTTATACATTTAATGCAAAAATTATCTTGAAATTATTCTATATAAATGACTACTTATCTTACAAGCCTATATAAGATATCATCCTCAGAGAAACTAAATAGTGACAAAAACAAGAACAAATCAAGTAAAAAAGTAAACTAAAAAAAAATTATTAGATACTATTTTATTTCATATTTCTTTAAGTAATTTGTGTTACTCATTATTATTTTTTTCTGTGAATTACAAACCAAAAACACCCTAAACCTATGGGGAAACTACCCAAGCGCAACATCAAACACATTGACTACAATTCTGCTACTCCAAACCATGCTTAGCCAGAAAGTTTGCAACAGAAGCACCCAAACAATCTGCCCATGATGCTGGTGAATATTACGAATACCTTTTATTAGCAACAACCTTTGGTCAAGAGGCTTACCCAAATAGACTATTATTCTACAAGCAAGCTCCAAGCTTCAACGAAAAACCACATAATAAAAAGACACCATAAGTGTCACTTAAAATACCTCCTCACATTGCATTAATACCAACGTCAATGCAAGAGCCGTCACAATTGAAGACTACACACCACCACGATTCATTCCACCTCACTACCTATTCATGCCAATCAAATCAAGCATAGAAAGAAACTATATTTTGTTGAAGAAAGACGCTCGAGATGCTCGTACTTCATGTAATGATTTCCTTGCGTGTACCATATAATGATAAAAAAATGTAATTATATATATATATATATATATCTTGAAAATTATTGTTTATATTTTTTATATTCAAATGCTCTTCTATTCTTTCTCTTCTTACTTATATTTCATTCTCTAACTTGAAAAAAAATCTATTAAATATTAAATTAATAAACTTAAAAACACTTCATTAATATATTCAACAGTTAAGAAAAATAATTAAATTACAAATGAATTAAATTTAATCTTCATATTTATCTAATAAGTAAAGATTAAGCTTTAAATTTGACTTATTTAAATAAATGAGTCGAACTCATAAGGAAATAAATGAAATGAAGATTAAGGATGAAAAGGTGTAAAGGCTTGCCTTTTTAATTTTTCCATGCATCCTAGTTGTGAGTGTGTTCTGTAATAGCTTGCAGTTCCCGTTGCACTTTCCTTATATAACTGTTGACATGAAATAGGGGATGCAATGGTAGATGGGAAGGGAACATGAATTGAAATCTTTCCCATCGTTATAACAATAATAATAGGTGCTAGAAATTGTAAACCCAAACAAGTAGATTACTTGTGGTAATATAATCATAATTAGGTTCATTTCTCCTGTGATTCTCAAATTAACATAATAATTTTTTATTAAATATTGTTATATTTTAAAATGAATAATAAATTAAAAAATTAATATAAACTAGATGCCCTAATCTTGTTTTTTTGTTTTACAATAATGGAATCATTTACCCTCTCATCAAAACTCCACTTCCAAAGCTGTAAATTCCTGGCAAAGTTATGTAGGAACCAAAAAAGGGTGAAAGGTAAATCTTCTAAGTAAAGGGAAAAGATCGTATAAACAAATAACAGTATTAAGACCATTGCTTTTAAATAAAGCAATACTCTCGCCTATAATCAACAAAACTAACATAATGTCCATGGATAAAAACCACGTTTTTGCTATTACAGTTTTTACATGAGCAATTACCACTTGTGTCAGATTTAAGATTTTTCAAAGCAAAGTACACAGTTCACATAAAATTGCAAATTTGATCTGGAGAGAAGATTCTGACGCATAGAGAAGTATAACTCCAGTCCAAGTGATAATGGTTTCCCTTTTTTTCTAATAATGTTACTGTTACAAAATGTAGAATTGACTAAATCTTGCACCATTAACTATCGCCACGGGTGAATGTTTTTCACTCGTTGAGTCACATAATTTACAATCGTAAAAAAAAAAAAAAAAAAAAAACCGACCACCTTTCAAAGATACACCCCCCTCCCCTTCCCAAAATACAAAATATAAACGGGCAGGAGGAAAAAACTGACGATTTCAACAGAAATCATGTCCAACCAAAGATTCAAGGATCAAGCAGCACCATTTCGTCAAAGTACAAATCAGGTTGTCAGGCATTTGGCCGAGTAACCTCTTCTAGACATGGAGGTTCTTCTTTTACTAGCCTTGAGCAATAGCAAGAACTTCCTCAGGCTCACAGTCCGTTGCTGAGATCAATGAAGCAGACTGAATCTTTCCAGCATGATCAAGTCGCATCAAAATAACTCCCCTGCCATAAATTCACCAAACAAATGTCATTAAAGAAACAACAACCCAATAGCAGGTATCAATTTAATGACTTTATGTTACGACATTTTAAATTTCGACCAAGATGTAAAAGGAAATTAAGGGCAAGCTGGTGCTATAAAGCTCCTGCTATGGGGTGTCCAGAGACGATGTCAACAGAATTATTAGCATTGTCATTAGTTATCACAACTAAGCATCTAGAATAATTCCAACAAATATAGCATCTGGTTTATATAAATAAAGATTGTCAAATAAGCTCACTTGTGACAACAGATACATTAAATAGAACATTTTTCAATCAATCAACATAGGAGACAACAGAAAATAGCAAATATATTATATATCAGCTTAATTCAGTATCTCAGAGACAGTTGGCTATCCATAGCTGCAACAGCTGCTATGACTCAACACTTGATAGCCAGTGGAGCTCAGCATCATCCACTCCAGTGTAATAACTATGGGGTGTAGACCATTGAGAAGAGAAAGCAAGAGACATTACTGAATCCGTATGTCAATGCACGCGGTCGAGTATAATGCATAGTAGTTAATCCCAAATAGTGGAGTAGAACAACTGACCCCCAAACTGGAATGGCAGGATAACTGATCGACAATCGCTATTCTAATATTTTATATATATTAAAATATTATTAATATATATATATAAGGTCAAAAAGATAAATATTACTCAAAATTCATCAACTAACGACCATCATTAATAAATATTCATAAAAGCCTTAAGAAAGAAAAGAAAAGAATATTGCTATTGTCACTTGTCAACAAGAAAGAAAAGGGGAATCAAAGTTAATAAAAGAAAAAAGAAAAGAAAAGAAATTAAAGAAAAAAAAATACTTGAAACTTGAAAGAAGGTTGCTGGAAAAAGAACTGTCGCAAAGAAACAGAATCTCGCTAGAAAATGTCGACGGTGGTAGTGGTGGTGGTGTCGATGGTCGTGTTGGTAGTCACCAGAGAAGGAGGAAAGAGAATAGTAGAGAAGGGAGGAGAGTTAGGGTTTGAGGGGAACAAGGTAAGGGGGCCCGTGGGAGAGCTTCTGAACCATTTTCAAAACTCTGAAAGCCCAAAATACTCTCACTAACATTTTAAAAATGAGGGTATTTTTGGCTTTCGCATACATTAATTGTAACAGACCCAAATAGGCAAAACGCGGGCTTGGGGCTGCTCCACCGCGATCGCAGGCACTCCAGCCACAACATCTCAAACTGTGTCGTCGCACTTGCCTTCGCTGCGGCCACTATTGATAACATAGTTATAGTGTGGACAATAATTATAGAGAAAATAATTGCCTAATAACTATAACTATGTAAATCATAGACTTGTCTAATTACAATAATTAAGGACATTTAACACTATCCAGCCATTGCCTACTAACTATAATTAAATATATTTACAATATCTAGCATAGACTACAAGCTTAATCAAATGGGACTATTGCTAATTTCAAGATTCCCAATTGGTATTTATCTGTATTTCAGCTGCTTCTCATCATTGTCCATTACAACAATTCAATGTAAGGAATGCTTTTCTCCATGGTTACTTGAAAATTACATGAAGCAGCTACTACACTTAGTTGCTAATGGTGAGTATGGACTGAAAGCAATCTCCTTCAGTTTGGATTGGGAGATTAAGCTTTTTATATTGGCTTGCAAAGTGTTATGACTTATGAGCAGTTTGAGCAAGGCTGTCAGTGATATTGATGACATAGTGATGCCAAGGACCTTGTATTTTTAAACCAAGGAGTAGCCTTCCTGAAGTATTTTGTAGGAATTCAAGTGCAAAGAAAATGAGTATTATATTAGATTCCCAAGTATCAACAGAATTTAATTAGAACTATTGGTCAATCAGAGTGGCAAAACAGAACCCACCTACCATTAGAATGGTATAAATAATAGGTGTTGAATTTAGAGGGAGACTGAGAGAGATAGGATGGAAAATGTTGGAAATCTCATAGGGATCTTTGTAATTAATGTATAGATTTATTTTATAGGCATTCCATGTCATGTTCACAGGAACAAACTCTCCAATATTTAATTGTATTTATTACATTCAACATAAATAAATCATCCACCATTGTGTAGTTGAGACACACGATTTCGGCATTCTGTGCCCCTCTTTCTTTCAACATGGGATACTTGTCGTAGTATTTTAAGTGTTTGGTTCTCCCCACTTAACAGCTAGCTTTTAAGGGAGGGTTTCCCAAGTGCTTGGGTGCTTATCACTTTCTCATTGCTCTCTAAAAAGATACACGCTCTACTCGTAGACCTTGAGTTATCATTGCCGTTCCCCTTTGTCATTTGTTTCTATTCTAAAATCTCCTACTGAAGCTTTATACCACCCATAGTCTCAACAAGCAATGCTCGACAAATATGCTAATAGGGCACAATTCAATTTTACCTTGCAAATCGAGATTGTATTGAAATATCCCGAACCTTAATTCTGTTGACTGTGCCACTTTGGCTTACAAGAACCACTTGTTCATCACTTTCACCATCCTCTGTTAGAGATAATGATATATTACAATAACAAACAATTTTATATCATAAATCAGCAGGAAAATTAGTGCAGCTAATCATCAGAACAGTAACTGAAATATCACTGTTAAACTAAGCGTAACATGAGAAAATACCTGCCAATGAGAATCCTACCACAAAAACAGCAGCCAAGCGATCCTCAGCAGAAAACTGAATGCAGAGGACAGAATGACACAATGTTTTAAATGAAAAAGGAACACTTATTATTGTCAAGGGAGGGACTTTTCTAAGATATAAAAAATACCTTGTATCCTATCAAACCAACTCGATTCAAAGATGATATCCGAAACCTGCTTAAAGGAACTCGCTTTCCATAACCATTTTCAGACACAAACAACAACCATGGGCCATTTTGGCTCTTCTCACTGTAGAACATAGTAAATAATTATATTAAGGACATATCTGATAAATTGTTCACATATTGCCTTCACATGACAATTAGTCATCACAATGTCAAAACACTTCCTGTCTGTGCACATCTGGAGTCATACCCGAGCCAAAGACAGAATAAAAGTAGATACAATATCTTTAACCATAACTTATAACCTTTACATAATTTATAGATAAAAACATTGTCATAATTTCAAAACAAGAATTCTCAAAACACACCATTTCAAAACTAAAAATTTCTACTATAGTTTAAATGTTTAAACCTTGTAAAGAACTCCAAATTTGAGGGTTGTAGTAAGTAAGATTAAAAATATAATATCGTTGTTCAAGGCAAATTTACAATGTATGTTCAAGGCATTCAAACAAAAACACCAATATTAAAAAAACAAATTTCAGAAAAGAAGACAAGATGCATGCTCAAAATTCAAAAACTGATAAAGAAACTAAATCTATAATTTTGTTTGTTGAACTCCAAGTGTTTTCAAGGAAACATGGTAATTATAAGCAGGAATGAACATGATTCTTACACAATTACACAGTTCTAGACTTCTAGGACAATGTTCTCCATCAGATCATACTTGAAGTCAGACATGTGGGCAAAATAAAGGAATTGAGATATAATTCTGACAGCACAATCAATTCACTAATAACAGAAATGGTATGCAGGATTTTGTCATTATTACTTGCTCCGAGGAAATGTTGACGAGGTTTCCAAGTTGTTCCACATGGCTGCTGGTATAATGTCCACACTTGCCATCCTATCCCCTTCTTTGAGTCTCATTGCAGGTGCCCCCCGCGTATTTCTACTTAGTGTGCGAATCTGAGCTTAAACCAAGGCATTAGTTTCAAAGAAGTTACAAACACACATTATGGCAACAAGCTGCAAACCAGTTTCAGCAATGAAGTACTAATATTTTCAGCAATTTATTTTGACATTCTTCCTAATTCCCATATTTCGATTAGGAAAATTGCTGTAAATACCTCAGATAATCCCTGAGTCAGACAGATTCAATTGTACAATTGTTATCAATCATAATATAACTCCATGAGGTTGAGAGTTAACTTCTAAAGAAATTTCAAAAAAATTAACTCCAAGTGTCTCTAACTCCTAAAATATATATTCAAAATCAAATTATTTTGAACTTTGAAGAGCTGAAAACATGAAACTGTTTTCAGCACCAAGTTATGCAAAAGATATCACACCATAGCAGTAAAATTCAATCCTTTTATTTTCAATTAATTTCTTCGCAGATACAGTGATGTGATTTAAGTAACTTATATTTCAAGGTTTACAGAATATGAAAATTAAACTTCAACTAAAGAAATAGAAATAATAACAGTCAGCAACTTGCCTTACTGCATTGGCTCAGCATGACCATTCCATTGTGTGAAGCCATGGCCACAAAGTCATCATTTGTGCAAAGACGGACCCATTTCAGCTCATCGCCAGGAACCTTTAAATTAAACAGTATGCATGAAAAACACTCACAAGGAAAAGATGTTAAACAGTAATCAAACAGGACAATACAATGGAGAAGTAGCAATGTCAAGAGAGGGAATTCAATCGAGAGAACAAACCAACTGAATAGCAATGATTCCGGTTGACCTGATTGATGAAAACAAATTCAAGGATACTCTCTTGATATAGCCTTGCATTGTAAGCATCAGCAAAAACTGATCCTCCGCAAACTCACTCACAGGAACAATAGATGTTATTCTTTCACCATCAGATAAAGACAAGATCTGGCTCAGATGAAAGAAAAAGAAGATTTGTTATTTTAATATCGTTTTTGGTTCTTATTCAACTGTTAAAAATTGAAAAATGCAGTGTTATAACTTATAAGTGTATCTCGTAAATATAAAATTAAAATCTTCTTAAAATATTCAATTATTTTCAAGGGAAGCCTCCATGCAATGATTAGAGCTTCTGTCGTGTGACTAGGAGGTTGTGTTCAACTTGTAAATTTAGTTTCTTGCATATATGCAATGTAAGGTTGCCTAAAATAGACCCATAATGGGTACAAGCCTTCCCCAGACCCCACTGTTTCTTGAGCTTCTAGAACCAGGTTTCCCTTTTTTATTCAATTCCCAATTTCTTTTTCCATTTCTCACCATACATAACTCCATTAAATTTAATGGTCTCCATTTTCCAATTTCCCTCTGAATAATTTTATTGCATTCTTCTATGTGTGCATCTGTCAATTAGACATGTATAACAATATATGTAAGGATCAATGTAGAAAGTTCTCACAACATATAGATTAATCTCATAAAATTTCTATGATTCAAAATAGTTTCTACTTTGTACTTCATTTAAATACATTATTTTAATGTTCTAATACATTTTTCAAAATATGCACACCTGTTAATTATTAGATTTGACACATGAATATATATAAAAGTGAAGACAGCTTGGTCCTTTTATTTATTTCTATGGTTATTATCATACTTCCTGTCCAAACTTTCAGTGCATGACTATAGGCAATGCTCATAAGCCCATTTTTCTGGCATGTGTGTGCAAAGAGAAAGGACAAAAAATACATGAAGAAGTGGTGTGCCAGCAGCAGTCCGGCTACATTCAGGAATTTTGTAGGCACGAGCTGAATATACTGTTCCCTTATCACTGCAAATTTTTCACAAGCCATGCCATATTCAAAGTAATTAGATCAACTTCATGCAAGGCAACAATTTGAAATACTTAACAGTAAAATAATTAACCCCATCTAGAAAAGAATAAAAAACCAGTCACTCTGAATGAAGCCCACATAATGCTGTTTACTAGAATAGTTGTTCATAATAAGCTAGTCAAACCATAGAACAAGCCCATTACAAGGTCAATATCCTCTAGAGAAAGGCGAATACCAAAACAAAATAAAGTCCAGGTTCTACGTACATCATGATGAAAAATAAAGTTAACATTTGTGTTAATTATATTAATAGAAATGCTAGCAAGTAGCAACACATGCTTTGACACTTTTTCCAACACTTCTAATGAGGAAATCCCATGCTGAGGGCCCCACATATAGAGTAGATCAAGCTTATTTAGCGGGATCAACATGGGATTTCACCCAATAATAAAATGTTCTAAAGGGTATTGTAACAGCACTCCTTGTTATATTAATCATGGATGATGATCTAATTTGGATTTATGGTTTAACAACAATGAAACTTGTATTCAGGTAATTTGTCCTAAAGAATTGGGCTTTCTATACATGGCTGAAAAAATCTAAATTGGATTTATGATTTAACAATAATGAAACTTATTCAAGAGTCTTCATGTCTCTGTTCTGCATTATACCTCAGTCTGAAAAAACCAATAGGAAGAAATTTCATTAAAGACAATAAAGAAGAACCTGAAATATAGGACATGATCATGTGCACGACAAACGAGAAAATCAGACATTGAATCATTCACTCTAAGTTTTCCTACAGATTTTCCAATTGTTCCACGATTTTGTAGGTTAAAAGTGCTTGGCTTCATCCGTTTCACATAACCTTTTTCACTAAGTGCCTGAAAGTTAAAGACAATATCAAGAACACAAGAACCAGTAAATACTTATCGACAGAAGAAAAGTGCCGCATACCAATATCATATCTTCATTTGGAATAACATCAATGTCTTCAAGTTGACCATTATCTGTGTCCTCCAACATTGACCGTCTTGGATTGGCAAACTTATTCTTCAGTTCAATTGCTTCTTGTTCTATAAGCTAAAATATGAGGCCAAACAGGTCAACCCGAAAATAGAAAAATAAGCAACATTAATAGCCTTTCCAATGAGTCACAGAAAAATTGGTCTAAAAAGAGAAAGATTATGGTTTCATTAGATCTCCTGTAATGTTTAGCTATAACAAATTATAATCAAACCCAAAAAACTCATGTAAACAGTCTTGTCAGAGTCACATATATTTCTCCACATAATTAGTGTCTGAAAAGTTAAAAACAATTTAGACAGTGACAACATTCATTGAACAGGAATAACCAAATCCAGTAAATATAGTCAAGAAACTTGTACAAAGAACTGTACTTATATGTGGACCCACTGCCTACAGTGATTTCTTTTTCTGGTAAGTGGTAACCATGTTTTACATTTCAGTTAGCCACCCAACCACTGCCTCATTGTTGTGCTTGACGAACCCCATCTTCATGCTGCTAGACATTTTCCAGCCTAAAACTACACCAAACAGACATGCCATGTACCAATCCGCTGCACGTCTATCTCACACACACTTCCAGCTGCTTATGGCAGTGAATGGGATCGCCTTTCACGTTGCCATTTTTATGCCACCAACGCCCGCATACTCTCTTCACGGATCTGCCCCCTTTGGTGGTCAATTCTGTGCCTGCCCCTGAGCAGTCCAGATGGGCTTAAGACCAATGCCTAGTCATGTAGCACTTAGCCAGGCAGATTTCTAGAGATCAGGTAGATTCAACCATCCCAGTCAAGACAAGGCCTGTTTACTCTATTTTCTAATAAAAATCTTGCCACTTTTGTCTCCAAAATATTCATCAACAGCTGCCATAGTTTTTACAACAATTCCATAGCTTGTGCATGTTTGACTAGTACCTTCCGGCTTGACAACTGCTTAGTTCTTATTCTTGAAAGGGATACAGTATTCCCACCAGTGAAGAGCTTCCAAGTTTCTTAGTTTGTGTGAGAGCATACTATTTCTCAGTTCAGCTTGTGTTAGTTTGTTAGCTTTCCCTCTCTGACAGCTATATATTAACCTGTAATTCAGGTAGCTGATTGTAAGACAGTTACAATTGTCTGAGTGACAGTTATAACTATCCAGTTAGACACTAGTTAGGCTCTCTTATTTCTGTATTATAAATATCTGATGTAAGCAGAAGCTCTGCACCTTCGTACATTTCTCACATTTTCAAGATATAGAAATGTTCTTCAAAATTCTATACCTTAACAGTTTGCCATGTATCAGCTTATACCTACATGGGTTTTCCTGCTCCTGCTTTTGTGTGGCTTGCCTCCCTTGTTTGGATGCTGCATGGCACCAATTCCTCTGGAAAGGCTGTTTGGTTCCCATTATTGTGTTCGCTGTAGAATTTTGACTGTTCAGTTAAGGGCTTGAGTAGCTTGTTGTGTTCTGTTCCAGCTGCAAGCAGTTGATCAAGCAAATTTTAAGTTGCTGCTTCAAAGCAATTTTAACCAATTAAAGCCTGATTTTTATTCTCCTTCTCTTGTTAGATCCATCTACAGCTCATCCAGTTGTGCATCTGATGGGTACTGGGTTTGGGCCTAAGCCCAACAAGTGGCCTAAACCAATTAGTTAGAAGGGCAGCGCATATAAAGGGAGAGGACTTGGATAAGGAAATTCATTCAGTATCATTTTTCAGTTAGAACCTTAGAGGTTGGGCAGAGAGAGAATCATCTCTTCTCTAAGGAGCAATAGCTATGGGCTTACAGGGAGCTTTTCTTTTGTAATACATCTAGTTTTCTAATCAATAATACAATTCCTGTTTCTCTTTAATTTGGGTTCCTATCAGCATCATTCCTTCCATCTAATTGATGTTTGGTCTCGTATCATTGTCTCCCATAGAGGGTTTTTGATTCCCCATTTCACTAAGTTCTCTCTCCAATCACATGGTTTATTGCACCCATATATTTTTAAGTTATTGTTTGAGTACATTTTTTCATAGCAAGATAGAGCTCAGAAAGGTTCAGCTTGATATTGAATGTTAGAATACTAGTCTAGATTCAATAACAAAGTAGTCAAGATAGATAAAAATACTTGACACATGTTTGAATAAGAATAATCATCAATTATGATTAATTAGCTCCTGTACTTAATTCACTCACAATTTTTCATAAACAGTGTTTCAATATTCTATATTCTTAGAATTTGGTCATAGGGCCAAACTTAGACACAAACAGACTTGTAAGGTGAGGATTGTCCAAACCTTATTTATAAAGACTATATTAGTCATCTCTAGTTGATGTAGGACTAAATATCCCCCCTTGAGGCTACAATTAAGGTAGGCTAGAAGAGACAGTAACTAAGGCAGCTTTCCAACACACCCCTCACGCCCAGGTCTATGGACCTAGAGCATTACAATGTGGGTGGCCCAACAATGGATCTAATATAGGTTCTACTATCATCTTAGAATTTGCACTTAGAGCCTAACTCTATTCCACAAAACCAACTTGTAAGATAAGGATTACCCAAGCCATATAGAGAGTAAAGACTACATTGGCCATATCTTGAGGCTGCAATTAAGCCAGCTCAAAAAAGCCACAATTAAAACAGGCTAGGGGTGACCACAATTAAGGCAGTCTTCCAACATATATTTCACCACATGTTAATTGGAAGACTATCCTCCACTTGCACAATATATCATTGCCAATTCTTTTTTCTCCCCTATTCCCTCTAGTGCTTGAGATTTAACCCATGGATTTTTTATTTACAACAAATTGGAACAGCAGTTATAATTTTAAGGAAAATAATACAACTTCACATTTTGCCATACCAAAGTAGGTAAAACCAGTATCATACAAAACAAATAGCCTTAGGTACTAACTCAAACACTTCCAATCTCAGCAACCAAGATTTCAAGAAAGCTAAGTTACGAACAAGAGAAACAGATTCAAAGAGAAACTATACCTCCAGTATATTTTTCCTGCTGGACAACAGTTCCTCTAACTTGGAAATTTGTTCAGCTAAAGATTTACATTCCGCAACAAAGTTTCCACTCTGCACCACACAAAGCTTATAATTCTACTTATGCTCTTATCAAATATATATATAATTATTTATAAAACTCTTGATAAAGAAAAACACAAATTATTCTAGTCTAGTAATCGGCATCACTATAATGCACCTCACGAAGTGTCAGTCTTCTTAGGCTAATGTCCAAGAGAGCTTCAGCTTGCTTCTCAGAGAGACTAAATGCTGCAAAGAGATATTACCTATCCACATTAAATAGCTAAAAATAAAGAATTTAAAGCAATGATTACATAGATTCCATTTCAATAACAAGTAGAACTCTTCAGAAGATAGGGATCCAAAATGAAAAGTTCTCAACTGAGTATCAGCCTATATAAAAGCAACCTCCTCTTATAATGTCTTAAACTTAAGTTGCTAGGAGAGAAATTTACAATCAAGAAAAATCAATAAATAAACTTAAAATATGGAGTTTACCATTACGTAAACCAGCTGCTGCAGCTGAGTTACTTGAAGCTTCACGTATTATGCGAATCACCACATCCAGATTATCAAACCCAACCAGAATACCCTGAGTTTGTTCAGAACATAAGCTTACAACCAAAAAGCTCTTTAAAAAACACTTAACTTCAATGATTTGTCTTGCAATCTCAT
The DNA here is from genome assembly GCA_025330945.1 of Mucuna pruriens. NCBI lineage: Eukaryota > Viridiplantae > Streptophyta > Magnoliopsida > Fabales > Fabaceae > Mucuna > Mucuna pruriens. The sequence goes on along the minus strand of JAENHJ010000086.1, from coordinate 1,072,854 downwards.
TCAATCCTCAAGCATAATATGGAAACTAGTCCATCTATTTTTTCTATTTCTTTTCTTATAGTAAAGGCAGTTAATTTGGCTGAATCGTTAAGCGAAAAGCAATGAATTGCAAACTTTATTTACAGTGAATCTGTACACACTAGAAACAAAACATAAATAATGAACCTAGGAAAGGTAATGGATCTAGTTATCTCTATACTAAATAATGAAATAGAAGTAATCTGGACACTATACGCATTATACACAGACTCTATTTATACACTAATAAAAGAAAAGTCAAGCATTTTGGCAAAGAGGACTTGAGAGAGACTACAAGAGAATCTACATCAAGACATTTTCCAAGTGCAAAATGGAGAAAACAAAAGAATGTAAAAAACGAAAAGAAGTAAATATAACAGCACTCTAATCTCTAACAAGGGAAAATAAAAAAATACCATAAAACAGAACCATGGATAAGCCAAATGAACAGTTATGCCACCATTCACCAAGCTAGTAGCATGAGTACATCAACAAAATTCTAAGATATACGTAGCAAGTATCATATATCTCCAATCAGCATAGCAAACGGTGTTGCGGAACAATTAACCAAAATTTTCACTTGATCCTTTATTCCAAGTTCAGCAAAAGGAAATACACATATCTTTAACAAACCATTATAAATATTTCTATTAAAAGATAAAAGATCTACAGCAAAGCTTGATAGCATTCAATCCCTAACTAACAAAGGAGATTAATTATTAGTGAAAATTATATTGAAATACAGGAAGGTAAGGGCAATGCAGCCAGACAAGGAAATTTTCCCCAGTCCCAAGCTATAAGTTGAAAAATTGAAAATAACATATTGTACTCTGTTACACATTTATAATTGTATCCAGTCCCTCTCTCATCTCTGTAACTAACTTTCCCTCCTTTTTCATGTTCTCTCCTAATTACAATTAAGCATTAGTGTTCAGCCTACAAGTGTACACTTTTAAGCCCTTCAGCCAAACCTGAACCATGGTTGGGTTCACAATATTATAACAGCTTTTATGCACATGTGCAAACAATGGAATAATTCAAAAAAATTAACTTAGGATATAATTATATAACACAGATGGTAACATATAAGTATTTTAAGAGTGTAAGGTATGCAATGCAACAATATTTCATGAAAGTCATGCATAGATACTCCCACTATGTCTAAAATATTAGAAATGTATGTTCAAGAACTCCAAGGAACTGAAACATGCTATTAACAACAATAGCCACTATCAGTATACCCCGTTTGGAGTAGTTGTGAGTTTTTGCTTTTCAAAACAAAACGCGTTCGGCTAAAATGGATCTAAAATGGTTTTTAACTCTATTTTAAAACACTTGCATTCATTTTCAAAACCAAGAAAAAAGGATTTGTATCTTTGGTTTTGATTGAAAAAAAATACATTTCCACCACCACTAGCACTGTCACCACAGCCAGCCAACTACCGGCACCACCACCACCATAGTTGTAGCTACCATTGTCGCTACCATCACACAAACACACCCTTAAACTTGTTTTGAAACTTACAACTAAAAACCACTCCAAACAGACCCTACAATTTTGGTATTATACTGGTTTTCACAGCTATCACTTTCATAGTAACTATAACTCACAGAAACAAACAAATAAATTTATAAATATAACCCCTCTACCACTGAAATATGTTTGAGCTGTATGCACTATGCACATGGCAAAAGAAGCATACACGAATAGATCTTACTGTATTTGTGACATACCTCAACAATATGTCTTCTCACTTGTGCTTGTGATAACTTAAACCTTGCACGTCTCTCAACAACAGAGCATCTGAACTCCAAGAATGCCTGAAAGGTAGTGCATTGAGCCAAGGGCAAAAAAAGGAAAGAAAAAAAAAAAAGAAAAATTACCACACTCCCGACTAAAAGATACACCACTTTAAAATAAGAAATTACAGGATACACCCCTTTAAAAGATGCTAAAAGCACTACAGAGGCTCAAACCAGAAGAAGAAAAGGCATTATTAGGGACTAGGATCTTGAGTACAGTTGCCAAATTTATAAGCTTGGTTTTACCTTAGGTGAAATTACTACATTTTACAGCTTGTATAGAAAATATTTACAGGCCATTGATATTACTCCTAATATTAAAGAAGACAACTTGGCTAGAAATATTTTTTGAAGTAAATGCAATTCAAAGAGCTATTTGGTATTTAGAGTTTGGACAGGCAAAAAGCTACAAGGCCAACAGCACACAACTATGGCCCTTTTTGAAAAATATATATACCTAACACTGTGGCAATGGGTTATGTATGACTTACATGATATGTGTGTATTGCCTAAGACATGAGTATAACGAGATGATTACCAAAAATTACCCTGCACCCATCTAAGTGTAAGTGGTCAACCAACTTTGCATGGACACAACGGCAACCATTCCAACAGCCAACAAGTTCACAGAATTGTCAAACCATTTCCCCCTTTTACAGTTTACACTTCTACTTGGTCCAATCTCTCCCAAGATGATGCATCCCACCCTTGAAACAATTTGCATTTTTCATTCCTGACTTAGATCTGGACATTCAATTTTCTTAGGTAAAAATCCTTCCTACAACTGTGTAGGATAACTCGCTAAAGTAATGCACTAAGTACACGGTTCTACTCGATGAGGGACTTAGGCATCCAATAATACTAAGTTGCTATTGAAGCACCCTCGTAAGAGAGCTGACATACCAGCAACTGCACTCTACAACACTTCACTCAGCCTTTCTGGTTAGCCCCTCCACAGGTAGCCTTTTTCGAGACATTGACTACCAGTTCGAATCCCAATTGATAAGCACCCAAGCACTTTGGGAGTCCTCTCTTAAAAGCTAGCTGTCAAGGGAGGAGAATCAAGCCACTTAAGTACTGCATCAAGCATCCCATTCTGCTCAAAGTGGGACTTAGGCACCCCATAATACCCAAGTATCATAATATCATTTTATGGTATGTTTACATTTAGGGAACACCTTCTCTCCTCACTCCTCAGGGTGTAATCATTGTTACATACAATCGATTGGTGAGACAGTTTACAGAATACAATGCCTCTAATCATTGTTACATACAAACGATTGGTGAGCTAGTTTACACAATACATTGCCTCTAATTTCTTACATGCAGCTTCTGTCACTGCCTTAGTGCCTATTGACTCTACCGTGATAAACATTAGCAATGTGTGGGAAATTAAGGGAAAAGGGGAGAAAGGAAAGAAATATGCAGAGATACTTAGATAATTAGAGAGAATGTGGATGGGGGGAATCTGTGAAACAATGCAAAAATTATTATATGAATAGAATAAGTAAAAATATAGATCACATCAGAAAATAAAATTTACAAAAAAAAAATAAGAACATTCATAGGCATTTAATGAGTTATTTTAAATTTAGGTAAAACTTATAATATACATAGTATAATATATAAAAAAATATCATCTTATTAAATAATGATAAACTATATGTCTTGCAAAGGAATAAAATATAACAGAAGTTCACTTTGTTGATTTAAAAATATTTATTTTATCACATAGGAATAAATCAAAAAGATCATATTTTTTGGAGTTGTTATATAAAATAAGTTAAACAGACAAGACTTTTATAATTGAAGAGTAAATTACGAAAATAAATTGTATTAATGCACTATTAATTTGATATGATGTACCAAATTTATAAATTTTAAATTAACATATATCACTGGAAATTTTTTGTATAAAAAACTGGATAATTTAATATTGCGTAAATTTAAAAATATAATTGACTTAAAAAAGTAAAAATGAAATGGTTGATGTAGGAAAAGGCAAGAAGCCATGTAGCACATTGAGAGAGAGTCAAATCAAATTTGTTACATAAGGATTGATAAATTATAGAAACAAATATTAAATATATTTATTTTGTATTAAATACTCAAAAGTTGGTTATTAATTAGTTGGTCTGCCAAATGATTTTCTATTTGCATGTGTTTGCACAGGACACAACTTTATATATTGTATTCAATGTAATAATTTATAATGATTTATTTGGTTTATATTGGATACCACTTATTACAGTTTCATTCCTGATTAAAGTTTAGGGTTAGTTGCATTTTCAGTCCTCAGTCCCCCTATTATAGCGGATATACGATTTTGGTTCTCCAATAATTTTTGCTTGAATTTAATTCCTTAATGCTCTTAATTACTACAATCAAACCCTTCCGTCAATTTCTTTCTTCCTAAAACTCAAATGCTTACTTTTTACTCAAAATTTCCATAAACCAAACCAATTAAAATGTTCTATACCTTCTTCCACTCAAAGCTCACCCAAAAAAGAACAAAATTTTACCCGCATAACTTCAGATATTACAAAACCTTTAAATTTGATCAAATTTCTAACCTGAACCTTTCAAGCCATTTTTTACCAAACTTATCTTAAATCCTCATTTATGTAGACAAAAATTGACAAAAGGACATGAATATAATAATTTAAAAAACCAAGAGATTAAATTCAAGGAAAAAAAATTATGGGATCAAAATTGCACATTAATCATAATAAAAGGAATGTAAATGCAATTAAGCCAAAAAAAATAAAGATTGTTTATGAATTATATTGGTAATAATTTTTCTTTCTAGAGTAAATTACACTCTCCTCCCTTGATAGATGTGAATATTACATTGTCATCCCCTTTTATGTTAAAATTTACACTTCCCTCCCTCAACAGATTAGATTGTATAACGCTTTACTCCATTTTTTAATTTTCCATTAAAAAATTATTACCAAAATATCTTTTACATTATTATCCCCTCAGATATATCCTCCAGTCTTCTTGTGGTAAAATGCACATTCTCCTCCCATAACAGATACAGATATATTACATCTTATTCTGTGTGTGTGTATATATATATATATATATATATATAGTAATATACATTTAAAATTTAGTTAATAAAATTTATTCGAAAATAAATATAGCTCATATATTCAATTGAATATATTTTAAGGAAATTGATAAAAAAAAATACATATTGTTTATATATTCTAAATTTAATCATGTCTTATTTTAATTATTATTTTCATAAAACATATTTTAAAGTAAGAAAATTAAAAATAAAATAATATATATATGTATATAAGTGAAATGGAATAAAACACAAGAATAAAGTTATTGTTTAGTTGATGTTATTAATGTAGCAATTATATAAATATATAAATTATATAAAAAAACTGATATTTCCTTATATAGTATTAAGTAATATATTTATTAAATATAATATATAATTATTTTCAACAATATTATAAAAAATTATATTTATTAAATAATATCATTATTGAATTTAATAAACTTACTGATAATATAAGTATATTAAACATATAACTTTTTAAATGAATCTATATATATTAAAACTTTATTATTAAATAAATTTTTATTTATATTTTAGTATATATTTTAATTAAAAGTATATTCTAGAGTCTTTTAAAGAATATTTTTTAACAGTGCTAAACTAAATAAAATAAATTGTATTTTAATACAAGAGCAGAGAAGTAGTGTAATACAGGCATTTCTTAAAAGAGAAATGTGAAATTTATTATATATTTGAACATAGTGGGGAAGATAAATGTAATACATGCATCTCTTAAGGAAGTGAAAAGCATTTATTTTAACAGTATTAATTTAAATAAATTAAACTATATATTTTAACATAATAGGAAAAAGTAATATAATATTCGCATCTCTTAGGAGACGGGAGTATAATTCACTCTTCTCTTTACTTAAACATGATGTACAAGCCATGCATGTACAGGACATGAAAGTTATTAAGAATATCAATAAGTAGGCTTGTATTCCATAGGAACATGAAAGTTATTAAGATTATCAATAAGTTCTTAACAAGCAAACCAATTTTATTCTATATTAGAAAGCAAGAGAAAGAATTTTTTATTCAAAATAACAATACAAGAGATAAAGTGAACACAGTAGACTTCTAAGGCCAGTAAGTACTCACCTGCAGTAATTCCTTCAACCCCATTTGTTTAGGTTGTCCATTAAGAATGCTACAAAGAAATCAGACAGAAAGGTATGTTAAAATTAAGAAATGATGTATATAAATAGGGTTAAAAAAATCAAATATAAATAATCAAAAAGAACAAAACAGTAAGATGACCAAAAATTGATAGAATTGGGATTATAAAACAAGAAGCAGCCATATGTATTTGTAAATATCTCTTTGCTGATATTGATATTAATGAGATGCCAGCATTAGTAACAAGGAAATTACAAAGTATTAACTGAAATAGAAAATCAAAACTATACATAGTCCAAGGATTTTGCAGGCCTAGTCTCTCTCTCTCAATTCTCTCTTCCATTAAGTCTGTCCACCTTCACTCATTCTCTCCTTTTCCCTTATATTCTTCTTTCTATAACTGTTTTCCAACTTCTCCCCCCAGCATCCCTTGCCAGGAAGCTGGGTGTTATTCCTACATTTCATGTTTGTCATGCCCATTTGCGGCACTGATATTCTGCTCTTGCGAGTCTTTTTCCAAGCATGCACCTTTTTATATTAAGACAATATCACATTTCATTAGTTGCACAAACCTCCAATCCTTTATTAAATGATATAATGACATAACTGAATCTTCAAAATTTTGCAAAACTGGAAAAGTAAATATATATATATATTCCCATTTGGGGCACTGATTTTCTGCTTCTGCAAGTCTTTTTTCAAGCATGCACCTTTTTATAGCAGGATGGCTAGGAAAAATTATTAAAAGACAATTTTAAATTTCATTAGTTGCACAAACCTCCAATCCTTTACTAAATGATATAATGACAATACTGAATCTTCAAAAATTTGCAAAACTGGAAACATGATAACTATTTTTCAACAATAGTACAATACCAAAATCATTTAAAGACAATATTGCCAACACCAATATGGAATTTCCTTTTAACTTTCAATTGCAGACAAGAGTTATGCCACCAACATGGGAAGGGGATTCTACAACTATTATTTCGCATCCATGAGCCAAAAACCAATGTTTGCAATCCTAACATCCAGCCCAAAATTTCAAAATCACTGACCAGTAGCCACACATCATTCAAGTGATTATGTACACAAATCCTTTCCCTGAACTACTTCAGATTAAAGGGGATTAAAAAAACAAAGCGCATAGTAAGAATTTTTTTTTTACTTTTCTATCTATAATACAAGCATTTCCTTACCAATCAATCATATGAAGAGATAGATATGAAGAATATAAGCCTTTTTACATATTTATATTATACTAAAAGATTGAAAGAGAAAAACAGACCAAAGTACACTTATTCTAAAGTTTAAACACTCTTAGCACTCCCTCTCAAGTTAGGCACACATATCATATGCTCTAAGGTTACTAAAATTGGGCTAAACACAAGTAGCAGACATAATAATTGTGAACAAATCTGCACATTGATTTCCTCAACTAGTGTTCTGAAGGAGATTCCAGAAAGAAAGAAAAAAGCCGATCTCACACACAGAATCAAAGAATGGAAAGAACAAACATGAATCTTTTCCTTTCCATCGGGGTAAAGAAACAAGCATCTGTCTAATAGAATAAGCTGAAGCTTTGGCATGTAATTCCACAATTCATAGCCAAGAAGTTTTGGCCAACAAAATATTCCAAGATATCCAATCCAAGAACGCAATTCTATTCCAGTAAAAGTCACAGAGGCCTCCCAAGTGGTCAAATAAGCACAGAATCATTCCAAAAGATATTTATCTATCCAAATACAAATCCTAGATATAAGGGAAAAAAATATCAATCAATCATCAGAATTATCACTGAGAGGAAGGTATCAATCATCAGAGCAAATTCTAAAATATTAAATTCACTACTTCAGAACATGTGTAAACGACAAACTTACCCCACCATGTTACAGCTAAATGTAGATTGCAGAGATGTTAAGCGATAAAGATTATTCAAAACAATCAATGGATCTGATCCCCGCTTCAGCTGCACAGTTAAAAAGATTAATCATAGTGACCAGCTCAACAGTCACTTCTCCTTTCTTATTTTCAATTCAATAAGATAATACAGGAGCAGAGCCATATTTATGTATTCTACCTCAATGACTACACGCATTCCAGAACGATCACTCTCATCCCGAATATCACTTATCCCATCTAAACTCTGTTAAAAAATAACAAAAACAGAATTAGGTTATAAAGTACACATGCTAGATGCAAGTTAAACTAGCATAAAAAATACTTTATCACTGGAACTATTAGATTAGAAAGTATGATTTGCTTGCATATAATTTACAAGGTATGAGCATGAAGAAAAAAACTTACAAGCTTTCTGTTTGTCCAATTATATATATGAATATTCCAATATAAAAAAATTATAATATTCTACCAACCAAATCCTGTTCCAACACTTAAGCCATTATCGCCAACAGGATCACTTTTCAAACCTCTGTAGTCAATAGCGGCCGGAGCGGCCGCTATCGCGGCGGAGCGGGGCGGAGCGGCGGCGGGCCGCGACGGAGGCGACGTTGCGTCGCAGTTTGCCGTCGCGGCCGTCGCGGTGGAGCGGAGCGGCGCGGGCGCGACAGCGCAAATCGCGGGCGTCGCGGCCGCTACCCCTAGATCTGAGTTTTAATATGTGAAATGTCCAAAATGCCCCTCCAGTTTAAAACGTTAGTGAGGGCATTTTGGACATTTCGCTTTTTAGGTTTTTAAAACAGAAAATTTGGACGTTTCCCTCTTGCGTTTCTGTTTCGCATTTCGTTCTCTCTGCCTCCTCTGCATTCTCCTCCATTTTCCGGCGACCGGCGACCCGTTTTCCATCAAAGCAGTTCGTTTTCTCTCTGCCTCTGCATTCTGCTCGGTTTTCCGGCGACCGGTGACCAGTTTTCCTTCACGTTTTCTCTCTGCCTCTGCATTCGGCTCCGTTTTCCGGCGACCGGCGACTGGCGACCAGCAACGTTTCCGGTGACCTTCCCTCCTGCATTTCGTTTTTCTGCTGTTTTGTTGCTCTTTTTTTGTTGTTTTTTTTTTGTTCAGTTTTTTTCAGTTTTTATTTTCTGTTCTGTTTTTTTTTTCTGTTGTATTTTTTTTTTGGCTGTTTTATGTTCTGTATTTTCTGTTTTCTGCATTTCTTTTTCTGCTGTTTTTTCTACTGTTTTTTATCTGTTTTTTGTTTTTTTTTTCTGTTCTGTTTTTTTCAGTTTTACTTTTTATTTTCTGCTTTTTTTTTGTTTTTTTCCTATTTTGTTTTCTATTATGTTTTTTTTCAGTTTTTATTTACTGTTTTACTGTTTTTTTCTGTTTTCTGTTTCTTTTGTTGTTTTTTACTTTTTTTCTGTTGATTGTTTTTTACTTTTTTTTTCTCTAAATATGTTTGGTTTTATATTCTTCAAAGATGCAAGATTACATTCTGCTGTTCATGTGGGCATTTTTCAAAGATGCAATATAAATATATTAATAATTTTTTAATATATATATATATATAATATTAGAATAGCGGCCATCCCGCTATCCGCTATCCCGCTATCCCAGTTCCGGGGTCGGCCGCTCCGCTCCGCTATCCGGGATTGACTACTATGTTTCAAACATATAACATATAGAAAATTACTAAAAGCATAACTTGGTTAAAAGCTTCTAATGACAGTATAGCAACAGAAATCAAACAAATTGTTGGAAATAGAAATTTTTAGGAAATAAGAGCTTCTTAAATGTTTATTTTTCCAAGTAGCCTACATACAAGGGATAGCTAGGTTCAATGCATCTTCAAAAGTAGTGATATCATAACTGTTCTCTTGTAAATTGTTTTGGCACTGATTATCTTTGTATCTCTTGAATATAAATAATACATTCTGATGGGAGGAAAATACACTCAAGCACATTCTGAAATTTTTTCTCTCATTTTCTCAGAGAAATCAACAGCAGCTATAAAATATAATGTTCACATGCATTAAATATGTTTTGTCTCCTTTTGGTCCATTTTTATGGAAACATGTCATGTGTGGTACCTATTTCCATAAACCGGGGACCAAAAAGGAGACAATTTTCTATGAAGGATGATAACCACACTTACAGAATTCCATAAACAAGAGACAAAAAAGACACAATATTTTTTAGGGATGAAAACCAAGCATTTCTATATTTACATAGATTAAAAATATGCTTAACCCTTTAGACATATAGCAAAGTAAAAAAAAAAAGGATGGAGCAGGGAAATGGATTAAAGGAAAAGGTTGACCTCATAATCTTACAATAAAATGAAAGGGTTTGTCAAAGGAAAGTAGATAGAAATAGAATGACCAACTTTCATAGCCAAGAGTGTGGAGAACTCAACAATATTAGAAGCATTCAAAGTGGAAAAGGCAAAGTCAAAACTTCAAAAAGAGTTGCAATGCTGCGAGAATAACTCCAAAATATTTAATAGGAAATCACATGCCCATGAAAAAGATCACACAGTTGCTCAACTATGTAAACTCACCAAAAAGCCACAATTAAGATGTTCGCTAATCTGTGACAGGCAATTTGACAACTCTCAAAATTGATTTAGAAAAATGTAAAGAACTAGATCTTATATAAATTATTTCAGATTATTTAAAGATAAACTAGTCATACAATTTTTTTTCAAACTAATTCATATAAAATTTTAACTTCAACTTTAGTTTGTTCAAATCGGTTTCAAACCATTTCTTATATAATCTGCTTTTAAATTCAAAAAACTCAGTATGCTTGTTGACCACTAGAATCACCAGTGCTACCTAGAAATATCTTGTCCAATAACCACCATTATAAATAGTTTAAAGAGGGAGAAAGAGATAATGATAATGAAAAGGGAGACAGTTGAGAATGACGACTAGAAAATTTTCCAATTACTCGGATAGTACCAAACACCTTAATTTTAAAAAACAGACCTGACAGGACCTAGATGTCTAGTTTTTAGTAGTTTCCAAACACCCAATAGTCAGTCACCACTCCTCTTTCCCTCAAATTATCTTATTTCACTTGCAAAAAAGTGGGCGAGCATGCAACTTAAAGAAGATAAATATAAATTGAAATTTACAACATTTTAAAAAATCTTGTTGGAACACATTAATACCTTGTTTTCTACAAGTTCAGCAATCTTCTCAACTAAAGCTGCTTTGTTGGTCTGGTAAGGAATCTACTCCAATCATAAACACAGTCTGTAATCAATTTTTCAATGAAAATAAAGCAAGTATTTTTAATTCTCTAATGACAAATATGATAGAATCTAAAAAATATCACCTCTTTTATGATTATTGCAGTCCGTTTTGTCTTAGAATCAAGTAGCTCAATATCAGTTTTCCCTCTGATAATAACACGTCCTCGACCAGTACGGTATGCCTCTAAGATCCTTAACAAAAATGAGTATATATCAAACCATATTTCACATAGTACAACAAATTCGGAAAAGAACAAAGTAAAAGGAAAGTAAAAAATGCATTATAGAAAATTTTATAAAATTAACAACCAATACAACACAATTAGTTACAAAGGTTTGATGTCAAAAACAATGATTAAAAACAAGATCATACAGGTTTCAAGTTTCACAAGCTTCAATAACCGAAGTAGCCAACTATCATCGAAGCTCATTTTGTTTTATCTAAAATTCTCATATTCTACTCGTAGTAGTTAATCCCATTTAGTAGAGCGACTGACTCCCAAACTGGGATAGTGAGATAGCAGATTAATGAGATGGCTACTATTCTAATCTTTTATATATATATATATGTTAAAAAATTATTAATATATATATATAAGCTCAAAAACATAAATATTACTCAAAATTCATCAACTAACAACCATCATTAATAAAAATTCATAAAAGCCTTAAACCCTCTAAAGCATAAACCATAAAGTACTAAGTAGACATTAAAATTCAAATAGTAAACAAATAGTCAAATACAATAATTTCTTAAATCTTACAGTAAGTCTTTTTATCCCCTTCAAGTTCCATGTCATTGTCTTCATCACTCCCATTACAACTAGAATTGTACTCTTCCTCCCCTTCATCTTGACTTGATTCATCTTCATCCTCTTCTTCCACCACTCATTTTCCTTTTTCCTTCATAGATGTGGATGCAACAACTACCCTTGGCATTTGTGCTTGCCTCTTAGTATACTTAAAAGGTTCTTAGTATACTTAAAAGGTTCAACAGTCCCACTTGCACCGGCAACATCTCTCCAAGTTAAAACATCATCATCAAAAACCAATTCATCCTCAGCACCTTCATCATCTCCATCCAATTCTCCCACTATCCACACATTGCTATCATCAATGTCATTTAAAACAATAGGATCAATAAGATCATGACACTCAGCATTATTGAAGAGCTTGGTTTTATTTAACATAAACCAACTCTTGAAGTTTTTGGTACTCAAACTTACCTCTCTTCTTCGAATGAATCTATAATAATTTAACAAACTTTGTTACATTATATAAAACTATAAACTCATTTAAAACCTTCATTTTCATATTTACTTACATGCTCAAAGGTACTCCAATTATGCTCACATCCCAACAACTCCTAGACAAACTTAGAACTTTGATGGCAAGATTTTGCAAGTGTGGTGTATGTGCTTCATACATCTTCCACTACTCAGCTGTAATGCAATTCATATGCATTAGTATCAAATGATCACTCAAATATGCAATTTGAAATTTAATCAAATATGCAAATTTATAAGGGAATTTTCCCATGTACCAAAAGCCATTGTCGTTCTTTTCCTCACTGCTGCAGGATATCCAAACATACCTCCAGATCTCTTATAAACTCGTCATTGTGAATGTGGTCTACAAACTCATCATTTTCACTAAGTCTATCAATACATTTGTAAAGGCCTTCCAGCACTTCATAATCCATTTCAATGTTTGGATTGCTATAAAAGAACTCTGGATTTAGAAAATAATCAGTTGCATGCAAAAGGTGGTGTAGTTGGCCATCCCATCTTCTATCAATAATTGCAAAGATATCTTTATACTTATCTTCATTGCCATTAAAAGCTTTTTGAATCGCCTCTTTGCCCCCACTCATTGTTTCATAAATGTAACCCATTGCAGGTCCTTTTCATTATACACCAACCCCAATACACGAACAATAGGTTCCACAGCCTTTAGGGCATAAACAACATCATTCTTATGTGGACATAAGAACAATGTATGTTGCTTTCTTACCTTTGGAATCCTTAGCTGCCCTAGACTCCTCCCATTCATCCGAAGTGAACATTCTTCTAAGATTGGTTTTTTGCTTGTGCAATCTTTGCAACGTAAGAAAGGTGGTTGCAAATCTTGTAACTCCTTGCCTCACTAATTCAGACTTGTTAGTGAACTTTCGCATGATGTTCAAAGACAATGAATGGTTGTAAATGTAGCCTACTAGCTTGATGCCTCTTTGTATAACCTTTTTGACTTTAGTAATCTTCCTAACATCTTCTAGCATCAAGTCAAGACAATGGGCAGCACATGGCATCCAAAATAATTTTGTTCTTGTGACTTATAAAAGTTTCCCTAAAAATATCAATTTAAATTTAAATAACAATTAAAAGTTATAATCCTAAAAAAATAAACAATAAGAGTTAAATTTATCTGCCATAACATAATTACTTCCATTGTCCGTCACCACTTGAATGACATTATTTTCTTCTCCTCAACAAAGCTTTTAAAAGTTGATATACTTTATCCCTGGTCTTCACGAATTCGAATGCATCAATACTTTTGACAAACATTGTTTCTAATGAACAATTTACCAAAAAATTAATCAACGTCCTATTCTTTCTATGGATCCAGCCATTTGACATGATTGAGCATTCATATTTCATCCGTTCCTCCTAACCCTTCAACAAGTCTTTTGTATATTCTAACTCTTTTTTAAGGAGTGAAACTCTCAATTCATGATAGCTTGAAGGCTTTAAATGAGAATCATAGTTTCCAATTGCCTCAATCATCAATTTAAAACTATTCGATCACGTCACATTAAATGGAATTCCATTCCTATAAAAGAAATGAGCAATGTATTGAATTGTCCTTGCTCTGGAGTCCTTCTAACAAGCATCATTTATGCTTTGTGTCTTGTTTTTCTAAATTGGATAGATTCTTTAGGTTTTTTTGAAGAAATGCAAATTAAGGGGACATTGCATTTGAAGATTCCACTAATGGTGTAAGTGTACCACTACCACCACCAACAACAATAGTAGTTTTTCCATTGATCATTGGTTGGTTGGGAACTAGATGCCATGGTTGATGACACCTTGACGATTCTGCTAGACAGAATAAAAAAGGTACAGAATTTAAGAGGAAAAAATATTGCTTTTGTCTACAAGCACAAGAGATCAAAAAAATGTCAAAACACAACTGCAAGAGATCAAAAAAACCTCAAAGCACAGCACGAGAGATCAAAGTTCAAACCCTAAACCCAAAAAATACCCCACTAATGTTTTAAACGTGAGGATATTTTTGGGTTATCGTTTCCGAAAACCAAATGCAACTGCGTTTTACCCGTTGCAACCGCGACAAGCATGTTGCCGTGATCCCACCCCGCTCCGCTCCACCACAATCGCAGCCATCACAATCGCAGCCGCGACAACCACAGCACTAAACCACGTTGCAATGTCACCTTTGTCGTGCCTCATCGCTGCTCCGGCTGCTATTGACAACCATAGTTGTTAATAGTAGTTGTAGCGGCCGCTATAACGGCATAGCAGAGCGGAGCGGCAGTGGCGGGCGACAAAACGTGCATAGCAGTGCAGTTCAATATCGCGGCTGCCGTGGCCGCGATAGCGGCGGAGTGAAGCGATCGCTATAGTGAGAAATAGCGACAGAGCGGACTGCTACTGTCCACATGAAGGGAAAAAGTCAAAAATGTCCTCCTGTTTAAAATGTTAGTGAAGGCATTTTTGACTTTTCGCATTTTAGGATTTTAATTTAAATAATTTTTCCAACCAGTTTTTCCTCTTCCTTATCTGCTCTTGCATTTTCATTGTTCTTTTTTTTTTTTTTACCTTCGTTCTTCTTCGGTGACTTGCTTTCTCCAGCGGCGCTCTTTCTTCGACGACTCTCTTCTACCGACGACGTGTCTTCTCTGTCAACGTCTCTTCTCCGACCAATCGTCTGTTCTCCAACCAATTCTACGACAACCACCAGTTTTGAAGTAATTTTTTCTTCTTTAGTTTTTGTTTTTTCTATTTCTGACCAGTAGGGCTTTTCCTTCTCTGATTCCAGCAACTCATGCTCTGTTCTGTTCATGTTTTTCTATTTCTGTTACTATTTTTTTTTTCCTGGCCAACAGAAATACAGAACCTTCTATTGTTCAATTCAATCATGGCATCTGGTTCCCTACCAAATAATAACGATCAACAGAAAAAAAACTACCGCTATTGCTGTTGCTGTTGGTGGCAGTGGTACACCTATGCAATCAGTGGGATCTTCAAATGTAATGTTCAAGCACACTGGTCAAAACATTGACATTGCATGGAAGTGGATCAGCTTGAAGGATAAAAATAATAGGAAGAGCGTAACGTGTGACTTTTGCCTAAAAACATCCACGAGAGGAATCACTAGAGCTAAAAGACATCAACTCGAAATAAGAGGAGATCTGGGTGCTTGTAGGAAAATATCGGAAGATATTAAGTTGGAATTGAAGGCAGTTTTTGAACCAAAAAAAAGCGAAAATGAAATATACATGGAGGGAGTGCAAGAGGAAGGAGACGAGGAAGATGAAGTGGAAGAGATTCTAAGGCATAAAAGTGGAAAAAGGCCTACAACATCTTCAATGGATGTTACTTCAGTTCCTGCCAAGAAAAAAAATTTGAATGTAAAGGGCCCTTTGATCTGTACTTCTTCAAAAGACATGAAGAAACCATCAAATTGGGAAAGAACAAAAGACAAACAGCATAAATGATGCTTGTCAAAAGGATGCAAGAGCAAGAACAATTTAATACATTGCTCGTTTCTTTTATAGGAATGGAATTCCATTCAATGTGGCCCGATCAAATAATTTTAAATTGATGATTGAGGCAATTGGAAATTATGGTCCTCGTCTAAAGTCTCCAAGCTACCATGAATTAAAAGTTCCACTTCTTAAAAAAGAATTACAATATACAAAAGACATGTTGAGGGGTCACGAGGAGGAACGAAAGAAATATGGATGTTCAATCATGTCGATGGCTGGGACCGATAGGAAGAATAAGACATTGATAATTTTTTTGGTAAATTGTTCATTAGAAACAATGTTTATCAAAAGTATTGATGCATCTGAATTCATGAAGACTGGGGACAAAGTTTATCAACTTTTAAATAACTTTGTTGAGGAGATTGGAGAAAAAAATATGACGAGTAAGTCTAACTCTTATTTAAATTTTGATTTAGAAGTATAACTTTTAATTGTTACTCATTTAAATTGCAATTGAAATTTTTAGGTAAACTTTTACAAGTCACAAGATTGAAATTATTTTGGACTCCATGTGCTGCCCATTGTCTAGACTTGATGCTAGAAGATATTAGGAAGATTGCCAAAGTAGAAAAGGTTATACAAAGAGGCATCAAACTAGTAGGCTACATTTACAACCATTCAATGGCTTTGAACACCATGCGAAAGTTCACTGATAAGTTTGAATTAGTGAGGCATGGAATTACAAGATTTGCAACTACCTTTCTTACGTTACAAAGATTGCTCAAGCAA
Source organism: Mucuna pruriens (assembly GCA_025330945.1). Lineage (NCBI taxonomy): Eukaryota > Viridiplantae > Streptophyta > Magnoliopsida > Fabales > Fabaceae > Mucuna > Mucuna pruriens. The sequence continues at coordinate 1,056,162 of JAENHJ010000086.1, read as the reverse complement.
AAAGTCAATCTTAGAAGAATGTTCACTTCGGATGAATGGGTGGAGTCTAGGGCAGCTAAGGATCCCAAAGGGAAGAAAGCAAGTGACATTGTTCTTATGCCCTCTTTTTGGAATGATGTCGTTTACGCCTTGAAGGCTATGGGCCTTATTGTTCGTATATTGAAGTTGGTGGATAATGAAAAAAGACCTGCAATGGGTTATATTTATGAAGCAATAGATAGGGCCAAGGAGGCAATTCAAAAAGCTTTTAATGGCAAAGAAGAAAAGTATAAGGATATATTTGCAATCATTGATAGAAGATGGGATTGCCAACTTCACCATCCTTTGCATGCAGCGGGTTATTTTCTAAATCCTGAGTTCTTTTATAGCATTCCAAACATTGAAATGGATTGTGAAGTGCTGGAAGATCTTTACAAATGTATTGATAGACTCAATGAAAATGAAGAGTTTGTAGACCACATCCACAATGAGTTGTCAATATATAAGAGAGATGGAGGAATGTTTGGGTTTCCTACAACAGTGAGGAAAAGAACGACAATGGCTCTTGTTAAGTGGGAAAGTTTCCTTGTAATTTGCATATTTATTTTGATTACATTTCAAATTGCAAATTTGAGTAATCATTTTGATACTAATGCATATGAATTGCATTACAGTTGAGTGGTGGAAGATGTATGGAGCACATACACCACACTTGCAAAATATTGTCATTAAAGTTTTAAGTTTGACTTGTAGCTCGTCCAGATGCGAGCGTAATTAGAATACCTTTGAGCATGTAAGTTAATGTAAAAGTGAAAATTTTAAATTTGAGTTTAAAATTTTATATAATTATAATGTAACAAAGTTTGTTAAATTATTATAGATTCATTCAAAGAAGAGAAGCACACTCAAGCACCAAAAGCTTCAAGACTTGGTTTATGTTACAACCAAACCAAGCTCTCCATGAACACTACGAGTGTCATGATCTTATTGATCCTATTGCTTTAAACGACATTGATGATAGCAATGAGTGGATAATGGGAGAATTGGATGGAGAGGGTGAAGATGCCGAAGATGAATTGGTTTTTTATGATGATGTTGAGTTGGAGAGATGTTGCTAGTGTAACTGGGCTGCTGAACCTTTGAAGTACACTAGGAGGCAAACACAGACACAAAGGACAGTGGTTGCATATACATCTAGCAAGGAAAAAGGAAAACGAGTGGTTGAAGAAGAGGATGTAGATGAATTAAGTCAAGATGAAGGGGAGGAAGAGTACAATTCTAGTTGTAATGGAAGTGATGAAGACAATGACATAGAACTTGAAGAGGATGAAGAAGATTACTAATTTAAGATGTTATTGTATTTGACATTTTGACTATTTGTTTTTACTATTTGAATTTTAAGCCTTTTATGAATTTTTATTATTAATGATACTTCTTAGTTTATGAATTTTGAGTAATATTTATGTTTTGAGCTTATATAATATATATATATATATATATATATATATTAATAATTTTTTAATATATATATAATATTAAAATAGCAGCTATCCCGCTATCCCAGTTTGAGGGTCGGCCGCTCCACTTCGCTATTTGGGATCAACTACTATGTTGACAACTATGATTCTACTATGTAATTAAGAATTCTTAATTTAAAAATTGCAAGAGATGAAGGAGCAAATAACTGATTAGGAATCATATTATCATATAAATAATCCATATACTATTACCAAATCATACTCATGTTTATTGACGTTGGCACATAATAGTAACGAGGAGTGCTTGCTAGCAATATACTCTTATTGGTTAAAATGTATTGGAAATTACGAAGTCATGAAAGAGATTCATTAAATATGAAGTAGAATCTACATATTTTTGTGGTTTCCAACAAATTTCAGCCAATAGGAAAGTGTATAAGCAAGCATGTGTTGCTAGCATTTTTCGACCAGTAAATGATTCATAATTAAACTACCACCGTAAACATTTTCAAAGTGTATAATATCACATAATGTAAAATGGCCAGCCAATATTGAAAAAGAATAAAAATAGTACAAAAGTTTATCAAATATTCATTAAAAAAGGAATACTACCAAAAACTTCATACACTCACCCAAGATTTCCCATAATCAGCCCTCCTGTTGGAAAGTCAGGTCCGGGCATGTATTCAAGCAATTCTTGCAGCTACATTACAACGATCCAAAACTAATCAGAAATTTTCATTAAAGAAGGACGAAGGGAGAATGAAATGAAGTTTACAAAACACAAAAATGACTTTTCTTCCACCACTGCTTGAGAATTATATTACTTGCTAACTCTAAACTACCTGTATATAGCCAACAAGATAATCTATAATAGAAAATATATGCAATTTAATTGAAGTGCTTAATAATCTAATTGTACACTGGCTTCAACTATTGAAGTTGTTGGAAAATATGTAAATAATGTTATTTGGGTGTAATAACCATCCTAAATAGCATGAGTTATAGAATGCAAGGGAGAGAAATCAATTAGAAGCTCAAGCAGATATTATGAAGAAAGTGAAAATGAGGTAAGAAAGTGAAGCACGAGGGCTGTGCTCACTGTTCTGTGGTGCATTTGGTTGCATCTTTGTATCTCCCTTCTTAAGAGACTCCTTTTTTATTAAAAACAAGAGAGAGAGAGAGAGGGAGATATGGCACTCACAGTATTATAGAATGCAAGGGAGAGAAATCAATTAGAAGCTCAAGCAGATATTATGAAGAAAGTGAAAATGAGGTAAGAAAGTGAAGCACGAGGGCTGTGCTCGCTGTTCTGTGGTGCATTTGGTTGCATCTTTGTATCTCCCTTCTTAAGAGACTCCTTTTTTATTAAAAACAAGAGAGAGAGAGAGGGAGATATGGCACTCACAGTAGCTTCTGGATTATGTATCAACACACAGAGCACATCTACAACTTCCCCAAGATTATGAGGAGGAATATTAGTTGCCATGCCAACCTGATGAAAATAAAAAATGGACAGCACCACATGAGTAGATTACATGATTTGTCAATAAACAGCAGATCTTGTTTAAAGTATGCGAAAGGGAACCCAAAATCACCGCAATGCCAGAAGAACCATTCAACAATAAGGTTGGAAGGCGAGCTGGTAGAAGTGATGGTTCTTTTTGCGAATTATCAAAATTAGGAACAAAATCAACCTGCAATCAGGTACATATAGACAGAAAATGACTTCAGTTACAAATGATAAATTAATTCAAAAAAACATAAAACACAGGGCAAAGAACAGCAGTGGCAAACCGTATCTTGCTCTATATCTGCCAACAACACTGCTTCAGTCAGATCCTGCAAATTCAGACCAAGAATCAAATACCATCCTTCAAAATGTCCTCCAATATGTCAAATCAATTCAATAAACAAGAACACAAACAAATCCAAAACTCAGGACAACTACTTCAGACCAAATAAAACACCATGCTGATGCATTACCAAATCTTATTAATCACTAAATTAGTATTCAAAGAGCTCTTCAAACACCCTCCACAGAAGGGGGTTATTATATCGAACACAAGGTTCTTAAGGCATGTTCTTTCATAATACCCACATGAAATAGAAAAATTGAAAAGGGAAGCGAGTAAGACTTTAAATTAAACAAGAATTCCTATTATTATCAGTTGTTAAAATTTAACAATGACAGCTTAAGATGAGACACCTTATAGCCATATCGAGTCCAAGCAATACAAAATTACCACACAACAATCAAATAAAGCTCAAGAACAAAACCAAATATGAACACTTTAAGTTTGACAACATCAGAGAGAGCAACCAATGTTCATGTTTATGCAACCAAAAACTTCATACTTCCTAGAAGCTTCATGTTAGGTAAGACCCAATTTTAAATACATTTTTTTGCAGACAAAATATATCGTGTAGTAGTTTCTTGAGACCAAACTCTTCTGATTTCAGTTCTTAATGCAAAGTGAGCAAATATCACTATTTTGAAATCCCAACCCTATCAACCACTGAGAATTGATTTTTCATATACATCAATCATCACTCATGTATTAAAAATTTACATGATCATCCAATTTTCTTTTCCTTCTCACACTTTTGAAAAGGAAACTGATTTCATTAATATAGTCTTTCTCTTTCAAGTCTGGCACCTTCAATATTAGATATGTTTGAATTTTGAAATTACTCAAAAATTAACAAATATGTGTAAAAAATTAACTGTGTTCTAACATGAATAAAAACTAGTGTGTAATCTATTTACCTACCAGTAATAAACCAGCACAAACAATTATTGATTGGAGAATACATTGCAACACACTTTCTGTTATAAAAGTGAAAGTGATATAATTAGACAAGTAGAGTTTAGATTCAAAGATTAAATCAGTTGTAAAACACATACATCCAGTCTGCACTCTGTGTAACGCATGGCAGCAGGAGGGTCAGCATCAATTGACCCAAAATTTCCATGACCTTGGATCAAAGGACTGCGTAAGGAAAAATCCTGAAAGAAATTGGAAAGCACATAAATTATGAAAGCAGAAAAAAGAAATGAAGTGTAAGATTTTAAGACAGAATCCACAAAAAAAATAATAATTGCCCGTTAGATCCCAAAATATACTAAGGTAAAATAATATTGATTCCTTTGAAAGGGACAAAATACTAATGGGAAACAGTGCCATCAGTAAAAGAACCTTTATCACTGCAGATCTAATAGAACACATATATAGGTAGGTAGGATGATCAAGAAAGCTATTTAATGCTAAAATACCATGACATGAGCAAGTCTCCATCACAATTACCTCATAATTCAACATGACCAAGGAAAAATAAAATAACTAGGATAAAGTATTCATTATTATTAAATATTTACATAAACAAACACTTAATAGACATGTTTTGGTGTATAGATCAAACTGTCATCATCATGAAGCCTTTTATTGAGCAGCTAATACATCAGAATCAACAGACATTAAATGCCATAAAACTACAGCAAACTCTTCATCGGTCAAATAAATTGACTACGATCTCAGAAAAGCCAAGGTCATGATCTTCAAGAAAAAATTTGACCTCGGTTCTGATCCGTCCCAAAATTTAAAGGAATAAATAATAAATAAATTGAATTGAATACATAGAACAATCAGTAACTGCACTCATTCACCAAGATAACACCTTTAGCACATGATACACAATAAAACTAGCACCAAAGATTTGATGAAAGTAAAAACATCATTTGTGGCTTTATCCACTTGTGTCAGACTTTGATAGATGATAGCTAAGAAATCTGAAAGTCTTTCTGAAGTATTCCTTAATTGTTGGAGTATCTGGAGTAGATTGATTGATGAGTCTGCCCTATATATTTGGGAACTTGATCAAATTTAAGGGTTTGACAGAAAGGAGGGCAATAATCATATAGCAATGTGTAATACTTAAAGTAATTTGGTGCATTTTACAAAAAAAAAAAAAAAAGAATGGTACACCTCTCAAAAAGGAATACATATTTTACACAATCTCAATGCAACAAAGTAGTTCTACTTTGCATAATAAATTTTAGTGCATCCTTGTCCATGAACACTAACTAAAACCACACACCGTCAAACACTTTACTCTCCTTGATATAGCCAAACCCACCCATTTAACTAACAATTATACTAGTATTTTGGTATGTATAATGCATAGAATATAAGTGTTTATTTTATATAACTAAAATTTATAATAAATATATAAATTATGTCATAATTAAAATTCATAATAAATTATTAATTTTTGAACTTGAACACAAATTATTTTTAAATTTATAATTATTAATGAAAATCTTTATTGTGATACAAAGTTATTTTTTAACTATTGATACTTTTTTTTAAATTATTGAAATTCAATTTAGAAATAAACAGTGAACTGGTGTTTTCATGATTTCATCAGTTTGATTTTAAAAACATTAGTATTAAAAATCTTTACATTGTCAACACCTTTATTATTTTTTCAAAAAAGAGTAGTACTAGTAAATATGTCTAAATTGGGTTTAAGTCCTCCAAAAATATGTGTGTTTTTGTTGTCAAAAATATTTAAATATTTTGAAATGGTCCCTATTACCGTGGTAATTGAATCGAGATTCAAATCGTGAATCAGAAGACTTATTTCACAAATCATGAATCTAATCATATTGTGAATCGGAAGACCTATTTTTGAAACTTGTTCAAGATATAACTCAGTTTCAAAAACAAAAAAGAAAAAAAAAAGAAAAGAATTAAGAGAGACACATGCAATAGTAAAACTTGTAGAGCCACGGGACCCAACAGCTCAATAAACAAAAGCTAACCACAGGACACAGCTCAATAAACAAGTTGCAGGAAAGTAGAAGAGAACAAAAGTAACACTCAAAATTTCAAGAAGAAAAGAGGAAAGTAGAAACATGAAAACCAGATAATGGATCACCCTGAGTCTGATTGGAGGAGAGAAATTGGCAGGTTTCCTCTCTTTTAAGCTAATTTTTCAGGAAAAAAACCCATTTTGTTGGGTTTTACATAATCGATTTTTAGGGTGACCTATCTGCAAAAAAATCGTGTGATTTGTCTCCAATATCAAGCACCAAAACAATTCACACAGTGATTCTTATCGCCAGCTGCTGGAATCAAATCTAAACACACATACCATAAATTGTACAATACTAATAACCATAGTAGTTAATCCCAGATAGCGGAGCGGAGCGGCCGACCCCCAAACTGGGATAGCGGGATAGCCGCTATTCTAATATTATATATATATTAAAAAATTATTAATATATTTATATTATAAATATAACCTCAAAAACATAAACATTACTCAAAATTCATAAACTAATAAGTATGATTAATAATAAAAGAGAGAAGGAAAATGGGTATTGGTATATGAAGAAACAGTAGGCAGAATTGCAGAAACAATAGGCAGAAACAGTAGGCAGAATTGCAGAAATAGTAGGCAGAAATAGTAGGCAGAATTGTAGAAACAGTAGGTCGCTGGAGAAATGCAAAAAACAGAATTGCAGAATTGCAGAAAAAAAACAGAAAAAAACTAAAGAAATGCAAAAAACAGAATTGCAGAATTACAGAAAAAAACAGAAAAAAAACTGAAGAAATGCAAAAAACAAAATTGCGGAATTGTAGAAAAAAACTGAAGAAATGCAAAAAACAGAATTGTAGAATTGCAGAAGAAAACAGAAAAAAAAACTGAAGAAATGCAAAAAACAGAATTGTAGAATTGCAGAAGAAAACAGAAAAAAAAAAAGAAGAAATACAAAAAACAGAAAAAAAAAACTGAAGAAATGCAAAAAACAGAATTGTAGAATTGTAGAAAAAACAGAAAAAAAAAAAACTGAAGAAATGCAAAAATTACTTCAAAGTCGTCGGAGAAGGTCGCTGGAGAAAGTAGCCGGAGAAGGCAAGACAGTGAAGAAAAAGAAGACAGGGAAGGAAGAGGAGAATCGGATGGAAGATGAGAAATAGACGGAAGAGGAGACGCAAGGTTATTTAAATTTTAAAATCCTAAAATACAAAAAGTCAAAAATGCCCTCACTAACGTTTTAAACAGGAGGGCATTTTTGACTTTTCACCTTCCGGTACACAATAGCGGCCGCTCTGCAGCGATTTACCGCTATCGCGGCCGCGACATCGAACTGCACTACTACGCCAGTTCTGTCGCGCCCCGCCACCGCTCTGCCGCTATTGACTACCATGCTAATAACACTACCTATTACCACTTATGATGAGGCATGCATCTAGGCACACCACATCACATGCTACCACAAAATGGTCAGACATGGAATGTCTAAATGCATGTCACATCACCATTAATCAATAAAAGAACATTTTCAAAAAATTTAAAATTTATGAGGACCATAACCAATAAAAAATAGAGAACTAAAATCAAATTTAATTCATTTTTATGAGGCCTAAAAACATATTTCAACCAAAAATGACAGTAATTTTCTAAAGAAAATCAGTTATTGTATGTTTACATTAGCTTATGTTGAGAAAATACTTTTTCTTTTTTGCAACTTTCTAAATGAACTTTTAAAAGGGAAAAATACTTAATTACCATAATTAATTAATCAGTCACCAAACACCTACAATGTTATATGATACTACAGAAAACAATCAAAGGGTCAAAATATATTAGAATGTTTGGATGGGATTAATTTAGGGAAAGAAACAGAGTTTTGAGAATAGGTTTTTTTTTTCAAAAATCTGAGATGTTTGGTAAAATTATCAAAGTGATGCATACCATAGAAAATTATCTAATATTCTAATATAGAAGAAAGTTTTTTTTTATAATAAGCCAAATTTTGTAGCTTAAGAATAAAAGCTATCAAATTATTTTCTAACTATTGTTTTCCCATTTTATCTTCAACATTGATTTTTTAAATACAAAACTAACTTTTACAAATAACTCCATACCCTTTCTGTAATTCTACTAAAAAAAAGTAAATAAACAATCCAAACAAAATAGATCATCTTACAATCACTTTTATTTTTTAACAAGCATAAAATTTCATTCATATGATTGATTATAACAATAATCACTTAGAACATAATTAATTATTGAAATCATATTTTTCTTCACAGCTAAGACAAACACACTGTATTAAGATGAAGCTCAAATAACATGGAATGCCAAAAGCCAATATTTTACCTGGGCCATTCGCACCAAGGAATCATATACAGCAGTGTCTCCATGAGGGTGGAATTTTCCCAATACCTATAATAACAGCATCATGTAGTAGTATCACATCAAATCAATAAAATAAAACAATTGACAATGGATAATAACTTAATAAGTAGTCCAAACATGCATCTAGATAAACATATTGGATGCTTCAACAACATTAAGAATTTAACATCAATGGCTAGATATTAACCTCTCCAACAACTCTTGCACACTTCTTGAACGGTTTTTTGGATGAGAGGCCAAGCTCATGCATTGCAAATCTGCATTCAAAATAGTAGCTTACTTTGCAATCACATCTCAATAAGAATTGTCAAATTTCAACAAATCAAAATGTTAAAAGAGTTGGGTGATTTGCACTCCCAATTGTGTCTATTTAGGATCCACAGTAATTACTTTTGATTATAATTTCCTAAATTTCCCTCTATTAAATAATTTTGTATTCAAACAAGCCATAATTAGTATTTTTATGTGTCTATTCACATTTAACTGGCCATAATTTAGAAAATTACAATTAAAAGTGGTTGGTGAAGAGTGCAAATAGACAATTAGTAATGCTAAGAGTATTAACCTAGATTTTGTTATTGCCACACAGCAAACTATAAGTGACCATCTCAGAAACTTTACATGATGAAGGAAAAAAGGAATGGTAGGTTTTAATTAAACATGCACCAATGCAAACATTACTACATATACAACTCATGAATCAATGAAAGCAAAGATGTTTTGATTAAGAAAAATCAAAACACATGACAAAGGCCTGTTTCAACTAACATCTCCAACTGCATTAATATTGTATTGTAAACCAATAATTCCACACAAAAATTACTCGTGATAAAGGCAAAATAATATCAGAACCAAGCTCTCACATAACAAAAAGTCAAACAGACAAGTTATACATGAATGGAAGAGACCAATTTAATACCAAGCTCCAAACACAATCAACGACAGAAACAAAGGGAACAAAAGTAGAAAGACATTTTAAGACAGTGCTCTTCCCCATGCCAAACTAAAATTACTTCTTCTTTTCTCCATTGTCATCAAAAAATATAGCGATTAACACAAAATTCACGTAAGTTTGGTTTGAGGGAAAGAAAAACTAGACATTAAAAAATAAACAAATAAATAAAACTTTCAAAATTTTGAAATTTACCCCATTATATTTTAACTTTAAGAGAAAAACCAAAGAAGGAAAAACAAATGAAAAAATGTGCAAAATTCCTAGTGACCCTAATAAAGTAGAACAGTAAAAAGAGTCCCAAAAGTAAATAAATTTCGAAATTTCCCCTCTCAGAATTAAGCGAAAACTTAAACAACCAAAATCTCAAGTGAAATAGTTTCAAATTTTCCTGTAACCCTAAAACAATAAAGCACAAACACTCCAATAAAAAAAACACTTAAAAACTAAAAAATTGTAACAGAACACTAACAGAATCCTTCGGTGCACGGGCTTCAACCCGTCGCGAACATCGGGTAACGCGCGGCCGAGCAGCACCGACATCGCATACGCCATGTAAGCCTCCGTCGCCTCTTTGTGAAGCTCCGTCGTCACCACCCTCCCCTCACTCCCGTTCCCATTACCGTTATCCATAACCGTCGTCGCGCTGCCGTTCCCATCTCCATCGCGCGCCGGCTCGTCCCGGCGCCTGGCGGCCTGGAGCGCCGTTGTCGGACGCCGCGACACGCGCGCGGAGAGGAAGCGAAGCTCGGAGGGGCAGTGGCGGAGGCGCGAGGGCTGGAGGAAGGGGGAGAGTCGGAGGACGCGGAGCGCGGAGGAGAGTGCCATGGAGGAGGCGGAAGGGTTGCGGATAATGTTGGGGGTTTGAAGCGAAGAGGGTTTCATAGGGTTGAGGTTGCAGCCATTTGAGAGTGTGAGAGTGGGGTTTTAGGGATTTTGGATGAGGCGAAAGAGGGAAATGAAGAGTCTGTCTAAAACCCTTTCTAGTGTGACATGGACACTGCGCGCCAAGTTGCTGATTTTTGGATGGTAAGGTAAATGTTTGCTAGTGAACCCGCGTCATCATATTTTTTTATGCCTTTTTTATACAATTTAAAATTTAACAAAATATAATTTGATTTACAATTTTTTATTTTTATATTTTACTATTTTAAGATTTTTTAATTAAGTAAATATTATTTTAATAATAATTTGTAATTATTTTATTACAAATAGTTTTGATAAAAACATAAATAAATTTAAGTAGCTTGAAAAATCTAATTTAATTAGCCTGTACGGGTCAAATCATTTCAATTTACTTATATATTTTGTAACTAATTTTTTTAACTTATGCATTTCATAGGTTAAAGTTAATATGTAAATTTATTATTAAAATAAATTATTATAAGTATATAATATTTGAATAAAATAAATAACAACAATATATAAATGGTAAGAACAAGTATTTACATAATGAGAAAATAAAAATTATATATAATTATATTAATATTTAAATTATATGATAGATATTTATAGCAAAATATAAAAACTTCTTATAGGAATATATCAATATATAAATTATAGAATTTGTATATAAAAAAGTGTCATAAAACACACATATTTATGATTTACGATTTGTATTTAATTAATTATTAAATATAAATAAAATAAATAATTAAAATTTTAATTTAGTCTTCACATTAATATTATCAATTAATTACAAATTTTATATTTAAAAAGTACAATTAAAAGTAATATAGTCAAATAATTTTAGTTTACAAAAAATTAAATTGACTATAATTAATTATTTTAAAAGTTATATGGAATCTCATATTATTACAAAAATCAAATAATCACAATAAAGAGTTTAATGACCTTATTTTGGAAGAAATACTACATACGACATAATATAATCTCCTCCTACTATATCGACTCTTTTAAAGATAAAGTAATACATTTAGCTGCAACTTCATATCCAAGCTACCTATTAAACCACATATCTTAATTAAATAATATAACTATTGAATCATTTATAATAGAAACATTCAGTATTGAATTAACAATTTAATCTTTCAATAATATGTAATTTTCAATACTCTTTTATCAAAATTTTAATTTTATAGTAGGGGTTGATTTTATGCAATTAAATTTAACTGATTATTGTATTTAATTATTTGCAGTAAAGTATATTTATTATTTGAATTAAAAAATTAAATGTCATTATTATTTAATATAAGTTTTCCTATAAAGTGTATAATTTTTAATTAGCTTTCCAACGTTTAATATACTATTTTTGAGTTTAATAATTTATTTCTTAATTCTTATTTGTAATTATTGATTGAAATAAAATATTATTAATCTTTCAAATTTAACTACATATTTATAAATTTATTATTTTACAAATATCTATCTTTTATAATTTTTAATATTATTATTATAGTATTTATATATCTTACTTTTTAAAAACTGGATTTTTTATGAATAAAATTATACTAATCAGTCACGACAACCAGATCGTCGGCCATGTGATCGGCTTTGGACCTACACAAGTATACCCCCACATTTATTACATTGTAAAAGGTCACTTGATACTAATGGAAAGTAATAGACGTATCACAAGACGGATTCTGAAAACCATAATTGTTTTGTCCTTGGCACGTTTTGTCTCTTTATCCAAGACGTTAGGCAATGAGGAGATATAAAAGTTGAAAATGGCCAAGGGAGAGAGAGATGAGTATATATATATATGTTGAAGATATTGTAAATATCTAATAAGATAGGGTAGGTAACTTATTAAGAGGTTACAAGCATCTAAATATTTTATTAGATTAAGTAGTTACAAATATTTAAATATCTCATTACGAGATCGTGAATATCGCATATTATCTAGTTATCTTTTAATTTGTTATTAGGTAATTGACATTTACCCTATAAAAAGCAAATTAGAACTTGTATAATTTAATTTAATCAATACACAATTTCTTTTACTTCCAATTTGGTATTAGAGCTTCAGATCTTAGGAGCTATGTTTCCGCTGCCTCACTTCAGTGAACTGTTTACTCTCTGAAGAGACTCATGTTGATGCGAGACTCAAAATCCTCTTTGTTGTTTTCAACTATCGATGATAATAGCAGAAGACAAAGTCATTACCTTGGGACCTAACGAACTTTCAAATTTAGTGAGTTCTTATCGCCTTGATGACCGCAATTATCTACAATGGACACAATATATCCATACTACTCTTAAAGGGAGCAAAAAGTTGAGTCATATTGAAGGAAACAACCCACCTATAGATGACCCAAAGTTTGAAGTATGGGATGATGAGGATTCTCTCATTATGACATGGCTATGGAACTCTACGATTCTGGAAATAAGCTGAAATTATATGTTCTATTCCTCCGTACGTGAGATATGGGAGAATCTCATTGAGACATATTCAATGAAAAAGGACTATGCTGCTTACTATGATATTAAAAGCAAAATCTTCAACTCTAAACAAGGAACCCTCTCCGTAACAGAGTACTATAGGACTCTGAACGAGTTATGGATCAAGTTGGACTAGTGCCAAGGATTGAAGATGTGCAAAGTTGATTCTATTGCATACATTGGGCTCATTGAAAGGGGGAGAATCTTTAAGTTCCTTCATGGCTTGAATTCTGAATACGATCCTATTCGGGTTCAGATTCTAGGTAAGGAGAAGCTTTCCTCTTTGTTTGAGGTATTTTTTATTGTGTGGAGTGAAGAAATCCGACGATTAATCATTCTTGATAAAGGAAACTCCAACACATGATCTATAATGGTGAGAGGAAAAGGTCTCATAAAAAGATCAACCTTCGAAGAAAAACCCTTCATAAAGAGTAGTCGTAGAGAATATTGTATGTATTGCAAACGATCAGGACATACCAAGAATACCTACTACAAGTGTTATGGAAAGGAGAAAGTTCTTGAACGAATGGGTGGAAATAAAGGCTCAACTCAAATGTGGGTGAATCAAACAACCTCTGATAAACTTGACCAAGATATTCAATCCTTTAGTAAGGAGGAGATGGACCGCCTTCGAGCCCTCTTAAACTCAACAAGTAAGCCTCTTGGCTCATGTGGTTTGACCATGAATAGTAAGAGTTCCTTCAATATTTCTGGTTTAGTTCCACAAAGCATATGATCCTTGATTATGGGGCAACAAATCATATGACCTCGTTTCCTTCATATTTTACATCACACCTTAAAGAATCCAAAAAGCAACTCATTACTGTTGCTAATGGAGATCATGTTTTTATTGTTGGATCTGGCAACGTCCAACTTCACTCTTCTTTATCCCTACACAATGTTCTTCATGTTCCAAAACTAGCTAACAACCCTATCTTCATTCATAGACTTATACAAGATTGGAACTATGTAGTGACATTTTTTCGTTCTCATTGTGTTATTCAAGAACTTGCAACGGGGAGAACGATTGAAGTTGCTAAAGAGCAGGGTGGGTTATACTACTTACAACATACAGAGATAGGTAACAACACCAATAAGGAAGAATTGCCTTCTAGTCAACGGGCAACCTTAAAAACTTGGGCAGCTTATCAAATTTGGCTTTACCATAAATATCTTGGACATCCACCATTTGGGTTACTTAAGACAATGTTTCTATATTAATTTACAAAAGAGTCGAGTCCTTTAAATGTGATATTTGTCAGTTTTCAAAGCACCATCATGCAACATTTTCTCCTAATAATAATAAAAGTCTTGAACCTTTTGACCTCATTCATTCTAATGTGTGAGCCAGCTAGTAACTCTATATCGGGGCTAAATGGTTTGTATCGTTTATTGATAATTGTACCCATGTGACATAAATATTTCTTATGAAACATAAATATAAGGTTTGTCAAATATTTGTCGATTTTTTCTGTCTTGTCAAAAATCAATTTAATAAATCCATTAGAAGACTACGACTAGACAATGGTATCAAATTTGTAAATCTTGAGTTTTCCAAGTTTCTTAAAGATAATGGTGTGATTCATGAACTGATGTGTGTGAATACTCCCCACCAAAAAGGGGTTGTAGAAAGGAAAAATCGTCACCTCCTTCAGGTTGGCTAGAGCCTCCTCTTCCAAATATTTGTCCCTAATGTATATTGGGGAGAAACTGTCCTAACTACTACCTATCTTATCAACAGGTTACCCACTCGGGTCTTAAACGGTATTAGTCCAATTAAACATATGTTATCCTTATTTCATTATTCTCCCTTAATGTTAAGCTTACCAAGTTGTGTCTTTGGATGTGTTGCCTTTGTCCACTCTTATAATCTACATCATGGAAAGTTAGATCCTAGATCTGTCAAATGTGTTTTCATTGGTTATCCCTCAAATAAAATGGGTTTTAAGTGTTATCATCCTCCAAGTCATCGGCTCTTTGTCTCAATGGATGTTACTTTTCATGAAACACAGTCATTCTTTGTTTTAGCAGGAGAGTTATCTAGAAATCGAGTTTGTCATCGAGTAATTACCTTTTCCTACTCAGGATGTTCAAGTTCAAGTTCAAGAAGTCACGAAACTCACTCTGGTCATAGAGCAAGTCCAAATGTCTGAGCCGGATGTAAGTATCCCTGATAATTCCATTGAGGAGTAAGTCCATTTGTTTGAGCTGGAGGTAAGTATTCCTGATAACTCCATTGAGAATGTTACTGATGACATGCCTATTACTTTGAGGAAAGGGAAACGATCATGTGTCAAATATCCTATTTCTCAATTCATGTGTACTAACCATCTCTCTGTACAACATCAAAGTTTTATTGTTGCCATTGATTTGAAAGATGAGAATTGAGTTCAAGCAATGAAAGAAGAGATGGAGGCGTTAGAGAAAAGCTCAACTTGGGAGATTGTTGATAGACCCAAAGACAAAAGAGTTGTAGGGTGTAGATGGATATACATTGTGAAGTGTAAATCTGATGGGACCCTTGAGCAATACAAAACAAGATTGGTTGTTAAAGGGTATACATAGACTTATGAAATAGATTATGAGGAAACATTTACCCTTGTAGCAAAGATGAATACGGTAAGAGTTATTATTTCCTTAGCCACCCACTTTGGCTGGAACTTGCAATAGTTTGATGTTAAAAATGTCTTCCTTCCTTCATGGAGACCTAGAAGAAGAAGTCTACATGGAGATTCTCCCAAGATTCTATTCTCATATTGAAAAGAACAAGGTATGCAAACTCAAAAAGGCATTGTATGAACTTAAACAGTCTCTCCAAGCATGGTTTTGAAGATTTGTTCAAGTCATGATATCCCAAGGATACAAACAGAGTCAAGGTGATCATACTCTCTTTATAAAACATTCTCCTGATGGTAAACTCACCTTTCTCCTAGTCTATGTAGACGATATGATTGTTACAGGTGATGACGAGATTGAAAAACTAATTTTGAAAGAAAAGTTGGCAACACAGTTTGAAATGAAGAAGTTAGGAAACTTAAAATACTTCCTTGGGATTGAGATTGCATATTCCAAATAAGACATCTTTATCTCCCAAAGAACGTATGTACTCGATCTCCTCAAAGAAATAGGAAAATTGGGATGCAAGACCTCAAGGGTACCTATTGAACAAAACCAGGAAAGTGCAATCATAGAGAAGTTTCAATATCAAAGATTAGTAGGTAAATTGATCTACTTATCTCACACTAGGCTAGATATTGTCTATGATGTTAGTGGGATCAGCCAATTTATGCATGATCCAAGGGAAAGACACTTTCAGGCAGTTGAAAGGATCATCTAATATTTGAAGGCAAGTTCAGGAAAATGACTGTTGTTCAGGAAAATGACTGTTGTTCATGAAAGAAGGAACATTGTCCATTAAAAATAATCATAAGAGATAATTAAATTTAATTTAATGAATGAATGAATTAATTAATTAAGACATGTGGATTTATGGTGTAAGTTTAAATAGGAAATTCTACTCAAACCAAGACTACATTGTAGAACGACAGGGTAAGAATCACTACACTAGAAGTAGTCTTTAGCCGCAATAAATTAGTAGCGGTTAATTAAAATCACCTAAATTAATGGCGTCGATTTATGAGGCAACTTTAACATTAACATTTTATGGTCCCCCACCCACCCCTTGTCTTTTCATTTTCCCACCAAAGTATTTTCCCCTTTCAAACCCAAAAAAATACGGCAAAAAACACACATGCCTTGTCACGCCTTAAAATCCCAAAAATCAAGATGTTGCAATTTCATTGCTGTGCCTATGAACAAAAACCCAAATAGCAAGGGTTCTTTATCATCTCTTCTAAGACCCTCGCTAAGACCTCTTTCTCGAGCCACCTTTAGTACTCTAATATCAGTGAGGACTACATCTTCTACGACGACCCCTTTTACTAGGACTCCACCGTCAAGCCTCCACATCCGATGCTAACATCACTTAGAAGTTTATAGCGTCTAGATTCTAGTATCCCTAAGCTTCTCAAAGTTCAGAGGGCAACTCTTTGTATCTTCTTTCCTTGTGTTCTCAAATTAATTCTCAGAAGCTTTTTTTTAATGGATCTCAAACATAATTATTTCACATTATGCAATACCTTTGTTATTGGTTCTTCTAATAGTAGCTCATGTCCTTGCTTGGGTGATTTTTGTTGAAAAGCCAATAAAAACGGCCACCGTTTTTATTGTCAATAAAACGACCACCGTTTTTATTGTCAATAAAACGGCCACCGTTTTAATTGTCAATAAAACGGCCACCGTTTTTATTGTCCATAAACCGGCCACCGTTTTTTTCTCTTTTTAATTCCTCTTCCGTTACGCGGTTTCCTTCCCTTATATAAGGGGCGTAGGCGATAGGAAAGAGACACCACCGAGAGAAAAAATAACAAAAGAGTGTCCCAAAGAAGTGGGAGAAAATTCCCAAATTGTTTCCTTGTTCTTTTGTTGTAATTACTTTATTAGTAAATTACATTCTTTGCCACCGGGTAGTATGTTTTTCTCATCTTTTATTTTAGTTGTGTCTTCTTATGCTATTATCCGAATCACAACAAAGGGTATCGTGAGCCCAGGTCAACAGGTTCACGCTATAGTCACTAGAATAGTGTTGGAGAAAATTCTTAGTATGCTCACGTGGTTGCGTTAATCTGATCTTCCACATCAGAAAAGAGTTATTCTTGTTACTTTGGAGTGTGGTAGTGTGAACTTGTTCACGGCCTACCGTTGTCGTTCCAAAAAAGCAATACTATTCATAAGTGAAGGTTGCATAAGCCGGTTTAAAACCATGACAACGAAATATGAGATAGAGAAGTTCAATGGGAGTAATTTCTCATTGTGGAAATTAAAGATGAAGGCCATTCTGAGGAAAGACAATTGCATAGAGGCAATTGAAGGAAGAACCGCTGCTCACACGGACCAGCGGTGGAAAGAAATCAATGACAATGCTATTGCAAATTTGCACTTAACAATGGCGGATTCAGGCCTATCCAGTGTGGCAGAAAAGAATACAAATAAGGAGATTTGGGATACCCTCATCAAACTATATGAGGTAAAATCACTTCACACAAGAATATTCTTGAAGAGAAAACTCTATACTCTTCTGGATGAGTGAGTCCATATCGTTGACGGACCACATCAACCAGTTGAACACCTTGTTTGCCCAATTATCGCCAGCAGATTTCAATATAGTTGAAAATGAACGTGCGAGCTTCTACTTCGAGTTTACCTGACTTCGTATGATCAACTCATCATCAATATTACAAATAATAATATTGATGGGAATTTACACTTTGAGGACGTCGAGCTATTCTTGAAGAAGAATCCGAAGGATGAGCAAAGTGGAAAGTTCCAAACAAGCGAAGCTTTAACAATGATGAGAGGAAGATCAACGGACGTGGCTCAAGTGGGAGTCAAAATCATTATAGGTCAAACTCTCGAAGCAAGAAGAATTTCAAATGCTACTATTGTGGCAAGAAAGGGCACACGAAGAAAGAGTGTTGGAAGAGGAAGAATGAACAAAAGAACTCAAGAATCATCTTCACAAGGTAATGTTGCAAATACCTTAGAAGATGGAGACATTCTGGTGAGTGATACAGTCATGAGTCCTAACAAAGTAAAAGGGAGTTTCATGATAAATGGATAGTGGATTCAGGTGCAACTTGGCACATGACTCCGCTTGATCGAGATTGGTTTCACACTTATGAGCCTATCTCGGGTGGATCCGTGTTCATGGGAAACAACCATGCCTTGAGATTGCTGGAGTAGGTAATTGTCAAAATAAAAATGTATGATGGTACTGTTCGCACAATTCAAAGGTACGACATGTGAAGGACTTGAAGAAGAATCTACTCGTCCATAGGGCAATTAGATGATCTCGGATGTAAGATCCATGTTGAAGATGGAATCTTAAAGGTGGTGAGGGGAACTTGGTAGTCATGAAGGCTAAGAAGATCTTGGCAAATTTGTATATGCTGGCTGGAGATACGTTGCAAGAAGCGAATGCATCAGTTGCAGCACCAAGTCGAGAAGATGTGACATTTATGTGGCATTGTAGACTTGGTCATATGTCGAACGTGGTCTGAAAATTCTTGCATGAACGTAATCTCTTACCCGGGCTTAAAGAAGTAAGTTTACCCTTCTTCGTGAACACTGTGTGATAAGTAAGCAACACAAATTGAAGTTTGCTAAGACGACTACCAGGAGTAAACACAAATTAGACTTGATTCATTCAGATGTGTAGAAATCACCCAGATTATCCCTAGGAGGAGCAAAATATTTTGTATCGTTTATCGATGATTACTCCAGGAGATTGTGGGTGTACCCTATCAAAACGAAGTCAAGTGTATTTTCTCAGTTCAAGGAATTCAAAGCACAAGTAAAACTTGAGACTGGGAGGAAAATTAAGTGCTTGAGGACAGATAACGGAGGAGAATATGTAGATGGAGAATTTTAGCATTCTCGCAAGCAAAGAGGGTATTGTCGACAATTTTCTGTCCCACATACACCTCAGCAGAATGGTGTAGCAGAGCGGATGAATAGAACTCTCCCGGAAAGAACAAGAGCTATGTTGCAAACAGCAGAGTGGCCAAGTCTTTCTAGGTAGAAGCAAAAAAAACTGCCTGTTATGTAATAAATCGATCTCCATCAACAAAGAATTGGTTTGAGTACACCAATGGAAGTGTGGAATGGTAAACCGGCCGATTATTCATCCTTACGGGTTTTTGGGCTGTCCTGTATACGTAATGTACAACTCACAAGAAAGAACAAAGCTGGATCCAAAATCCAGGAAATGTATCTTCTTGGGCTATGCTGACAATGTGAAGGGGTATCGCTTGTGGGATCCCAACGCCCACAAGGTTATTGTTAGTTAGGGAATGTAGTCTTTGCGAAAATGAACTGCAAAATGAGCGGACAAATAACAACTTGATAGAGGACAAGGTTACAAAGTGCCAATTGAGAAGAAGACTTCAGAAGTTTCCTCTGAGTTAGAAGGGCAGCATGAAGAACATGAGCCAAATGAGGTTGGCAATGGAGAACTCCGACGATCAACACGAAAAGGAGCAAACCATCTTGGCATTCAAAATATGTGATGACTAGTCATGATGCGTATTGTCTTCTAAATGAAGAAGGAGAACCTTCAACTTTTCAGGGAGGCTGTGAGTGGTTCAGATGCTTTCTTTGGATGACTGCAATGCAGGAAGAAATTGAGGCTCTTCACAGAACAAGACATGGAATCTTGTGGAACTACCAAAGGGCCTCCTGAAAAGCCATCTACTGTAAATGGATCTATAAGATCAAGCGAGATGGCAATGATCAAGTGGAAAGATATCGTGCTAGATTGGTACTAAAGGGATATGCTCAAAAAGAAGGTATTGACTTCAATGAGATATTCTCACCAGGTTGTCGATGATGACGACAATCAGAATTGTTCTAGCTATGTGTGCTTTGTATTTGATTTACATCTTGAGCAATTAGATGTAAAGACTGCTTTTCTTCATGGAGAACTTGAAGAGGAAATTTATATGCTCCAACCTAAGGCTTTTAAAACACAAGAAAACTTGGTTTGCAGGGTTGACCAAATCTCCAGACGGCCTAAAGCAAAGCGCTAGGTGTTGGTACAAGAGATTTGATTCCTTCATTATTAGCCTTGGTTACAATAGATCGAGCTCGCACCATTGTACTTATTACAATAGGTTTGGTAATACTGATTTTGTTATTCTGCTATCAGATGTGGATGACATGTTGGTGGTAGGCCCCAACAAAGATCAAATCCAAGAATTAAAGGCACAATTGGCTAAGGAATTTGATATGAAGGATTTGGGACCCAAGAAACAAGATTTTAGGGATGCAAATTCACCGAGACAGAAAAAGATAGGAAGGTTTGGCTTTCTCGGAAGAATTACTTAATTTGAAAATCTTGCGGCGCTTCAACATGCAAGATTGTAAGCCAATATCTACCCCTCTTCCTACTAACTTCAAGTTATCCTCCAAGATGAGCCCCTAGCAGTGAAGAAGAGAGGATGGAGATGTCTCGAGTAATCGTATGCATGCATCGGTGGGAAGCCTTATGTATGCCATGATTTGTACAAGACCAGACATTGCATGCAAAGGTGGGAGTGGTTAGTAAATTCATGGGAAATCCCATGGAGAGCATTGAATGCTATTAAGAGGATCCTTAGATATATCAAAGGGACCTCGTGTGTTGCTTTTATGTTACGGAGGATCAGAACTACTTGTCGAGGTTATGTCGATTCAGATTTTGCAGTGATGTGGATAAAAGAAAATCTACTACTGGCTATGTATTTACAATTGCAGGAGGGGCGTAAGTTGGTTATCCAAGTTACAGATGTTATAGCTCTGTCTACTACGTGCTGAGTACATGGCAGCCACCCAGGCATGTAAGGAAGCTATTTGGATTAAAAAGGTAATGGAGGAACTCGGGCACAAGCAAAGAACAAATTGTTGTGTATTGTGACAAATGAGAGTGCCTTACACATTGCAAGGAATCCAGCCTTTCATTCCGTGACAAAGCACATAGCCATAAGATATCACTTTGTTCGAGAAGTGGTGGAAGAAGGAAGTGTGGATATGCAAAAGATTCACACCGATGAGAACCTAGCGTATGTTATGACAAAGCCGCTTAAGCGTTGACAAGTTCGCATGGAGTCGATCCTACGTGGCCTATCTGAAAAGTAAGCTATATGTATGGCAAAGGATAAAGAATAAAGGTGTGAAGATTTGATTAATCTAATCAAAATCTTCAAGTGGGAGATTGTTGAAAAAGCCAATAAAAACGGCCACCGCTTTTATTGTCAATAAAACGACCAATCGCTTTTATTGTCAATAAAACGCCACCGCTTTAATTGTCAATAAAACGCCACCGCTTTTATTGTCCATAAAACGCCACCGTTTTTTCTTTTTTAATTCCTCTTCCGTTACGCGGTTTCCTTCCCTTATATAAAGGAGGAGTGAGGCGAGGGAAAGAGACACCACCGAGAGAAAAAATAACAAAGAGTGTCCCAGCAGTGTGGGAGAAAATTCCCAAATTGTTTCCTTGTTCTTTTGTTGTAATTACTTTATTAGTAAATTACATTCTTTGCCACTGGGTAGTATGTTTTTCTCATCTTTTATTTTAGTTGTGTCTTCTTATGCTATTATCTGAATCACAACAATTTTGTCTTCACTCATCCTTTTTAACTTCAAACAAATTTCCTTATCTATATATCTCTTATCATTGTATGTTTATTGGATTTACCATAGGTATATTTAATTTATAGATTAGTTACTGGAAAAACAGCCATAACAGAAGATAAAGGCTTACGAAGGAAAAGGTTGGTGATTTGTGAAACCTAATTTCCTAGAAAATTTTTAGATACTATTGAATATTACTAATCTTGATTTAATAGGTGTTGATAAATCTCGCAACATTTACAATTTGAATTAGTGTAAATGGATTAAATTCATAGTGTTGTTTGTTCACATGATTTTACACTTGTTAGTTGTTTAATGTCTTGTAGAGCATGCTTTTAACTTAGCAAATTTTTCTTGTAGATCCTTCTTGCAAATTCTATGTGATGCATACCTCTACATTTTGATTTCTCATAAAAAAGAAATGTAATATAAACTAGTAATTGCTTTTACTAATTAGTAAATTACTCTTAAAAAAGATTTGTTTGGATTTTTTTACCTAATAGATAGATAACTAATATATTTTCATGTAAATCTTGTCTCTTGCTCAATCTTTTTTATAATTTTCCCAGTACCTGTAGGATTTTATGTGCATGTTGAGAGCAGTGAAATGATTTTAGTCATTCATCCCTATGTTAGGAATTGATTCCAATGAACTTGTTATGGAAAGTATATAACTAACATAATAATCACCCATAAGTTATAATGTCAGGCAAATGAATGGAAAGAACATGATCCAAAAGGTTCGACAATTCCAAGTGTTAGTAACCATAAAGTTTCTTTCTTCATATTCTCCTTTAGGAAAAGAATTCTGAGACAAGATATAATCATAACCATAGTGAAAAAAGTGATATGAATGAAAACATCAAAATCATTGCTTGGATTTCTCATGGTACTTGTATTTTATAGTTTATACATTAGCCATCGTTATTACTCTGGCCATTGCTCTGCACAATATCCCATAGGTATAAATTTTAGTCATTTTACAAAGCCTTTTAGATGCTAAAATTTTATTTGGGGTACAATTAGCCATGACAGAAAAGTTATTTCCCTTTGACTCCTATATGGATAGCTATATAATTTCCATTAGAGTTGATCTTTAACTATCACTATTCTCTTCTTTTCGTTTGCTTCAGTATAAGTATTTATGGCCTAACACTAATATTTTATTTATTAATTTTTTTTCCAGAAAATTAGAACGGTGGAGTTGGAAGAGAAAACTGTGAAGTTGCAGATTGAGTTATTCTTACTTTAATTTATTCACAAGAATGTAATGTCCTTTACCAACTTCATTTAAAATGCACAATCTATTATTATGTTTTACAGAAAATAATTCTATAGAACTTGGTTCAGAAATTAGATTGAAAAAAATTTATTGGATGTCAATGACAATTACTCTCTAATTGTTGATGTTGTCTGCTAAACCATCCCTCAAATTGTTACAATACAAGTGCTCTTCTAGTGAATCAATTTTTGGTGTTTAATTGTTTTAAGATCCCCCACCCACACACACATTTGCAGAACATTGTTTATGCGCATATCTTAAAGAATAACAGTTGAGTGATGTTTTCTCTCTCTTACTTGACTGCTTAGTATTTAGCTTTTTATGTGAACTGGTTTAAAGTTTTAGAGTAATGTTTAATGCGTTAATTATTACTACATGAACGTGGGTTTCTTTCTTCAATTCCTCTTGTTCTTTTCAACTTTTGAGGTATATGAGTTTGCTTGACAGAAAAGAAATTTTATATGATTTACTTTGTTAAACTTGTTAATCATGAGTTATATATCTAAACTCATTTATTATTCTGATCATGTTACTTATGGTCTTATTTTAAATGGCTGAATTAAATGAAAGGTTAAACACATAAAAAATTAAGGTAACCTTAACCTATAACGTGGGGTTTGTTTTGTTTTGTTTGGTTTGGTTTATGTACATGATTTTGTGTGCAAAATTTATTACTTGAAGAAGATAAAAAAGTGATTTAAAGAATAAAGCTAATTCGAGCATATATACTTTAGTTTAACATGCTACGTGAAAGGAGTTGTGTGGTGTGTATGGGGACATGGTTTTTACCAGAGCTTAGAATTTGCATAGTGGGTTTTGGAAAGGGTAATGGTCGTCGCTATGAAGACTGAGACTAGAATACCTATGCACGGTTGCAGTGTAGTAGAGCGTTATTGGATGAGGATAACACAGAGACTATGTTGCAAGTTGCTAACTGTTAATGTAGATAACTTTCTTAATTTAGAAAAGTGTATAGCAGTGGAGAACGTGGCAAGGGTCCTGCTTGCCAGTTTCTAACATCACCATCAATCATTTCTTGTTCCTTCTGCTTAGTGTGTTACTGTGTCCACTACGGATAAATAAATCCCTTCCCTAGCTTTATTTCTACGTCTCATTGCTTTGTATTTGATCTCTGCTACCTGTTGTGCTTATTTTGTCTCTTTCTAATTTTCCTACTCTCTCTTTCTATCCTTCTGAAAGATACAAGTTTTTCAGCTACATATGCTTTATTTAGTTGAGCTCTTTTAGCCTCATCCTAATGAAGAAGGTTTACGTAATTGTAATTGCTACAGTCTATCAACAACATCACAAACCAAAAAAATCCTATTGTATAGAACTCTATTTTTTCACTTTAGGGATTCCTTAGTAAATATCAGCATATTGATAAAAAAATAGATGCATCATATTTGATTCATCTAGTAGCAAGGTGAGGATTGCAAATATGACAAACAAAAACAAAAGTAGTGGCTCAACTCAATCCTTTGGTGAAGCATAAAATATATCTGCAGCAATAGCAACATAACAAGCTATTTGGCTAGGAAAAACCCAAATGAGTTGGGACAAAATTGTAATGAAACTATTTTATTGTGGGGATAACTTAACGGGGTTTGAGGTAAATACATTATTCTTTGTAATATCTTTGCTCAAATTAGAGCTCATTATCACACCCCTTTTTGTATGCTAAACTTTAACTTTTCAACTTCAGGTGGCTGAGGAGTATCGGCTTGTACTTGGAACATTGTATTGACAGTGAACTACATTGATTGGTATCTTTCAGGGAATACTATGAATAAGAAAAGATCACAATTACTTGGTGTTTCTTGCATGACAATTGCCTTGTAAGGAAGCATAAATTCCCCCTTATGTTTTCTGATAAATGGGATTTCTATTTTATTTCTTGCCTTCAAGGCTCTAGCATTAACATATAGTACATTTTGGCTTTGGTTCTTGTTGACAGTAAATATGAAGAAATTTATGCACCACAGACGAAAAAATTTTGTTTTATAACTGATAATATGTACCTAAAAGAAGAGGTTTGCATTGAATTCTTTGACTAAATTTTGCAGTTTTAAGTTCCTACCTCCTATGAAGTGAGCAAATCTTAGCAAGATCATTTTAATGCAGGTTTTGCATATGGAACATGCTGTCTTGCATTATCTTAAGTTTGAAATGACAACCCTAACAATAAAATGTTTCTTAAGGTAACAAATGGGTAGTTTACCAGCCTTCTGATTTGTGTGCATGTGTAAAAGATCCCCATCATCTTTATTGCAACAATCATAATAATTCTAATTTAGCTGCAATATGAGAGAAATACAGTTAGCATAAGGTTATTTTCCTAAGCACAAACATAATTGTTATGATTTTCTTTTCTCTTTTAATCAGTTTCCTTACTTCTTCCTCATACTTTATCTGTGCAACAGTACAAATGTGTGTCCAAGAAGTACAATTGGGACAAAGTTATTTTTACACAAGCTAATTATGTCACCTTTTAAAATATCTTGCTAAGATATGCTAACATAATACAATTTGTATTTTATAGGATGAAGGGAGTGGACAAAATGTGCAAACACCACGAGGAGGATTTTCATTAGGTAGTAGTCTTTATGGAGTTTGATATATATGTTGTGTAATTTGTGTACTGAGTAAAATGATTTGACATACATTATTGTTTAGTTCAACTTTTGTAAACTTAGTAAAACTCTTGTACTTGAGTTTAATATACCATGTTAGTTTAATGTTTTGTTCTTAGTTGACTTTTTATATAATTGTATATTTATTTAAATTTTTATATTCTTTTAACTTAACATATTATATATTTTAACTAGAATTTTTTTAAAAAATATGTTGGAATTCGATAGGTAATTTAATGAACCATAATAAAGAATATATAAATTTGTTGAAAATAATTAATAGATAATTATTGATAATTTTAAACAATAATTTGATAATATAAATGAAATGTATAAATATTCTTGTCTAGCCAATTTGTGGTAGTTAGTAGTCGCTAGTAAATGTTAAATATAAAAAACATAAGAATGTAAATTTTGGTCACTTTTAATTGTCACTAAATATTAAATGAAAGAAGAATAAAAATATATTTTGTTGTGGTTTTAAATTCTAATAAATATTTTTTTATCTTCTAGCAAAACACGTTAGGTAAAAACTACCAAAAATCGTTTCTGGCATATGTAACACCAATAGTTATTTTAAATTTCAAAAATATCATTTTGTGGTTGTTTTTTACCCTCAGAAATTGTAATTTTAGCCTTCATAAATAACATATTTTTTTAGTGAATAAACTATAAAAATGGGCAAACGGTTAAGAATATTTCTATATGTCTTAAATTATTTTTTTACCATGGGATTATCTCATTGAATATGGTTATTAGAAATTAATTCGGCAACTAACACATTTTTATTAAACTTTAATTGATTTTCTCTCTAATTCTACACGGTACTCTTATTTATTAGTATCAATTAATCTCAAAATTGTTGTGAGTTACTTTAGCCCTTGAGTTACCAAATCATTTTTTATATCAATTGGATCCCAAAAAAAGGTTATTAAATAGACTTAACTTTCATGTAGTAGGTGGTGGGGTTTTAAAAACCCAAATCGCACTTAACTCCCCCTTCCTCCTTGAAAATGACATAAACCCCTTTCCCTCCTTAGTGAAGAAACATGAAACACACGAGAAGGAAGTTGAATTATGATGTGATTTTTATATACAACCTCTTATTGCTTTGATAATCTAATATGACGATAGGATCATAAGGAATAAAAAGGGTAAGAAATATCCAAAAGGAATAAGAACATAAGGAACCTAAGGGTAGGAAATTTCCAACAAGTGGTATCACAGTCATCGTTATTATTAGATTGTTGGACTTTAATATAGTTGACTCCTTAATTGCCTGAAAATTTGTTTTTAAATGAATATTTCATGTAATACGTGCTCCTTTTTTTTTTCCATTTTATGAATCTTATCATAATTTGGAGGATATTAGGAGATATAGTAAAATAGCATATACTTGGTAATTATTCACTCAAATTCAACGCATAATAATGTTACTAGTGTGGTCAACATATCTACTCAAATTAATAGTATCCCAATGTTGAATGGAATGAATTTCAAGGTCTAAAAGGAAGTCATAGTGATAGTACTCGATTGTATGAATTTGATCTAGTGCTTCAAGTAGAGAAACTTATTCTTACTCTGGATAACCTTCAAGAGGTTGAAATTGAGAAATGGAAACACTCTAGTCGAATGTGCCTTATGATCATGAAGCGCTTGATTTCAGAAGAATTTTGGGGCTTTATTTTGAGAGTCAAAGGCAGAGAAAATATAAGAGAGTACATAATGGAGATGTCTAATCTCGCAGAAAAGTTCAAGTTAGTCAAGTTGGAGCTTGGTTTTGACTTGATTGTACACTTGGTTTTGATCTCACTTTCTACACACTTTGGGTGATTCAAAGTGAGGTATAATACTCAAAAGAACAAATGGTCTCTTAGTGAATTTATATCTCATTGTGTGTAAAAGGAAGAGAGGTTGCAAAGAGCTAAGACTAAAAGTGCTCATTTTGCTTTGACCTCTCAGAATAAGAAAAGGAAGAACATTAAAGGTGTTGCGGAAGGGTTTTCTCAATGAAAGAAAATTAGGTGTTAAAAGAGCTAAGAATGTCTTAGAACTAATATATACGGATATTTGTGGCCCTTTCTCTACAGTTTCATGGAATGGATAACAAACTTTATTACGTTCATAGATGATTACTCTAAGTACGATTACCTATCTTTGATAAATGAGAAGTCCCTAGACATTTTCAAGTCTTTCAAGCTGAAGTTAAACTTCAACTTGGAAAGAAAATTAAAGCCGTCAAATCTGATCGTGGTGGTGAATACTATGGTAGATATGACAGGTCAGGAGAACAACATTTAGGGCTTTTGCCCTTTTTCTTAAAGAGTGTGGAATTATTTTGCAATACATTATGCCAAGCAAACCTAGCATGAACGATGTGGCAGAACGACGAAACTGGACTCTTAAGGATATGGTAAGTAGTATGATTAGTCATTTTTCTTTACCAGAGTCACTTTGGGGAGAAGCTTTAAAGACCGCAGCTCACATCCTTAATAGGGTGCCAACTAAAACAGTTAACAAAATCCCTTATGAACTTCGAATGGCAAAAAAGCCAAGCATAAATCATTTGCACATTTGAGGTTGTCCAACTGAAGCACGACCTTATAGGTCGTATGAAAGAAAATTGGATTCAAGAATAGTTAGCTGTTATTTTGTTGGCTATGCTGAATGCTCTCGGGGTTATAATTTTTATGATCCCACTTCAAGATCCTTTTCGAAACGAGAAATGCGAGAATTCTTGAGGAAGTTGAATTTGGGAAGGAAGGGAACATAAGGACTATTGTCTTTGAGGAAGAATTTGTCAATAACATTGGTCAAGTCCTTATGCCTATTATTGTTCAAGAAACAACTCCAATAATAAGAGACAATGTTCAAACTATTGTTCCCGACATTGTTCTAGAACAAGACTATGATGAGACTCTTCCTCAAACACCCATAGAGCAACCTCAACAACCTCAAGAAATGTCATTAAGGAGATCCATCAAAGAGAGGAGACATGCAATTCCAGATGACTACATTGTCTTTCTCCAGGAAAATGAGGATGGCATTGGTTTAATAGAAGATGATCTAATCAACTTCTATCAAACTATGCAAAGTTCTAACTCTCAAAAATGGATTGATGCCATGAAAGATGAGTTGGAGTCTATGCAAGACAATGACGTTTGGGATCTCGTTGAATTACCTGAAGGTGTGAAACCTATTGGTTGCAAATGGATATTTAAAACCAAAAAAGATTCTAAAGGTAATATCGAGAATTATAAGGCTCGTCTACTTGATAAAGGCTTTACTCAGAAGGAAGGCATTGACTACAAAGAAACCTTTTCTTCGGTATCTTCAAATGACTCTTTTAGAATTGTAATGACACTAGTAGCTCATTTTGATTTAGAGCTACATCAAATGGATGTTAAGACTGTGTTTATAAATGGTGACATTAACGAAACAATTTATATGATGCAACCTAAAAACTTTGTTTCAATCAATCTAAGTCTATGGTATGCAAACTAAAGAAATCTATCTATCGCCTCAAATAGTCTTCCTGTCAATGGTATCACAAGTTCCATCAAGTCATTACCTCATATGGTTTCAAGGAAAATGCAGTTGATGATTGTGAATATCACAAATTCAGCAGGAGTAAATACATATTCCTAGTACTATGTGTCGATGATATACTACTTACCAGTAGTGATACAAGCTTCTTGCATGAAATCAAGAGATTTCTAACGAAGAATTTCGAGATGAAAGATCTTGGGAAACTTCTTTTTGTATTAGGCATTCAAATACTAAGAGATCATTCTCAAGGTATCCTAAGGTTGTCACAAGAGAATTATATCAACAAAGTCTTAAAGAGATTTGACATGAAAGATAGTAAACCAGGAGACACCCCGATAGCTAAGGCAGACAGATTTAGTCTCAAGTAGTGCCCCAACAATGACCTTGAAACCTCAACAATGGGGAGTCTAATGTACGTTCAAGTTTGTACTTGTCCTGACATTGTTTTTGTGGTGGGAGTTTTGGGCAGGTATTTGAGTGATCTTGGAATGCAGCATTGGAAGGCAATCAAACGCGTGATGTGTTACTTAAGGAGAACAAAAGGACACATGGTCACTTATCAAAAGTTTGAAGATTTGGAGATCATCAGGTTCTCTGACTCCGATTTTGCAGAATGTCAAGACAGCAAACGTTCTACATCTGGATACATCTACATGCTGACTAGAGGAGCTATCTCTTGAAAGTTTGTTAAAAGGACTCTTATAGCCCCTTCAACCATGGTTGTAGAGTTTGTGGCTTGCTTTGAGGCATCCGACCATGGGATATGGCTGCGAACCTTTGTCACTAGTTTACTGGTAGTCGATGGCATTGAAAGGCCATTGAAAATATACTGTGACAATAATTCGACAGTCCTTTACTTCAACAACAATAAGAGTTCTACGAAGTCAAAATTCATTGACATCAATTTTCTGATTGTTAAAGAAAGAGTTCAGAATAAACAGATTTCCATAAAATATATAGGAACAAGTTTTATGCTAGCTTATCCATTGACTAAAGCGCTAATACCTAAGGTCTTTCATGAGCACACTGCTCATATGAGTATTATTCCTTAGGATACTTTAGTTCAGTGGGAGCCTGTATGTTTTATGTTTCAATTTGAACAATTTTGTTGTTATTTATTTTCTGTAGAAATAAAGTTGATAGTTTATATTTATATTTTGAACTCGCTTATGTTTTCTTGTATATAGTAATTATGTTACAAGAATTTGGATTGATCTCCACTAAAGATTAAAAAATAAGGACCAATTAGAAATAGACATGTTTGAAATCACATTACATGTAATTTCCAAACCACTCATCCATATTTAATATATGTCATTGAGTATAATAATATGATGATTATCGTTATTTCATCACGCTTAAATTGTGATGAAGGATCAATGATTTCATTGTTAATGTATGAGATGGACTAGATTGTATTAAGAGGAAATCTAAAGATAAATAGGATATAGGAGCGCCTAAAGAATTTAGTAATATAATTGTTTCAAGAGAATATGAAGCCCAAGTGGGAGATTGTTAGAAATTTATAATTTCTTTTAATCATGTGGACATTATATTTTAAATACAATTATATAAACTATTTATTTAAAGTGATTATAATCTTAAGTGATCCAATTAAGTAATTGAATAAACTTCCTAATAAGATTTGATATGGGCTTAATGAGTAGATACCCAGGTTGGTCCGTTAGGGGATAATGGGAACCCTATATGTAGGCTAACACATCAGGAAAGGTTATGGTCCATAATACACCAAACTAAAAAAATGCGTTCTCTCTTCTCCCTATTTGAAAGAGAAACGAAGGTCCTTGAAGGAACTAAGGTGGTTTGGTTGAGGAAGACCATAAAACCAACGACCCTCAATCACTGAAGATACTAAAGATTCTGCTACAATCTCCTAGACCAAAATATATTCAGGTATTTATTTACACAGCCTCTTATTGCTTTGATAATCTAATATGATGATAGGATCATAAGGAATAAAAAAGGGTAGGAAATATCCAAAAGGAATAAGAACATAAGGAACATAAGGGTAGGAAATTTTCAACAAAAAAATTATAAACTTTTATCTTGTTTTTCTCTTCATGTCTTGTAACTTTTTCTTCTTAAAGACTTGTTCAACAAATATATAAGCATGAGGAAGAAAGACGTTGTTCTGCATGGAGAGAGAGTTCTTCTACATTAAATGGCAAAGATATGTTTTTTGCATAACTATGGTAGAGGTTTGTCTTCTTTTGAAGAGAAAAAGGTTGCTCTTTTTGCTTGGTAAGAGATGCTTGCTCTTTTTGTTTTTTTAGTCATAAAAGCTTGATTAGAACTTTCTTATATCAAGGTTGACTTGTTTCATTAGAGTTTGAAACAAAACCCTTAACTACTATAAAAAATGAAGCGTAGCAGAGTATAACATGTATATAGAATATGAATGCTATACGAAACTTTGAAAAGAGATATGTTGAAACAAGAATGTATAAGTTAAATAACAAGTTATGATATATAATAAACACTTAGAATAAGAAGAAAAACTTTAACCTCAAGAAACTAAATCCTTTATTGGATCAAGTTTCTCTTTTGATTTGTGTCTTCTATGGGCAATGGAATGTTTGGACACAAATAGATAACTTTTAAAAAGAACAAGTCCTTTTTCTATGGACGCAGTCCATATTTTCATACTGTGATGACTTGGTTGTCTTCTTGAAGACTAAGTACAAAATTAAAACATTAGTCATAATGTTTGTTATCATAAAAAACTTCGGTTATTTTGGACACATATAAGATATGTTCCAACAATCTCCTCATTTTTCTATGATGAAAAAAATTATGCTAGGAGAAAGGTAGGTAAAACAGATAAGCGAGATATCATAGGATTATGTATAAAAATAACATCTTAAGTTCTACATATGTTTATGGACACTAAAAAAATAAAAATTAGGGAAAAAAGATGTACGCATAAGAAAAACATTTGTATTCTATAACAACTATTTCTCTTTTACAATAATATCTCCCGAAATCAAGAACATCATAGTCATAAAACAAAAAGGTAAAACAAAAGAAAAACAAAGGGTGGGAGGTAGAGGAGATGAAGATCTAGTATAAACCTCGATTATTGTGTTGTTGTTGTTGGTGTTGATGTTATTGTTGTTGTTGGTGGTGTTAGTGTCGTTAGTGTTGTTGGCATTGTTGGTGTTGTTGTTGCTGTTGTTGATGTTTATTATTATTATTATTATTATTATTATTATTATCATTATTGACATTATTATTATCATTATCATTGTTATTATTATCATTATTATTATATTTATTATTATTATTATTATCGTTATCATTATTGTCATTATTATCATGATCATTATTATTATTATTATTATTATTATTGTTGTTGTTGTTATTGTTTGCAATGATCCTATTAAATAATTGCATAATATGTTTTGTGAATAATTAAATATTTTTATTTTTGAAAAAACATGTGTTACTTAAAGATAATGTTGTATTTGAATTCAAATACAATTAACAGATTTTAGATATTTAAAAACATATTTATTTTATCTTTATATTTAACAAATTTTAAAATAATAATTGTAAATATTTGAATATTTGAAAAGAAATTATCTATATTTGAAAAATATTATGTTTAAATATAAAAGATATTTAATAGTAAATAAATATTTAAATAATAAATATTTAAACAATATAGTCTAACCTATCACGACGTTATGAGAAAGGGTGTTAGAACATAAGTTTATGTATCCAAAATGACTCAATTGTTTTTATGATAACAAACATTTTGAAAATGGATAATAGATTATCATTAACTAGGCTTCTATAGATTTTAGGAAAATTGATCTACTATGTCCATAAGGAACTCGTTGTCCATAGGCATATTCATCGTCCAAATGACGTATTTAACATACATAGCGAGACTCATAATCCAAATGACGTTTTTAGCATCCATTGCGAGACTCATTGTTCAAAGGACGTTCTTAGTATCCACAACGAGACTCATCATCCAAAGAGCATAGTCATCGTTCATAGTGAGACTCATTATACAAAGACATAATCAAAATTGTTCAAAGGACGTTCTCAGTATCCACAACGAGACTCATCATCCAAAGAGCATAGTCATCGTTCATAGTGAGACTCATTGTACAAAGACATAGTCAAACGTGATGATCGTCCAAAAAGGGACTTACTCTCCAAAGGCGGACTCACAATCAAATATAAGAGCTTAGCATCCACAGACGTGGTGATCGTCCAAAATGGACTTACTGCCTTAAGGACGTTCTCAGTATCCACAACGAGACTCATCATCCAAAGGACATAGTCATCATTTATAGCAAGAGTCATTGTACAAAGACATAATCAAACATGATGATCGTCCAAAAAAGGACTTACTGTCCAAAGGATGTATTCACTGTCCAAAGGAGGACTCACAGTTAAATATAAGAGCTTAGCATCCACAGACGTGGTGATCGTCCAAAATGGACTTACTGTCCAAAGGACGTATTCACCAGCCAAAGAATGACTCGTCATCTAATATGCGATCTCAATGTCCAAAGGACTCACCTAACGTCCATAGAAGAGTGTGACATCCAATGACAAGTTCATCGTCCATATGTGAACTCAACACCCAAAGACATTCCTATCTTCAAATGGAGAGATCATCCAAAAGCGAGTAACTGCATTGTTCCATTTAAAAAGTATCTTTCAAAAAGCTTAAAGAGTTGTTTAAGTTATCTAACTTATCACGTGAATAATTTCTTTCAGATATACAACTTGAAATCATGATTTAAAGTTCAAATTCTACCACACTATTTTGATGGCAGTTTCAAATTAATAAAGGGTTGCATGAAGTTTTGTTTATTGCAAAGCAAGTCTAAAGACCCGATCATGACTCCCATAAGAAGGAACCAACAAAAGTTTCCTCTCTCATCAACAAAAGACATGTTAAAATTTAGAGAAAAATAGTTTTTTCCTAACACAATATTTCTTTGTCTTCAAATAAAGATGAGTCTCTACAAAAGTATTGTAAGAAGCAATCATACAACATTTATTGTAGATCTAACCACTCCTAATGCAAAAAGTAATGTTCAAATTTTTACGTACTATATAAAGGGATCTATCAAGCTCGAAAGAACAAGAAGAATGAAAGAAACCACAATGCATACTATAAACTAAGATAACCTCTCTTCCACCTTGGAAGACTGTCTTGCAAAGCTTTCTTTGCAAAGCAAAGAAATGTTTGTGCTTTGTATTGTAAACACTCATTTTGTAAATTACTTATCTTATAAAACTCTATTGAGTTGGTGTAATAGCCCGAAGATGTCAAGTGTCAAAGAATACTTGAGTTTCTTGTAATTAGGTAGATTACAAGGGTTGTAATACCTGATGAGATAGAGAATACTTGTTTGCATGTTAGGGATACTTAGTGAAATTCTTTCACGTTGAAGAGATTAGACGTAGTTCTATAGAAAGAATAAAACAGTATAATCTATGTTTGTTTTTCCCTCTTACCCTGCATTATTTTATTTTTGCACTTATTTGGACGATCCTGTTGAAAAAAATAGATGAAAGAGATATTGAAATCTGTGTATATAAACTACATAGCTTGTTTCATAAGAGCTTGTTTTATATAAACTTAATGCAATAGATACAAATAAATATAGGAGATAATATCTCTATTTACACAATATGAAATGCCTAATTAAATAAAGAAACTAGTCCTAAAATATAAAAAAGAATAAATCCTAAGAGATCATCTTGAATATTCTAAAATATTCTAAAATACAAAAGTGATATTATCATATGTTTTTTTTTTTTTCAACACTTCCCCTCAAGTTGAGGCTTACTAAGCTTTCAACTTGTTACAAACAGAATAAAAATTTCCCTACAAATAAAGAAAAAACATAAAAATTAAATAAACAATAATTTGAAAGGCAACTTAGAGATGCTGGAGAAGTCAAAGAAAGTTGGTAAAAATATAGCTTAGCCAAAATAGTTGGAATGCCCATCAGCCAAAGGGAAATTTCTTAGTAAGCAAAGCAAAGTCCAAATTTTTAAAAACCATATTTAGAAGCTTCAAATTAGTAATATTGTTAGTGGAAAAAGAGTCCCCATCAAAATAAACGTCGATGAGAGAGAAGTCACACTTAATATCATGCATGTGTAAGAAAAGAGTCTCCATCGGAATGATGATTGGTAGGAAAGAAGTCACAATTAATATGATTCATATGTGAAAACATAGTCACCATCGAAATGAATGTCGGTGGGAAAGAAGTCATCAAACTCCATGAGACCGCACCAATCAACCTTGATAAAACTAGATATAACCTTCTTCGATAACCAAAGAGGGGGACAAAATCACTAATAAGCCCATAGAAAGGTTTGACAAGCCACGACAATGCAGAAATGCTAGAAATCATAACTGCCTTGACAGGGTCCAAATGCAAATAATCTTTTAAGAAAAAATTCATAGCCAATCTTACAAGTCCTAAAACACCTTGAACAAAATATACCATCACAACAATGACATTATTAGGGGACAAATCTACCCCAAATAATTTGGTTAATGATATGATATTTGTGCTTTCTAGGAGCAGCTTTACTAGAGGAGGTAACCTCTAGATCCCTCAGTTGTTAAAGCATCCCCTTTTCCAACTCTAATACAAGAACTCAAGAAAGGATTTCCATTGTCGCTGTTGAGTCAGACAGAGGACCTTCACTTGCCAGATATTTCCATTTCCAGCGAAATCACGATGAATGAATGACAAAATAGGTCATGAGGGATGATATCGCTCTAAAACCATGTTAAAAAAAACAAATGAAAGAGATATTCAAATTCGTGTGTACGAACTACACAATAAAGTCTATTTTATATAAACTTAATGCAATAAATACAAATAAATATAGGAGATAATATCTCTATATACACAATATGATATGTCTAATTAAATAAGAAAACTAGTCCTATAATATAAAAAAAGAATAAATCCTAAGCGATCATCTAGGATACTCTAAAATATTCTAAAATATATCATCATATGCATTTTTGATTTTCCAACAGATCCTATTGGATGATTGGTTTGGATGCTCCCTTTAGACGGTCATATCAAATTGTGTTTTAAATTCTTCATATTTGCAAAAAACTTTCAAAAATCGCACACACACAATTCAACCCCCTTTCTTGTGTGTTGTCTTTTACTTCAAGGAGGAACTAGCACAGTCTCTAGCGTGTTAGAAACTCTTCTTCTAAACTCACTTGTGCTACTACAGTAGAAGACAAAGGAGGAGCACCTTAAGTGATGTGTCATGTCCTCATCACTAAGGACATCTCAAGGCCTTTGTTTTACACCTTTCAGGTAAGGGGAGTGAGAAATCTCGCTCAAAGATGTAGGTATGATTGTAGGTAGAGGAGTTGGCCCTAGACCTCATTGGTTATTTGTGTTTTACTACCTTTGTTGATTAATAGTGTCTAGTGAAGAAACATGTAAGATACAAGAAAAGGGGCTGATTGTGTAAGTGTGCTTTTCAAAAGCATTTTGCAAAGATGAAAAATTAAAACACAGTTTCAGATAGTCATCCATAGAGATTGTCCAAAGAGATTGTCCAAAGAAGTCACATAGATTTTATACTGGTTCACTCTTTTAACAGAATT
The DNA here is from genome assembly GCA_025330945.1 of Mucuna pruriens. Classification (NCBI taxonomy): domain Eukaryota; kingdom Viridiplantae; phylum Streptophyta; class Magnoliopsida; order Fabales; family Fabaceae; genus Mucuna; species Mucuna pruriens. The sequence goes on along the minus strand of JAENHJ010000086.1, from coordinate 1,018,799 downwards.
ATGTCTAGTCCCTTCAATACGAAAAATTTCCACTAAGTCTACTTAATTTACAAATAAATATTATCTATCTCTTTTAAGTATTACAACCCTTGTAATATAATTGATTACAAGAAAATCAAGTATTCTTTGTTACTTAACTTCTTTAGGCAATCACACTAACTCAATAAGTTTTTACAAGAAACTAAACTTACATAATGAGCATATTACAATGCATATTACAATGCACACTACAATGACTTAACTTTGCTGAGAAAAGTAAATTTTATAAAGAATAAATGAGAGCTTAATGTTATATATTTATAAAATATTTAATTATTTTGAAATGTATCTAACTTTTATAATATTTAATGTTATTAAAATAGTCTATATAATAAAAAAATATATTAATTTTTATAATTTTTAAAGTCATAGAAGGCAAAAATTTTACAAAAATAGAGAAAATTGTATCTATATATTAATGTGAACAATTAAATCTAATTATAAGATGTGCGAGAACCTGATTAGAGAAAATAATTATTAACTCAATTAAAAATTTTAAAAATATATAATAAGTAGTATTAATGTGAAATAAATATATATTATGGATAAACATAAGATATATAATAATAGCATGAAATATTATCTATATATTTCTAAACTAATGATTATATATATATATATATATATATATATTTATTGTTAAACTTGAAATGATTGATAATAATTTATTTTAATTAATGATTAAAGGCAAAAATTAATAAATAAATTATTATGTATATATGTCTATTTTATTTTAAAATATATTTACTTAAAAATATATAATAAAAAATAATACTTAAAAAGAAAATTATATATATCATGTTTTAATTAGATTTATTATCAGTTGGATTCAATAGTTTAAATTTTTTTGTTGCTTCTTCTGTTTCTTATCTTATTTAAATATTTGGTTAACAATTAAATTTGATTAGAATAGCTATGCATGATCCTGATTATGATAAATAAATATTAAGTCAATTAAAAGGCAGAAAATTGTATAATAAGTAGAATTAATGTGTGTAATTAAATATAATTCTATTAATCATATCAAATCAAGTTATAATACGATTACATTTGATAAACAATTATGTATGAATATGATTAAAAAATATATATTATTAAGGTAATTACTAGTTTTAAATGATAGACTAAGTAATATTAATGCGAGCAATTAAATCTAACCAAAAAGTAAATTTAATTTCATTCAATCAACTAATAATAATGTGAAGTTAAAATTTCAACCAATATTCAGGATAAACAAATGGAAACAAGTGACTTACAATCACAAAAATTCAAATTCGACTTTCTACAACATGCATAGTATCTACAACATGAATAATATATTTATTAAAATATTAAACATTATTCTTTTAAGAAATTTCAACAAGGGAATGTACATAAACAACTTTAACTACTAAACCCTAGTTTCTAAAATTTATATCACCATATCAAAGTTAAGCAGTAGGTCTTAATTTTAGATTGAATAAATGGATAAAAATAAAGAGAGATTAAAAAAGAAAAAAAAAGAGAAAATGTGATAAATACGGTGGTAAGAAATAAAAAGAGAGATAAATTGATAAATACGACAATAAATAATGTAGTAAAAAATAAAGAATGAGAGAGAAATTGATAAGTACAACAATAAATGATGTGGTAAGAAATAAGGAATGAAAGAGAAATTGATAAATACAACCATAAATGATGTGGTAAAAAATAAATAAACAAAGAGAAATTGATCATAAATATGGCAATAAATGATATAATAAGAAATAAAGAAACACAAAAAGAAAAATAGTAAAAGAGAGGTAAAAGAGCCACCAAGTATACGAATATAATTTTTCTATGCAATACATAATATTTTATTGATCATTCCACTTATAACACTAGAGATGATTAATTTCAAGTGCATCTTGCTTAATATACCAATGGCACAATTCACATTCAATGTTTGTTCCACTTATAGCAATCATGATGATTGTCAAGAAAAGTCATACACGGTCCAGTTTGCTGAATTTTCCAACAGCACCACTCTTCGCATACTGCTTCATCCCTATTTGTTTTGTAAATATCAAACCACACTTTAGGAGAATTTTTCCATTCAAAGGAACAAAAGAATAGTGTGGTCTTAAGTAAATTAGGCCTAAATTTCCACATAAAGGTTTCATTATAACGAAGAACTTGTGCTCCAAGATCATCATCTCCAGATTTGCAATGAAAAGTAAGATCTAGATGACCTGTTAGATTATTAGTGATAGTTACATGTGTTTGTGCAAAAAAATCAGATCCAAAAACATTGCTCACCGATGCCAACATAAGCACAAATAAGAAGAAAACATTCTTTGCAAAGAGATACATTGTAATTTCTAATGTCTTTTGTTGGACTATGAATGTGTTATATATATAGTCTAAAATTAAATTGGGCATTAATAAGACTAATATGAATGACATTTTAAATTTAAATGGAGTAAAAATTTATCACATGTAGCATGGAACATGTTTGACTCGTGGGATTGGAAATTCTTGTTAGAGTTTTTCTACTCGTAGATTTCTATTTTTTCTATCACGTTATATTAGATCATCAAAGCTTTTAACAAGTGTATAAATACCTGGATCCATGATTATTACTTGGTGATCACATCAAAATCTTTAGTAATCACGAACAATAGATTTGTGATCTTCCTCAACCAAATCACCTTAATTTCTTTAAGGACCTTTATTTCTCTCTTCTGATAGGGAGAATAGAAAATGACTTTTGATTTGGTGTATCGAAGACCATAACGTTTCTTAATGTGTTGGCCTATATATAGGGTTCCTATTATCTCCTAACGGGCCAACATGGGTATCCACCCATGAATAATATCTACAACATGAATAATATATTTACTAAAATATTAAACATTATTCTTTTAAGGAGTTTCAACAAGGAAATGTACATAAACAACTTTGACTACTCAACCCTACTTTCTAAAATTTATAGCACCATATCAAATAAGATAAAAGTTAAACAATAGGTCTTAATTTTAGATTGAATATATGGATAAAAATAAAGAGAGATTAAAAAAAGAAAGAAAGAGAGAGAATGTGATAAATATAATAGTAAATAATGTGATAAGAAATAAAGAAAGAGATAAATTGATAAATATGACCATAAATTATGTAGTAAGAAATAAAGAATGAGAGAGAAATTGATAAGTATAATAATAAATGATGTGGTAAGAGATAAGAAATGAGAGAGAAATTGATAAATTCAACAATAAATGATGTGGAAAGAAATAAATAAACAAAGAAAAATTGATAAATATGAGAATAAATGATATAGTAAGAAATAAAGAAACACAAAAAAAAAAATAGTGAATGAGAGGTAAAAGAGCCACCAAGTGTACGAATATAATAACCATATATATATATATAATTTTTCTATTCAATGTATATAGAACAAAATACATAATATTTTATTGATCATTCCACTTATAACACTAGAGATGGTTAATTGCAAGTGCATCTTGCTTAATATACCAATGGCGCAATTCACATACAATGTTTGTTCCACTTATAACAATCATGATGGTTGTCGAGAAAAGTCATACACGGTCCAGTTTGCTGAATTTTCCAACAACACCACTCTTCGCATACTGCTTCATCCCTGTTTGTTCTGTAAATATCAAACCACACTTTACGAGAATTTTTCCATTTAAAGGCACAAAAGAATAGCGTGGTCTTAAGTAAATTAGGCCTAAATTTCCACAGAAAGGTTTCATTATAACGGAGAACTTGTGTTCCAAGATCATTATCTCCAGATTTGCAATGAAAAGCAAGATCTAGATGACCTGTTAGATTATTAGTGATAGTTACATGTGTTTCTGGAAAAAGACCAGATCCAAAAACATTGCTCACTGATACCAACATAAGCACGAACAATAAGAAAACATTCTTTGCAAAGAGAGACATTGCAATTTCTAATGTCTTTTGTTGGACTATGAATGTGTTATATATATAGGCTAAAATTAAATTGGGAATTAATAAGACTAAATTTTTTGGCTATATAAAATCTTGACATTTAAGACTTTAATGGAGGGAATAATGGTTACAATTATGGGGAGGATTTGGAGGGATTAAAAGATGGGGCAATGACTGATTTGCGGGAAGGTAATCTTTCTTTAACAACTAGAAACTTGATGTTGATGAACTTCAATTTTGTAGAATTCCTATTGTTGTTGGAGTAGAGGACTACCAAATTATTGTCCCAGTAGATTTTCAAGGGTCTTTCAATACCATCGACCACCCGTAAACTTGTGACAAAGTTTCGCAGCCAAATCCCATGGTTGGATGTCTCGAAGCAAGCCATAAACTCTGCAGCCATGGTCAAAGGGGCTATGAGAGTCTATTTAACAGACTTCCAAGAGATAGCTCCTCCAACCAACATGTATATGTATCCAAATGTGGAACGTTTGCTATCTTGACAACCTATAAAATTGGAGTCAAAGTACCCGATGATCTATAAACCTTCAAACTTCTGATGAGGGAACATGTATCCTTTTGTTATCTTTAAGTAGCACATCACGCATTTATGTGCCTTCCAATGTTGCATACAAGGACCACTCAAATACCTGCCCCAAACTTTCACCATAAAAGCAATGTCGGGACGAGTATAAACTTGAGTATACATTAGACTCCCCATTACTAAGGCATAAAGAATCTTTTGCATCTCATTTATTTCAAGGTCATTGTCGAGGCACTACTCAAGACTAAACTTGTCTCCCTTGGCTATCGAGGTATTTCTTGGTTTACTATCTTTCATGTTGAATCTATCTAAGACTTTGTTGATATAGTTCTTTTGTAATAACTTTAGGATACCTTGAGAACGATCTCTTCATATATGAATACCCAGTACAAAAGAAGCTTCCCCAAGATCTTTCATTTTGAAATTCTTCGTTAGAAATCTCTTGGTTTCATGCAACAAGCATGTATCACTACTAGCAAGTAGTATGTCATCGACATACAATACCAAGAATATGTATTTACTCCCACTAAACTTATGACATACACAATTATCAACTACATTTGCCTTGAAACCATGTGAGGTAATGACTTGATGGAATTTGTGATACCATTGATGGGAAGCCTGTTTGAGGCCATAGATGGATTTCTTTAGTTTGCATGCTATAAACTTATATTCTTTTGAAACAAAGTTTTCAGGTTGCACCATATAAATTGTTTTGTCAATGTTACAATTTAGAAATGTAGTCTTAACATCCATTTGATGTAGCTCTAAATCAAAATAAGTTACTAGTGTCATTATGGTTCTAAAAGAATCCTTTGAAGATATCAGAGAAAAGGTTTCTTTGTAGTCAATGCCTTCCTTCTGAATAAAGCCTTTAACAACTAGACGAGTTTTATATCTCTCGATATTACCCTTAGAATCCTTTTTGGTTTTAAATATCCATTTGAAACCAATAGGTTTCATACCTCTAGGTAATTCGACGAGATCCCAGATGTCATTGTCTTGCATAGACTTCATCTCATCTTTCATGGCATCAATCCATTTTTGAGATTTAGAACTTTGCATAGCTTGATAGAAGTTGATTGGATCATCTTCTGTTAAACCAATTCCATCCTCATGTTCTTGAAGAAAGACAATGTAGTCATCTGAAATTGCATGCCTCCTTTCTCTGATGGATCTCTTTAATGACACTTCTTGAGGTTGATAAGGTTGCTTTATAGGTGTTTGAGGAAGAACCTCATCATAATCTTGTTTTAGAACAACATCAGGAACAATAATTTGAACATTGTCTCCTATTATTGGAGTTGTTTCTTGAACAATAACAAGCATAAGGACTTGACCAATATCATTAATAAATTCTTCCTCAAAGACAATATTTTTTATGTTCTCTTCCTTCTCAAACTCAACTTCCTCAAGAATTCTCGTATTTCCCATTTCAAAAAAGAATCTTGAAGTGGGATGATAAAACTTATAGCCGAGAGCATTCAGTATAACCAACAAAATAACAGCTAACTGTTATTGAATCCAATTTTCTTTTGTGTGACTTATAAGGCCTTGCTTCAGTTGAACAACCCCAAATGTACAAATGTTTGATGCTTGACTTTTTGCCAATCCAAAGTTCATAAGGGGTTTTGTTAATTGCTTTAGTTGACACTCTATTAAGGATGTAAATTACGATCTTTAAAACTTATCCCCAGAGTGACTCTAGTAAAGAAGAATGACTAATCATACTTCTCACCATATCCTTGAGAGTCCGGTTTCGTCTTTCTACCACACCATTCATGCTAGGTTTGCCTGGCATGGTGTATTGCGTAACAATTCCACACTCTTTGAGAAAAAGGGCAAAAGGTCCTAGACATTGTTCTCCTGATCCATCATATCTATCATAGTATTCACCATCACAATCAGATTTGATGGCTTTAATTTTCTTTCCAAGTTGAAGTTCAACTTCAGCTTTGAAAGGACTTTAAACGTTTAAGGATTAGGAATTCTCATGTATCAAATATAGGTAATCGTACCTAGAGTAATCCTTTATGAACGTAATAAAGTATTATTGTCCATTCCATGAAGTTGTAGGGAAAGGACCACAAATATATGTATGTATTAGTTCTAAGACATCCTTAGCTCTTTCAGCACCTAATTTTCTTATGTTTGTTCCTTTTTCCTTTATGCACTCAACACAAACTTTAAAATTTGATAAGTCCAAGGGTTCAAGAATTTCATTTGACACAAGTCTTTGAGTTCTCTATTTAGAGATATGGCCCAAACGGTTGTGCCATAAAATGAACCAATTTGTAGTATTTTCAAGCATGTATAGATTATCAATCAAAGAACCAAAACCAGAACTAACAAAATTTGAATTTTGGTAGAGACTAACTTTATTATTTTCAAAAAAACAAGAAAAACCAAATTTGTCCAAGTTGGAAATAGAAATTAAATTTCGCCTAAAAGATAGCACAATAAAAGTCTTAAATAAATCCAAATGAAATCCAATTTTCAATTATAATATGAAAGTTCCAATAGCCTCCACTACAACTTTATTGCCATCGTCCACAAAAATGAATCTTTCATCATCACTCGGTGGTTGGCTCCACAAGTAACCCTGCATAGTCACACTTGTGTGAGTAGTAACACCAGAATCTACCCACCAAATATCCATAGGCACAAAGGTCAAATTAACTTCAGAACAAACTACAACAATATATTTACCTTTCTTTACACTCTAGGCAACGCACTTAGGACACAGTTTTTTCATGTGTCCTGACTTCTTACAGTAGAAGCAGGTAAATTCCTCGTTCTTCTTTGGTTTCTTTCCTTTAGAAGACCTTTCCGCAACACCCTTAATGTTCTTCCTTTTCTTATTCTAAGAAGTTGAAGCAAAATGAGCACTTTCAGTTTTATCTCTCTACGACCTTTCTTCCTCTTGTACATAATGAGATATAAGCTTAGTTCATTAAGGGAGCATTTGTCCTTCTAAGTATTATAGCTCACTTTGAATTGCCCAAAGTGTGCAGGAAGGGAGATAAAAACCAAGTGCACGATCAAGTCTTTATCAAGCTCCAACTTGAGTGACTTAAGTTTTGTTATGAGATTAGACATCTCTATTATGTATTCTCTTATATTTCCTCTACCTTTATACTTCATGGAGATAAATTTAGCCAAAAGGTTACTCATCTCTGCCTTTTCATTTTTGGCAAATAATTGTTCAATCTCTTCAAGAAATCTGCTTGCACTTTAACTCTCAAAAATAAAACCTTGAATGCTTCTAAAATCAAGCGTTTCATAATCATAAGACACATCCGATAAAAGCGTTCCCATTTGTTAATTTTAACCTCTTGAAGATTATCCAGAGTAGGAATAGGTTCCTTTACCTGAAGCGTTAGATCCAAATCCATACAGTCGATGACTATCTCTATGGCTTCCTTCCAAACCTTATAATTCGTCCCATTTAACATTGGGATACTATTAATTTGAATAAATACGCTGATCACACTAGTAGCATCAATTGAAAATAAAAAGTTAATAACTTATAAAAGATAGAAGGCATCCAAAGTATACAACAATACATGTGAAGACAAATTATATAATGGACTCTTTCCAAGATACCTAGCACAACAACATCAACAATGACAATAACAACACTAATAATATTATAATAATAATAACAACAATAAGAAGAAGAAGAAAAAAAAAGGAGAAGAAAAAAATAAGAATAATAAGAAGAAGAAAAAGAAGAAGAAGAAAAAAAAGAAGAAGAAAAAAATAAGAATAATAAGAAGAAAAAAAAGAAGAAGAAAAAAATAAGAATAATAAGAAGAAGAAAAAATAAGAATAATAATAAGAAGAATTATAATATAAATAATAATAATAATAAAAGAAAAAAAGAAAAAAGAAGAAGAGGAGTAATAATAATAATAACAATAGTAATAATAGTAATAATAATAATAACAATAATAATAATAATAATAATAATAATAATAATAATAATAATAATAATAATAATAATAATAATAATAATAATGATGATAATAATGATATAAGGTTTCTCTTCTCTAAACTTTTTCTTATGTCTGGCACTAGAGGATCTAATGGGTTCTACACCATATTGTTGGTAGAAAGTTCCTAGTTCTCCTCTGTTAGACATACTTTCTTTTCTCATTTTATTCTGTAATCTAAAATCAGTACATACTTGTATACCTGTCTGGACTACTATATTATGTAATTGTCCATAAGTTAAATTTTCATATCTAATAGGGTGACCATGGTGTCTTTCTAGATTTATTTTTACTTTTTTTGAAAATAGTTTAGGTAATCCAAAGATAAATTTTTCTTTCTAATAATTAACATAACCATCTTCTCTTAATGTTACTTTGGAAAAAATACATCTTTATACCATCTATAATCAGACAATGTTGGACAATAAAGATTATTTAATTGATCTCCTGCTCTTTCTTTAAATATATTAGGGTCTCCTATAAAATTTTGAATAATTGTATATATAAGTGTTGCACAACATCTTCCTGGTTAGTTTCACTTTTTACACTATTTAATATTATTGCTCTATCATTATTTGTACAAAGATTATCCCCACCATCCTTTCAGTTGGCCGATAAATCCTTGTATTATGGCTAAAGCGGTTGATTTATCCGAACAGCCTTTTGTTTTGTATGTTGTTGCTGCCATTGTTGCCATTGTCATTTGGCAGGTTATATCTGATATAGCCTGATCACTTAGACCATCTATATTCCATTCAACTATTTCACTTCCTGAGAAAGAGTTTTGAACTAACTCTCCTCTTTCTTCATATTGTACATCTACTGGGGATGGTCTTGGATAATAATTTCTAAGTTTTGGATAGTTTTTAACTTATTAACTTTTAGAGTGTTTATAGAGGGTTTATCTATTCCTAGTTTTTCTAATCTTTGTCTTATTTCTTCAACTTTTATATTATTATTATCTAATCTAATGGACTCTAATTCTTTTTGAGGTACATTTATTAATTTGTATATTGATTTTATTAGTGGTTTACTATTACTAGTTGAAGGTAAATCTTTATTTTCTAGGTTTTTTATTCCCTCAATCTTTGTTAATTGTTTAGACATTACTCCTAATACTGTATTTAAATAATTCATCTGTGAATGTAATTTTTTAATATCTACTTTATCTGCTATTTTATCTAAGTCTGTGTCTTTAAAAGGGCTTGCTTCTATTTCCATCGTAGCAAATTCTATAGTTATTGTTTGTTGTGGAGGATACTCTGATCTTATTATTTCATTATCTATTGTTTTCCAGTTATTATTTATTATTCCTAGAGTTTTTATTTGTTTTTTAAAAGGGTAATCTATGTTTTTCTCTTCACAATATTGTGAAAACCAATCAAAGAAATATATATTAATTTCTATTACTTCTAAATATTCATAAAATATTTTTCTAAATTCTTTTGTTTGTTCTTTACTAATTTTTTTGAAAAACCATTCCCTGATTTCTTTATTATATTCTGCTTCAAAATCTTTTCTAATCCAAATTTTATCTATTTCAAAGGGTTCATTTCTTATTAAAGTATTTAACACTTGTGATCTTGTTGGTGAATAATTAGGTGATTCTGAATTTTCTGAATATACAGGTTCTATTATTTTCGACTTATTTATATTTAATCCTTTTAAATCTAAATTTGCTCCATTTATAGAACATATTGAAGATAGACTTTTATAAATTATTTGAGGTTCATTAATCTTTAATGATTCTGACCTATTCATCTTTAATCTAATATTAGGACCATCTTGAATTATTTCTCTAATATGATTGTGATAAATCTTTGGTTCTTCTATTATTTCTTCTAATAACCATTCTTCAAGTACTTTACTTATTATTTCTTCATGACTTAATTTCTTATGTACGTGTACTGCAGATTTACTATAATTGACTTCTAATAATATGGTTTCATTTCTAGGTGATTGTCTTAGGACTGTATAATTATAGTCTATTTTAATAACTTTATAATAGATTCTAACTATTATTTGAATAGGACTAGAATCCTCATCAAATATATCATTTGTCAATTTTATATATAATTTTATTGACTTACTTGTTTTGTCATTCTTTAAATTCATTGAAAAATTTGGATAACAATTAAAGAAGGCAGGACCATCATGTAAATTTCTTTCTACTATTGATATTATTGAATCCTTAAATTTTTTACATCTTATATCTCTTAACATCATTAATATTGGACTATTTATTCCTAATCTGTAGTTTGGTTTTGCAGCTATCTGTATTAATAATAAATGAATATAATTATATCTTTTTTTATATGTTCATCTAATTGATCTTGTTTTAATATGTTAATGGTTTGATTATTTCTTGCTCCTGGTTATTCATATTCCATAATATGAATTTCATCTTGATTTGTTAACCAAATACTATGTTTTTTGTAGACTTCACTTTTCATAATAATTGGTATTGACCAGTTTTGAAGGGATTTTTCTATATTTGCTATATATAATTCTTTTTCTCTATTAGAACTAGAACTAGATGCTTCTTGATGATCTTGACAAGTTTTTACTACTATTTGTTTATTTTTTTTAGACTTAAATAGCTAAATGTTCTTAAAAAATTAGGTATTTTAAATTTTTCTTTAGTTTCCATGTTCTGAGACCACCACCAATAATAATAATAATAATAATAATAATAAAAAAAAAAAAAAATAACATAAATGCTTGTGTATGTATGATTTTGTTAATCGTATTCCTAGGAGTAGATGACTTCACCATGAAGATCCTTCCATCATAAAATATTATGTTATTGTCAATTTTGTTAATTCTTGAAATTAGAATTAAAAGAAAGTTATTTCCAAGTGAATGCTCCTTTTAAATATATTTTAAACTTTAATAGAAAATCTTAAAATGCCATTGTCGTTGTATTAATAATGCAAAATATGCAAATGTAGTTTTGTCATTTGCACCTTTACTATATGCATGGTATAGGTTGTTTCTTTATTTTATTTTATATTAAATTAAATTATATATGAAAAATATTGATATAATTGTAAGAAACAACATATTATTCCAATATTCTTATACGTAAAAAGAAGAGATATTTGTTTTCTCTTTTTCATTCTTTTATATACATGTATATATAAAAGAAAAGTGTACGACACGAGTGTGAAAAATGATGGAGCGCAAGAACAACATTATTAAAGAAAAAAAAACCACACCCATTATTTATTAAATATTTTTATTTTAATTATATAAATTTATTTATTTATTTATATAAAATTATATAGTATTTATTATTTATAAATTAATTATATATTTTCTGCTGTTTTATTTTCAGAGTAATAATTTAGAAATAAAAATGTTTAATATATAAATTTATAAGATATTATATAATTTAACTAATATATTATTTTATATGATTTAATAAATAAATATGTATAATTAATAAATTTATATAATTAAAATAAAAATATTGAAAAAAATAATTTATCATTTTAAAGACCATTTTACTAATATTAGTAATTTACTAGTTTTTAATTTATATAATAACTTACAAATTATAATAAAAGTATTAATTGGATTTTTTTGGTGAGAAAGTATAAATTGAATTTTATTATATTGAAACTATAATAATTTAATAATTTAATAATTTCCAACTATATAATATTTATGATGTGACATATATTAATATTTTATATTTTGTAATAGTGTTATAACTATTATTATAATAATATTAAAAATGAACGGAAAGAATAATATTACCACAATTTTTAAAAATTGACAGAAAAAATAATATTAACAAAAAAAAATATTTAACTAAATAAAGAAATAGAAAACCAAAAACTTTCTTAAAGGATATTTCCAGACAAATCCAGAACAATCTATCTTGTTTCTGTCAAGGGAACTCCTAATTGGGACAGTGAAAGAAAAGTGGGTTTCCATTTCCACTGCAGTTGGATATTCCTTTTCGTTTTTCTCTTCTCTTCTCTTTCATTCTCACAGTTTGTTACAGTTATCCACTTTGGTCAAACCATGTTGGCCTCCACTCTCCTAACGCCCTCGAAGCTCAACCCTTCGCGTTTCGTTCTACTCACCACCGTCGCAGAAACTCACCCGAGAAACAGAGTCACAATCTTTTCCAAATCGAACTCCAAACTCACTTTTGCTATCAGTGCCAGTAGTGACGGCCGTGACGGCGCCGTTGACGCTACCTCTCCCTCGGTATGTCACAGTTACACACCGTTTATTTTATAGGTTTCTTTTCTTTATTTTTTATTTATTTATTGGGAAGTTTGATTGTTTTTTAATGTATGCTACTATGTGCTATGGCCACTAAGTGATATTGTTTTAGGTTGTAAATGAATCAATGGGTTTAAGATGGAAGAAGGTCTTGCGTGCATTCTTCTTGAGAGTGTGTTTAGGAGCTTATTTTAATTTTACAGAAATAGTTTTTTTTTTTTTTTACTTGAGACTTGAGAGAGCTTTTGCAGAAAAGAATAAAAATTAGGTTTAAAGAAGTTGTCAAGGTTTTAAATTGCATCGCAGTTTTGTTGCATTTTTTGATATTGCGGAGATATGGCCACAATTGCGATTGTGTTGTGGTCATGGAGACTCTGGAAACCTTGGCGTTGTGGCCAAATCACGGTCACTGACCGTTTTTTAAGACCTTGATGGTTGTTAATCCTTGTAAATATGCATTATGCCCAACTTTGAATTTAGTTGTTTTTTTTTTTTTTTGTTGGTTTTGGTTTTGTAAGTTTTGAAAATGGTTCCTATGGTGACTCGATATGCATCTTGACATGTTACATCACGTGCTTTCTTGGAATATAGTATGTCCAGTGATGCATGCTATGTCATTACTAAATGATGATATGGTCCGTTTTAAAAAAATTAAAGTTTTGAAGGACTGAAACCAAAATGTGCCATATTCGCAGGAACTATAAACGTATTTAAACCAAAAAACTATTTCTCAAAAACAGAAAGAAAGAAGAGATTTCTTAACGTGTGCATATTTTTAGACTATGGCTGTTTGATTGTTGATTATGTCCATCTTAAGTTGAAGGCTATGTTTGATATTTTTGGATATTTATAAGTGGATATCTGTCTGAGATGTTGTGCTGTGTGACCAAACAGCAGGACCTGAATTTTAGGCAGCTATAGTGGTAGATTTTTTTATAACTTTTCTGGGCCTGCTGGCTGTGTTTGTGTGTTTGAGTATGACAATGATTCATTTTATGTAACAATGAATGCTTGAATTTTGCTTTCAGGGTATTGAGGCAGTAACAAGTACATCTCCTGACCTGGGTGATGGTTATGTGGCCTTGTTTGTTCGTATGTTAGGCCTAGATCGTGATCCTCTGGATAGAGAACAAGCTATAATTGCCCTCTGGAAATATTCGCTTGGTGGAAAGAAGTGTATAGACACTTTAATGCAGTTTCCTGGGTGTATTAATCTTGTTGTGAACCTCCTCAGATCAGAGTCCAGTTCAGCATGTGAGGCAGCTGCGGGCCTTCTGCGATCACTATCTTCAGTCAATCTATATAGAAATTCTGTAGCTGATAGTGGAGCAATAGAAGAGATAAACAGATTGCTGAGGCAATCTTCCTTGGCTCCTGAGGTATGGGAATTGGTATACAGCAACTTGGGTTTATGTGCACATATTTCTTTGGTGTAGAAAATTGAGAATATCTGGAACTCCTTTTTGCAGGTAAAGGAGCAGAGTTTGAGTACAATGTGGAATTTATCTGTTGATGAGAAGCTCTGCATTAAAATTTCAACTACTGATATTCTCCCACTAGCTATTAAGTACCTTGACGATGAGGATATAAAAGTGAAGGAGGCTGCAGGGGGCATTTTGGCGAATTTAGCATTGAGCCGTGTTAACCACAACATCATGGTTGAAGCAGGTGTTATACCAAAATTGGTGAGGCTTCCTTTGAGTATAATAATTGGAAGGCAGTTACTTTTGCAATAAAAAATAATTTTTGCATGCTGTACTGGTTTACATGCTGATCTATGAGCTGTATGTAATTCCTGTTAAGATGAATTCTGCTAGAGATAAGCAACCATTCCTGGGTTTGCACCTAAAACACTAAGATTTTGGATGATATAGCCCTTGACATGAGTAGCCTCTTTGGCAAAGTGGTGAGGAGTCCCATTCCATGTCACCTGGATCCTCTCCTGTTCCTTAGAAACATGACAATGTATTTTTTGGTGAAAGAAAGACACAAGATACCTTGTATATGGATTATTTCGTGGAGGAACTTTTGGGCCTATAAGAAGAGGATTTGTGTTTGTGGAAATTATTGAGTAAATTGTATCAGAGATAAACAAGACGGCTCAAAATTTTTTGTGAACAATAATTACAATTATTCAGTTTCTCATCAGTAGAATATGGTTTAGACTGTTCACTCTGTCTTTATTTTTTATTTTTTTGGCTTTTTCATCTAATTCCTAGATTTCAACATAAACAATGGCATTAATGCCTTCCAATAAAAGTTGAATGGAAAAAGAAGGAAGAATTAGAAGGAATGGCATTCTGAAACTTAGTGATATTTTAATTTCCACTGTACTTAGCAGAGGTCCTTTTTCTTGATGCTTACAACAGTCAAGAATGTAATTATCTTTAATCTTACTTCAGGCAAAGTTCTTAACGTCCAATTTGGAAGGATCTAAAGTTATTAGGAAGGAAGCAAGGAATGCATTGCTGGAACTTGTTAAGGACAAGTACTATAAAATTCTTGTTATTGAGGAAGGTCTGGTCCCTGTGCCATTAATTGGTGGTGCAGCCTTTAAGTCATTAACCTGGGGCTTACATTCGTGGCCTACATTCCCTGATGGTACAGAAATTGAAAGGACTTCAAGACAGCCATCCAGATATGGTGCTTCGGAATTACTTCTTGGATTAAATATTGATGACAAGAATGCTAACTTGGAGGAAGCAAAAGTCAATGCAATTGTAGGACGAACACAACAGCAATTCCTTGCTCGTGTTGGGGCTTTGGAACTGGAAGAAAAGACTCTACCTCATTCTGAATGTTCAAATGATCAGAGGTATACTCTTTTACCTTGGATGGATGGTGTTGCTCGTTTAGTACTGATACTACAACTGCCAGATAAGTCTGCGATAATAAAGGCTGCAGAGTCAATTGCTACTGCATGTATCAATGAACACATGCGCATTGCATTCAGGGAGGCTGGAACAATTAAGCAGTTAGTAAGGCTTCTGAATTATGATGATAATGCAGTCCAGTTGGCGGCAACACAAGCCTTAGAAAGGCTGTCTGTTAGGTAAACATAAATCATCAAAATATAGTTCATAGTTTTATAATTGCAGCATTAAATTTGTATTCTTGATATTGAAAACGGCCACTTCTTTTCCAAAATATAAATCAGTTCATTACTATTTAAAATTAGAGGATATTTTTGGAAATTTCTTACTAAAAAAGATTAAAGACTATCTTCCACTGTAAACCAAGAAATTCAGTATATGATTGTTATAGTGAAAAAGTATCATTCTATTATAGATTGAAAGTGTGTAGTCAAAATATTGAATTTCAGTGTATAAGTAGGTATCACCTAGAAGGTGCAAGATGTCTGTGGCAGTGGAGGACCTATACACAGTTGAGGGTGTGCAAATTCACCCGACTTTGATAAACTTACAAGTAAATATATTGAGATTTTGTATTCTGTCCCCTCTATTTTTTCATATTTGAACCTGCTTCTCCTCAATTTCTCACTCTCCTTATATGTTTATTATTTTTTTATTCAAGTATTTGATTTAAAAGATAAAATTTTATCTTTCCTCCAATTACAGTAGCTACTAGCTAGCTTCTTTGCCCCCACTGACTTTAGGTCCTGAAATAGCATATAGGAAAATATACATAGAAAAGAAGAAAATTAAGGAAAGCCTAAAGTTACATCATATGGATAATGTTTTGGTAAAAGGGAAAACATGGCTTTGAGTGGGATAAGAATTGGTTGTTATATAACATGAATTGAATTGTTTAAATAGTTCAAGCTTGTGTGATCATACTTTTTAAATTGTAATCATTACTTGTTTTTTTCTTGATGCAGCAACATTGTTTGCAAGGTAATGGAAGCCGAGGGGGTTTTAGGTCCTTTAGTTAGTATTTTGAAATGCTCAGAGATAGATGGAACTATTGTGGAAAAGGTATTACTATTTCTTTTATCTTAATTAGTTCTGGCAAGGTTCTGGAAAATGAAAAAAGGATAAAAACTGAACAAGGTTTTACTAATGGTATGATGTGCCTCTACAGTCTTTGAACATACTTTCTCGGATATTAGACCCCAGTAAAGAGATGCAATTGAAGGTTTGTATTGAACATCTTGCAGAAAATTTAGAGCTGAATTTTTTCTCAATTCTCATTGATTGTCAAGTACATTGATTCCTTTCAGTTTTATGATGGACCAGTTGATGGATCTAAAAAGGCATTTGGTGGAGCAAAAAGTGCTGGTGTTTCAACTGGGTTTAGTAGCACTGAACAAGCCGTAACATACACAAGGTTAGCTAAAGGGACCTGCACCGGGAGTTCCTAGAAGGGTCCTGGATTTGTTGAATTTCAATTATTGAGTTCCAATATTGATCTTCATATTATTTGATCGAGCAACAGGTTATAGTGCTCTACACATTAGTAGTTAACATTGACTTCTTGTTATTTGGTAAATCTTTCAGGAATGATATACTGGATTCTGTTTTCATCGCACACCTTGTTGAGATTCTGAAGTCCTCTCCTCCCAGTTTACAAGAAAAAGCTGCATCTGTGCTTGAGTTTGTGGCATCGACTGACCCAACTCTGGCCCCAATTATATCTTTGGATATTGAATCTGGTCTCAATTCTGCTTTTCAGCAAAAAATTTTGAAAATTTCAGGTAAACAATTTCTGCCCTGTAACATGTGCTCTGATATAGGTATATATTCTTTGCATCTGTTTAGCTTTTTTTTTTTGCTTGTGGATGTATAATAAGTACATCAAAATGACCAAACATCATTATTTCTGTTTCAATATGTATGTGATTTTTTGAGAGATGTGAAGGCAGAGGTAAGAGATGAAATTGGCTCTCCATTTAACTGCTTTTATTATTTAATTATCTCTAACAATAACTTGAATCTGATCAACTGGTGAATTACCAGTGGCATTTGCCACTGTTTATGGTTAACTTTTCTTTTAAATGCATCCAATTATGTTCCCATTTTATTTTGTTTTTTTCTTGATTCTTATGTTTTCTTCTATCTCAAGTACTATCTGAACTAAAACTATTGTTACATTGTTAAATACAAGCTACCCTCAATTACTTAGTGAAAAATGAGACCTTATTGATATTTTTCTTTGTTTAGAAGTTTATTGGTATGGGTTTAGAAGTCTTGAGGTCATTCTGTTCTATTTCAGTTCATTTTCTCACTGTTCCCTACTCTCTCTTAGAGATTGTTCTGCACTTCCATTTTGTTGCAGTGAACGCTCTCTCTCTCTTAAGTCTTTTCATGATTTCATCTCTGTTCTCTATTGCCAGGATATTATGAATGTCTAATTTTGGGTAATTTTTTAAATTTGTGTATATGTATACACACACACGAACTACTCAATTTGCATATAAAATTTCACAATAGGGGCGATCCTGCTACCCACCAAATCGCTAGAGCAGTTTTGGGGTCGGTCCTCAATTGGGCTGGAGAAAGAATTAAGCAAACAACTTTGTGTAAAACACTTCTATTAATACCCCTCTGGTCAATGTAGCCAGTAGTAACAAAAAATACAATCTTGAGGATAATTTGAGAGCTCCTCAGATACTCTCCCTTCACTACTTTCTTCCCTGCCTTACTTCCCCTCATCTCATCCTATTTATAATGTTTTGCTCCCACCCATCTTATAACCACTTTCTGTTAGTTGGTTATGAACTCCTAACTGTTTTCCAACCCCTTTCTATTCCTCCTAATGTATACCATTTTAATGAGAGGTCTGCTATCAATACTCGCCCCCCAAGCACCAAGGCATGCACCTTGTCCTCAAGGTGAAAATGACGAAAAACCTTTTGTAGCTTACTTGCAGTTTCCCAAGAGTATTCAAACTCTGGTAGGCTATGCCACTGGAGGAAAACTTCCATGTCTCCTTAGAATCTTCTCTGGGTGGAGTTGTAGTTCCCAATCTGCAGTGAGTCCAATTGGAAATGATTGTGGCTGTGAAGCCGATGGGACTGCCTACTTCAGCTTGCTGACATGGAACAATGAGTGAATCTTACAGTCGAGTGGTAATTTCAACTTGTAAGCCACAGCACCTACACAACCAGAGATTTCAAATGGCCCATAGTAGGTGTTAACTTCTCACTCTTCCTGACGGCTAATGATTGAAGCCGGTATGGTTTTGCTTTTAAATACACCTAATCCCCTACCTGAAATTGTATGTCTCGGCATTTCTGGTCCGCTTGCTTCATTCTATGTTGTGCCTTGTATAGGTTCTTCTTCAGTTCATCCAAGATCCCATTCCTCTCTTCTGCCAACATGTGAATGGCCTCTACTTTAGACGGATAAGTTGTTGCCTGTATAATTGGTGGGGGGTTGCACCCATATAATGCCCTAAAAGGGGACATGCCTGCTGATTGATGGTAGGTAGTGTTGAAACAGAATTCTGCCCATGCCAACCATTAAAGCCATTGTTTTGGTTTGTCCTCGGTAAAGCAACACAGGTAGTCTTAAAGGCACCTATTAATCACTTTAGTCTGTCCATTTGCTTGTGGATGGTAGGCTGAACTATACTTCAGAGTAGTGCCTGCCTGTTTGAACAACTCTAACCAGAATTGGCTTAAGAAGAGCCTATTCCTATCAGTCAGTATGGAGGTGGGAAAGCCATGAAACCTAACTACCTCTAAGATGAACATTTTAGCTACTTCTTTAGCTAAAAAAGGATGTCATAAGCTTATGAAATGCACATACTTCGTCAACCTGTCCACCACTACCAGAATTATGTCCTTTCCTTGGCTTCTAGGAAGTCCTGAAATGAAGTCCATGGATATGTCAATCCAAACTTGGGTGGGAATAGGTAGAGGTTGTAGGAGTCTTGTTGGTGCCAAGGTCTGATACTTGTTTGTTTGGCAAGTATGGCACTCAGCTATGAATGTTTTGATGGTCTTCATCATGCCAGCCCAATAGAAAACTCCTGCAATTCTTTTAAAAATGTGAAACACCCCAACGAGACCTTCCCTAGCTGTGGCGTGGAATTCTTGAAGAATTAAGGGAATTTCAGAAGAGTTTTTGGGCAGGACTAGCTTCCCTTTAAAGAACAATATACCTTTTTTCAAGGGATGTATTTGTGGATTGGTGATAAGCCTATGCATGGTCTTTTGGATTTTTGCATCAGCCCGTCTTGTTCCCATTTTTCCCATTCCTCCATGTCCACCCTAGAAATGGCTGCATACATCATCTGGCGTGAGAGGGCATTTGCGGCTTTATTATCATATCTCGGTTTGTACTGAATTTCAAAATTGAGACCCAGTAATTTGGAAGCCAAATGATATTTCTCCTACTCATTAATCGTTGTTCATTAAGAAATTTAAGACTATGTTGATCAGCTTAATAATGAACTTCCTTTCCATCAAATATTGTTTCCATTTCTGCATTGCCACGATAATGGCCATAAGCTCCCTCTCATATACTAATTTTCATTGGGCTCGTTATGAAAGAGCTTGACTCATGAAGGCTATTGGTCTGCCATCTTGCAGTAAGAAAACTCCTTTCTACGGCTTTAATTGACAAAAGGCTTGTTGAACATTTTCAGTTGATTGGAACTTCTCCTTTTTTAACAGCTCAGTTAAGGGCCTTGCTATAAGGCCATAGTCTTTCACGAATCTCCTATAATAGTTTGTTAATCCTAAGAATCCTCTTAAGGCCTTGACATCCTTAGGAACAGGCCAGTTTTGCATAGCCTCCACTTTTTTCGGGTCTACTGCCACACCCTTTCCTGACACCACATGCCCCAAATATTCCACCTCCTGTTCAGCAAAATTGCATTTCTTTAATTCACCTCCTACTCGCTATCTCTTAGAAGTTGTAAGATAGTTCGTAAGTGTTCTTTATGCTCTTCTAACCTTCGACTATAGATCAAAATATCATCAAAGAATACCAACATAAACTTCCTTAAGGCTTAAGTGCCTCATTCATAAGGGATTGGAATGTAGATGATGCATTAGTGAGGCTGAAGGGCATTACTAAAAATTCGTAATGACCCTTGTGTGTCCTAAATGCAGTTTTATGAATGTCTCCTTCTTGCCTTCTAATCTAGTGGTACTTGGATTTTAGGTCCAATTTCGAAACCAAGTTGCTTCAGCATTACATTGAGCAATTCATCAATTATGGGGATTGAGAACTTATCTGGAACAATAATTTTGTTCAAAGCCATATAGTCCACACAAAATCTCCAACTCTCGTCCTTCATTTTTACTAGAATAATAGGGCTTGCATAGGGGTTAATACTCAGTCTAATAATTCCCACCTTCAATATATCTGCCACTAACTTTTCAATCTAAGATTTTTGATAGTGTGGGTATTGATAGGGTCTCAAATTAGGAATATCAGCTCCTTCCTTTAACGTGATTTGCATGGTCTTGTCTTCTATTTGGTGGCAGTCCTTGATGGCTTGTAAAGACATCTTCAAATTCTTTCAACACCACTGCGATATCTGGTGACGTGGACTGATCACGGTCCCCATTCTCCACTGTTG
Organism: Mucuna pruriens; assembly: GCA_025330945.1. Classification (NCBI taxonomy): domain Eukaryota; kingdom Viridiplantae; phylum Streptophyta; class Magnoliopsida; order Fabales; family Fabaceae; genus Mucuna; species Mucuna pruriens. The sequence goes on along the minus strand of JAENHJ010000086.1, from coordinate 997,556 downwards.
TCATTCTGCACTCCACAAAGAATGCTTGCTCATTAGCTTGAAACTGTTATAACATAGATTTCAATGTTGAGAGTGTTATACTCAACTTCGGGTCGCCTTTAATCACATACTTCTCTCCTTTTAACTTCACCTTCATCACGAGTTCTTCAAAATCTACTTTGATTGGGCCCAACTTCTTCAACTATTCCATTCCTAATACCACGTCAACCCCATCCAACAAAAACAAATAAAAATTCTGGTTTAGGGGTAGTCCTTGTAACTAAAATTCCAAACTGTTGCAAACTCCCTGAGCCTTTACACCATGCCCATTGCCCACCTTCACCCAATATGATCCTGTTTTTGTGACCGACAATTGCAACTTTTGTACCTGCTATTCAGAAATGAAATTGCGAGAATCTGCAATCATTTAACACCAACATCTTTACCCCACTTAATTCACCCTACAGTTTGAGTGAGTGCTTAGGAGTAAAGCCAACCATGTTGTTAAAATCCAAGGTGGTGAATTTACCTTGCCATTGTATTTCTTCCTCCTCTTCCGTGATGTTGGCTTCTATTTCTACCCCTTCTTCCAACAACATTATTCGTAGTTGTTTATTCTTGCACACATGCCCAAACCCAAACTTCTCATCACACTGAAAGTATAATCCTTTCCTTCTTTTTTCGTGGTATTATGCATCGGTCATATTTTTTCTATTGCTCTTGCCTCCATTATCTTTTGTATTTCTAAAAGATCCCCCTCCCTGAGTACTACCCTTTGAAACTGGTCTTGGTTTGTACTCTTTCTTTTCATCATACGTTCTTGAGCCTCAATCTCTTTGAGCTATATACCGATTCTGTTCCATAGTTCCTTAGTTCTGCCTTAATCACTTCTTTTAATCTCTGATCACAAAAGCCCCTATTAAGTATGCTTGATCCAAAATTTTGAGTGGCCCTGAGTAAGCCTCAAACTTCACCCTATACTCCATTACACTTCCTGCTTAAATCCAGTAACACCTCAAAGGGATTTAGAATCAATGTTGGCTGGAACCTCCTAATTACTGCCTCCTTGAAATCATGCCAAGATTGGGTCTATTGCAAGATTCCCACCACCGAAACCATATCAATGCTTTTCCCTCTGATGCCATCATGGCTGCCTTGAGTCTTATGGAATCGCCCTCAACCGGAAGTATCTTTCCATCCATCCGATCCAACCTGATGCATCTTCTCCATTGAAACTATGGATTTCAAGATTTCGCCATCTTCTGTGATATGTCCTGTAACTGTTCCCCGTTGGTCCACCCATGTTATGGTTGGGCAATGTTTTCTGTTAATTCTTTGGTGCCACTTGTAGTGCCTCCAACCCATCGAAGATCTTTTGCCAACGAAGGTCGTCTTGTGCCCTTCGTCCTACTTCCATCTCCATGCGCTGCTGTAACTCCTTCAATCCCCGTTCAATTGTGTCAATTCTGGCCTCCATCCTCCGCTTCATGAAACCCTTCACTCCTGGATGAACCAGCCTTGATGCTAGTTGGTAGATTCAACTGGGCTGCAGAAAGAATTAAGCAAACAACTCTGTGGAAAACACTTCTATTAATACCCCTCTAGTCTATGTAACCAGCAGTAACAAAACTACAATCTTGAGGATAATTCAAGAGCTCCTCAAATACTCTCCCTTCACTACTTTCTTCCATGCCTTACTTCCCCTCATCTCATCTTATTTATAATGTTTTGCTCCCACCCATCTTATAACCACTTTCTGATAGTTGGTTATGAACTGCTTAACTGTTTTCCAACCCCCTTTCTATTCCTCCTAATATGTACCTTCTTAATAAGAGGTCTGCTATCAGCTGATCTGCGGAGGGATTGATAATTCTGTATGAGTTTAGGAATTTTGTGACAAATGAGTGTAATTAGCATAAATGTGAAGCATTTGTAAAACCAGAGAGAGAATCAAATTATTCAAATGCAGGAAATGGCATCTTACTATCTTTGCTCTTGTTAGGGTACCAAAATAAAATGCACACTGCACCATCTTGTGCTTGTAAAGGTGTACATCAGTCCAATTTTGTAAGAAGGAATAAGTCTTGTTAGATCCTCCACCTAGTGGAATGTTATAGAGTAAGTCTTGTTTGATACTCCGTTAGGTGTTTTGTAGTTTTCGTCATTTATTTCTTTTAGTTTGTATTTCTCTTGTATGCATACAAATCCCAATTCCATTTGCCATGAATTTTTTTGGTCATTAACACTAGAGAATGATGTGTTTATTCCATAATAACAAGACCGTATTTATAAATTATACAAGGCCTTTTAGAATCAATCTATCTAAAGAAATAATGGAAAGAAAGCATATTTTCCCTAATTAAGTGGTCAATACTCCCTAATTATACCAAATATCTCCACAATATTTCCTCAACATCTAATACTGCTCCTCAAGATGGATGTATATATCATATATGCGTTCAACTTGTCATATATATATATAATATAATTCTAGGTCTGTACAAACATATATATGTTGATCTCTAATATTAAGAGTTTGTTTGGGTAAACTTTTTCGTTAGTATTTATAAGAAAAAAAAAACTTTTTTATAAGTTAAAAGTAACTTATGCATAAGGTAAATTTAGTTTTTGAATACGCAAATATCAAAGAGCTTCTACAAATTAGCTTAATTTTAGTTTATGAAAAAATTTATTTTACTTTTTTTTTTATTTTCTTCTCCTACAATTGTTTATGGAGAAGTTTACCTAAACAGGTGCTAATTATTTGTCACTAACCTTCAACTTCTACTGTGTGTAGAGCAAAATGTCACTCACAATTTGTTATGTCTGCAGCGGACATGGAATCTGACGTAGAAGATCAGTTTTCTGAAGCATATGCAATTGAATTTGAAGAAGCTGGTCTTGCAATATCTGCAGCATCCCGGTTATTGACAAGACTACTAGATTGTGAGCAGTTCCGCAACAAAATAAATTCCTCACATTTCATTGATGTGCTACGAGGAATCCTCAGGTCCAATATTCCCCTGCACAACAAAGATGGGGTAGCTGTTTGCCTAGTTAAACTAAGTTCTCTCTCTGGCTCCATCACGAGTCTCTATCCAATCACCGTGGAAGTTACACTTTACGAGACAATCCCAAGACTTCTAGAACAGATCAAAACTTCATTCTCCCCAGAAGCACAGGAAACTGCTGTGGTAGAACTTAGTACAATAATATCAGAAGGAGTGGTAGATTCCACAGAAGCTATTATTTCTGGGGAGGCAATATGTTCATTGGTGAAGCTGATTGAAGAAGGTAGTGATAGGGCTGTTGAAGCAAGCTTGGCAATACTGTATAGTCTGAGTACGGACAGAGAGAACCATTCAGCACTTGTGGCTGCTGGAGCAGTGCAGGTCTTAAAAAGAATTGTTCTGTCAAACAGACCACACTGGGAACGGGCACTTCTTTTACTCAGGATTTTGCAACCGTGATGAGTTCAAGGGTACAAATCTTGAAACAGTTTCCTCATTGTATAATCTACTTTAATTGTGTAAAAGAAAATCTTTACCCTTTCTTATAGATAACACGTATTTAATTCTTTACAAGTATTCTGAGTTTTGCTATCTTAAATTTGATAATGCATGAAGTAGTTTTTTCTTTTTTTTTTTCTTTTTTAAAATCATTGCATTGAATTAAAAGATATTCTTCTTTTTATATTTATGCCTAGTTTAAATGAAAAAAATATAAATATACAAACAGTTTACAATCAACATTTATCAGTGCTGTTAACCACTGCCCTAAAGATAATGTTTAAGGAATTAAAAAGTGGAAGTTTTTATTCGAAAATATAAATTTAATGATATCCGTACATTTTTATTATGATTTTTTAATAAATTATTTACTAATTATTTAATAGTTACCCTGCATAAGTTAGCAAATATGATAATATATCGAGAAAAATGTATTTTTAGTCTTTATATTTTTGTTTCAATATGATTAAGGTCTAGTATTTTTATATTGATGAATTTGATTTTTAAATTTTAAAAATTATATGAATTTTAAAATTATGTTTTTAAAATTAGGACTTAATAGAGATTAAATTCATTTGTTTTTTAAAGTTTAAAAGAATATATTTATTAATTAAAACTACTTATATTTTTATCATGTTTGAGTGTTGATTAAAAGTATAAGAATTAAAAATATATTCTTTTCCATTATAAATTGAGTTTAATTTTTTTTTATTTATAGAAATCGATGACAGTATCAGAGAATTTATGACATTCACATATTTTGTTTAATCAATTGAGTTACGCTGGTAATTGAGTTTTACAAACTTTATTTAATCAATTGAGTTAAACGCTGATAACTAAGTCTATTTTGATATGCAATAATTAAATATAGTTTGATATATATCAGAAAAAAGAATAAAAAATTGAAAAAGATATAAAACTTATCAATATTAAAATTAATCATAATTATACATGTTTTTTAAAAATTATTTGTTTAATAACTTAATAAAAACTAACGAGGTTTTGTTATTCATTAATTTGTTGCTTATTGAATTTTACTGTAAATAAGACGTACTTAAGTATACACTCAAGCAAGTCATGGTGGGTCTCTATTCGTTCAATTCTATTTGCTGGTAGTTCACTCATGTTTCACGTAACGCATCGTGATATAAAATCAATAACATTATTGTACTTAAAAAACTTTGACCTATTCAATTATTTTAATTAAATTGATATAAATAAAGGGAAAAAAAGTGTTGCAGATATTTTGAGAGTGGCGTGGTCATATTCTTATCCGTGAGTGCATTTTATATGGGGAGGCGTATAGAGTAAACGTGACAGAGAGCCATGTTTTGCTTATTATCTAACCTTAATAGTGTAACGAAACCCATAGTGGCGAATGGCACCGTTCCCGAAAAGAGCGATTCTGAGCAGAGCAAGGGTCCAGTTGCGGCACCCGCCACAAAATCTTTACCGCGCAGAAACAGGCTTCGGAATCGGCCGCCAAAGCCCTCCGTAATGCAAATGGAACGCATGGTTGGCGCTGGAAGCTTCAGAGACACCGAACCCCCTCCTCTCGTGTACGTTCCATTTTTTTATTTTTATTTTTATACTATCAACATATTTTTTTTAATAGAAAGTATTCAATAAATCAGGACCGTTATTAGGATATTTTATAAATTAGAAAATAAAATTTATAAAAAATTAAAGACAAAACTCTCTAAAATTATATAAGCTTAAAAAAGTGTTGGGGGGAAGTGTGTAGAAATTCTCTTCTTTAACGGCTTGAAAGTTGAAACTGCCATTATTGTTTTATGAGTAATGAACAGAGGTTCAGACATGCGAAAGACAGTGATGGACTTGTTTTTGGGGCAAGCAATGGAAGGGAGTGTGCAGAAGAAGATGAGGGAAACAGGAGAGTGGCTCGCTACCAATGCAGAGCCTAAAATTGTCTCTTCCAGTAAGTACTAATGCCTACTTTCTCTCTTCCAATTACTTTGTCTTTTTAAGTGATGTTTTATATCTTTACAAGTTTAACTTTGAAGGAAAAGAAGAGGATAAATCAAATGATTTTTTGTAATTTAATATTTTTAAGATAAAACTTCTCTCTTCACGTTAATAAAATAATGTCATAATTAATTTTTTAATATTATATTATTTTCTTAAATTAATAATAATAAATATTCTCTCTTCGCATTTACTTTAAAAATTCTCGGTCGAATGTACTTTTAAAAATAAAAATTGATTGCACTAATTAGGTTAACTAGAATCACTTGGGACTAACCTAATCACAGAGAGATCGAGTAGAATGCATAAACTCTTAGGTTCTAACTTTATTATCATAATTATATTTTTATTTTAAAAAAATTCTTTCATTGAGGAGTGAGTAATGGGACTAAGACAAGATTCCATTATTTTGAGGAATAATTTTTTTATAGCCATTTTAATTAAAACGTTTGACTCTTATGTCCAACCTTAAAAGTATTTTTACAAGATCTTTTGAATAAGTTACAGACTAATTTTCGTTATAAAATTTAATCACACTTAAAAGGATGTAGTATGTGAGAATCAAATATAATATTTTCTCTACGAGTTCGAAGTATGTTTCCAACTTAGTCACTTCTATTGAATATGATGGTTATATTTTAAACATGTTAAAACTATATCAATAATATTTAGAGCCTAGGTTCAAAGTTTGATTTGGAGTAAATTATATATCCTAGTTATTTCAAATTGAGTATATTATAATGACATAACTTTGAAATTTAATGAAATTTTATCTGATACTTCTCCCATAAACATCTCTTAATTTATATAATAACATAGATCTTGTGCGCATCTCATCAACACAAACCTCGATTTCTTATGCAATTAAATAATTGAGGGAGGTCAAAATAATATAGAAAAGAGAGGGATATGGAATATAATTTCGTTAAAATTCAGAGAGTGTAAATATATCCCTTCCAAATTTTATAGATTCACCAAAACCTGCCTTCTAATAGGAAGCTTTAATCAATACCTCTTAACATTTGGATAACCTTACTTGTGCTCAAGACGCAATACATTAGTTATAGTAGTCAACTAAGTTTTCATTGTCCAAACATGGGATCTTTAGTGTTTGCTTTATTTGGTCTGCATTTCCCTTAAGATTTGTTAGTTTAAGCAATTGACCCATGGTGCTAGTAAAAAGTGCAACCCTTCATGGTTGATGTGGATTTGAAAAGCTTTTTTTAGTGACACTAGAGGAGGAGATTGTTGACTTTAGTTGGTTAGCATCTCCCTTAAGATTTGTGGATTTAACATTCCCAATCCCATCCATGGAGCCAACAGTGGATATAGCTCCTTAGTATTTTTTTGGTTGCAAACAGAAATGCATCCATATTTTTTTTCTACTATTTTTCCATTATGGTGACTTCTCTCATTTTACCTTGCCTTTCAATGTTATTCTTTTAACTTTTCCTTCATTCTCAAATACAACTTAATAAAGTATTGAAGTCTCATTCATGTTAGCTCTTTTATTTGCAATTGATCTTTGAATTCCATTTATTTTTAATATTTAGACATTGATTAGATAAATTTCTTTATAAATATTTACAAAAAAATAATTATTTCATAAATTAAAATTAACTTATACATTAGTTAAAATTAACTTTTTGAAGAAGTATAAATCATTTAACTTATCCAGAAAGTTAATTTTAACATGGATTAATTAATTTTAACTCATGAATTTTTATTTTTTAATAATATTAATATGACCATAGACTTTGTTCTTCATAATTCTTTTCTTTTTTATTTTCACTTAAATTGTTGCAGGAAAAGGAATTCTAATGTTTATGTTTCAATGGATGCTACCAATTTGGGCTATATTACTCCTAGTAGCCTTTGGAGCCGTCAAGTTACCGTTTAGTAACCCTTTTCTTGATGATCTGCTCATGTGAGCATAGATCAATCGCTTTTTCCATATTGAACGGTGGTCAATTACTCAGTTTTGAGGGACTCTGTCCATATGTTTATATTTAATAATTTACCATTCTCGCATTATTTTTTTGGTCCATGCATTCTCGTGTTCCAAAATAAGTTGTAACATGCCCCAACTTCAATTACCTGAAAACTGTGTAACATGCCCCAACTTCAATTACCTGAAAACTGTATATATGTTTTTATCTTTGTGATAACAGTATATAAATGCTTTATTGCTCTACAAACACCTCTAGATTTTCATAGAACTATATACTTGATTGTTTCATTCGAACTTTGGGTGTTCTTTTTATTACGGCATTACCATGTTTGTTGCTCTTATAATGGGTAGTGGAGTATTTCAGCATTGCAAGCGTAATGTATGATGGCGTGAAGCCAGGAATTTGTTGTGGTTGGCCTGCTATGTAAGAATATTTTCTGTTGTGTGCTGCACTAATTGATTGCTATGATCCAAAATCAGAGTTGTGAGAAATCAAATAAAATAAATTTCTTCACAAATATTTATAGAAATATAAATAATTAAAATCAGTTTATATATAAATTAATTTTTAAAAATTTTCTCGTATTAATTTTTTCAAAAGTTAATTTTAAGTTATATATAAGATAATTTTATCTTACAGAAAATTTTATTTTATTTTTCTTCTTTTTATTTTATTTTCTTATAAGTATTTATAAAAAAATTTATATGAGATAGTAAGATTAAATACTCACTCAACCTTGTAAGTTATTAAAACATTGCATTTGATTACTGAAAATTCGGTAGAATAGGAAAACCACGTTTTCAAATTTAACCTACTACTAATAATGTGTATTTATATATTCAAAATCATAATGTAGAATTTACATCCTAATTACATAGCTCGAGCATCAATACCACAAGGTAGCTATAAAAAAGAGTGCATGAATATTCAAAAATTGAATTATATCAAACAATAAAAATATTGTTGTTATCCTCTATAGCTACCGTTATAATTTATCGGATTCAATCCATAACATTAATCCTCATTAATAATAGGCTTATTAAAGAATAAACAATTCTTAAGTAATTACTCTACAATTTTTGAATATGGAAAAAAAATAATAAAGTAAATCACACAAATTTATTTGAAGATTGGATGGACGTAATATATTATACTTCCAAGACTAGAACTTCTTAATTCATAAGGTGAATTTATCAAACTTGATCAGTCATTAACAAGTAATCCTAATATGGACGAATTTGGTCAAAGACATAGAAATAGTACTTCAAGATCCATTACGTGTCCAAGGTCCCTTGTTTTTCTTGACATTTATTATTTTAGTACAAATCTTTTTAGTTCTTAAGAAGAAACAATTTGAGAAGGTTCAATTATTTGAAATAAATTTTTAGGCTCGTGAATTTATCAACATATTAAATTCGTAAAAATAATTCAATATAACATACAAAATAAACAAAAAGGAGAAGCAAATATCCATATTATTATTGTCATTATCATTACTACTTCTTACTTATGCAGCACAAAGCTACATAATTGAGTTTTTTTTTTATTCTCTTTGAGTATGAATTATTAATTATTAAAGTGTTTATTGAATCTTGTGAAAAAGAAAAAACCAAATAACTCAGTTTGGGTACATGCGAAGAGAAGCAACAATTCTATCTTTTGTATTTTGGAAAGCTTTCATTTGGTAATATGTTATGTTTTTTTTTTTTCTCATAACTTTTTCTTTACTTGTATACAAAAAAAACTTGGAATTTGAACAAATCCATACTACTTGTGTAATTTACACATTTGATGTTCCATTATTAATTTCTCATTTTTTCTATGTTAAAGTAATGTTAGCCAATTGTTTGTGTGACACTATTTATCCCAACAAGCATCTTTATTTGATTGAAATAAAGATAGAAGAAATAAAATCTCATCTATTCAAAGCGTAAAGAGTTCACATTCTCAATTAACATGAAATTAATTCAAATCAAATAGCGATGACAGTTCGAAGGTCATATTTAATAAATCCAAGAACAATCATAATATAAGCACAATTAAAATTCAACTTTACAATTCTAACCCAATGTCATAGTCTATTATAGCATCCAAACTAAATACAAGAAAATAAAAATTATAGAGCACAAGAACACTAGTCTCCATGCTCCAACTTATCATTACCTATAAATAACATTCAACCCAAATACAAACAAAAAAGAGTGAAAATACATCTCTCTGTTATATGGGAGTACCTTGGCAAGGCTGAGTAGACAACACAACAAAATAATAACCAATACATATTCACAATTAACATTATAAATATATATCCAAATGCATGTCATGGTAGAGATGCTTCCTACCTTCTACTCCATACGTATGTGGTACCATCACAAGTCAAAACAATATGCTAGGGGTAATTCGCCTCAACCCTTATTGGTTAGTCATACAACACTAGCAAGAAATCCTCTAATAGCATACATGATCTACTCAGCTTGCATTGTCTACCTCACCTTGTAGGATCAAGCACAACCATGAGGTTTCCTACTAAGTAGTCCCCAGTAGGTCTAATGACCTTATCAATTGACTCGTATATACTTTCATTTATCATTGATTGCATTACATGATGCATTTTCACATAATTTAAAATTTAAAATTTAAATTAATTGAAGAAATTATTTATATTTTAAGAATAAAAAATTTCAAAAATGAAACTTAAAAGTGATATTAAACTTATATTTTTCCTTTTCATCTTTCTCTTCTCTAGTGAAATGATATTTTGAAGTTAACTACTTTTTATATTTTTAAGAAAAAAATTCCAAAAATGAAACTTAAATAGTGATATCAAAATTTATTTTTCCTTTTTCTCTTTCTCTTATCTAATGAAATGATATTTTGAAGTCAACTATTTTTTCTATAAAATAAGTACGATTTGATTAATTTTGAGTCTTAAAAATGATTTTAGTAATGAAGGAACTAGTAATTACTAGCTTTGTTAATATCAAATCAAACTAGTTGATTTAAATAGAGGTTCAATGACCATTTGACACATAATCTTGGTTTGTGTGAAACATTATAACATATAGGCATGCATAATCAATGTGACTTAGGTTAATTCTATTAGTTCTCACCAAAATCACTAACATGACTTTGTGTCATGTGTGAATTTCTATTAATAATAGAGAATGTGTTAGAAGGGTGACAAAAATGTGTTACTAGTATCTTTAAAAATGGAGACATGAATAAAAATTGGTGTATGTGGAAGTTGAAAAAAGAGGAGAGATAATTTGACCTACCAACTTAACTTTATCTGGTGGATTCTTAATATGTCTAATTTGAACCTAAGAAATAAAAAAGAATAACAAAATTTTCAATTTACAAACACTTGTCTTTAGATTGGACAAGATTTGGGTGAACACCAAAGTCACTTAACTAGATCTAAATACAATTATTTTTTAATTTAATTATCTATTGACTATATACTTATACATAAATTGTTTCCCAACCAAAACTCTCTTTTATGTTTTTATTTAGTTGTTCACTCTTGCTCATTTTTTCATTGATATATAATATGTATATACTATTAAATACTATGAAATTAGTTTGTTTTATGTTCCACATATTTATACCATTATTTGTAAATTATATTATTATTGTATTTTATAATGTATTTTTATAATAGAAAAATAAAATGAAAATTTAAAATATTATATTTATAAATTAATTTTTATAATTAAGTAAAACATTTTAATAAATTGATAGAAAAATAAATTTTTTATTTTTATTTTTATTTACAATAATATTTTATTATATCCTTTATTTATCTAAACATCTCATCTTATGTTTGTAGGTCCCATGAACGATTGGACGACTCAAATTTTGTGAATCACCATTTAACACTTTAATATATATTTCTCTTTTCAAATTTTAGTAATTACAAATATATTAAAGATTTATCTTTTAAAATTTTATTAAATTTGATTTGATTAGACGTTATTAATTTTAGAGGTGTTCATTGATCAATTAACCTAATAAACTTACAATCTAAATCATACTAATTAAATTGATTCAAATTAGTTTGGTTAATTAGTTCTTTTCACTTTTAATATGAATCAAACCAATTATAATTGGTTTGATTCTTAACTTTGTTTTTCCTTCGATTTCTCATGTGTTTCAATCCTTTCTTCTCTCAATTTTTTCTTTTTTTCCTCCAACAAAGTATTAGTCTTTTGTTAACACGATTTCCTCATCTTATTCTCTACAACTAATCATCAATTAGATCCAATCCTTGTGGATGGTTATAGATGCTGGACATTTGTTTCAAATTTTTATGATAAATCTCAAAGATTGAAAGATAACCTTAGTAAATGACTTGAATTGTGAAAATGAGAAATAGAGTAAATTGTATAGAAAATAAATCAAAGCTTTAAAAAAAACTTGAAATGTAAAAGACAATGGAAATGTAAAAGTTTTGCAAGGAACATAAATGACTTGAAAAATAAAGTTGTTGAATTGTAAATGCTTAAAAAGTAAAAAGAAATGTAAAAGACAATTGTAAATAAGGTAAATGAAAAACTTGTAAAATGCAGAAATTAAATGCAACCAAAATGTAAATGATGATATTGTTGACTAGACTGAAATCCTAATATTTTTGTTCCTTTTACACCATTCAACTATGGCCAACCTCATTGTCGCTACCAGATTAAGTTGGAGAGTTTTCTTCTACTTCTGTCTTCTCTTAATATAATTGCTTTTGCAATCCTATTTCAATTCGTTTTCCCATTTTCCAACTCCAATAATTTTTCTTTTTGCTTTTGGTTCTGTGATATGCTCCATCGCTCCCCCTTCTTTATTTATCCATTACCTTGTAGTTAATTTAACAATTTAAACACTTGTTGTGTGCTCGCCTATAACTAATATATTTGGATTCACTAATTCAGAAAATATACAAATCAAGATAGATAGACACATTAGTATTATGATTAAATAGATTTTTGTATGTCCTGCTCATTTCACTCTTGTTTTATATTTCATCATTTTTAATACTTGCATTGTTCATTATCTATGATACAAGATTTCCTATTTTATTTATGAATCCTTTTTACATGAATTTTAAAATTCAAATTTTTTTTACAAATAATTTAACTTTCCTCTCTTGATTAGTCCTTGTTAGATAATGTCTCTTCCATCATATGTTATTTCATTCTCACACATCCCTTATTGGCTGCTAAAAAAATGTCACTTCACTTATTGATTTTTCCTCGATCGATAGAAGAATTTTATGACTTCTTGATTCTTTTAAATGTTGATATTTGGTTTTAGAAAATATATGTGTAGATATAACTAACACTTACATCTAATAAAGTAAATTGTAACATATTAATATAATATGAAATGTTATTTGTTAGGGATATTGATTGAAAAAAAATGAAGTGAATAATATATTTTATAATTTTTGTTCAAAAAGAAGTACTCATAGTGATATTAAATTGTATGTGCAAAGCCTATATTAATATCATTTGAGCTTTTATATTCACATTTATTATTGACGAGCTCAGTTATAAAATTTATTAGAAAAAGGACTTAACCATAAGGATGAAGGGTTAATTGACTTAAATTAATATGTTTTCTTGTTTGTGTCAATTTTCTACAATAGGGAGGAAAAAGGAAGAGAATGAATGCCCATCTGGAAAGATTAAGGCAAGTAGCAAAGAATATTTTTTTTTTTTAATCTCTATCATGTTGACAATGTTGGAACACACGGACCAAAAACAAAAAAAAAAAAGGCAGTGTAATTTTCCATTCCTCAAACTAGGTAAAAAATACATAAAACTATAATAAAAAGATTTACCTCTTGTAGCTTAACGATTTTTTTTTTTCAAACAAGGTAATTTGGCAACAATAATCAAACCTCTATGGAGTTCATCTGAATGGTTGTGTATTATTCAATGCTTTAGGATGTTCCCTTATATAAGAGCTCCTTAACATTTTATCTAGTAGTAGTAGGTCTATACACTAACCCAACCCATCATAGTCAAACTTTAATATTTCTTTTATCCTCTAATGTGTTCTATGTGTATGACCCTATAAGTTCTCATTACTTTGGCAATAATATTAAATCTTTATTTAACATTATAAACAATAAGCACTATCTAGCAACACATCATCGTTTCCCAAGTTATAAGAATATCTTACATTCATAATCTTTTGCAACATATGTTCATGTATAACTTAGTCCTTTTGTCTAGATACCATAATTGATCACAAGGCATAGATTGTCTCATCCTTGTATGGTTCAATTTCGTTTATCTCTTAATACTTGAGTAGACATAAGAATAAATGAGATCAATATCTCATACTGATTCATTCGAGTAGAGCCATGCCTTTTTATCTCACTTTATCAAAAAGACCCATAGATATTACTCTTATTATGAAAGAAAGATAAATTTCATCTAGATCACTCATATCCCTTTTCATGACTTGTTTTATGTCTAATTATCAACTTTATAATCACCTTATTACAAGTGATGTTTGATGATATTAAAACATATAACTCTTCATATTATGAATAATAACGACTTCATGTATGAGGATTGTATACATCACAATTACCTAGAAAATCACTTATGATACTTTCATAACTTTTCTATACAACATTCTCATAATGGGTCAATCGAGTATATCATTACACCAACCATATAGCCACGTGAAGACTTGAATTATTTTATATTATAAAGTTACACAATTGATCTTCATATTTTATAACACTACATCAAAGATCAAAATCTCTAATGTATTTAGAGAGGGATATATTTCCTTCACTAAATAGTAATGAATTTAGATATAGGTCACTAATTAGTAAAGAATTTAGAAATTTGTCACTAATTAATAGGAATTATATCCATAACTAATTAGAGCTGAATTTTAAAATCCCTTATTAGTTAGGGATGAATATTAAAGTTTATTGTTAATTGAAATCTATCTTTAATTAGCATAAAAATATTATTTTTTTATGTCTATTTTCATTAGATAGTGACGTATTATATATAATTGTAATGTAATACATTTTATTGTAATTTGTGACGAACTATAATATCCCATCTTGCTAATTGTTTTGTGACGTCATTTTCAATGATGAATTTATTTTTGTCACCAATCTAGTTAGTGGTGAAATTTTAAAAATTTAGTGATGAAATTTTTCCTTACTAATTTTATTTTTTTTACTAGTGATGTTTCTTTTTAGGATATTTTGTTGTATATATATTTTAGTTGTTTCATATGCTTACCTTATTAAATCATTACTTGTTCTCTTTATACATTTGTGTTTGCATTTCCTATTGAATTATTCCTTGTGATTATTTTGAATATTGAGGTTTGAAATGAAGTTATAATTGAAAGACATGATACACAATGAAAGAAATTATTGCAAACTTTAATATTCAATTAATAAATTATTTATATTAATTAAATTGTTTATAAAAAGATAAATTAAATGTTCATATCATGAATATCACTAGTAAGAATCACAATCATTCTAAAATTATTAAAAAGAATAATGAATTAAATTAATAATAAACGTTGTAATTAGATGCTTTAGTTAATTACTTAGAGAGTATATTTGACAAACATTTTAACTAGTTTCTTAACTTTTTTGGCTTGAATATGATTTTAATGCTTTAAATTTGAGCCAAATTTGTTTTTGACCCCTTAAATTTAAAATCCATCTTCATAGTCTCCCTAATTTAAAAATATCCTATTTTAATCCTTTAACATTGTTAAAAATTTAGGCTAACATGGTTAGCGATGATTTTTTTTACAATTAAAAAATTCAATTTTGATAGTTTTTGAGTCCTAAATTTTGGATTTGGAATGTGATTTTAAAATATGATTTTGTGGCAATTTTAAACAACCACAATTAAGGATTTCTTCCTTTTGTATAACACAAAATCCTTTCAAAAAAAAGAAATACATAACTCATGAACAATTCTAAAATCAAATCACCCAAATCCATACAAAAACCCCATTTTCACACACTAGGATCTTTCTTGGCCTTTTTCATGACTTTAAACACTAAAGTATAAGAAAGCACTAACCCAAAATACAATGGCTCAAACTTAGCGAATTTGGCCTTCAAAATAAGAGTACAAAGAATGCAAAAATTTATATTCTTCCTTCTCTAGGACCATGCAAAATTAATAATCTTATTTTGACTATTTACCTGCATAGCCAATAAAATTAGAATAATAAATACTAGGAGAAAAGAGATACTTCATGCTTTTATGTGTTTTTATAAATTAAAAATAAATAAAAAAATTATAGTTTGCAGAGTATTTATAGTTTGCAGAGTATTTATAGTTATAAAAAATAATAATAAAAGAAAAATAATTATTTATAAAAATAATTATAACAATAAAATGAGATATAAGATTCAAGGAGTTTTGTTGTAGGGCAAAAATTTGTGTGAGTGTCTGAATTTGAAGAATAAAAGTATGTTGCAATTTATTAAAATATGAACGGTAAAAAAGTAAAAAAAAAAAACGAAACTGAAAATATTTCTTTTATATATTATCATAGATATTAATGTTAACAGAAGCCAAAAAAATATTCACATAATATAAGTGTAAAATTCTGTTTTGTTTGAGACGAAAACCTTGAGAATGACTAGTCAGTCCCATTGGCGTTGGTTAATCAAACGTTAATTTAATTATAATATTAAAATCCGTTAATATTAAATTAAAAATATTATTAAAATAATGAGGAGGGCAGAGCTAGCAGGGCCGCCAAACGGCACCAAGTGGAAAACTCCTTTCTCATGCGGAAAGAACATTCCTCACATAACAAACTTGTCATTTTTTGATCAAAACTCGTTCGCTTTCTCCCTCCTCACCGTTCCTCGAAATTCAGAAGAGGGAGAGACACAAAACCATTCTCCTATGGCCACCCTTCAGACTTTGAGAAAAGTATACGGCGCCCTCAAAGACACCACCAAAGTCGGCCTCGCCCATGTCAACAGCGACTTCGCTGTATCGCAAACCAATTCTCGTTTCCATTTTCTATACACACATAACATAATAATATCTTCACATCCATTTTATGTTTTCGTTTAATTGTTTTTTCCAAATATCTTGTGTCTTTGATCGGTTCCTATCATTAGGACTTGGACGTTGCCGTAGTCAAAGCCACCAACCACGTCGAGTGTCCTCCCAAAGAGAGACACCTTAGAAGTGCGTCTGCGATAGTCATTGTTTATTTATTTATTTATTATTAGTGGTGGATTTCGAATTTTATTTAATTGTTTTTTTTTAAATGATGAAATTGCATTCGCTGTGTAGAAATTTTGATCGCAACTTCTGCTGTACGGCCTAGAGCTGATGTTGCTTACTGCCTTCACGCGCTTGCCCGGCGATTGGTCAAGACGCGAAACTGGACGGTACTTTTTATGTGTTTTTTTTACATCATGAAATGAGTGTGATTCTAGTGCTTAATAAATTAATAATTTGTGGTTTTTGTTTGAGTGTTGGTTGTCTCCTACAGTGATGCTGATGTGTCAAATCTTGATGACTTGTGAGAACATGGAATTTGTTTGTCGCTTGTGGTTGAAATTCCGTATTGTCTGTTAGAAATGTGGCTGTTACACTATGAAGTGAATGTGCATCTGGTGCTTCATATTTTAATTAAATGTGAGTAGTTGGAAGTTATGCTTGCTGTTTGAGTATTAGTTGACTCCTATAGTGGTGCTTATGATGATGCTGATGTGTGAAATCTTAATCAATTATGAGAAGAAGAAGTTATAATTTTCTTTTGTGCATAGAATGGTTACTCATTTGGTTTGAGATATTGTATTTGAATAATAAATTGAAATCTTTAAAGCTCGGTGTTATTTAACTATTGGTCTGATATTTTAACACTGTTTTGACTTTACTGAGATTCCTGATGCTAGCCTGGTTATATGCCAGGTGTTAGTTTCAGTATTTGGCTTGTGCAGTAGTTCATACATAGTAGTAACTAGTGGATTATAGCTTGCAAGCTATTAAGGCTAGCAGATTTTGCAGTTCTCTCTGTTTATTTTTTTGTTCAGTAACATCTGAGGGGATTTTATTTATAGGGATAAAAGAAATAAGGAAGTGGATCAGTATATTAGAAAATCAGTTTTGTTTTGTGTTTGGAATTTCAGGTAGTGAGGTTATCCATGAGGATAACTAGAGTGTTATGGGAGATTAAGGGTATCTTGATTCTTCTATGGGGATTGAGGGAGACGCAATGCTTAGGATTCGAGCTAAGTGGATAAAATGGAGAAATGCATCAGGTGTAATTTTTTGGATTGTATATCAAACTCAAAAGGACAATTTTACCAAATAACCGTAAGGGTAGTGCTTTTATGGTACTTGAGGGTTGGGCTGTGAAGTACCAAAAGACCAAAACTTAAATATAGCAGAGATGAGAATGTTGTGACGGATGCAAAGGACACAAGAAAAGATAAGATTGTGAATGAATTTGGTTAGGAGAAAGTAGGTGTAGCACCTATCAAGGAGATGATATAAATTTGCCTGAGGTGGCACACAAATACGTTTCTTTTTCAAAGCCTTCCACAACACTTCTCTTGGCTTACTTGATCATATGCTTTTTCCAAGTCATGAAAAACCTTACATTAGTTACTTTCTTTGCTTTGGTACCTTTTGCATCAGCCCCTGTAGAAAATGAATAATGGAAAAGAAAAAGAAAGTAAAGATTAAGCCCAGTTGTAGAATTTCTGTGATTTTCTTCTGTTCTGCCTTTGGTCTTATTATGTGCTCTCTTGGAGCTCGCTGGTTGTCTTTCTCTATATTTAAGCATAAATTCCTTCTGTGACAGCTTCCTTTTCCCTATGTTAAAGGTCTAGGTCTAGCTTCCCTATATTCAAAATTTTCCTAGATCTCCAATTCTTTAATATTAATTAGGAGTTGAATCTCAATCCGAATCTTTTAGCTTTGGATCAATCTGGTTTTGGATAAATTCCTTTTTAAGTTTGTTGATCAAATTTGCCTGAATTGGTCCTAAATTGTCAAGATTACACCTGCAGCAAATACACAAGAAGCCAAAAAATTCATAGGGAAGAGATAAAATACTGAATATATAAATAAAACCAATCAATTTCAAATAAAATCAAGTAAAATTCTTAATAATGATAAAATTCTTAACAGTTAAAGCCTATGACATGGCAAATTTTGCAAAACATCACTCTTCTTCCTCAGGTTGTAAACGTGATCAGCTTCTTTTTCCATGTAGTTGTGAAACTCAAAATCAATTGAACATTGCATCAAATTTGAACTATTGGAATATTAGAATATTTGGTGCTTTTGCTAAAGGAGTTTTAAATTCTTGATATCTTAATATAGTATCTAATATTACTTTTATTGATGGCGGGGTCAAATGATAGGTAATTTCTAAATTGGGTTTTGACCTGGTGCTTTGCAATGCTGTTCTTATGATTTTTTTTTCTTATAATTTTTCAATAGTTGCTTGCTTACGTCTAATTATGTTTATGTTTCGTTTTTTTTGTCTTGTTAACAGGTGGCATTGAAAACATTGATAGTCATTCATAGGTTATTGAGGGAGGGTGATCCTACTCTTAGAGAAGAATTTGTTAATTTCTCACGAAGGGGGCGCATACTCCAACTTTCTAATTTCAAAGATGATTCTAGCCCAATTGGTTATTTTTATAACCCTGTCTTTATACTTTATACTTTTACTTTTAATTAATCTATAGGTCTCATTACTGTCTTGAAATTTTCAATTTGGTTTCTATATTTTAGAGTTTGTAATTGGGTCCATAAAGTCTAAGAAATTTCTAATTAGGGCGGGTAGATATAAAATCATTCATGAGCCATCCACCTAGCAGCTTAAGCTTTTGGGAGGCTTAGGGGTTGTTTGGAAGAGCTTATTTAGGCTTATGACCTTCCTATAAACTCTCTTTTTATTTATTTCAATAAGTTTCTCAGAGAAGCTTATCAAAATAAGCTCTTTTTGTAGCTTATTTTAGTAAGTTTCACAGTGAAGCTTATGAATAATCTCTCATTTGATAAGAGCTTGAATAATAGCTTAATTAAGATGTTTACCCAAATGCGATCTTAGTTGTTTAGTTGTTTTGTTTACATGGTATCAATGCCTTTTTTCCCAAGTGGTCATAAATGAGAATTCCCTGTTAATAAATATACATTGCTGGAACTAAAACATCTCCAAGAAACAGCATTTCAAATTTGGGGCTGGTGTGAGGCGTAGCTATCACGAATTAACATTAGAATGATTATTGACGAAAAGTCACTATTATTGAAGAAAAGTCACCACTAGTGTTATCCATGGGATTCACAGAAAGATGACATCACCAAAAGGTTGTCAGTGGGAGGAGAAATCACCACTTAGTATAATTCATTTGTAGGAAGGCAGATATTGAAGGTGGAGAGAGAGTGACCATTTGGGAGAATATTTTGTATTTTTGAATATTGAAATTACACAATAAATTAGCTTTTATTATTAGAGTTGAAAAAATATATGTCTAGTTTAATGAGTCAGTTTGAACAACTTGGTTTAATTAGGTTAGATTGAAATTTTAGTAGAATGATTAAAATAGAATCAGATTTTTTTATCTTGACTCGTTTAGTTCGAATGATCTATTGTGTTAAGATTAGACTGACCCTAGGTTGTTGAATTAACTCGATAAAAAAATTAAAAATAAAAATATTTGATAGATAGTAGTAGATATTAAACCAATAGCCCAATAAATTAATAGTCCTTTTGTGTACTAAACAATTTATTCTTCTAAATAGCAAAATTACAAAATCTAACGATATTTTTATATGAAAAATTAATTTTATTAACTTTACTTTATTTTAAAAAGATATCAATTTTATTTGTTATTTTTTTATCTAATTTTTTAAATCTTATTTATTTTTAATCAAAGTTAATTTGACTTTGATGCTCAACTGATTTGATATAAGGTTAGGCTGTACCTTGAAGAAAATACAGGTTAGACTAGAATAACCCATTTTTTACATTTTGGCCCACATATTACGCCCGGCCAAGCCGTTCTTTTTGCCGGCTCTAGTGTTTACATAGATGTATTTGTAGTACGATAGCTTTAGTGTTGTTAAATAACTATTATAACCCAGCCATAACCTCGCTCTTTTTCACCCCTTAACCCTTCGCCATCCGTTATGTCCCATTGTGTGGCGCTGTCCGCCATATTCACCGAGGTGCTCGCTATGGCCATGACGTAGTGGCGGTTCGCAATACTCATGGCAGAAATTCCTATTTTGTTAAAAGAAATTTAAGGTTACTATAGACTTATAAAGCCCCATTATTTTAGAGTTCAGACACTCTTTTTCTCGTCAGTCTCGTGAAAGTGTGAAAGCTAGGGTTTCTATAGTCTTATCTCTTGTAAATCTCTTGAGCTGAGACCAAGAAACCCCAACGAACCTTCGTTGACGATCTGAACTATGATGGCATGAGCTCTGGCAAGCTTTTCCGGTGAACACATTCGCAACCTGAAACAGTTTTTTTTTTTTTTTTTCGTTTTTTTCCTTCATCCTTCCTTTTTTCTCTATTTGTTCTTCATCTGTTCTGCATTTCTTTTTATTTCTTTTTTCTATTCTTATTCTCTCTCTACCTCTGTGGCTGTTCTTGTTCTCTTCTTTTTTGTGGCTCTGTTTTTCAAAATTTCAGAATTTCATTCTCTGGTTTTTAGAATTTCTGTTCAGAAACATGTCCTCTATTCTGTTTTTTTTTTTTTTTTTTTCATTATTAAAGCTATGATGTTCCCTATTTTTTTCACTTATAGATGTTAAGCACCCAAAATCAAAGTCATGCATCCTCAAATTCTCTATATTGCTTTGATTTTAGTTGTTGATTATGCTGTTTTTAATTTATTTTTGTTGTTCTTTTTAAGTTTTTTATACATATACATTTTTTTTTTGTTGGTCATAGGCCGCCACGCCATCCGCCATATGTCTATGGTGGATTTTTGGTTTACTACCATAGGCTGCCATCTGTTATTGATAGCATTGAGAAACTTATAGCCCTAACTGATGCCAGCTGTGACAATTATAACTGTCACAATGACAGTTATAACTGCCTTACAACAGTTTAACTGAAGTACAGAAAGGAAACAGCTGGCAGAAAACTGAAAAGATAGCTAGCCTAAACAACTAGACCAAGGGAGAAATGGTATTCTCCCACAGCAGAAAAGAGAGAAGAGAGAATAGAGATTTTGAATAATATGATCTTGTGTTATTGACATGATGCAAAATACAAAGTACTAAACCCTATTTATACTAGTACTACACTTCTAATCCTAATCAAATCAAATAAAGAACCAAGCTAAGAGATATAATGAAATCTTAAACCACTATATAGAGATCATATGATATATTCTAAATAATTTTGATAAAATCAATATTCAATATATTGTGAGATATTTTCTAGATATTCCAACAGGCCCCATCATTCTAATAGAAAGTAAAATTTTAACAGGTGGGCCTGCCCTGTGCATTGTCCACACTTCAAGCCCAAATGGTTCTTAGGTGAGGGGTGTTTGAGTTGTAAAATCATTCATGAGTCTTATCAGTTTGAGCTTCGGGGAAAGTTGGTCCTTGACAAGTTCCTTATTGTTATCATTAGAAATTTCTAATGGTAAGCTAGATTTGATAACCCAATTGGATAACCTTTAAACTATGGGGATCCAGTAAATTTGTAATTGGGTCCTTGGATTCAGAATACCATTAACAGTTCTTTAACAGAAGGGATCTAATTAAAAGTTTTTGAAATTATAGGGACCCAATTGCCAACTTTCAAAATATAAGTACCTTATTGGAAATCCCCAAATATTATAGGGACTTATAGATCAGTTTTATCCTTCTTAACAGTCTTTTTAACTCTGGGTTGAAGCTTTTAACAAGTTATTTAGATTGATTTTTTTGGTTCAATAATTGAGTTGTGTAATTTGATTGTATGATGTCATTTTCTTGCAGCTTGGGATTGTTCTGCCTGGGTACGTACTTATGCATTATATTTGGAAGAAAGACTTGAATGTTTCTGGACTCTGAAGTATGATATTGAAGCCGAGCGTCTACCTAAGCCTGTTGCTGGGCAGGACAAGGTAACTCTCCCTCAGATAAAATAAGAGATTTATTTTTTATGGAGTGAATGGCAAGGTAATTTCATTAAGCTGTGATTATTCCTTTGTGTGATATCCAATCAAGTAAAAGCATCATCTATGACAATGACAGTTTTGCATGGAAAAATGAATACAGAAACTACCTTTCCTCCTTTATACTTAAGCTCTATAAGTGTATATTTTTATGCATTTTATTGGTTATTCTTTAGGTTTGCATACCTGAATGACTGTTTTAAATTTAAATATATATAGGAAAGTTTATTACGTTAGCGCTGTATATTGTTGCTTGCTGGCCAGGCTTATACATATCTGCCAATAGTTATTTATCATTATAGACTTCTTATATTACATGAGACATGGTCATCCTGCCGGATATGACAGTAATATATTTTATACTCACTCTCTTCTGTTGCATTTTCTGTGCTTTAACACTTAATTTGATTCATGAACCTTGATATTTGACAAGATGATTAATTGTATCATCACTATCATGTTCCTTTTGTGTATGTTTATAGAATATAAAAATGGAAGGAGATAGATATAAGCAAATATTGTTTCTGCCTTTATCTTGTTACCATGATTTAGTGAATGGTTTTTTGGGTAAGGGAGGCTGTGGTACCTATTAATATAAAATAGAAAAGTGAGGATTGAAAAAAGAGATTAATCATTATAAAATAGGACAGGAATGAGGAAGGGAAACGACAGAAGAGACAGAATTATAGTATTAATCAATTAAAAAAATTGAAAAGTTTATAATAATGCCTATTGTAAGGGATCCTACTAAAACCCTGAGGTGGTCATAATTCAATTCAAAGTAGTTTTCATAATTCTTGAAATGTGTCACTTTCATCATGTAAACTTATTCTAAAGTAGTTTTCATGTTTGTTTGTCTAGCTGGGGTACAGCAGGACCAGGGATTTGAATAGTGAGGAGCTATTGGAGCAATTGCCTGCTTTGCAGCAGCTACTCTTTCGTCTTGTTGGTTGTCGTGTAATATTCTGAAACTTTTGGATATTCATTGTCTTTTTCTTTAATTGTCTCTCCTCTCTTTCTTCCAAATATTGCTGTATCAGTATTATATATGTTTTTAAATAATTGCTAATTGATTGTATGCAACTTTTCAGCCAGAAGGAGCAGCTGTTAGCAACTATGTGATACAATATGCCCTGGCTCTGGTATGTATTGTGTCAAGCTATTCATTTAGATCTTTCAGATGGACTGGAAAAAATTTTGGTTTGTATATGTGATTTAGTTTTTTCAAATGTGACATTTGTAATAGATTTATATCAGTAATCTTACATAGCACTAGCCTGGGGGAAATCATGATAGATTATTGTGCAGTTGACTAAAACTTAATTTGGTTGATCACTTGATCTTATAAGTTGTGGAGCACTTCCCCTTTTGTTTCTGTTTATGTGGATTACAACAATGGAAAAGTAAATTGTTGGGCTATGAAATTCAAGCACTGACAGAAAGAACATACACATTTCATTGAAAAATGGTGGAACTGCTACAATCCTTTTCCATGTTGTGTCCTTGGTAATGTCAGAATTGTTTTTCAGTCATCTTCGTCTAATACATTGTTTTTGGGAAAGGACAATAGTTATGGTAACAATTTGTTTGTAATGATCCCCCATTTGTAGTTGTAAATTCCCATAATTTAACTGATCACCCTCCTGAATGGTAAGGAGTTATATAATTTTCTATTGTAACATTTGTTTATATTAAAGTTGTGTACTTTAAAATTTATATATTAGATGGCTTTTCAATTGATTAGTCTTGTTATTGATCTGGTTCATATGATCATTTTAGGTTCTAAAAGAGAGCTTCAAAATTTATTGTGCTATTAATGATGGCATTATCAATCTTGTTGATAAGGTAAACGATCATATGTTACCTATGCTATAGTATCAAGTTTAAATAAAATCTTTGTGCAATATTGACAACTGATAATTTCTTGATTCCCTTGTAGTTTTTTGAGATGCCCAGACATGAAGCTCTCAAAGCCCTTGATGTCTATAAACGTGCGGGTCAGCAGGTGATTATTTGTAGGCCACTAGGCTTTGTAATATATTTTCATGATACTTGTATTGAGATGTCTGAGTGGTTGCAGGCAGCAAGTCTCTCTGATTTCTATGAAATATGCAAAGGATTCGAACTTGCTAGGAATTTTCAGTTTCCTGTTTTAAGAGAGGTATTGTCTACGTTATTGCATCAATTTGGCTAACAAGTTCTCTGTTTCATTTTTAATTTCTTCTCATTTCTTACATTTTGATGTTTTTAGCCTCCACAATCATTTCTTGTAACCAGGGAAGACTACATAAGGGAGGCACCACGAGTGGTTCCAATTGAGCCATTGGTAAGTACATAATTCATTGTTTATAAAGGCATAATTGTCATGATTTCTTTATCATTGTGTTTGTTTTGATTTTGATTGATATTATCCAGACATCAATGTATTATTTTCCTTGAAGTTTAGCTTTTGGATTAGGTTCTATATCACTGATCTTCTTCTTTATCAACAGTTACAGTTGACTTACAGACCAGAAGGAGATGTTCTCACGATTGAAGACATTAAATTATCTGTAGAACAGGAGCCATCATTGCCTGTTGATGATGCTGTCTCAAATTCTGAGCCTGCTCCTCCTCCACCATCTCACAACAATTTTGAAACTGGAGATTTACTGGTGAAACTTAGATCCAAGGTTCAGTTATGTCAGATTATGTTTTTCTATGACTTTCTTCATTCTTTGTCCTGGTTGCAGGGGTTGAATGACAGTACACCTGATGCATCCTTGATAGAAGAAAGAAACGCTCTTGCCCTAGCCATCGTCCCCACGGAAACTGGTGAGCTTTTATTTCTCAGCTTTGAAATTTCTACAATTTAGCTAGATTTGGTAGATGGTTTCTCATATATGGCTGTTTTTTGCATCTATAGGAGCTACTGCTTTAGATTCAAGTGCTGCTCAGGCCAGAGATTTTGATCCAACTGGATGGGAGCTTGCCCTGGTCTCCACTCCAAGTAGCAATATTTCTTCAGTCAATGAGAGACAATTGGTATACGTCCTTATGTTTTTCTAGTGCGTGTTTAGTTCAACTTATTTTTTGCTAGCTTTCTAAGAAAGCTTTTAAAAAAAAAGCAATTATTTCTCAGAAATAATCAGTTACCAAACATGGGACTAGTATTAATTGACATCAGTGTAAAATCAAAGTTATGTAATTGATAACCATTTACTAAATTCAGTTGAATTAAAAAGCTGATGTCATTGTAGACCACACTCAGGAAATTTTATATTATTAAAAAATTACTTTATATTCTATTGTTGGCGTGCAAGATATAGTTCATCATATGATTTTTAAACTATTGTTTTAATTTTTGAATTTTGTACTGCTGAATATTCAATTTTTTTCCAAAAGCCTAGCGTTCATGATTGGTCAACTTAGTAGTGTCTTATGATTCAGCAGTTTGGATAAATTGAAAATGACATCTACAGGAAATTATTTGCTGGGGGTAACATATGAAGTATTACCCAAGTATAATGTACTGTAAACTTAATTACATTCATGATGTAGGATTTTTAGTACTGTTTTAAAGGATATAAATATGCATTTCTTGCAAGCAATAAGCAGTATATTTTATTTATCAATGCTATACCTAAGATTGTTTAGATCTTCTGTTTATCTTTTATTGCGTAATATCATTTTATCAGGTTACACATGGTTTTCTCTGTTGTTAAGGTCCAGTCTTGGTACTTAATATCATGTCATATTGATAAGTAACCCACTTTGTTCATTCAAGTGATTTGCTGGTGTTTCCTTTCCATTTGGGCATCATATTAGCGCTTACTAGTTTTCACAACTTGTTTTTATGATTGTTAAACAAAACCATGAGTTAATTGCTTGGTTATTCACATGCTAGATTGTTTAATAAAATTGAGTAGCATTTATCACTTAAGCTTCAGCTGTGTGTCATTGAATTTCAGGCTGGTGGATTGGATTCTCTCACCCTTAACAGCTTATATGATGAAGGGGCATATAGATCTGCACAGCAAGCAGTGTATGGAGTGCCAGCACCAAATCCATTTGAAGTGCAAGATCCATTTGCTTTATCAATCCCTCCCGCACCCACCGTACAAATGGCAGCAATTTCTCAACAGCAAGCAAATCCATTCGGTCCTTACCAACCATATCAGCCACTGCAGCAGCATATGCTGATGAACCCAGCCAATCCCTTTGGGGATGCAGGATTCGGGGCATTTCCTGTGAATCCTGTTTCTCACCCACATAATAACAATCCATTTGCAAGCACTGGCTTGATATAGGACACTCTTTTCTTAGATAGATGGTTTCTGGAATGGAATGTATAAAATTGAGATAACATAGTCATAAAATGTCAATCGTTTTATAATAATACAGAATTGTGGGATTTTTTTTTCTCTCAATATATCTCCACTCTCAAATTCGTTCATACTTATTTGATTTCTGTACAATGTTCACATATATACCTCTTGAATTGAGATTATATGTCACTTTCTCCTCTTCTCCCTGCCCTGCCTGTTTAATTGAGTGGTGGAAATTCTTTTGTTTCCAGAAAATGTGTTTTGTTATGGGTTGAATTTAGGAAATTTCAATGGAATCGTTGTTGTTTAAATTAGATTTGTGATCGTAAGTATTTTGGTTGAATTATTTAAATTATTATTTTCAACGTTTCCTTTAAATAATTAGAAGAGACAACTTAATTTGAAATTTAATCCACTGGTACTTAACTAATATTATAATTGTATTTCTTTTTAGCCTAGTACTTGTAGGAAATTTTGTGCTCCCATATTTTAATTAAGAGTCACATAGTTGAATATTTTATTTTAAGTTGGCAAATTAGAGAATGAAAATAAATGAGAAGTTTTCTTCCTCATAAAAATTGTTCACCTTTGTAAGGGGGAAAACCAAGTTAAAAACTGGAAAGCTCCTGTGCAGCATTTTTTAGAATGGTTAAAATGATCTATCCGGTCCGGAATTTGTATGGATTAAGCTTTTCTTAGCCCGAATCGATCCGTCAAATTAGACTAACTTCAGGAAAATGGGATATACACCTTCCATTATTAATAAATAAATTTTAAAATACTATTTCTGGAAAAAAAATTTCTGAAATTAAATTTTAACAAAAAATACATAATTTTGAAAAATATTTTTTGAAACATGTATTTTTTATTTTGAAAAGGACTTTCTATGCTAGAAAGTATTTTTTAATAGAAATAAAATAAAAATTAAATTATATTTTAAAATGAAATGTTCATTATCGAAGAAAATGATATCTCGAAAATAATTTACACCAACCTATCAAAGAAAATTATCACTCTATGTTTATATTATTCAAAAAATATACATTCCAGAAAGTACTTCTATAATGTGTATATTTTTATTTTTTTAGAATAGATTAATTTTTTTCTGAAAAGTATAGGTATATTTTATTTTAAAAAGTATTTTATAATAGAATTAAAAAATAGAAATTGAATTATATCTCTATCATTAAAAAAAAGGTGTTATCTAAAGAACAATTCCTATTATCACGTCGAAGAATATTATTTCTATACATTGATACGTTTTTAATAAATATAAAAAATATAAAACATAAATTACAATAAATGATTCTTTATTATGAAAAAATATATGTAACAGGTTTAAAAAACAATAGAGATAGATAATACAAAAATAGAATTTAAAGAATGATAAGACCAACATAAAAAATAAAGTTAGAGAACGATAAATATGAGATAAAAAATAAGATTTTAAATATAATAAAATAGATATATAAAAATAAAATATAAAAATGATAAATATCTTCATAATATTTATATAAAAAGAATATTTTAATTATATATATATATATATTTATTTATTATCAAGAGATACAAATATCACAGGCATTAAATTCTTCCAGTTTTATTTGGACTTAACTGGCCCGTACAATCAAGCTAGTTCTGACAATTCTATTCTAATCCATCCATTGATCGGTTCTCTCTCCAGTTACATTTTAAATTGTTTTAAAATTCTTAAGAAAGTGTAGCCTTTTCCACCTACCCAATTATCACAAGTAAAGAAATTTCCTGTTGGTGGAAAGTTTTGGCTCAAGGCCATGTGTCAACTATGTATAGCCACTTTAATCAAGCCAAGTTACACTCTCTCTCCCACCATATTTACTAATTTCAAATGCCTTGTATGTATAACTTGCCCAACCATTTCTTTGGACTTTCAAAATCTCTCTCTCTCTCTTTGCAAGCATTATTTTTTTCTCGACTTAAATATATTTCTTCTATATGTAATATACCTTATAATTTTAGTCTCAATCACTATCAATAACAAACATCTATTGAATATATTCTAATATAAATAGGATTAATACAATATATATATATATAATAAACAATACATATGAGGTGATAAAAAAAGAAATAAATATATATTATAGAGATTAATGTAGTGTTTATGATGTTCAGGTATTTATGTGTAATTATTCAAAATTATTTTATTCATTTAATTTATTTATTTTCTCATATATATATTATCTCTTTAGTCCTATATATTAAAAATAAGTAATTAATTTATCAAAATTAATGAAAATAATTAAGTTAGTTAATTTTAATTAATAATATTAAAATTTTAACTAATTTTTTCTAATATATTAGTTCTATATGTAAAAAATAAAAAATTAATTTAGTTAATTTTAATTATTAATATTAAAATTTAAATTTTATTTAAAAAATACTCATAAAATTAAATGATTTAAATAGAAATTATATTTAATGGTATTATTCATAATTTAAAGAATAATTTTTTTCACTAATAATTAAATTGTGGTCGTTGATAAATCTGAAAAAACAAATTTGTATACAAGCTGGTTCATCGTTTTGTGGTCTATGCGAGGAATTTCTGCATGAGACCAGTGCGAGGTTTTTCCGCATGACGATGTTGGGTCCCGATGCAATTCCGTCGTTAGGTGTTTGGATCCAAATCCATGCCATTGTTAGGTTTAGCAATGATGCATCTTTGTAGCAAACATGCATTTATTTCTTAAGAGCATTGACATGTGTATTGGTCAAAGTGGGTGTGTCACATGTGCATTGTTTGAGAGTTTCTCCTGTTTTTGTAACCATGACATTGAATATTGTTTGTTAATTAGATTGTTTATATTTGTTTTGTAGACTGTTACATCTTGGAATATCTGGATGGTTTAATGATTTAGGATGATTGTCTGTGTGTCACAATCCTTGTTATGCACCTTTCCTGTCGTCATTGTTATTTGGAAAATGCCCCATTCCTTTGATGTTTAAGAATTGTTTGTATATGTGGTGTCGTAGCTCAAAGACACGTTTCCATACCTTCTCAGTTAGCTGAAATTGGAGATTTTCATCCTTGTATTCCTGAAAGTATCTTGTAGACTTCCACTTCCTTTGTTGAGTAGTTTTTCACTTAATCAAATTCTTTTTATCCCCATTGTTTTTGTTTATAATCATCGATTATTGTAAACTGTGAACCCAAAAACTTAAATATTATGAAGTATGATTTGATCTGCATATGCATAGAATACAAATAAAAAAAATAGTTTAAAATAGTTTAAAATGTGTGATAACACATTATTTTCAAAAGCTTATCTATATGATATGCAAATATTCTAGAATACAACAAACTTACTCTTCTCTATAATAATTATATGGTAACAAAACTACTAAAAAATGTAAGTGAAAATAATCGAATAACTCATAGGAGTAAAGAAGTAACAGAAAAGATGTGGGAGAGAGAGTTTCTATAAGAATTTTCTTAAATGTTGTATATATAATAAAGAAAAATAGTGATTTTATAACCACACAAGATCAGATAAAAAATAAAGTTGAGACTCAATATAAAAGAATAAGTCAACGAAACCAAATTTAGATAAAATATCTAATTTTGATAAATACTCAATTAAATAAAAAGGATTTTCTAAATTCAATTAAATAGAAATATTAATCATTTAAAATATCAAACAATAAATACACAATAATTTTGACGGTGAGTCTAATTCTTCTGCATAGGATATTAGGAAGGACTTTGGCTATTTTCATTTTGGAAGTCTCTTGCTAGTGATGGAAGGAGTTGTAGGAGGGAAGAGGATGAGACCATGTGAACTTTGGGTTAGTGCTTGTACTTATCTTCAGTAACAACTCTAATGTTATGATTGAGCATTTGAGTGTTAAGTTTGGACAATTGTTGGACCCTAGTTTCTATTGCTTTATGCAGTACTTGTCTAATTGATGGTTATAGGTTTTGTGATTTAAGCACTAGATTTGTTGTCATTATATCGATATACTTATATGCGTTGGGTTATCTTCCCTTATTAAAAATGAAGGTGATGGGTAAGCTCTAGGTGCAAGGTTAAGCCTGAAATGTATTTCCCCTACCACAC
Organism: Mucuna pruriens; assembly: GCA_025330945.1. Taxonomy (NCBI): domain Eukaryota; kingdom Viridiplantae; phylum Streptophyta; class Magnoliopsida; order Fabales; family Fabaceae; genus Mucuna; species Mucuna pruriens. The sequence goes on along the minus strand of JAENHJ010000086.1, from coordinate 966,563 downwards.
AGGTATGTGTATAATGAGTTACCTCTACTAAATTTGAGAGTCTAGTATTCGTTTCCAAAATGCAAGATCAATTTTAGGAATATGTTCCTTTCCCTACATTAAACTAAAAGATGCTACATATTTTCATCGAGTTGATGTTTGATCAGGAACAAATTTGTTAATTGTGAGTGTTGTAGCATTCACCAAAACTGCTACTATTATATTAATGCTTACATGAGTATTTACTTTATCATACAAAATTATTTATGTTGTGTATTACTTTTAGGGTCAACTTTGATTTGTCGTTGACTATCTATTTATTTTTTGAAAGTGTTAGTATCATATTAATGCCCATAGATGTAATTTCCTTATCATAATTGACTTTGTATATTATATGTATATATAAAGAAGAAGAAGAAAAAGTGTGCCTAGCTACTTTCTAAGCAAAGTTTAACTAACATATAAGAATATTACTAGTTTCTATTTCCTAGGTAATCTGTCAAATTTGATAATTCTAATAAAGCCAAAGGTAGTTATGCAATTTTTTTTAGGATAAGTACGAAATATATATAGTAAAAAATATAATTAATATGAAAACGGTAATCGTGAGTATTTCTTTTAATATAATTTATTTTATATCTAATATCATATTTAAATTCTTCAGATCTTAATTAATATTTCGATTAACATAGTATAGTTGTACACTTGATTGAATGTGTTTTGACATTATCCTGGTTAAATAGTAGCTTTACTAAGGAAAAATTGAGAAAGTCATATTTTTCCAGCAAAATATATTTTGAATTTCAGGTCTCTTAAAATTGGGTCAAAATTAGGTTTAATTTCTATGTTTTAGAATTTTAGTTATCTTGATAGGTTTAGTCACGAAATTTCATTTTAATTTGATTAAGGATGAAGTTCATATCGAGAGATTTCATTGAATTCTGGCCCTTCTATAAAACAAAAGACAACCACTGAAGTCTAGCTATCACACACACTCGTAAAATATGGGAATCATTTAAATGAAAAAAAGGGCATAATTAAAAACTGGTTCACCCTTCAATTCCATCAAATCATCAATCGATGTTGAGTTTGGTAATGAGTAATGTGTCACTCCAAGAAAGGGAAAGTTGGTTTTTTCTACTACAGTAAATTCCAGTTGGTAATTTACAAAAGACTTAATCCATTGTAATGAAAAATTTAAAAATTATTATATATTAATTAAATACATACATAAAAATAAAAATAAAACAACTACAGTATGTTAAGCTCACTCTAATTAATCTTTTTAAAAATTATATTATAATTGTCTATATTTATATTAATTAAATACATATAATTATATGCATAAAATAGTATATTATATATATTATTTTAATAATTAATTTTATAATTATTTAAAATTTAAAATAATAATTACATGGGCTTAGCACACTGTAACTATTTTAAAAATATATACATTATATATATATATATATATATATATATATATATATATATATATATATATATATATATATATATATATATATATATATATATATATATATATATATATATATATATATATATATATATATATATATATATATATATAACTTTATAGATCTATAATTATATGTGTGTTATATATCATACTTTATTTATAATGGGTTAAACCCACTGTAAATGAGCCCACAGTAATTGCCGACAGATTGATCATCTACTACACATTAAAAATTAATTAAAATTTTGATATTGATGTTTATTGATGGAAAAATCTACTGTAATCTGTGGGTGGAAAAACCCACTGTAATGCTCTTTGTTCTTTGTATTGTTGAGGGCGAAAATCGTCTGTAATTTCTTTGTACAACAAAAATTAATTAAAGTTTTTTGTAATTTATATTTATGAACGGAAAAAATCTAATTGCAATATCTCTGTATTACTGGTGGAAAATTCGTCTATAATTTGTCGGTCGAAAAGCTCACTGTAACCTGTATATACTATCTTCATTCTTAGATATAGGATTATTTTGAAAATGTTGTTTGTCCATTTTAATATTTTTAAAATTATTTTTTTACTAAAATATATTTAATTATTTTAAATTTTTTTAATCAATAAATAATAAATATTATAAATTAATATCATATATATATATTTAACTTTCCTATGATATATGATTAGAGAAAATTAAAAATATAAATTAACTTAACTATTCGAGATCGACTCGTTAATGCTTAATCAATCTCATTTATTTAATTAATTAATAAAATCAAACTTAAAATAAAACTCAATTATTCTAATTAATCAAGTCTAATTTTTACCAGCTTGATATTAATCACTTTTAGATAGTTTATTTATTAAAATTAATGATGAATTTTTTTTAATTTTTGTCAATTATATATTCATTATGGACATAAAAAAGCATTTTTTTATAACAATAAATTAATTTTGAAATTATTTTTTTTAGTAACATAAAGTTATGAATTATTTATTTATTGTATTATAAAAATATAATATTCTAAAATATTTGAATTTCACATATCACATTTTAAATACATATTTCTACATGAAGATTATTATTTAGTATTAAAATTTTTATTAAATATAAAATTGATAAAGTTAAAAGTAATTTAAAAAATTTCACAAAAACAAAATTAATTAATTATAAAAATTCCAAACAAGTCAAGATCAAGTTTTATTTTTTCTAAAATAAATTAAACTCAAACTTTTGATTAAATTCGTTTAAATAAATAATTCAAGTTTTAGTATCCCATTTTCCCCAAAAGTCAAGCCTATATTTAAGTGCTTGACTCGATTTATTTACACTCAGGAAAAAATAACTAGACACAAATCAATAACACAAATTGTATATAACTATCATTCCCATGGAAGTTAATTAATTAATTAAGTGGAATCAAAAGTAATTAAATAGAAAGAGTGAAATTGTGAGTCCTCTTGATAGAAAATTTTGGAAAAATAATATTCTCTTATATTAACAAAAAAAAATTATGTATGTTTATTTTAAATATAAGTAAATCTCAATTAATTTTATCCTATTTAATATGGTTGTTCTCAAAATACTCTTCATTTATTTGATATTTTATTTTAATTTTTTTTAATATTAAGTTTCAACTAAATTAAAAAATATATTTTTAAATGAGATTAATAAAATTAAATAATGTTAATTAATTTTTTTAATTAGCATGAATTAAATATTTTTCTTATATTTAAGTCAAGAAGTACAAATGGTTAAATAATGTCATTAATTAATTTTCTTAATTCAAGTAAAATAGTTAAAAAGAGTTATATATATATATATATATAGTGAGAGAGAAATAGTATTACTAAAAATAGTGAAGCCTACTGTAACTGGACCACTATGATAAAATGTACATCCTGATTTTAGAGAAGTGAAATACCATTTAGATGATCCACAAGAAACCCCATCTAAAACTTCACATTATTTATTTTAGAGGATTGAAATCCTGTTTAGATGATACATAAGAGTCTCCTTAATTCTAATAGAGTAACTTCACATTATCTTATAAAATTTAATTAAAATGCATTAAAACTGTAAGAGTTTTTTCAATACTACCATTCAATTATAAATTGTTATATAACTAAAAAAATATTATATTACATAATAATTATTATAAAAATTATATTTAAAGTCATTTTTAATTAGTTGATGATGTAAAATATACACTAATATATCAAATTGTATTACATGTGTTTTTTTAATTCATGCAAAATAATAAATTTTTGTTTTGGTCTGTATAACTTTTTTTTTATTAATAACAAAATTAAAATTCACTAATTTTACAAAAACCAAAATACAATATTTTTAAATTTTAGTGAATGAAAATTTAAAAGAAAAATATTTTAAGAACCAAAACAAATATTTACCTATTTTTATTATAGGATGAAAAACATATTTAACTTTATCAAATTAAACTCTATTTTATATTCATATATTCATTTTTGGGTTACATAAGTCTTCTGCAATCTTCATTAAAGCACTTACCAAGCTTAACCTATTATTTGAGTATTTTAACAAGATGTGGATCAAGATGGTAAGTAATATATCATTTGAATACATTATTATAATTTTCCTTTTTCTGGATTATTTTTCAGTTTTTTGTATCAAGTGTCCTAGACATATAATTGAGCCTTTTGAATTGAAAATTTGGAAAACTAATTATATTTTTTTTATATTTTCTTTTGTTTCAAATTTTAAATGGTTGATGGTGCTTTTGGTCAGAATATGGAAAAAATTGGGATTGAGAGTAACTGGTGCTTGAATTCGCAAATGATCTTAATTTTGATGTTCGTCCTTCCAAGAAAAATAGCCTGTTTGAAATTTTAAACAATTTAATATCTATTAATTTTGGTTAACCTTCTTTGACTTATAATGCCTAATCGACCTAAAACATATAAAATGGTCCTATCTTCGGATCCAGCCTTCATTTAATTGTCATAAGATCATTTAATTTATCTCTTTAATTTTCAAATTACCTATTTATTTAATGTGTCTAGTAATATGATCACTTGAGTATGTTTGGATTAAAGTTGAGAAAGTATTTTGTGAATTCTAGTGCACAGTTACGAATTCTAATACGAAATCAAGAAAAAAGAATTTGTTGTTTTGAGTGTAAAAATATCTCTTCTAACTAAAAGCTAAATATGCACTTGTAGTCTGAAAATTACTGCATTATGTCCAATTTATGAATTTAAGGATACTTTTTTTTAATCAGTTTTTATAATTATTTTTACATAAAATGTTACAAATTTGGTGATTAGATTTTCTGCCGCTATTTGAAAATTACACAAAACCCAAATTCAATGTTTGTGTGATAAAAGAATATTTGAACATAAAAGTTTTTGTAATTAAAAATAAATTGCAATTTGGTCGATATACTTTTTATATAAATTAACATTTTTATTATTGTGAACACAAGTTATTCACGATGTTAATTTTACAAAGTTAAGTTTAACTTATTTATGTTATCAAATCAATATCAAAGATCACTGATTTAGTTTCTACAATTATAATTATTGATCAAATTAATTCTTTAAAATTAATAAAATAAAAATATTTTTAAAATTGTACATTATCTATTAATTAAGTACACAAGATTGTAATGAATAATCGAATTAATTATTGAAATAAATTAAATAAAAAAATAATTCATAAAATTATAATTTACCAATTAATTTAATCCCTAAAATTATAATAATGAATCAAATTGATCCTAGCCCATTTTCACTCTGAACTTATGTAATTTAAAAAAAAAATCTTGAATGACATTATCGCGGTGTACCAACCAGCCACTTGGCCTAGAAGTCTCTCGACCCAATAAGTCAACACACCACTGGAGGCCCATCACACGTAAGAGAAGCTCTCAAGGTTGTTACGAGTTAGTTATTAGGTGGTTAGGAGATTGCTTGTCTGGCGAGTTACCCCATACCAGCCCCCTAATGTATAAATACCCCAATAACCTTAGTCCTGGGGTTAATCCAGAAAAATACACTATTCACAGATAACTACCAACTACTTACTTGTACTTTCAGACGAGAATACGCGGTAAAAAATGTTGAAGGTACCAAGTAGGATCCGAATGTTTAACCCCTTACTTCTTTTATCATTTGACTTGTTTGATTTACATATAAAAAAATATATTATATATACTATTACCACATTTGTTAATTGTACTTTTGATTCCATAAATATATGTTTATATATGTATAAAAAATATTAAAATTAAGATAATAAATTTATTTATTAAATTTTTATTTTAATTATACATATTTATTTATTTCATTATTTAAAATTATTTATTATTTATAAATTATTTATATTTCTATTCTTTTTATTTGCAGGTTATTTATTCATAAATAAAAATATTTAATAAATTTATAATATATTATATAATTTAACTAACAAATAATTTTATATAATTTAACAAATTTTTATAATTAAAATATAAATATTTAATAATTTTTATCGTCTTTAACTTTTAATATTTTCATACAATAATTATAAACATACATTTGGGGAACCAAAAGTGTAACTAATAAATGTAGTCATAGTATATATAGTATATTTTTATATACCGAAGTTAAATGACTTTGAAACTTTGGCCTTTATGAAAAAGGAATAAACAAATTATTAAACCTCATATTAATTGTATCTTGAGAGAGTAAAATATGAGAAAATTTAAAAGTAAGGCTAGCCAACTAACTTTGGGAAAAAATTTGTAAAATTATATAAATTTAGAGTCAAAATGTGCGAAAAAACTTTAAGGATAAAATTCGTGAAAATTTAAAAATTAGGGGAAAAATGCAATTAAACCTTTTTAATTTTATGGAAAATATATGACGAACCATTATAATTTCAAAGATTAAATTGATTAATACTACCTTTAGTCTTATATACAAGAAACAAATCAAAACATTTTGTTGATCATAATTATAAGAAACAAAACTCACTTTCAAATGTATTAATTGTTATTTTTCTTTTATATCCTTAATTTAGAGAAAATTTTGGATGAACACAAATCCAACACCTCATCTTTACACCCAACCAATCAAAAACTTACAACTGATAAAATAAAGAAAAATGTTCACCATTTTTAAATTTAATTTGATTTCTTCTAATAAAGATATGATACAATTAGATTTCTTTAAAAAAGATTTTATCTTAAGAAAATATAATAAATATTTATAGAATAAAAATTTTTAATTTCTCTTCTTATATCTTTCATTTATGTAAATGAAATATAAAACACGAAATCAATACTCAAAATGAACACAAATAGTCAAATTGTTTTAATAATATGTTATACTAAACGTGAAATATTATGAATATACTTTATATGTATTTTTTAATATATTTTATATATTAATTAAAATTTATAAGAGACTCATGTTTAAGAGAATAAAATTTGTTAAGACACATGTTGCTTAATAATATTAAATAAATGTAAATATGTTAAAATTATTAGGAAAACAATCTAAATAAAAGACAAAAGATATTAGATAGTAGAGAGTAGAGAAAAATTAAATTTTATTTGATTTATATAAAGAAAAGATAACAAGAGAAATTGATTTTTTATTTTATAACTAATGAAAAAAATAAGCTATGTACTAACTGTGTAAAACATTTTACATTGTAATCCAATCACAAACTATTGTATTCAATAGTTTTGTTGACTTTTATAATAATTATCCTAAATATCATACCAACAATGATTTCTGAAATGTAAAACTATTTTGCATTAGTACATGATCATTAAACTTATAAATATTTACCATATTTTTTTAAAGATTAAATCATTATTAAAAGAAACTAATTATATCATATTCTTATTAAAAGAAATATAATTAAATCTAATAAATGATGATTAATTTTTTCTTCTTCTATAAATTATAAATATTCTATTGGTTGTATGTAATTATTAATGAATAATTATTCATTTTCCACCAAAACCTATGTGTTCATTAAGCTATTAGACATATAAGTTGTACTAATTGGTTGAAAAAATTATTTATTAAATTTTGAGTAATTATTAAATATAATTAGAACTTAAATTATTTAATTCTATGAATATTTTTAGAATAAAATTTAAATTTGTGACATTTTATTAATTAAAATAAACTAATATTTTTATTAGTATAGATAAATTAAATATTTATTTCTTATATATAAAATTAAATATAATAATTTATAATTTCAAAGATTATGGTGTCATTTTATTTATTTTAATTATCAATTTAACTTTATATTATAATTTCAATAACTAAATCAATTAATATATAAGGATATTTTTCTATTTTATCAATTTTAAGAACTAATTTAATTAATTATTATAGTTTCAAAAACAAAACTTGTGATTCACACTAAAATCAAACTTAAACTTGTCTGTTTATTAAAACAAAGAAACTAAATGGAAAATTTTAGTTTAAATTATTCAATAATATAAATAATTTAGCTTATTTTCGTTTCTATACGTAAATGAATTTTAATTATTCATTTATTATATGCAAAACATTGTTATGGTAACTTTTTTATTTTCAATTCTACTTACTAGTATATGATATATATTTTTACATATTCTTTGCAACACAATTTTTATTATTAAAATAAAATATATGTGAAACCTCTAAATAAAGAGCAGGAATTAAGGTAACTTACATAATTATTTTATATTTTTTTAGTAAATTAAGATATTCGCGAGACTTATTTTTTACTAAATTAATTTTTATTTCACCATGTCAACTTCTTTAAATATAAGATGATACATGCAATTGTGACTTTATACCAAGTCAGGGATTGATAAATTTTTTATATTAATTGTGAAAATAGGAGAGATATTATACACTAGCATTTTTAATACCGACACGCATAATTAATCATAAATTGTATTTATAATCTGTACAATTCTAAATCAAATATTATCATCAAAAGGTGCAAAAGTTTCATCTGATTTTCTTTAAGCCATATATAGGTACTTAATAAATTTAATTATGGCATCATAATATTAGCCAATTACATTGGCTTTGGGGGTGGGGTAGGAGAGACATATGATGAATTACATTCGTCAATATAGCATATGCTGGTTATTTTAAAATTGAATAAAATTTATTTTATTAAAAATAATTTTGAATCATTATGCATAATTAGAGCGACTATTTAAATTAATCTTTAACTTGAGAATTTATATTAAAACGTATCTTCTCGGTATAAGAAATTAATTTTTTATATTAATTTGTCAAACAAACACTAAATGAGATTTTGAAAAACTTATAATATGTAGTTTACTAACGAAAAACAATAGAGGAAAAGCACAACATTTTTTTTACTGAACCATATATTCTTATTAAAAAAAAGTGATACACATAATAATTTTTATAATAATATGTATAATATTAATTATGTGTCTATTTCTTTTAATCATATAATTAATTGGAGTAGACATTTATCTGCTTTCTCTCTTTCTCTTTTTATTGTATAGTTTATTATACAAACTTAACATTTTTCTTTCTAAAAGACTGCAAAACTGTACATATTATATTGGAAAATACACAAGGGTGTGATAAGTAGGGGAACAAATTTTGAATTGTTGTCCATTACAATAGACTATATTCATTTGATAGAGAAAGATAGAAAAGGAGGAAAACAAAATAACATTAATTATTATTATTATTTGGATTACCTAAAATAAGATAAAATCAAATAATGTATGTTTGATTTTACTATATATAGTTATTTAATATCACTAATTTTCTTTTTCTTAAAGTTTTGAGAGTACGAAATGAAATCACTTATAAGTCTTACTATTTTATCTCTCTTTTATTTATTTAGTTGGATATTAAATATGTACGTCTTTTTTTAAATAATATAATGAAAACTTTATTTTGTTATAAAATATCCGAATAATAGTATTGTAATAATTTTTATTTTTTTATTTTATTTTATTTCAACTCATATATTAAAATATAGCTTTTAGATGAATGATAACAATGAGTTGATGAGGGGAGGTACAACCAAAAAATTATAAATCAATTTAAATAAACTTTTCAATATGTAAGAAAAAAAACGATTTTTTCTTATAAATAAAAATAATTTATGCACCTCAATTTGTAATTAAAAAAAAAAGTGAATTTTTTTTTAAATATAAAACCTACAAATTAATTTTAATTTTAAAAAAAATTGATCTATTTTATATCCATGCTTCATATTTTTTTTCTCTTATAAATTCTTATTAAGAAATTTATTCAACTTGCTCAAAACTGATGTTTTAACTTCTTCATATATACTACCATTCTCTTTTAGAGTTAAAATTGATCATACTTAATTTCTAAATCATTTCATTAATTTGCATTCAATGTGGAGTTATTGGTCAAGTGAAATGAAAATTGAATTTTATTAAAAAAATTTATAAAATTCGAAATTATTTATTTTTTAATATGAATTTTCTTTCTATACTTAAATATATATATAATCCAAACTTCTAACATCTTAGTTAAAAAATTTAATTAAGTAAAGCTCGTAACTAGCTATATTAATTAGAAACAAGTTAATTTAGGAGAAGAAAAAGGCTAGAAATTTAAAGTTTGATAGGGTTCCAAAATGGAATATTGTTAGGTGCAAAACCACAGTTAAATTAGCTAACTCAAATTCTTGATCAACGAAATAGACATGATGCATATCTTACAATGTCTTCCATTATTTGTTCAAGTATTGCTAAAGCCTAAAAAAGCATTCTTCTATAGGTGTAACCCAATGAATATAGGTTCACGTGTGTACCTGCGTGGTTTGGTGGATCATATATTTAAGAAGAGATGCAGGAATTTAACAAAAGAATTTCGGAAAATGTTATTAACATTTTCTGACATTTTAAATTTTTTTTTATAATTAACTAAAATTTATTAAAATTATAAATTTAGATAAGTCTCACTCTTATTTAATGAATTTATGTTTTAATTTCAAAATAAGACTTATTAAAATTTATAATTTTTAACAACTTTCAATCAATAATAAAAAAATATTAAAAAATGTTAAAGATAATATTTCTTATATTTGTCAAAGATTAATAATATATGATGAATATTACTATGCTTCAAGCACTTTGTTAGCAAAATAAGGTTGTTTGCTCACAGAAAACTGCAGTCCTTGAATAGAATTCGTCTTGACATCAAGGATTGTTATGAAGTGGTTCACTTTAATTTTAGATAATTGAGAGTAATTTATTATTGAATTTAATTTATATACATAATTAATATAAAACATTTTTACACATGCATTGAATAAAAAATCATCTTATAGTTATATTGTGTTAATAAACAAGACAATATTTATTTCACATTGATGGTGAATTATATTTATAATGATATGGTTAGAGAAAGAGAAGAAAAATCAGATACTATATGGTAAAATTGCTCTAATTAATGGTTTACTTATTTTCATTTGTCAATGAATTATTTTAATATTTAAAAACATATACTATCAAACAACTATACCCTTCTTTGTCTTATAGTTGGTTGATTGTAGTTCTCTTTTGAAGGCACTTCCCATGGAAGTTATTAGCTCAGTTTCTTTTTATTTATTTACTTTTAGAAAAAAAATATTTATATTTCTTTATTAATTTAAAATTTTAAGATAATTTTATTTATTACTTTTAATTGTATCTTTTTCTCTACTTAATTTTTAAATATTTTACATGTTTATCATACATAAAAAAGAAATAATAGTAAATGTGATATTGCAAATTAAAAATTGATATAAATAAAATATGAATGATATCTCTTGATTTCTCTGTTACGTTTGAAAGTGGACCAAGAAAAAAGAAAAAAAAAACAATTTTCTCGTTTCACCAAACTTCTATAGGATTCAAGAATTTGAAAAGTTTAATGAAAACAATCTTACAGAAACAAGTCATGAACCACTTTATACGTACATTCCAAAACCTAAGAGCCATTTGGATCCCAAACACAAATTTCAAGATAATGTTTGAAAAAATAATAATTTTCTTTGACGGGAAGCACTTTTCTATTCAATTTGCCTTTCTCACTCTAAACAAAACCCGTTTAGTTGCTGCTCTCTACTTCAGTTCTATTCTCTCTCACACGCACATTACACACCCCACAATACAATTTTGTCATCTTGTCATAAAATTCTCTTTCCTTCAAAACCTTCTGTTCTCTGTCTCCCTTTGTAGATTCCAATTTGATAATTTTTCATTTTTCTCCCTTTTTTCTGAGTAAAATCTTCTTTGTACATATCAACAAGGTTTCCATGGCTACCAACAAGTTTGCAACCATGTTGCATAGGAACACCAACAAAACCACCCTGGTTCTTGTCTATGTCATGCTTGAATGGATTCTCATCATCCTTCTTCTTCTAAATTCCCTCTTTTCTTATCTGATCATAAAGTTTGTGGATTACTTTGGCCTCAAAAGGCCCTGCATATGGTGCACAAGGATTGATCATATCATAGAACCTGGGAACAACAAGTGCTCTTGCAGGGATCTTGTGTGTGAAGCTCATGCTTTTGAGATTTCCAAACTGGGTTTCTGCTTGAATCATAGGAAACTGGCTGAATCAGAAACTATGTGTGAGGATTGCTCATCTTCACATCACTCAAATTTTGTGAACCTCTCTCAGAGTTTTGACCTCTTTCCATGGATGCAGCAAAAGGGTATGATTCATGGTGCTGATGATAATAACAAGGTACTAGAGAATGGGGTGGAGAATTTGAGGTGTTCTTGCTGTGGTGTCAATTTTGTTAGCAAGTTCTACCTGATCAGAGATAAACCTTCTTTGAGGGTTTTGGATTATACCCAGAAACAGAATTTGATCACTGAAAGTGGGGTTGGGGTAGAGATTGGTGAGGGTCATCATAAACATTCAGATCATGGCAGGGGTGATTTTGTGCTTCATCTTGTTGAAGAGGAAAAGAACATTGTAGGGAACAGGGGAAATGACTTGGTTTTTAATGTTGATGAGGGTTCAGGTGGAGGAAAGGAGGCAGTAGATATTAGTGTTTGTTCTGTGTGTGATGGTGGCACTGGCAAAGAAACTGTGTGTGGTGAAAATTTCAAGCTGGATTTGGGCATAAGGAAAGGGCAAGAAGAAGCAGTTAGAGAGGAAACATTGAATGCCCCTAAGGATGATCAACCTTGTGAGAAGACCACTCGTCAAGTTGCTTGCACTAGTGAGAACACTGAGCAAATTCCACCCAAACATCTGGAATTTGTCATTCCTGGTAATGATTTCCTTTTGGTTCCTGTTGAATTTGGTGATTCCTTTACCGCAGAAAGCGAAAACCAATATAGATATAAGGTGGGGAATGATGGGCTTGGTGGGGATGAAGATGTTATTTTGGATTTTGATATAAATTCTGGTGCAGAATGTGAACCTGTTGTTGAGAATTGGCACACTTCTGGGGATACTGTGTCAGTGTCTTCAGGTCTAGAGTGTACAAAGGCATTCAAGGCCAATGGTGTTGAATCAATTCCAATGAGGATTAGAGGGCAGAGCTTAGAGTTAATAGTAAAAGAAGAAAATTTGGAGCACAACTATCAAGAAGTGAAATTTGCTCAAACAACTGAAGACTCAAGTATCAATGGTTATGTTGAAGCAAACATAATAGGAAGAGATGGGGAATTATGTTCAGATGTACCACAAGGTAGCAATCTTTTATTCATTAATATAAGTCTACTACTCTAGTCAGTTTTTTTTTTCTTTCTAGTTTCTTGGTTGTGCATACAAGGTTCTAATACTTTTCTATTCCTTCAGTGTCTGAAGGTACAACACAAATGTGGGTTGATGAATTAGAAGCAGAAGTATCAACTCAAAATCAAGATATTCTTGTGGATTCAAATCAACAACTACAAGAAGTCCCATCTTCTAGCACTACTGCTTTTACTGTCCAAGACGATAGTGGTAAGTTTCATTTGCTTTCTTCTTTCTTCCACAAGTACATAACAAACACTTGTGATATCTATAAGCTGTACTATTTTCCTTCAATTTTTTTTTACTTTAAAATATATAATTAGGTCTTCAAAGAATTTGTATAATTTAAAACAATGTCACTTATTATGAGTATGCCAACTGTATATAACCATTTGCTTCATCTTTGGAGCTTAATAAGATGGAAGAAGAAACAGTTCCTGATTCATCCACTTCTGCAGAGAATCTGCATCAGCTACACAAGAAGCTACCACTGCTTGGGACAAGAGACGGAGTAACAGAAGAATCATTGGAAGAAAGTGTCATGAGTGATGTAGAATGTGGTGAGTTGACAAGTGAGGAGTTGAAATCAGCACTAGAAGCTGAAAGGAAGGCTTTATATAATCTATATGCAGAACTAGAAGAGGAGAGGAGTGCATCTGCAGTAGGAACAATTCAAACAATGGCAATGATAAATAGGCTTCAGGAAGAGAAAGCAGCAATGCAGATGGAAGCTTTGCAGTATGCGAGGATGATGGAAGAACAATCTGAGTATGACCAGGAAGCTTTGCAGCTTTTGAATGAACTTATGATAAAGAAGGAGAAAGAGAATCTTGAGCTAGAAAAGGAGCTTGAAATCTATAGAAAAAAGGTTCATGTGTATGAGGCTAGAGAAAAGATGACGGTGTTTAGAAGAGAAAGTGATGAACTATCTATTGCTTTGAGTCAAGACACAAGGGAAGAAAATGGTATTTATAGCCATCAAGAATTCACCAACCAGAACACTCGTGAAGATGCTGTTATATATTTGGAAGAATCATTGGCAAACTTTGAGGAAGAGAGGTTATTAATTCTAGATCAACTGAAGACACTGGAAGAAAAGCTTGTTATATTGAATTATGAAGAAGAGTATTTTGATGGTATTAAATCAATAGAACATGTTTGTGAAGAGAATGGAAATGGATACCAAGACCATAATGATTATGCAAGTCATGTAAATGGATTAACAAATGGTAAGCATCATGATGAAAGGAAAACCAAGTGTACAAAAGCAAAGAGGGTTCAACCACTCTTTGATGCAAGTGGCACAGAAGCAGAAAACGAGGTCATGAGTAATGGGTTAGATTTTACTTCCTTGCAAAATAGTTCAGATGAAAAGTTACAACTAGAGAAGAAAAAGCTTGATGTAGAAGTAGAGGTGGATCATGTTTATGAGAGACTACAAGCTCTAGAGGCAGATAGAGAGTTTCTAAAGCACTGTATCAGCTCCTTGGGAAAAGGGGACAGGGGGTTAGATCTTATCCAAGAAATTCTACAACATCTTCGTGATCTTAGGAATGTGGAACTCAGAATCAGGAACATGGAAGATATTATTGCTGTGTAAGAACTTTACTCAACTATGCCAATTGGTAAGATGCTGAGCATTCTATATTAGAATAATAAATTTCTCTGATTTATCAATTGAGATAGCATTTATTGAGGTCTTGCTAACTGTGGATGTGTTATGTTAGAGTTGATGTACAAACTGCAAATGAAGCACCACTTTTGTCCCTACATAGATATGGACACTGGACATCAATGCATCACATCAACCTAACCTAATGGTTGAAAGTTCTTTGATGGAAAGTGGAGAATCATGGTGTGGTCAAGTAGACATAATGGCCATAAGGAAAACTGACTTTTGTGGGCTTTGCATCTTTATGGAAAAGGATGGTAATGTGTAATTGTATATGCCTAGACTAGTAAGGTGAAGCCATCCTGGCAGTACTTGTATTTTATGAGGAAAATCCAGGCTAGCAAATTTTATTAGACAGACAGAATGAGGGCCACTAGTTTTGTCATTTTTTTTTTTACCTTATGGGGGGAAGAGGGAATGGAAGAAAGAGGTGAATCGTTTTCTCTTTCTCATCTTTTGCATTATTGCATCTAAGAGGTTTGTTTGTTTCTATGCGGGAAAACCTGAGGGTCACTTCACTCAGTTGTGTATAATGAAGTAAATCTATTCATTTGTAATCTTATAAAAAGTTGGTGTTTGTTTATACTGCTTGGAGATACTTTGGTTACTGTTACTTGTAAAGCCCGTGACTCAGATGAATGTTCAAAACCAAACACACCTTTCTCATTTTTTGAATTTTATTTTAGAATAAATTACATTCATTGCCCCCCCCTTATGTTTCTTAAGATTTCACAGTTTCCTACTTTTTTTATATTTATTTACAACAATCCCCTTACAGGGAAAATCGGAGAAAAAATTTAACAAAACTTTAGAAAAAGTTAGTGTAGTTTGCTTTTATTTTAATGGACCATAAAAAAGTTAAATCAGTGGACTTTGAAACTCTGATTTAGTTTTGAAAAAATAGTTATTTTTTTTGAAAACATACTCTTTCGATGCAAATAGAAAAGGAGCTAATTATTTTTTAAAAATAAACGCTTACAATACTTATTCACTTTATTTTTTTTTTGTTAATAGACAAAGAAGACCCTTATTTGTAAGATTTTCCCTCTTTCTTGTGCAATTTATGCAACAATTAAATTTCAAAAAAATTTCCGATGAATCTCTATGCTTACCTCTGTTTCCTTTTTTTCATAAAAGGATAAGGCAAAAGGTTGATTAGATATTTGCCTCCTAGATCCATAACATCTTGCAAATTCTTGGTTCAAAAGTTTTTTTTTTTTTTTAAATTATTCTCGTGTCTAAAAGAAATTCATTGTAGGAAAAAGTTGTAGATTCTTAGAAGGAAGACCAAAGAATAAAATCAATTTTGAAATAGGAAAGATGTAAAAACAAAATCATTCTGTAGGTAACATAGTAGGTCCACTTTTGTGGATACTTCCTTCCACCTCACGATGGCCGTTGTAAATTAGTCTAATGTTAGATAAATGCTAGTAATATATTTTTTTTTTGACCTTGTATAAAAGATCCGAGTTCACTCTTACCTATATAATGTTGGTCTTTAAACATATTTATTGATTAAAATATATTATAAATCATAAATTTGGGTTAATTACATTCCTTATTTAATGAATATCACTTATAATTTTGTTGTTTTCAATAAATATTAATAAAAAATAAATAATGTTTTAAAAAGAGTATGTTATTAATATAATATTTTAATTTATATTAAAGATATTTCCAATTAATAATAAAAATTAATTCTTTTATGATGTAGAGATTATTGAAGGGATATTGTCTTTCTCAACAAAATCTTTTCTTAAAAATCCAAATATTTAACAACTAAGCCAAATATTTAACAACTAAGTTGTACTTCCTACATATGTTATTAATATTCCGTACATCATAAAAATGCCACCGATAAAGACGTGGTATACATAAGTTTAGTGATTTAAATTGTTCAAACACTAAGTATGGAATTTGGCTTTGTGGAAGTTTGGCCTCTCAATGAAGCTTGAGTGAGATTTTTTGAGTTTTCTCATTGATTTATCTCTACTCCTTTACTTGCTAATGCCTTTATTAATTATTTTTATTGTTAGTTTCTTTTTGGACAGAGGCTACATACAGTGGAAAAACTTGACATATTTTTCATTGTAGGAAACTTATTTAAAATCGATATATTAGCTTATTTTTAAATCGATGGTTGATCATTTTTCTTTCTTTTTAAATTTTTTTCTCTTTTCCTTCATTTTTTTATTTTGCCCTTTTTTCCTTTTTTTTTTTTTTTCTCTTCTCTTCTTGTCTTATTTGATGTTCACCAAGAGGAGGCATGCATGTGGCTGCAAGTACAACCACCACAACAGAGCCGCGGGAGCCACCACGAACTGGGGCATCTCAAGCAAGTGCAATGGTGACGTGAAGTCGAAGACGATCACATGTGGTGTCACGAAGACCGCACATGCAACAATGTGTGTTGTGCAAAGTTCAGAGAGAGGTATATTTGCAAACAATAGAGACCATAGTTGTCGGTGAACGAAGTTCTGAGAAGAAAAGCGCAACGACAATAGCTCTCCTTCATAAGTGAACGCAACGGGGGAGGGCCAGTAGCAAGCACGAGCGCGACGGTGGAGGGTTCGTTGCAAACACAACGGAGCTAGAATAGAGATCCATGGATGAAGATCCTCATTTCACTTTGTCTTCTTTTTACCTTCCTTGGATATTTCATTCTTTCATTTATTCTATCTGAATTTGAAACTTTTTCTTCATTTCCTTTAATCTTTATCTGATTTCTATTTTCTTGATCATCAATTGCTTCTTTGATTGTGTTTTTATCTCCGGTGGTTGAATTTGGATTTGTTGGTGTATTGTGTTAGAGCAAGCTAGGCACACATCTGCATATGAAGAGAATGCAAGACTAGAGAAAAGAGGCTTTCTCATTAATCGTATTCAAGTCAATACAAAAATTGATTTTTATACAATAGTATACAGCTGGATGGTTACCCATGTGTATCTATAACCATATTAACTAACTTTCAAATTTGGATTATACTACAACATTCCCCTTTAATCCAAAACATTCAGCTGATTCTAAATTCAGTAAGGTTCTCAACTTCTCAAATCTTTCATATTTCAGAGGTTTGGTAAAAATATCAGCAACTTGGTCATTGGTGCTGCAATATACAAGCTCCAATTTTCCTTTACTTACTTGATCTCTAAGGAAATGATATTTAGTTTCGATGTGCTTGCTTTTTCCATGAGAAACTGGATTCTTTGACAAGCTAATGGCTGATTTATTGTCAACATACACCTGTACTAGCCTTTCATACTGTAATTTCATCTCCTTGAGCAGGGCTTCCAACCACAAACTTTGACAAGCAGCTTCAGCTAACCCTATATATTCAGCTTCACAAGAGGAGAGTGCCACCACACTTTGCTTCTTTGAACACCAGGATATTGGTGCATCCAGATACTTAAACAAGTATCCATAGGTGCTTTTTCTCTCAACCTTATCATCGCACCAGTCTGAATCAGAATAGGCTTCAATGCATGATCTGTTTTGATCATTCCCTGTTGGAAATAATAAACCAAAATCACTTGTCCCCTTGAGATACCTCAGGATATGTTTAGCTGTAGTCATATGAGGAGCTCGAGGATTATCCATAAATCTGCTAAGCAATCCCACTCCATAACTAATGTCGGGTCTGCTGTTACATAGAAATCTGAGTGAGCCAATAATCTGTTTGAATAAAGTTGCATCAACTGGCTTTTCATCTTGTTCTTTTGTTAATTTCAAGTTTGGCATCACGGGTACTGAAGCTGTGTTGCAATTCTCCATATTAAAGTGTTTCAGAACCTCACCAGTATATTTTCTCTGGTGTAAGAAAATTCCCTTCTGTGTATGCATGAATTCAAAACCAAGGAAATAATGCAGGATTCCAAGGTCTGTCATGTCAAACTCTGACTTCATCTTTTCTTTGAATTGCTCGATTTCCTCATTCACATCTCCTGTAATGATCAGATCATCCACGTACAAGCATACAAATAGCAAGTTCTTGTGCTGAATGTCCTTTACATACACACCAAACTCTACTTTGCTTTTCACAAATCCTTGTTTGCTAAGGAAATTGTCAATCAATCTGTTCCAAGCTCGAGGGGCCTGCTTGAGGCCATAAAGAGCTTTAAGTAATTTGTATACCTTGCATTCCTTCCCTTTTATTTCAAATCCTGGTGGCTGCAAGATGTATATTTCTTCTTCTAATGGGCCATTCAAGAAGGCAGATTTGACATCAAGTTGACATATGGTCCAATTTCTAGAACCGGTAACAGCAATTACTAGTCTGATTGTTTCCATTCTTGCAACTGGAGCATATACTTCTGTATAATCAATTCCTTGTTTCTGAAGGAATCCTTTTGCAACGAGCCTGACTTTGTGTTTTGTAATTGAACCATCTGATTTGAGCTTTACTTTAAATACCCACCTCACATCAATTGGATGTTTATTATGTGGCAGATCAACCAGTTTCCAGGTTCTATTTTTCTCTATAGCATCCAACTCTTCTTTCATCACAGCCTTCCATTCTCTAATATCCAGGGCCTGCTTCTAATGTATAGGTTCAGTGTCAACCATAAAAGCGAAATGTACCATTTGAACATCATCAGAGATTGAACTATTATTGTATAGTTCATAATCTGCAAGTCTTGTGGAGGGAAATCTTGTTCTCTGTGACCTTCTTACAGGAGGTTGTATTGAGCTGGCAGGGTTAACATCCTTGGTTCTTGGGCTGTCCTCGAGAATATATGAGTCAAGAATTTTAGACTCGCTTTCCCACTTCCAGGCTGCAGTTTCATCTACCACAACATCTCTGCTAATCACCACCTGCTGCTTCAAGGGGTTGTAAAGTTTGTATGCACCAGTTGGATGATATCCAATTAGGATGAGAGCTTCACTCTTATCATCTAACTTTCTTCTCCTTTCATCTGGGATGTGTTTGTAGCTAAGAGACCCAAAAATCCTCAAGTGATTCACCATAGGCTTGTCCCCAGTCCAAGCTTCTTCAGGTGTTACAAATTGAAGTCTCTTGGTGGGACATCTATTCAAAACATATGCTGCTGTGGTGACAACTTCTCCCCAGTAGCAATTTGGTAGTCCTTTCCCTTTAATCATACACCTGGCCATATCCAGTAGGGTTCTGTTTCTCCTTTCTGCCAAGCCATTGTGCTGAGGTGTATAGGGAGCTGTTACCTTATGTTCAATTCCTTTAGCTTCACAGAATTCTTTGAACTCCTTAGAGTTATATTCACCCCCTCCATCTGTTCTAAGGATCTTTATCTTCAATCCAGATTGTCTTTCAATTGAGGTGCAAAATTTCACAAAGAGTGAAAACACTGCACCTTTCTCTTTTAGCAAATATATCCAAATCTTCCTGGTAAATTCATCCACAAAAGTCAAGAAATACCTATTACCACCAAGGGATGGAGTATCGAAGGGTCCACACACGTCTGAATGGACTATTCCAAGAGGTTGTTTGGCTCTTTGTGGTGCCTTGATCTTGAAGGCTTTTCTGGGTTGTTTGCCAATCAAGCATCCTTCACAGTTTTTCTGTTGTAAGTGAATGGATGGCATTCCAAGCACCATTTGTTTGCTGCTTAGTTGATGTAGACTCTTAAAATTTAAATGGCCATATCTGTAGTGCCATAGCCAGCTATCTTCTTCTGTGTTAACAGTGGACAGGCATTGAATGACAACAGTACTTAAATTCACCTTGAAGGTCCTATTTCTGGATAGTGGTGCCTTGAGCACTAGTCTTTGTTTATCATCAAAAATCTCAATATGGTTTGCCTGCATTGCCATGGTGAATCCTTTCTCAAGAAGTTGCCCCAAGCTAAGTAGATTATTTTTCATTGAAGGTATATACAGCACATCATGCATATATGTTGTCTTTCCATTCTTTCGTGTGATCATCACCTTCCCTGTACCTTCTGCAAGGATGGTGCTATTATCTGCAAACCTCACACTAGTGGTGACATTTGGATTGAAATCAACCAGCCAGTCTCTATTGCCTGTCATGTGGTTTGAGCACCCGGTGTCAAGATACCAAGAAGAGCAGTCTTCTTTACTGCTTGTGGTTACCATAAGCAAAACTTGATCTGAATCAGATCCATCTTCCTCCTGTGCCAAGTGTGCCTGATCATTCTTCTTGTCTTTGCTATGGACATTATTGTTGTCAATCTGCCAGCATTCGTGGGCAAAGTGCCCAAATTTATCACAATTGTAACATTGGATCTTTCTTTTGTCAATGAGCCTCTTACCACCTCGACTTTTGAAAGGGTTACCTCCTCTAGAACTGAAATTATTACGCTGCTCGTTTCTATTGCTTCCAAGATTATGATCTTGGGAAGTTGAACCATGTATTTCTACATTTCGATCACCACTTCTGCCTCCTCTGTGTCTTCCTCTTCCTCTTCTGTTCCAGCCACCACGACCTCTAGACTTGTGGCTGGTTCTGGCTTGAAGTGTCTGCTTTGTAACTTTATCATTACTCTTTCTTTCAACCACCCTTTGCTCATGTGCCTCCAGGGAGTTCTGCAACTCTTCCACAGTCATCTTGTCAAGATCTTTAGACTCTTCAATGGCTACTACAATGTGATCAAAACTGGGTGTTAATGTTCTGAGCACCTTCTCCACAATCTTTGAATCTGCCATTGCTTCATCACAGGCTCGCATGGAGTTTGTCACCACCAGAATTCGATTAAAATAATCTGTGATGGTTTCCTGCTCTATCATTGATAACAACTCATATTGTCTTCTGAGAGATTGTAGTTTGACCTTCTTTGTTCTCCCCAATATTGCCATATACTTGTTGCAAAATATCCCATGCTTGCTTCGAGGTTGCAACTTGGGAAATTTTTTGAAACACCTTTGCAGAGACACATTGATGCAAAAGAACTCGAGCCTTGCAGTCTAGTCGCTTGTTCTCTCGATGCGTCTCCTTCTGTTCTGCTGAAGCATTCTTGGAAGGTTCTTGAAACCCATCTTTCACGATCTCATCAAGTTCTTGGAATCCAAGAATAGCATCCATCTTCACGCACCAGTCTTCATAGCCTTTCCCATCAAACACAGGGAGATTTCCAGGTATGGCATTCACAGTAGCCATAATAGCACGCCTGCAGCAGTGCTCTCAACAATAGTGGTGCATCCTTTTTTCTTTTCTCCACAGGTCCCTGTCTTATGCACAAGCTTTGGATACCAATCTGTTAGAGCAAGCTAGGCACACATCTGCATATGAAGAGAATGCAAGACTAGAGAAAAGAGGCTTTCTCATTAACCGTATTCAAGTCAATACAAAAATTGATTTTTATACAACAGCATACAGCTGGATGATTACCCATGTGTATCTGTAACCATATTAACTAACTTTCAGATTTGGATTATACTACAACATATTGGGGGTTTGATGTGGATCAAGGAAGACACCCAAAAAAAAAAAACTTATAAGTTAAGTTTAAAGTGAAAAAAATCCAAAATGATTCACTTGATTCAAAGGCTCAATTTAAGCACTTATGAGGTTTCAATTTGAGTTTCTAACATGTTTTTATTTAATTTTTAATTAAATATTTGAAATAATTTGATTTGTAATAAATAGGATGATTCATAGATGATATTATACATGAATTTTAACTCTATTTTAAGTCATTCTTTATAACTTTTAATTATTAGAAGATTTGATTATATTTCAAATGCTAGTTTGTATTCTATGAGATTTGATTAGATTATTACCTATAATGATTAAGTAGATTTTAGGAAAGGAGAGAAAATTAAGGTCGATAAACTCTATAAATCGATATGTAATATCTCTTATTTGACAAGTTGAATGATATTGATAATTATTCATATTAAAGTGTGAGTAGAGCATTGATTCCTTTTTTCGATTCTTAGATTAGAAACTTTTTGGTTCTTATCAAAGATTTCCATATTCACTTGGTTTATCACTCTCCGCAGAGTGTGATGCCTTCTTTCATTTCCTTGTCTCTTCCACTTTTTTATTGTCATTTTTTAATTCTTTTTCTTAATACTTATTTGTGTGTCATTTTATATTAATATTATTGAGTTTGTGCATGTTTTCACCTTCTTTTACATTTCTTCTTTTCTATTTTATCTTTAATTCTTCTAACAAGATAATCAATTCAAGCACAATTCATAAAATAATATGATGGTTGATGGTTTGGTTGGGTGTAGTGTGGTCAGTGTTGCTAGTGAAGGTAGGGGAAAAGAGAGACTAGAGAAGACCATGACAATCGTGGATGGAGAAAGGAAGAAAAAAAGGAGAGGAAAAAAAAAGAAAATGCAGAAAGAAAAAAAAATGAAACACTATTACTGAAAATCACCTATGACAGTAGTGCACTCAGGGGAGAAGGGAGAATCAGGGGGAAAATTTTCAAGAGAATATTAGAGAATACATAATGGAGATATTTAATCTCGTAGCAAAGCTCAAATCACTCAAGTTGGAACTTGATGAAGATTTGATCGTGCACTTATTTTTTATCTCACTTCCTGCACACTCTGGGTAATTCAAAGTGAGCTATAATACTCAGAAGGACAAATTGTCCCTCAATGAACTTATATCTTACCATGTTCAAGAGGAAGAAAGGTTGTAGAGAGATAAGACTGAAAGTGCTCATGTGAAAGGATCTTCTTAACGAAGGAAACCAAAGAAGAATGAGGAATTTACTTGCTACTTCTATAAGAAGTTAGCACACATGAAGAAACATTGTTCTAAGTACACTACTTGACATGTAAAGAAAGGTAAATTTTTTGTTCTAGTTTGTTCTGAAATTAATTTGACCTTTGTGCCTAAGGATACTTGGTAGGTGGATTCTAGTGCGACGACTCACATAAGTATGACAATGCAGGGTTGCCTCGGGAGCTGATTACCAAGTGATGATGAAAGATTTATTTTTGTGGGTGATGACAATAAATCTACAGTAGAGGCTATTGGAACTTTTAGATTACAATTAAAAACTGGATTTCATTTGGATTTATTTGAAACTTTTGTTGTGTTGTCTTTCAAATGACATTTAATTTCTATTTCTAGCTTGGACAAATTTCTAGCTTGAAACTGTTTTGAACTCACTTATGTTTTCTTGTATGTAATAATTGTGATACATTCAAAGAATTTGGATTAATCTCCACAAAAAACTGAAAATAAAGACCAATTCAAAATAGACATGTTTGAGATCACATTGCATGTAATTTCTATGTCACTCATCCATATTTAATCTATATCGTTGAGTATATTAATATGGTGATCATCGTGATCTAATCATATGCTTGTTTGTGATGAAAGTTGCAATAGTTCCATTGTTAATGTACAAGATGAACCAGATTGTATTAAGATGAGATTGAAAGATAAATAGCATACAAACACGTGCTTAAGAAATTTTGTAATATAATTGTTTCAAAAGAATATAAAGACCAAGTGAGAGATTGTTAGAAATTTATAATTTCTTTTAATCTTTTGGGCATTATATTTTAAATACAATTATATCAGCTATTTATTTATGGTGATTATAATCCTATGTGATCCAACTAAAGTAATCAAATAGATTCCTTAAAATGACTTGTTATGGGGTTAATGAGTGGATATCCATGTTAGTATGTTAGGGGATAATCAGAACCTTATATGTAGGCTAACGCATCAAGAAAGGTTATGTATGTTTTCTGTTTTCTCCATCAGAAGAGAGAGAAACAAAAGCCCTTAAAAGAACTAAAGTAATTTGGTTGAGGTAGTCTACAAACCAACTGTTTGTGATTATCTAAGGTCATATTGTATTCTCCAATATGTCATCATGAATCGAGGTATTTACGATGATAGGAACACGAAAAATATAAAAATAGGAAAACTCCAACAAATAATGCGAATAGGGGAGACGGAGGTTTCTTCACGGTTGCTCGTTTGTGACTTTGAACAAATATTCTAAAATTGAAATGCTTAGCTAACTATTGGGTTGCGGACGTCATAGTGGTTATCGTACCGATTTTGATAGCGGTTAACATTAGAAATATAGTGGTTTTATAAAGATATTAATAAAGTTACGATTGTCAATGCTACAATAAATTGTACATTCACAGTTGATAGTTGGTAAGTAACTTGGTTACTTAAATCATTTAATTTCTGATCACATGTATGAAAAGGGTTTTATTAAAAGAAACAAAATTTACTTCGATGATTTTTATGTTCGGAAGCCTTCAGGCTAGGAAAATCTTCGATGCACACCAACAAAATTGCACTATAAATTATGAAATAAACAATCAATTTCATCATTGAACTATTATCTTCTTTTCTAAATGGTCCCTAAAATAATAAAATTATTTAAGTAATCTTTGAAGTATTCCTTAAGTTGATGTATTTCAATAAAATTTATGAATCAACTTGAAGAGTTTTTTAATATTTGAAAGACTACCTAGCATGATTTCTATAGTTTTTTTTTAGTTTAAGGACCAAGTAAGAGAGAGAATAATACTGAAAGGATGAAATTAGTGGTTTGCTCATGAATTGTGCCCTTGTTATTGAGTGTGACATCAAGTTAGTCCTGATATTGGCAACATCAAGTCAGACACCTAAATGACTGATTAATTGCCAAAATTAGGAATTTAGCATACAAATTGGCAAGTCCTTTCTTTATGATATCATAGACTAATTACATGTGATTGTAATTTTAGGAACTTATGTTACATGTACGATGTTATGAATAATGCCTGCTGGTATTGATACTGATATTGATGTTACAGGATGTAGCGGCTCGTTTTAATGAACTACAAAAATCATCACGCTTTATTTTCACCTCCTTGGCCAAGTTGGAATCGGCCCTCAATACAGACACATTAGGAAAAATTGGGCATCCTGTTAAGTTACTTGGGCCACAAAATGATCATGAGTCTGTCATGTGCAAGGAAATCCACAAGAGTATATGTATACCAAGTCAGGTTCATGACAAAATTTCCAACAAAAAGGCCAAACCTTCAAATGACCCCATTGATATCTCTTATGAGGATGACAAGATTAATCTATTAGACAATGACTCCAAGGCTATTATACCCCTCAATGATTGCTTGCAATCCAACTCAGTGCAGATGATGAAGGGCGATATAGATACCAAGGATTATTCAAATAAAATGGAGATTTGCACAAGCAACTACAAGAGAGTGACACCATCAAAGGTAGTAAGTACTATTGGTGTGTGCCACACCTTATTTATGAGATGTTTCTCAGTTAGATCATTTGCATACTTGGTTGTATTAATTAGTCACTCAAATGTAACAGGAACATGGCAACTTTTATTCAGTGCCAAGATTAACTAATTTTGGGATAGAGCAATTTCAAACTCCTTTGGCCATGCACATACCAGTTTGTCATACAATGACAAGTACAGGGGAGTGAGGGGATATTATGTGACAATGAAAGACCCTTCATCCAATAGAAATGCATTATCCATGGTAAAATGGCTAATCTGTTGAGAGTTACATTGGTTAATTAATTTTGATTGATATTAACATTGATCTAATCATTAATTTGTTGTATCAGTCCATCAAGTCAAATTTCCCTCCTACACCAGATATGCAACAAACACCTGCTGAGATTAATGTGCAAACGTGCTTTACCCTGACAACCCTCCCAGGTAGCAAAATTTTATTCTTAGCTAATTTGGTTAAATGATTAATTCACAAACTTTATGTGTATGCACCTAACTAAAAACTCTAAGGATTGGAAACACATTTGCTACCAAAAGAGACCTTGAATGTCTTTTCCCAGGCAGGGAGATAGAAGATAAGGTTAAATAGCGGCCCAATGCCAAATGTGATATTATGTTAATTTGTAAAATGGTTAATTGAATCGGGTGCTATATGTATTTGACAACAGATTATTAAAATTATGGCCTTGAAAACTACCTGGATGCAACGTTATCATAATACCGCCCAATCATTTTGGTCGTTACCACCTTCATCTGCAGTATGTGCATTTGACTGTTCTTAGTGGTTTGATTTGATGGAAATCAAAACGCATCCTTAGATATTTATTTATGTTACAGGATATGTTCTTCAAGGACAACCTGCTAATCAGCTCCTAAAGGCTTATGCGATACATTGGATGCCACCCTTCTCCGGTCTTAAATATGCAAGTGATAGTGCCATTGAAGTTACATTTTATTTGGCATTGTCTATACTCTATAGATATGTTGGTTACATTTTATTTTGCACAAGATATACTTGTCAATATGACGGGGGACATTGGTATTTGGTGGTTAAGAGCGAGTTATACATAACCTGGACTGTGCTTACAAGTGGGACAAGTGAGACGAAGTCACAATGTCACAAGGACAATGAATACTAAAAATGTATCTTCAAATGTTTTTGAGTTTTTTTCCTATATTTTATCTTAGACTTAATTGTATTTTTGGTTAATCAAGTATAGTAATTATACGATTTTTGTCTCATAAGTTTCAATTTCATGAATTGGATCTTCCAAATATCGTATTTAACAATTTCAGTTCCAACATTAGTCTTTCGATAAATATTTAACAAATTTTACTAATGTAGTAGTAAATGATATGACAATTGATTATTATCTAATATACGTTAACGTAATTTAATTATATTTTTAATCTTTCAAGGATTATAATTGTAAAAAATAAAAAATATGATTAAAAATATTAAAATATATTAAAATAACATATTATTAGTTACTGTCGTGTCAACAAAATATATTAAATATTTAACAAAAGATTAATAATGAAATTAAAATTGTATCATTGTGATATTTAAAAGACTAAAAATACAATTAAGTTTTTATATTATTAGTTGAAAATTACGTGAATCTTACTGATTTAAGAATGAAATCTCCATCTAATGAATGTGACTAACATGTTTAGTGTGACCTAGCGTATAGCTGACATTTCTCATTTTTGCATTTCCACAATAACATATCAAATGCATGGCTGGTGTGCTTAAAAACCCACTTTATTGATGCAGTGCTCGGTCTTGCCTCAAATGATATTTTCATAATACTTTCCACATGATTATCTGAGTAGCATACACAAAATCAGGTGGTGGGAGATAGTGGACACAAAGGGAATATCAAACTCTGAACAAAGGTGATTAAATTAAAATATAGTATATATATTGCCCCTCCTATATATAAATATAAAATAATAATACCGAAATTTTATTTAAATTCAAAATACAGTGGCAACTTTGCCATTTGGATTCTTGAATGAATGAAGATGGAACATTGTTTTCAATCCAATCTCCTCCTAGGTATGGTGAGTATTCTTTTGTTTATAATATGCTATTTATCGTTTTAATGTATTATGTAATAACTATATAAATTCTTATGATTAGCTTAATGAGGAAGTGGTTAGAATGAGGATTTTCATGGATTTATTGCTTTGTTCACACAACGAGCGCAAAGAAAGGCTAGAAGCCAAAGCTGAATCTTTGTGGAATACGCCAAAGCTCTAGGAGCACGCTGAGAGCTTTTTGGTAAATGGAAACAATTAGGTTCCGGAGTTTGCAAGCATTTCCCTTTTTGGTGTGGCAAGCCATTGTACCTCTTTTGGGTCAGTCTACCTATGTGGACTCAGGCTAGCAATGAGTATCGTGACAACATAACATGTTATCTTCATATATATATATATATATATATATAAAAAAAACTCCACACCAACCTGTTCAGGCTAGCCATGCAACCTTGGAGAAAGAAGGGCTTTTCACAATCACACAAAGTTGCTGAAGCCCGAGACAAGTCTTCAGAACCGTTGTGACTCATCAAGTCTAAAGACACCACTCTGTGACTCCCCCAAAGTCAATCCATGCGACACCGATTTCAGGGAGATCCTGCACTTCCTCACCCTTTCAGCTGTGAACCACTTTCTTTGTAACACTCTTCAATTAAAATAAATATAATTTTGTGATTTTAAATGAGTTAATTTAAAATTTTCTTATTTGTTATACAATTATTTCCTATAATTCATTAATATTTAAAAAGAGCATTTAATTTTATTTTTACTGGTCAAAAATATTTTTTCCATTAATAAAAAAAGTAAATATTAAAATTCAAATCAATAATAAATAGATTAGAATATTGTAAAAAATATAAAATATATAAGTAAATAAAATAAACTAGAAGTTATATGAATATATATATATACGTATATATATACATGTATATATATATGTATATATACGTACGTGTATATATATGTATATTAATTATTTATTTAACTATATTTGGTTATACCTCTTTTATCAATATAATCATCAAAGCTTTTGATTTCATACTTCGGGACAACGTAGATACAACAACTAAAAGTCTTTTTGCAACCAATCATAGAAGAACACGTGAACTATAAAGTTGAACTCGAAATAAATGGAAAATTTCGTTCGTATAAAACTTTGTACCTAAGCGCTCTAGGGATGAAAATGTGTTTGTAGTATTGCCTTACGATTGATAGATGCAAAATCAACATCAAATTATTTATGCCGCATATAACTCAACAAACGATTGAAATGTTGAAGAAAACCTGTCAAATTCATTTGTGCGTGAATATACCTTTTTAACTTCAAATGCAAACCCTCACATTGAGAGGTGGACCTAAAACCAGCAAAGAAGTTTTCAATCATATAAGTTGTACACCATATTTTTTTTCTTATTAAGCAATTTTACAACCCATGGATGATCCTGAAGTTCAAACTTATTCAATAATTTTATCCATTTTTGCCGAAATTCACCAATTTAATAATCACCCAACATGCATTTTCTCAGTTCTTTTGTAAAGGCTGGATTCTTAATATTTGTTGTTGCATTCCTCAATAAGTGTCATGCACACAATCTATGATGAACACTTTGGAAAACATTTCTTATGGCATTCTTCATTGCAATATCACCATCAATGATAATTAGGATTGGTGATTTTCCTTTCATCGTTGCTAAAAATTGCTCAAGCACCTAAATATATGTGTCTTTAATTTTATTTGAAATAACAACACTCCCAAATACAACTGTATGATTGTGATAGTTAACTCCAAAGAATACAATTACATGACGTAGGTACTTGTTATTCCCATAGGTTGCATCAAATGCCAATACATCATCAAATAGTTCATAATTGACTTGCATCATGTCATCACACCAAAACAAATGTTGTAGTCTATTTTCCTCATCAACAATGTGACAAACAAATATAAATGAATCTTTATTTCTTAAGTCACTAAGATATTCCAATGCATATTTAATGTCCAAACCTTGCAATTTTCGTGTCTCCCAACCTTATTATATATCTTTTCTATAAAAATCAATTCCCTTGTATCCTTTACACTAGTTTGCAAATGATCCATAATTTTGAGGATCATTATATTCATCTACATTACATCCAACTCATCCATTTTCCTATGACTAGCCAACATCCTCCAATACTTTTCTTCTAATAAATCATGGTTGTGGTCATCAAGAAAGTATGTAATATACCATAATCTAGTATCAACATGAACTCTTAACTTTGCTTCACATCTGCACCTTGTCTCACATTTAGCCTTACACTAGTGATTCTCAAAGGTCAAGTCATGTTCCTCTCAGAATCCTTCCTTGAAACATATAAATGTTTGTTGTAATTTCTCCCCTTTATTATTTATTAACACCTTGCTTTTTCAGGCAACAAAGTCACTTAACAAACCAATAATAAAACAAGTATGTCATCTCAAGACTTATAAATTGAACATTCCTTAGATCATACTAACGAAAACTCTTCAATTGCAACTTAAAAATATTTTTTAAACCAAAAATTATAGTACTATTTTCAATATTAAAACATTGAGATCCACCATTTTCTTCACTTTCACGTTCATTTTCAAACACTTCCTCCATAATCATACCAATGCATTCACCTTCCTCATTTTTGTACACACCAACTTCTTCTCCTTCTTTTATGTATTGTGAAATCTCTTCCAAACTTTAAAAAAAATGTCACATTTTAGTTTGCATATTTATATTACTAACCTTGTAAAAAAGTCAACATCAAATATATCATCCAACACAAATACTTCAACTAACATAACACACAAAAATTAACTTTTTAAGTTTTCTTAAACATTATATTTTTTTCCATCTCCTTTGATTTGTTACTCACTAACCATTGACATCCTATTTATTTTTTTAATTCCTACAAAATAATAACAAACCAGAATAAAGAAATGTATCAAACAAAAATTTGAAGATTTTAAACAAAAATGCTTCACACTTACTTTCTAGGAATGTTCAAATGGAATTCGCAAATCAAATATTTTTCCTGAACGAGAAAGATGCGCAAATCTGGAAGATGCAACGTACCACCGTAGTCCTTCCCAAATTTCAATCACAACACGCAAATTTTCATATGAAACTATAACTCATTCCCAAATTTCATACCTATTTAATAAACCTAACTTATTTTGTATTAATGTTGATGTCAAAGTTGTAAATCAAATAGATTATACCAAACTAGAAGATGAACAAATATGAAAGATGTAACGGGCATCAGTAATCATTCTTAATTTCAATCACAACAAGATTTTGTCTTAAAAACAAAACAAATAACTCTACTTCCTTCCCAAATTTCCAAGCTATTTAGTAAAGTTATTCCATTCTCAACCCTAAATCACAATTAAATATTACATGTGTATGCTAACATAAATTTTATAATTTTATAAAATTTAATTTAGGTAAATTTATTGGAACTGGTACTATTCCTCCTAACCTCCAACGCCACCGTGGACGATTTGTCTACATAATCCACCCTGGCATCCACGTGCAAAGTAACTAAATAATTAAAAAGAAAAAGAAATGGCAAAAGTCAAGCATGGTCACCGTGTGAGTGAGAACAAAACCAACACGCCTCCATTTAAAACCAGTTGTTTTTTCTGTACGGGAAGGAGCACGATTCATTGGACAAAAACTTGGCTCCATTCAGAAACCGTTGTTCATCTTTTTCAGTTCCCATTCCCAAATTCCCATCAAAATTCCTTTTTTTTTTTGTTTCATGGACTCGCTTTGGGTGCCATAGAGCGCCATGACCAAACCCAACAATTTCTTTCGCAACCTCATCAAGCCCTTCAAATTCAGTTCCAGCAATGGTAAACCGACAAAATCCAATTCCCTTTTTTATGTTGTTAACTAATTATTTTAAATTTATTTAGTACCGATTATAATTTTATTATATGCTTTATGTATAATTAGAAGAACAGAGCGAAAACGACAACATACAGAACATAGCTGCACAGGAACAGAAGATCTTCCCCTTCGAAACATTGGTTGCTGCTACTAAGAATTTTCACATTCTTAACAAGCTAGGCGAGGGAGGATTTGGACCCGTCTTTAAGGTAAATCAATTATAAATCTTTATTCATTTTTCACGTTTGAGAAAGGATTCAATTAAATGTTTCTGCAAATTAATTTTTTAGGGAAGCACTTTTGTTAATCATCTATGCCCAGAAAGGTGTGCATATTGGAATTATAATTTTGCATAAAGTTGAACACGAAAAATTGTTACTAAATTTTTGGTTTTACTTGGTAAGGAAAAATCCCGAGACTTAATATAATTGATTTTTGGTGCGTGAAGGGGAAATTGAATGATGGGAGAGAGATTGCGGTGAAGAAGTTATCGCAAAGATCGAGTCAAGGGAAGACGCAATTCATCAACGAGGCAAAGTTGTTGGCACGTGTGCAGCACCGTAATGTGGTGAATTTGTTCGGTTATTGTGCCCATGCCTCCCAAAAGCTTCTTGTTTATGAGTATGTCCCTCGCGAGAGCCTTGACAAGCTTCTCTTCAGTAAGTGTTTCTCTGCAAATCCTCTTCTTTACTTGCATTCATTTTTCTTTTTTAAATACATAGCGGAGATTTTTTTTTTAAATAATTATTAATTTGTAATTGTTTTTTTTAGTAGCTGTAGTCTTTCTTTCACAATTTTACAAATTTCGATTCTGTACTTCTTTCTTTTCTGCACTTCTTCTTTATTTTCAAAATTTTACAAATTTTATCTTCAATTGATGGCTCATACTACTGACCATGGCATTATCATGCAATTGAGATTTTTCAACACTAGTGGTAAATCAATATATTAGGAGTATAAATGTTGATTTTATGTGTAACAAAAATCATGCTAAAAGAAAAGTTCTTGCTATTTATTTAGTGAATTTACAGTACTAAAAACAATGCAATTGAGGGAAAGTTTTGTGAAATTATAAAAATAAAAAACAAAATGAATAATTAAAAATAAATTGTATATATATATATAGTGTAAATAATTTTTATTTTATTGTTTAATTTTAAATTAGTATATATGATAAATTTATTAATTTTTATTATAATTATCATAAAAGTCTTATATGTAATTTTTGATTAATTATTTTTACACCAACAATATATAATTTGTTTATTAAATACGTGATATCTGAGAAAAAAATGTTTTTTTTAAAGATAAAAATAAAATAGATATGATACACCTAAGAGAGTATTATTATTTTCCAAAAACCATAATAACAAAAGAAATTAAGAGAATTTTTTCCATCACATATTATCAGAGCCATTAAAAAAAAGTTCAAGTTTCTTAGAAATTAAGTATGATCAATGAACTTAAGTGAATGATTTGACCTGATGGTATTTTCTTATATTGGTTCTTAAAAAACTTCTACTACAAAGTCAAGTCCTTTCCATATTCTGTTGAGTATCAATTAAGGTACCAATTGAGTCCATTATTTTCTGGGAAATGGTTTTCCCTTCAACTCAAATTTCTTGTGTCCCTAACATGTTAAGTTTTCACATTTGTTGTGTGGCTTCCCTGCATGCCTATAGATGCATTTTATTTTTCCTTTTTCATAAAATGGATATTTTCATTACCTCGCAACTAACCCTGTGGACCACAAGACATCGTTGTTTTTCATCCGTTCTCATAAACTAGAAAGAGACGGCACTATATACCTTGACTTTCACCTGCATAAATTTGTTGATTAATTGGATTCTTGCATGTAATGTTCTAAAATGAATAGGAAACCATTTTCTATTGTTCATTTAAACTAAGCACGCAACTTGCAACCTAGAAAGTTTCTAGTTCGTAGCACACCTCCACCTTCGAAGAAGGACAGAAACTTCCCCCAACACCCTTTATGTTTGATTGTTATCCTAAAGCCTAGTTCGTCAGGTAGCTGACCTAACTTTTTTTAATTTAAAGGTTACTATAGTTATAAAGTTAAAATTAAAAATAAAAAATCAAAATTAACTATTTAATAATTTTATATATTTTTAACCTTGAAAGTTCTTTTTAAATTAGAATTTATTAGATAATATATTTTTAAATTTGAATTTGAAATAAACAAGAAAAATAAAAGTAGGAGCGAAAAGTTTTATAATGAGTTTAATTTTTATAAATTGTCAGAATAATTTTTTTACACTTTCAAGATTAATTAGAAATGATTGTCGGCACAAGTTTTCAAATATTTCTTCTAAAAGATACTAAATTTACTTTGTGATTTTTTATATAGTCTAGTCAGGATATATATAATATATATTCTTTTATAAAAGCTCATTTTTTAATAGTTATTATTGTGGAAAATTTATTTTAGTTTAGTTTTTAAAAATTAGTTTAAATATGTTTTTAATAAATGTAAAATAAACGAGTTTTAATTTTGGTTTTGTAATTTTTTTATTTGATTTTTATCTTTTTAAAATTTGAAATCATTAATTTTGGTTCGAATGAATTTTGGGTTTGATCCTTACAAAATATTTTTTTTTAATTTTTTTTTTAAATTTGAAATAATTAATTTTAATCACTCAAATTTATTTTAAAATAAATAAGTAATATTTATTTTAAAAAAATATAATTTTTTTTTAAAGTATCCCATACTAACGTAATACTTGAACATTAGTGGGTCCTTTAGTTGAACAAACAAATAACTAAAAAGTGTTAGTAATAATAAGGTAAAATGGTTCCAGATTTAAAGAAATGAAAACCAATTAAATTTTTTTTATAATAATAAAATCAAAATTTGTTTATTTTATCATGATTAAAAATATATTTAAGTTTTGAAAATTTTTATTTTACATTTTTTTCAACAAATCCAAAATAAAATGAATAAAAATAGTACATTGATATACTAATGCCAATTTGAAGGAGAATGCAACTGAAACGTGGATAAGACAAAAATATTCATGAGTTAAAAAATGAATGCAGAATCCCACAAGAGAGAAGTGCTAGATTGGAAGCGTAGATTTGACATAATCAATGGGGTGGCAAGGGGGTTGCTTTATCTTCACGAAGACTCTCACAATTGCATAATCCATCGCGACATAAAGGCAAGTAACATCTTACTCGATGAAAAATGGGTGCCCAAGATTGCAGATTTTGGCCTTGCTCGCCTCTTCCCCGAAGACCAAACCCACGTCCACACACGTGTGGCTGGAACCAAGTATGCTATTCATCCCTTTCATCCTTCAACTTTTCTACATTACACATTTATTCATATCCACCCAACTCAATATCAACACACCTATAAATTAAAACGTACCCTTTATATCTAGTATCATCATAAATGGAGTTTTTAAAATTGAAAGTGACTTTTGTCATAATTTATAGATTTGAGGAGAGACTATAGAATGAGCTAAATAAAATACTAAATTAACAATTCTATGTTTAAATCTATTTTGCCTTCTGAAGTTAAATAACAATTATAGTACCATCCACACACCCGCCAAAAAGGAAAAATTACTAATTATTGTCCCCTAAAAATGCATCTTTTGATGTCCTGCTGTGTAACATTCTTTTACATACATTTTTATTTCTACTGTATCTGTGTAAGATAGATGCTCTAGTTTTATGAAATAATAATAACAAGTTAGGAAATATGATATGCAGTGGGTATTTGGCTCCGGAGTATTTGATGCATGGACATTTATCCGTGAAGGCAGACGTATATAGCTATGGGGTTTTGGTGTTGGAGTTGATCAGTGGCCAGCGAAATTCATCGTTTGATTTGGACGTGAATCTCCTTGAGTGGGTAATAATATTATACTTATTTTAAATTATCCCACACTATTATTATCTTGCTATTTTAGTTACATTATAAGTAGCTATTAGCTATGAGGGCTAAGGTTTGGTATTGTGACTGTTTCCATTTTGACTTCTTGGTAGAGGTACACTTTTATTCCTTTGTTCTTTAATTGGCCGGCCGTGATATTGAGGGATATTTATATTTCCACAAACAAAACGGCGTCGTCAACTCCAATACTGGTCCCCTGGCTTCCTCTATATTTAAAACGGGGAAATTTTAATTCAAGTTATTAAGACTTTTTCTTACATATATATACTAATACTGAAGGACAAAAAATGGAACAAATGTATATTGAAAACTATGCTTTTCTTTTTCTTTAATCTATAAGTGGCGAAATAATGACATAATGAGGATGTTATGCATAATATAAAAAAAATGAGGATGTTATGCAGCTAATAGAGTCACTCATCTCTGTCTCTTTCTCCTCACCTTTTTTTCCTTTTTTTTTTTTGGACAAATCAAATTAAGGTTGAAATTGTGAGAGGAGAAAATTCAATGGTGGTGGAGTGGGTAATTGTGTGATTGTGGGATTCCCTTGACCGTAGGAGTCTACTCTAGCTCATATTATTGTATTTTTGTTATTGTTTACTATTAGTTTTCCAATGGCCCAAGTTAAAAACTAATATGTCATTGATGCTGACCGAAGAAAATTTTTGTACATTTCAAATATAGAACACGAGTATTCTCGTTATATAAATCTTCAGTATAAACATAATAATATCTTAAGTTATTATGCCAACTCATCGATGAGTTTCACATGATTGTATTTAAAATTAAGAGAATGATAATATATAATTATTTTTAGGACATTATTAAAAAAATTAGAAGTGAAAACTTTGTATGGAATATATTGCTAACATATTCTTTATGGTGATTTTTAATGTAACCTTGTTATTTTGTAAGAGTAAATGCTATATATACCGAGATAGTGTAGAAGTTTATTATATTATCTTATAATCACAAATTTATTATTACATACTAACATATATAGTAAATAATTTTGATGGTGTTTGTTATTCCTTGTATTATGTTACAGGCATACAAACTATACAAGAAAGGGAGGGCATTAGAAATAGTGGACCCAATATTGGCATCTTCAGCGTCACCGGAACAAGTAGTAATGTGCATACAACTGGGTCTGCTCTGCATTCAAGGTGAGCCGCAACAGCGTCCAACAATGGGGCGAGTGGTGGTGATGTTGTCGAAGAAACCAGGGCACATGGAAGAACCAACAAGACCAGGAGTACCAGGTTCGAGGTACAGAAGGAAACCTCGTACTCGCACACCCTTTGCAATGTCATCTTCTATGGAAACTTCTGCGGGTGATGATGACTCTGGTTCGCGCACTTTCGATTCAAGCAATAATGATGCCACTCATACTACTTCTGCAACCGCAACAACAAGCTCCAATTCTACCGCAGAAGTAGACCCGCGAGGGAAACGACCAATGCGTCATTAGGCTCATTCTTTTCTTATTCTTTTCGCATTAATTTTGCCATGTAAGTAAATGTTAGGGATGTAAATTTTACGAGGTGTAGGGAAAATTTTTCAGTATATATGTCATCTTTTTTCCTTATAAAAATAAGAAAAATATTAAATAAAGAAATATTGCTGCAAAGAAGTAGGTATTATAGAATATTGTCCTTGCTCCTAAATAATCTTTAAAATAATAAAATTATATAAATAGTTATTAATTATATCTATCAATTTATTTTTTAGGTTATATATTATACCAATATTTAGAAACTAATTTAAATTTTGTTTAATATTTGAATAATTATTTAATATAATTTTTAATACTTGAAAAATTATTTATATATTTTGTTTACTTTAAAAACTATCTGAGAGAAAAAGTAATCATTTAGAAATAAAATTGATGGTTTATTCGTATTATAGCAAAGAATTTGCTCTAGGAGTCTGTTAGAAATGACGAAATTCTGAGTGAAAAGGTGACTGTTTTTTTCATTGAAGGTGGAAATTATGTCGATGAGAAATGAGTTGAATAACTTGGAGTGCGATTGTTTGTCAATTAATATGTTTTTACTATTTTCTTCATTTTAAATTTTAAGTAATTTTAAATTATAAACATGGCTTAGAAAAATTTAATTGTACCAATTATTATGAAATATATATTTTTTGTGCTTACAATGTCCTGATATTTATCTTAATAATTATTCTGAAACTAACAATTCTTTTTTATAAATAACTTCAAATGGAAAGGAATAATAATTTTAAAAATGTCACATTTTTATTCCTTTTTATAAACTATTGAAAATAATAAATAAAAATTGACATTTTTATAATAATAATGATAACCTCTTAATTAAAGTATTTTTAGTAATATTTTTAAAATCAAATAATATACTAATTTAAAGTTCAATAATTCAATTGGGATGGAAGTGCGGTCAAATCATAATATAATAATAATAATAATATATTATTATTATTATTATTATTATTATTATTATTATTATTATTATTATTATTATTATTATTATTAAAACACTACAAGAAATCTTCCAAAAAGAGAAAGCAAAAACCCGTCATCAAATGTGAAAAATCGTTAATGGAGAGTTTAGTATAAGTTAAAAAATAACCTACAGGTTATTACCAACAAACTATGCGTGATGTGGTTTGTGATGCCCAGAAATAGGCGGAAGCCTAAAATCAACCACTTAGACATCACATAAGTCAACGTTAAAATATGCAATTAGAACAAAAAAATAATATTGTCTTATTTGATGGTGTCTTTCCATATTACCCTATAAACACCTAAATCATAAACCTATCACTAATTATGAAAAGTTGTTAATGGAAGGTTTAGTATTGATTAAAAATAACCTAAGGGTAATTACTAAAATCAACAGACTACATATTGTGTGGTTTGGGATGCCCAAAAGAGGCTGACCCCTAAAATCAACAGTTAGACATCACATAAGTCAACGTTAAAATGCAAGATTAGAGCAAAAAGAAAAAAAAAATTTGTCCAATTTGATGGTGTGTTTCCATATTACCCCGAACACCATCTCCCAAGCACCGAATCCACCAAAAATCATCCCCTAAGCATCAAATCTGCCCAACAACGCCGCTCCCAGGCTTACAACTTTGAAGAGAACAAAACAAGAAAAGCACAAAGTATTGAACAAACCAAGCATGACATACATGCTACCGGATCACTTCTCTACTGCTGCTGCCACCCACCAAACCTAAAACCATAAAGGAAGAGAAGGAGAGTGAGAAGGAAAGGTAGTGAGAGTGAGAGGGAAAGGGAAAGGGAAAGGGAAATAGAATGAGAGTGGTAGGAAAAGTCTAAATGGTAAAAAATAGAACCAAGTTATGGCCTAGCCGTTGTTTAATGGCACTGCCCAAGCTGTGGCTTAATGGTGCTAGCCAAGCTCTCGCTTACTAGATTGGAGATCAAACCATTAAATTTCAAACAAGAAGAAAGCAAGAGTGAAAAAGCATGAAAAATTTTAAGGTTTGGGTGTGGAATGTTAAAAAAACCAACCACCAAGTCATCACTTTTAATTTAAATTACTTTTTTTAAATTATTGTGATCATCACTTATAAAAATTATTGTTTGCGTCAACGTTGACAACTTGGCCCCGCTAATTGCAATAGCCTCATGGTTGTCACTTATCTTTCATCTTTAGTAATTTTATAAGTTTTTAACATCAAAAGGGTCTTAGGAACTATCTTACTAGGAACCTTGTTAAGAAGATACGTAATGGTCTTTAATGTGTGCATCCACAAAAATAAAGGTACAATATTATAATTCAACATAGACCTTAACCATATATATTAGAGTATGATTTTGTCTTTCAACCACACCATTCTATTATAGTGTGTTAGGCATAATGTATTGTTGACACTTTTAAGGAACTTTGCAAATAGATATGGACATTATCCACTTTCATTAAATTTTGCATATAATTCACCACCCCCATCAGACTTCAAAACTTTCACTTTTCCATCAAACTACCTTTCTACCTCATCTACCTTTCTACCTCATCAATGAACACTTTTAGGATGTCCGCTAACTGAGTCTTTTCGTGCAGAAGATACAAATAACAATACTGCAAAAAATCATCAATGAAGGTGATAAAATATTTTTTACTGCTCCATGATGGAATGTCAAAGGGCCCACAAATATCAACGCGTATTAATTTTAGAAATTCATTACTTCTTATAATAGATTGATGTTTGTTTGGTTTTCTTTCCTTTAATGCAATATAAACAAATATCCCAATTAGCAAAATCCAATTGATCTAGTCTTTGATGCCACAAATAAGCATAATTGTTCCTAGACACATACTAGCAACTGTAGCACCCCAAAATTGTCCGGGCTGGAACGTCCTTCCAGCCTTCCCCAAAGCAGGCCCAATTTCTAGCTCTTGGGCCATTCCCGCATGACTCCAAGCTAAGACGGGCCTTGACCACCGAGTCCACGCTTGACTCAGTCTATGCTTGACCGAGTCTCCCCAAGATCCCAAATGGACCCCTGTGGGAGTGGAAGAAACAGAAAAGAAGGAGAGATAATATCCGAGAGAATCTCGGGATTTGGTTGTTATACGCCCACCCCCCAAGCTCTATATAAAGCCCCAAGATGAAAGGAAAAGGAGGGGGACAAGCGAGAGGAAGAGAGGCGGTAGAACGCTAGCAAAATCAAGAGAAAGAGCAACCGAGACAAAGCCAAGAAAAGCCGATTTACGACGCCGCCGGGCAAGAAACGAAGGAGAATCCTCAGAGCCGGGCAGAAAAGAGAGGATCCGACGTCGGACTAAGACAGGAAGATGCGCCCACCATCTCCGAACACCGTGTTAGTACTCTAATTCAACCCCTTGCATCGCCTCCAAGTGAGATTCCCTGTTACCCATCTCTAAATCTGGACCGCCAAATTAAATGACCTAAAACCCCTATCTTGCCTCCCCCCGCCGAGCTCGGCCTCGGCCACACCTGGTGGCCTACGCCGACTCGGGACCCTTCCATACAGAGCCGAGCGGACAAGTCGGCTTGGTCTCCAACCCGAACACCCATGTCCAAACCGACTCGGCTCCGCCTGTGGCCGAGACTCGGACGAGCCATCCTCTCTCCTCCTAAACTCACCTTCCACTAAAAACCAAACTCTCCCGGCCCAGAACTACGTGGACTTTGAATCCTCTAGAGCCGAGGTACGTAGGCCTGGGGGACACACCCCTACCAAGTCAAATCCCAAAACCCCGTAACACTTTACCCCTGAACCTCCTCCTCCCTCCCGTGACTTAGACCAAAAGCGCCACCCAAATATAAGCACTTGTCCCCTCTCCGTGATAGCTAGCTAAGGGTAACTATCGAGTGATAGGCATACCGGGGGGCCTCTCTGCTCCTGGTGTGTAACCAACTCCCGAGCCCATATTCCTGATTCGAGACTAGCCTTTCCTTTAGGTTTCCTGGCGTTCCCTAAACCCAAAACGCCGGTGGTGACTCCTGCCGGGCCGACTCGGTTTCGGCCGGCTCTGCCCAACGTCACAATTTAGGTTGTGACAGCAACAAAACGTTCAACATTAAATAAGAATTATATAAACTTTTCATCAAGATTGAAACAATATAAAGCATTTATTAAAGTACTCTAACCATAACAATAACAACACATACCCTTAGATAAAGAAAATACATTGTTTTTAATCTTAAAACTAAAACCTAAAGACCTATTTGGAGTGGTTTTCAATTGTAAGTTTTAAAATTTTAAAAAACCAAAACCAGTTTTTAGTTTTTAGTTTTAGTTTTTTTTTGTTTCAAAATTTTAATTTTAATTTCAAAGTAAACTCACTTTGAAAATTCTCTATCTTACTAAACTTATTTCAAGAGTGTGTTTGCATTTTGGTAGAAATGATGATGATGGTGGCGAGACAGTGACGATGGTAGTAGTGGTAGTAGCAGCTTTAGGATGGTGGTAACGACAACAATAATATGGTGATGACAATGACAATAGTGACAATAATGATGGTGGTAGAAGTGGTGGTAGTGATGATAATATGGTAGTAGTAATAATAATAACAACAAGAATAATAATAGTTAAATGTAGTGAGAGAATATTTTTTTAAACTAAAAAACAAATTCACAAAACTTATTTTTTTGTTTTAAAAAAAATGAATGTAAAACTATTTCGAAATTGAGTTAAAAATCATTTCAACTTCACTTTAACCAAACATGTTTTGTTTAAAAAATTGCATTTGAAAAATAAAAATAAAAATCTCGCAATCATCTCATCCCAGACACACCCTAAATTATCCAACTCTGCAACAGAAATTAAATATCTAGCTCATCTAGGTACATAAATACATCCAAGTACATAAATATATCATTCCAAATCTACATGACAACTAGTATCCAAAATTAATTTATACGTCTCAATGTCCTCTACTTTTTCCTTCATTCTATTCTCTATGAAAAAAAAAACTTTTAAGTTCCTCCTATGGTTTGGATGGAAAGAAATCCTTACAACATGACACATGAGTAATTGCTCAAGAATCAAGTTACCATATATTATTAGGTACTTCAATAAGATTTGATTCAAAATATACAGATATAT
The DNA here is from genome assembly GCA_025330945.1 of Mucuna pruriens. Classification (NCBI taxonomy): domain Eukaryota; kingdom Viridiplantae; phylum Streptophyta; class Magnoliopsida; order Fabales; family Fabaceae; genus Mucuna; species Mucuna pruriens. The sequence continues at coordinate 924,055 of JAENHJ010000086.1, read as the reverse complement.
AATTTTTTTTTCAAATCACTTCTCCTCTTTACAAATTCCCCCATTGTTAATATTCAATTAGGTCTTGCCCTTATCCTTCCTACTTGACTTACTTTTAGCTCCATAATGAGTCATGGGATTAATGAAGTTGTCATTCATTTTATTTACTCTCTCTTCCTCCTTACCTTAATTTTTAAAAGTTCCACCCAAATTTTGAAATTTTAATTACATGATAATAATTTCATTGAAACCAATTAAACTTTGTTAGGTTTCCTATAATTGAATTTGTGACACCCTTCTAACTTGAATACTTAAATTAAAATAATCAAGTAAATAAAAAGGAAGACAAGGTAATAGATAAAACCAAGGAAACTCAATTCGTATTAAGGATAAAAATTTCACATGGTCACTGTCATATTCAAACATTAAGTACACCACAGTTAAACATCACCTATGGCTCGTTCGAAGACGTTCTACACAGTCGTTAAACATCACCTATGGTTGGCATGTAGCATGATTAAACACCATCTATGACCCATGTATATGAATGTCCCCCATCATTAGTCCACCCTATTAAACACCACTTTTGGCCAAGGTCCCCTGTTAAACACCATATATGGCCAGGGTATTATAGCCACGTCTGGCTTCTCATGCATCTCATGCATCTCATGTCCATGCTCAATGGATTCTCATCCACATTTTCATTCTCATGATTCATACATCATTCACAGTCCGCAATCATGCCAAAATCATATCAATTTAGCCATCATTACCATAAATCATTTATAAGAACGCACATAAAACGTCATTTAATTCCACCCAATTTCAACATTACACACAAAGAGTCCCAAATTGAACCTCAACCATGAATAACCATGAACAATCACATTAAGGCAAAACGTTAATCCAAGAATTTAATCCTCTTTAAATGCCACAAGATACCATACAATAATAATTATTAATAAGGGCACTAGGTCTTTTTTATGTATATGAAACCCAAATAGTGAGATAGAAATGACATCTCTGCATACTTGAAAGCATAATGAAGAAAACATGTTCATCAAAGTCATTCTTCTTGTCCCTTTGGGATTCCTCTATAGGTTTTTCCCTCATACTAAAGTCAACCGATTACATTATCAATTAAGTCAACCAAAATCACGGTACACATTGACGAATATTTTCTACCGATTAAAACATTTTTAGAACATAATAACCAAACAAATTTGAGAATTTAGATCCTGTGCATCCCCGCATTCACATATAACCGAACTCATCTTCTCTCGTACCTTAGATGCGAAGAATAGTGATGATCTGATGCAACTCTAGGACGATCTGAATACCCTAGCCCCTCCTCTTTGCAGATCTGCGTTCTCTCTCCTCTATGTCTAGCTGTCTGACGCGCCAAAACACAAATTGGGTTAAACTGATTACCCCTGTCTAATATTCTAACTAGGTCGGGTCAACCCTGACTCGCCCGTCAGCCCCCATTAATTCAATTAACTAAATTAATAAATGAAAATAATTCAGATTAATGCATCATCAGTTTATAAAATCATTAATTCCTTGATTAAATAAAATTAAAGGTAAACATTTAAGTACTAAATTAATTTTCTGTCATCATTAAGAATAATAATAATAATAACATTTCGGTTTCAAAATGTAATTATTTAATAAAATAATTTCCTGTAGCAATTAATAATTAAAATAAAATTGATAATAATAATAATAAAATTTATTTCTAAAAATAATTAAATAAATTTTAGGATCTCAGAGAATTGCCTGTAATGTGAGATTGTGAATACTCTTTGACCAACTTCATAAATTTTTAGTCATAGTCTCATCATGTTTAATGACAACCTATTAAACCTATCTCAAACCTTAAAGAGGGACTTGTCAGCATTTGTACTAGTTTCTATAATTGTTGCAGACCTTTAATCCATTACTAATGTAAGGTCTAAGTCCATTATACCGAGTTGAAGCTAGATTATTTCAACCAAACAACATAGTCCAGTCCTTTGAACTTGATCATGCAATTACCTAAATCAAACATGATAGTCATAGTTGCATACATTTAAATAATTCACAAATTAATGCTTTGAGTAAATGTAGTAGATTCAAATTATACAATTTTTTAATCATGCATATTAGTTTACCTTTGCATGATAAATAAATATGTTTCCATATCAATAATGATGTCATACAAATATACTTTAATAGGTAATAAATCATACTATTCTTGACATGTATGTTATCTTTGGATATACACACTCGACATTTATGAAAACAAATTTTTAATATCATTAATTATAAGAATGATTCAATTTGATTAACAACTTTATTCAACCAAAACATACTAATCTCATAATATCATTATCCCAATTAATCGAATAATCTAGATTTGCAAACTTTGTAGATTTGATATTTTAGTGATTAACAAACCTTACTTTAATGTATAATTCTAAATTAATTCCAGTTTGTATAAACAATTGTCAATTGGTTTTTAAATAAAACTTAAAAAGGTATTACAAATTTATAAGTAATATTAACATACAAATAATTTAAAGCAAACAAGAAAATTTACCATTCATGGAGAAATAATGATATCATTAAAGTGGAAATACATTTCCATATTTTCCTTTGCGTAGTTGGCCTTTTTTTAAAAGTATTTTATAAAAAAATAAAACACCAAGCCAAAACAATAAGCCTAGTAGTTTTCAAGCCTTTTTTTTTTTTTTTTGTTAGTCTAGCTTGACTCATTGGGCGAGATCCATTTTGCTAATTCTAGTTTTAATACCAATTGTTAGAATATGGCACATGTAATTTTTTAAGATTCAACATACAAGAAAATTATACTCTACGAATCTTATATAACATTTCTCACTTCCATCATACTATGTAATTTTTATCATGGAGTTTTGGAACTTATCGAGATCTATATTGCAATCTTCATTATCATTCTTGTTACTCTTGAAATATTTTCTCTTCTTTTACTCCTTTGATGGGTGTTCTTGATGTTATGAAACTCTTTGCTAGTTTTAGGTTTTTTTTATGTTCTGTGTCAATTTTTTACGTATATAAAAAAAACACAAGAGTTAATTTGAAAGAGAAATGTTATCTTTTAGTGAAATATGTTATCTTTAAGTGAAAATCAACTTCTTTATAATAACCTCCAAGTAACTTCTCTTTTAAATCATTTTTCTTTGATGCCAAAATTATCCTTAATTAAGTGAGAAGTGAAAGATTTTATTTCAACAACTTAAAAAATAATTCCAAAAGACTCTAATACATTTTAAACTTAACATCAATGACATTAGACATCTTTTTATTAAAGTTATTTTATAAATTACATGAGCTAATATTAAAATACAATAATCTAATATTCACTTCCATTACCACCATCATCATCATTATTATTTTCATTATCCCTACCATTGTCATAAATAGCGACCACCCAAGGGCTGATTTTGACGATTATGACAATGATGATAAAATATATAACCTATCGTCACTATTGTCATTGTCGCTTTTATCATTGTTACTGTTACCATCATTATAATATTATTATTGTTGTTATTATCGTAGTCGTTAATAATGACGATAGTGATGATAATAATAAAAATAATAAAAATTATTATAATAACATTAATAAATAATATATTTTTATTTTTTAAAAAGATAAATCTAATATGATAAATTAATTTAGTTATAATAATCTAAATTATTTATTATTTATAAATGATTAAAATATGCACATTTTTTCTCTTTAAAACTCTCTAGAAAAGAACTAATGAAGAAGCCAAATCCAAAAATTCGCTACATATTTTTGCTGAAGTTAGTAAATATTACAGAAAATTAAATATACCTTTCCTTAGTCTAGACTTTTTATAATCAACTAAAAAATAGTTATATTTAAAAATAGAGTTCATCGAGTATTATAGCAGAGTATCAATTTTTACTTGGATTGAGTTGGAATTGAAATAATAAATCACTGATTAAGTTGTGGGAGCATGTCCCTCTGGACCAGCGAGTGGAGCACGACATGACAAGTTATAAAGTTAACAAAAGGAAACAAGACTAGAGACAGCTAGTGTGGACAACAGGACAAGTGTAATTGACAATAAATCTGAAAAAAAAGAAATAGAAAACCCGCAAAATTGATAACAAAGAAAGAGTGAGAAAGCATCACCTCAGTGGAGGGTGAAGAACAGTGAATAGTAAGGAAACAAAAAATGGGGAGCATAACCACAAGCACCATCAGGGCTCCCCCAAACCGAAGAATCACCATAGCCCCCTTCTCTTCCATTCCACACAAACCCCACTCTCTCAAGTTCCCTCTCTTCCACCCCTTCCCTCTCTCCACCTCGTCAACACCCCACACCCCACCACCCATTCCCAAATGCACCTCCTCCTCCTCCTCCGCCGCCGCCGCCTCCTCTTGCCCCCGTAACCTCAAGTTCCGCCTCCGCAACGGCGAGACCCTCTACGGCCTCTTCCTCCTATCCTTCTCCCCCACCCTCGCCGAGATCGCGGGCCTCGCCGGCTACGACTTCGTGGTCATCGACATGGAGCACGGCCACGGCGGCATCAGCGACGCGCTCCCCTGCCTCCACGCGCTCGCCGCTTCCAACACCGCGGCGGTCCTCCGCGTGCCCGAGTCGTCGGCCACGTGGGCCAAGAAGGCCCTCGACCTGGGCCCGCAGGGCCTGATGTTCCCCATGATCGAGTCTGCAAAGTCGGCCCAGGAAGCCGTCTCCTACTGCCGCTTCCCTCCCGCCGGGGTCCGCGGCGCGGCCCACCCCATCGTGCGGGCCTCCAAGTACGGCATCGATGAGGGGTACATCGGTAGCTACCTCGACGAGCTTCTCATAATGTGCCAGGTGGAGTCCGACGAGGGCGTGAAGAACTTGAGCGAGATCGCAGCCGTTGACGGCGTGGACTGCGTGCAAATGGGGCCGTTGGATCTGAGCGCCAGCTTGGGGTACTTGTGGGACCCAGGGAACAAGAGAGTGAAGGAGGTTCTGAGGGAGGCGGAGAGAAAGGTGTTGGAGAGCCAAAACGACGACGTTGGGGCTGGGGCTTATTTAGCTGGTTTCGCCACCCCGTATGATGGGGCGAGGGATTTGAAGTCACGTGGGTATCACATGGTAAGTGGTGCTGTGGATGTGGGGTTGTTTCGGAGCGCTGTGGTGGAGGATGTGGCGGCTTTCAAGATGGGTCACTTTGGAGATGTGGAAGAGAGTGAGGAGAGCGAGGAGAAAGAAGGGGATGAGAAGTACTGGAGTGAATGAATGAGAGTTTTTTTTTTTTTTTTTTTTCCCTCTAATTTGAATTTTTTGTAAATTAAGCGATGTAGTTTTTTTATGTGCTTTTGAACTTTTAAATGAAAATGACTCTTTAATTCCATATTTTATTTTGCTATTTGTGCAACAAAATCCATGTAGTCAAGTCTAATTGCGTCGTGTGATTCATGTAGCTAATTTCATTTGGTGGAATAAGGTTTTGTTGTTTATTTGTGTGGCAAAATCCACTATGTATAGAGGGTGCTGATGAGTATAGATAGTGCTTTTGGCTTCTCTTTTTTTCATGTGGAAGAATTTGGCATAGATGTTGAAATTCTACTATCTCAAGGCAAACTCTATTATCTTGTAGAGTTTGGCTTCATTTGGTATCACTTGCACTGCGTGCTATCTTTGATGTCTCAATGAATCCGTGTGCTGTGTATGCCACTATGGTTTTGAATTTGCCATCCACAACCGTTGTATTGGGTTTAAGAAGTCTTTGTGGCTGTATTAGCCTTGTTTGCCTGAAATTTTTAGTAACCATGACCGTGATTGCAACTGCAATTTAAAACCTTGGGTACTACTATTAACTGCAAATATTTTTATGGCTGCTTTATGAATGAGATAGCTTTTTGATCAATGGGATGAGTAAGCATAATATGCAGATAGAAGTATGAGAGGTTGTGCTTACTGATTTGGATGTCAGTACAGAAATGGAATTCTAGTTGTCTAGATTCTAGAACATGTTTGTACTGCTTTGTTAATGCATAATGGTCTTCTAGCTTCTATTTTTCATGTGGGTGTGTTGGAATTCAAAGTACATTTTGCTGTCGAAATTCGAAGTTCTCATGTGTATGCTTGCCATCTTATACGCCTCATTGAATCTGTGAGAAATGTATGACACTACTAAGGTCTGAAATTGTGGTGTGTGCAACTACAGTATCATTGTTTTGGAGGTCTTTGCAGTTGCATCAAACACATTTACCGTAATATCAGCAATCACAACATGACTGCCTTGGGCACTGCCAACTGAACATTTTAAAGGCTATTCTATGAATGATAGGTAGTCGTGATCAATGGGGTGAGTAGACATGGATTTTGTTGACATGCAAATAAATGCATGAGAGGTTGTGTTTATTGAATTAAATGCCATAATAGGGATTCCAGTTGTCTATATTGTAGACCATGTTTGTACAGCTTTGTTGATGCATGATTACATAGAGTTATAGTTATATAATCTGTTAAACATAAATTATGGGAGTCTCAACTTTCAACTTAGTTGCTATTCTGTGGCCTTGATAACATTGAACATCCTTCCTTTTTGTTTGGGTTCTTCTGAATCTGATAACTACATAATTTGCCTCTTGGACCCATATATGATTGTAATTTGTAGTTCTCTGGTTTTTGGTATTCTGTGTTTCAATTGTTAAAAAAGACATGTTATGATATTTATGGTCTAATTTGGATCATTCGTCATGGTGATTGAGTAATAAGGGACCAACATAATTCAAAGTTGTTGTACTGTAGTGTTTTGCCTTTACTTTTACAACATCATGGTATTTCAAGGAAATAGTTGCTATATGGCTTTGTGAAACATCAAACAAAAAGGTCACAAGTGGAGAAGTTATTTGAGTCACCCTTTCAAACAAGCCAAGCCTCCCGAGCTTTGATGGAAGAAATTATACATTCTAATGTGTTGTTTTTCCTGTCATGGTTACTCTTTACAGGTGCAGCTCCAAATACCTTAATTTGGAACAAAAATGAAATGACAGGTATTAATTGATATTGAAATGCATTATATGACTCATGATGTGATATGGTAATTGATTGGGGCCATTTTCATGAATTTTTTGCTGCTGTCATAAGTGTTAACCTTTGTTGCTCTTGATAGTGATTTCCTATTTTACATGACAACTGAAACCATGACCTAATGGATTATTCATGTTTGGTTGCTTGAATCTTGAGAAAACTCTCTTACCTTATCTAGCACTTGGAAAGACACCTTTCTGCATCACAGCTTATTTCAATTGATTTTCCATTTGATCAAACATAGAGAAAGTTCAAGGTTTGAAGTAGTTATCAGTAGTAGTAATCAATTGAAATATATCATCATGTGTAAAAAAAAATAAATTGAATTAAACACGCACATAGTCTAGTGATTAGTAAATGCCATCAACGACTTGTATTTTCGGTGGTTTGTGTTCTTTTCGGTTAGTTTCTTGAGCAAAACACTTTCTTTGTCCCTAAAAGATTTGAAGCTGGGTCACATTGTTTTCAGAAAGATGGAAATCAACATTTTTGTCTTTGAAAGATTAAAAATTTGATTATTTTAGTTATTTTTTAACATCAATTTAGCCACTCCGAAGGACAAAGTTGATCAACATTTTACTTTTTAAAGAACGAAAATTGTGGTTTCCATCATTCAAGGATTGATTTGACCAACATCAAATCTTTCAACTTGTTAGCTTAGAAATTAATGCGTGCATTTCTCATTTAATTAGTCCCTCTCCTTATTTAGAAGTAAGACTCACTAAATTATATTAATTCTAATAAATTTTTGTTAATAACTGAGTATTAAAAAATAAAAAAGTGTTGCTAGCTTTCTTTTCGGATGAATGAGAGGTAGAGAGATGAAGTGGATCTCATGATAACTCAGGTGAGTGTTTGAATTGAAGGATTATTTATAGTAATTTAAAAACTTATGAGAATTAAGAATAAAAGGCAGTTCTTCGATTTAATTTTAATAGACTACATTCACCATCTTAAAATATATTTAAATTACACTATTCTTAATTCTTCCTTTTTTTGAAGAAAATATACTTCTTTATTTTAAAAATTTATGTGTTATGTTTTAATATTAACAGGTATTTTAAGATTAATTTTCTCTCTTTATCACTATTTTCTTCTCTGGTAATTATTTTTAATTTTTTTTATAATGACAGCAATGAGATTTGAACTTAATCTCATGTAAATTACTCAAATTTTTTTTACCGTTAGATCAATTTTAGTGAATTTCTATTAAAACCAATGTTTAACTATTCCAATAAAGTGGACTGCAAAAATGTTAAAATGGACAACATTGTGCTAAAAAGGATAATAATGAAGTCACATGATTTAATAAGTGGCGCGAATATTGAGCTAGGACCATTATTATATAATTATAAGATGACAAGGAAGAGAGAGTGGGGCCAAATACTAAGAGCTCTTTTTGTATATGTAATTGTATTCAGAACTTCCTACTTTTATGTCCTCTACCAATATATTATAAACAATTATTTTTAATTACCTCATAGTTTATCATCTGTGTTTAATATCTTATTCTCAATCTACTTTTACTCAAAGTCTAATGCTTTAACTTGAAATATTAGAATGGGAGAAAAATAACTTATCATCCCACGCAAGTAGAAGAGCGGGTATTCAATATTTGAAGATGGTGGAGCTACGGGTGAGCAAGAAGTGAGTTGGAGTTGATTGGGCTTATTTTTTATTTTTTTTTTTGCTTAAACTCGAAATTTTGATTAAAATATTTATTTAAATTTGAATTCAATATAAATATAATTTAAAAAAATATATGATAAGATTGATTCCTTAACGTAATGTATTAATTTTAATATTATTTATAATTCAATCATAGGATAAAAAAATATAAAACTTAAATAAAGTATATTTTATAATATATTTTAAAATAAATAATATTATTATAAGTATAATAATATATTATGTAAAATGGTATGTATTAAATAAAAAATTATTATTAATACACAATTATTGAAAAATTATACTTTCTAAAAGAATGAGACATTGAGTCAGATTAGGTCGACTTGAAGCATAACTCGAACCCAAACCTAATATGTAAATGTATTTATTATTTTAGATATTAAGAAAAGGTTTTAAATAAAGGTGAGAGGATTTCACCCACTTGAGACAAACTCTCATCTAGTAGAAGGAGAAATGTCTTAGAAGATGAACTACCAAACCCCAACTTAATCTCAAACCTTAACCTAACATCATTACCATTACCTATTCAACCATAACCATAATCTACACCACCTTATTCTAAACTAATTTTATTGCATGATGAAGCAGTAACTATTGAAACTTAGGAAAATGAATAAGTCCATCAAAATTATCTTCCAAATATAAATCCTTATGAAATGAGTAAATGCAATAATATTATTTAAAAAAAACTGTTATATATATTTTTGTACTATATTATTAATGTACATATGTTGCTTATAATATTTATTGTATTATTAGATTTAGTTCATCTATTGTTCACTACTACCGTTAAAAGCAAGTTTGATTGATTTTGTTCTACTTGGGGACAAACAATTGAGGATATGCACGATCTATGGTTTGACAAATTCAAGGTAAATATGATATTAGATTGTTAATATATGTCATTAATATATTTTATCAAAGTCACTTCATAAATTTCATGTTTTCTTACGTGTCAATTTCTTTTCCTTTTGCAAAAGTAATGTAGATGGGAACCTAAATATGAGGTAAGAATTCTCCAATTTCTTTTATATCAAGGGAGATGCTTGATTTAGGGGAAGAATTATACAAAAATGTTCATATTATAAGCCAAAATACATTCCTACCTTGATATGGAATCAATTAATACATCACTAGCATCATATAATAAGTTTAAAAATTGGTCAATTACAAATACAATAAATTGTGCTTCAAGTGAAGATAGATTTATGCACACTAGTGGTTTTATATCTATTCAACATATAGGATGGTATGAAAAATTTTACATTGTTTGCTTGAACATTTAATTTTAAATTATTAAAAATTTTTTCATTAAAGTTATGAAAAAATGTAGGAGAAAGTTACATAAGTCAAACCTACCATGGAGGAGGTGTTCACTAAATGTCATATGAAAAGGACAAATTTTGGGTTGCAAATAAAGTTGGAAAGGATTTTGTATGTGATGTTAACTCAATTCTATTTTTCTATAACTTTTGTTGCACATATAGTTCAAAATTTTAGTCAAATGATTAATGACTCTCAAAATTGAACAATTTTATAGGACACATTTAGAAAGAGAAAAAAGAGTTTTCTAAAGTATCATTGTCTCAAAATGAGGATGGTTAGGGATTATCTTATGAATGCCAACATATACCAAATGACTTGACTATTTGAAAGGAAGTAATTGATAAAGGTAAAAAAAAAAAAAAAAAAAATTATATGGTTTAGGTTTTATAAGATCAATTATCTCTAATGAAACAAATATAGAATAAGAACTTGTAAAACAACAAGAAAAGACAAAAGAGTAAGACTTATAAAAAAAACAACAAAAATATAAGTTGGAGGCAAAAAAAAAAAAAAAGATTGAATCAACTGAAAGTCTAAAAGTATGGTTGCTACTTTATTTGAAAAGTTAAATATATCATTAGTTCCAAACTTTCCTTCTATAACTCGTACAAGATGAATTAAATAGAACTAGTGAGTCTGATAATAATGATAATAATTTTGATGTCAATTGATATAATGATTTTGACCTATATTTATAAGTCTCATGATGATTCTAACTAATTTAATGTTGTTTTGGATTGACAAACACTTTGATGATTTTAGTTTGTTTTATATTATTCTTGGCAAGTGATCACTTTAATGATGCTAATCCATTTTATTTTATTCTATTCTAAAAGAGAGAAAGAAGAGAAATATTGATATAAGAAGACTAGAATAATACATCTAAATTATACATAAAAGATTTTAATTTAATTAAAAAATGACGTAACATTTTTAAATAGTTAAATAACATTCAATTTTAACGTCTGTTTCATATTTACTTCTTCCTCTCATTATAAAATTCTCTCCGACTTAATTCGTTCATACTCATGCTCATATATATAAATTAACTACACGTCAATGAGAAGAGATAACCTTAAATGATAATTATGAATTATATTTGAATATATTTTTCCTCTGCTTTTACTTTTTTATTATAAAAATATCAATGTGCAAATTGCACATTCATGAGCTCAACGAATCTTCAAGAGTCATCATTGAGGTTACCGTCTATCAAACTTTTGCCGTCTTTGCAGTGGTGGCTTATGAATCCCACCAAATAACACTCGACATAAAAGAAGAAATAAAAAATGGATTCTTAACGTTAAAATAATGTTTTTAAAACTGAAGAGATTACTGAACTAGTGAAAGTAATTGTTTGATGAGGTTTATTAGTTTAGCCATGCATGATTAGATTAGGATTGAATCTATAATATTAAATATACAATATTAATATTATATACTATATTAAGTGGTAACTGATAAATTTATTAAAATTAGTATATAAGAATCATGTTACATGTGCTATAAGATAAACATATTCATAATAAATAATTAAATAAGTAATCTATATGAGACCTTATTTATTTCAAATATGTTTTAGAATAAATTTTGAAAATTAATAAAATTACACAATTCTTACCTTGCTTTTTTGCTCTAATATTTTCCTGACTCGTGCGAACCCATAATATTTCCCATCACCATCTGGTTCAATTCAGTTTCAAGTTTTCAACAACTAACTATGTGTTTAAAAATCCTACACTCTAGCCCTCTAATTTAGTTAATCTGTAATATAACATCAACCTAATAAATAGGAATAATATCTCAAATAAATATATATATTAAAAATCATTTGTAATTAAACAAGTGTCTGATTATTAATCTCGTAAACTTATCATCACAGTATATACTTAAGTAATAATATAAAAAATATTTATACTCAATTTAATTATATATTCATGGAGCGTATAAAATAATATATATATATATAAACCGTATTTAGTGAGGGGAATATTTATATGAAATGGTAAACAGAAAAAATTTAGATTATATAATCATACATGGAAGACTAGAATTGAATAAAAAATTATGTGACATTTTTTAAATGGTCATGTGAGTATTAAATAACTTTCAATATTAACTTTTTAGAAGTGATTGTATGATTCAAATTTACTTTTTTTACCATTTAAAATAAACATTCTACTCATTTAGAAGTGACAAATAGATCAGTTTGACCCAGCAAATCAAAAAGAGAAAAGGGATTGGTTTAATACAATTTTCATATAGATTAAAATTTTGTTGGTTCGAATCAAGCCAATGACCCACCAAATTAGGTTAACTGGGTACAATTTCTCTTTTTTTTTTCTAAATATCTAAATTTCTAAATGATTTTTTTTTATAGAAAACACCGAGATAGCACTTTGGTTTCTCCTTACTAGATTATCCACGTAGGAAAGAGTTAACAACAGTCGAAGGCTAGAATCTATAACAATAAATAAAATAAAGAAATGAATAATGTTTTTTTTCTTTATAAAATGAATGAATCTTTATTTTGGATTATATAATTTTTTTTATTTTTTATCTCTATAAAATTTAAAATTATGTTTTTTATCATATAAAATTAACGAGTTTTGATTATAGGTTATTTGATTTTTATTCTCCTAAAATTTTAAAATAATTATTTTAGTCTTTAAAATTCATTTTAAGGTATATAAATAATATTCATTATAAGAATCTAGGAATCTAGAAAAAAAACGGTTAAAATGTCACATGTTACCATTTCATTAAATATATACATTATTAGCAAGTGTCACATAACAATAAAAATAAAAAACAACGGTTTTAAATTTTATAAGATGAAAAACAAAGAAAATATTTTACACAACCAAGATCAAAGCTTTTTATTTTATAAGAATTAAAAATATATTTAAGTTTGAAACTAAATAAGAAAAATGTTATGTCTATGTGAAATTTTTTCTAAAGTTTTTATAATAATTAAAGAGTAGCAACACTCCACCGGTTCAAGTGAAACTAGGAACCACACTAGTGGTGAAAGGTTTGGATAACATGCAGGAGGTCATAAATTAAGCCTTACAATCATTCTTAAATTGAACAAACTAAGTAAACTTAGATAATCATACATGAAAGGTTAAAATTGAATAAAAAAAACTATGTGACATTTTTAAATGGTCATGTGAGTATTAAATAACTTTCAACATTAACCTTTTATGTATTGTTGTATAATTCAAATTTACTCCTTTTACTGTTTAATAAACACTCCTCTCACTTAGAGGTGACAAACAGGTCAGCCTAACCCAACGAGTCAAAGAGAGGAAATAAGTTGGCTAAACTCAATTTTCATATAGATTAGGATTTTATTGGTTCAGCTCAAACCAATAGCCCACCGAATTAGGTCAATTTGGACATAGTTTCTTTTTTTTTCTTAAAAATACTTAAATTTATAAAAAAAATCAAGTAAAATAAATTTAATTCATTTTGAACCAACTTTTTTTAGAGTTTATCCTAGATGATGAGCCTAATAAGGTGGACCAAATCACCCAAAATTTATTTAATTATTTTAATTTCAACCAAGCCAATACATCAATAAGTCAACCTGTAAAATTAAACTTATTTGGTCATATCTATTTTTCCTTCATTTGCTCCCCCATATATATATATATAATTAATTAATTTTAACAGATGATCTTTGAATCAATAGGTAATTGGGCATTTTTTAAAATGTTACGGCTTTACTTTATTTCTACATTTGTGTAGTTGGGTGCACTAAAGGACAAGATTTGCTTTCATAAAAAAAAATGGGGCAAGATTCTGGACCATGAATTAAAACAGAAGAAAACACTGAAGTGAGAGAGAGCACTTCGGTCTCTCCTTACTGGATTATTCGCATGGCCAGAATCCATAACAATAAATAAAAATAAAATAAAAATAAAGATGTAACATATATGTCACGTAAAGATAAATTAACTTTTCGTTAAATATATATATCATTAATAAAAATTAAAAACAATAGTTTTAAATATTATAAAATTAAAAATATAGAAAATATTTTACAAGACCAACATCAAAATTTGTTTATTTTATAAAAATTAAAAATATATTTAAATCAAATATTATAAAATAAAAAATATAAAAAATATTTTACAAGACCAAAATCAAAACTTGTTTATTTTATAAAAATTAAAAATATATTTAAGTTAAAAACTAAATAAGAAAATTGTTACTTCTATGTAAAATTTTCACTATAATTTTTATAATAATTAAAGAATAGAAACACTATGTTAGTTGAAGTAAAATTGAGAATCACTAGAGTTATATAGAAGGTTTAGATAATATATCATAGATTAAACCTTACTATCATTCTTGTGTTTCTTTATTTAAAAAAAAAAAATCCTCTTAAATAATTGAATGAGAAAATCTTATTACATCAGATATGGAAGTTTAATCATGCATTCCTAACATGGTAATTAAAAAAAATAAAGAAAAAAATAAAAATAAAAAAGTAATGCGACAAAGAGAGTTAAAAGTAAAAAAGAAAAGAAAAGAAAGATGTATTATAAACACTAAATTATCATAAAAATATGGTAACCGAATAAAGCACAAAGCTAGGGCGTAGCAAAGAAAAGCAAAACCATATAAGATAGAAGAAGGATTCACACTTTTAACACAAGCAACATTGAAGTAACAAACTAAAACGATAGAGAAACTGTTCGTTTACTAAGGTATTTCATTAGCATACGGTGGTTATAACTTATTAGCGAAACCGTTCACCAGCGCCAAAGCATTGCTAGTGAACTTCTTCACCCTGGTGACGCGATCGCATACGTTCGCCTTCACGGGACCCTCCGCTACGCCCTCGAACCCGTCCGTGCACGTTTCCTCGTCCGTCAGCGCCGCGCTCATCCACGTCAGCACGTTGCTCAGCCCGAACCGGACCGAACCGGAGTCCGCCTCCGGTCTGAGCCCGCGAATCTGCTTCAGCGACCCGCGGATCTCGTCCACCGCGTCCTCCAGGTTCGCAAAGCAGTCATGGAGGGCGGCGCCGGCGCCGGAATCGTCGTCGTCGGCGGTGACGGCGGTCTGGTGCGAGAGGTAGGCTGCGGCGCCGTGGGCCTTGGAGAGGGCGACGGCCACGGCGACGCGGGCGAGGCCGGCGGGGCTGCGCTGCACCGTGCTGGCGAAGCGGGAGAGGGAGGCGAAGCACAGGTCCGGATATAGCGTTGTGTTACAGCTTGCGCGGATGAAGTCGGTGTCGCCGGAATCGTCACCGGCGGTTGCGGTGGTTGTTGGGCTGAGATGGGAGAATGTGAATGTGAAGAAGAATAAGAGAGAAAAGAGGAAACGGGTTTTCATTGTTCGTTTTTATTTTGCTTTGTTTTTGGGGGGAACTTACTGAGTTTGCGAAACTGTAACGTTGTGTATGTGTGTGTCGGAGTGAGAGGGTTTATGTAGGAGTTAGATTTCTGAGTGCTAAATTTGCAATTTCTTTGTGCCCAGTTAATTTGCAAGAATAACGAAAGTGCCATGCCATTATCTTTTCCTTTTTTACCTTTTATTTTATCTTTCCGTCTACAACTTTCAGTTTTTTATTTATTGTCAAAAGGAATTATGTAATTATGTTTGAATTTGAGTAAAGAGGAGGGAGCTCTTTTAAAATTTTTATTTTTAAATAAGGTTTCAATCTATGATTTTATATAAGGAGAATAAGTATTACTTAAATTAATTACTTTTTAATTTATTTTATTTTATTTAAGAAAATAAATATTTAAGGTTGATAAACTAAAGAGTTTAGATAAACTAGTGAAAGGTCAATATACTTGTAAGAGTTTAACTCGTATTAAAATAATATTAAAAAATAAACTTCATATATATCATAAGGTATAAATAACAAAATACCATATTCTTAATAAGTAAAAAATATTCATAGATTATTAAAGTAATAAAATATTATAAATACAAATTAAAATTATTTATAGATGATGAAAGTAATTTCATAAGTAAAAATTAGAAAGTAAATACTTTAGAAATCTTCTACATTTCTATTTTTTAGTAGAAGTAAAATAGCAATAAGAGCTTCAAGAATGATGTCGTTTGTTGGGAGTTCGTCGAACAACAATAGTGATTTGTGAGTTCATTGAACAACAATAGTAATTTGTGAGTTTATTGAACAACAATGACTATTTGTGAGATTGTCGAATAGTGATAGTGACTAGCGAGGTCATGGAACATGACAACAACTAGCGAGATCGTCAAACAATGACACCAACTAGCAAGGTCATCAAACAACGACAACAACCAACAAGTAGTCGAGTAGTGACGACGGTGGCTTGAGACTTCGACAAAGTCTCGAATAATAGCATGATAGGTTTGTTGAAAAGGAGAAGTAGAAGAGAAAGGTTTGAAAGCTTAGATTGAATTGTGTGAATCACATTTAAAAGAAGCCTTTAAGAGCCTACAAAATAAAATGTTTTTACAAACTTGCAAACTCACCCATGAACTCACAATTTTAGTGAGTCCACTATCAAGTTTATCAAGTTCATCCAAGTTCACCGAAAAATGAGTTTACATGTGATTTAATGCATTTTGGGTTTCTAAACTCATAAAATTATACATTTTACTAGTAAAAATGTGAGTTTAACAACCATGGTCAAATTATTATTTTACTTTATTGTGTACTAGAAGGGTATCTCAGTAAGTGTCAAGTGAAGACTAATTCATCTAAAGCCTAAAGATTATCATATTAGGATTTGCCTTTTTTACTAAAATATTTCATACAAATGGTGAAAAATTAAACCCTAATAAACATATTTAAAAGATGAAAAATGTTAACCAATGCATTCTTTCATGATTTTTAATACAACTCTAACATAATTTTCAACAAAAACTTTTTATTTGTTGATTTTTTTAATCACTAGGACATTGATTAGCAGGATTCTTAAAAGATACATCTATTTATCAATTATTTAAACCTTAATTTTAATGATAACAAACAAGACACAAAAATATATGTATTGCATTGAAGCTAATATCTTCTTCATTTTCAAATGTTATGTGAATTGTCTAGGTGTGTCTTATTGATGTATCTTCTAGCATTAGGCTTAACTTTCTTTGTCACATGATTTGTTAGATAAGAAGATTATCAAGAACTTTAAGGCATATGATTAATCTAGCAAGCTTGAATAACTATTGTCTTATCTAGAAAAGAATTTTTTTTTTTTAATTTATGACTTAGAAGAATGCAATTGACACAAAGTGGAAGTAAATAAGATAAGTGTTTAGAAAAGTCAACAAATATTTGTATAAATATATATAGAAAAGATATCAATAAGACAAGTGTTTAGGTTGTGGATATCTTAATTTTCATTTTCAATTTTGAGACTCAATTTTAAACTATTTTTTTTTACTGATTGAAGATTGAAGATGTGAAATTCGTCTAATTAAAATCATTTACACAAAAACTATAAAAATAAACTAATGTTCATAATAAAAAAAAAGATCGTTAGCAAGGTATAAATCGTATAGAAAGTGAGCTCTATAAATAATTGTAAAATTGAAAATTTTCATTAGATTTTTTTTCAAATGTTCGTGAAATTCGGTTTTTACGATATTTTCACCATGTTTATGATATTTTTTTTTATTCAAATTTGAACTGAGTTTCATGATTTCGTGTGAGTAAATCTATTGAAACAAATTTCACGTTTTGAATAAGTAAAAAAAATAATTCAAATTGTGTTTAAAAAATAATTATTCTTTTAAAGACAATTTTGACTCATACTTGAGAATTAAATGACTAAAATAAATCTTTTAAAAAATAAAAGATCAAAACAATTTTTTACCATAAGATAAAGGATTAAAACTATAATTTAGCAAACAAGTTATTATTATTCCACCAATTTTTTGTCATTTTTATCCCATGGTACGTCAACTACATATTTGTTTCTGGTTGATTGTTATTTAGATACTTAACACGTCAATTCAGTCTTTTTAACTATATTAAGTGACACTATCTTATAATAAAACTAAATTGCCGGAAAGTTTACAACTTTAAAAATAATTTTTTTATTATATTTTAATTTCAATGATCAAATTTAACTAATGATTATAATTTCAAGATTAATTGATTGATAATTTATAATTTTAAAATTATTTTATTATTATTTTTAATTATAAAAACTAATTTAATCTATTATTATAATTTTAAGAATTAAACTGATTGTTTCTCTTATTTAATGCATAAACTCAATCGGTAAAATAAATTTATCAGATAAATATTGCACAATATTTAATTTTTAACTGATTTAAAATTTAGAAAAAAAATGTTTGATTATATTAATGAAAAAAATTTAAGCATAATTTTTTAGAGGTTTAATATATTAGTTTTTAATTAAAAATAAAATTGAATTTAAATAACTCATAGAATAAATAAATAATAAATAATTTGCTTTATACCAAAAAAAAAAAAATGGAAGAAAGCATTGTGGTTCGTTACTTTGTTGGCATGCTGAATGCCCACTTCAATTTTGCGGCTAGTGCGTGAAAATACAAATTAAGGTCGTTTCCCACTCTTTCACTCGAGAACGATATTAACGGTCGGCTAGCCAATCATAATACGTTTCCCCTACTCGTGTGATTGGGCTAAAAATATGGTGATTCTTGAATCCACTTTAAAGGTGCACTCATTCAATATTATTTTATTAATTTTCACTTTATTTATTCTCTCATCAATTTAAGTTAAATTTTGGTCCAAACTAAAGTTAGGTCGACAAAACTAGCTAATTTTTTTAAATAATTAAAAATTGAAAAGTTAGCTTAAAAATTGGTAAGTATTAGATTAATTTATTGAATTATAACTGTTTGATAAAATTATAACTGTTTTGATAAAATTATATGATGAAATAATTGATAAGTGTAAAATGATATAAATAAATATATGAATATGATATTGTTATATTTTTTTAATTTTTTAATTTTATTTTTTTTAGTGAGTAAAATGATAAAAATATCTTAAAGGATATGTATAAAAAAAATATTATATAAAAAAATATATTGAAGTATAATATTAAAAATAATACAATAAATAATATAAATAATACAATAGTTAAAATAATTAGGGTAATATAAAAAAATCCAAAAAGATATAAAAAAAATAAAATAAACATATAATATATCAATATCAATATCTTAAAATATAATTCTAAAATTAAAAAATAAGAACTATTAATAATATAATGGTTAAAATAAATAGTGTAATATAAAATACCTAAATGATAAAAAAAATTATTATTTATCATTATCAATATACTATAAAATAAAAGATAAAAATAATAAAACCCTTTCTAATGTAAAAAAGAGGATAAAAATAATAATGTCATACCTTATTAATAGAAGAAGAAAAATAAAAATAAAAACAAAAAATATAATAAAATTCTTCTTTATATAGAAAAGGATAAAAAAGAAATTTAATAAATATTTTAAAGATAAAAGAGAAAAAAATATATAAAAAGTTAGAGTTAGAAGCTAACATTTTTTAAAATGTTACCAAAGTAGTATATCAAAGAACACTACAAGCTCATAAAAAATATCGTTTACCAAACATTGTTAATAAGATCAAAAAAGTTAAAAAGTAATTAAAATTATATTAGCCTAATTCTTTAAATAAATAATAAACATGTATGATCAAAACTAA
Organism: Mucuna pruriens; assembly: GCA_025330945.1. Taxonomy (NCBI): domain Eukaryota; kingdom Viridiplantae; phylum Streptophyta; class Magnoliopsida; order Fabales; family Fabaceae; genus Mucuna; species Mucuna pruriens. The sequence goes on along the minus strand of JAENHJ010000086.1, from coordinate 904,291 downwards.
TAAAATTTTATATTTTGAATCTAAGTTTTTATTTATAAACAAAATAATTTTAGGAGTTATTCTTTTTTCTTTTTTAAGTTGTGTGACTTAACTTTATTGAGCATTTAATTTAATTTTTTAATTTACATACTAGTATAAATAATAATTTTTATATTGATTCCAAGACAATTGATACAAATTGCAATAAAGAAAAATGTCATAAAAGAACACTTGTAACTTGTTTTGATTAGTAAGGAAATCTTAGTGGTGTATCAAGGACTAGACATAATCTCAAGGTTGGAAAATGACCAGGATAAAATATTTGTGTTTTGTTCACTTTATCTCTCTTTTGTACATCCATGCTTTATATCCTTTTGAAAAACTAGTGTTTAACAAAGAAGTTTTTCTAACTACATTTTTTAAAATAGATGTTGCAATGTCTTTTGCGAAAAGTTTGCAAAAATTTTTCTAAACACAATTCAACCCCCTTCTTGTGTTTACTCGTGCTTTACAATGTTGTTGCTACCTTTTGTAGTAAGACATGTCTTTTTTATGTACTAGGTGAGCTGAGAGCATTGACCTTTCTTCAAAGCTTCTTTGATATGCCTAGACACTTCATAAGATGTTGGAATCCATATTTCATTTCTTGCATATATTTAACTTTCAAGTGTGTATATATATTTCCTAAGACTATTACAAAAGAGATGTTGTGTTTTTTTGCCTCTATTTGTATAAGAATGTTTCTCTCGTCTTTTATTCTAAGTTTTTTATATTTAAAACTTAATATTTTATTTTCTTAAAACAAAATAGTTAAGAGTACTAATTTATCCTTTGATCTAACATTCCTTATCTATTACATTATTATCATTATAAGTACACAAGTCTCTTTGTTTATTGATTGATGTTAATGTCTTATTGAGATGTTTTAGGTTAGGTTACAATGGACAACCTATTATTCAATGCACTTGATTAGGGACATATCTACAAAATTGTAAACCACTTAGGCATTCTCAAGTAAGGTAAGCAATAATGGATCCCTTATTGAATAGGTTGCATCTTAACTCAACCAATTGTCAAGGTTTTTTAATCAAACATTTTTTTCTTTTCTTGTGTGCATACATTCCATTTACAATATTCTTCAAAACTTGCTTTAATTCTTTATTTTCTTATTGTCTTATTTTTCTTATAGCACATATATTGAGGAACTAATTCTTTCTTTTAACCAAAGGCCAAATAGGCCACCTTTACATTACCCATTGCTTATCCTTTTTTAGTCTAGTATTTTCCTATTTTTTATAATTAATTAGCTCATTACAAACCTAAAAGACAAAAAACCATTGCTTATCCATGTAGATATAGATTTAGGTAAATATATATTTTTAAAATATAAATATGAGAGCAAGTACTATAATATTTTACACAAACATTACCCATCGCCCATAATGGGTTAGTATAAGGAAGAAAGTTAAAAAAAGTTTGGATGATCTTATGGTTTACAAAGTTGTGATCTATTTAGAGTCACGTTGGTGTTATTATCTTTAGGAATGAAAGGTTTGACATTCCTCACATTTTTTACCTTGTTAAAATAATATTTTGGTGTTCTCTCGTAGAATTAGTAGGACATGATTATCCTTTTTAGATTGGTGTAATACTTGTTACACTAAAAGAAAAATATTAACTAGCTATGGACAATTAGTGTCAAGCTTGATACTTAAGTTGAAAAAGAGTCAAGTTGAATCGATTTTGATTTAACTCGACTCGACTTGAGAAGAATTGCCTTGGTCGAAACTCGACCAAGTTAGATATGAACATTTTTTTAGCTTGAACTTAACTCAATTCAAGCTTGCAAATAGCTTAGTTCAATTTGTTGGCTTGATTTGTCTTAAAATTATCATTATTTTATATCTTTTTATTTATATTTAAATTAAATTAATATGAAATTAAATAAAAAATAATTATATAAATATAATAAAATAAAATATATTATTTAATTATATATATATATATATATATATATATATATATATATATATATATATATATATATATATATATATATATATATATATATATATATACAAGCTAATTCATGAACCAAATGAGTTGAACTATGCATAACTCAACTTCAACTTATTTGTTTAACGAGCTCAATATTTAACTTAAGTTCCCCTCATTTGTGGTGTGGCTCAAGGTGGTAGTGGCTCTTGGTGTGCAACAACGATAGAATAAAGCCTATAATGACTATGTTGAGAGTGTTTCTCGAGTAGGATGAGAGTACATATGATGGATTTGGGAAAGAGAGAGGTGTTTGAAATGACTATTTGTGTTCTTAAAAGATAAATAATTAGCATTGACCAAATTAATTCTAATTGAAATAAAAAAATATTAAATGCAAAACGATTAGTATCCACTCCTTTTAACACCTTAAATGTCAATTGTGGTAAATCACTTCTATATAATTACCTTTTCAATACTAAAGTAATTATTAGCATCAACTTTTTCTTATAAGTATTAACTTTTAATTGATAATAATATGTATATTTTTTATTGTATTATTATTGTTTGAGATTATCTTATTAAATTTGACTAGACGTGATATATTATTTAAAAGGAGTTTAATTATTTTTATACTATTTCTTTTTTAAAAAAATGTATATTTAAAAAGAGTACATAAAATTTGATTTAAAAATAAAAATCCAATAAAAGACGAAAATTTCCTTTATCTAATTCAAAGAAATATCGGGAAAGGAAATACATGAAACAAAATAGGATGAAAATATTAAACTTTTAGTATTTGTTTGAAAGAAAAAATGAGGGGGATATTTGTGGGAAACTTACTCCTTAACAAATGAAAATTGGAGGAAGGAATCAACCTTTTTTTTTCAAATTAAAAAACTTTTTTATAAAAAAAATAAGAAGTAATTTGAAGTTAAGAACATAAGATGATAAAAATTTGCTTTTAATTAGTATAAAAAGTTTTTATTTCGTGTAATTTATTTTTTTATTTTTATTCCAATCATCTAAATAAGTAGATAGTTTTTTTTTACTTTTTTATTTTATTTATCTAAATAACACATCTTTTAACTTTTTTTATTTAATTTCTATTCTATTTTTTATTATTTCTTTTCTCTTTATTTCACACTTAATATAAATCAAATGAAGATTTTCAAGGAAAGAATAAGTAGAACAACGTTGACTTGGGTAAAAAGAATGTATTTTTAAAAGAATAAGAAAATACAATGATAACAACACATAATATCTTCTGTGTACTATCCAAACTCCTACCAATAAACTAACTTTAGTTAAAAAATGAATGTAGCTTGTAAACATTCAACACTTTCCCACTTTATTAAATCCCTTTTTGTTCTCTTATTGATTTAATAGTCTCACACATGGAAAATTAAAAAGGAATACTAATAACACTTTCTCTAAGATTTGTTGTGTTATTGAGTAAAATTTATTTGAAACTATAAATTTTGATGAATCTCACTTTTAAATCATAAGAGAAATTCATTAATTAAAAGTGATGTCTATTAAAATTTATTATTTCAAATAAATTCTAGCTAATACTAAAAAAAAATAATAAAGAAGATGTTTATGAAATTTTTTTTTGAAATGTTCTCACATTAAATTCTCTTAGACATATTTTAAATATATATTTTTATTTAGTTTTTACGTCATGATTTATAAGTTTTACTGTTTCATATTTTGTTATAAATTTGAATAAATAATAGATAATACATTAAAAACTTGTTAAAAATATTAAAATTTAATTAATAAGAAAAATATTGGTAAAAGTCCACGAAATAGACGAAAGACAGCACCATGGGAACACAATTAATGACCGAAAAGCAACAAAGACTTTAGATGACGAGGTGTCACTTTTTTATGAAGGAGGTTTGAGCTGTTAGTTTGAACTTTGTGTTGTTTTGGTGGTGCATGATCATCATTTTCATTTCACACTGCCACCCAAGCGTGCTACTTCTTTTGCCCCACCTTTCACCATTTACAAATCAAATTCCACCTTTTGTTCTTAGCACTCCCCTCTTCTGACTTCATTTTCATTTTTATGTATGGATAATGTAACTCTTTTTACTATTGATTAATTAAAGTTATGCTAAGTATGATTTTTAAATTAGTTAATATAAAAAATCAATATATTTATTTTATATGATAATATACAATATTTTTACACAATTAGTGTATATATTATTTTTTTTCTGATTTTCACCATTTGCCATGTAATGTATATCGAGAAGATTTTAAATCTTTTTTGACTAAGAAATCTTTATGTAACTCAACGGCTATAGAATTCTAAATAAATTAATAAGTATATATAATCTAAAATTATTATTATTAAAATTTAATAATAATAGTAAAATTCAATTAAAATATTTACATAATATAAAATATTTTTCCACGCTCATTTAATTATATATTATTATATACTATAAATTACTTTTAAAGTCGTACAAAGAAATAATTTTTATATTACTCGGCCTTTAGCTAGTGCTAATAATGTTACACGAGCATTAGTAAAACTTCACGCCGAGTTTATTTAATTTTATAAAGTAATATACAATTTTCATGATAAATTTTTAAAATATTTATTTATTACAATGAATTTGACAGATAAATTTATGACAAATTTATTAAATAAACACTTAATTTAAACCATGGAAGGACCTATCTTTCATGTAACCACTCTATAACTAAATTTATGTAGTTAAAAAGTCAAAGCAAGATTAATTCTTTTAAAAGGAAGAGTGGCATCCACTTAAGTTTACCGTGTATAGTGTTTGTCTTTACGTGTAACATCGTATATAGATTTTCTAACAAAATTTTCTTAAAGGAACCTACCTTTCCGCGTATCTTCGAGTTTCTATTTTCTTTTTTCAGGTAATGATTTGACTTCTCTCGGTATTTATTATAGACGAAATGATACTTGTAAATACATTATGATATTTTTAAATATTTTCAGAATAAGATGAGAGTTGAAATGAGCTTGGACAATATATCTTTTACATAATATTTATTTCTTGATTATTGGTAAAATATTTGAATATCTGATCATATTTCATATAACCCTTTTAACGATAAATATCATTATTATCTTACACTAATTCTCTTTTTTTTTGTCTTTTCTACCATCACAGACATTTATGTATTTTTTCTTGATTTTAACTTACATAACTCCCCTTGTTCCATCCTAATATCTACTGTACTGTGCTTCCTGTAACGCAGGGTTACCAATTAATTATTTGATTCTAATAGTAAAAAAATAAAAAAATAAAAATATTTAGGGTTTTGTTTAGAGCAATAGTAAGGTTTTAGTTTTTAGCATAAAAAGTCTCTAGATTTTTGTTTTTAAATTTAAATTTGAAAAAAGAAACTTATTTTTAATAATATTAGGTTGAAATTATTTTTAAAATTATTCTAACTCAATTTTTTAAACAACAAAGTTGTTTTTTCTAAAATTCTAATTTTAAGTTTTTAAAAAATTCTCTTTTCTTTATTACTCTTCCCCTTCTTTTCTATTTGCTATAAAAAAAAATAGAAAATAGTTATAACAATATTTTCAGGACACTGTACGTTTTGTAAAAAAAAAAATCACCTTCTTGGTAATAATGATAATAAAAATAAACCCTTTATTTTTATCTTTTAGAAAAGTATTCTTATATTATACATTCTCCATTTAGGAATTTTAATGTGCTTCAAATTAATGAGCTTCCAATTAATAGAAATTAAAACGTTCTATCTTATCAGTCGGGTAAAATTAATTTTACATATGGGGCTTATAGTTATTTTAATAAAATTATATTTACATTTTAAGAAATATTATTTTATTATTTAAATAAAATCAAATTTATATTTATTTTTAATATACTTTTTATAAACGATTTTTCAAAATCAAAATTTAAATCAAATTAAGTAATCTTTACAGTTTTGTTATATGCTAGTATGAAATCAAAACTGGAAATATCTGAAATTATAAATTCAAAATTGGAAATTGGTTTTAGTTTATAAAAATTTAAAACTTTAAAACTAAAAATTATGCCAAACAGGGCTTAATTAATGCCTTAAAATTTTAAAAGCATTCATTACTTTCTTTATCTATTAAGTAGGAGGATTAGTAAAAAGAAATTCGCAACAATTAGGATTATTTGACTACTATCATGTACGTTGTATAGAATAAATGTTTATTTTTGTATAATTAAAATTTATAATAAATAAAAATAATATTAATATATAAATTATATTATAATTAAAATGTATAATAAATAATCTTTAAATATTAAATTATATTTTAGATCTACAATGAATAACTTAAATTGTGATATAAAATTATTTTAAATTATTGATAATTTAAAAAATGTATTAAAATTCATTTTAGAAATAAAAGAAAAGATTATCAATAAAAATCCAAATAGTTAAGAATATATATATATGAGGAGAGATTTACTTATTCAAAAAGTAATTTTATGAGAGTTATTTCTTATCTTTATCGTTTATTTTCTTACAATCTAACAAATAAGATGTGTTATATGTTAGAGTCATTAGATCACAAGAAAATGAAGAGTATTTATCTTAAAATTACTTTTAGAGTAAGAAAAATTATTTCTTTGTATATATAAAAAAAGATAAAATAAGTGTAATTTAAGATAATTGAATGGTAATTTTTTTTACTCTAAATAAGAAAAAATAAGTGTGAAATACACATTAAATAAAAAAAATCTTAGAGAAGTTGTAATTGTAAAAAAAAGATAAAGTGAGAACTTCACTCTTTAAATTTAAATTTGTGTATTATAATTTGTAGTATATAAATAGATTATAAAAGCCTACAAAGTATGATACAAACTATTAATAGTTTAGATCCTTAAGCAAATTATATTCAATTCTTAACTATATGAATAAAGCTGTACTTATAAATAAATAAATTATCCCTTAATTGATCCTCTACTTTCTTAAAATATTAGTCTCATAAAGTTATTCAATGGTAACGGATGATACTACTTTACCAACAAACTTGGAAAACAACCTCTACCAACAAGAACAGTCAATGTTGGAAAATAATAAAAGAAATTAGGATTTTTAATTTCATGAAACGATTAAGGCGTTAATATAAAATAAAATTTATAAATTGTAACCACAAAGTTCTATAGATGTAAAGATAGTGTATTTTTTTAACATTATAGGAATGAGATTGGATAATAAAGCATACTTAGATTCATTTAGCTGATAATTGCTTTTCCCATTATTAGTATTTTTTTTTTAAATATCTACTTGGGGACTCTAGTTATCTCGTTATTTAAATGGTACAAGAATATATTTTAGTTTTTTTTATTTAAAATATCTTCAAACTCAGATATGGATTAATTCTTTTCGATACATAAAAATTATCAAAATAAGTTTTGTCTATTGTAATAAAGTCTTCTTCGTAGACATGCTGAGAAATTAAATTTAAGAAATTCAATTATTTTCCGTACTGAACTTTGGTGACAAATATACATTTTTTGCTCTTCACGACCATGAGAATTGGGATGAAGTTCACAGTTGACTTTTGAGAGGTGAAGTGACAAACAGATGCTACAGATAAAGAAAAGAACAGCGACCTCCAGTCCAGGTGAATCCATTTGTCAACAAAATTTTTAGTTCTTCGAGGAATCACAGGATCATTGGCGCAATTGACTCTCTCTGTCTCTATAACTAAGAAAATGTAGAAACCAAAAATTTCATGTTAAATAGTTACTCGGCATCTTTAATAATAATAAAATAGCCTTGAAATTGCAATAAATTAGTCTCTTAAAATTAATAAAATAAAAAACAGTTTCTAAAATTATATATTGTTAATTAATTCTATATTGAATTAAGAGTTTTAAAACTATTTGGACATAAAAAAATCTAATAAATTTTTAAAATTTATATAAAAATATAATGGCTCATAATTTTTTTTAAAGATTTTTACAATTAAGATATTGTGGTTTGAATTTTAATAAATTTAGAGAATTTATAAGATAAAAGACTTTATAAATTTATAAAATTTGAAAGGATAATGAATTTTTAGCAAATATTCTAATTTATTTGTTGTACCTTTCTGTCTTTTTCTTTGTTATTTTCTTGTTAGAAAATTTTCACTTGAATTATTAACACTGACATATATAAGAATAGTTATTACCTTCTTGTAAAAAAATATAATTATTTTAAATAAAAAATCCACTTCACAAAAATATCAATCTAACTAAACTAAATAATATGCTTGTAAATATTTATAAATAATATTGATTCTAAATAGAATTATTTATTTATTTTTAAATTTTTATTTTATAACAATATATTCAAAAGACACAAAAAATGACATAAAAAATAGTAACTAAATCAATATAATTACATTAAAAAAAGACGCAACAAAACAATATTTTTATAATAGAATCAATTCACAATACTCATATAAAGTAAAAAATTGTCTTGATATGTTTCAATCGCATACAGAAAAAGATCAAGTTTCTAAAAATTTTTATACATTTGTAATATTAATTTGTCTAAATAAATTGATTAAAGATATAAAAAAGTAGAAAAAATTTTATACTTGATTGTAGAGAATATATATAGTATTGAAAGATAAGTATATATGATCAAATATTGTACGAATATTTGTATCACATTTAATGAAAAAAAGGAATTATATGTTGTAAAGCACATGTAAACAGAAGAAGGAATTGAATTATATTTAAAAACATTTTAGCAAATCTTTTTTTGCAAAGGATGTTGTTTCATCTTTATAATGATAGACATATGTTCAAAGAAAAAACTTTTCATAATGATATTATGAAAGAGTGCTTTGAGAAAACTTTGTTTAGGAGAGAAAGTATGCAACATATGAGTTTTATCTTGATTCAATTTCAACTTGAGACTACATTCACCTACCACTAAACTTTTTCACTAACTGAAAGTAGTTACAAGTATTCTTTTCAACAAGCATCTTCAGGCTCAATAATAAGTAGTCTTCAAGCAACCTAGCCAAGTATTTTTTGAGCACAAAATCTCTTTTTAGGATTTAATCAAATTCACAAAGAAATGACTTAGGGTAAAACTTATATATATCTATATCATTTGATAGACAAATTGTACAATGAAGTGTATTGTCTTGTTTTTTGAAAAACTTCTAAGATCTAAGAACTTTTTACAACAAATAATTTTAATCACAAAGAATGATCTCATTTTTCTTTTCGTATGTGTCACTTATTTTATTGTAATCTTTAGATATCCTTATAGATTAGGTCTTCGTAAAATAATTGTTGTGACTAAAAAACAACCTTCCTTTCCTCTTTCTTCTTTTTGAGAGAGAAAATGACTATTGGGGTATTTAATGCTTTAATAGATGTATTTCACCAACTTGTTATTTTGATAAGATAAATCATCCTACTTATCTTTCTCTTCTTGTACATATGCCTTATAGTTGATGCTAAAAACACTTTAAGGTAACTATTACTTCTTTTTGTAGAGACACACCTTTTGAAGTTAACCAGGTATATTCAGAAAGAGATTTGACCTTACTTTCAGAGCTTCTTAATATACTTTTTTATAACACATATTTAAAGAGTTATTGCAGAAGTCAACCACTCACATGCCTATCTATTCCATCTTTATATATTATGAAAAGTGTTTTGTCTATTAGAGAAACATTATCAGTTTTCTTTTTGTGTCTTATTACAATAGATGATATCTATCATCTTTTGATTTTAAAAAAAACTTATTTCTTAGTTTGTTATTGTTTGAAACATAAGAGGAAAGATCTAACATGTGACAGAAGAAAGAAATTCTAACAATGGTAGAAAAAGAAAAAAATGAGAGTTATTAGTAAAAAGTTTTTTAAAATCTCAAGGGATTGAGTGATATGGTTGAATTAATGATTTACTACTAAAAAAATATTTTAAAATCATCAAAATCTACCTTACAAAATGATCTATCAAAATTAGTATGCTTTTGAATACTAAAATACTTTTTATTAATTATAAAAAGTCTCAATTGAATATAACTAAATTTGATACTTTGTATAAAAAATCCTAATAGTCTTGATTGAATACTACAAGACTTATTTATATTATTTAAAAGTTTTGATTGAATACCACAAGACTTTATTATCATAAAAGTTTCGATGGACCATCAAATTAATTCCTAAATATTCCTAAATTAAATAAAATGACAAATCGTCCTTGAAATTATAAATCAATTTAATCCTTAAAATTTTAATGATGATTCAAATTTGTCCCTAAAATTAAAAGGACTTAATTGCTCTTTTCTTCTTTAACTTTTAAAATTTTACAAATTTTCTCCTTATTTTATTTTCACGCATTTTGATAAAAAACTTATATAATTTCACATATTTTGTCTCCTTCTTTTAAATTTTCACATATTTTATTCTTAAAATATAGTTAACCCTTTCAAAATGGTAAAAAATTACTAGTTAAGATTTGGTACCAATTACTAAAGCCACTAAACTATTTAGTTTGTTTACTTTATATATATATATATATATATATATATATATATATATATATATATATAAATAAATAAAAGGTTACGATAATAAATTTATTTATTAAATATTTTATTTTAATTATATAAAATTATTTATTCAATTATATAAAATTATTTATTATTTATAATTTTTTTATACATCTTCCACCATTTTATTTGCATAATATTATTTAGAAATAAAAAATTTAATAAATAAATTTATAAAATATTATATTGTTTAACTAATAAATAATTTTACATGATTTAATAAATAAATTTTTATATTTGTAAATTTGTATAATTAAAATAAAATATTTAATAGATAAATTTATCATATTAACTTTTAGTAGTTTTTCATACAATAAACTTAAACATATACTAGAGGAACAAGAAGTGCAATTCAATGCAACAATGAGATATATAATATATAATATATAATTTATAATTTATATATAAAATAAATAAGTCAAATGATTTACTCACTTTAATAGTTGTGGAGAAGGAAGAGGTTAATGGTTAAAATTCAAACTCTAACATAAAATGAATGGAAATTTAAAAGTATGAAATAAAATTTGTGAAATTTTAAGACTAATTTGATTGATTATTATAACTTTAAAAACTAAATTGATTGATAATTTATAATTTAAGAAATTATTTTTTTATTTATTTATTATAGAGATTAAGTTGATTATTTATAACAATTTTATGAACTAAAGTGAATAATAGTGTATAATTTCAAGGATATTTTGACATTTTATTATTTTTCTAGACTATTTGACCAATCATTATAATTTCAAGAATAAATGGATGATCCTCTCTAATAACAAATTAATGTAAAAGGAAAATTTTAAAAATATTGTTTGAAAATTAAAAACAAAATAAATTACTCTGATTTTCCTTCTGTTTTGAATATAAAAAAAAATCCCATTTCTAAAACCTGCATAAAATCCCTCCTGTTTTATAAATATGTTTACTTAAATTCAAAATCTTTTTGTATGAAATGTACAACAATATCTTATTATTATTATTATTATTATTATTATTATTATTATATATATATATATATATATATATATATATATATATATATATATATATATATATATATTATACAAACTCTTTCTATTATATAAATGCAATTAAATCCCTCTACAGTATAAATTTGAAATTATTAAATTATGAAATGACAACAACTTTAGAATAACATTAGAGTAACATAAAAGAATAAATAATAAAATAAAATTATCATTTAATATTCAAATAAAAATATTTCTTTTTAAAAGTTTTGTAATAAAAACATAATCACATGAATAATTAATAAAATGAAAAAATACTTTTCCAAAATAATTTGTAAGAATTAAATAATAAACAAATCATATTTTATTGTTTTAATTGTTAACGATTCATATGATTAAGTTTTTATTGAACTCTTTATTATAATAATTTTGAAATAATTGTTGTCATTAAAGTATTTTTGTTTTTTTTATTCTATTATTTTGATGTCACACTTTAACATTTTTATCATTTAAGAATTAAGAATTTTTACTGTTGTAGAGGTCCTTAATAGTAATGCATATAAAATAGAAGGGAGTTTGTATAATGGTTTAAAAAAGTGAGAGGAACTTTGTGTAATTATTCAAAAAATTGTAATATGTTTATTTTTAATTTTAAGTGTATCATATTTATAAACTAGGAGAGGTTTTGTGTAATTTTTATAAATAAAAGGTGTAAAATTTAAAATTTTATTTTACCAAACTTTATTAGAAATAGAGAATTAAGTATAGTACTAGAAAAATATAAAATAGCCAACAAAAATATTTTTGTCGCTATTAGCAATTGCTTTAGCCACAACTTATTTGCGACTATAATCATTATTTTTTATAGACTTGTTTTTAATATTTAAACTATTGTTTTTAAGTGGCATTTACTTGTAATAAATCTTTTTGTCCTTTTACTTTGGTTTGGAAGTCAAATTATACACTTTTCATCTCATAGTGACCAAATTAGCCTCACAAATTACTAGGTCTTCTATAGTTGCGTTTTAGCTACTTTTTGGGCCTAACCTCTTGGGCTACTTAGGTTAGTTTAGGATTAAATTATATTAAACCCCTACATCCATACACTTGCACAATTGTCCAAAGCTTCAAGAAATCAAGAAGAAGTTAGTATGAAACTGAATTGAATAAGGAACCTAAAATTGAAAGAATCGAAAAGAAGAAAATGGAGAAAGGTTTAGGAATGACTTGCCACTAATTTCAAGGGAATTAGATAAGAGAAAGTGAGATTTGTCATAAGCCACATGGATAACTTGATGAGAATTAAATGTTCTACCTGAAGAACAATTTGCGAGAAAACTCTCCAAATGCTTGCAATACAAGTTTCTTCAAAAGACTAAAAGTTGCGTATAATGAGTAAGAATTAAACTTTTATATCTTCTCCTAATTACAAGGATTAAAGCTGACAAAGGAGCCTTGGGCCAAGGTCCATGTGTAGCGCATTAAGAAAAGCATCAAATGAAACTCAAGCTAAGTCCGTCACTCAACGTGTCCAAAAAACCTAGTGTCAAAGGCTAAGTGAGGCTTCTCGGAAGTTTGTCATAACGTGCGTATTGCACTTAGCGTCAAAAGGTGGTGTCAAAAGGCCCAAGGGCATCCAAAAGGCTCTATCCAGCATTAGGGCCGTCCAAAGTAAAAATACAAGGAAAGAAGTAAGGATCCAAGGTTTCCATACAAAGGGAAGCAAACTAAAGAAGCTATAAAAAATGTCCTACAAGCTAATCAAGGACATTGTGAACAATCCCATAGTGTGAATAGAGTTGGGCCTTTAGTGGGCCCTCCTTACCTTATAAGGAGACCTATCTTCTCTTACACTTACCCTCAAGCCTCTTTAATCTTTCTCTCTTAGGCTCCTTCCTATGCTCGTCATGCCTTTTGAAATTCATATCATATTAAGACTTCTAATCATGATTAGTGTAAGCCTTTATAAGGTCATTTTGTAATTAGCTTAATCACTTTATCTAGGAATGAAATGTGCATTGTACTTTTGAGAGACTTTCTCTCATCTCTTGTTCTTAAGAAAGAACCTTATTCTCATCAAGGCTCCAAGATGTGGATAGCAAATCTCACACTTTCTTATTTAATTTTTAAGAATTAGTGACAAAAATCTTTGTCTCTTTCTCATCCATATATTTGATTCTTCTTTCAATTTACATTTCATAATTTTCTAGACCTAATTTTCGAATTTTATGAATTAAAGTTGTTGGATGATTCTTGGGATTAACACAAAACTAGTGACCATCATATAATATAAATTATAATTAAATAACAATGTAAAATTTTCTTTTTTACCAAAATTTATTTTTTCATAAATTAATTTCAATAAGTCCTTTCCATCTAAATAATTAGCCGTGTTTGGGAGTGCTGCCTGCTAACCAGGAGAAAGAGCTAGCTGCGCTACAAACAATGCACGAAATTGATTTTTTTTTTTATTTTAAGTAAAAGTTGAATCTTCTTAACCAAAAAAGAAATAAAATGAAGCTTGAAATGTGAACATTGAACACTATGCATATTCCTAAGTCGATTTCGTTCATATTAACATAGACTACATCAACTCACAAAGTCAATTTTTTTTTTAGAAACATAATATAGCAGGAGTTTCTTGGGATAAACTTGTTTAGGATGAAAAAATAAAATAACTTTATCCATTATTTAAAAATTGATTTTTAATTTATATATAAACTAATTATATATTATAAAGAAGTTTATTTTATTTTTTTTTCCTATTTTTCCTCTTATACGTGTTTATAGAAAAATTTATCTAAATAAATCTTGAATAGAAAAACATAACATGTGCTGGATTTTCTCACTGATATACATAGATAGGCTAAACTGATTCAACGAAGGATCCATCATAGTAGGATCTTGATGAATATCACTCAAACAACGGGAATTGTTTCTTGACATGATTTATGATTTATTTGGATAAACATTTTTATAAGTATTATTAAGAGGAGAAAATAAGAAGAAAAAATGAAATAATATTTTTTTATAAGATAAAATTAATTTATGTATAAATTAATTTATAAATACTTTTTATATTAATTTATTCAAAAACTAAATTATAATTTATGTATAAACTAATTTTAACTTATAAATAAGTTTATTTTATTTTTCTTTCTTATTTTCTCTTTTTATAAGTGTTTAGAGAAAAGTTTACTCAATTATTTTCTTATAATTATGAAAATAAGATTTTGATACGAGATGATAATAACAGAAAATAGATTTCACAGCACGCATAAGAGCTCCATCTGATGGAGCTGTGATACCATAACATGAACAAATCAGAGAAAAGAATAAACTGCTTCATTGAATTACCAAGAATGAAAAAATACAAGCTTATACAGTGGATTACCTCACCTCAACAAACAAACTACCTCCAACTAATTACAGTTTGCCCCTAACTAATTATATCATTTGGTGTATTACGAACATTATAAAAATGAAAAAGAGGGGGGCACCGTTAGGGAAACAATCCACAGATAATCTACTTATATGCAAGTACTGACTTTTCAAAACAAATATTTGGTATCACTTTATCTCATGAACTAGAAAATGCCAAACAATCACCCATTAAACCAATGATACATTTATCCACAATAACCTTGTAAACAGAAGCTCCTAAGTCCAAGTTAAAGCACACTTTCAACATGCTCCTTCAATTCGACCGAAAAAAAAAAAATGCCCTTTAGGGCTGTCATGTGCCAGAGCAGTGATGCCTCCATCAAAAGGGCTGTTAATTACCTTGAAAGGACCACTTTGTATGAAACCATTTAAATACAAATTAAGTTATTGCAGGTTTATAAAGGATGTCTGCAAGATGACTGTGGGGGTGAGAATACCTTTCAGCAAAATCCGAGATTGATTTAATATCATTTTGTAACAATAATAGGATTCAATTGCATCACCATTCTCATAAATTGTGTATATATTATAAATATTCTTTATACCAATAACTTGACACACATACAATGTATACATCATGAACAAAAACTTTTTTTATCTCCCTTTAACTCCCTATTTAAAATTTATTAAAAATTATAATTGTTTGTAGGTCTAATTATTTAACATTTTTCCTAATTGTGTTATTTTGAATTATTTTAAACTAATAATAAAGCGTAGTTCAGAAAATGTGTTGCGTTTTTTTTTCAATAAACTTCGAGTTATAATATTTCCTTAAAAAATCAACAATTTACAATTTTATATGTAACAGTTTTATAGTTTATTATATCACTGATCCTATTTGTTAGGAATAAGGAGATGTATGATATGCACGAATGGAAATACGGAAGGATTAACATTTTTTTATTATATATGCACATGTATTGTTATAATAGTTGAGAATTTAATTTTTTAATCAACAGATATAACTGCATTTTACTTTTTAAAATGTGACCATAGCTTAGAGGAACCAACTCGTTTTATGTTGTAATAATGTAAATAGATCGTTTCATTTTGGGAAATTAAAACAAACAAAAAAATTATTGGAGAAATTTAATAAGAGCAATATAAATTAATTCCAATAAGTCCTTTTCAATCTAATGAATGAGCCGTGTTTGGGAGTGCTGCCTGGTAACCTGGAGAAAGGCAGGCCTAGTTGTGCTATAAACAATGCACGAAATTGATAGTGTTTTATTTTAAATAAAAGTTGAATCTTCTTAACCTAAAAAAAAAAAAAAAAAAGCTTGAAATGTGAACATTGAACACTAGACATATTCCTAAATGGATTCCGTTCATATTAACATAGACTACATCAACTCAAAAAGTCAATTATTTTAGAAACATAATATAGTAGCTAGACAAAGATATGGTTCATGCCAGAACAATAATCAAGCATTGTCCATGCTTTCTTTACTTTAACCAATCTTCCCATGTCACCAAATTTTAATATTCCATATTTACCTACTATAGTAACCACTCCACTTGCTTTAGTTATATATAGTAGACACAAATGCTTAGAATTCAAGCATTGCAAAGATGGGTACTGAACTTCGAACTGATTCCACTGACTACAGAACCGAACTTCTTTCCCCAACAATAGGTGCAGAGAATGTGTCTATGGCTAGGCAACCTTCATGGAGGATCAACATGGATGAACATCGGTTGCCAGAAAGGCAAATGGGGTCTCATTTTGGTTTTGGACTCTTCATAAGGACACTAAGTACATCAATTTATCACCTTTTAATTTTCTTTTATTCAACTTTGTCTTTGCACAATTGCATTTTTCTAAAATGAATTTTGCATCTTTGTCTCCCAGAGAGGCAAAGGAAACTTGCTGAGTATTACAAGAGGCAGGAAAGGCTTCTCAAAGGGTACCAGGAAGTGGACTCATACACTGACTTGGGCATGTTACCAGGAAATTTAACAGAGGTTTTGAAAACATAATAAATATTTAGTTTTATGATTATTTTATTGTTTAAGATGGTCTCTATATATGAATGGGAAATTTTGGTTCTCAGGATGAGATGAAAGAACTTGAAAGGAGTGAGAAGGTGGCAATTTATGCATCTAACATAGGGAACATGGTGCTATTTGTGGCAAAAGTGTATGCTTCCATTCAGAGTAGATCCCTGGCTGTTATTGCATCAACTCTGGACTCACTCTTGGATCTCTTGTCAGGATTTATACTTTGGTTCACTGCTTATGCTATGAGCAAACCAAATCATCACCAATACCCCATTGGCAAGAACCGGATGCAACCTGTGGTAACTGCTTCTTTCCTTTATTCAAATCAAAGATTTCTCACTGAATTTAGGATTTGACTGATTAATTCAATTTCTACCCTCATGGCTGTTCTTCTATAATTCATTAAAAATTATCCCTGGTCTTCTCTCTCCTCTTGCTTCTTAAAAAACAGCAAATTTGTTATATGTGGGTTTTTTTAATACATAGTTCAAATCTCTAAATTTATCATTAATATTATTAGATTAATTTCTTCGTACCTATAGAGATGTTTCAGTTTAATAAATAATTTTAAATTTAAATTTTGGATATACAGTTGAATTAAAAAAAATTATTACTCTAATCGTTTTATCTTATTTAAATAAGATTATCTCTGTAAGAAAAAAAGACACCTTAGTCTGTTCTAAAAAATAAAATTCTTCATCTATCCATGAAATTCTTTTAAACTCATTTAGTCTTATAACATTTTCAATGCAAAATTTGCTTTTAATTTCAAATATATTTATTTTTTGGGTACATAATACGTTCATTCTTATTATTATTAATAAGTGCACATGTAGTTTAACTTATTTCAAAGAAAAAATTACTTGTTTTCGTCACTTTTTAAAATAATTTAAAAAATAAATAATTATTTCTTCAAATGTAAGCAGTAACAAACATGCACGTAATATATTTTACTATTAATATATATTCAACATGGGATATTAAATTATCCTGTTATATAATATAATAATGCAAAACAAATTTATTTTCCAAAGGAAGATGCTGTTATTTGATGGACTAAACTATAGCTGTTATATAAAAAACTAGAATGGGCCCTTGTATAAGGGGGAGAATTCTAAAAGCCCATCAAAATGAGATTATTCCTATTCTTAAAGAAATTTACAAAAATACCACTGGGTGGTAAACAAATTCCTCAGTCCTCACGGTTTGACACGAATAACGTGTTTTTGAGGTTTATTATATCTAAGATAGATACCTTAATTTGTAATTTTTATTTAAAGACTACTCATTGCTTGTTAAAATCACATTTTTTAAAGAAAAACTTAAAACTTAACACGAAATATATAAATAAAATTTTAACTGAAATTGTATTATTAAAATGATAAATATTAGATAAAAACACGTACAACAAAACTTAAAAAATGCCGCCAAAGAGCACAGATTAGTTCCTTACTAAAATGGCATGCTTTGGTTGTTTAATTTGACATAGAATTTTTTTTCTCTATTCTTTTAATATATGTTAGAGATTTCATTCACATTTTTTTACCTTTACTTTGTGCGTGCAAATTATTTTGACAGGGTATTGTTGTGTTCGCATCAGTCATGGCTACTCTGGGATTACAAATATTATTTGAATCAGCAAGGGAAATCATCACAAAGGTATTTATGTAAAGCATAGTGAATTAAAACTGGTATTATATAGATGGCATAACTGGATTAATTGTTTATAATTAACAAAGTACCTTGACTGATAAATTCTCTATATTAATGGTTGATTTATTGACAGGCTCAACCTGAGAGGGATCCAGTGAAAGAAAAGTGGATGATAGGGATTATGGTGACAGCCACCTTGGTAAAAGTTGGGCTAATGACATATTGTCGCAGGTTCAAGAATGAAATCGTGAGGGCCTATGCTCAAGATCATTTCTTTGATGTCATTACAAATTCAATTGGTCTAGCCACAGCAGTACTAGCCATCAAGTTCTTCTGGTGGCTTGACCCTCTTGGAGCCATCCTGGTATGTCCCTAATTTTTTAACATTTACACACTACATCTATGTTTTTTTTGTTTTTTTTATTTAATCATACAATTAACCTTAAATACAATTTTATCTGTGAAAATATGACATTGTATTGTTTGACTCTTAAAATTTTATTAATTTTTATTCTTAGCATTTAGCAAAAATAATTTGTATTTAAATCAAGTTTAGATAAAATTCTTCCCTTTGTAGAAAAAAGTTAAAATAAAATTTTCTCCTAAACTAAAATTAGCTTATATAAATTAATATATGAATTAAAATTAATTTTTTTTCAGAAAAACTAATGATTTTAACTTTTTAAAAAATTTATTTTAATTTATATATAAACTAATATATAGTAATATAAAAATTATCCCACCATCACCACGTGTCACATTTTATGATGTGCAGGTGCACTTTTTATTTCTTTTGCCTCTTTAAATTTTTTTCTTTCATTTTATTATTATTTTTTTATCACAATGCAAAGCAAGAGATCCTGTGCATATTTTTAAGATAAATCCTTCACCAAAAATTAAAAGCACGGTGATTTTGTTATTTTTAAGGATTAAAATAAATACTATTTAAATAAAATCTAGTATTTTAGCATATGCATGAAAAATATTTATTTTATAACAAAAACTTAAAATAGATAAATATTTTAAATTAAATATTTTTAAATAAATAAATTATATTTTAGATTTATAATAAATAATTTATATTGTGGTATAAAGTTGTCGTTGACTATCAATAATTTTTTAAAAATTATTAGAATTTAATTTATAAATAATGATAAAAATGATACATTAAAAAATAAGAGATTAAAAAAATTCTTAAAAATATTATTGAAGAAAAGTTTCTAAAAAATTCTTTTAAAAATATTCTCATTTACTATAATTATTTTAATTTATTATTTTATTCTTAAAGAAGCTGACGTGATAAAAAAAATTAATTGGATAAAAAATAAATTTTGAATCTTCTAGTTTAAAAAAAAATTATTTAAAAAATGTTATATTATGTTGTAAAAATATATAAAGTAATAACAGAAAGGGAACAAATTACACGTGCAGATAGCTTTATATACGATCAGTAACTGGGCAAAAACGGTGATGGAGAATGTATGGTCATTGATTGGTAAAACAGCCCCACCAGAATACCTTGCAAAGCTAACATATCTTTGTTGGAACCATCACAAGGAGATCAAACACATTGACACTGTGAGAGCCTACACATTTGGGTCCAATTACTTTGTGGAGGTAGACATTGTGGTGACAGAAGAAATGTCACTTAGTGAAGCACATGACATTGGAGAGACACTTCAAGATAAGCTTGAAAAACTCCCCGAAATTGATAGAGCCTTCGTTCACATTGATTTTAACACAACTCATAAGCTGGAGCACAAGCCCAAGCTGGTGTAGAAGACCTGATTGCTATGGATTTGGTTGGCGTATGTATAGATTTTATTGTGGATTATTAATGTCTTGGTCAAACATATATATTTCAAAAGTTTCGACCAAAAATATAAATCAGGGGTAAATGGATATTCAATCTCGGGTAGGCATGGGTAACCGAGATAGGAGAGGGACCTACCCATATAATATCATAAATAGGAGGAGTGGGAATTATAATATTCACTTCCGGTACTTGTATTACACACTCATGGAATATATTCTTTTCCATTAAATAAAATTCATATGTAATGATTTTTCTCTTTCATTTTAGTCATTAAAGTTGAGACCTTCCTATGCTATGTTCCTTTATTTATTTAATTCAATTTTTTCCTTATAACAAATGCGTGTTTGAAGCAAAATAATACAACAAATTATTACTTTGGTATAATAATAATAATAATATAACTCCTTAGTTCATATATATATATATATAATTTGATATCTTAGGTAGGATAATATCAATTCTATAATAATAATTTCTTTTCTAACTACCCGAATTAGGACTTCTAACTTCTTGGTAGGATTTTGAGGTATATATTTCCAAAAATTGAGTTTTTTTAGCTAATTATATGACTAATCATGATATATCTCTTATTAATCATACTTAAAGTTCATTGTGTGTTTTTAACAGTGTTAAGGAAGAATTAAACTCAAATCTTTTCTCTTTGAACTCTTCCCACAACTTAGTTTATGTTGTCAACTAGATTAATTTTAGGGATGACAATGAGTAATGAGTTTAATGTATATTCGTATAAATTACTTATGATAAATACAGTAATTATTCAATTAATAGATATGAGATTAAGTATAGGATTAGATATGGGTAATTATCCACAAAATTTAACTAGCATGATGGAACTACTTTAGTATCCAACCTTATTATTGTTATAATATCACATACCATATTTTGAAGCCTCAGTAGCAATCTTCTGCAGATATACTAAAGGATGCTCAAACTCATGGTCTGATGGATGGTATATTGGACACTCTGGAATGAGTAATTGAACTTTTACCAGCCATTCTTCTCCTTCTTCTTCCACATCTGGAAACTTCTGGTGCACCATTTTATTTGATCATTTCACATATCAAGTATTACTAGCATCTAATTCTTCTTCAGAGACACCAATTTCAACCCTTGGAGGCTTTTCCTCCAACCTAAATTATATTTTATAGTTATAGTAATTGGGTTAATCAGTATACACATTGACCAGATTGCAACAATGAATCTAACATAACAAAATTGGAGAAGTTATGAAAAGCACTCAGATGGTTGAGAAAATATCATGATGTATGGACTTACTTTGTTTGCCATAGAAAGATTTCTTGATCAATCTCCAAGACCTTCACTAACTTTCATTCTGAATTACTTTCCAACTAATTCCTGAGTAATAATGGCATAAAATAAAATATTGTTGCTTCAATATGGCCATGACCCCAGCAGGTAAAAGCTCATTTAATTTACTAATACTCCTCTACTACTTAAAACACCCTTTTCCCCTTAAAAGGAAAGTTAGAGATTTGTTGGTCCACCAAACATTACACTAGCAAATCAAAGATAATCTTGAAAATCTTACAGAAATTTGGCATTCAAAACAGGCTTTACTATTTGATGCTTGCCTTAGTTACCAATGATACACAGAAGAATTCATGAGGAATTACTAGGAACTAACTAGGAAGACTATTGTTTCTTGGAGAGAAACAAATGAAGAGACGAAACTATGCTGACCAAATAGAATAAAATTCTCTATTAAGACAAACTGAATGTAAATCAATGTTCTTAATTAACAGATAATTTTTTTTTTCATGAATCCCTTCATAAGTTGTGTACATTTTCATAATACACTGTATATAAAGCAATGCAACAGTCTTGACAATAAGCCTTAGTGCTTCGAATTTGAACAATAAAGCATCTTCAAGTTGTTAGTGAATCGAAACTAACAGTAAGTAAAACATGAAACAAGTGTTGCAACCAGTTCATAGATATTTTCAATTTCATATATAACTTTATATATAACGTTTCACTACCCAATCTCCATAGCACCCCAAAAAAGAGAAAAGAAAATTATTTACCACTGGCATATAAGGCACAACAATTAATTCAGTACAGATATGGATGCATTGGCATATGGCATGCCATGTGGTTATCATGACATCATCATCTTCCCACAAGGATATTTAACAGAGAATGAATACACTGCATAGCCAATTAAGACTGTAACTATTGTGACACATGAATGCTAATTAACTTAGTCATCCCGAAATAAAGATAACACTTTTATTTTTGCATGCATGCATGCCATACCATGCAGGAGTTTTTCTTTTTCTTGCTCATATCTATTTTTTACCTTTTACTTGCATGCTACAAAACCAGAAAAAGTTGAATGAAAATTGTGTAGATCCAATTATGTTTGATGGTGGAGAAACGTTAATTAATTAGTTGTGTTTGGAGGAACAAGTTTCTGGAAAGGAACAAGTTAGCAGTTAACAAAACTGAAACATGTTTTGTAGTGTTCCAAACCGGTTTGGGTGTAACTGTCAGGTAACCAGTACGATATTTTGTCCTTTCCTGTTATTCCCTTGTTCCGAATCACATTGTATCCAAAATTTATATACTGCAAAATTTTCTTTGATTTTCCCTTATATTATTGTCACACACTGAAGAAATGTATAATTAGAGTGTTTTTAATTCTTAAAACTATCTACCGTTGTCAAGTGCTTTAATAATTAACAGGGTGTAAAAATACCAACAGTTACTGTGGTCAAGAAAATTACTGATAATATGAAATATCACAATCATCAAGAAAAATTAAGTTTAAGTAGTACTTTAAATACAATTAATCTCACATTTAAAAGTGTAAAAGTTTTAAAAAAAATAAAAAGGAATGCCCACAACATATATAACTCTCTTGAAAATAAAGAGGAATGCCCATAGTTACTCTCATGAACTATTAAATAATTTTGAAATTATATAAATATTTGTATATTTAATCTAATTAATAAAAATATCAAATTTAATAATTTGATCGATTAAATTCACATTCTATAAAAGAATTATTAAAATATAATTTGACTAACTTGAATGATTGATAACTCATGTATATAATATCTATGACAGATATTATACAACAATAGGAGTTGCTTATTTAATGATTATGAAATTTTTTTTTGGATTATTTTAAGTTCTAAAAGACAGTTAAAAAGGGAAAGCTTATTAAAATACTTTAATTTTACTGGGTATTATAGAAGTAGAACCTATTAAAAGTTTGATAATAACTTTAACATTTGATTATTAAAATAAAATTATTTTCAATTAAATTTGTTATGAAGCGATTAAAACAATAGAAAATTATTTTTGCTTCACTCAAAATCAATATTAATTTTGTAATTATTATATTTTCTTTCATTTACCCTCACACTTGTACCCACAAATTCCATCAGCACCAATACTATTAGCACTACACTGCACATATTCTATGTTGTTGGTCACTGCTTATCCGATACTATCACTCTTTGTTAATCTAACCACATAAGTCAATACTAGCGTATAGAGTGACAAGTAGGTTAAAACATAAAATCAAGTTGGCTTGATCCAACCTATATTTTCTTCATGCCTTTATTTTTAGGCTTAGTCTGGTCTCATTTCGACCTATCAAGTCATTATGCTAAATTAGTTTTGATTAAAAATAAATATATTTTTGTAAAAAAAATTCTAAATTCAAAAATAAAAAATAAAATCGATAATTTTTTAAAATTAAGTCATGTGAATGAAATTGAAGTATTTGATTATTATTTGAATAACATTTTTTTTTTGTAAAATGCAAGTATAACATGTTTTAATAATACATATATTAAGTTATTAGTATACTTCAAAAAAAATTATAAGAAAATACTAAAACCTAGAATACACAAAATATTAAGATATTTAACTTACTTCAATACTTAATAAAGTCATAAACTACAAAACTGTAACATTTAAAAAAACACAAATTTATCTCAACTAAAATAATTCTATGTCCTTTAAAAAATAGTCCACTGATATTGCTATTTGATAAGTGATAATATATTGTTAGCTAAAGTAATTATGTACTTAAAGAAAGAATCAAAACAAGGTTAAATAAATTATAACAAATTTGAGCAGAAGAGAAAAAGAGATATATGGCACAAATAAATAAAATAGATATATAAAAAAATAAATCTTATACACAAATTTATCCTGGACTAAAAATTTGTATTTATTTTTGTCTTAGAGAATTTTTATACACTAAAAATCAAAACAATGGTATTCTTATAAGATAGATCGCCCTTATTTTTATTTTATAAAATATATAGCAGCATTGTCTTACTTCCCCTAATTATAATAATAAAAAATGGTACATAGACATTAAAATTTAAATTTTAATAATTACACTCAAAATCAATCTCCATTAAAAAAATCATTTTTTAATATTTACTGTTTAAACAAAAATTTCGTTGAAAATCAATTTTATCATAATCAATTTTATAAAACAATTCCTTCTAAAATAATTTTGCACAATGATGTAAAGCAAGTTTTGTATTATAAAATAATTTATTATTATATTTGAATCAAATATATTTATTATTTAAGTTACTATAAAAAAAATAAAATGAAAGGTCATCATTATTTTTTATAAATTTTTTCCTCTAATGTGTAATTAAATCTTTACTATCTTTTTAACCTACAATATACTATTTTTAGGTATAATTAATTCTTTGATTTAAAATTGTCATGGATCAAAATGGCAGCTCAACAATATGGGTTGATGAGATGTAATTAAATTTAGTTATTTATTTCATTTAATTTCTTCTGTTAATAGATATAATTCAATTTAAATTTTTGTATTAACTAATCAAATCAAACTTAACAGGATTGAAAAGACATAATTGTATTAAATATAAACAATATGAAATTGTAATTTTAGGTTTTATTTGGGGTGGTGGTCAATTTTTTATTTTAAAATGCATCTTCAAAACAAAACAGGTTTAGTGAAACTAAAGCTAAGATGAGTTTTTACTCAATTTCAAAATACTTTTAAATTTGTTTTCAAAACTAAGAAAATAAATTTATGAATTTAGTTTTTAGTTTTAAAAAAAAATACATTTGAACTTAATTTAACAATGATTTTTTTCCTAATATCATTGTTACCACCATCTCTATTGATAGCATCAATTTGTTACCACTATCACCACTCTTATCACTATCAGATTTGTTGAGTCTTTTGAAGGTAATAGTATAATATACTTGTTAAAGGATAATAAAATTTAGTGTTATAATAATTTTTAAACTTATACTCTAAGGCACATCATGCACATCCATTAATGATTGAATCAATATCTATTTCAATGTTGACACATCTTAAAGGTACAAGTAACAAATAAGAAGGGTGATTGAATTGTGTATGTACAATTTTTGAAATCTTTTCACAAATATGAAGAATTTAAAACACAATTTTGGATAGTTGTCCAAAAGGACCATCCAAAGAGATCGTCCAAAAAAATGTAGAATGTAAAAAGTATAGGGTAAAATAGAAAATATACAGAGTTTATATTAGTTCACTCTCTCAACGTAGCTACGTCCAGTTCCTTTTAACACGAAAGAATTCCACTAAGTCTATGATTTACAAAAAATATATCCAAGTTGGTTAGAAGTTTTTAGGACTTTTAGATTTTGAGTTTTAGGAGGTTTTTTTATCGCAAGTTTCTTGTCTTTTCCTTTAGCTTGCTTCGTACAGTGATGCATTTTTTGTGACGATTGTTATGAAAGACTAAACAATTTCCAATTCTTGACTCATTTTCATGATTATGATTATGATTTTGATTGAAGTTATGGATTGTGTTATGTTAGGTAATCCATTGTGTTATGTTAGGTAATCCATTGATCACCTAATATCAACAAATTACATAGTTCAATCTATGCTAATTAAGGAATGCGATTGTGAGCTCAATTTGTATGGACGGATGTTAAATGATTATCTAGTTAATCATGAGTTGATATAAATTTACACCTTATTAGAACTATGATAACGACATGATTGAATCCTTGAATGGTGTTACATAATTTTATTTTGCAAAAATTATGTCCTGCGTAAATACTTTTTCTACGTGATTTTGTTTACACACAACCTCTTATAAATTATTTTATGATTTGTTATTATAATTTTAATATTATATAATTTATTCTATTTAAATTTAAAATTAATTTAAATTATTATTATATATAAAATAAAATATATTTGTTATTTAAATTATAATAAAATATAAAATGAAACATCAGCATTATTTCATATTAATTTTTCCTCCCATGTGTAATTAAACTTTTACTCCGTTCTTAACGTACAATATATCATTTTTAGGCCTAATTAATTCTCTAACTGTTGTTGAACCTCATTTATTCAATTTAATTTTTCATGGATATGATTGCATTTCAATTCTTGCATTAACTGGTCGAATTAGACGTAATAAGATACAAGACACCTAAATTATATTAAATATAAATAATATTAAAATAGTAATTTTAGGTATTATTTCAAGGTGATTGTTATTGTTGGTTTTATAATGTCGTTAAGCTAAATCAAAGCTAAAATGAGTTTTCACTTGATTTCAAAATACTCTTTGTTTTTCAAAACTAAGAAAAAGGATTTCTGAATTTAATTTTTAGTTTAAAAAATATATTTATATTTTATTTATTGATAATCTTTAATTACATTATCATTACTATTATTATTATCATTTACAACATCAATTTCTCATCGTCATTACTATTACTATTCGTTTAATATTTTGAAGGTGATGTACTACTATTATTATTAAAGGATAACAAACTTTGAAGTTTTAATAATATATTTTTAAACTTGAACGCTAAGGCAGATCATGGACAACCATTACATCTCGGGGCTTGCTCTCCAAAATTTCTCTTTCCCATTCTGATGCAATTGGTTAACAAAGTCACGTTTAATAATGATTGAATCAATGTCCAGTTCAATGTTGACACGTCTATCAATCATAAGAATACAATATTTACTTAAAATTAAAAAATTTATCAAGATTGGTGTTATAATGCAGGACACTAACAACCAAGATTAAAGAATTGAACAACAAACAATTTAAACTAAACAACAATGTCTGATGTGATAATCCAAAAAAGATTGTAAGATGAATTATCTATTAATGTATTGAAAATATTAAGTGCAAATAAAGATAAAGATGTTAGAGATATATGTACTAATTCTAATCAAGATACTAATAAAAATTGGTTTAGTTGTAAAGAGTAAATACATATCTCACAATAATTTGAGTTTTTTCTTTTTTGTTGGTGGGTCATTTTCTTACTAAGAAGGCCAGGGAGAGAATATACATGTATCTCTACTTTTATAAAAGATTATTCATTTTAATTTCTTTATTTTCATTGTTATTTAAAAAAAAGGACAAAGCAAATATTGTTTTGTAAATTTAATGAATATCGAAAGGTTTTTAAATTTTAAACTACTATAATATCTGATCCATATAATTTTAAAAATTAATATGAAGTTTACTTACTAAACTATATTAAACTCAGATTTATTTGAAAGTTTGTTTATATATAATTTTTTTTTATTTCTCCTCCAATCTCTTCCCCTTTTATCGTGAATCAAACAAGTTTACATCTTCTATTGTAACTCCATTCCTACTTTTTATATATTAAAATTTCTCCCTGTCTTCTTTTAAAATTAAACAGTGCATTATAAAAGATGTGTTTAAAAAGTAAAAAGATTATAGGATTTTTGAGAAAAAAGTAAACATTAAAAAAATATTTCAATACTTTTTCTATAGGCTAAACGATATCATTTCTAAAAGAAGTTTGGACATTGTTGTCCATTATAGATGCATTTGACCGAAAAATTCTTTGCTTGTCATTTGAACTTTTAAATGACTCTTAATTTTTTTCTTACTTTTCCTTAAACTCTTGTTTTTTTTACGCGTTCTCTTAATAAGCTCATCATCCCCACGCCTGAACAAAACTTAACATGTAATTCCCTTACTATATTTATACAATAGATAGACATCTGAAGATACATTTTGACACATAATTGGAGTAATTTAGAATTCCCAACCCCACAAGTTAAACATGTTTATAGCAACCAATTTTTTTAAAAAACATTAAAAATAAATTAGTCAATAATTTAGCAGCCAAATATATTTTTTTAAAAAAAATTTAGTCACCGAATTAGCGATCCAATAATTTTTTTAAAGAAAAAATAGTCACCAATTTAATGATCAAATAATTATTTTTTTTAAATATTAAAAAATTAACCACCGAATTAATGGTCCAATTTTAATTTTTTATAAAAAATATTACTACATTTAGTGTCGTTAAAAAAATATTTTTAAAATTAAAATTATGAACTATTATTTTTTAATATGTCAAAACATTTAAAAAAACATAGTGACTGATATTTTTTAAAAAATTTAAAAGAAAATAATAATAACCGATCCATTTAAAAAAAACAATCACCGATTTAACCACAAATAGTTTATTTGCTTACTTTTCGATCACTGATTAGCTATCAAAAACATTTATCACTAAATGTGTTAGTGACTAGATTTTTCGCGACGAACTAAAATTAGTTTCCTAATTCAATCGTGAATATATTTAGTCACCAATTTTTAAAATTAGCGACCGACTTTCAATATTATTGACTAATTTTAATAGTCACTAAACTTCAAATTAGTGTCTCAATAATGTTCTCCCATTGTCCATTCTTACATTTCTAAGTTGATAATTAATGTTTTTGGAACTAATATTTTTTCAAAAACACATGTGGTAGTCACTAATAATCTGGCGGCTAATCTACATCTTACTTTTCATTGTAAATATGTAAATAATGAACTTGGAGTGTGTGTTCTCCGTTATAACAAAACCTTTTAATGGAAATTTAGGCCTGATTTAGGTAAGACCACACAATTCTAATGTTCCTTCCAATTGAAAATTTCTTCTTTATTGTGGTTTGATAATTACAAAGCAAGCAAGAATGAATTAGTATGCGATGAATGGTGTTGATGGAAAATTTAGCAAATTGTACCATGTATGACTTTTATCAACCATCTTAGAATGGCCATTAAAAATAATGTGTTTGTTTTTAATATAAAAGGAAGTGTCATGTACGTAAATCTTGCTATTAATATAATAAGCAACATGCACTTGAAACTAACTATCTCTAGTATTATGTGTGAAATGATCAATAAAATATTATGTGCTTTCTTCTATATACATGGCACAAAAAATTTAGAAATATATATATATATATATATTATATCAATGTACTTGATCTCTTTAACTTCCCTTTTACTATATTTTCTTTTTCTGCTACCATATTTCTTAGAAAATCATTTATTGTCGTAGTTAGCAATTTTTTTTTTAATATTCCTCTTCTTATATTATTCATATATACCACACTAAATGAAGACGGTCGTTTAACTTTTATATTATTTGATATCGTGATACAAATTTTAGAAACTTTATGTATACTATTTTAGTAATTATATTGTTCATGTAGTAGAAAGTCGAATTACAACTTTTGTCTTTTATAAGTAAATTGTTTCCATTTATTTACCTATCCCTTAAGATAGTGGTACGTTGATTGAAAAATCAAATTAAATGTACCTTTCAAAATTACTCGAATTAATATTATTTAGTCTACCTTTTAAAATTATTAATTACCTTAATAATATATATTTCCTAATCAGCTTTATTCATAATTGTGTATTAAAATTTAATGATTGCTCAATTTAATTTTACTTATTATACATTTAAAGGCTTTTAATTGACTTAATAATTGCTTATCTTAATCAATTTCTTTCCTAGCTATTGGTCATACCTAATAAAACTTAGTTATTAATCAAATATTTAAATAAGATAGGAAAGGAAAGAAAAAATAAATAAATTACTGAATTGACGTGATAGTAAATCTATTTAATTCTTTGTTTAGAATATATATATATATATAATAAAGTTTCAATAAATGAGTAATATTTAATGTTATTACTATTGTATTAATAAATCAAACTTTTATTTATTAAATTTTCATTTTATTATTACTGTTTATAATAATTTTAAGTAAATATTTTAAATATAAAATAGACATATTTATCCATAATTATTTATTTCTTTATTATAGTCTTTAATTATGAATTAAAATAAAATATTATGAATAATTTTAAATTTAACTACATAAATATAAATCAATAGTTTAGAGTTATATAAATATTATTTTATGTTATTATTATATATCTTATATATATATATATATATACACACTTCAGATTAATACTACTTATTATATATATTTAAAATTTTAATTGATTTAGTTACTATTTTGCCTCATCAGGTTTACGCATAACTTATGATTAGATTTCATTGCTCGCATTAATATATAGATTTTCCTTTGCGGAAATTTTGCCTTTATGACCTTAAAAATTATGAAAGGTAATATATATTAATTATTATAATTCATATTTTATTAAAATTAAATATTATAAAAGTTAGATGTATTTGAAAATAAAGATTTATTAAATATATAATTAAATATTAAATGATCCATAATATTTTATTTTAAATTAAAGATAAAATTTAGGAATTAAATTATTATTTAAAGATACATTTTGACACGTATGTGGACTAATTTAAAATTCCCAATCCCACAAGTTGAACATGTTCATGCTACATATATAATATTTTACTCCATTTAAATTTAAAATTTCATTCATATTTGCATTACCTCCCCCCTCAAATCAGCCATTTTTAATCCCTCCAAATCCTCCACATAACCGTAACCATTATTCCCACCATTAAAGTCTTAATTTTCAAGATTTTATTTAGCAAAAAATATTTGCCTCATTAACACCTAACTTAATTTTAGCCTTTATATATAACACTAATAGTACACGTCAAGACTATTAGAAATTGCAATGTCTCTCTTTTCAAAGAATGTTCTCTTCTTATTTGTGCTTACATTTCTATCGTCTACTACCAATGTTTTGGGACTTAGTATTTTTTCAAAAACACATGTGGCAGTCACTAATAACCTGACAGGCAATCTCGATCTTACTTTTCATTGCAAATCTAAAGACGATGATCTTGGAGTACGTGTTCTTCGTTTTAATGAAACCTTTGTATGGAAATTTAGGCCTAATTTTTTGAAGACCACATTATTCTATTGTTCCTTTCGATGGGAAAATTCTTCTTTAATGTGGTTTGATATTTACAAAGGAAACAGAGATGATGGAATATGCGATGAATGGTGTTGTTGGAAAATTCAGCAAGTTGGACCATGTATGACTTTTGTCGATCATCTTAGTTGGTATAAGTGGAATGGTCATAAGCAACATGCACTTGAAACTAACCATCTCTAGTGTTATGAGTGAAATGATAAATAAAATATTATACATTTTGTTCTATATATGTTTATATCGATTTACTTGCACCTCTTTTATTTTACTTCTATTATTTTTTCTTGTTCTCTTCCTATATTTGTTATCAATTTATTTATTGCCTTATTTATCAATTTTTCTTTTTTTTAATCTCCCTCTTCTCACATTATCCATATATACAACCCTAAACGAAGACTATCGTTTAAGTTTTATATCTCTTGATATCGTGATATAAATTTTAGAAACTAGGGTTGAGTATTCGTAGTTGTTTATATACATTCTCTTATTCCCTTATAGAGACTTCTTAAAAGAATAAAGTATACTATTTTAGTAATTATATTGTTCATATCGAAGAAATTCGAATTCCAACATTTGGCTTTGTAAGTCAATTGTTTCCATTTATTTACCGTTTCCATATTTAGTAGTTGATTGAAATTTTAATGTTACAATAATAGTGGTATATTGAAAAATGAAATTAAATGCACCCTTTACATTTAATTGTTTGCATTAATATTATTTAGTCTACAATTTAAAATTACTAATTACCATAATAATATATATTTCCTAATCAGATTTATGCCTATTTCTTTATTATATCTAATTAAATTATAAATGTAATTAAATTTAATGATGAATCATATTCACTTTCTCAATTTTATTTTCCTTATTATACATTTAAAGACTTTTAATTGACTTAATAATTGTTTATCTTAATCAAGTTCTGGCATTGCTATTACTCACGCCTAATAAAATTTAATTATTAATCAAATATTTAAATAAGATAATTAAGAAAGAAAAGAAAAAAATTTAAATTGTTTAATTGTCGTGATAATAAATCGATCTGATTCATTATTTGTTTAGAATATATATATAAATATAAACTTTCAACATATATACCTCTTCGCATATTATCCATATATACAACCCTATATAAAGACGATCGTTTAACTTTTATATTATTTGATATTGTGATATAAATTTTAGAAACTAGAGTTTGGTACTAAAAGTTGTTTATGTACATTCCCTTATTAAGCCTTCTTAATAGAATAACGTATACTATTTTAATAATTATATTGTTCATGTTGTAGAAATTCGGATTCCAACATTTGTCTTTATAAGTCAATTGTTTCCATTTATTTACCGTTTCCATCTTTAGTAGTTGATTGAAAATTTAACGTTACAATAGTGATTGATTGAAAAATGAAATTAAATATACCTTTACATTTAATTGTTTGTTTGCATTAATGTTATTTAGTCCACTTTTTAAAATTACTAATTACCTTAATAATATATATTTCCTAATCAGATTTATGCATAGTTCTTTTACCATATCTAATTAGACTATAACTTAATTAGATGCGATTAAATTTTACTTAAAATTTTTTAATTGACTTAATAATTGTTTATCTTAATCAAGTGCGTGCATAGATATTGCTCACACTTAATAAATTTTAATTATTAACCAAATATTTAAATAAGATAGGAAAGAAAAGAAAAAACAAAAAAATTTAAATTATTACGTGATAGTAAATATTATTAATTATTTGTTTAGAATATATATATATATAACATTAATACTACTTATTATATATTTTTAAAATTTTAATTGATTTAATAATTATTTTTCCTTATCAGGTTCACGCATAACTTATGATTAGGTTTCATTCCTCGCATTAATATATAGATTTTCCTTTTGGGAAATTTTTCCTTTATGACTTTTAAAATTATAAAACACAATATATATTAATTATTATGTATAATATTTTATTAAAATTAAATGTTATAAAAGTTAGATATATTTGGAAATAAAGAATTTATAAATATATAATTAAATATTAAATTATTCATAATATTTTGTTTTAATGAATAATTAAAGATAAAATTTAGGAATTAAATTATTATTTAAACACACATTTTATTTTATTTTTATTTTTATTTACTTGGAAATATATGTTATAAACAATACTAAATAAAAAAATTATCATTTTCAATTTAATTTAAAAATGAAAATTTTATAGATAAAACATAAAAGATAGATATATAAATACTATAATAATAATAATATCAAATTTTGTAATATTATAAAAAGTTGGATATATTTTAAACTAACCAATTATTGATAATACTTTTTTGAATGAATAATTTAAAATATAATTATATAGCTAAATCTGCACATTGAAATGATGCAAATCGAGGTTATTGAATATAATAAGTATGCATTTACAAATTCATATTTCTTATGTAAATAAAAATAATTAAGGATT
The DNA here is from genome assembly GCA_025330945.1 of Mucuna pruriens. Lineage (NCBI taxonomy): Eukaryota > Viridiplantae > Streptophyta > Magnoliopsida > Fabales > Fabaceae > Mucuna > Mucuna pruriens. The sequence goes on along the minus strand of JAENHJ010000086.1, from coordinate 870,180 downwards.
TTAAAATAACTGATGGGTCTTATTGGTTCTTAAAAAAAATAAATATTACATGAATGAAAAAATTGTAATTTTTATTTAAATTAATTTAAATTTGAAAGAAATTCAGAATAAATTATTTTATTATTTTTTATTATAATTTTATTTTGATATAAAATTTATCATATTTAGATTTAAAAATTAATTTAAATTATGACAATATATAAATATAATATATTTATTTTTAAATTACAATAAATTATAAAATAAAAGGTCACCATTATTTAATATAAATATTTTCCTCTAATGTGTAATTAAATTTATACTACTTTTTTTAAAAAAAAATATATAACATATTTAGGTCTAATTAATCGGCTGATTGCAAATTGAGATAGATGTCCACTTTATAATACCTGTTGTTCATATGTAATTAAATTTAATTATTTATTCAATTTAATTGCTATGACTGGATATGTTTGTATTTCAATTCTCAATCAAATTTGATGATTAATTAGTTTAGTTATTGACTAAATGTAATCTTTAATTCAATTGGTAACCGATTTAGCCACTATGATATTTTTTAATTTTAGTGGTCAATTTTAATAATAGCTAAACTTCAATTTTTTTTATAGAACATATAAAAATTATAACCTAAAAAAAATGTTAATTAATTTATTAATTAGCGTAAGAATACACGTGGTATTGATGGATAAATATAAGAAGTAATTAAATATATGATATTGGTTATGTGTGAGATGGACTAGACTAGAAGAATGAAATATTTGTGGTGATTAGTTGTAACTAATTACTTTAATTTTCAACTATGTAGTTACTTTATCTTGTGGACAACTTTATAAAAATAAATATTAAATAAATATAAAAAATTATTTTAGTCTAATAACATACCTTTCATGTGCATGCAAAATCATTATAAAAACATAAATTTTATGTGAACAATTACACACATAAAATGAGTACAAAAAGTCATGCAAATAGGCAAGATAAGAAAGAAACTATAAAATGAAGGATAAAAAGCATGTACATGAGAGATAAAGTATTATTCAAACAAACAACTAGAAACATAAAAATGAATAAAAAATAAAAACAAAAAATTAGTGAAAAGTTATTTAAATGGACAAAAAAAAATAGAACAGTATTGTTAATAACATATTGTGAAAATTTGCAAAAAGCCAAAAATCTACTGTATTATATATCATTCAACTCGTAAGTAAATAGTGGGAGAAAATCACATATCATATATAGGCTTAAATTTATGTTATTTTTGAATTTGATCCTTTAAATTAAATTTTTTTAATTTTTAATTTTTAGAAATAGTTAGTTTTAATAATTAGTTTGAAATCATTAAAGTTTTTCTAACATGATGAACAACATCTGACTTAACAAATATCATTAAGTAAATACTTATAACATTTGTTGAGTTAATACTTCATCGGAAAAATTACATTTATGTTAAAACCAACCATTTTTAGAATTAGAGATAAAAAACAAAAATTTTAATTTGAAAGAATAAATTTAAAAATAATTTAAATTTAAAAGACTAAAATATATTTAAATTTAATATATATATATACACGTATATATGTAAAGAAAATAAATAAATAAACAGAGAAAAAATAGGAAAATTTTGGAAAAGAAAAAAACTTTATACAGCAAGAAGAATGAATGAGAAAAGAAAAAAAAAGGAAGAAAATAAAAAATTTTAAAATTTTGAAGAAACAAAGTTAAAAAAAAAAAAAAGATAAAGAAACAAAGATTAATTTGTTAAACTATCTTTTAATAATTTATAAGTGTCTCATGTAACTAAAAAGAGCAGGTTATAAACTAAAAGATATTTAATATGTTGGCTGTGAGACATAATGGTAATTAAAGTAAGTAGGGTTATTTTAAATTTATTATAAATAAATTCATCTAGTCTCCCTTTGCTCTCTACACAGGTAGTTTCTAGCCATCATAGGAGTTCAAACATGGTGAGTTACCATGATGATAAAAAAAAAAGGAAGGCACAGAGAATAAATCTCAAAGAAAAAGCGACATTAAAGATTTTGAATCTTGTATCTGAGTAAGTTCTGAACCTTATTAACAAATATGGATAGATAATGTCACAACAACAAGAAAATGATAGATTTTCTTTACTAATCACTTAATATCTAATTATTTAAGAAATAACTTCCAATATATATTATCTGCTATTATTTAATCAGAAATTAATTCATTATTTACTCGCACAAATTTTTTATAGTTAATTTAATTATTTCTAAAGAGGCTTTTTTCTTTGTACTTAATTTCTTTACCGAACTTATATACATGAGTTAATTATTTAACAAAGAATTATTCCTTTAATTTCCTTGTAAAATTTGTATAATTAAACTAATGTAAGAGAAAGTTTTTGTCGACTTTCACTATTTAGTGGTTTCCTTGCAATTCCTTGACAAATTTAGTTTACATGTATTTGAGATATATGTATATATTAAATTTGATTTTAAAATAATAAATATTATCAATAAAACAAAACAAAACCGAATTATGATTGATATAAATTAATAATGAAATATATAATTTTTTAAAATAATATTTAAAAAACATCATTTAAGAAATTAAATATATGAAATAAATTTAAATTGAAAAAGGTGGTTACATAAAACTATAATTATGATAGTATGTTATATTATCTTGCATAATAATAATAATATAATAATGATAATAATAATAATAATAATTATATATATATATTATTCATTTGTTTTTAAAATAATCCAACCATTTTAAAAAATTAATTTATTGTTATTATTTGTCATGAATATTTAATATAAATAAATTTAATTTGAGTTATTTAATTTCTATAAATTAATTATAATTTTTAAATCAATAATATATATATATAAAAATTAAAATCTATTGATAAACTAATATTTAGATTTATTTTTTATGTTTATGTTTATTTCAGATAAAACATAAATAAAAATTAATTAAAATTAAATTAAAATTTATTTTTTTCAAATTTTAACCTTTTAATATACCTGAACATATTGAATCATGTATCTATGTTTTTTATATTTATAATATTTATTATATATATATATATATTCATATTCAAATTAACTAATAAAAATTCTTTCTTTTTCTAAGCCTTACCCTTTTCTCTAATCAAATTAAATATTAAAACAAAATTTCCATTTTACCTCTATTAAAATTTACGAATTTGTTTACCTTATCATCCCTTTTCCTAACATGCTTTACGGCTTTGTAGGACTAGTTGAACTTCTCTATGTTATTTTGCAATTGCAAAAGTTACTCCAATGTTCCTTGGATAAGAATTAAAATAGGAAAAAAAATATAAATAAATAAATAAAATTAAAATGAATTTAAAGTGAAATAAAATAAAATTATTTTTTCACTTGTTTACTTAAATTAAAAAAGAAAAAAAAGATATGAAGTTTTTTTTTTCATTCTCCATGGTATATTACACCGTAAAAGTGATCAACACATAATTGATAGGAATTGAAGGACATGAAAGTTGTTTCCATATTTATAAATAATCATTTTTATATAAAAAAAATAAAATTTGATATTAAAAATAAAAAACAATTTAAAAGACATTAGAATTAAACTTTTATATTAAATGATAAGTAATAGAGAGAACACGACAGCAATCAAACTAGCATGTAGTCTCGAAGATAAGTTACATAGAGTTACATAACAATGTAGATTCGGTGTGCAACTTTCATTGTATTTCGAATTCAGGGCAGTGTGAAAAGAAATATATTTAGTTGGAACTAAAAAATAATTAGTCATTTTTCTTTTCATTTCAGTATCATTCAAACCACTGAAGTAGCCAATGTCTGGTTTAATTCACTTCCTGCCTGCCATTTCAATAGTCACTAAATCAATGCATCCAAATCCAAATGTGTAAGTGTTTTTAAAGTTAGGATTCTTTAACCATATATTTCTTTTTTATTTTTTCTTATTCACTTATTATTTTCAAAGTCACTGTTTTAAACCATATGCAGTGAATTTAAGAAATGCATGACAAACAAGAATTTTGGGAGTTTAGAATCATGTTGGTAGTTGAAGTGCAACATCACAGTTCAAAATAGTTATTTTGAACTGAATTAGTGGATAATCCAACTGATTAATTAAAACTGAACTATTAAAAATAAACCAAGCCAACCTTTTCTAAGTTAGAGCAACTCAGTGCGTATGTTACCTGCTCTATCTTAGTTTGCATGTAAAAAATTGTGGGAGCACTTGGATTAAATTAAAACTGTCACATTTGATTGAATCATATTTAGCATTAATAATATTTAATGGTTAATTAGATTGTATGCTGCAAGAATCACCCAAAGATTGATTGAATCAAATTTAGCATTGTAATGACTAATCATTCTTTAAAATAATAACCAGTTCACGATGTCATTTGCATTTATCCCTCCCAAACTTTTAGTTTATTTCAAATACAGTCTATTAAAGTGCCAAAAACTTATTATATGAAACAATCATCTGTGATTATCTTTTACACTTTGTTTAGCAACATAGAAAAATATGGCAAAAAAAAAAGTGAAAAAATGAATAACATTTGTTTGATTTTTAAACAGTTCGGCACTTCAGTTCACTTAAAAACAGTTTAGTTTGATATTTTTAAAGCCAGCAGCAAAATCAGTTAAAATAAAATTTTGAAATGTATAACAGTTTAGTTTGGTTTTTTAATATATAATTAGTTTTAAAAACAGTTCACTAGTTTAATTTTGCATTAAAAGTAAATAGTTCAATGCATATCTTAAAAATTATTTTTTAATTCATTTTAATTTGGTTTAATTTTTTTTAATTCAACCTAAGTAGAGGAGTCAAAATAAATGATTATATCTGACTTAACGGGCGAAAATGTAAAAAGTAGATTTCTTTATATACTACACATTTAATGATTCATTTACCTGCTAAATCAAATCAAATTAATCCATTTCTTTTATTTTTAATTTTATATAAATTTTAAAAAATAAAATATACAAAACTAAAATAAATTTAATAATATTTAAGTAGGTAAATTTATTATGTAGGCTCACCTGATAAACTCATTGGAGCATACCAATACGACTCATTATTTTTTAAGCTATTATTTTAGCAAGCTAACCTAATAAACCACCTTACAAGAAGTTAGATTGGACCAACCTTGAGGCAACAATTATCTGCAACTTTCTTATCCTCGGGAATGGGAGAGAAGGATACCATTACCATTGAGACGATGGTGGTCAAAGGTTAATGATAGAAGTAATAATTATACATATCACTGTGCAGGATTCTCATTCTCTATTTTATGTTTATTTTTAATTCTTTTATTTTTTCCTAGAAAATACAATTGTGTAAGTCATAAATTTTTTTACCAACTCTTTGGTTTCATTTTTTATAGTCGGATGATAACTTTTGTGACAACTTTATGTAGTATTTTTATCTTCTTTGCTGTGTTGAAAAGTGAAAACGAAAAAGGAATGTTAGTATGAATAGAAATACTGATAACAAAAAATAAAATAAATAGTACAAGTAAATGTTTTCACTCCCCTCTCCTCATTCAGATTTTTCCTTCTATCTTGTTTTTTTTTTCTCTTTTTTCTTGTGTAATTTTTATTCTGATTTTATTCTTGCATTTATTTATTTTTTTCTCTTAATAAAACACATAAAATTATCTTAACGGTGTCGGCTCGGAATATGATCTTTAGGAATAGGAAGAGTACTTATTCATTACAAAAAAATTTAAGTGTAGAGATTACTAAATTCGGTCACTAAATTCAATAAATCGGTCATTATTTTTTGGATTTTCAGTAGAGACCTGGGGTTATTTTGTTTATGCATTATGCTTGTAACAAATCATCATCTCTAGAGGATTAAGAAGGAGAACCCCTTGGAGATGATGCTAGAGCAACAGGAGGGAGAACCTTAAGAGGACAAAATTAGATAAAATTTCTATTTTCAAAACTAGAGGATAGAAGGAGAACCTCTAGAGGGAATTCTAGAGGAACAAGAAGAATGACCACGAAGAACTTGTTTTCTATGTTTACACTTTTCAAGTAAGGAGTGAGAATATCTCATTATTTGGGAGTTCCTTTACGTAAGACGGATAGTGGAGGTAAGATGGATAATGGAGTCGTCCTTAGGACCCCGATGTTTGTATATTTTTTGAAGTATTTGAAGGGGGATGAAACCCTTAGATTAGTGAGTTTGATATGTAATTGTTATATGTTTTGGATGAATAATATCTGAGTAATGGATTGAGTTCATGTTATTCTTGAAAGTTAAGATTATGGGTTCATGTTTGGAAGATATAGGGTTTTCAATTTGAGGTTTTTTGTATTTGATGATATTGGATGCAATTGAATGTTGTTTTGTGTGTTTTGGTGAGCTAAGCTCATAAGAATTAAGAGGACTTAGATTTCCTAAGGTTTCTCCCATTGAATTTGAAAGATTGGTTGAATTTGGTACAAAAATCATAAATCGCAATTCTGCCATTCTTCACACTTGTTGGGTAAGAGTATGTCGAACACAAGGAATTACTCCTTTGGAATTCAATTCATTGGGCAAGTACCTTGACTTGTAAGGCGAGTGAATCCCTGGAGCCACTATGGCTCTACTCACAAGGCGAGTGAGTGACTTGCTAAGCAAGGGTGTAGAATAAAATGTTTAGAACTCTCTATGGCCTTATTCACTAAGTGAGTACCCCGACTTGTTGAGTGAGTAAACCCCTAGAAGCCTTTGTAGCTTCACTCATTAGATGAGTAGGGAAGACTCGTTAAGTGAGTGCATGATTGCAACTCTTTATAGCTCTATTTGCTAGGCAAGTGCATGAGCTCGTTGAGTGACTAAAGAGAAGAGCTCTCTATGGCTCTTAATTATTGAGAAAATCAATGATGTTGTTGGGAGAAGACGCATAGAGAAGTTGAACTCTCTATGGGTGATTTCATTGAGCAAGCCTAAGCCTCGCTGAGCAAATGAAAGTATTAAGCTCTCTAAGGTTCCTTTTTGGCGAGCGAGAATGATGACATGTTGGGCGAAAGTGAATCTAGGCCCTTTATAGCTCTCATTCATTAGGTGAATGGTCAACGTTGTTGAGCGAATTCTACTACAATTGTGTATTGTGTTTAGAATAAATTAGAACCTAGGTTTTCCCTAGGTAAGGTGTGAACTTGTGATTTAAGCCATGTGTGCAAGAATGTATATATATCCATTGTGTAATTGCATTGAAAGACAAAAACATGATGTGATATGTGAAAGCCAAGTTAAGGAGTTATGTGAACCACGATGAGTGGCACTTCTCAAGTGAGCTACCTAGGCCTATGAAGGACAAGGATGATGCTCAATAATTTGTGTGGATGTAGATGAGTAGCTTAGTCCTAGAGGGGTGAAAACTATGAAAGAAAAGTTATGTGACATACATCATATAGTGCAACAATGCAAAAGGAAAGTAGATACAAATTCAAGCAGTAAATTGGACTTCTAGGGGGCTACTTGGCATGGAAACCCCAATGGTCGTGCTTAATCCCATGAGCCATGATGTATTGTGCAAGCTAAATAAATGCTAACATGCTATTGGAGGACAACAATGAGGTATGACGCCAAAAAGGGTTGAGTTGAATTATTCTTAGACTACTATTTCGACTATGATGGCACCACATGCATAGGAAGTTATAAGATAGGGTGCATTCTCTATCATGACATATGTATTGATTCATATGTATATGTTTGTGCTATTTGTGACGTGTTTATAAGTTATTGATATTGTGTGGGCTATCTAGCCATATTGAGGTACTATGCACAGTAATGAGGTATATTTCTCATTCTTCTATTTATTTTTACTTGTTTGTGTTTAGACTAAATGTCATTTGTAAATGAGGAAGTTGAGTAAAAGTGCGAAGACTGAGTTTTTGTTGCTTTATTGCTTTATTGTTTTTTCCTTTAGTAGTTTGTTAGGGTATGTTTTGATAGGTTATGACATCGAAGCTTATTTATATGGTTTGGTTTTTGAGGATATAAAATTTAGAGTGTCATCCCATTATGTTTTATTTCCCTTTGAATTATATTCCTTATGTTTGAGATTTGTGATGTGAATCTTTTACACAAGAATGCATGAATAGATAAGTTTTATTTCCAATATTTTCTTTATTAAGTATGAATGCTAGAGGAGTAAAGAGTGTCACAAAAATGAAGTCATCTTCGTCGTGTTTGAGAGTAAATACGAAGGTGCTAAATGACAATAAGTATTTTGTATCCATTGGTTATTGTTTTTTATTTTGGTTTTGGTTTTGGTTTTGGTTTTAGGTTATTTTGTATGTTGTCGCATATCCCTGTTACGAGGTCTTTTGAGTTTCATTTTCTTATTTTCTTTCTTATATTTGCTTATTTTAGTTTGTTGATTATCTTTCATTGTTATCATTCCATTACTCATCGCATATCCTCGGTACAAGACTTTATCATTTTTTTTGCTATATTGATTGAATATTGTATTGTGTTTTTCATATTGTTGTGCTTTAGTTAGGGTTAAGGGTTGCAAGTTAGATACACATGTTATATGATATTTTGCATTTTGTATATTTGTTATTGATTTGTTGACAATTCTTTGGTATTATATTATTTTATTGGATACTAATTTTGGTATGGTTTGTGGATGTGCGTTTGTAGGATGTTGAGTCAAATCACTCTTATGTTTCACCATGGTGGAAGGTTTATAAGAAATGAAAATTGTTTTGTGGAGTATAAGGGGGTGAAATATGTGTTTGGGAGCATATGGAGAGTGACTACATGAATGCATTTCTTTTTACTAATTTGTGCAAAGATTGCAAAAGATTCACGAAGCTCCAACGCATGTACTTCCTTGTGCTTAAGAGAAAGGAATGGATAGGGGGCTACATGTATTGGAGGATGACACTAACATTTTGAACATGGTAAGTGTAGCTTAAGTGAATGGACATAAGATAAACATGCATTATGAACACAATGTTGATAATGATCTTGAAATTTTTGACACTCCCTTACTGGTAATGATGGTAAAGCTAACCATAGTAGTTAATCCCAAATAGCGGAGCGGAGCGGCCGACCCCGAACTGGGATAGCGGGATAGCCGCTATTCTAATATTATATATATATATATATATATATATATATATATATATATATATATATATATATTAAAAATTATTAATATATTTATATTATATATATAAGCTCAAAAACGTAAACATTACTCAAAATTCATAAACTAACAAGTATCATTAATAATAAAAAAATCATAAACAAAATTGCAGAATTGCAGAAAAAACTGAAGAAATGCAAAAAATAGAATTGTAGAATTGCAGAAAAAATAGAAAAAAACTGAAGAAATGCAAAAAAAACAGAATTGCAGAAAAAAACTGAAGAAATGCAAAGAACAGAATTGTAGAATTACAGAAAAACATAGAAAAAAACTGAAGAAATGCAAAAAACAGAATCACAGAATTGCAAAAAAAAAACAGAAAAAATTGAAGAAATGCAAAAATTACTTCAAAGTCGCCAGAGAAGGTCGTTGGAGAAAGTCGCCGGAGAAGGTAAGACAGTGAAGAAAAAGAAGATTGGGAAGGAAGAGGAGAATCGAATGGAAGATGAGAAACAAATGGAAGAGGAGACGTAAGGTTATTTAAATTTTAAAATCCTAAAACACAAAAAGTCAAAAATGCTCTCACTAATGTTTTAAACAGGAGGGCATTTGACTTTTCTCCTTCCCGTACACAATAGCGGCCGCTCTGCCGTGATTTCCCGTTGTCGCGGCCGCGACATCGAATTGCGCCGCTGTGCCAATTCTGTCATGCCCCATCACCGCCCCGCCACCGCCCCACCACTATAGCGGTTGCTTCGACCACTATTTGCTACCATGAAGCTAACAATGGTTTGAACCTTATAATGGGTGAAGAAATTAATGAAGAATCCCAAGAAGTAGAAGTTACACAAGATGCAAATGATGTAGAGGATGTAAGCGATGGAAACATTGGAGAAGCTACAAATCATGGTTTTGAGGCACATGTTATTGAGGATTCACATGAGGAATTTTCTAATGAGTATGAAAGTGTATATGATAGCTCGTATGAGCCTTCCCTAATGTTTGAAGATGAGTCATCTAAAAATACATATAAAAGTTGAGTCTAAAATATTGAGATCTTCAAAGAGCGATGATGGTGAGGTATGTGAAGGTGGTCAGAGACCTACTTATCCTTAATTTAATGAAGTTGTAGATTTTGGAAATATGCATCTATAGATTAGGATGAAGTCTGGAGCTTTGAAGTACTTTAAAACTATTGTGGAGGATTACACAATATACATTGGAAAAGATATCAAGTGAATTAAGAATGACAACGTTAGGGCAAGGGCAAGGTGCAAGCATAAAGAGTGTGCATGGAAGATATACTATAGGTGGAGTGAATTTCAAAAAAGCTTCTAAATCAAGACATTTGTTAATCATCACATCTGCAATCAATAGGGTCTTCAAAAACAAGCAAGCTTCACGAAAGTTGGTGGTTCAAAAGATTGTAGAGAAGATGAAGTTGCATCTTATATTAAATAGATTGATGTCTTTGATTACTTGAGAAGGAACTTTGGTGTGCTTGTTGATAACAATAAAATATTTAGGATCTAAAGAAACAAAATGTTCATATTTGAAATTATGTTAATGAGTTGGTCAGGAGAAATCCAAGATCAAGTATTAAGATTGATTATATCCTAGTTTTTTAAGCAAAACCATAGTACCAAAGGTTTTATGTATGCCTTGAAGCTTGCAAAAGAGACTTCAAATATGGTTGTAGGTCATTCATTAGATTAGATAGATGCTTTTTGAAAAGGTATTATAGAGGCCAATTGGTATTTATAGTTAGGCAAGATGTCAATAACCACATCTTTGTCATAGCATATGCCATTGTAGATGTAGAAAACAAAGACAATTGGAAGTGGTTCTTGATATTATTGCATGAGGACTTAGGAGATTACAAGCAACATAATTGGACATTTGTATTGGACATGCAAAAGGTACTTAAATTCATTTAGGGTTACATGCATATTAGGATGTTTTTGATAATTCGAATATACGCTTAGGGACTTAATTCAAAGTATTTAATTACTTTTAAGAACCAATACTAGTATTTGCAAGCTTACTTTTGGGTTCTACCATGCAAGAATTTATGTCTAGAATAATCACTAGTATTATGTCATGCATTTATGGATAAACTTCAAAAAGCGATGGAAAGACAATGTTAAAGGTTGTAGTATAGGAATGTGTTAGATCAACAAAACCTTTTGAGTGGAACTTGATATGGATAAAGTTAAAAGAAAAAATGATAAAGTTTGGGCATACTTGAACAAATGGCCTAAAGAAGCTTGGACTAAGGCATTCTTTAGTGAATATTGCAAGGTTGAATACACATGTAACAACAACTAAGGTTTTTAATGCCAAGTATAGAAACAAGCCAATTCTTACTATGTGTGAGGAGATCAAATGTTACCTAACGAGGAGGATGAGTACAAATAAGTTAAAGTTGGTTGGATTTCTAAGACCCTTGACTCCAATGAATAGTCAATATTGGATAAGGAGAAACATGGAAACAACAAATGGACACCATAATAGTCAAGGGATGGAGATGAAAATAGGTTTGAAATACAAAACTAACACACAAAGGTTTATGTGATCTCAGCACCTAAACATGTACATGCAAGTTTTGGCAAATGATAGGTAAAATTTATGAATAATTTTTACTATAATGCATCCAAGAATAAGTATATAGCATTTGTTCTTGTTTTCCTTATGCACGGGCATACCATGTAAACAAGCAATTATTATTATTGCAAACAAGAATAAGAAACCAGAAGACTATTGCAATGGTTGGCTCATCCTAGGATTATATGATGCAACATATGACCATTTCATCCTATACAAGGTCAGAAATATTAGGAGATTACAAAATATGACCAACCTACTCCACCTAAATTGAAAAGGAGACCGAGGAGACCAAAGAGACAAAGAAGAAAAGATGTGGATGAATGAAGTATTAACAATAATAGGTTGAAAAGATCATACCCTCTATGCATACATGCTAGATGTGATTTAGCAAGTCAAAATCACAAGGAGTGCAAAAATGATGGAGTACCTCCATATCCTAAGAGGAAGAAATCAACACAAACCCAATCTACCCCACAAGAGAAAAAAATACCACAATCTCAATTTCCCACAAAACAAGAAATTCCACGATTTGAATATGCCTCACAAGAGGAAATTTCATTGTCTCAATTTGCTCTAACCATTGAATCAAGATGTGAAACCTCAATTGAGCAACCAATTTATGTTCCAATATGCACCCAAATTTATTTGTTTTGTTATATTTGTCTGAAATATTTGATTTTCACTTCGTTTATATAGTTTGTTTGGCTACTATAAGAAAAACAAGATCAATTCATTGTTCCCAGTGCATTCACTGTTCCCAGTGCATTCACTGTTCCCTAGCCACTAGCTCAGTCAGGGTGAAGAAGCACTTCCATGGAATTTATGACTTTCATGCCAACTCCAAGGTTTCCTAGATCTGCATAACATTGAAATGAGGAGCAACAATCCAAAATGATGTTATTTTTTGGGCTTTTGTAATTGTTCTCCTATGATGTAATAACTCATAACAGCTTATCATTGTCTTTTTTTGTCATACATTGTATACTAGAGCTAGTGTATTTGGGTATTTAGTATTTACTAATTATGGTAGCTTTTACGGTCCATGTACCTTCAGAATAATTAAGGTCCATGTACCTTAACTGAACTAGTAAATGTATGCCTTATTAAGTTTATGAATCAAATATTATACTTTCTTATTGTTCATATTATGCTTTCTTATTACAAGCATTGCATAGTTGTTTAATGTTATGTTACTTGTTAGGTGATGAGTAGAATTATTTTGATTTATTCTTGCAATGATATTTCCTCTTAATTGGTTACTTTATGCTATGATTGCATATTTGTATTACAATTTATAAAAGGGAAATTAGTGATCATTAATTTTGGTGAGTTAATAAAAGTAAAAATAGAAGTAGAGACAAAAGGAAAGAAATATAAGATTAACCATTATATTTTCAAAGGGCATAATAGAACAAAAGGTCATTACAACATCAATATAAACTCAATATACATATTCAAAACAATTATATCCTAAGATTAACAACCTAAGATTAACAACCTAAGATTAACAACCCAAAATATATTAAAAAAAACATCATCACGACAAAAATTGCAAAAAAAAAAAAGAAATATTTCAACATACTTAATTCCATGCATAGTCCATCAAGCTTAAAATCCAAATCAGCCATCCAACCATTGTCCATCCCAATATACTCAACTCCATAATTTTCATCAACCCGTGCATCAAGCCAATGCAAGTAACCACAGTTCTCATCACTTTCTTACAATGACATACTAAAATTAGAGCATAAGAACCCCAAAAGCATAGCATAAATAACCAAAACCCAAAACACAAAAGTGTAACAAAAATTAGTGTATACTTTCGACATTTCACATGTGTAGAACAATCTCCTAGGATTCTTCGTTCTAGATGTGTGAATCACTGCCTTTCTTCCACAATAACAAAAACTAACATTAGATCTATGATTTCATTTACTTTCAACATGCCTCAAGGAAGAAGAGTCACCATAAGAAAAACCTCTACTTTTTTTTTAGTTGCAATTGTTCGAAGCCATCTCCTTCACCATTGCCCATGCTCGCTTTCACCTTCACAACACAACACACTTAATGCTAACAAAGACGAATCTAACACTTAAAAATGTTATTGTTTAAGATTACAATTCCACACTTGCAAATAAGTCCCTAATGATAATATAGTTGACCTGAAAAAAAAAAGTATTTATTTTGATATATAATTTAATTTTTATAAGCTATCGACATAACTGTGAATATATAATGTTTTTTTAATGATTATTATAAAATTTACAAATTTACTATATACCACTAACTGTTTACTAGTAAACGATAGTATAAAAATACGAATATTTTTTTCTTGATTGATTAATATTATTTACTCATAAACTATTATATGAATTAATACATCGCTTTAAAGAATTTATTGCGAACAAAATGGGTTGCCTTGAATAAAAAAAGAAAAGGGTTGCCAAACTACACCATTTGCGACGTGAATGTGTTACAGGTTAGTGGTATAGCACTGTACTTAATACTTCTAACTCCCTTTTTTACTTCAATAAATTTACACTGTACCTTCACGGTGTTCCCCAATTCACTCGTGCTAGTTTTATTTGTCCCAAAAATAAATTTTGGAATAGCCAAATGGTAACAATAGCACTTCTACAAGTGTATCACGCTGTTCTCTAATCGTATTATAGTTACAATAACCAAGCGTTCTTTTTTCTTTCACGGTCACTGCAATATGTTCGACAAAATGCCTGAAAGAAATCAAGTACCTTTTCTTACCGTCACTGGACTTTCGTGTTAATTGCTTGGAAGGTGACTCTTAGTTTCGGCACAATGGGTCATAGATTTTGGGAGCTACTTTACGGCGGAAACCATTTTATTAGAACCAATAAGTCTTCAGCTTTTTACGTGAACTCCATGTTTTATCACTCTTCAAAAGACGCTCTCAACTGGCAATGGTATCAGAATGAGTTTTCCAAGGTGAAAGAGTTGACCCATTTGCTAGCAAATGTGGATGCAGTTAATGGGAGACTTGTTGATGTAAACAGCAATTCAACTGTTTTTGATGATGACATCGAGCGTGAAATGTGTACCTTCAAGTCTCTTGTTCGTGTGTTTGTTGGGTCTCCATCTGTTCAGCACAAAATGAAACATGTTGTAACCTCTTTCACCACAAGCACACACCATGAGTCGTTTACCCCTTTTAGTAAAGCATACGAAAGAGAGCCCATGGTGGTTGATTCACTAACCAAAGTGAGCAACTTTCTCAGTGTTTCTGCTCAACAAAGGAAGTTGGTTCGTCTAAGAGTGTGCCCGCAGGTTACCCAGCACCGCATATGGACCGGTGCACTTAAAGAAGTTCTGAATGGTTTTGCTGTTGATTTGGATTGTTTGGCTTCTCGGGGCTTAAACAATGGTGCTTTGTTGGGTGGCCAAATTGTTCATAGCTGCTTGAAGTTTCTGACTGAAATTGATGCCTTTTCGGACCCAGAGTCGTCTTCTTGGATGAAGCTTTCACCTTCTAAAACAGTTGATTCCCCTGCTCCCCGGAAATGGGAAGATGTTCTTGTGATGTTCAATGATCTGATTGAATGCTGCAAAAGTGAAAGGAGGTTGAAGTTGCATGTAGCCAAGGCTGAGATCATGAAGGAGGGGCTTTTGCACATCAGGGATGTTTTAGTTGACAACAGTATTGGATATAAGGAAGCTCAGCATCAAGAAAGCCTAGTGAAGAAGAAGCTTTCTAAAATGTTGGGTCACTCGTCTCGTTGCTTATTCACTCTATTACTGTATTACCTCTATGGAAGGGTGGCGGATATTGAAGTAGACATGTGTGGTGGGGTCTATGCAAATGGAAGTGATGGCAAGTTTTGCTTGTTTATGGGAAGAATCTTGACTTCAGATAGTGAGAAGATGGTGGGGCGTGGCGTGAAGCAATTGGACCGGGCCCTTGGGATTTTCAAGTTTGTGTGGGAAATGGCTGGAATGAAAGGGCATTTGGACTTGCAGGGCCATATGTGGTGTGTTGGAGCAGATAATAGGATGCTTAGGTATAGAGGAAACACCTACTTCGTGCATGGCATTTGCCTTTGATTACAGATTGTATCACTACCATGGTGCTAATATGTCACTACTTACAATTGCCAATGGCAACTCAAATTCGCCATGTGTTTAGGTAATTCATTTAAAATCAAGTTTTCTTCCTGAGTCAAATTTGTTTCCTCACCTGTTTATGCAGGGAAACTGCGTAACAAATATGTGGATGTATGTTAGATTAAAGGGTTAATATGAAACTGAAAAAATTATTTTACTAGCAGCAGAATGGTGTATTTATAACTATATATAAAAAAGATATAGAATTTTGGTGTACACATTTTTATACCTTATTTTATTCTTATAATTATTTTTATAAATTATTATTTGTCTTCTACTTATTTTTATCTTGAAATTATTCCGCAAATTATCTATTATTATTTAACTTTCATTATCTCTCTTTTTCTCCTAGTGTTAGATAAACGGGATGATATGAAGTAAAAAAATTATTGACAACAGAAGCAATAGAATCGTTTTACTATGTATATAATCTTTCTGCTGCTTATGGTTTTAGTTTTGTATGGAGAAAAAAAAATCCATTCCAAAACCCCAAGTTTTGAAATTGTAAAATTATATACAATTGGATTTGGACTTCAATAACTTGAAATTCCAAAATTGAAGTAAATAAAATAAAATAAAATCATAAGCGTAGATCTCAAACGTTAAACTGAAGGAGAATGATGTAAAATTAAAAAATTATAGACATAGGAGATTAACAAAATATCAAGAGAGCACTGAAGGAGAATGATGTAAAACTAAAAAATTATAGACATAGGAGATTAACAAAATATCAAGAGAGCACGGAAGCTAAAAAACCATGGTGAATGAAAAAAATCATAACCCACGTTAGAGAGTATGAAAGCCCGAAATAATAGAGGACAATGCTATAAAAATGAGAATGGCAACAATAATGGATAATAATAGCAATTGGTGGAAGAATGTCATATGTTTGATTAGGTGGAAAGAAAATTCAAAGGATGGAGAAGTTTAAAATTTAAAGTGAAAGAAAAGTGGAAGGGAAAAAAATTGAATTTTTATATTTAAAAGTTGATTTTTCTCTCCACTTTCTCTTGTCGTTCTCTTCGACCAAAACTGAAAAAAGAAAACATCTTTATCTCACTGCCACACACTCTCCTCTTTTAGATTTAAAATTTTGGAGAGTGGGTGCTCGTTTTTAATGAAGGAAATCTTTTGAGAAGAAAAACTATTGAATTGTGAAAAAATAAAATAGATTGTACAAAAAATAATCCAATAATATTGAGATCTACGCTTAATATTTTATCGATGCTAAAAAACAAAAAAAAAATAAAAATACACAGGCACAAGGAATACGCGTGAACTTACGCAGGTGACGAGGAAGTGAACCAATAATATCAATATACTAACGACAAATGAAGAAGAGACGTTGACTTACTTATTTTGACGACTTAGGCACTGCAGATTTGACACCAAGGGTATGAATCTAGCTCACTAACACTTCTTTTCTTCGTACTAATGACATTTTGATATCGTTAGTAATAACTCTCCCTCTTCTTCAGCTGCATTGTCTCTTTGATCTTCTTGTGAAAGTTAAAAGAGAAAAAAAGAAAAATGAAATAAGAGTAAAGGTTGTACTTTTGTGTGTGCTCAACAGTTTGCAGCCATCTTTTGATAGTGCATAACTTCAATTTCTTAAAGGTAAGTCTTCTTTATCAGTATGCAACTTTAACTTACTAATGTTACAAAGCTGACAGCCATTTTTCTGTTGTTTGCATCAACTAACAACTAGCATGTAGTTAATTTACACAAATGAAGGTGACTGCAAATCTGGGATGAGAAAAATGCTAGCAAGTAGCAACACACTTGCTGTTATTTGAGATTCATAGGTGGGTCCCACTAATTATTGAGTGAGTTTCACATCAATTTCAAGTACTAAAAAAGAATGTTTTAGATAATAATATGTTGCTAGTTTGCTCAATCTGGATAAGTTAAAACTTCTTATTTCCTAATAAGATTTTATTTCAATTTGATATTTGCAACTTGCAAAAATATGTTTCACAAAGTTATCATATGCTTGTTCTGTAATTGATCTCTTCGGACTCGGGTTTACAAATGATTCAAGGCTTTCATTTTGCTATTTGTTCTTGCCCTCAATATTTTTGCAGGTGGAAACAAAAACAATTTGTCTATGATGATAACTGTGGAAGACTGGGTTTACATTCAACACATTGTAGAATAGCTCGTAAAATCTTGGAGAAGAGGTAAATCGCAACGGACCAATGTCTATCACTCTCTTTTTTATTGTTATATTCACTTTTTTTATCTTCTTTTCTGAATAAATATTGCTGCATACTTACTCTGTCACAAACTACAAGTCATTAGACAATAGTTTTAGGCACTCTGAGTAATTCTCAAACGGCTTAGTTTAACATAAATGTACAATTTGGTCCTTGAAAGATGTTATTTGTGTTGCTTCAGTTTTTGAAAGTATCTGTTTATTCTAGCTCCGTGAAGATTTTACCTGCTACTGGTTATTAACTTGTTAACAAGTTTATCCATAAGTTATATTTGCATTGTACTTGTCCATTCCATAAACAATAAGTATGTAGATCAGCCGCCTTTACAGCCAAAAACAATTATGCTAGAAACACCTGAACAACAACAATAACAACAAAAGCCTTATTCCACTGGGTAAGATCAGCTGTGTGGATCACGCAATCTTTAGAGATTTCCATGAGATCCCTCTTAACAACTTCTACCAATGTGTTCCTTGCTCTTCCCCTTCTCCTTTTCACATGACTAAAAACCATGGAATCTAGTCTCCTCACTTGTACTTCCAGTGGCTTTTTTTGTATGTGTCCAAATCACCTTAATCGATTTTTGTCATCTTTTCCTTAACTAGTGTTACACTAATATCTCCTTGTATAAATCATTATATTTTGTATCTTGTATTTTTTTTGTGTGGCCACGCATCCTTCTTAACATTCTCATTTATGCTACTTTCACATTTTTTGCCCGTTGTTCCCTTTAAAGTCCCCGTTGTTCCCTTTAAAGTCCAACATTCACTATCATAGAGTATAGCCAGACGTATAGTAGTACAATAAAACTTACCTATAAGCTTGTTAGGTACTATGTGATCACCAATAATTTTCTCTGTTTTTCTCCATTTTAGCCATCTTGCTTGTCACCTATGACATTCTCATTAATTTTCGCATCATTTTCTATTATTGATCTAGGTATTTTAACATAGAAACTTATGTTATGACATCTCCTCTCTTTACTTCCAAGTCATATTTTTCTCGCCTTTTGCTGAAATTGCGATGCATATATTGTGTCTTACTTCTACTTAAGCGACAATCCTTTGTTTCCAAGTATGTCTCCAAACCTCAAGTTTAAAGTTAATTGCTTTCCTTGATTCTTCAACAAAAAAAAACTATATCATTTACTAAAAGCATGCAATTAGGGATAATCTTTTGTATGTCCCTAGTAAGCACTTCCAAGACTAGAATAAACAAGTAAGGACTTAAGACTAAGCATTGATGTGATCCTATCCCTATAGGGAAGTCCTTAGTCTCACCTCATGGAGTTCTTACATTAGTAGTTACCCCATCATATATGTTTTGTGTAGTCTCGATGTAAGTCACATGAACACCTTTTTGCAAAAAAGCTATTTAATGATTATCCCTATGTAAGCCACTCAAAATATAGGAACCAATGATCTCAAAATCTATGCTAGAAGCATCTAGATGTCAACAATTTGTAGTAAATCATTATCTGCTTTGTTATTTGATAAGTAAATACCTTTCACTTCAGTTAATCTTATTTAACTTTTGGATTTTGTTTTAGATGTCGGAAGCTATTTCTGGTTTCTTTAATGCGCTCGCCGAGAAATTTCTGGATCTGACAATTGGTGAAGCTCATTACCTGTGTTGTTTCAAGACCATAGTTAAAGAGTTTGAAAAGGAAAAGGGCAAACTGAGAAACAAAAGGAAGAGTGTACAAGAAAATGTGGACGCAGCAAAGAATAGAGCAGAGGAGATACTGAATGATGTTACAGATTGGATCCAGAATGCTGACGACCTCATCAATGAAGACACTGCAATGAAAAAGACTTGTTTTTCTGGACTGTGTCCCAATTGCATCTGGCAATATTACCGAGGTAAGGAATTGGTAGGAAAGATGTTGGAGATTTCTGAGCTCAAGGGACTTAATTTTGAAAGTGTTGGACGCGCTGCTAAGCTTCCGGGTGTGGAGTACCACTCTTCACAATATTTTATTGAATTTGAGAGTAGAAGCTCCCAATGTAAACAACTTTTGGAAGCACTAAAAGATGAGCAGAAGTATATGGTTGGATTGCATGGTATGGGGGGCACTGGTAAGACAACACTGGTGCAGAAAGTGGGTAAGGAAGCCAAAAGATCAAATCTGTTTGATGAAGTCATCTTCACTACTGTGTCACATGCCCCTGATATTAGAAAAATTCAAGACAACATTGCAACCCCTTTAGGTCTGAAATTAGAGGAAGGGGATCAGTTGCAAAGAGCCAAAAAACTATGGTCTAGATTAACTAATGGACAAAGGATACTTGTAATATTAGATGATGTGTGGGAGGAGCTCAAGTTTGAAGATATTGGAATCCCCTCCATCGACAATCACAATTCGTGCAGAGTTTTGCTTACTTCACGCAAGTTGAGTGTATGCAATTCAATGAGCTGCCAAAGCACCATCGAGCTAGAGCTCTTATCCGAGGAGGATGCAAAGACTCTATTCGAAAAGCATACAAGCTTAACGGATGACTCTCCCAAAAGTTTGAAGAAACTGGCTCAG
Organism: Mucuna pruriens; assembly: GCA_025330945.1. NCBI lineage: Eukaryota > Viridiplantae > Streptophyta > Magnoliopsida > Fabales > Fabaceae > Mucuna > Mucuna pruriens. Next base: position 849,584 of record JAENHJ010000086.1, on the reverse strand, counting down.
CAAATTGCAAATGAATGTAAAAGATCACCTGTTGCAATTACTGCTATAGCAAAAAGTTTAAAACACCAGCCTCCAGAACTTTGGAAGGCAGCTTTCAAAAGCTTGAAAGAATTTAAACAAATCCGCAGTATTGATGAAGATTTAAAGATTTATAAATGTTTCCAGGTAAGCTATGAAAATCTTAAGGATGAAAAGGCCAAGAAACTCTTCTTTTTATGTTCTTTATTCCCTGAAGATTATGAAATTCACGTGGAAGATTTAATCAGATATGGTAAAGGATTAGGCCTATTTGGGGAGGTTGATTCATATGAAGCAGCAAGGATAGAAATGCTTACAGCGAAAAGGAAACTCCTAGATGCTTGTTTATTATTGAAAGGTCGGGAAGGATGTGTAAAAATGCATGACCTGGTACGTGATGCAGCTCACTGGATAGCAAATTATGAGATTCAGGGGATTATGGGATCCAAAGTTCATGCAACAGCCAAACAAAGTACCATAATGTATTTGTATCTCCACAATGTAAAAAGATTTTCCCTACCCAATCAATTGGATTGCACCAAACTTAAGATTCTAATAGTTCTTTGCTTAGATAAGGAAGCTTCTGTAGAAACGCCGCAAGCATTTTTTGAAGGAACCAAAGATCTAGAAGTTCTGGCTATATCGAGGGCAGAAAACATTAGGCGAAAACTAAGTCTATCTTTGCCACGTTCAATCGAATTCTTAAAAATTCTCCGAACTCTATGCTTGAGAGGTTTTAATTTAGGTGATATTTCTGTTGTGCAAAAACTAGATCTACTTGAGACTCTTGAATTGAGTGATTGTTCAATCAATAGACTGCCAAATGGGATTGTGAAACTTGAGAAATTGAGGTTATTGAGCTTGACACGGTGTGCAATTGAAATGAATCCTTATGAAGTGATTGGTAGACTTTCTCAATTAGAGGAATTGTATATTATGAGAAGCCACGACAGATGCAGATGGAAATTTGACAAAGAAGTTGTTGCTAGCATATTTGACAAAGATAACATAACCCCAACATTGCAGAGATATCATATACAGATAGGAGACGATTCTGGATTATATCTCTCAGTGGATGATTCCATATCAAGAGGTTTGTCTATTGAATATTTTGATCCCAACTCAAATGCAACAATTAAGGACCTGGTTCAAAGAGCAGAGATTCTACACTTGAAGCGGATTCAGGGGGATTATACAACTGTAGCCCCACATTTAGTGGAAGCAATAGGAGACATGAATGACATGATCCATCTCAAGCTTGAGGTTTGTTCTAACATTGAATGTCTCATTGATACTAGTAACTTTTCATCTGCAGTGGGAAGCATCTTCTCCAAGCTGGTTAAGATAGAAGTCAGAGGCATGGATCATTTGAAAGAACTGTGCCATGGTCCACCTCCTTCTGACTTTCTTGGGAACCTAGAAGGGCTGAGCATACATTTGTGTCACCAATTGCATGGAAGATTATTTGTAGGAAACTTAAACCTCAGTAGACTTAAAGTGTTTCAAGTGGAATATTGTCACATGTTAACAACTATGTTCACACCCTCCACTGCTGCAAGCCTAGTGCTGCTGGAAGAACTGATAATAGAGGGATGCAAGGAGCTGAAAAACATTATAGCAAGTGAGAGAGAAGACAACAGACGAGAGCAAATACTTCAGCATGATGATGATAATCAAAATGATTATGGCTCAATGTTTCCCAAGTTGAAAACTCTTGACATAATAATGTGTGACCAATTAGAATGCATGCTCACAGTATGTCCCAAAATGAATACAGTAGGTGCCACAGGAAGTGAGTACCTTCAACCCCTCAGCACTGCTTATTGCCTTTTGAGTCAGTCACTGATCCTGCGCCATGTCCGAGAGATGAGACTCAAAAACTGTTTAAAAACAAAACTACTGTTCAGTCTATCTGTTGCTCGAACAATGTTGTTGGAAGAATTGAGAATTAAGGAATGCCATTCACTGAAGAACATTGTAACAGACATCGGAGATGATCATAGTTGCATGACATGTGGCTCTGTCTTCCCAAGATTGAAATTGCTTAGTGTTTCAGATTGTAGCCAAATGCAATATATGTTAGAACAAGACAGTGAAGAACAGAATAATAACATTGAGATTCATATTGATCTACCGGTTTTGGAACAACTCACTATCTCAAATCTACCAAAACTAATTGGCACCTGCTCAATAAAGTATAATGTCACATATCCATCTTTGAAGGAGTTTTGTTTGGAATTGTGTCCTGAGTTTATCATCAAATCTATTAGTGATTTCATGATATGTTTGGATACAAGACATCTGGCTGACACAACCATTGAGGTACCAAAATTCCAACTTATATTCCTCTAACAAATTTGTTAATGAAGTCACATATATTCATTCTATTCAGTTATATGGATTATGGAACTGTCCCCAGTTAATATGATAACTAGTAGAGTTTTTCAACTCTTTTAATCAATTGAGGTTGATAAGAACAAGTAATCTTGTAATCAGCATGACTGGCAAAATTAGGAGCATACACATAAAGTCAAGATCATATGATCCTAAAAGATAGACTAGGTAATATGATCAGAGAGCCCATTTCATTGTAGCATGTGCTACTTGTGTCATCATAGCAGTGTCACGCTACAACAAAAATATTAAATTTTTCTTAATTTTGTAATATAAGATATAAACTAGATCATTCTTCTTAAAGACACAATCATGTTAATCTTAATCTCATTGGAATGATTAGAAAGAGGTTTGGTTTGAAATTTAGTTGCAAGTAAAATAGAAATAAAATTTATATAAAAAACATCAATCCAAGGATACAACTTATATTGTAGAATTATAATAGTTCGAAAAATATAACATTTACATGCATCTAGTCAAATTAAATCAGATATTCATCTAACATTTATTTACTAAACCTGAATCACTATCGCAATCTCTAAGTAGTGCTGATTTACGCACAAATTTGACTAAGGTTATCAATCGATTACTTAACCTCAATTAGATTTAGATTAATTAACCCTAATCTAATTTTGCTTCAATTATGAACATGCAACTCACAGTTGTGAAAAAATTATAATTGAAGGAGAAAAAGGAAAAAAGATATGTAAAAGTGTTTACTGAATGTGTGCATAATCAAATAAAGCTAAAATTAAATTACAAATAATGATATAAATTCCTAATTTCTAGTTATGGAATATTTTTATATTTCCCTATTTACATAGAATCAATGTATACCTTTAATACTCCCCCTCAAGATGGAGCATATATGTCATGTGAACCAAGCTTGTTACAAATGTAATCAACAAGAGCCCTCGAGAGACTTAATGAAATATTTGTCAATTGGACATTGAAGCTGACAAAATCAATATTGATTTCGCCTCAAAGGATTTTTCAGCTCTTTTAATCAATTAAGGTTTATAAGAAGTAATCTTGTAATTAGCATGACTGGCCAAATCAGGAGCATACACACATAAAGTCAAGATCATATAATCCTGAAAGATAGACTAGGCAATATGTTCAGATCATTTCATTGTGGTATGTGTGCTACTTGCACCACCAAATAATTTTTCCCTCATCTATGCACTCTTCTGTAAGATTTTTAAAATCGTCAAACACCCTTCTGGTCATTCATTTAATGTTCTTCAATAGTGCTGCTTTCGGAGGAAGCATTATCAAACTTCCGTGAACATTTATTAAATATTTATATTAGATGCTTAGTTATCATTTTCTATATTTCAAAGATTAGTGTGAACATTTGTCTGAAAATCTGATCACCATCTTTGGTTGACTTCTTCAGCAGTATATACGCCTACTATCATGACAGGATTCGACAAACTTACAAATATGACCAAACATAAATTCTACAGTGCATGTATTGACCTACATTTCTGCAGAGGCAACCAAAAATAAACATATCCGTCACTAACTAATTTGAATTGAAATATCTCTCATTGAGTTCAATTAACGTATGCCTTAATTCTATAGGACTCAGGGGTGATTGTGAAGCATTTGCACACTTTAGAAAAGCTCTACATAGAGAACTCAAGCATTGAAGGGATAATTTGTCTTGAAGAACTTCCAATCATTGATCAACATGTGAGCTCAAGTTTAAAATCCCTGAGATTATACAATCTGCATGAGCTAAGGAGTATATTCATGGGTCCCAAACATTTTCTAAGTCTCCAAAATGTCCAATATTTAAAAATTGTGGGATGTAGTAAATTGAAAGTTATCTTCTCTGCATCAGTGTTGAGAAACCTACAGCGGATGATATATCTTGAAATCAAAGACTGTGAAGAATTACAAGAGATAATGGAAGAGGATGAGGAAAATCAAAGGCAATCAAATCCTCACACTCAACGAGTATGCTTCCCACAGCTCATTGCACTTGTCATCAATCGTTGCCACAGATTGAAACGTCTCATCTCTTTCTCCACATTCCATGAGTTTCCAAAATTAGAGCTCATGATTATAAAAGAAGCCTCTCAGTTAGACATGTTTAGAAGGAAGCAAGGTGATGAGATTCCTCAAATGAATCTTTGGCTTCCTAAAGTTAAGTATCTAGTGCTTATGCAACTGCCGAACCTTGCTGATTTGAGCCAACAAATGGAATTGCAGACTGTGGCATACAGTGTTGTGCACCATTGTCCAAAACTTTCTTTTTCTTCAACAACTACGCTTAAGGACTTAAAGAATATATTACAAGGTATGTACTTCAACTATCATCTATCAATTGTAACTGTCTATTTATTAGAGTACTTTTTAGTGCTATTAATACCATTTCATTCATTTATTTAGTATGTGATTATATGTTGATTTCAACATCCTTAGACATTTTTTGAATTTGATATATGACCCAAAATGAATGTCATCTGTATTCTTTGTATTCGTACCCATGTAAGTAGGTCAGGGCCTATTTCTTCTCGTGTTCCTATTTCCTAGTACTTGTTCTTTGGAGTGTATTCCAAATCCTATTTCATTTTCCCTACTTTTTGTATGTTCTCTCTCTCTCTCTTTCTCACACACACAAACACATACATTTCTGTTGAAAATTTCATAATAATACTACCTTTTAAAGCAAGAAAACATTTTTTTTTTACCTACAAATGTTTCTCCAATCAGTCCATCACTCAATATCATTTTGTCAACATGTACATTAAGATTAAAATACTAGTTCACCATGGACCAAGTTATTAGCCAATCACAATAATGATCTGCAATTGAAAGTGAAGCAAATCTTACCTGCATTTATATGTGTAATAATTGTTGATAGTTTGATTTTTCTTATTTTAGATAGTAATATTGATCGCAATGTCCAGTGGGAGTTATTCGAAATACTTGAAACCATAATGAAAGAGACTGAAAATGAAAATCCAATGCCAGAAGCTATTCCTCAATTACCAATGGTACAGGAAGTTCAAGACTTGCAGGTTCAATCAACACCTGAAAAACAGCTGCCTTGTGCACAGGTTAATATACTAGCTAATCTATGATGCCGCTAGAACAGTAGAAATTTTTAGTCATTACTTAGTTCACGGACAGTTATAGACCAAAGAATTCTTCTTTTAGTTATGAGTTATGACAACATACAGTTAACTCTAAAGGCAACATAATTATATCTTTTGGTATTACTCAGATTATTACTGAAGCAGATAAGGAAGTTGTTGCTGTACTTGATTCAGAGATGGAAACTTCATCAACATATTCAGAAGTGATAACATTGTCTTCATCAACAGATTCAGATATCCATCCATATGAAACATCGCAAGTGGGTTTACCTACTCTTGTTGTCATTAGTACCTAGTGGTGAATGTGCAAATTAATGGCTTAAGAGTAACGTTTTCTTATTCTTGAGTTCACATAGGAGCACGTGGATGAAATAGTGGTGAGTAAACAAAGTTTGATGGACCAACAGGAAGCACTCGTGGAAACAAATTTCAAATTGGAAATGGCTTGGGAAACTATTGTGCCATTGCCTTATGAACATAATGTTAGAGAATAACTTTTAAGTTGTGTTTCTAAACTCACAATAGAGCAACTTCAACTTATTCATCCTTTTGTATTTCTTCAGAGTACAAAAGAAGAAGTGGACCATAATCTTCTGGAGGCTCCTGCAACAGCTAAAACAATCCAGTCAACAAACTCAGATCCTAGGAACCCATCTCCAGGACCGTTGTTTATTCCTTTACAAAAAGCATCTTCACAGGTAATTGATTTTCTAATTTGGTAGAAAGCAATACATAGAATTATCTGAACAGTGGGAAAATAATCATATATTTGGGGTAATGCAGAGTATTAAAGGAAGTGTTCAAGAAGTTCCAACATCTGATAAAGCTAAGATAGTAAATTCATCATGTCATTTAGGAGCAAAGAGCCAGCCACCAGCCCCATTAATTAATTCTGTGAATAGAACATCTCTTCTGGTGAGTTTATTGCATGCATATTATCTTTTGAATGTATCACTGGCTTAAATCCTATTTTGTTGCTTATTTATTTTAGTCACCACAATCGGTTGGAAAACAGTCAATAGATGAACAAATTAATCTGGAACAAGGAGAAATTGTAGAAAATTCAAGCTCCAATGGAACTCATCACACAGCTGATGAACCTCCCAATATTACACAAAATGTTGAAGGCTCTACAAATGGAAGCGTTTCTAAAGTAGTGTTAAACAAAGCTACATTGCCTATCCCATCTACCCTTCCAGAGCTGAGGGGTTCAGCATTTGCTCCAGTGGGTGATTTGTTGACTGAAACCTCTTCCCTGGTAATTGTATACCTTTGTTTGATTTGTTGTTTGCATTATGAGGAAAGTTACTCATAACTCATTGTTTGAAGCAATGACTTCTCTGTTTTATTTGTTTTAGATATATCCAATCTCTGAAGTCAATGTAACAAGTTCCACTTCAGTATTCAAGCAAAGAATGTCTAGGAGCCTGTTGGAAGAGCTATTCAACAATGCCAATGGTGATAGCTTTTCACCTGAGTCCAGAAACTCAGATTCTGGCATGATTCTTAAGGCTGAACTTGTTTGTGAGCTTAAGGCTGAACTAGCTGTGTATCTGAACATGTCATTGGAGGCTATCATTGAAGCCAATGTTTTGGAGAATGTAGAGAGGATTGTTAATTCTTTGGCAAGGGAAACTGCAGATGCTTTCCAACTGAACATTCTCAAAGACTTTATAAATCGATTGAAGATGTTCAAAGAAAGTGTTCCTAAAGCCATTAGCACTTTGCAATCAAGCTCTGCGTTCTTTTCCAACTATGAGAAGATGAATATGGAGTTGAATACCAAATTGGATGAAGGACAAGAAAGAATTGAAGACTTGGAAACCAAACTTTCTGAAATCTCAGCAGAAGAATATAGAATTGAAATGGAGATTCAACAATTAATTAATCGGAAAATTGAGATCCTTGACAAGAAGAACTTCCTTGCATCTCAACTTGATCAGTGCACTCAGGTAGTCTCTGAGGATTATGAAAAATGGAAAGCTTTGGGAGAGGAAATGAAATCATCCACTGATAAATGGCTAAAGTCCAAGGAAGATTTAGCTCATGCAAATGCCAGTTGGAAAATCTTCAAGGACATTTTAGGTGTATGATTAAAATCTAATAATTTATCTTTACAAAAATCATTAATTTAATGACTCATCAAAAGTCATTTTCATGGGTGCATGACATGCACATTCTCTCTCCTTTCATTTATGGTTTGAATAAATAAAAATAATTAAAAAAAATTGTAAAATTTTCATATAGAAGTCCTTTATATTGGAAGATAAACATATTCATGGTTTAAGATTTGTGATTAAAATCTAATAATTTATCTTTACAAAAATAATTAATTTAGGACTTGTTTCGATTAATTTTTATATAAGCACTTATGGGAGAGAAAAATAAAAAGAAAAAATGAAATATTTTTTTTCATAAACTAAAATTAGCTTGTATAAGTTAATTTGTAGAAGTTCTCTCGTATTAACTTTGTTTCTACAATTTATAAAGAAATTTATTTTATTTTTCTTTCTTATAGGTGTTTATGGAGAAGTTTACTCAAAATGACCTTTACTGACTCGTCAGAAGTCGTTTTCATGGATACATGACTTTTTGCACATTCTCCTCTCTTTTTTTTTATGGTTAGAGTAAAATTGTAAATTTTCATATAGATCTATTTTATATTGAAAGATTTAGTCACTGTTTTTAGTAAACATTTAATTTTTGTTAGATGTGTCATTGTTCAACACCTCCTGACATTAAGGATTAAAATAAAATTAAAAAATTTATAAGAACACAAATAAAGAAAACTATGAAAACAACCATATATTATAGAGACAAAAAAGTTATTTAAGAAAAACAAAATTAAGGCTATTGTTGTTATGATTGTTTTTCTATTTATGGTTCGAACTATATAACAAGTTGCTCATTTCTAGCATTCCATGCTCCTCAATTCCTCTTTAAATATTATATTTGTATTTTATTGTTTTGGTTTCCAAGATGGACATTTCATGCAATTGTATTTTGGGAACAAGTTTGAGATTCTACAATTTATTAGAACTCTGAAAATGAAACAATCAAGAGACAAGATAGAGAGACAGTTGAATATAAATTTTTAGAGACTCATAGCTTAAGACGTAGGTTGGTTGAGAAACAGTTGAATATAAATTTTGAGAAAATAAGAGACTCACAGCACCATGAGCTAAGCAAGAGTTTTATAATTATGAAGAGAATTTGTTTATATAATTCATTATTTACTTAATTTCATGTGGACTCATGACTATTTAATGGTTGCACAAATTCCATTCTTGAGAAAGATTTACCAAGGTGAGGCTAGAACTTTTCCTTCACATGCCACATTACTGTCCCCTACAGAACACTTTCACTTCATTTGGTTGATGAAAGAAAAATAAAGAAAAGAAAGGGAGAAGGAAAAAAAAAGCAGAAAGTGAAACAATTTTTTAATTGTTTGATAAGAGGAAAAAAAAAGTAAAAATGAAAAAAAGTATAAAATGACATAAAAATAACCTTAAGTAAAAAAGAGATATAATAAAAATGTAAAAAATAAATATTACATCAAAATTAAAGATAAATTTAAAATACTTATTTTATTTATTAAATAAAAATAAAATATGTTAGTTTTTGTTCTCACTTGAAGTTGTTTCCGAGAGATATTCCCACAAGCTTCTAAATTCTTCTCTCTATCAACAACACAGGGGATACCTATAGAAAACATTTCAATGCTCAAGTCAATTGGTCTCTCTTGTTAAGGAAAACGTACTTGGTGTTTGTATTTCCCCCTTTATATAGTGTTCTTTATCTCAGGCATGTTATCCTCCACAATGGTCAATTCTGCCGTTACGTGGATTAAATGTCTTTTACTGTAGGCATTTATGCTATTATTATGGTACACGTTTCGTTATCCGTTATTTGTCAGTTGCCGAGATCACAAAGATCTTGGTGTTTGCTTACTTGTCAAAGGGTGGACCATGCTTACTTGTCAAAGGGTGGACCAAGCTCTCTTCGGTGTCGGAAGTGGCTTTGCTCCCCTAGTACATATGCTCCCCAAGTCTCAAGTTCTCTTTGGAACATAGAGACTTGAGTCTTTTTTTTTTTTTTTTTTCTTTCTGAGGTTTCGATGGTGACTACCTTGAGACTATCCACATAGAATTGTCGAGTCATTCTTTAGTTAGCTTAAATAGTTACTATTTGCTAAGTAAGGGAGGAAAAATTCATGACCAAGTGTGGTGTGGAGACTATAGCTGCTAAGGCATTTAGCGTTGGCCTCCCAATTAGAGTGTTGTATGAAGTTTCTGTGTTCACTACAAGGTACCGAATTGATATTGTTCTCATGGCATTTTGATCATCGAACGTAGTGAGCAGATCGACATATCCTCGGGTATCCACTCGTTCATCCGAGAAGCCAATTAGTTGCTCATGATATGGTTTTATATCAGATTTAGGGATTTGCAACTGTTTGAAAGTGGACATATATAGGATGTTCATAGAGCTTCCTTGGTCAATTAGTATTTTTTTTATGGTGAAGTTAGCTATTGCTACTAGTGATGACCATGAGATCGTTTTGTTCTGGATCTACTCCTACAAAGTTTTGGTCAATGAAGATAATGGGAGGCAATTTTCGCCTCACCCTACCAGTCCCCAAGTGGAAATTATTGACCATTCTCAAATATCTCTTCTTGATTGAGCTTGTGGATCCTCCTCCTGTGAATCTGCCATTGTGTTAATGAGTCCCCTTAGTCTTGATGTCCTTTCAACTTGTCGATCGGGATTTTGGGGTTTATGTTCACTTTTGTTACATAAGCATCAATATGTTCTTTTGGATCAATAGTGACATCATACTTATCCAGGTTTAAAATTTTCCACCCTATAGGTAGTAGGATGACTTCTCTCTATCTCTAAGCACATGTTCGTTTCTCCCTACAAATGAGCGTCCTGATTCTTGGCATCTTCAGCTTCTGCTTGATGACAAGTGATTGTGTTCCTTGTGTCAGTTCGTCTATGTCTCCCTACAAATGAGCGTCCTGATTCTTGGCATCTTCAACTTCTGCTTGATGACAAGTGATTGTGTTCCTTGTGTCAGTTCGTCTATGTTGAGACCGTGGCTTTTTGTTCTCCCTAGGTTCTCGCCCTCCACTTGTCTTTGGTTTGTGCATTTACTTAAATGTTCTCACCTAAAATCATTTCTGAGAACACTTCAACACCTAAGTCAATTCTCTTTGCTTTAGTGATCTCTCTTGTTAAGAAAAATGTAACTAGTGTATACATTTTTCTCCCTTATATAGTGTTCGTGATTTTGGACGTGTTATCCTCCATAATGACCGTTTTTGTCGTTACATGGATTAAATGTCTTTTATGACAAACGTTTTTGCTATTATTACAGTTCACGTTTTGTTATATGTTATTTGTCAATTATCAAAATCCCATAAATTTTGGTGTTTGTTTACCTTTCAAATGATGGATCAAACTCTCTTCAATATTCAAAGTGTCTTCTATCTCTCCTATTACATTTTTTTTCTTATGCTAAATATCTTTATTATATAATAAAAAGATAAAAATAAGTAAAAAAATTAATAAAAACTCAAGATAAATTTAAAGACAGGAACATATTTTACAAATATTTACTTTATTTTTTAAATAAAATAATATTTTTATAAATAACAATTTGATTTTTATTATTTTTATTCTCTTTTTGTTATTTTCTTTCTGAATTATAAAGAAAAAAATATTGATGTGGGAGTTGTATTAAGAAAATTTTTTGATATGCATATTTTTTCTTTCTCCACCTTTCTCTTTTCCTCCTCTTTCCAAACGATTATTTGCGTTATGAATTTTCTTCTTGAGATTCACACACCTAATCCCCTATGCCCTTGAACACCCACCACACGTTCATTATAACAATTAAAATAGGAAGAATAAAAACACCATTATTAGAACACATATTTTATTTATCAAATCCATTCAATAATACTCCATCTAAGAGGTTGAAAGACAATTATTATTCCCAAAAATCGTAAAGATACTCCTAACACTAAAATTTACTTTCTATCATTGCACAGTTAGCTGCAGAATCACAAACTACCTCTATAGTACTTTTTACCCCTTTAGCATGCAAATTAGAAGAAAATGACAATAATACATGAATAAATTATCCTTTTCATAACAGATAAAGTCTTAGGAGATTCTTATTGATCTTTCTTAAAAGATCCACATTCACCTACCTATTGACACACCAAAACTGACAAATTTAATTTGACAGATGATCCTCACCGCATCCTAATTTTAACATATATCCTTCATAATTGGTAGTACAGATTCGGTCCAATAGTTGCGGTGACAAATTTAACATCATAGGAATCACTTCCAAACACTTCAAACAAGATCAACGTATTTTGATTATCATCACGAAGGAATGAACTAGGAACATGATACTTCAAAAATAATATATCAAAAAGGTATAATATTCATTTCATTGATACATTTTGAAAGTTACATCACAGTTTTTTTGTTTTTTTAACATTACTTTCTCTACATTTTGTGAAATCAGATTTCGAAATGTTAGATGAAGAAATGGTGTGATATAATACAATTTTCCAATTTGGTGGGAGGTGAATTACATACTAAAAATAATAAATTTCCTTGTTTTTTAACATACAATCTCATAACACACGAGAAAACTACTGAGTATATATATGCCACTAAAACATATGTGTAGCGGTAACCTTTTTTTCATCTCTGATGATCCAGAACATAATGCATAATGAGATAAGAAAGGATATAGAAAAAAAAAATATAAATATTAATAAAATAATTGTGGTATTGAAATGTTTGTGTATTATTATCCAAAATTATTTTATGTATCTATATATATATATATTTAGTACTCCATATAGTTATATATATTTTTATTTATAATTTTTATTAGATATATATTAAATTTTTTGCTTATTTATGCAGGTAAAAATTTAAATTTTCTTCATTAGTTTTGCTTTTCTTAGCCCTCTAATTCGACCTCAAATTCTTATTTCCTCTCTTATTAAAGTATAAGTAACATACGCACATATAGGTATGTAGGTAATCATCGAGTACAAGGATCAGGACTGAAATTACTGTTTATGTATGTATGAAAATAAATATGTATATTTTATTCAAACACAATAAAAAGAATAAGTAGTTTAATATTTTATCCACAAAACCCATAATTGAAGGTAGACAATAAAAATTGAATACCTTTATTTTACGGATTCCAGATTCATATTCATATTCATATTTATATGTTTGTTTGTTTAGACTAATTTACTTTATAGTAACTTTTAAAAAAATTACAAAAAAAAATTACAAAAATATTTCATCATAATAAAATTCATGTCAACTAACTTCAGCAAAAATAATCAAATATAGTATAGATAGGATAGCATGATAAAAATGTCTACAAATACAAAAGTTGATTTTTTTACCGAAGACACTAACTATTATGAAAGTAGATAAAAACCATTGATAACCATAATCAAGTAGATAGAATAGTTAATGAGAAAATGTGATACACCGTTGTGTAATGTAGAGAATTTTAATAGTCATTTAATTACGATCCACTATATAAGATAAATATATACAATTTTACCATATATATTATAAAAGTCATAATAACGATTTCATGTGATTAGACTACCGTGTAATTTTACATTGTAATTACATCACGGTTAAACTTATAGTTAATTTTAGAAATAAATGTCAATCGTAATTAATAATTAATCTGTATAGATTTCTTTTGAAAGTGACATGCTGAGTTTCTTTTTATTTATTTATTTTTTCATTAAATCTTCTGTTTTCTATTGTCTGTCTGTAAAGACACCAAATAGTAAAAGAAATCTACAATAAATAAAATGAACGAAAAACTATTGGGACGATTGCACAAAAAATAAAAAAACCAATAAATTAAAACTTTTAAAAAATAAAGGTGCTAGTATTATATTTTGAAGGACCAAGAAAAGATAAATACAATTAAAGTCAAAGTAAAACTCGGGTAAAGACCCGACGACCCGATATTAGGATCCAATGATACTGAATAAGGCCAAAAATCTGAAGTGGCGCAATTCTGCATACGAGTTCAAGTTTAGAGTTGCATTTAACCAGGAATCTATCAAGAATTCTGATTGCGCACTGGAATTGAATGAAAGCCAAAAGATGGATCAATCTCAGAATCCGAGACCAGCCACAGCAACAACACCCTCACGCTCTTTTCAGTTTCACCCTGCTCGTGGCCCCATTCTCGATCTCTTCAACCTCTACTTAGGACTTGGCGTATTTTCTTTTCCTCTCTTCTTCTTCTTCTTCTTCTTTATCATCATCATCACTCTTACTTCTTTTCATTTTTCCAGCAAAATAGTCGCCAGAAACCTGAAGACTCACTTCGCGAACCACCGTACGTGCATTTGCTGCAATTTTTGCGTTTTTTTTTTTAAAAAATCTGTCTCTGGAAATTGAAGAGTTTAACATGAAAGGCTTATGCGCGTGCTTTCGTTGCACCAAAACTAGTTTCACCGTTATATGCTGTATCCCAACGTGGTTATAGGTTTTTCGATATTGTAAAGTCCGAATGCTTTTATTCTACATCTGTATGATAGTTACAATTACAATTATAATTTTTACAGCTTTTTGTTTTCTTAATCACTTATTGTAGTTAGTTCTGAATGATTTTTTGCTGATTCGACTTTTTATTTTATTTTACTTTCTTAGTTTAGTGATTTAACTTCAAAATGTGATGTTTTTGACGTGGTTCTTCCAATATCGAATGAGTAGGGTTTTCCTGTATTGTGTTGGTTTTCTGTTTTTCAGCTTCTTATCTTTTCAACTTTGGAATGATTAATTTCAGGAACAAGACGCAGAAACGCGTACATGCTCTTAATCGGGAGCTTCCTCCACCAAATGAGCAGTTCATTCTAGATTTTGAGCAACTCCAGAGCCAGTTTCCTGTGAGTTTGAAATTATGCGGTGCAATTTTGTATGCCTTGCTTTGTTGTTTTGGCTTTGATTTGTCTTGATTGAAGGGAGAACATGGGATTTTATTTTCTTTTGTTATATATGCCAGAAAAACTATAGGCGAAACCGTTTAGAAGGATCAAGTGATAAATAGTTTGTCCATAAGCATGATATACTATAAAACTTTATAATGTTGGTTGATTTATGTAGCTGGCCATACCTAGTGGGAAATGCTTGGTTGTTGTTGTTGTATATATTTGATGATGTGTTTTACTTTCAGGACCAAGATCAATTACGTTCTGTTACAGAAGCAATTCTTATATCGTTAGTAGTGCAGTGTAGGGGTCATGGACCAAGGGCAGACTTTCTTCTTTTTGTTTTACGGAGCTTATGTGGTATTGGATACGTTAACTGGGACTCCCTTCTGCCTTCCCTTCTTTCTTCGGTTTCTTCGGCAGAGTTGCCTGTTAGTCAACTGAGTCAAGCAGCCCCAACTGTTTCCTCATCGAGCTTATCACAGACAGGAATGCTGCCACCTCCAAGCACGATTGCTAATTCTTCTAATTTTCAGTCTTCAAATCCTGCATCTCCTTTGACCTCTGTTCATACTATTGGCTCCCCCGCACAGTCAACGATTGAACCATTATCTTGTGCAGCTATGTCTCCTGTCAAATCAACTGATATTTCCTCTACTGGACAACAATCTAAACTAAGAGGCAGTCCTTCTGTTAGAAATAATGATATCAGTAATAGTAGCCTTCGCCAGCTATGTTGCAAGATTATTTTAACTGGTCTTGAATTCAGTTTAAAACCAGTGACTTATGCTGAAATCTTTCACCATATGCTAAATTGGCTGGTGAATTGGGACCAGAGGCAACATGGAATTGATGAATCTGATATAATAAAATTGTGGAGACCTGACAAAGCTGTAATTGCATGGCTACATAGTTGTTTGGATGTGATTTGGCTTTTAGTTGATGAGGGAAAATGTCGGGTGCCCTTTTATGAATTATTACGTAGTGATTTGCAATTCATAGAGAATATTCCTGATGATGAAGCATTGTTCACACTTATCTTGGAGATCCACAGGAGACGAGATATGATGGCTATGCACATGCAAATGTTAGACCAGCATCTTCATTGCCCTACATTTGGGACTCATCGGATCCTGAATCAGACAACACCTAATGTTTCAGGTGAAGCAGGAGCACATCAGCGACTATCACCGATTACATATTTAAGTGTACTTGGAGAACCATTAAATGGAGAGGTGATGAATCTCATTTCTATTTCAAGATACTCGTTATTGATGTATGAGCATGCCTTTAAATACTCAGATACTATCATGTTCAGGAAAATTGTTGGAAGACCAGTTATTATAAAAGCATATGCTGTTAGATGCCTGATAAATGTCTTTGATAACTTGCTATTCTTACTCATGATATCTCGTAACTCAGACAAATATAGATACTTACAATAATTCTTTCTATCTCTTGTTGAAAAGAGAAAAAATAATGATTGTTTTCAGTTCCATTACTTGTACTGAAATTTTAACTATAAATCTATAATATTTTGAGGCAATGGTGGTTGGATAAGTAACTGCTCAGTCAAGCAAGAGTTGCATACCAAAAAATAAATTTACTGAAAAATTGGTTCAATTAAGGACCTAGGAACGGTTCTCATAATTCTGATAATTTAATTTCAATTATTAACAGTGTATGCTGTCCATTTGATGTAGAACAGAAGTTTCCCATTTCATTGTCTTTCCTTAGTTATGTTGGTTTTATTGAGTTGTATGCTAGTTGTTTTTTTCCTTAACGTTCCCATTTAAAGTAAAGTTGTTGATTTAGGATATTCTCCTCGTTTAAATCTACTTTTAGATTTTGCTTAATGATGTTGTGACTAATATGTGATTAGCAGTAGCAGATTTATGTAAAAAATTATGTTGAGTCCTGGAGGAAATAATGAGGATTGTCTATTCTTCTTAAGCTTGATTTTTTCATTGAGATGTGTCTGCTTGTGACATCCATCAACTAGAATAGGCTCTTTTCACCAGCATGAATTGCCAATACTTCCATGCATAAACTACAGTTTTGTTGATAACTTCAGTATGAAGTATGGTACTGTATTTTTGTTATTTAGAAGAGGTACAAAACTGCAAATCTCAAAACTGATAATTTGCTGGCTATTGTGTGCTGAACAGCTTACTACATGAAAGAGTTAGATGGTTTCACACAAGTTCTTAAATTGGTAATATAAATTGGAGGTGTAGACTTAATTGATGTGTGCTAGTGATGCTTTGCTGGCTATTGTTTGTGCTCTGACAATCTTATTGTCTTTAAATATTTCTAAATTTAATTTAATACTTATATGTGTATTATTTGTGATTGTATGAATTCACCTCCTTAATATGGTATATAGCTATTGGTTTTGATCTTTTGATTCATGTATTGTGTTGTGTGCATTTGATAATCATTTATTTTCCTAATCCATGTTGCATATTGGCAAATGATGATATTGAATTTGACACTAATGTTCATGAGTCAAGATTAATTCAAGGGATCCATTATGTTAAACTCGGAATACTTTCTCTGGTAATATTGTCTTGTTATTCTTTTGATTTGATATTTTGTTTTGTTAAATAGCATGTCTTGTAAACGGTCATTCAATTTATAACCTCAATTCTGTTTACTTGAAACTGAAAAGATTTGAAAGGTGGAAACTGAAAAGTAATTTTATTTCTAATCTGTTGATTACAAAAAGGAGGAAAGCACTCTTATATATAGACTTTATCACATTTAATTCAGGAATCTCAAGAGACGAAAACTTTACAATTCGCAATAACCTAAGAATCTGTACAGACAAATATTAAATTCTATTATTATAATAATTATACTCTACAACATGTTTTAATTATAAATGTGGTAGGGACACTCAATAAAATCCTTGTTCTTTTCATTATGGGAATAAAATCCTGGGGGAATCTCCATGTAGACTTCCTCTTCTAGGTCTTCATGAAGGATGACAATTTTAACATCAAATTGTTGCAAGTTCTAGCAAAAATGGACAATTAAGGAAAAAATAGTTCTTATCGTATTCATCTTTGCTACTGGGGAAAATGTCTCCTCATAATCTATTCCATAGAAGTTTGTGTATAACCCTTAGCAACCAATCTTGCTTTGTATTGATCAAGGGTCCCATTAGATTTACACTTCACAGTGTATATCTATCTACAACCTATAACCCTTTTGTCTTTGGGTTTGTCAACAATTTCCGAGGTTGAATTTTTGTCTAATGCCTTCGTCTCTTTGTTCATGACTTGAACCCAATTCTCATCTTTCAAAACTTTCTAGATTGATGTAGATGTTTTGATTTTATCAATGGTTGCAATAAAATTCTGATGTTGTATAGAGAGATGGTTAATACACACAAATTAAGAAATAGGATACTTGAAGCATGATTGTTTTCCTTTCCTTAAAGAAATAGGCATGTCATTAGTAACCTCCCAAGTGGGATTCTCAGGGATACTTACATCTGGCTCGGACAATTAGACTTGCTATGGGACCAGAGTGGGTTTCTCACGCCTTTGGTATTGCTTTCCATGGTATTGATCTTCCTTTCTTGCTTCATTGTGGGCTTTTTCAGTGATAAGTTCTTCAGGGTTGATTTCTTAAACTTGAACATTCTGAGTAGGAAAAGGTAATGACTCGATGACAGATTCAACTTCTAGATAACTCTTCCCTTGAAGTAGGGGTGTTTCATGAAAAGTAACATCCATTGAGATACAGACGCGATGACTCGAAGGATGATAACACTTAAAACCCCTTTTTATTTGATAAATAATCAATGAAAACACATTTGACAGCTTTAGGATCTAACTTCAGACGGGGTGGATTGTGAGAATGGACAAAGACAACACACCCAAAGACATGACTTGTTAAGCAACATTAGCAGAGAGAAGGAGAAAAGGATAACATATGTTTAATTGGACTAATACCGTTTAAGATACAAGTGGGTAACCTATTGATGAGATAGGTCACGGTTAGGAGAACTTCTCCCAATAGACATTGGGAATAGGTATTTGGAAGAGGAGGGCTCTAGCAACTTCAAGGAGATGACAATTTTTTCTTTCTGCAACTTCATTTTGTTGGGGAGTATTCACACACGTTACTTCATGAATCACACCATTATCTTTAAGAAACTTGGAAAACTCAAGATTTACAAATTTTGTACCATTATCTAATCGTAGTCTTTTAAAAGATTTTT
This sequence comes from Mucuna pruriens, assembly GCA_025330945.1. NCBI lineage: Eukaryota > Viridiplantae > Streptophyta > Magnoliopsida > Fabales > Fabaceae > Mucuna > Mucuna pruriens. Next base: position 830,820 of record JAENHJ010000086.1, on the reverse strand, counting down.
ACCAAATTGTTTCTTAACAAGATGAATAAAATTGACAAATATTTGACAAATATCAAATTTGTTTCATAAGAAATATCCATGTTATATGGGTACATTCATCGAAAAATGACACAAATCACTTAGCTCCAAATTTAGAGTTACTAGTTGGCCCCCCACACATTAGAGTGAATAAGGTCAAAAGAAACAAGACTTTTATTATTACTATGAGAAAATGTTGCACGAAGGTGTTCTAAAAATTGACAAACATCACTATTAAAAGACTTGATAGACTCTTTTGTAATAAATGTAGAAATATTGTCTTAGGTAAATTAAACGGTGGATGTTCAAGACGTTTATGGTGAAGCCAAATTTGAGAAGCTTCCTAAGTTTCTGAGGTTGCCTGTTGACTGGAAGACAAATCCTACTTTTTGATGTTGTTACCTATCTTTGTCTGTTATAAGTAGTATAACCCACATTGCTCTTTAGCAATTCTAGTCGTCCTCCCCATTGTAAGATCCTAAACAATGAGAACGAAAAAGAGGACTAAAGTTGGACATTGCCAGATCCTAGGAACATGATCTCCATTAGCAACAATAATGAGTTGCTTTTTGGATGCTTTAGAGTATGACATAAAGTGCGAAGGGAAACGGGTCATATGATTTGTTGCCTTGGAGTTAAGGATCCAGATGCTTTGTGGAATAGAACTAGAAATATTGAAGGAACTCTTACCCTTCATGGTCAAGGCACATGAGTCGTTGAGTTTAGGAGGGCGAAGGTGGTCCATCTCCTCCTTACTAAAGACTTAAGTATCCTTGGTCAAGTTGCGAGGCAAAGGGATGCTCAACTACATTCTCCTAATTGGAGGTCATTTGGCTCACGTCTGAGCTTGGCCTTTATTTTCACCCATTTGTTCAAGAACTTTTTGCTTTCCATAAAACTTGTAGCAGGTAACTTGGTATGTCCTGCTTGTTTGTAGTACATGCAATATTCTCCACGACTACTTTTTGTGGAGTGTTTTTGTCGAAGTTGATGTTTTTGTGGAACTTTTTCTTGCCACCATGGTAGATCCTATGCTGGAGCTTTCTTTATTAAACATGACTGATCGTTGGATCTCTTCACCCTGCACAGTAGAAAATACCTCGGACAGAGAGGGAAGCTTCTCCTTGCCTAGAATTTGAACTCGAATGGGATCGTATTCAAAATTCACAAGCCATGGAGGAACTTAAAGATTCTCTACCTCTCAACGAGTTTAATGTATGCAATAGAATCAGCTTTGCACATCTTCAATCCTTGGTACTAGTCCAACTTGATTCATAACCCGTTTAGGGACCCATAGTACTCTATTACTGATAGGGTTCTAGAGTTGAAGATCTTACTTTTAATATCATAGCAAGGAACAAAGTCCTTTTTCATTAAATATGTCTCAATAAGATTCTCTCATATTTCACAAATAGAGAGGAATAAAATATATAATAAGGACTTATTTCTGGAGTCATAGAGTTTCATAGTCATGTCATGATGAAAAAATCTTCATCATCCCACACTTCAAACTTTGGATCATCTCTAGGTGGGCCACCTCCTTCAATATGACTCAACTTCTTACATCCTTTGAGAGAAGTATGAACATTCTGTGCCCATTATAGATAATTGCGATCTTCAAGATCATACGATAGGTCCCAAGATAGTATGAACCCACCAGATTGGGAAGTTCATTAGGTCCCAAGATAACAACAACTTTGTCTTTGGCTATTATCGTAGATTGTACGTTATCTATCAAAATACACCCTTGGTAAGGGCCAAGAAGACTTTGGCAAGTTTGGCCTTGACATATGGGTCTTGCCAGTGGGTAGCGGTTCCCTAGAGCGAAGCATCAGAAATAGAACTCTCAAGATTGAGAATTTTGATACTAAATTGAAAGTAAAAGAAACTGTGTATTGATTGAGTAAATAATATAATTTTTAATCTCCCTTTTACAGGATAAAGGTGAATTGCTAAAAGATAATAAGATAACATAGATAACATAAAAAAGATAACTATAAAGATAAAATGAGATATTTATGATATCCTAGTGAGATATTTATGATATTTACAACAAAGTGTCACCCATTATTTACATTCTTCTAGTTCTCTGTCCAATATTCTGTAGTCTTATTCTATTTTATTGGAATACATTTCATAATTGTGCATTTATTTCTTTTAATTGCTTAAATGTATTTGACAGGTCTGCAATATGGTTTATAACATCTATTTAAGCTATTTTACGCTTAATGGGAATTTGTCCTGATTTGGTAAGTTTGTTTCTTAATGCTGTCTATAGGATATTGCATCCTCTGTTCAGAAGGGAAGTTTGGATTGGGAGAGAGCTGTACGTTGCATAAGGCATGCTCTTCGTACTACACCATCACCTGATTGGTGGAGACGTGTGCTGGTACTGGCTCCTTGCTATAGGCCTTCATCTCAAGTGCCTACTGCTGGTGCTGTTTTTTCTTCAGAGATGATCTGTGAGGCTACTATTGATAGAATTGTTGAACTATTGAAATTGACAAATTCAGGCAATAATCTTTTATTCCTCTTTATATGTATGTGTTGTATCATAGAGTTCTTATTAGGCTTGGATAGATAAGTAGATTTAAATTGCATTGTCTTGCTATGAGTTGGCCTTGAAATATCTTGTGGGTGGGGGTGATAGGATTCTAATTTCTTTGTAATACTTTCATTTGATTGGGCAGGGGCTTTATGGAACCAACCTGTGAGATTGCATTCCTTCTTTCAAATTGAATGCTAGAAGTTTAGGCCCTGGTTTTACATTGCGAGTGCCTATAGATTTACATCTGCTTTCCTTTATGTTGCTAATTACTAAGCATAAATGTGAGACTGAGGAGTTTTGCTGAGGAGGATGATTGGTTGTTCTCATTCCTTAATGAACAATATTAGTTAATTGTAAATTAGTAACTCATTAAGAGGCATGGCTATCACTGCTTGAAGAATACTTAACATGCTTTTGGATTAACCTTGTTGGTCTTTATTCTCCATGCTGCAAATAGAATCTAAATTAGTCAATGGCAGTTGTCGTAGCATGCTATAGTGGCATAGCGGCCCCTGGCCGCCATATGCACTGCCATAGCATTGCACTTCACTGTAGTGGCTGCAATAGTGGCCAAAATAACAGCATTTTGCAGTACTATAGCACCACTATGCTGATTCTTTCTGAACATATCTTGCAGAGATAAATTGCTGGCAGGACTGGTTGGTCTTCTCTGATATTTTCTATTTTCTTATTAAAAGTGGGTGCATTGATTTTGTTGATTTTGTGGACAAGCTGGTTTCACGGCTTACAGAGGGTGATCATCATATACTTAAGACAAATCATGTGACTTGGTTGCTTGCACTGATAATTCGAATTGAGCTGGTCATGAATGCTTTGAATTCCGATTCTAGAAAGGTGGTTATTAAATGTAAAGTTTTGTTATTTTATCTTGCTTCCATTATGGACAAACAGAGCAAATTGTAGTTCTACTTTCCTTGTCATCCAAAAACAAATTCTTTTTTGATGTCCAAAACAGTTTTATAAAATACACATTTATTCTGGTAAGGGTTCAGTCCAAATCCTTCTCAAGAAATGAATATATTTTTATATCCAGATTTTCTAATTTTATAACAATTTAGTGGAATAATCGATGCTGGGAATAATACTTGGGTTGGTGTGTTATAGCAATTTCATATTATGTTGTGGTAGTAGTACTGAAGTTGGTGTGTATATGGCACTGCATGATAGGTGGAGACAACCAGAAAGATTTTATCATTCCATAGAGAAGACAGAAGTTCGGAACCTAATAATCCTCAAAGTATATTGCTTGATTTTGTAAGCAGTTGTCAAAACTTACGTATTTGGTCACTGAACTCATCAACCAGAGAATATCTGAACAATGAACAGCTTCAAAAAGGAAAACAAATAGATGAATGGTGGAGACAAGCAAGCAAAGGTAGACCAAAACATGATATTTCATCATAGTTTATCTTATTTCAATGTCAAATCACTAAATAATCGTTTGCTGTTTATTCATAAGGTTTATTTTGAAATATTTCGTATTTAACTTGCTCTAGTGTATGGATTTGAAAAAAAAATGCAGTTTTCTTTTCTTTTCCCTAAAAGTTGATATGCCCTCTTATGAACAGGGAAAGACTACAATTAATTTGTATTACGTATTATCTGCTATGTTAACTTGAAAATTTCCATGCTCACAACACATGGAAAAGATTTGATGTAAGGTCATGCTAGAATTAAGCAAATGCTTCTTATCCTTCTCATCTACCTTGAATATCTTTATTTTTCTCTTAGCTGTAGTGTATAAATAGTACTTGTAATTAGTGTTGCAATTACTGCATTCATGGACTAATCATGTATATAAAATCAAACTAGTTGTGTTAACACACTTGGAAAGTAAAAGAACTTATATTTTTATACATCTTTAATACAAGTTTTAGTCACCCTTTTATAGGGTAAACAACTAAATCTATTAAGGGAATGAGGGAAACAAAGTAAAAAATGAAAGTAGGTAAATAAATATGAAAGATACAATGGGATATTTATTTCCTAATAATATCAAAGATATTTTACTACTCTCCCTCAAGTTGGTGAATGGATGATCATTCCCAACTTTCTAGTAGTTTCTTGGAATATTGTTGTAGGGAGTCCCTTGGTAAATAAATTTGCCAATTGGAGAGCCCTGAAGGGATATAGGTTGTGGATATAAAATTGCTGTCCAATTTCTCTTTGATGAAGTGCCTGTCAATCTCTATATGCTTGGTTCTATCATGCTATACTGGGCTATGGATAATGCTAATAGTTGAATTATTATTACAAAACAATCTCATGGGTTCTTCATTCTTTTTCTTGAGGCCATCAAGAATTATTTTCATCCATAATGACTAACATATATTGTGTGCCATAGCTTGAAACTCAGCTTATACACTAGATTGAACAACTACAATTTACTTCTTACTCCTCCATGTCACTAGATTTCCTCCCAAGAACATGCAATACCTTGAGGTGAATCTTATATCAATAAATGACTCGAAATAGTTTGCATCTGTGCATGCTTCCATTGATCATGTACCTTTTCTTTTTAATGACAATACTTGGACTTACCTTCAAATATTGGAGGATTCTATCTATGGCCTACAAGTGACTTTCTTAGGGATTATGTATGAATTGGTGACCACACTAACAACATAAACAATGTTTGATCTAGTGTGGGATAATTAAATGAATTATTCCACCAGTCTTTGGTATAGAGACTTCTTATTGTTGGGAATATGCTTCATTATCACCAACTTTTCAGTTTCATTATCACCCGCAATGATCATAAAATTCACATACACTAGAAGTAGAGTGAGTTTGCCATCATGGGAATACTTTATGAAAAAGGTATGATTGCCTTGTCTTTGTGTGTATCCCGAGATATCATAGCCTGAGTGGCTAGGGACAAAACAATTCTCACTATATTCATCTTTATTACTGGGACAAATGTCTCTTCATAATATATCCCATAGTTCTTGGTGAATCCTTTTGCAACCAATCTTGCCTTATACCGATCTAGGGTGCCATTAGATCTATACTTCACAGTGTATATCTACTTGCAACCAACTACTTTCTTATCTTTTGGCCTATCTACAATCTCCAAGGTTGAGTTTCTTTCTAATGCCTTCATTTCTTCATTCATAGCTCAAACCTAATTCTCATTTTTCAAAGCTTCTTGGACTTAGGTAGGAATTTTGATTTCATCAGTGGCTTCAATAAAACTTTAATGATGTGTAGAAATATATACAATACAAACAAGCTGAGATATAAGATACCTGACACATGATTATTTTCCTTTCAAGGTATTAGGCAAGTCATTAGTAACATTATCGGGCAAATCCTCAGTAACACTTTTAGGAATACTTACCTCTAACTTGGATGATTGGGCTTGTTGTGTGACTAGAGTGAGTTTCTCTCGCCTTTGGTATTTGTTCCCATAAAATTGGTCTACCTCTCCTGCTTTGTCGATGACTACCTCAGCGGTGATTTCTTTAGGAGTGGAGTGTTGAACATCTTGCAAGGTGAGAAAAGGTAATGACTCGATAACAAGAACAAACTTAGCTTCTAGATTACTCCCCCCTGAAGTTGATGGCTGGTACAAAAAGACTCGGTTTTGTGAAAGGTGACATCTATATAAACAACAACATGATGACTTTGAATGTGATAACACTTGTACCCCTTTTTATTAAGGGATAATCGATAAAAGTACATTTGATAGCCTGTGGGTCTAACTTTCCACCATATTGACTATGAGAGTAGACAAAGGCAACACATCCAAAATATGAGTCTAGAGACTTGACATAATAGGAGAAGAGGGAGAGAATGACAACATGTGTTGTACAAGACTAATAATATCATTTAAGACAAAAGTAGGTAACTTGTATATCAGATATGTGATAGTCAAGATAGCTTCTCCCCAATAAGCTTTAGGAACTGACATTTGGAAGAGTAGAGCTCTAACAACATTGAAGTGATGATGGTTCTTTCTCTTTGCAACCTTATTTTGTTTGGGAGCCATTTTCTTTAAGGAATTTGAAAAATATTTGATCAACATACTTAGTGCCATTGTCATACTAGAGTCTTTTAATAGACTTTTCAAATTGGTTTTGAACAAGATAGCAAAAATCAAAGAATACTAGAAAGACATCTAATTTATTTTTCATAAGAATTATCTAGGTCACACAAGTGCAATTATCAATAAGTGACACAAATCACTTAACCCCATATATAAAGTTAGTAATGGGTCCCCACACATCACAATGAATAAGATCAAAAAGTTGCAAGAATTTTATCATTACCTGGAATAAATGTTGCACGATGGTGTTTTGCAAATTGACAAACATCGTAGTGAAAAGACTCAACTAATTCTTTTATAAACTGATTAGGAAATAAAGACCTAATCATACTAAAAGGTGGATGTCAAGACACTTATGTTAAAGACAACACCTTTTTGTTGGTTACGTCTGATGAAATTTGAAGAGGAGAGAGAATTTGATTACTGCATGTAATTGAATCCTAATTGAATTGTTACAAGGGAACTATTAAAACTGAAAAAGTGCTTACAGCAAAGGAAAGCCAGCTACTTTATAGGTGACTATACATACTAGGTCAGTAGATTAACTGAGTCCATAAAAGGAATAAAGGCCCAAGGCCCAAAGCAGAAAGACTACTTAAAAGGCTAAAAAGAAAAGCACTTAAAAGGCTAAAAAGAAAAGCGTATGTGATACATATATAACTTCAATAACCTCCATTAATCTTCATATGGTGCAAAAAATATAACCCACCCTACTCCTTAGCAATTTTAACTGTTCTCCCCATGGCAAGGTCTTGAAAGGCACAATGAGAATAGATGAAAGTTACTGAACATTTTCAAATCCTGTGTAAGTTTATGTATAGATACAAGATTATTAGCTAGTTGAGGAACATGAAGGACATTGTGCAAGGACAAGGATGGTTGGAGTTGGATGTTGCCTTATTCAACTATAAGGACATGAGCTCCATTAACAACAATACGCTCCATAGACAATGTGGAGTAAGATGTAAAGTATATAGAAATTGAAGTCATATGATCCGTTGCCTTAGAATCAAGATTCCAAATATCTTGAGGAACAAAACAAATATATTGAAAGAATTCTTACCCTTCATGGCCAAGGAACAAGAGCCAAAAGGCTTATTTAGTTAATTACAACCATTAAGTCAATACAAACCAAACAAGTTTGGGAGATCATTGGGACTCAGGATGGAAGAAGATGATATTTTCTGTGGCAATGCCAGTGAGTGGGTGTTTGTTGCAAGGCAGTGCGTAGCTCACATGTGCTGAAGATGGGGTGGTGTGTGGCAGGATGTGTGGCGATGAATGGTTGTTATCATCCTGGGGTTGTGCCTACAATGAGGAGGAGCTCCTCCTGGTGCAGTTGTCGGCCCTGTAGGAGGCAGCGGCAACAGCAGATAGCAGCATTAGAATAGTGCAGTGGAAACATAACTCCCAAGATTAGAAACTCTAATACCAACTTATGAAGTTAAAGAGTCATCCCTTTTACAGGGTAAATGATCAAGCCTATTAAGGGAAAAAGGGAAACAAACATAAAAACCAGAAAGTAGGTGAATAAATAACAAAGATACAATGGGATATTTATCTATAACGTGTTAAAGATGCTTCATTGCTCCCCTTTGCATCTTCATCCTTTTTATATATCATCTTTGTCCTAATGGTGTTATTAGGCCAAATAATTATATAAAGAACTGCAGCTAAACCTTCATTTGCTGACTTAGTAATATTATGATTGATACATTGCTTCCATAGAACATTTACAAATTTTAGTTTCTCTTTTCATTAGTTTAGATGAACATACTTTATTTACCTTTTTAGGGGATTTCTGTAATTTATTTACTGAGAATTTAATGAGCTCTTCTTTAGCTAATGTGTTTTCTTCTCTTTTTTCTGTTTTGGTTAATTTTGCTGAAAATTTGGTTAATTTATTTGCTGAAAATACTGAGAGTCACTGGAAAAATTGCTGTACTTCTGACAGTCACCGGAAAATTCTAATACCATGTGAGAAGAGAGAAACAAATATTTTACTTTTTGAATTTGCTTGTCTTAATATACTATTCAACAGAGTGATCTATTTAAAATAATAATGATTACAATGATAATAAATAACTACTATTATTTTCAAGAGAAGAATTAAAATATCACTACTTCTTACTGTACATTGAACTTGGCTAAACACAATAACTAAGCTACTTGGAAGAGTAATAGTCATTAAATGCTCCTATTTCCAACAGTTCTATACTCTTAATAAATTTTGGCAGTTTTCTGAAATATTGTTATGTTGTAGATAAATGATTATTTTAGTGCTTGCTTGTTTGCATCATTCCAATACACTTGATTTTTCAGGTGACAGAATGATGGATTATATGAATATGGATGAACGCTCAATAGGGATGTTTTGGGTTGTGACCTACACAATGGCACAACCTGCTTGTGAAACAGTAATGAATTGGTTAAATTCTGCTGGCGTTGCTGACTTATTGCCAGGAACAAATTTACAACCAGCTGAGAGATTAATGGCTACACGAGAAGTGAGCCCACTGCCCATGTCATTGTTATCTGGATTTTCAATGAACTTATGTATGAAGCTGTCATATCAAATGGAAGATTCTCTATTTTCCGGGCAGGTTGTTTCCCCTTCTCTCTCTCATGTTAAGATTCATTTACCAGCATGATTGTTTTGGTCCATACTTGTAAGTTTTAATGGTATGATCGTTACCATACTACCATTGAGAAAGGCCTGGCTATTATTTTTTCAGTGATTTCCTCTTTAAAGAACTGGAAATAAATAATAATAATGCACCTTCTTAAAGGTCAGAGGATAACTGTACTCTGATATTTACCTTGTACTTACGTGCAGGTTATACCCAGCATTGCAATGGTTGAAACTTATACTAGATTGTTGCTCTTAGCACCTCATTCACTCTTCCGTTCGCATTTCAATGTAATAATTTCCTTTACCCATCATTGATAACATTTTGTGTTGTTTTTCTTATATGGTAATTTGCAAGTAAAAATGTGTTATTTTTATGAATTCATTATACATTTAGATGGAACTACTCTTTTCTATCATTTGTTGAAATGTGAAATTGAATATTAAATGAGTGTAGTCCTGTGGTGGGACTTCTATATTTACTTGAAGTTATCCGGCTGCTTCTGATTAGCTTTTATCTTGAGAAAATAGTCATATGGACATATAAAATAATTAATCTAGCTTCTTGTTACAGTCAATCTGAAATATTTAATTACTTATTTTGGTGGAAGACAAGACAGGATACAAGTCTCAAAAAATTGCAATATAGAGTTGTTCTGTTTCACACCTTTCCTTGTTTATCTTATAGTATCATATTGCCTAATTCTTATCCTTTTCAAGGTTTCATGAAGTATTTTAGTCATCTTTGTTGCTCATTTGTATTGTTCATTTATATAACTTTTTGTGTACTTATTGATGTTATAATTACATCTCTCAAAAATGTGATTTATTACAGCATTTGGTGCAAAGAAATCCTTCTTTGTTGAGCAAACCCGGGGTAACACTTTTAGTGCTTGAGATATTGAACTATCGATTGCTTCCACTTTACAGGTGATTATATCTATATGCCGCGGTATACATTTTCTTACGTAAAAAATAAATATAGTTTTGAATTGTGTGGATTTTTTTTTTTTTTTGTTTCCTATTGTCTGTGTTGTTTTTTTTTTTGGCAGCTAATAACACATATATTAAATAAGGGGTACCCCAACCCTTTTTCAAAAAGTACAATGGACCTGCTACCAACCTTCAATCCTAGTAACAATTATTGTAAAGACAGAAACTCCTATATTTCCCACAACAGAACCAACTTAAATTCCTGCATCTCTTATACATTGTAATCTATAATCCCTTAAAGCATTCTATGGGATTTGTTGACCATTCATAAAAAGAGGAGCTAAAATTCTTCATCCTACTACACAACCAAGTCCATGATCTAAATTTAATCAACTCAAAGACACTTTCAAAATTAGATCTTTCATTGTTAGACTGTTATTTCTTAAGTAACCATAGGGATCACAGAACAGCAAACCATACAAACCACCATGCCATTTTATATTTTTCCCAAATAACCCACAAGTGTGTTGAAGAAAATGGTCTTTAGACTGTAGGGGTGTCACCATTTGAACTCCAAGCCACCGATAACAGTGATTCCAAATAAGAGCAGAAAACCTGCAAGAGAACATGTGATGGGCAGTAGTTTTTTCCTCCATGTGGCAGAATGGACAGAGAAATCAAGGTTTTGTTTGCTGACATTTCTCTTCCTCAAATTTGTTTTTGTTTGAATCCTGTCAAGAACTAATTTCCACCTGAATGTAGCAACATTAGAAGGTAATAACACACCCCAAAAGCAGCGAAAGAAATTGGTATCTGCTTGATCATACGATTGTTGGAGAAAGGCATAGGCAGATTTGACTGAATACGCACCTATTGTCTGTTTAATAACTGGTTTTATAACTATAGCATCCTTTACCATCCCATCTGGGCCTTTGGTCCAAAATGTATCTCTAGTTTCCAGAAATGAACATAGATGAGGAGATATCTTTAATTTTGCATGGAGACAGACATATTATAAGTTATGTTTCAAATTGGGAGAAACTATGGTTGGGAAAATTTGAGAGAAAATGGAATTGAGAGAAAAGTGTGTAATCTGTATTCCGAGTATAGTCTGAGGGTACAAATGCATTTATATAGAGGATGGCAAGCTGCATCACAGAGCTGTGTTGATAGCACAACCCTATAGCTGGTATAACTATTATTACAACAGATAACAGAATAAACAACTAACAGCCAGCTGTAGTAACTGCTGTCAGATAAGCACTTGCTATAGCTATATCCTAATACAAATATAAAATCTTCATTTGTGTAGGTACCAGGGAAAAAGCAAAGCCCTTATGTATGATGTTACAAAGATCATTTCGGCTATTAAAGGAAAACGAGGAGATCATCGAGTATTCAGATTAGCTGAAAATCTGTGCCTGAATCTTATTTTCTCGTTGAGAGATTTCTTCTATGTTAAAAGGGAAGGAAAGGTATTTGCTTTGGTCTCAAAGCTGGAAGTTCTATTTTTTATTTTTCAGTTATATTTCTTTTTCATTTGAGCTTATTAGTAGTCACTCTAAGCAAGATTGATGCTTATTTTCTTGTGAACTGATAAGAATCTTGGGAGAATCACACCACAAAAGCTAACTGTTGTAGTGGAAGAACCCAAAGCCTTATAAGCCCCACACTAGAATCCCATTCTTTCAATGTAGGATTCAAATCTCATACCTTGCAATTGAATCCTAACATCCCACCACACTTTGCAGCCCTGGCACCTATGTGGGTTGGCTGTGCACTAGCCTTTAAACTAGTCCCGGGTGAATACTGTAATACCGGCATCACCCCCAATTGATAAGAACCTTGGAAGAACCACACCACAAAAGTTAGCTATTGTAGTGCAAAAGCTCAAAGTCTTATAAACCTCATACTAGAATCCCATTCTTCCAATGTGAGACTCAAGTCTCATACCTTGCAATTGGATCCTAACATGAACTGTTTTATTTTCTGAACTACTTGCAGGGCCCAACAGAATTTACTGAAACTTTGAATCGAGTGACTGTTATAACGCTTGCTATCCTTATTAAAACTCGTGGGATTGCTGATGCTGATCACCTGCTTTACCTCCAAAATATGTTGGAACAAATAATGGCAACTAGCCATCATACATGGTCAGAAAAAACTCTACATCACTTCCCTTCTGTTCTGCGTGAAGCATTGAGTGGTCGAAGTGATAAAAGGAGCCTTGCAATACAAACATGGCAACAGGTTTGTTATACAAATTGTATTACCATGTCTTAGGCATGCTTTGTAGATCAATAAACAGAGGCACATGTCATGTGAGCCAAGTTTTGGTTTCATCCTGCGTAATTGTTTCATTTTGAAAAAATTCAGAGGGCAGGCGATGGAGGGTTGCAGGAAGGTAGGATTGAAGATGAGAAACTCTATTGTAACAAATAAATAAGCTACCAGCCACTCAATGCAATTATTATCTTGCTCTATACAAAAGTTTTTTGGAGTGTGGGGTTTGATTGCATGACAAAATTCTCATTAGTATACCACAGCCTGCAATTGTTTTTACAGCTATATCTTGTTCCAATTGTTTTTATACATCCGATACTTTTAAGCAATACTGTAACAATGGTGTAGATTTTATGGTTGATGTACAGAATCTTGTAAATGTATTTTTTTAGAAATTTTCTGTTTTTATATGCTGATTTTATTCTTTGATATGTAAAATAAATATTTAAGACTTGTGCAGGCAGAAACCACTGTAATACACCAGTGCACCCAGCTTCTTTCACCATCAGCTGATCCTAGTTATGTTATGACCTATCTCAGTCATAGTTTCCCTCAGCATCGACAATATCTATGTGCTGGTGCATTGATATTAATGCATGGCCATGCTGAAAACATTAACAGTGGAAACCTGGTATTAATCTTTTAACAGCTTTCTTAATGCTTCCCATTTTACCATTACCTTTTTAAAATTACTATGAAATAATTAATCTTTGTTACATAGAATTTCTCCTAGTATTCAATGTTACTTTATATTCTTTCTTGTATAGATAGCTTTATCCTTTCTATTTCCAAAACTCTTATAAGTTGTAAGTCAATATAAAGAAAAACTTATGTTTTTCATAATTGTCTAGGGACGTGTCCTGCGGGAATTCTCTCCTGAAGAGGTGACGTCTAACATTTACACAATGGTGGATGTTCTGCTTCATCATATGCAGATAGAGCTTCAACAAGGACACTCCTTACAGGTTAATGGCTATGATGTCTCTTTATCTTTCACTTCTATAGGTCAGTACCTGTATAGCACTTTTCATATGCTTTTCCTTTGTAGGACCTTATGTTAAAAGCTTGTGCAAGCCTTGCCTTTTTTGTTTGGACAAATGAGTTACTTCCTTTGGATATCTTGCTTCTGGCACTTATTGACCGCGATGATGATCCACATGCTTTGCACATTGTGGTGTGTACATTCAAACTCTTATCTATGATTGTATATTTTTATCTTTCTCATGAGCGTGTTAATCCCCATCCTTGACCTTCCTTTCTAAGAATGAGAAATAAATTTTAAGACAGATTAAACTTGCTGATAGTGGCTTTTTATTGTGTTACTAAATAGTCAATTCAGTTGTCCTTTAGATCTAGTTCCTTCTATTAGTTTCATTGTTGTCCAATTTTTATTGGTACAGGTATGACATAGTAACATTGTTTAAGTCACGCATTTAAAATTAAATTTTGAACCATTTCAAAATAGGTTCTCAAATTCTTTTGCCTTCTACTGGAGAAATGAGATCCCATTTGGTGAGATTTCACATTTTGGGTTTCTTGCAATGGTGATACTCATTAATGCAATTTACTTTTCCTCCTGATCCTCTTTAAATGTTCAGAAATACCAAATTCTTTTCATGAATCAATTGCATTCTGTACTAATTTGCCTCCAAACGGATGAAAACTATTGTCCCAATACTCAGAGTATCCCAACAGCACATTTGATAGAGCATAGAAGTAAAATAATAGACAAGTAACAGTGAATTCAATATTGCATTCAAGGAAGAAACCAGAGCTAAGCTCCTAAGAGAAAAGAAAGTCTCTCTGCCCAATACAATAAAGAAATAACTATCATGCCCCCTTTCCCCACGACCACAACTTCCCTATATGCTACTGCATAACGAACTTGCCACCTCAGCACTCTCTCCTCTCCTCCTTTTTCTTTTTCCCACGGCTGTACACCCTCCAAATTCTTGGCTTCTCAAGATTGAGGCCCACTAACAGATCCTTATTGGATTCCCCCTTAGGCTCGATGTCTGTGGTCCTATCAACATTATAGAAAGAAACACGAGCATTAACCAAATCATCAATATTGTAAAGATCATCAATCCCTTTCCATGTCAAGTGTAATATAAAATTTCCCTGATCTATCATGATCTGTACATGAAAGAAATGCCAAGTAAGCATATCTATTAGAATTATAAAGTAGGGGCAATTGAGCTTCAGTGTTTTTCTTATATTAAGATTAATAATGTTATGGAAATAATTGCAGATTAGTCTACTATTTGATAGGCAAGAGCTTCAGCAGAGAGTAAAACTCTTTTGTATAACTCGTGGGCACCCTGAACATTGGCTTTACTCAGGAACGTTCAAGCGGGTTGAGCTACAAAAGGCTCTTGGAAATCACCTTGCATGGAAGGATAGGTACATTCCATTAAAACAATGAGAAGCTATGTCTTTTTTCTATAGATTGATCATCCCTCTTTTATTTGATTCAGTGTGGTTGAGAAGAACATTCTTGAAAATGGAACTTTCAAACCAATATATTTTTTTGAATTATTTATGGCACCAACAAGGAGCTTATAATGTTTATATCTTTCTAAGTATTCACAAATTTATCTCTTCTTGAAATAAATGACTGGAGACCTATAAATGCTCCTTTTAGTGATGAAACATTAAGAAAAGAATGAACAAAAACATAAGAGATCATTGATGATAATAATGGATTAATATAAATCTTTAGTAAAGAATCTGAGAGAATTTTTTAATTTCAATTCAGTTGTTTGATCTTGTGTCTTATACTCCAGAATTTGTTTAAATAAAATAAAAAACTTATTTGAAAATAAGAAGACAGAAGTCCAAAGTCATAGTACAAGACATCCTCTTAATTCTTAAACTAACAAGAGAAAAACTTAAATCAAAGGAAAAAGTAAATACATATTGAAAAAGAAAATCTTGCCAGCCCCCCTAAAGTGTCAGAACTAGAAATTCCTGAGAAAGAGTCATCCTTGAAAATTCTGGTGTTTTGTCCAACCTTAAATATCAAATGACCACCAATACTGTGTATCATTGTAAAGCTTTGTCCTAACTGTTTTACTCTTTGAAAATCAATTAGCGGAATTTTGTTAGATTCCAATAGTAAGGTATGGGACTTGAGTCCCACATTGGAAGAATGATTCTAGTGTGGGATTTATAAGACTTTGCTCTCTTCAACTACAAAAGCTAGCTTATCAATAGCTATTAGAGTCACGGGTGGCAAATTGGTGATGCTAGCATTGCATTGCTCACCCAGGACTAGTCAAAGGACTAGTGTACAATTAAGCCCGTGGTGGGTGTGGGCGCCGGGGCTGCAGATAGTGGTGGGATGTTAGGATTCAATTGCAAGGTCATTTGAGTTCCACATTAGAAGAATGAGATTCTAGCGTAGGATTTATAGGGCTTTGACTCTCCAACTACACCATCTAACTTTTGTGATGTGGCTTTCCCAAGGTTCTTATCAAAATTGCTCCAACCTTCCAGGACAGAGCCAAAACTTTACCTCACAATATGCCATACACCTAGCAGATAGGCAGGGTAGAAATATGGGACTAGTAGTCTAAATGCAAGTATAACACAACACTAATATAAAGAATATAATGCTTTGTTTCCTCTTCAAACCTCAAAAACATTTCATTTGTACTAATCCTGTTCATTAATGCTGTAAAAATGAAAGACTTTACCTTGTACAGAATTGATGGAAGAAGGAATAGATCTCTATTTGTAAATAAATGATAAATTGGAAGGATTTACGTAATAAACAATGATAGAACCCAATGTTCAAATTCTTTAATGAAAGTTACTGTAACCAGGTGGTGCAAACATAAAAGAGGAGAAAATAAATGAGGATTAATACGGTTCTACTGATGACATAACTTAGGTCCATACCCACCATTGAAACATAAAATTCACTACAATCAATAAAGCTAATGAGGAGTAGCCACTAATGCCCAATACCCAAATTCCACTACACCTAAATCTTCACTCTTACTGACATTTAGTTTACAGCATAATTGAGAATATAATTGAATGTACAGCACAGTGCACACCAAAAATAGGGAGAATACACACATAATTTAATGTGATTCAACTAGTAACTTATCATGATAATACTGAGAATAACTGAGAATATAATTGAATGTACAACACAATGCACACTGAAAATAGGGAGGATAAAAATACACAGAATTTAATGTGATTCAACTAGTAACATCATGATAATACTGAGAGTATTGTGAAAATAGGTTGTATCTAAATTTTGAATAGTAACTTATGAAAACATTCCCAAAATCCTTGTGGATAAGAAAATAATTGTACAAGGTTAATAATGAAAGCCATTATTGTTAGTGCATCCAACGTTTTTATTTGGAATGAGAGAAGTGAAGCAGCCTAGGTGTGCCTTTTTATTTTGGTATGTACTGTTGGGTTATAATGCATCTTCCTGTGCCCCCACTGTGGAAATTGCATGAACTGATGCTGTCTGCAACAAACTTTCCAGGTATCCAGTGTTCTTTGATGATATTGCAGCACGTTTACTTCCAGTCATCCCCTTAATTATTTATAGACTTATCGAAAATGATGCAATGGATGCAGCAGAAAGACTATTGGCCATCTATTCTCCATTGCTTGCTTATTACCCTCTAAGATTTACATTTGTTCGGGATATACTTGCATATTTCTATGGTCATCTTCCTGGAAAGCTCATTGTTCGAATCCTCAATGTACTTGACATCAATAAGGTAATGAACTTCATTTTCTCTTGTTAGCCTTGTCTTTCCTTAAATTGTTTAACTTGAAAATGGTATTATTCTGCAACAATTATTGAGTCTGTATTTCTTTCAGATTCCCTTTTCAGAGTCATTCCCGCAACAAATAAGTTTGACAAATCCTGTCATGTGCCCTCCTCTGGATTATTTTACGACTCTGTTACTGGGAATAGTGAATAATGTTATTCCTCCATTACATAACAATTCAAAATCTGGATCTATGGGAGATGTGTCAAATAATACACTCCGTACTGCACAAAGCAAGCCTCCAGCAGTATCCCAGTCTGGGCCAGCAAATGCTGCGGAGGGCCAAAAGGCATTTTACCAAATTCAGGATCCTGGCACATACACCCAGTTGGTTCTTGAGACTGCTGTTATTGAAATACTTTCCCTTCCCGTATCTGCCTTTCAGATAGTACAATCACTAGTTCAAATTGTTGTTAATATACAACCAACCTTGATCCAGTCCAGCAATGTTCTCCATGGTGGTTCAAATAGTGTAGGGCAAGGTTCAGTATTGCCAACATCACCTTCTGGGGGAAGCACAGATTCCTTAGGTGCAAGCAGATCAACTCCTTCGGTTTCTGGAATAAATACCTCTAATTTTGCTTCTCGAAGTGGTTATACGTGTCAGCAACTGTCTTGCTTGTTAATTCAAGCTTGTGGCCTCCTACTGGCTCAGCTTCCTTCTGAATTTCACTCACAACTTTACTCAGAGACAACACGTATTATAAAAGAGAACTGGTGGCTTAAGGATGGGACAAGGTCGCTTGGGGAAATAGACTCTGCCGTTGGCTATGCTTTGTTAGATCCAACGTGGGCTGCACAGGACAATACCTCCACAGCCATTGGTATGTGATTTTTCAAAGGGGTTGTTTACTATAAAACTGCTTGCTTCAATTTTCCATTAGATTTTTAATTCTATATCATTAATCTGTCTTTGATATTAAAAAATGTGACTTGTGTTCAAGATATTTTCTTATCTAAGATATAGATGGCTAGTAACCAACAAAAAGGATCTGCTTTATGAAGCAAGGATAAGCTGCAATTTTGACATGTCAAGGATTTTGTGACTCTGGATTTTTATGTATGTTTCAATATATATTGTTTGATTTGTTTGGGGAAAATACAGGACACAAGTCAGGGTAAAATAATTGGAGAGTTCTAGATTTTAAAAAGATGTTAATTGCCCAAAATGAAGTCTATGGCAACTGAAGTGTGACCCACCAATAGGGTAGAAGTTGTAGAAGATATTTGGAAAATTATTTTTACTTGAGAAAGAAAAAAAATTAAAAGAATATGGCACTAACTTCGGTTTTAAAATTTTCTTTATTGTTTCTAAACATTTCATTTATGAGAATAGTTTAATCTTTTGTTTGTAGATGATTACTTGGTTTTAGTACTACACTATCAGCTAGCATCTGTATGGAAATTGAAGTGTATATTACTTTGGTGAGGAGTGCTAGCTAGCAACACACTTTCTAATGCACACTTACATTTTTAATACACACTTACATTTTCAAAAAGGTTCTTTACTATTTACTGAAATTTGTTGAGAATTATGAAATCATGAGACTCAAAATAGGGAGTGCGACCCACTTAATAAAGAATGCGGTCAATAGGATGTGTTGCTAGCATTTTTTCTTATTTGGTTAATGCTCAGTGGTATATAGTATACTGCTTCCATGTAAAGTAGGTAAAATTTCAATCTATTTTTTGTAATTAATTGTGCCTGAAAGGAACTCTGACCTTATGCGTAATTACAGGTAATGTGGTGGCCTTGCTTCATTCTTTCTTCAGTAACCTCCCTCAAGAATGGCTTGAAGGGACCAATGTTCTTATCAAGCAACTTCGGCCAGTAACATCAGTTGCAATGTTGAGGATAGCATTCCGTATAATAGGACCACTCCTTCCAAAACTTGCCAATGCTCATGCACTTTTCAACAAGGTACAGAAAATCATCAATTCCACAATCTTAAGGAAACATTCTGATAGAACTGGATCATAACTTATGAAGCGAAATGGAATTTTATTCAAATTGCTCTGTATTAATGAAACACAAAATCTGGGGAAAACGAATACTGAAAAATGAACTCCCACCCAAGTATTCTAGAGACCTGGACTCTCCCACTAATCAAATCCTCTATTAGAAAAACACGCCCAGTTTTTACCAAAAAATAAAAATAAAAATAACACGCCGAGTAGCCTTCCTGATCAGCATTTATTCTCTCGTCTCTTAAAGATAGTCTATTGGGTGATCCCTATTTGTTCTCTCCTGACCGTTACAATTAATTGTGTACTGAACATTCCCTATTTATTCTCGTCTGACTGTTACAATTAATTGTCTATTGATTGGTAATTGCTGTTACCCACTCTTTCAGATTCCATACTGTTCTGCCCCTTAGTTCTCCTACTGTAAACCTTCTTATGGGAGTTTTCCTAACATTCATGTGTATATTTGTGTATACATCTCATTTTGCTTCTGTCTTGTGTTCAATACTTTGATGTTGAGAACAAAGCTAAAAAGAATTTGAATTCTCCATGCTCGCGGGGATTCTTTATTTTCCAAGTCACAAGTACTACTACAAACACCTGCCATGGATAATTGCTATCCTATGCTTCATATCTCTTGTATCCACTCATAACACTTGTGAGATAAGAAATTTATGTAATTATGTCTTGGCTTAAATATGTTATTCTTCCCTTAAATTGGGAGTAAATTTAAATTAAAAAATGGTGTTTTTAGTCCTATTGAGAAAAAGTTATTTTTATCCTTTAACTCAGACGTCGTTAGTGAACTAATAGATGCAACATCAACCATTGTCACATAGAAAGGTTTAAATATGTTTTTTGTTCTTCAATTAGGTGTGAATTCTTTTTGTCCCTAAAATTAAAAATGGTGCCATGTAATTGAGAAGAAGTCTTTTTAGTCCCTTAACCCAAACAAAATTAATGAAGCTGCTGACATGCGAATAGATCCCAAGTTAGCAATGCCACGTAGAAAGACTTATCCAAGTAGAAATTTAGTTTTTTTTTATAATTTTATTAAGAAAATGACTTCCTTCCTCACATATTGTCAAAAAAGGTTCACAAATTGAACCCTAAAACCATTGTTCCTTGTTGTTAATCTGCACACAACTCCCAACTTGTTCAAGAAAAAGGGACATATTTAAGTTGAGGGACTAAAAACGACTATTTCTCAATTACAAGGACTAAAAACATAATTTTTTTTTTTAATTTTAAGGGACCAAAATATATCTACCCTCGATTTGAGGGACAAAAAGCATATTTAAGTATTTCCACATGTGGCAATTATTGACATGGAATCTATTAGATATGTCAGTGGGTTCAGTTATAATTTCTAATCTTCTTTTTGTACCATAAAGATAAACTCTAAAAGATAACATAAATGACACAAAAAGATAAAATATAACTATAAAAATAAAATGAAATATTCTTGATAACAACAATTTCCCTCAAGTTGGTAAATGAATATCAATCATTACTAACTTGCCATTGAGTTCCTAAAGTCTAGCAACAAGGAGCCCTTTGGTGAAAAAATCTGCCACTTGAAGTCTTGTAGGAATGTGTTGTGACTATAAGTCCACTATTCAACTAATCTTTATTGAAGTGTCCATCAATCTTTATGTGTTTTGTCCTTTCGTGTTGGACTAGATTATGGGCAATAGTAATAGCTGAGTTGTTGTCACATAACAACCTTATATGTCCGTCATATTTTACTTTGAGGTCATCAAGAATAATCTTCATTCATAATCCTTCACATATACTGTGTGCCATGACTCGAAATTCTACTTTTGCACTAGACTGAGCAACCATATTTTGCTTCTTGTTCCTTTATGTTACTAGATTTTCTCCCAAAAACATATGGTATCCGAAAGTGGATCTTCTATCTACAACAGATCCTGCATAGTCTACATCTGTATATATATTCATGAACAATGTACCTTTTTTTCTTAACCACAGTCCTTTTCCTAGACTTGTCTTCAAATACTGGAGGATCCTTTCAATTGCCTAAAGGTGCCTTTTGCTGGGATCATGCATAAATTGGTTGACCACAGCATAGGCAATATTTGGGCTAGTGTTGATTAAGTAGATTAGTTTCCCTACTAATCTCTGATATTGAGACTTCTTTATGGTTGGACTTTCTTCACACCCAATCCTATGGTTCTATTCAATAAGTACCCTTGAGGTCTTTCATCCCAATTTTCCTGTTTCTTTAAGGAGATCGAGTATATATTTCCTTTAGGAGATAAAGATATACCTTGTTTGGATTAGGCAACCTCTATCCCAAGGAAGTATTTCAGCTTTCCTAACTTCTTCATTTCAAATTGTGTTGCTAGCTTCTTTTCAAAGTTAGTTTTTCAATCCCATAGTCGTACAATGATCATGTCATCTACATAGACTAGAGGAAGAGTGAGTTTACCATCAGGGGAATGCTTTATAAAGAGAGTATGATCAAATTGATTCTGCTTATATCCTAGGGATACCATGACTTGAGGAAATCTTCCAAATGATGCTCGGGGAGAATGTTTGAGTCCATACAATGTCTTATTGAGTTTGCATACGTTATTCTTTTCATTATGAGAAGAGTTTTGGGGGAATCTCCATGTAGATTTCTTCTTCTAGGTCTCCATGAAGAAATGCATTTTTAACATCAAACTGTTGCAAGTTCCAACCAAATGAACGACTAAGGAAAGAATAATTCTTACCTATTCATCTTTGCTACAGGGGCAAATGTCTCCTCATAATCTATTCTAGAAGTCTGTGTATACTCCTTAGCAACCAATCTTGGTTTGTATTGATCAACAGTCCCATCAAATTTACACTTCACAATGTATATTCATTTGCAACCTACAACCCTTTTGTCTTTGCGTCATTCAAGAATCTCCCAAGTTGAATTTTTGTCTAACGCCTTCATCTCTTTGTTCGTGACTTGAACCCAATTCTTATCTTTCAGAGATTCCTGTGTAGATGTAGGTGCTTTGATTGCATCAATGACTGCAATAAAACTCTGATGTTGTATAAAGAGATGGTCGGTACACACAAATTGAGAAATAGAATACTTGACGCAAATTGTTTCCCTTTCCTCAAAGCAATAGACATGTCATTAATAACCTCATTAATGAGATTCTTAGGAATACTTACCTCTGGCTCAAACAAATGGACTTGTGGGACTAGAGTGTGTTTCTCATGCCTTTGGTATTGTTTTCCATAGTACCGATCTTCCTTTCCTGCTTCATTATGGGTTTTTTTAGTGATAAGTTCTTCAAGAGTGACTTGAACTTATCTTGAGTAGGAAAAGGTAATGACTCAATGAAGAACTTAACTTCTAGATAATATCCCCCTAAAGTAAAGATGTTTCATGAAAAGTAACATCCATTGAGACAAAGACCTGACAACTCAGGGTGATAACATCTCCTTTTTACTTGAGGGATAACCAATGAAAACATTTGACAGTTTTAGGATCTAACTTCCCACAGGGTAGATTGTGAGAATGGACAAAGGCAACATGCCCAAAGACAACTTGTTAAGCTTAACATTAGGGGAGAAGAAGGAAAGAAGGATAAGACTCGTCTGTGTGGGTAATTTGTTGATGAGATAGGTAGTGGTCAAGATAGCTTCTCCCCAGTAGACATTGGGAACAGACATTTGGAAGAGGAGGGCTCTAGCAACCTCAAAGAGATGACAATTTTTCTTTTCTGCAAACCCCATTTTGTTGGGAGTATTCATACATGTTAGTTCATGAATCACACAATTATCTTTAAGAAACTTGGAAAACTCAAGATTTACAAATTTTGTACCATTATCTAATTGTAGTCTTTTAATAGATTTACCAAATTGGTTTTTAACATTGTTAAAAACCCAATAAATATTTAACAAACCTCAAATTTATGTTTCACAAGAAATATCCATGTTACACGGGTACAATCATCAATAAATCATATAAATTACTTAGTCCCAGATATAAAGTTATTAGCTAGCCCCCACACATAAGAGTGAATAAGGTCAAAAAGAAGAAGACTTTTATTATTACTTAGAGAAAATGCTGTCCAATGGTGTTTTGAAAACTGACAAACATCACAATGAAAAAAGTCGATAGATTCTTTTGTAAATAAATGTAAAAATATTGTTTTAAGTAAATTAAACGGTGGATGTCCAAAACGTTTATGGTGAAACCAAATTTGAGAAGCCGCCCAAATTTTTGAGTTTGCTTGTTGACTGGAAGGCAAATCCTCCTTATTGGTTTTGTTACCCATTTTGTGTGTTTTAAGTAGTATAACCCAACCTGCTTTTTAACAATTTCAATCGTCTTCCTTATTGCAAGATCCTGAAAAAGACACTAAGAATAAAAAATGGTTATTGTACAATTCCAATCTTATATAAGCTCTATATATAGAGATAAGGTTGTTAGTCAGCTTAGGAATATGAGGAGCATTGTATAGGGATAAAGAGAACAAAAGTTGAACATTGCCAAATCCAACAATAGGAACATGATCTCCATTAGTAACAATAATGAGTTGCTTTTTGGATGCTTTAGAGTATGATGTAAAGTGTGAAGGAAACGAGGTTATATGATCTGTTGCCTTAGAGTCAAGGATCCAGATGCTTTGTGGAATAAAACTAGAAATATTAAAGGAATTCTTACCCTTCATGATCAAGGTACATGAGCCAAGGGACTTACTCGTTGAGTTTAGGAGGACAAAGGTGGTTCATCTTCTCTTTACTAAAAACTTAAATATCCTGGCCAAGTTGAGAAGCAGAAGGATGTTCAACTAAATTCTCCTTATTGGAATTCGTTTGATTCACCTACATTTAAGTTGGGCCTTTATTTCTACCCATTCGATAAAAAACTTTCTCATTTTCATAAAGCTTGTAGCAGGTATCCTTTGTATGTCCTTGTCGTGTGCAGTACTTGTAGTATTCCCTACAATTGCTTTTTATGGAGAGTTTTTCTTTGGAAGTTGATCTTTTTGTGGAACCTTTTCTTGTCACTATGGCAAATCCTTTATTGGAGCTTCCTTTGTCAAGCATGACTGATCACTGGGTCTCTTCATCTCGATAGTAGAAAATACTTCGGATAAAGAGGGGAGCTTCTCCTTGCCTAGAATCTAAATCCGAATGTGATCGTATTCAAAACTCAAGTCATGGAGGAACTTAAAAATTCTCCCTCACCCAACGAGCCTAGTGTGTGCAATAGAATCAACTTTGCACACATTCAATTCTTAGTATTGCTCCGACTTAATCCATTACCCGTTCAAAGTTCCATAGACTTTGTTACTGAGAGGGTTCCTTTCATAGAGTTGAAGATCCTACTTTCATTATCATAGTAAGCAGGAAAATCCTTTTTCATTGAATATGTATCAATAAGATTCTCCTATATCTCATTAATGAAGGAATAGAACATATAATCTTGGCTTATTTTCGGAGTCGAGTTCCATACTCATGTCATGATGAGAGAATCCTCATCATCCCATACTTCAAACTATGGATCATCTTTAGGTGGGCCATCTCTTTCAATATGATTCAATTTCTTGCGTCTTTTGATAAAAGTACAAATGTACTATACCCATTATAGATAATTGCGACTATCAAGTGAAGAGGAACCCACCAAATTCAAAAGTTCATTAGGTCCCAAAATAATGGCTTTGTCTTCTGTCATTATCGCAGATCGTACATGATCTATCAAAACAGGCCCTTGGTGAGGGTAGAGAAGACTTTGACAAGTCTAGCACTGGCATGTAGGCCTCACCAGAGGGTAGCGATTCACTAGATTGAAGCAGCGGAAACAAAGTTCTCAAGATCAGAAGCTCCGATAAATAAAAGAAACTTTGTATTAATTGATTAAATAATATAATTTTTAATCTCCCTTTTGTAGGGTAAAAGTGAATTATTAAAAGATAACAAAATAACATAAATAACATCAAAAGATAAAAGATAACTATAAAGATAAAATGATATATTCATGATATTTACAACATATTATTTGGGTTGAGGGACTAAAAAACTTTTTCTCAAATTCATGAACGAAAAATACCTTTTTTTTAATTTGAGAGACCAAAAAACAATTCACACTAAAAGGTGATGAAGCTTAACCAATGTCCCAGCTTAGCCCTTGCTGATTTCTTTTTCTGTCAGAGTAGGCTTGTATCTTGACCAAAATTATTATTACCATAACAGCCTCTTTATGGATAAATTATTAGGATTTTATCATAGGTCCCTAAATATTTGATTGATTCTTGGCATAGCTGATGGTCTTTACAGTTTGGATTTTGTCCATGTTTGGATGGTTTATTGGTACTTCGATAGCGATAACTAAAATTTTGGGTACTAATGGTTTTCTCACCTGAAAATGTTACAGACCCTCTCTTCCCTTCTAAGTATATTAGTGGATGTATTTGGGAAAAACCCCCAGACAACGATTCCCATTGATGCATCAGACACAGCAGATATCATTGACTTCCTGTGAGTGTTACTGATTTGTTATAAAATGCCTTACCTTATTACGAGTTTTGAAATCCTGAAATTCTGCTTTACCAATTACTATATAACACTTGTTTTCAGCCATCATGTCGTCCATTACGAAGGACAAGGAGGGCCTGTGCAGTCTAGCAGCAAACCACGACCAGAGGTTTTGGCTCTCATTGGAAGGGCATCAGAGAGTTTACGTCCCGACGTTCAACATTTGCTTTCACACCTAAATCCTGATGTGAATTCCTCTGTGTATGCGGCATCTCATCCTAAGTTAGTTCCCAATCCAACTTAGGACTTAGGAGCAAGACTATTTATTTATATTATGAAGAAACCAGCACATAACTCTATTTTCAGTTCAAAATTGGTAAAAAGAAAACACTTCTTATTGCGGTTTCTTCAGTCTCTAGCGGATAAAGTACACAACAATATTTAGAAAGTCTAAGAGTCAAGAGTTGTATATAAATTGATTATATACTATTCATTTATCCCAAAATGGTATCAGAAAAGCATATGAATATATTGCATATCAATTGAGCTTCTGAATTACAGAAAGAAGTCAAGCTCAAGCTGGAGCAGGAGCTCGTTTCTCTTGGTCGCGTCTCGATTTTAGCAAAAAACAATTTTATTTGAATATAAAAAAATTAACATTGTTTATAATTATTTCTTACCTATTTTCTTTCTTTGTTTGTTGTACACATCATACATTTTTTTTCTATCACGACCTGGTCATCAATATAAGAATGGTTTTAGGGCAGTTGCACTTTTGTATGGATAGTATTAATTTTTATAAATTTGTACAGAGCTTTGTTTGTTACACAGAACATCTGCAAAAGTACGTGCAACCTATCTTAGAAAATATTTTAAGGTGACATAGTACAATACATACAGAACTACTTTTAAATTATGATCAATGGACGAATGAAATGGTCCTTGGTCTTGGGGATTTGTCGCTAAAAAAAGTATACAGATGGGGGCAAATATTAGGAAGGGTTATATGACGAGAAGAAATGTTTAGTATTTGATATTCATGTTACTTTAATTATGTTTCACGTGGCCCTAAACCAAATTATGTGTCACGTGGCCCTAAAACAAAATTATGTTTCACGTGGCATGGATTTAATGGCTGCAGTTTTCTTTTTAAAGTATTTAACTACCACTAACTTCATCTCTTTTATAAATAGACTCCTTAAACTTTAATTTTGTCCCAATTAATTTATAAACTTTATTTTTTAAAATAGATATTATAAACTTTAATTTTGTTCGATTATTGTATTTTTGATATATTATTCCCATTAATCTTCAAACTTTACCTATTTATGAATAAACACTTTGAACTTTAATTTCCTTTCAATACTTTAATTTTATCTTTAGTTCAAATAGCTCTTTTTTCAAATTAGAATTAAATTATTAATGGAAACAAATCCCAAAAATTTACTTATCTTAAATATTAATCATCTTTTTATATTCTTTTGTTATAATTCAATTTTCTAAATAGTAATAAAAAAATGAATTTAGAAAAATAAAATGAGAAAATAATAAAAAGTCTAGATTTGATTTTTTTAATTCTAAATTTGATTGTGTTTTATTGTTTATAAAAATAAAAATAAATGAATGAGATTTAAAATAAATAAATAGTTGATAATTCTTTTCTATTAATAACCTAATTTTAATATAAGTGACTATCTATAAAAAAAAAAGGTAAATTTTAAGAGTTAATTGTGATGAACTTAAAATTTAGGTATTTATGTGAAAATAAAAGCATGTAAAACTTACGGTTCAATTCCTTCTACTTAATTATTTTATTTTAGATTTTCTTGATTTTGCTCAAAGTGCAAAAGTTCAAGTGTGAGAGTATTTGATAGAGTATTTTTTAGATACTTAATAGTGACTTATGTTGGACATATTTGACATTATTATCTGGTTAATAATCGGACATTGGTTGAGTCTTGGATCATGAGCTTAATTTAGGGTAGTTGTTAATCTTTACTTATTTTCGGACTTAATTTTCACTATGAGGTTGTTATCTTGTGTAGGTCATATCTAGAGTTACAGACCTTCAAATTGGACAATCTTGGTAGCCCTAGAAAACTAAGACAAAAATCTACAACTTCTCTCTTTACAGTTCAACCCAGTTCGATCATTTGAAGTGTCAAATATGGATGTGAAGTTACTACCTCTACGTCACTCTGGTTTGGACATTTCCTTGTAAATTGGTAGGCTTGTTGGGCTGTTAAAGCTTCTATCCAAGTCCATTCTCCTTAGCACTTTTGACCATGTGATCATTTAGGAAGTTAGTTAGGTAGTTGAGGGAGGGAGTTAGTTATTTAGTTAGTTAGTTAATGTTAGAAATTTGTTAGACTCTTGAGTTTTGGGAAGTTGAAAGGATTTCTTACATTGGAAGTTTTCCTCTCTTCTCCATAGTCTTTTGTTGCATTTTTTTGTAAGTTTCTCTGGTTTTTTTTCCTTCTTTGAATGTTGCTAAGTCTTCTATGACGATGAACATGGAAGGCTAACTTCGTTATCAATTTAAGATTCATGATTGCAACCAGTTTGAGCACTTAACTCTTTATATACAATTTCTGTTGTTGTGTTTTCCAATTCTCAATCTATTTTTATGATTGTGATCTCACTTGAATTTCAGATTGTGTTTTATTAAGTAATCGATTGATAACCTAAAATCAACCAGTTATGGTCCTGAATCCATGCTAGTTAAGGGGCTGCGATTGTGATCTCAATATGCATGGACGAATGTTAGATGATTATCTAAAGAAACTTAGGTTGATATGAAATTGCATCCTTTTTATAACCATGATAATTGATTGTAATAGACAGTCACATGTACAATAACAACTTAACTACTTTTCTTACCATAATTACCACTATATAAAGCGACTTTGCCTCTTAGGTATGAATTTGGTTCTCACTTTAACTCCACCTCTTTCTCTCACTATCTTGAGCTTCAAAATCCTTTTAGGTGGCTACCACTAAATATTTTCTTACTGTTATGCAACAACCTAGCTCTGCCCATCAAAATTTATCTCATTCATCATACTTGTCCACCCTAGTTCGAAGACCCGAATACTAATTAATAATTTTTTTAGAATACAAAATTAGTTAATCAAATTGATGAGTCATTTAATATTATATTTTTCACATAAATTGGATGGTTGTCAATATGTTATCTAACAATAAATATATGCTTAACATATTATCTATCAAAATAAAATAGTATGACAAAAACTACTATGATCAACCCAGTGGTGGGAGATTTAGATAGTATGAACAAGGTTCTCGACTATAATTCTATTGTCGTCATTACATTTTTACTTTACCAAAAATAGTATGATGAAAAATCATTAATTTTTTTATTTGTATGATTATAAAATTTTTTAAATTTAATATTATTTTATAAAAACTTTTAATTTAATAATTGAATGAGTTAATTTCATATTTTATCTAAAGCTATTAAATAATATAAGTATAAAAGTTTTCCACCTAATATCAATTGATCTTGTGATTACTTAACAAACTATTTTAACTTAACAAATCTGTAGTTGAAGTATTAAAAACGTAGTTGCACTAAAACTCAGCAAAAATGGAATTTTCACCCTTAACAATCCTGCACATCTCAATCTCAAATAGGGTGGGTCAAACCTAAAGAAACATGATCTCAAATATTTTCTTCCTTATATGTCATTCCCTCCCTAGAATATGAGAATGTTATTTAACGGTCTTTCCATTACACAGACGATTAGTAATCAATATTAATAAATCTTTAGTCTTTGACCAAATTAATAATATAAATATTTTCTCTATATTTTATATTCTACTTCTAATTCGTTTATTTATTTATTTATCTGTTAATATAAAAGTTTAAAATGATATTAATTAAGTTATGTCTTTAACTTTACCTAATTCGTAAATATTTTCACACATATCATAAATGAGATAAAAAAATAATAATAACATAGATCATACTATGAAGTTAAAAATAATTTCAGTATAAAGAAGTTACTAATTTATTTTTAACTTATTTGATCATTTAATTAAAATACTTAAATATAAATAAACAGATAAAGTGTTCTTAATAATAATAATAATTGGACAAGAATTAATACATTTGTCTAAAAGAAAAAAGAAATGAAATAGATAAACAAGTTGATGTGCTTGAAAACGATCTTAAAGGTAGTAGTAACAAGCGAAATATCACATCAAATGCAAAAATATATGTGGTTGGTTGAAGCTTTGACACAAATGCACGCCATGTATATTTTATTCGGCCTTCGTTGAAAACGTGATTGATGGTTGCATCACACCGTATGTTTCGTTGATTTTTCTTGTTCCTATGTATCTTCAAGACCTTCAATAAATTATATATCTTTCAATTCTTTGGTACCACCAAAATTATCTACTTCCCATGAATGCAATTTTATTAAAACTGGGCAAAGTGCAAGTGGGTAAGATTGTGGTGAAAGAAAGTGATAACACGCGATTTCAATTAGAACCACTCAAAACTCTCAAAAAGGACCACCACTTGTTACTTAACCATCATCATCATATTTATGTTTATGTTCCCACGTGAATGTCGTGCATGTTTCTCGTGAAACCTCTTATTTCAGATAATGTCGGTCGTTCTTTGACGTGTAACATACAACATCTCTCTTTAAATTTTCAGCTTCTTTTTTAATTTGTTTTTCTACCGGAAAATTAAAATTCTCTCTCTTTTTCGTCTTTCTAACCTAGATACGTTTTAGGTTTTGAAAAAAAAAAAAGCAAAAAAAAAAATTAGGGAATAAAAAAAAAGAGTAAAAATATAATGAGATAACTTTTAAGTTGTTTGATAGAAGAAATAATAAAGAAAGATAATTTTCTCTTCTTTAATTGGTTTAATTGTATAAAAAGTAAAAAAAAAAAATGTGTAAAATAATATAAATATCTTAAATAAAAAATAAAATATAATATAGATAATAATATTTTAATCTTTTGTACAAAATAAAATTCTTTTCTCCTTATTTTTGTCCAAAATGGGCAGAAAATAAATTTAGCGTGAGGCTCACGAACTATATAATTATCATTATTTCCTTCCTTCCTTTACCTTCTCTATACTACTAAAAAAAAGAATATATAACTTTTTTCTATCTTTTATAAATCTTTTCCTCCCACTTTCTTTTGAAACAAAAACAGCATTGGAGTTACTATTATCTAATGAATTCTAAAACATTTTTTTTAAAGGAAGAAATTGAATCATTATTTATATGTATGTCACGAGTGGGAGAACCAAAACAAATTTAGAGCCATTGGTGTAATTCAAACAATAATGTCATTTCTTGATTTGATTGGAATTGGTCGGTTTGTATTTTGCACCACTGAATTTGTTCATCAGATTCTATTAATTGCATTACCTTTCCCCCCTATTTTCTCCACTTCCAAAATTATAAAATCATAGATTTTAATTTTATATATAAAGTCGTCTTATTTTTATGTGAGATTAATTAAACATGTGTTGGCATTAAAAGGGATATTCAAATTGAAAAAGTAAAAAAAAAAATTGAAACAAGTCTCAGCATTAGGTCTAACCAAAACACAGGAGATTTATCTATCACCCATGGTAGGATGATATTTTAAGAAATAAAAAGAAATCCTTTTTTTTTTCTTAAAACATCCTCTTTAGTCTTTCCCACAAGTAATTTTCCTATGCAAGATTTATGTGTCAAGTCAATATAAAAAAATTAACTATTATTTAATTTGTAATAAACACATCAATATTTTAAATGGGAAGGAATTTATATCTTTTTCTTTATTTTTAACCATAATATCTTTAGTACGAGTATTACATGTATATTAAAATATACATTCCTCGAATAGATAAAAGCATATTACACTCTATTCTACTTTAAAAATTTTCATCAAAGCTTCGTTAACTTCTATTAGAAAAAAAGATTATCAAAATATTTTTTAGAATTTTCTTAAAAATAGTACAATGTTCTCTCTAATGCTAAAACAAGCACTTCCTTCCTTTGAAAGAAAAAAAATATATGCATTTTATTTCATTTTTAATTTCTTTGCTAAAAAGTAATTTATAACCAAAATATTTTTTACATTCTTCTCTCTTAAAAAACTTAGAATTTTGATCAAGAGTTCATAATTATTTTTAGTGAAATGAAAAATAATTAAAAAGGCATTATTATTCCATTTTAAAATGTATGAATATTACAACATGGTTAATTTAAAACTAATATTTCCATAGTTCATGTCTACATTTCGAATTATGTGGAAGAGTAAGTTTTTATATATATATGATTAAACTATATTTGTGAGAAATTTTATGAACTCTATTTGTGTAAAATTTTTATGACTTACTATGGTAATTTGTGTCATACACTTACAAATGAATTTTTTTTGTATCGTACGCTTGCAGTGAATTTTTTTGTTACGTGCTTGCAATAATTTTTGTGCCTGTCAACAACTGTGAAACAAAAAATATCAGAACAATTTTAGAGCAAGTCTAGTTCAAATCAATGACATTTCATTATTTGATTGGAAATCGGTTTGTCTTCTTAACCACTAAATTTTGCCCAAGGGAATCTATTGCTTTCAATATTGTCAATCTATTTTAAAACTTCTTTTTTGTTTTTCAATTCTTATATCAATACAAATTAAAAAACCACAATAATTAAAAAAAAATTACAATGTTTTATTATGTCCACTACAACTCGTTTGTTTTAAAAAATGTAATTCTCTCATACGATTTGAATTTTTATTTTATGTTATATTTTAGTTGTATTATATTTGTAAAAGTATTTTACTCACGTGATATTTTATTTATAATTAAATAAAATTATAATTAAGAATACAAATAATGATTCTAATGTCTAATTATAAAATCTTTTTTATTTTTCTATTTACATAAAATAAAAATATATCTTTAACATTTTTATTAAGTTAAAATATATATAATATATGAATAAAGTTTCAACCTAAAAATCTTCAAAAATACTGTTTTAGTCTTTAAAAGGATCATTTAAATCAAGAAAGTACGACAATGCCTGGCAGTGGATTTTCCGATGATAAAAAAACTCACTATAATAGAAAGAAAATGTAGTGAACCATAAATTCACGAGCAGTGCAAAAAAGGTAAAAGATAAAAAAAATTATATTCTTGATATTATGTTGAAGTGTTTTACTCACATACTATACATTATTTGATAGTTAAATAAAATTAAAATTAAAATTACATATAATGATACAAATTCTTAATTAAAAATATATATATCTTTAACAATATCTTATAATTTTTCATATTTTTAATATTGTTTATATTTTCAAGTCCATTTCCTTTCATATCTGTATCATATACTATATACTATGTGTTTTCTAGGGTAAGAAGGTAAAGCACAATGAGCAGAATGAAAAATTAGTGATTTAATGAATGATTCAGAAAACATGATAAAAACTAAAACAAATATTAATATCTAAACTTGCTTTTACTTCCCACAAATGTAACAAATTGTCGGATATAATAAGATAAAGCCTTACACCAAAAATAATTAAAGTAAGGCCCTATATATGTACTCAACATGATTTGATACTTCAGAATCTCAGCATAAGTTTTAATAAAAAAAATAAATTCATGTGCATACAACATAATTATGTTACAAGTTACAACAAATATTCTCTATCCGAAGTAGTCTCCTTCTGTAAGAAGGGGTTGCTACTACCCTTGCTTGGTTGACAGTGCATCAGTGCCAGCACTTAAGTGATGTTAGAAACCACTGTATTCTGCTGTGACACATTCTCAGACTTATTGTTGAGGTTATATGGTGCTGCATTCATCACCCTGCATGGACAAAAACGCCTTAGGCTCAAATAATTTTTCATCCAATCATGATGATACTATATACCCAGGTTATTATTATGATTGTTATTTAAATTCCATGGAAAATGTTGTCAAAAGTATGAATAGCAACCAAGAAAACCTCGACAACTTCAACCAACCTTGAGTCCCTTTAATATCTTATCTTGTGTTTGTAAGTTTTAGAGAAAATAGGATGAAATGGAAAAAGAAGGGATAGAGTGAAAATAGTGTGAAAGTCAAATTTGGATGGGGTACAAAAAGTAAGTGCACATTCCTATCATCTTAATGAATCTTTTAACTTCCAAACATGTGGAATTATTCCTCCTCTTCCATCAGCCTCATTTATCATTATACCAATGTTGAGGGAAATAAGCACTACTGACAACTAAAATTGAGAACCACACAAATGGAAAATCCATTAAGGATAAGAAACCAACATTTAAATGATGACAACTTTTTACATGGCTAAAGTAATAAGCGTTTTGCTTGTAGACAAATAGAATAGACTATATAGACTAACCTTTCCTTGCGCTTCTCCAAAAATCGAGCCAATGATGCCTTGCGAGCCTGCGGCACAGCTGCATAAAAATATTTAACATCAATTTCATTGAGCTAAACCTTCTGATTGTAGAATTGTTAAATACAAACACTTGCAATGATCAAACACATAAGCAAAAGAATGTAAAGAACTAAAGAAACATTAAGTAGCATGAAACTACATGGCCACCATACCTGATGGTAACATGGTGGTTGAGTTGACTACTTTTGGAGTCTCCACGTTGTTAACAGATGCGGTGGGACATCCAGATGTTTTAGCTACCAGAAATTCATCATTGCTACTTGAACCACTCCCTGACTGTGAACCAGTATGTGAAGAAACAGACAAAGGACTTGAAAGACTAGAGCAGGCTGGTATATTTATGGTTTGACTAACAGGCACACCATCACCTACTGCCAACTTCAAGCTGGGAGCCAGAACATTGGGCTTTGCCGCGTTAGAAGCAGCTAGTAAGCCATTCCCAGCCAACAACATGATAGCTTGTGCCTGAAGAAAGATTATCAAATTTAAGCTTTACCATGAGATGCATGCTCCCCTTTATACTTAATTTGTTTATTTATTATGGATCAAGCAAAATATGAAAGAAAATACCTTCTCAGGAGAGATATTATCAAAGACATTGACGGTGCCGCCATAGAAGATGGTAAGTTTTGGAGCAGATACAGATGGTTTCACACTGTTACTTCAAAATGATATAAATTACAGACACACAAGTTTGTTCACTGCACTCAAATAATTTCTCTAGATAACGGTTCAAGCACAAAAATAAAATTACCATGTTTTAGTTATTCCAGCAACAGCACCAACTATGGGAAGAACTGAATGAGGCGCCGTAACAGGTATTCCCCCAAGTAGTGGTTGCTGCACACTAGCACCATTCATATTCTGACCAACAGTTGCAAAATGATTCTTTAGGGATGGATGTCCCATGGAGAGGGAAATTGCATGGTTGGGAACTGAAAACATCTCCACATCGTGAGAACAATTCACAGAATTCACATCATGTTGTACAGGATACGGAGTCAGGGAAAAATGAATGCCACCTTGGCCATCATGATTGACAGATTTCTAAATAGTAAGAAAAATACAATCAATGGAAGGAAGGGCAGAAAGACATCAACTGATACTTATTTAATGTGAGATCAAGGGGATGAAACAAATTTATGAGAATGATGTTAGAACAACAAAAATTAGATAGTGCAAAACGACCTAAAAAAAGCTTGGTTCAGATCTAAAGGTCAAGTTCATATTCCAGAAAGACTAGTATATATACTTATATATCATAAGTTGATCTATAGAAAATTACATTAACAAAAAGTTGGACTGAAAATTAAAATACCAATCTGAACAAATTTGTGGAGTCATCTGATCTGCTAAGAGTGAATATGTTTCGATCACTTTTAGTTTAGTGAATATAAAGCCTAATAAACTGAATGTTGTGCTAACTTGACAATTTTGAACAAATACACAAAAACTGAGAAAATGTGTATTATTCAAACCTGTGGTTCACCCGCAGTGCGTTTTTTAATAGAGTCAAACACATCTAGACTTGGGATGGCAAAGAATCCAGCAGATGCAATGGAATCAGACACCATGATTTTAGCCTTATCATCCTTAGGAGCATTGAAAGGCATCAAATGAGGATGAACAGATACTTTGTTCATGAAGGGCCATTTAACCATTGCTCCGCTTGTGAAACCTACACATACCCAAAAAGGAACCATCAACAAAGACTTCATTCTCATACCTTAAGGGTCAGTAAAAAAAATTCAGGGATTAATTTTAATGCAAAATTTCACCCTCAGTTTACAGACTACAAAGGATGCACAAGAGGAAGAGGAAAAGGGATGTGGAGATTATCAAATTTTAAAACTTGGCATCAATATATGTATCTCTGATCAGGAGCATCCCTGTACTGTAGGTATATATCAAATCAACAAAACTGGTAAAGAACTTAAGAATAGTCATTTTCCCCTAATTACAAATTCCAAACACACAGGCACATACAAAACTTTAAATATAGAAACAAGAGTCACAACATGTCTAGCTCCACTAGTGAAATCTATCACATATGAACCTCCCCTAATAAATAGCCTGCAACAGAAGTAAAGTTGTAGGAAAAGCTTTCCTTGTTTAAAGAGGGAGCAAAAGGAAACAAAAATATGTCCAAGATACCTTATCAACCAAGCAAATTTAGTAACTGATTCCACTATTCAATTTCCTACCTCAACAGAAAGAATTGGACCCCAAAAAACAGAAACAAGGAAAAGCACCCAAAATATGGAAAGAAGCACTGGAGTGGAGAATCATACAAAGATTAAAAAAAAAAACAAGAAAAGACAGAAACATGCCTGAGCCTTTGCAACTATCATCATTATTCATCTCCTCCTTCGCAGGCAATGATTCTTTTGAGCTCAGACCCAGAAAATCTCTCTCCATTTCCAGAGGAAAATACTGAAGAAATCCACAAACCAACAAAAACCCACCTCTAATAACTACCCAAAAGTTGCTTTCCTTCTTTACAATTCGCAAAGAGAACTGAACCAACCCCTCTTCCTTCCTCACATTAACCAACAAGGCAAGCACGCCATAAAAATAAAAACAATAACAACAATAAGAAAGCCTGTCGTTACAACTGCGGGCAAAAAATAAAAAATGAAACAAAATATAATAACACGGGGAGGAAGGTGTTCAAAATCCAATGGGTAATTTATTTATTTTAATTAATGAGATCTTGACCATTCATATTTGTTTTGTTTTTCTTAAAAAAATCAAAGAAACAATGATGAGTTATCCAAGGTTGCTGTGTTACACAGTTACGCTAATATTATCTTGGTCAAATAGTATTCAATTTAAATTTTTTAAATAAAGTTTTATAATAAATAAAACGTGAGTAATTTCTTGTTATAAAAAATAATATTTTACTTTTGCAGCAACGAATAATCAATAAATTAATAGACACTTCACATTTTTTACATTCTTATAAAAAAAATAAAAAAAAATGTTGCTGCGTTAGCGGTAGAATAACCGGAAAGTCCGGTAAAGGGCCACGTGCGCGTCTGTCACATCTTACCATACTGGTGGCTCCACTTGTCGTCGGTGTCTGACAGCGATCTTTTGTACCGCCACCCTTGTGAAAATTATGCACGTGTGTGCGACACGTGGCCACTTTTGCTACTTATTTTTAATCATTTCTTAATAAATTATTACTATTCTGAAAAAAATTATTATTTTAATCTGATGATTAGATGAAAAAAAGACAAAGTATTTTGAAAATAAATAGTTTAATAAATATTTTCAGATAAAATCAATAAATACGTTCTTAGATCTTTGTTAACCGGACATGGACAAATACTAAGAAACTCATTCATTATATTTATAATTTAAAATTATATAAAATATGTTTAAATAATTTTTTTATAAATACTTATAATAATAAAATAAAATTAACTTATATGTAAGTTAATTTATAAAAATTCTTTTAGATTTCTCTAAAAATAAAAAAAATTTATAAATTAGTTTATATACAAATTAATTTTAATTTTTAAATAAATTTATTTTTTTCATTTTTTCTCTTATAAATAATTATGGAAAGTTTACCAATAACAACTTGGTGGATATTTAACTTAACATTTTCTATCCAGATTTCCCACACCATTATGTTAGTTTTGATTTAAAGCAACTAAAAGTTGATTTCAGTTACACGTGTTATCATAGTTTCAAACATGTATTTAAATTTTATTAATTATAAATAAATAAGTTGTTTTATTTATTTTTAATGTATATATTTTAAAATTATTTTTAGTATAAATTTAAATTTATTTATTTATTATATAAAATATTTTTATATTATTTATGCTACATCAATAACATCCAACCTAATTGATAGATAATTAAATTATTTAAATATTTTCAAAAGAATTAATCTCTAACTATAGATTGAAAAATAATTTTAATATATAAATTGTTTATTTTATTTTTTATTTTATTTATAATTTTATATTTTAACAAATATTTACATATATTTATAAAAATTATGGATACCTCCATACTCATTTAAAAATGAAATGGATCCGCAAATTCATTTAATTGAGCGAGTTTGTGACAACTACTATTTATGTCCGCTCCACCTCATTGTCTAATAATTATACATGATAAGTGTTTTTTTATATAATTAAAATTAATAATAAATAAATCTTTTTAATATATATTATATTATAATTAAATTTATAGTAAATAAATATTTTCTAATTATATAAATTATATGTTGAATTTACGATGAACCATTTAAAATATGATGTAAAGTTGTTTTTAATTATTATTATTTTTATTTAAAAGAATCATTGAAATTTAATTTCCAGAAAAAAGAATATTTATATGGATAAAAATATCAAATATACAAATAAAAATAAAATAAGAGTAACGTGAAATAATTGAGAAAATAGTTTTTTATTAGTTGTGGTGTTAGTACATAGAATATCTATCTAAACAAGAAAAAAATAATGAAAATATTTGATTGAGAGAGTAAATCTAAATGATGTATTCTTCTTTAATGTATTTTTAATTTATAATATAAATTTTTTTAAAAGAAATTGGCAGTAATCAAAATTATATGACAATTTAAATTTTATATTGTAAATCCAAATTATAATTATATATTTAAATATATTTATTTATTATAAATTATTTTTATAAGCAATATTTTATCAAGGAAATAATAGAAAGATACTTTAACCCGAATACAGAAGTGGTACTAAGTCAGTCATATTAAAAGGATAAAAAAAGCCAAGTTACAAGATACATCAATAAAAAGAAAACATTGAATTCCTTCTATTTTCACCTTAAATATGCTTATGATTTAACTTTTATCATGTTTAAAACACCATTGAAGTCAAAAGGCATGCTGTGAAATACAATTTTGTTATGTATAATTTAAATAGATCATATCGCAACTTGTAAAAAGAGATGACAAATAAGACTTTAACTATAATATATTTATATATTTAAAATATTTAATTATAAATTTAAATTATATAAAATAAATAACTATTCTATGTAATTAAAAGTTTTTAAAATATTAGTTTACTAATAAAATGAATTGAAGAATGGTTTTTTATAATTGAAGAAAATATTTAAATTAAGATATCTCATCAGAAAAGATTATAATAATTTTTAAATTTATTTAGTTTTAAAATATACTTTTAATTTAATTTTATTTCAAGATCTAAAATTTAAGTTAATTAAATTAAAAAATG
The DNA here is from genome assembly GCA_025330945.1 of Mucuna pruriens. Lineage (NCBI taxonomy): Eukaryota > Viridiplantae > Streptophyta > Magnoliopsida > Fabales > Fabaceae > Mucuna > Mucuna pruriens. The sequence goes on along the minus strand of JAENHJ010000086.1, from coordinate 791,397 downwards.
AATAAAAAGTTTTGAATAAAAAATAAAATTAGATATCTAATATAAAACAATTAAATAACTTAATAAAGAAGAGGATATCTCCTAAACAATCATGTTAAAAAACTTAGAGTCAAATTTATTATACAAAACTATATAATATTAAAAAAAACAATATCAACAACATATTTAAACACTTTTTAAATATTTTATTTCAATAATTAAAATTTATATATGATTTATTAAACTGAGAATAATTTAATAAGTTCAATATGAATTTTAATTAATAACAAGAATATGCTACAAAAAAGGAATTTGAAATTAGAGACGGAAATAAATATTAAAAGGTTATTTTGGTTGCTGAAAGTGCATACTGTTATATTATATTGGTTCCTGAAATTAAAATAATTAAAAAATTTCCGATAACTCTAATTCTCTTATTATATTAGTCTAATTATTATATATAATTTTCTAGTTAAGTGATAATATTAATATATATTTAAAAATAAAAATATTAATAAATAATTTAATTTAAAAATAAAATAAAACAACTGAAAATTAAAAAAAAACATTAAATTTTCTTAGTCTTACATAATCATGTGCCAGCGCTTAACGGATATATATATATATCTTACCCAATATAAAATTTAAAATACTTTTTTATTGAGTTTGGATTAATTTTGGAGTTATTTATTGTTTTAACCTAGATAAAGATAGAGATGTTAAAAATTTATAATTTTTTTAATAGTTTGGACATTATATTTTAATTATAATTATATTAATTCTAAGTTATTTAATTTAAATAATTAAATAAATTTTTAAAAAAATCTTGATATAAACTTAATCAGTGAATTCTCGTGTTAAGCCACGATAGGAAATAATTAATGGAAACCATCCAATAACAGTTATAGTCTTAAATACACTAAATCAAAAATACGTTTTTTGTTTTCCCTGTCAGAAGAGAGAAATGAAATTTTATAGAAAAATTAAGATAATTAAAATTATGCTGCGATCTTCAAATAATTATTATAGATTCAGATATTTATATAATTGTTAGAAATTTCGATATAACAAAATAAGAATACGAGGAATATAACAAGTGATAATTATTGGTAGATTGTTAAATTTGATAATTATAGACTCCTAAAATATCTCGATTCCATGAACCTTATAATTTATTTTTATTAAGAGGTCTGACCTGTTAGCAATTCCTCCCACCCTTAGTAGAAATCATTTGCGGAGTTTCAACAGAACTGCACAACAGCCCACTCTTGCACCGCGAACATGGCCTCTTGCCATCACCACGCCAGTTGCTGCAACAGCAGCAGTCACACCATCTGTTTTCGACGTCTGTAGTCTTTATGAACATTATGTTAGGTACAATTATTATTATAATGTCTGACATTTTTTTATAATGGTAATTATAATATTTAATTATTAGGTAAATAATTATTATTATAATATAGTATGTTTTTTTATAACGTGCAATTATTAGGTGTAATTATTATAATTATAATGTGTGATGTTTTTTTTATAAATTATAACGTGAAGCGGTTCATGCAATTGGATACGTGCATATGCGGAAGTGTAGTTTTCGTTTTTATTGTTATGCACTTTAAAATTTCAACAATATTCATTTTGGGAGATATATGGATCGAGCGGTTTTCGAGATATATTAATGTTTTTTATCCAGCTTCAGTTGAAGGATTCGTGGGGAGAGTTTAATTTTTTTGTTAAACACATTATGTTTTTTGTTAAACACATTATGTTTTTTTGGCTTATTATTATTATTACTATTAAGTATTTAATAATAATAATATATTTTATAGAAGACATATAGATTATTATATGATTTGAAAATTTTTGTATCATTCTCATTAATTTAGATTGTTTAGTAATTTTTAAAATTAAATTAATTAAAACAATATATTGTTAAAGTAATCTCTATTATGTAAATTGATTTAATTTAAATTACATAAATGTATGTTAGTATGAAATTATTTATGCAAATTATGTTTGACACAGAGAAAGAGATAGTTTGGTCAAATAATAATATACATGTGATGATAAATATGTGACAATTATAAAGTTTTATTTTTTATGTGGATAGGAGTCGGTCCAAAGAAAGGCTATTATTTGACGGAACTAATTGTCCATATTTGATTATTGCGTTGAAAGTATCACTTACTAATTAATTTTTTATCCAAAGACTAAAAATTAATATTGTGCTGGATATCTTGTAAAGGGTCTATTATATGGTTTGTTTTCACATATCTTGTTATATATTCTGTATGCCTTACAAACCTTAAAATATCTAACCACTAGGCGGTGATATAAACTTACAGTTTTGAATTTTGTGCTTATGCGGGAAACTTGTATAAATTTAAGACCTCTCATTTTGATTAAATTATTTAGTAACTTTGGTTAGATTAATTGAAACAACATGTTGGCAAAGTAATATTTGTTTTGTAGATTAATTTGATTGAATTTACATACATGTTATATGGGATTATTCATGTGAATTGTGATCAGTCTAAAGGAAGACGCAATTTGACTGAATAATTACATGCTTGTGATGGTAAATGTGTGCTGATTATAAGGTTTTTTTCTATGTGAACAATGGAATGTCCAAAGACAATTATTGTTTGACAAGACTTATCACTAATGTTTGATCATTGCATTGAGAGTACCACATGCAATTATTCCTTTCAATCCAAATATTCACGATTAATAGTGCGCTAGGTATCTTGTTTGGGTATTTATATTTATCATAAAAATTAATTGTGTTTTGTATGCTTATTGTTCTCTCTTTAGTTGTTGTTACTATCACTCTCTTTAGTGGAACCCTAATACTTAAGAGTACAAACTTAAAGGTTGAAAGGAGTTAGTTGAGATTGCTCTCGATTGCATGAAATTTGACAAACTACTTAAGACAATTTGACAAATCACTTAAGACAATTTGACCTATTCCAACTACAGATAACTTGAACAGGTCACATTACATCAAATTAGGTTACTTGTTATTATGACTCTTGGTCAAACCATGTAATTCTCAAAATAAGAAAGAAAAAAACATTAAGGGTGTTATGGAAGGGTCTTCTCAACGAAAGAAACCAAAACATACATATATTTGTCTTAGACATTAAGACTGAAGGTGTCGAAAGAGCTAAGGATGTCTTAGAACTAATACATACAGATTTTGGTGGTCTTTTTCCTACAACTTCATGGAATGGACAACAATATTTTATTGCATTCATAGATGATTACACTAGGTACAGTTACCTATAGTTGATACATGAGAAGTCTCAATCCCTAAACGTTTTCAAGTCTTTCAAAGTTAAAGTTGAACTTCAACTTGGAAGCAAAATTAAAGTCATCAAATCTAATCGTGATGGTGAATACTATGGTAGATATGACGAATTAGGAGAACAATGTCCAAGGCCTTTTTCCCTTTTTCTCAAAGAGTGTGGAATTGTTTCACAATACACCATGCCAAGCAAACCTAGCTTGAATGGTGGCAACAACGAAACGGGACTCTTAAGGATATGATGAGAAGTATGATCAATCATTCTTCTTTACCAGAGTCACTTTGGGAAGAAGCTTTAAAGATCGCAGTTTACATCCTTAATAAGGTTCCAACTAAAACAGTTAACAAAATCCATTATGAACTTTTGATTGGCAAAAAGCCAAGCATCATACATTTGTACATTTGAGGTTGTCTAGCTAAAGCACAACCTTATAAGCCACATGAAATAAAATTGGATTCAAGAACAATTAGCTGTTATTTTGTTGGCTATGTTGAACGCTCTCAAGGCTATAAGTTTTATGATCCTACTTCAAGATCTTTTTTTGAAACGAGAAATGCCAGAATTCTTGAGGAAGTTGAGTTTGGGAAGAAAGAGAACATAAGGAATGTTGACTTTGAGGAAGAATTTGTTAATGACATTAGTCAAGTCCTTCTACCTATTACTGTTTAGTTTAAGTAACAACTCCAATAATAGAAGACAATGCTCAAACTATTGTTCTTGACATTGTTCCAAAACAAGACTATGATGAGGTTCTCCCTCAAACACCTATAGAGCAACATCAACAACCTCAAGAAGTGCCATTAAGGAGATCCATCAGAGAAAGGAGACATACAAAGCCAGATGACTACATTCTCTTCCTCCAAGAACATGAGGATGACATTGGTTTAACAGAAGATGATCCAATTAACTTCGGTTAAGCCAATCAACTTTGGTTAAGCTATGCAAAGTTCTAACTCTCAAAAATGGATTGATGTCATGAAAGATGAGATGAAGTCTATGCAAGATAATGACGTTTGGGATCTCGTCAAATTACCTGAAGGTGTGAAACCTATTGGTTTCAAATGGATATTTAAAATCAAAAAGGATTCTAAGGATAATATCAAGAGATATAAGGCTCGTCTAATTGCTAAATGTTTTACTCAAAAGGAAGGCATTGACTACAAAAAAAAATCTCCGATATCTTCAAAGGATTCTTTTAGAACCATAATGACACTAATAACTCATTTTGATTTAGAGCTATATCATATAGATGTTAAGACTACATTTCTAAATGGTGACATTGGTGAAATGATTTATATGGTACAACCTAAAAACTTTGTTTCAAATGAATCTAAGTCTATGGTATGAAAACTAAAGAAATCCGTTTATGGCCTCAAACAGGCTTCCCGACAATGGTATCATAAATTCCATCAAGTCATTACCTCATATGGTTTCGAGGCAAATGTAGTTGATGATTGTGTATATCATAAGTTCAATGGGAGTAAATATATTCGTGGTATTATATGTCGATGACATATTACTTACTAGTAGTAATACAGGCTTGTTGCATAAAACCAAGAGATTTCTAACGAAGAATTTCAAGATGAAAGATCTTGGGAAAGCTTCTTTTGTATTAGGCATTCAGATACTAAGAGATCGTTCTCAAGGTATCCTAAGGTTGTCACAAGAGAACTATATCAACAAAGTATAGTAAACTAGGAACCACCCCAATAGCGAAGGGAGACAAATTTAGTCATAAGCAGTGCTCCAACAATGATTTTGAAAGAAACGAAATGCAAAAGATTCCTTATGCCTTAACGGTAGGGGTCTAATGTACACTCAAGTTTGTACTCGTCCCGACATTACTTTTGTGGTGGGAGTTTTAGGCAGCTATTTGAGCGATCTTAGAATGCAACGTTGGAAGATAGTTAAACACATGATGCGTTACTTGAAGAGAATAAAAAGATACATGTTCACTTATCAAAAGTCTAAATAATTGGAGACCATCAGATACTCTAACTCCGATTTTGCTGGATGTCAAGATAGCAAACGCTCCACATCTGAATACATATACGTGCTGGCTAGAGGAGATATCTCTTGAAAGTCTGTTAAACAGACTCTTATAGCCACTTCGACCATGGTTGTATTGTGACTTGCTTCGAGGCATCCAACATGGGATATGGCTGCAAAATTTTGTCACTAGTTTGTAGGTAGTCGATGGCATTAAAAGGCCATTGAAAATGTACTGTGACAATAATTCAGTAGTTCTTTATTCCAACAACAATAGAAGTCCTACAAAGTCGAAGTTTATCGACATCAATTTTTTGGTTATTAAAGAAAGAGTTTAAAATAAACAGATTTTCATAAAACATATAAGAACAAATTTTATGTTAGCTGATCCATTGACTAAAAGGCTGATACCTAGGTCTTTCATGAGCATACTGCTCATATGAGAGTTATTCCTTAGGATACCTTCATTCAATGGGAGTTTATATGTTTTATGTTTCATTTTGAACATTTTGTTGTTCTTTAGTATTTGTAGAATAAAGTTGATGGTTAATGTTTACATTTGAACTCGCATGTTTCCTTATATGTAATAATTGCATTACATTCAAAGAATTTGGATTGATCTCCACTAAATATTGAAATTAAGGACTAATTAGAAATAAACATGTTTGAGATCACGTTGCATGTAATTTCCATTTCACTCATCCATATTTAATCTATGTCATTGAGTATATTAATATGGTAATCTCATCACGCTTGTTTGCGATAAAAGTTGCAATGATTCCATTTTAATGTACAAGATGGACCAGATTGTATTATGGGAAAGTCTAAAGTTAAATAACATACAGACACATGCCTAAGAAATTTTGTAATATAATTGTTTCAATATAACATGAAACCCGAGTGAAAGATTGTTATAAATTTGTAATTTCTTTTAATCATTTGGACATTATATTTTAAATACAATTATATCAGTTATTTATTTATGGTGATTATAATCCTAAGTGATCTAATTTAATTAATCATATAGACTTCTTAAAATGACTTGATATGAACTTATTGAGTGGATACCCATATTGACCCATTAGAGAATAATGAAAATCTTATATGTAGGCTAACACATTAGGAATGATTATGATCCTGTTCATCTTATCAAAAGAGAGAAACGAAGATTCCTCGAGGAATTAAGGTGATTTGGTTGAAAAAGACCACAAACTAATTACTTGTGATTACTTAATGCTACTACGATCTTCAAGCAATTTTCATAGATCTAGGTATTTATACAATTGTTAAAAGCTTTGATAATCCAATATTACGTGATAAAAATATGAGAAATTTAATAAGAGGAAAACTCTAAAAAAAAAAAAAATTGGCTGGAGCGTTGGAATCCCCCATTACCTGGTTTTCTTATATTTTCTTATTCATTTGTCATTTTTCTTATAATTTCCAAAGTTTCAATTTTTCTTTTTTATATTTTTCACTTCTTTTTCAACAAAGATGGCATCACATTTAGTTTTTGAGAACCGAAGTTCAATTGGTTTTTCTATATTTGGATTCGCCATGTGTAAACAGACTTAAAGATTTATTTTTTTCTTAGTGTAGCATCACATTGTACATGTTACTTCCTCCGATTTATCTTTATACGTCGAATTTTGAAAAATTATTTTATTTTAATTTATCTATTTACTTATTTATAAGTTTAAATTATATATATTAATTATTAGTTTTAATTATATTTTTATTTTTATTTAATTCTTAAATTTCACTTTATTTATTTATAATCTATTCATTTTTTATTTAATTTATCTATTTACTTAAAAAATTCAGATAATATTAATTATTAGTTTTTTCATTATTTCTTTATTTGTGTTTAATTCATACTTTGTACATTTATCATAAATTAAAGAGAAATAATAATGGAGATGATATTATAAAATTAAAAAATATTTTTAATATAAACAAGAACATTACTTTTATATATATATATATTTTAATTTGTATGTTATCCTCTTAAGTAAACAAATAAAAAAAAGGAAATATACAGTTATCAAGAAATTAATAGAGAAGAGACGATATATTGAGATGTTCAAAATAAATTTAATATAATAAATATATTAATTACATTTCTTAATGTATAATCTTTTAAAGTGGGTAAATAAAAAATATTACATATCTAATTAATTTAAATTGAATTGACTATGACCACTATCAACATTCAATAGTAAAGTTCTTCCTATGAAATATATACTATTTTTAACCTTTTAAAACAAATTAAAAAGAATAATTATTTATCTGAGGAAAATTTCCCCGTACACTTGTCGCATTTGAAACTCTCTTATAATACTTCTAAAACACAGGTGGGATCTTGTTCTTACACTGCACCTTACTTTTGTTAAATCTAATTTTATGAAAGAAAAAAAATCATTTTTTCTGAAAAATTTATCCATGTTTTATACTTAATTATTGTATACTTTTAAAGAAATTTTAGTTATACATTACGTATAATATAATCTATAGCCATGACAATATTAATCAGTTATTGAAAAAATCATTTTGATTAACTATTTAATTAAAAATATTTAGTGAATCTTTAATAATTGATATTTTGAAGAAATGATCATTCTCATTTGTAATTTTTTAAATTAATAAAAATAAGCAATTAATTCAAAACAAATTGAAGCAAACAAACAATCTTTACCTTTTCAAAGATAAGTCGAGAATAATAAGCTAGAGTTTATCGCATGCTCAATACAAAATAAATATCAATAATATACAAAGAAAAAATTATTACTCATGCAATTCTAGATGAAAATTATTACTTATAGATTTTTAATCTTTCAAGTGTAAAAAGACTTGAAGTTCTACAAAAATCAAAAAAAAAAAACTTCTAGAGAAAGTTAGAGGAAAATGTTAAAAATAAATAATAAAAATGTTGAATTCTTTCCTAAATTACTACTTGAGATGAAAAATAAAATTCTACCTATCTTAAAATCAAAACTTAATGGTTAAGTTCTAAGTATACATTCAATTTGCCTCGAACTTGGATAAGAAGTCAAGTTCAAAGGATTAAAATCATCTATCTCATTGTCTTGTCTTTTATCTTAATTCTTGTTTCATTACTTAAAATAAATGACATCATTTTAAATAATTGTTTTGTTTAGGTTAATGCTAATTTTCTTGTTCCTTTATTAATCCTTTTGGAACCCATCCCAAACTAGTGCCCTTTGGGTCACTGCCCCAACAACCCTTCCTTCACAAACCACCATGTTGAATAATTTCATGTTTAGGCCTTGCGAGAATGTTCTTAAAATGGTGGAGGTGAACAATGTTGTGTGTTTTATGACAACAGTTTATAACACCCTTGTTTTTCATTGTATGTGTGATATAGTATTTTAATTAGTTATTTAAATATAGGCATGTTTTAAAAGGTTATTTGGTCATTTATTAGCAAAAATATGTAGGGGGAAATAAGTATTAGGTTAGGAATGGAGTTTGGTAAGTTAAAAATAACATAAATGGCCTCCAAGGCCTAAGTTGCGAATGGACCATATGCAGATGTTGTGCAAAGCCGTGCACAATAGTGAGCACGCTTGTGTAGGAGAATTGTGCACACTCATACATAATAATGAGCATGTCCGTGCACCATTGCGGTCCAAAAAGTGAGCAGTGAAACTTACTTTGTTGCTTTATAAATGAGTGACCTGTAGAACTTGCAGTGTCAAAAATCATTCACTTTGAAATGTGGTTTCCTCTACAAAGAGTCAAGAAAGAGAAACTCTAGAGAGGAACGATCTTGAGGAGTGGGAATCGCACTTGAAAGTCAACATTTTGGGCTCCAAAGTATAGGTATGACTATGGGTAGAAGAGGGTTGTCTCTAGGACCCCAAAGTGGTTTATTCTTGATACCCTTTGAAGGGGGTTGATCCCCCTAATGGTTATAACTTTTATCCATTAAAGATTATGGTTTGTATGTATAGAATTGATTATGTGTATGCAAAACGTAGAAAAATAATAAATTCTCCTTTAGGTTCGAAATTCTAGGCAAAAACCTAGGAGAATTCGGTAGCAGGCTGTTGAGCACAGTTGTGCTCATGAAGAACAACCTGTGTAGGTTGTGCACACCCCTGCTGAATCTATGCATGCCCATGCAGACTATGCACACGCTTGTGTAGAGTTGCACTGACTATGCACACTTGTGCTGATGGGAGCATGCCCATGCTGCCCTATTTAGACCGAACAAATGTTGTGTTGTAACTGAATCTATTGTTATATTGTAATTGAATTTACTGTTAAGTTGTGAACATGTGCTTGTACAAATATATTGTTGTTATGATTATTGAAAACGTATGAGAACGTGATATATGACATGTAAAAATGTGTACAAACAGTAAGGGTAAATGTGAAGGGTGACATAGTTTATGAGGGACGAGAATGACCCTGAAGAACATTTATCTTGTGGGTGATTGAGCTTGGGAGGGGCTAGAAAGGTACCCACGAAAATATGTGATGGGTTGTGGATGAAGTACCTAGGCCTAAAGGACAAGAATTTGAGAATGTGTGATGGGTCATAGATGAGGCACCTAAGCCTAAAGGGACGAGAATGGTCCTCATCGACCTGATTTGTGACAAGAGAAAACAATAAATGAATTGAATTGCATCGTGCATCATTCTCATAATGTAAATGCGAACCTGACTGAGAAGATCACTAAACCTCCTAGGGGCTACTTGGTATGAAAAAGTTCTAATGGTCGTGACTAATCCCACATGTTAGACCTAATGATGGAAGTCGAGTAGTACATAATGTGCTACAAAAGGGATATCACACTAGAGTGACATGACTAACAATAGAGGCAGAGATTAGTAAAATTGCACCTAGCCTACTTCCTGAGTTGGAGTTGGTACCACATGACATACAGAGTAGTACTAGGGGTGCATTACTAGCATTCATGTGCATTGCTAGCATTCATGTGCATACTTGTTTGATATTGCCTACTATTGTGATTACTTATTGTACGAAGATTGTGCGGGTGCATGCGTTCTACTTTGTGCCCATATCATGACCTAAGTGAGGTATATTTCTCACTCTCTTTTTTTTTATGTGTCTATTTGTCATGAGACTCAACCAACAAAGCCAAAGATAATTTGCGTGACGCTGGAGGTACCATGACCAGGCCTAAAACTAAAATAATAAAGCAATCTTTACCAAACCTGAGTTTGGGAATTACGAAAAGTTTAGAATAAAGTGAATCAGAGGCTGCACCAAAATGGGTCACTTTATTATCAGTTGATGATGATTGGAGCCCATCTTGAAGAATACATATAAAGCCCAAAGTCATTGTCTTGAGTAGTTAATTAGGATCCATTTACATGTAATTTTACATAAATCATTTTCTTAGAAAAATAGAAAGGTCATTTATGGTGGAAATAAAAGTTAATGGGAGTTATAGCGAATGAAATTTTATGCCAATTAAAATATTAATAGACATTAAATCTATGAGATTTTATGCCAATTAAAATATTAATGGACATTAAATTCATGAGATTTTATGCATATTAAAATATTAATGGACATTAATTTCATGGTTACCTAGCTAAGCCTATAAGTAACTCTTGTAAGCAAACAACATGACAGAATTTGAAATTTAATAAAATTTGTTTTCTCTTTGTGAGAACTTTTCCTTTGTTATTATGATTAAGAATTTTTTTATAGTGTTGGTTCTATCGATAGGTTGTGGTTAGGGTCACACTTTTAATAACTTTGGTTCTACGGGCAGGTCACGGTTAGGGTCAAGTTCCTCCTTTTGACTGCTTTCAAGACAATCCATTTTAAGATCGTGTCATTTGGTATGAGAGCTTTGGCTCTTGAAATAAGATGTTCTCTATCCTTTATGTCTCTATCTTTTTCAATTTTCTATAAAAAAAAGAAAAAAAAATTTGTTCTTTTTTTTGTTATTTCTCCTACTTTGTTATCTTGGTTTATTTTATTTGTTCGTGTCTATTCATCTCCTATTGTTTTATTTCTTTGAGTTTGTTCATCTCTCTTTGTCGTCTCATTCTGTTTTGTTTTCTTTTCTATCATATATTGTACAAAATAAACAAAAGAGAAAGTTGTGAAAAAAAAGAAAAAGAGAAAATTTAATATTGAAAAAAAAAGGAAAAATAATTGGCTAGTAGTCAATTTGTTATTTCGACTTACATAGTGCAATCCAAAAAAAATATACTTTCATTGTACGTGTCAAACAATCCAGAGTTCCTTGCTTTTTGTTCTCTAACGTTATCAAATTACCACATCCTTATTGTTTCTTGCTGCATAGCATCATTCTTAAAGATTCTTACTTAAGAGCTCATGAGGATAAGGAAAAGTTGAGTGGTAAAAGGTGAGAGTAGTGAAACAAAATAAAAAATCCAAATTGAGTGATACACAAGTGACTACAACATAATTCGAGCGTAAACATGTGAGAGAGTGTTTGTGTGAGAATTTTTTGTTTCTTTCTAACTTGATTTTTTCAGTATTTTAATCACGAGTAGAGAAGAAGGAGAACGGGATGTTGATCTTAAATTATTCATCAAGGCTTTTGAAGAACAATTCAAAACTCTAAATTCCAAGTTGGATGATTTACAACCTATACCAGGTATAGGAGCCCTACTAGTCGACACAATAATGAGGAAGAAGAAGAGGAGTATTCACATGGAAGATATAATGAAAATGAAAGGTGAATCAAGACGTGACAATTACTTGGATAATAATAAGATGACAATCTCTACATTCTAAGGAAAGAATGATCCTAAAGTATACTTGGAGTAGGAGAGAAAAATTGAACATGTGTTTGATTGTCACAACTACTCAAAGGTGAAAAAGGTAAAATTAGCAGTTATTAAATTTACTGACTATGCTAGTATTTGGTGGGATCAATTTGTGATTAACAGACATAGAAATGGGGAAAGGCCCATTCGTACGTGCGAAGATACGAAGTCTATCATGAGGAGGAGATTTGTTCCAAGTCATTACCATAGGGACTTGCACAAAAAATTGTCACAAAAGGGTACTTGGACAAGCTCAAGTAGAACACACAACAAAATACACAACCAATCATATTCACAATAAACAATATATCATAATGCATATGCTATGATAGTAATGCACCTTAATTAATATTCCATATGCATGTGGTACTAAGGGGAATACTACTAATCTTCGTCTCTACGATTAGTCATATCATGCTAGCATAATACCTTCTAATAACACATTAGGATCTACTCAATTTTTCACATACGTCCTAATACGTGGGATCAAACATGACCATTAGGGGGTTAACGATTGAGTAGCCCCTAGGAGGTATAATGACCTTACCAATTAGGTTTGCACATACTTTCTTACATCATTAGTTGCCTTACATGATGCATGTCAACCAAATTCTTTATATGCTACTCTTGGAAAATTAGGTTGATGAAGGTCATTCTGACCGCTCTTAGGCTAGGCAAATCATCTCATTAAACTTATAAAAAATAGTGAGCACTATTCTCACTTCTCACAAGTCTAGGTAACTTGATAAGTATTGTTCAAGCCCATTCTCGCCATCTCTTGGCCTAGGTAACCCATCACAACGATACTCATCATCATCACTCAATTCCATTCCATTTTCTTATTCTTTCAATGCAATATAGTTATATTCTCATTCATCCATACAATAACAATTATATGTGTATATATATATATACATATACACACATACATACACAGTTCGCTAATAGAAATACACAAGCTTGGGTCTACATCTCACCTAGGAAAATCCTATTCACTATGTTACATCTTCTTAGAAGGTTGGAAACCTAATGGGTTCATTTAGTGAGTCTAAACATTTGCTTAGCAACCATGGACTATAGAAAGTCCTGCACTAGCATTCACGCAATGTTTCTTGTGTTTGCCTAAGGAAAGGAACTACATTTACCCAATGAGCCTCGTGCTCACCTAGAAAAAAGGACCTACAAAAGTCCAAGTCCCTAGGCTTGCTCAACGAATCTTAAATTCACTCATTGAAGAGAGCCACACAGAGTTCCAACTCTATGGCTTTCCCTTTCTCGCTTAGCAAGTCTCATACTCACCTAGTGAGAAAGCCACAAAGAGTTTCAACTCTTTGGTTTCCTTACATTCGCTTAGCTAATCTTACACTTGCTCAACGAATGGAGCCATGGAGAGCTCTAATGGTTATATTCACCTAAGGTGTCTTGCACTTGCCCAACAAATAGAACCATAGAGGAGAAATTCCTCTTTACGTCACATCCTCGCTTAGCGAGTCTATGGTCCTACATAGTGAGAGCATTAATAGCAAATCACAATTTCATGATTCTACACAAAACTCAACAATTTAGAGGAAAAGCTTAGTGTTTTCTATATTCTCTTAATTTCTATTAATTTCATTACACAGAATGTATGAATTTCAACACCAATTCAAAATTAACACATCACTTTCACAAAATCCCTAAATTCACAATTCAATTCAAAAAACCTAAATCAAGAATAATAATATAATCTCATTTATCAATAGAAAATTGCAAGACAAATTCACACAAAAATCATACAGAAAATTTACAACTAATCTTGAAAGTTTAACCTCCCTCTTAGATACCATCAAAACATACATTTTAAAGATTCTATGCTCCTACATATTTTCTTAAATTAATCTTTATTTAATTAGCTAATCAATCACTTATTAATAATAAGAAGAAAATGACATATATTTCAAACCATAATAATATAATACAAATCGTGGTGTTACAATACTTGGTTTGCTTGTAATTTGGCCTATAGATTACAAGTGGTTATAAAGTTTGAAGAGGCTTAAGAATACTTGTTATAAGTCATGTTAACTTAGTGGAAAATCTTTTAGTCGAAGGGATAGGATGCAACTCTAAGTTGTGGAATGAACTAATATAAATACTCAACGTGATTCTTTCTTTCCTTCTCTATTATCTATTTAGCACATTTTTGGATTCTTAGCACTCAATGCTTATTTGTGAACTTATATATCTTGTGAAAAGATTTGAAAGTGCTTAAAAACCACGTATGCAATTCAACTTCTCCTTATGTGTATTTTGTTTATTTTAGAGTAAGAAGGTGATGGACATGGTAAGCATAGGGTAAGGTTTGTAGAGAAAGAGAGAGATAGGAAGTGCAACAACTTATTTGCAATGTACGTCAACCACAACAAAGCTTAGATGGTCAGCGTGTGTTAGGAGCAGTTGCACCAACTAATAGCGGAAGAGGTGGAAAGGGGCAAGAGTCATATGGAATGAAACTGGTAGGAAGTGATGGAAAAGTGTTTTGCAATGGACAAAAAGATTGTTAATAATGCAGCAGTTATGATAAGGGGACACAAATATAAAAAAAATTAAAAACACAATTACACAAGCACACATACACAATAATTTACACAAAATTTGTAAGATCAAATAACAACAACAATTTTAGACTTCTTAAATGATTCAACTATCGAGAGTTTAAAATAAATATAAATCATTAATTTGATCTCTTAAATATTATTCTCTCTCCTAAATAGTCCTTTACGTAATAAAAGTATATAAGTAGTCCCTAGAATATTTTAAATAGTCCTTTATGTAATAAAAGTATATAAGTAGTCCCTAGAATATTGAATATTCATCAATTTATTATTCCCTACATTAATATATTTTACATTGAGGGATTAATTTGAATATTTTTTAATACTTAAGAAAATATGTAGCATGATTTTTCAATACTTAAGAGATTAAATTAAAGATTTATTTTAAAAAAATGTAAATAAGAGAGTATACTTTCTGCACTTTTTTTTAAATTCACAATAAATTGGTGTTATTGTTTTAGCAAATTGTTGCTAAATAGTTGATAATTTCTTACTCTATTGGAATGATATAATATATATATATATATATATATATAAATAATGATTTTGATATGTGCTGAATTTTCCTCTTACAATTGAACTCTAATTAAAAGTAAATAATAAAAAACTTAACTAATAAAATTTATAAATATGTACACAACTCACAATTCACTTCTACAATTCCTTAAAATGCAATTGAGACTATCAATTGAAATATAATAGTAAAACACTTTAGCAAATTAAATTTAGCATAAATCGCCTCAAATATAAAACTTATTATCTAATTAAATTTGATTAATTTTCTTCATAATTGAACTCTCATTAAAAATAAAAATTAAAAGCTTAAGTGATCATATTTTTAAATATAGTTCACAACTTACAATTCTAATTCTTATTTAAATTATGAAATTCCCTAAAATTCAACCAAGACTAAACATGATATAATAGTAACACTTAATGAGCAAAATAATTAGCATAAATCGTCCCAAAAGTATAAGACTATCTAATTTAATTGTAAGATCGAAGCATTATTTTTCAAAGAAAAAGAATGTTGATCCACTCATCTAGTTTAGCTAAAAAAAAGTATTATTTAGCATAACTACTAGCTTGATCCAAAATTATTATATTCTTCAAAATAAAATTATTAAATAGATAATAAAATTAAACATTTTCAAAAACAAAGTTAAATATAAGAGGTTAATTCATATTTAACGATAGAATTAATCAACACACAAATGAGTTATTAAAAATAATATTAAAGTACAAAGGTTTTAAATAATTATTAAAATTATTAAGTTACATTCAAGATAAAGTTAAGAGTTGTTAAAGGAAATTTAGTTGCTGACATCATTAGGCACCGTGGCTACTTTTGGCATATTAACCCCGAGCTTATCTTTGTTTTTCTCCTCATCGCATGGTTTCCTCCTCACTTACTCTTTCGATGTGTGCGTAATTTTTCCAATCTTCATCCCCATCTCAATTCTCTCTCCAATGATAATAAGATAAAGAAATTTAATGATACATTTTCAATCATTCTATCATATAAGGGTGATTGAAGCATATTAACAAACATTGTCACCATTTCTTTATCTATTAGTGAGGGTTGTGCTTGGGTGACTATTTCTCTCCCATAAGTTTTCCGATCTTTTTTTCGTCATGTTTTGTAGTTGTGTTCAATCCAAACCCAAGTCCATGCTGTACTTGTATTGCTTCAAAAAGGCATGGACCAAGTCATTCCAAGTGTGTACTTAGCTCCGCTCCAAGTGCATATACCAATCCAAAGCTATCCCAATAAGACTTTCTTGAAAGAAATGAATCAATAACTTATCATCATGGGTGCATGAAGTCATCTTCCTATAATACATAGTCAAGTGATTACTTGGACAAGTAGTCCCTTTGTATTTGTCAAACTTTGGGACCTTCAACTTCAAATGGATGACTACATTAGGGACTAGACATAAGTTGACTACATAAAGCACATAATTGCCACTTCCCTTAATTGTCTGCAATCTTTCTTAAAAATTTGTAGTTTTTCTCTTGATTGAGAATGGGTACAAGGATTCGATCAAAATACAATTAAGGTTTAAAACAGAGGTTTGGTATGTTCACCTGCAAGTTGGTATTTACTAATGGTTTATGGTTAGTAGGGAAAGAATAAGGTGCAAAGGTAAGGGTTTATGACAAGGTTGACTATGTTCATTCATGTCTGGCTTTTGCTTTAGTTATAGGTATGATTTTGAGCATTTGGAGTGCAAGCTAGGAGGTTATTTCTTAACTAGTTAATCGTTGGTAGGTATAACCAAAGGAAAAATTATGATAAGAATGACATTTGTGTTCCCTTGAGAATTGTGAAGACTATGAGGGTATATAGTGATAGGCATCATTGTCCCTTGATTGCAATTATGGGGCTATGGTAGAATTTTGGTAAAGCAAGATGGGTGATCAAGAGTCTCCTAAGGCTCTTGGTTAGTCTTTGGAGGATTTCCATTTGTGTCACTTCTTTTCTTCAATGCTTGTAGGGCTTTCAAAATCTTGTTCATTTGCTCCTTTAACTTATTCACATGATCTCTTTAACTCTTCTTGATTTCTCTTTAACTTCCATGGTCCTTATCTTGGCACATGTCCTTAAGGGTGTTGTAAGGATGTTTTCTTTGCTTCAATGTTTATTTTCTCTCTCTAGTGAACAATGTGACCATGAGTATGCAAGAAACATGAATGGAATGAAAATACAATAATTTATTTTTCTTTTATCATTAAAATGTAATGATATAAATGCATGTATCCTCTATGAAGTTTGATAACAAACACAAATGTAATTTGCTATTTTTTCTTTTTCTTTTTTCCTTTTTTCAAGATGATTTTATTTTTTAAATGTGTGGATGAAATGGAAAATATGCATACCAAAATGGTAAAAAAAAGGTTTACTAGTTGAAATCTTGAGGTAGTGTACGAGTAAAAGATCTGAAACTCTTTAACTTGAGCTTTTTAACTAAATAAAGGTGACTTTATAGTTAAATCAACCTATACTCTTATACAAACTTAACTGTTATAAGATAACTCATTCTCTACTCATTTTGACATTTAAAAAAATGGAAGAGTTATGTACCTCTTAAAGTGCTTTCATTATCTTGTAGGGTTACTCTGGATAGGTTGCCAACTTGAGTTTGTATAAAAAAAGAGTATTGCCTTTATATATATATATATATATATATATATATGCATCCAAAATAATACAAGAATTTTTATGATAATAAACATTATGACTAAAGAGTGATGACTAATGTTTTGACAATGTTCATTAAGTTTACAACATACAAAAGATTGGAATGCATTCATATGAAAAGAAAGTTTCCCTTTAAACAAGTTCATCTTTTATATCCAAATAAGTTACGTCGTCTAAAGGATACGTTGTTCAAAAAAATAAAATTTTGTCTAGTAAAAGAATAAGGTTTTTGAACGTAATGCTTTCTTGTTTGTAGTGCTCATCATATCTCAAAACGTGTCTTTTTATTTATGCTCTATTTTCTTGTCATATATCTATTCAATTTTTCTCAATGTCTATGTTTATATGTACATGTTATTGTCTATTATGCTTTATATTACATAATAGAGAAAGGTTATTTATCAAGTTTTGATAATCGAGTTAACATTGATATAAGAGAGTTCCATTTTTGCTTCTAAATTTAAGGTAACAAAAAGAACAAAGTTTCTCATATCAAGTGAAGACAATACTGCTAAGGAAAAGAAGAAAACAACTTTTTGTCTACAACATCCTTTCTCTTACCACAGAAGAAGACAAAACTCTAAAACTCTCTACAAAAAGCATCTACTTAGCATTTAATGCAAAAGATATTTATCTTCATATAGAACAACATTCTTCTTATTCTCATCTATATATTGATTAATCAAGCCCTTCAAGAAATAGAGATATTTGAATGCGAAAAAGAAAAAGAGAAAGCATTATACTCAAAGAGAAAAACAAGAAAACTCTTATCATCTTTCATACTCATTGGACAACTCTCTTAGATTCTTTCCTTGTGAAAAATCTTTATACTTTGCTTTGTTAAGCAAATTCATATTTGTGTTTGCAACTGCTATATGCTCACCTAGTGAGTTATCCTTTGTAAAAGACCATTTTGTTTTCATGATAGCCTAAAGAGGCTAAGTATTAAAAAATACTTGGTGTTTCTTGTAATCAAGTAAATTGCAAGTGTGGTAGAACCTGAAGAGATTAAAAATATTTCGTTTGTAAGTTAGTTGACTTTAGTGAAAAAAAAATTTCGAATTGAAGGGACTAGACGTAGGTCATGTTGAAAAGTGAACCAAGATAAATTCCATGTGTTGTTTCTCTCTTACCTTCTCTGTTTTACTCTGTAGCTCTTTGAACATTCCATTTAGACAACATTTAAAAACTTATGTGTGTTTTACTCTTGCTTTTTCGAAAAAGTTTTAAAAAATATCACTTACACAATTCAACACCCCTTCTTGTGTGTTTCTTGTTTCTTCAACCTTAGCTGTAGAGTATATCTTGTGTGTTTTCTCATATGAAGAACATAGTCATCACCTTTTTATCTAGCTTGGTGACAAATAGGATTTGGACTATAGTTTGTGCTTGGCTTAGCTTCATTGGGTCTCACCTAATGATATTTATTCTCATTATGTCCAATTAAACTCTATCTTTAGAAAAATATGATGTATTTTGTTCAACATCTTATTTGGCATGTTGTGGTATGATCTACTTGGATTATGTGTTGTATATTATGTTTCAAGATATTCCTTTTAATTTCAATAATACTTTAGACATAATAAAGGTTAAATCATTATCATGGTCTATGGTTAACATGACTAGTCTTCATTGCTCTTTTTTTTATTAATGTAATTGACCATGTAAATTGGTTATATTTATTCATATGATCTGGTCTTATAATCAATCAACGATAGAATTTGAGAAGAAAATTTAAAAGAGTCAAAATAATTAAAATTATAATATATGAGTTAAATATAGTAATTTTAATAATATAATATTTTAAGAGTGATTTTGTGATTTTAAGCATTTAATAATATTATTGAAATATTATCTATTTTCTTACTTAATTATCTTTTATAACTAAAAATATTTTTTCTACTTATTAATGACACTTTGTTCAGTAACATATTCTACTCTTTATTCAAGGTGAGAGAACCTCATTCTCCTTAAAGAAAGGGTGACGATAGAAATGAAAACCAATTTCTCATTATCTTTCATTAGCAATTATAAGGATATAGAGCAATGCAGTAAGATAATTTGCAACAATTGAAACGCTAATAGAATGCTAACAATCACATTCTAGAATATTGCAGAGTCACTGCGTGAATTATTTCTTGGGCCTAATATATGACTAGAAATATTGGGTTGGGCTTGGGCTTAACAAACCACCCCATCAAAAAGCAACCTCGTCCCAAGGTTGTAGAAAGGCTGTAATGGATCAGTAATTAATGAGGGTATTCACACTTTATTGCCCTTTTGGATTGTTGTATCAAAAAAAGGCTCTGCTGTAGTAGGGCTTGAATCGTCACCCTGTAGGGGTTAGAATCTAACTTTACAAAATTATATATTTTATTTAAGGTATATCATTACTCGGTGAAAATTTTAATTTTATATAAAATGTTGTCTAAACATAATCTTTAAATATGTGTCAATTATCAACTTATTAAAAGAAAAATAAAAATTATCGTCACAGGAAAAAGCGTAAATATGGTGGTAATACTAAGATAAAAACAATTTTTTATATTAGAAAAACAAATTATTATTAATTTATTATTATTATCTTTTATTGTTATTGTTAAATACACAATTGATTTTGATAATATGAGTGATTTACCAATGATTTATTTATTTTTTAATTTTATAATTAATTACTTTTTTGCATAAACATTATATTTAACTTGATCGTCATAATTTATATATGGATGAGTATGAAATTAGACGATAATACGTCATCTACAATTTAACGAAGTTAAGATCATGTAAAAATATTATTTACGTCTTACACTTTAAGTAAAAGTCATTTGTATGATAATACATTATCAAATTATATGTTTTGTTTTTAACAAACTACAAGTACACAATTTTGTTAATACAATTGCATAAACGAATGATTCAAACTTGAAACTACTAATTGATTTTAACAATTAATCTACACACTTAATAGTTATTATCAAATTATATGTAAGAACGAACTAATTCAAATTTGATGCTATTTGTTGTATATTTTAAGTATATTTAAATTTAATTAAAATGAACAAATAGTGATTAAAAATATTTTGGTATTTTTTGCAATTTATTTGTTATTTAAAAAAATTGAATTATGAGTTGAGTGGAATGATAATTTCCAGAATGAATTGAGTGTATTATTTAGTAAAATATTGGAACTTACCCTGACGGGTTGGTTTGAATATCCGCTAGATGGACTTTGTAAGATAAGCAAAAGGGAAAGTGAATTATCCATTTTTTGACCCTCTCTATGTATAAAGCCAGCTAACTCCATGTCCTGTTGTAACAGCTTAATTACAAGTACATTAGTACACTGCTTCTTCATTCACTTGATTCAGAGTATAATAAAAATGGTTAGCATCTTATATATCTGTGTCTATTTTTCTCATTTAATTTCCACATTAGGTGACAAATTAAGTTATTTTTTTGTGTTTTTAATTTCAATCTGGTTTGGTTGCTGCAGTCTCTTACAATTTTATTGTTTAGGTCAATGGTGAGGCTTGTGATGGCTTTGGTTGGTGAGCCAGCAACTTCAATCTCAACCTTGCTATACTACAGTGGTCTTCTGCCTCACAATGTGACTCTGCTCAGATTGGTTCGTCACGAGTTGCTTGATCAAGAAAACTACATCTTCTATCTTCTCATTAACATAATGAGTTGCTGTTTCTGAACCAACATATATGGGTCAATTTTTTAATCATTTTCAATCTCCATCTTCTTCGTTTATTAATTCAAAGAGAGAGAGTGTGTGTCGTTTTGGAGATGGAAAAGCATTGAGGACATTAAGAAAGAATTATCAAAATGAGTTTTGAATGTTTTGTAACCTTTGTATTTACTTATTTTTCATTATGTGATATACAAGTTTTACGGAGTATGATGAAAGATAGAATGTTATCATGGATGAGAGCAATTTTGTGTAAGTGTTGATTAATTACAAATTATTATTGATAAAATTTTTATTGTATAAATCAACAAATTTATTATATATGATAGGTTGGAATTAAATGATTGTATAAATTAACAATGCATAACTTATTTTTTCCTGAAGAGATTTAGAATGTGAATGTAAATAATGGACTAAAATTAATTATATAAATAAAATTTAAAACATATGAGATATGAAGCGTGTGGGAAATATAGATAAAGTGTATTAATTCTCAATGGAGATGTGTGGTGGTCCTCCCAATCTATCTATCTGCTACAATTATGTGAGGACATTCTTGAGACAATATCCAAAGGTGGGAATTTCCAATTCAACCACACATTGAGGGAAGAGAATGCTATAGCTGATTTCCTCGCCAAGCCTGGAGCTCCTCTCACTCATGCAAGTTTTAAATGTGGTTTTGATATTTAATAAAATTATATTAATTATATAATTTGATGAGCTTAATTCTAAATGATCCAATTTAATAAGGTAATAGTATTAGAACCAAAAAATAAGTCTTTGATAGAAAAAAAGAAAAATTATATCATCTATAACTTATAATATATTCATGTTTTATTTAAAGCTTGAACCACTAATCGACTTGATCAAGGTACTGAGTGATTAGGTTAGGTTAATGGTCAAACCATACAATCAGTAATTGAATCGCATGAATCAATCTAAATTATTAAAATTAATATATATTTATTTGCATTACATTTTAAAGTTATTAATTTCGTTTAATGGTATTTTCAACACTATGTCCCTCTGGTTCTCAACCGTTTTTGTGGATTTTATTCCTATGAGTGTTAGATGTTCAATCCAATTACGTGCCTGAATTGCTTGTGTCTCTAGTTCTCGGCCAATTTTTAAAACTATTCATGTTAATCAATAGAATCATGCAAAAGTGTACTTACATTCATGATGATCAATTATTCTTTAGTTGTACAATTTGATTTTTCATATCTACACATTCTGGAGAGAATCTTTTAATCCTTGTCTTCATTTACTATGTTTTCAATATTGGATGTTTTGTGCTCAATGACTTATCTTGCTTAAAATTTTATGTGCAAAAGAATTATATAACACATTTATACATAATTCAACCTTCTTGTTATGTGCATTCTTCTTATTTCACAAAGAATCAAGATTCAATCTCATGCTAGAAAGGCTATTTTTCTTAGCTACAAGGAAGGCACAAAGGGTTACATAGTAAATGATAGATCTAACCTCAAAGTCAATTCTTTTTATCCAGAAATGGCATTTTCAATGAAACTATTTCCCATTTCACAAAAATTTAGCTAATTTAAATCCAAATTCTAATACTCAATCCTCAACCTATCCTTACTAACTGAAATTTCCTTTGATCCTTCACCCTCGTTTTCTTTTTCCTTCCTCTTCCACCATTCAGAATCCCCATCCAAACTTTCAAGAAATCCAACAGGTGTCAGAATGGACCAAGCTATTTGGAAGACTACCAATGTAGTCTCTCTTCCTCTACTTGTTCCAAGCATTCTTCAGGTACACCCGTTTTCCCTCTATCTTTTGTTTGGTCTTATGAGAGTTGTTCCCCAACATATAAAACCTTTCGCAGCCTAAAAGACATACTCAAGTCTCTTAGTATGAGTGTTGGCAGCAAGCTTGAATGCTGAATTAGTTGCCCTTATAAACTCAAAATCATACTTGGTCTGTCGTTGTTGACCTTCTCAAGGCAAAACTCTCATTCAAATATCATGTTGGTGGCTCCATAAAAGGGGTATAAGTTCAGGTTAGTAGCCAAAGCCTATACCCAAATAATAGAAGGAGTCAACTACTTAGACTCTTTTTCTTCGGTTGCAAAATTAACCATTGTGAGAACTCTCCTTGCTTTAGCTGTTATCCAAGGTGGTTTCTTAGGTCCTTATATGTAAATAATGTTTTCCTCCATGAAGATTTACACGAGAAAGTGTATATAG
The DNA here is from genome assembly GCA_025330945.1 of Mucuna pruriens. Lineage (NCBI taxonomy): Eukaryota > Viridiplantae > Streptophyta > Magnoliopsida > Fabales > Fabaceae > Mucuna > Mucuna pruriens. The sequence goes on along the minus strand of JAENHJ010000086.1, from coordinate 767,620 downwards.
TTCTTCCTCGTAGCAAATCTTGAGACAAGACATTTTTAAAATTAAATTGTAGATTCTTACAATTTTTTAATTAGGTCTTACAATTTTTTAATTAGGTCTTAAAAACATTTTTAAAAGATCTTTATATGCATCAATGATGCATACACATATAGAAGAAGTTTTATACCCATATTTAACAATTTTTGCATAAAGAAAGAGTAAGAAAAAAAAATAGAGGTAAAAAATTAAAGAAAGAAACAAGTTTTTGTTTCAAGTTTCACTCTACTATCTCATTTTTAGACAATTAAAAAAAGAAGAAGAAAAAAATCAACAAGATTAATTCTTAAATTAAATATTTTCTTTGAACTTTGTATTCTTATTATAGGATTTTATAATAGAGAAAAGTATAAATTTTCATATAATTCTTGGACTTTATAAATATCAAAGAATATGAATTTTCAAAACATAATCTAATTTAAGTACCCATACGTGTAATTAACAAGAGAATGCAGTATTTATCTGAACTTTTAACCAATAAAAATATAGTACATATAAAAAAAAATCTTCTACATGTCATTACCAACCGTTAAAATTAAGATTTTAAAAATTTTTAAAAATAGAAAATATGAAAAATAAAAAAATAATTACTATATTAAGATACAATTTCAACATAATAAAATTATTAATTGTCATGTTATAATATCTAATTAAATATATTCCACACAATTAACCTCTTTTCTAATTTGGTATTAAATTAAATATAAAGCTACAAAACCAAAAAATATACATAGCTTAAAAGTATTTAGATTTAATTATTTAAATGGAAAATGAGAACAATCAGTATTAAAAAAATTAAAACAAAATAACAGACAGAAGAAACATACTAGGATTCTAAAAGCAACAAGTATAAGATGCATTTCAAATTGTACAAAAGAAGAAGAAGAAAACAACAACAAATGTACTCGCGTAAAAGCAACCATTTCAAGGGGAAAAAAAAAAAGGAAGTGGAGCAGTATATGCATTTCAGAAAAACAGTGACGTTGAGTTTTTTTTTTTAAAACAAAACTGATATTTTAGATATAACAATTTTTACGATAATTTTGATGAAAATTAATACATTTAAAGAATAACTTTTAATATAATTTTAATAAGAATTAATATATTTAAAGAGTAACTTTTAACATTTAAGATAATTTTGGTAATAATTAAAATGTTTAGAAAGTAACTTTTAATATTATTTTGGTATGAATTAATACACTTAGAGAATATTTTTTACATAGTCAATTAAAAAACAATCTAATTAATTAAAATTAATTCCTAATTAATTAAAATTAATTCCTAATTAATTAAAATTAATTCCTAATTAATTTTTAAGTAGGAGAAAATAACAAAAAAAATATGGATCTTACAAACAAAAATAAAACTTATTATTTTTTTGAGCAAGGCCTTAAAAAAAATAAAACTAATGTTAAATAAAAAAATTGGTGGCCTAAAGCAAGGGCTTGCCTTGTCTTATCTTGGGCCAGGCCTACCTCCTACTTTCCCTCTTAATGATCCTGCTCACTCCAACACAGTCCCTAGGCTTCAGAGATAATTGTATGGCCTCAAACAAGCTAGTAGGCAATGGTATATCAAACTTTCTACAACTTTACTTTCCCTTGGCTACAATATGGTTGATTATTCCTTATTTGTGAAAAGTTCAGGATCTGATTTCACTGCTTTGTCAGTCTATGTTGGCAATTCTATACATAATCCCACTTTGAATAAGAGGACCAATCACATTGAAATCGATTTCCATGTGGTTCGGGAAAAGTTTCAATCTGGTCCTATTCACTTGCTTCAATTCCTGTTACTTCTCCTTCCCAGCTAGTTGATGCATTCACTATGCCATTTCACTCTGCATATGAGACTTCTGGACATTCAACATACAGCTTGTGGGGAGCATCAGTAGAATAATTTGATAATTGTATTTTCTGTTAGTCAATTTCCATTTTTACTTATAGCTTTAGTTATTTTTCTTTTTATTTATCAAATAGGGATAAGGGATAAGTTAGAAATATTTATTATCGTATTGACTAATCTTTATTGAAAATTGTGAGCTCATAGATTAATAGTTTTTTTTTTTACATAATTTTTTTTTATATTTAAGACTAAATTCAAACTTTCTCCTATTTCTATAAATGCTGTTGCTTCAGTTATTGGGTTAGTTGCTTGTTAATCTCTTGTATATAATGAACCCGGTAGCAAAACTCCTGCAGTAATATCAATTGCAATTTTTGGTTCATTTCAATAATGGAAACTCTCGTATTCTAATTTGTCTCTGAATATCAAGAGAAATCCGTAAAAACACTTACAAACTTATGATAAAATTATCTTCTTATTTCACTCAGGCATTTTGAATAAATTCCAAACAAGATAAACATATTTGACTTGAGAAATACATCAATGATGAACAACAATAGATAAAGACACTTTGAATATTCTAATGAAAACCAATTTAGCAATGTCAAATAATTTCTGTCTTCTCAAATTGTGTGTGTAAAAGGCGTTAATTACTTCTTTTTGTCCGCAGAGTGTTGCTTTTTCAGTAGTTCAAACAAGCTTCCATCATAAACACCCTGGATTGTTTCCTTTTGCAGTAAACCACTCTTATCTTTGGCAAGTTTGTAAAGGAGTTTCCATTCAACCAAACTACCAAGCCTGTGCATCATCAATTGGTTGCAACATATTAATAATTATTATTTATATGGTAAAAATAATACTTATTTCATCAAAATTAATAGTTAGTTTTAATTAATAATATTATAAATTTAAATTTTATTCTAAATATATCCAATAAAAATACATATTTGATGTAAAATGAATGATTTATTAATAGACTTTACAATAAATAAATTATATAAAAAATTAGCAATTAATTCATTAGAAAGAAATTTTTATTTCTTATAATTAAAAAAATATATTTATTTATTTTTTTATATATAGGACCAAAAGTTATTATATTACCTTAATAGTGAAAAAATGTAATTCCCATATACTAGATATGACAGACAAACCAACCTTCCTTTGCAATCTTTGGGCTCTCTGTTCGCCTTTATCATCTCCTTCAACTCATCATATGTCAAAGCATTTGGATGTGTATGTGCATGCTTACTGAAAATTTCTTCAAATTTTGAAGGAACAAACCTAAAAATAAAAAGATTTATCATCAGGAATACTAGTATAGCCATGACAGTGAAAGCAATAAAGATATGAAAAATTGGAATATTTGAACAATTACCTTCCTTCAGTATCATAGACTCCAGTGTCACTGCCATGTTTGCCGAGTTGGATATTTTTAATTTCAATTGGAAAAAGTAAAGATGGAAACTTTCCCTACACCCAGAGAACCGGACAAGTGTTAAACTATAAGGGCTAACCCAAAAAAATGATTTTTTTTTAGCTATTTATTTTAATTAATAATATTTTAAAAGTCAAACAAGTTATTAGACCAAACTATACACTTCAGTTGAATGACAGTCGAATCAATAAAAATTAAATGCATTTATTATATATAAAAGTGTGATCAAATTATTTCAAAAATAAAAGCTACTTTTTATTTTATTTTTTATTTTTTATTTTTTTAATCTAACAATAAAAAATAAGTCACTTGTTAAATTAAAAATGAATAGTAATTTTTAAAAACATTTTTAAAAATATATATATACAGGACAGGTTAGTAGGTAATAAAATGGCAAGTTGACCCACCAAAATTCATCAAAAAATAAAAAAAATATATCAATACTCTAAGCAAGCATAATTATTGGTGTCTTTATTTATTTTTACTAAATTATAACTTAGATATGTGATATTCATTTTTTAAAATTTTATAAAAAAAATTAAAATTGGAAAGAGAAAAAATATTAACAAGTTTGGTGAACCAACCTACCCCATTAGCCTTTAATTCGTTAGGTTAACAAATCGGGTGGGACGAGTTGATGGATTGAGAAACTTATCTTATCTCTTCATTTATTTTCAGGTTAGTCGGGTTAATCTAATAAAAGCAACCTATTTTATCACCCTTAGTATATTTAATGTTATATAATATGTTATAATGTTAAGATAATTTAAAATTCACAAAACAATAAATTAATCAAATATTGAATTAATATAAGATGATATTATACGTCATAAAAGATAAGAAACTAATAATGAAATGTTAAATAATAAGAATGTATACATAATCTTGCAGCAAGCCTTTATCTATATATCTCAAAATTATTTTTGAATATATAAAAACAAATAATAAAATAAATCTAAAGACATGTTCAAACTTAATTATTTTCTACCATCAATTTTAACTACTTGTTGCCATTTTTTTGTCTTGAACATTCTTTTTTTGTTTCACATACTTTATATATATATATATATATATATATATATATATATATATATATATATATATATATATATATATATGTATATATATGATAAAGGAGAACTATATATTAAAAACTCTCGTTATAACTTCTGCACAGAAAATTTTTATGAGTATGCTTTATTAAAATTTGTGAAGATTATGTAGAAATAAATTCTTAGCACTCATTTTACAAACCAAAACGAATTATATTATTTATATAATACTCATTACAAGAATTTTTTGATTTTATTATTAATTTTAATTACTATTTAAATTAATAGTTAAATCTTAACTAATTAACTATTAATTAACTAGAATATTTATTTTCTAACTAAATTTAAATTATATTCATTTATACTTCTTATTACTACAAATTAAATAACTACAAATTTTAAAAATTTATTACAAATTAATTAAAATTATTTTCTAATTAATTTATTATTTATTTCATAAAACCAATCAATATTGTATTAATAATTTATTACTTATTTCATGCTACCAATCAATATTATATTAATTTTGTAGCTAATTATTTTTAATAAAAATTAGTTATAAAATAATTATTGATTTTAAAATTAGTCACAAAATTATTTTATAATAAATTTTAAATTTTTTATTAGTAACTATTTATAACACTTTCTATAATAATATTTTTTATTTATTTTATTACATTAATCATTTTATCCCATACTTTTCTTTTTTCCTAGTCTTTCTCTCTTTATTATAAGAAAAACATGCAAAACTATTGTACAAATACATTTTAAACAAAATTATTAGATATAAAGCAGTAAATCGGACGGTTTTTAAGAGACAAATATATTTCCTTTGGTTGTTGCTCTTGTCGATGCTTTTTGCTGTTTTCTCGTTTTGTCGGTGTACATAACAGAGAGTATCATAGGACTTGGATAAGAATAAAATAATTAAAATTTAAGTTTTAAATTTGTTAAAAAACTATTTATTATTAATTTTATAAAATAAAAAATTATGTATGTTGAAAAAAACAACTAATATATAACTCATTTAAAATAAAAAATTCTCACAAAATTTGTTTTAAGTTTTACTTATTATTGGGCCAACCTGGAATACCCATTTGTGGATATAAATACACGGATAATTGACATCAGTCCATCCAATTTTTTAGAAAAAATTATTAGATATTCAGGTATTACCACGTGTACATGGCCATCCATCTTTATGTAATATATATTATAAATTTTTAATTTAAAAAATTAATATTTAATTACATATCATATAAAAATTAATTGATGGTGAAAAAGAAAAGAAAAAATAGAGAAAGAAATTAATAAATGCGGAAATGATATAAAAAGAAAATAAAATGGAAATAAGAGAAAAATAATGTAAATGTATATCTATAATAACTGGTTAAAATATCAAAGTAATTGAAGAATTAGATATTGTTCAGACGATGTATTTAATTGCCACAGTTTCTTTTGGGGATAAGAATTAATTTTTTGAAGTATGTGAGAAATGTCATAACATATTTTTTAATATATTTTTTATTATTAATCAAAATTTATATTTTTTATCTTTTATATTACTTTTTTTTACTCCACAATAAATAATTAAAAATATAATAGAAAAATATAACATTTTATTAATATTATAAAATGATAATTAAAATAGAATATTCTTTTGTTGTGATGGAATCAATATTGAACTTCATCTCACTCCACCCTCATTTGACAGGTTTTTTTTTTTTTTCTTTAGAGAGAAATATCATTTCGGTGTGAGTTTATTACCTTATAAAATGAAAATTCTAAAGAACATACTATTTCCATTTTAAAAAAAAAATATATGCTACCATGTACACAAGAAACCAAAAAACTAGGTCAATTAAAATATAGGGGGGAGAGAGTGAGAAATGACTCATACTAAAATAGAAAATAAGAGTTTTTAAGGGATAAAGAGAGTTACAGGACGAGTAGCCTGACTGAGAAACAAATTGATGAAAATAGCACCTCCTGTTGACAACACAATCCCAGTCCCAATTTCACGCAACCCTGCACTTAGTCAAAATCAACCACACAAATTATTAACTCAAAAGTTCACAAACTCTATAAAACTGTTTTTGAAAAAAAAAAAAAAGTCTCTACATATAATACAATAGGGTTTATCTCATTTAAAGTGAGTAAATATGTTAAGTTGATTTATAAGTTTTTAATTGCAATTATAACTACGCTTGCAAAATCTTTAAAAACCTCCATATTACGAAAAATCGAGGATAAATTAATTGATCAACGTAACAACAATTGTGATTATAATGTAATTTTAGAGACTATAAACTTTGGGGTTGCAGCTGTAACTACAATTCTGAATGGTGCTTTGAAATATTGATTGAAATTAGTCAAATGTAATTTAAATTAATATTTTTGTCTCAAAATATAAGTAAAAATAATTAATTTATGTATTAATAAAAAATTAGTTAACATCATTTAATTTTATTAATCGTATTAAAATTTTATTTTTTTCATTATCTTTAATTTAATTTAAAAATAAAAATAATTAAAATAAATTTTAGTTATATGAAATATATTTTGCAAATAATATTATTAAATTATTAAAAATAGTAAATTTGTTAAAATTGGTTTATATTTTAATTTACTATTCATGAGTGTTTTTTAAGGAATGTTAACAAGCATTTAATAAACTTATCTAACTTATCAATGAATTTTATAAAATTTATAATTTTTAATAAACTTTAGTGAGAGAATCTTAGAGAGTATCTAAGAGAGTTTCTATAATATTCATCTATCTTCAAGTGATATAAGAAGGAAGAAGAGTACATTAACAAATATTTTTTTTACTGAAATTTATTAAAAATTATAAAATTAATATAAAGTCATTAAATATAAAGTGAGAACACTAAAATTTATAATTTTAAATTAATTTTAATGAATAAAAAAATTGTGTAAGAAAATGTATATTGGTAGCTCTTGCCTAATAAGGAAAAGGTAAAGCATGAATTGAAAAAACCTTGAAAAGTCTCCCATGGATAAATGACACCATCTTTATTCATGTCAAAGAACGCAGCATGCTTCTGCAGAACGTTCTCGTGAAGTGGAATGGGATTCTCCCCAATGCCACCAGCTACTCCTGCAAACATGTACATTGGTTGAAAGAACAGTAAGTGGAAGAGACCAAACTACCTTAAAAATGGAAAGATTTATTTATGGCATACCCTCTAGTTTTTTGTTTGCTGAGGTGGGTGAAGAGGCCATGTGGAAGAATGCTTAATCAAAAAGCAAATTCAGAAGGAAAAGAGCGTTTTGGAATTAAGCTAGAGGAAGATACATAGATAATGGTTACGACTTACCACTTACGAGTTGCGAGATGCGATCAAATATATAGATGTGGGACTGCCGAACATTGAGAAACCACCTTCCTGTTATTTTAACACGTGTCGTGTACCATCGTACCCAACTTCTGCTGCCATGTCCTCGTAATCCTACAGCTGTATTCATCTGTTTTGTCATGTTCTTCTGGAAAGGACATTTACTTTGTCTTTTTTGTTCTATTCACTCGCATTGATCTTCTGCAACTAGAGTTCCATCACTTGGTCTCTCAAAAGTAGAAAACAATTATTGTATAGGTAAAGATTACTTATCAATTTTGATCTGATAGTAAGGTACTAGGCCGTGAGGAGATTCACGAGAAATAGAAGTTGGTATTTGCGTTCTTTTGAGAAAAAGGAATATAGAAATTAGAGTTGATATTAGTATATTTAAGAAAAATATCAAAATATTTATAATTGGATAAGGTTGATTTTTGGAATCAAATTTTAGTTTTACGAGTCCATTATGGATAGGGAAGGTGTTAATATCTTATTATGTCTGTCTTAAGATGATTATTCTAACTAAATACATAAAATAGGAAATGACTTTTATACTATGGTTTTTACCTTTTAAATATAGGGAAGAGTGGGTATTTACAAAGGAAGTACGAATGATGTTTTTGGGTTTTGTGAATTTAATAAGAATCGTCTCTTACTCTTACGTATCTCTCAATCCAATGGAGAAGTCAAAGTTTATGTAATTCTAGTTGAGTCTAAAAATTTACATGGGAAAGGCCGATACCGAATCGACCATATAAGGAGGTGTCGACTAAGTGTCAGCGGAGGTAAGATGCCGACTAGGAGTCGACAAGGGTAGAGTGTCAACTAGGGGTGAGGGTAAAATGGTATCGACTAAGTGTCAACAAGGAGTCGACACAAAATCAGTTAGGGAGTACCGACTTAGAATCAATCAGTAGGGACCTGGACATGTTGGGCACGGTTTAAGGCACAACCGATTCAGAGTCGGCCTGTTGATTGGGGTATGAGCTGACTTTTAAGTTTTGGTGAAGAGTTTGTCTACGGGTTAGGTTCGAACATCACAAACAGTATATCCACACTCAGAGTTTCGAGTATTTCATCTGGTATCTAGGTGTTTCGTCATTGTGTTGGAGAAGATCGAGCTTATTCTTTCTTTCTCCTCTTAATGCTTCCTTTCTCTCACAAAAAAAAACCCTTTCAATTAGTTCTCTCCTACCCAAAAGTTTCGATTCCCTTTTCTTTCAACGCCAACCCCTTTTATAGGTCAACTTCTCTTTCTATGATCTTTCAAGGAGATCTTCCACCATTAATGCGGCGGCTCCTCGTAGGGTTTCATCAATGCCACGAGACTCCCTATCTGTTGTCACCTACTCGAGACAGATTGGAAAGTGTGGACATGTCAGGGCCTGCTTTCCCAACATTCTTTATCCTTTTCTTTTTAAGGGAAGGACAATCAGTCTACCCCTTTTCAGCTTCTTTATCTTCTTTCTTTTTAAATTCGAGGACAAAATTGGGTCATCAGTAATGTATAATTAAATTTTATTAATTTTTTTATAAATTAAAAAATTAATTATATATAATATAAAAACACTATAATCATTATTTCAATTCTAAATTCATTGATATTATTAGAATTTTCGCATTTGAAATATTGTATGATGTTATATCAAGTGAGTTATCACAATTTTATTTTTTAAAGAATTTTAATGAACTATAAAAATAGAAAATAAAATAACGAGTCTCAACAAATTTAAAAGTAATTTTAAAAAATAATATAAATTATTAACAACTTAAATACTGATAATTTAATTAATAACTTTCTTAAAAATAAAAATATTATATTTAAAAACAGATAATGTAAATTGCCTTTACTCTCTACTCTTAAATAATGTATCACTTTTGTGAACGTTCCCCAACAACTGTATATAAACAAGGGTTGGGCAAGTGGAGTGACAACTGACAACTTCCAAGCTTCATGCTGGGTCGACACGTGTTCATTTAATTTAAACACGTGTTGGTCCATTCTTATCCAGTTTCGCTGTCTCGTCCCCACGACCTAACCAGTTGCTTCGATATGGTTCACGTTCTTACAATTCACCTATAGTTGCTTCATATATAAATGATTTACTAACAATCTAAATTGGAAAATTCTTTTTATAAATTATTTTTTATCTCCACTTAGACTATTATATTTTTAATTATATTATAAATCTAATAATTAATTTTTTTATTTTAAACCATTTTTTGGATACTTTTTTATCCATGTAATTTTATTTCTGATTTAATATTTACTTACTTGCTTACCTAAATCACTTTTATATTGTTTAAATATATTTTCATTCTCATAAAATAAGAGATTTTTTATTTTAGTACATACTAAATTTTTTTGACTAATTTTCATTTCTTTAAAATTTGAATTTTTGTTTATGATTTTTATTGTTATGTGATACTTGTCAGTTACATATACCTTTAAAAGAAGATCAAATGACCATCATAGGTTATACATGCTAGTATTTGTCGTATCATGTTAGTACATGACATCTTAAAAAAAATTAGATCCTTAAAATAAATGCTATTTACCTATTTTAAAATAAAATTATGAATTAAAAATAAATATCTCAAATTTTAGAGGGATGAAAATCAAATAAAAATATTTTATAAGAATTAAAATTAAAATTTACTCGTTTTAGAGTGATCAAAAGTCAATAATTATAAATTTTTGAAGGATAAAAATCAATAAAAAAATTTTATAATAATTAAAAATTATATTTAAGCCTACTTTTAAGTATAAATGGATCAATAAATTCTGTGTATATTCAACACTACGACTATGTAAAATTCCAAAAAAATAAATAGATTAATTTATCATATTACTTATAATAAAAAAATACATATAAATAAAATGATATTTAGAAAATATATTAAATTAAAATTATTATACACATCAATATATAATAAAAAATTAATTATCAAATTTAGTACAATAAAAATATATTAGTAAACTAGAAATGCAGTCTCGTGTTATGTTTCTACCGGTGATAATAAAGGCGATATACTTATTTGATTTACACATTTTTTTCAATTTTTTTTATCCTTCAATTCAAATTACACCAACCACTTTATTACTTTTATCATCAATGTCAGTTATTTTTCTTTTTAATAAATAAATTATATAATTTTATATTGTAAAACAAAAATGCTTAATATATTGAAATTGTTTTAACTATTTTACCTATACACTGTCAATTAGTATCTTATCCAAAATCAAAAAATATAAACAGAAAGGCACGACAATACCTACTTTTCTGCTAGAAATAATATATGTTTTTTTTCATTATTTAGTTAATTCTTAACCATATATAATTTGGTTACTGATGCATGTTGGTCTAAATGATAAGAAATTCAATTCTCTGTTGATGTTTGTTTCTGTCTGAATTTAAAGAAATAATTATTTATTTTTCAAATGATCTTCCCAAAAGTTAGTAAAAATAAGTGCTTTTTTCTATATAAAATATAATCTTGAACTAAACACGTACACGTTAAGTAAGACGTCGAATTTGAATCGTATGAATAAAAAACAATAAGAGTTAGAGAGCTATGTGTTCCTTTTTAAATGAGTTTAACTTACTTAAATTTGTTACAATTTAAAGTAATTTCTAGATATCACGGATTTCAAATAAAAAATATTTTTTCTTAAATGTTTGATTCTTTTAATTATATTTTTTTTCATTATTTTTGTTTCATGTTTTTAGTTCTCTTTATCTTGTTTTTCATAGGTATGTCTTTCTTTTTTGCATATATATATATTGCATCTGAAGTATTAATGTTATTTTTCTACTTCGTCTAAATTTTCAATCTATTGAAATGATATACAAAACATAAAAACGGAGTTAGGAAAAGAAGTTATACTAATACCCGTTGATTTAAAATAAAAAATGATCTCTTTTAATTCATTAATTAATTGTATATATTTTTATTCAATTTAACATATTTGGAAAGACGTGCTCAATTTGACATTTATCATGTTCATTCTTATATGGAAATGACATTTATTTTGTGATGTAGTAGAGTTCAAGACTTGAATGACTTAGAGCATCAAAAGTTGGTCCCACAAAAAAGTGAAATCTATGGCAACTTCCTATCGTGGTAATCCAAACGTATCGAATCTTACTCCGGTTTTCCTGTTTTGTTGACGCACCGAACAACTATTTATAACGTCGCTCAACTATTTCTAAAAAAAAATAATATATTTTTATTTTTCTAAAATTTAAAATTATTATTTTTTGTTTTTTTGGTAGGTGATATTTATTAATTGTTTATCTAAAAGGTTGAGCCATCATTCTAAGCAATTTTCAGTGGTATTTATATAATACCATGTAATTCTAAATTTCTAAAATTAATGTTGTCGTTTTTAAAAATTATTATCTTCAATTTATAGAAATAATGTTGAATTATTTTTTAATTGATTCATACTGTAAAATTTGTATATTATATTTATTTACATGAAAATATGGAACAAATTTTACGTCTTAAAAAATTTAAAATTTAAAATAATTATTTTTTAATTATAACAATATTGATTCAAATTTAAGAGTTAAATAATTAAAATGATATTTTAAAAGATAAAAAATCAAAAATGAATTTTTATCATAAGATAAAATGACTAAAATTATAACCAAAGTAAAAACTCTCTATGGCTTGATTTGTTTGACAAATGTAGAAGCGAGACTTTTCTAAAATCCATCTTGTTGGACAAAGCAATTACTCTACTAGGCGAGCAAAACGTGTGACTCCTTAAATAAGGAAAGATGTTTACTAAGCGAGCAAGTCAAACCAAAAAGGATAAAAAGGTTGTTTTTTCAAAACTTCAAGAGAAACATTTAAAGACCAATGATTCATAAGACCTAATGAAATTTCCTACATGGTTGAAACAAAGTTACAAAGTGATGTTTTGGATTGAGGTGATTTATGTATCTATATGGCATACTGAGTATGCAGGTCAGTAGTTGCAAACTGCATTGCAAGTAAGCATGTAAGCTTGGTTAGGTGTCTAGACTAGGCCTCCAAGCCTAGTGTTGAGTAAAAAGTATGCAACATTGAGGTCTTAGGGATTAGGAGATGGGCGATTCCATAAGGGTCCAAATTGCAAACCTTATGTCGTGGTGAGCCATTACCCACGTATGTCTATCTTGACAAGTCACTTAACTTATTCATAGGTTTGACTTTGGCATTTCTCCCAATTGTTTTGCACGTGCTATGTTGTAATGACTTGGTAGTCATGAATACTATGTTAAGGAAAAATGTCTAGCTAATTGCTTGAATGTTAGAGTCTTCATGGAGTATGGTTGATCTTGTCTGTTGAATGAAAATTTGAAATTCAATGAATTGTATTGGATGTTTATGATTATTATGACATTGGATGTTTACTTTACAATATAATTGGATATGTTTCATTTCTTGAGCTTACCCTTGCATTACTATCGCGTATGTGTGGCTACAATGACCTCGAATGATGTGTTCAATGGGAGTAGATGTCAAGGTCATCCCAGAGTTGGAATCATTTGTGTATGCCCTTCAACCGAATCCATATATGACTGTTCTGACTACAATTCATGGAGACCACCATGTGCCAAAGAGGGACATGGCTGATTGATTATAAGTTGCAGAGCGTCAAGTATTGTGGTGACATCACAATCAACTTATCGTCATGTGTCACTACCCTGTTTTTCATCATCTTCTATATCTCACTAAACTTTTTCCTTCTAATTCGAGAGATGTGGAGTCACTTGACTCATCTGACCAAAGACCAACTATCCACCACCATCATCCTTCTCGCTCAAGGTCGAGACCACACTGCTGTAGGATTAATCCCAATGATGTCCCACCAGGTCAGACCTCAAATCTCACTCCTCCTTTTGTGTAGTGTAATTAGTAGTACGATCAACTTAGGGATAAGTGTGAGTTATGTATCATTCCCCTTCTTTTGTTGTAGTGATGATGTATTTTGGAATTATATGTACTTTTGATCAGATTGTAAGCATCATATGACACAAACTATTACATTTGCTGCTTGAATTTGTATGCTTTAAATTTTGTGTAATGTTATTTGAGTAATTCAAAAGTACTCGTATGTACTATATTTTGAGTATGTTCAATTGCAAAAAAATTTACATGAATTTCATAAACAAATTAAATAAGAGTTTTCAAAAGCTAATTAGATCTTACATATGAGATTTTATGTTTAGTTTCCATTGTAGCATTTATGAGTCGTTGCAGTTTGATTTTTATTTCTCCAAAATTTGAAATTATTTTTTCTCTACTATTATGTAATACATGTTACAGGTTGTACTTACTAGTATATGAGATATTATGTTAACATGGTTGCATTTACCAGTATTATTTATTTATTTTTAAATAAATATTAATAACTAAAAATAGTAATTTCAATTTTTGAAGGGATGTAAATCGAATAAAAATGTTTTACTATGACCAAAATCAACCTTTTCTTATTTAATAGGAACTAAAATAAATGATTTCAAATTTTAGAAAGATAAAATTTAAAAAAGATTTTATAAGAATCATGATTAACTTGTTCATTTTACAAATACTAAAAATATATTAAAGCTTAAAATAAAATGTTTTGGTAAATTTTAATTAAAGAAAACGATTTGAAAAAAAGTGGGAATTAGTAATGGGGATAATTAAAACGATTTTGAATTAGCAAATGTGATTCTAACTAACTAACAAATCTCGGCCTCACTAACAAACAAACATATAAGGTTCTACAAACGATAAAAAATGAACCAGCAAACTATTTTTGAACTTAAGATAAACACACATGGGCCTAACAAATGAAATAAAATAAAATAACAAAAATAAAAATCAACCAACTAATATAAACTTAAAAAACAAAACACCCAGCGTGGGGTTTGGGCTTAAATAGACACGTGTAAAACTATATAAAACAACAAAAAGAAAGAAATGAACTAATTAAAACGAAAAAGAAATTAAGTAAAATAAAAATAAACCAGCCAACATATCTAAGAAAACTGGGCGTGGAATTTAGGCTTAAATGGACCAATGTAGAACTCATAATTAAACTATTTACACCTTTTTTTATATTTTTACCATTATCTTTCTTAGAAAAATTCTTGATAAATGTTTTAGAATATCATATCTACAATAAATGTCACACACAATAATCACTATACTAAACCCTTAAAAGTCTTTTGAACCAGCGTATCACAAATGTCTAAAGATTTAACAATCTCTTTTAAAAACACCAATAAATAATATGCTAACAATAAAATTGATAATATACTTAGTTTTTTTATTGTTGAATAAAAATATATTAACAAAGCTTGTTATAAATATTTTTGATATGGTGTGGTTACTTTATTATGTTGGTAGCAAACACATAGATGACAATGTTGTGAAACTTTTAAAAAGGAAGATAAAAGAGAAATAAATTTAGTAAATAAGAAAATGTAAACCGAAAAATCCTTAAACAAAAATTAAAGGCATGTTTGGAATGATTTTTAGTTGTAATTTTTTAAAATTATTAAAAATTAAAATCAATTTCTAGATTTTAGATTTTAGTTTTAGATTTTTTACTTTCAAGAATTAATATTTAGTTTTAAAATAAATTTGTTCGAAAATTCTTTATCAGGTTAAAATTAATTTAAGAGTGTTTTTGTGTGTTGAGTTGGTATGAATTATAGTGGTGACAGCAGCAACAATAACAACAATAATAATAGTGACAATGATTATAGGATGATGGTGACAGTGACAGTAGTATAGTGGTGATAACGTTCACTATAATAAGAATAATAATTATTAAATATAGTATGAAAATATTTTTTAAACTAAAAATCAAATCCACAATATTTTTTAAATTATTTTGAAATTAAATTAAAAACTATTTCAATTATATTTTAGACAAGCACGGCTTTATTTTTAAAATTACATGAAAAATCAAAAATAAAAACTCTCAACTACTCCAGCTGTCCTAAACAAGCCAACGTAAACTAAAGAATTGAGTGTGAGATTTGGCCTTAAAAAGACACATGTGGGCCTAATAAGCTAACTAATAGTAAAACAAAGAAAATGAAACTAAAAAAATAAAATAAAATTTAGGAAGTTGAGACGGAGCCCACCGCTAGGGAACTGAAAAGGAAAGCTAACGCCACCAAATTTATTTGCAATAATAAAATAAAAAAGGCAAATATGAAATTACACGTAAATGACCCAAACACGTTCACAAATATATATCCCTCTCCCTCACATTTCACAGCTCACTAGACCTCATAATCATACACAGAACACACCACGTTTTGGAGAGCAGAGAATAGAGACACCATACATTATCGGTATTAAATTAAGAATAAAGTATTCAGGGTTTGAGGCTCAGCAATACAAAATTATTTATCATTTATTTTATAAAATAAAAAAGTTATATATGTCAGTAAGAAAGTTTAACATATAATTCTTTTATTTAAAGTAAAAAAAATTAATAATAGTTGTATTAACTGGCCTTGGTTAGTTTGCAAGAATAAATGTCTTGTTCTTCCTCTGTTATGACTAACTCCTTCTTGTGTAGTGTCATCCGTGGTTTCTCTTGTGAGAAAATAATGATGATGTTTGTGAGGAATTTTGTGAAGAATTAAAGGGTCCTAGTTGACATTTTTTATAACCTTTCTTGTGATGGTGTGTGAGCTCTTATTTATATTCCTACGTTTTATTTTATTTTCGCTTTCCCTCTTTTTTCTTTTTTTTTATATACAGAAACAAGGCATAATGTGGCAAGAAATTCAAAGTGATCCAATTTGCTCCACAAATATTATTAATATACAATTATCACTATTTTACTCATTTTTATATAACACATTACTCATAATTAAGTATTATTAATTATTTTTAATAAATTTAAAGTTTAACTATAGTTTTAGTTTTCTTATTTTTGATTTAGTTTTCGTAAAATATTTTGATCGATTTTTATCTCTCTAAAATTTGAAATAGCTTATTTTGGTCCCAATGAAAAAGTTTTGATTTTGTGCATTGTAAAATATTTTTATTTGATTTTCATCCCTCTAAAATTTGAAATAACTATTTTTAGTTTCTAATTTTTATTTTAAGATAGATAAATAATATTTATTTTAAGAATCAAGAAATATTTGAAAATTTTATAGATTACCATGATATTACATATAATACATATAATAATGAATATAATCTGTGATGGTTATAAATGTCACATAATAATAAAATATAAAATTATTATTCAAATTTTAGAAAAATAAAAATCAATAAAAAAATTTATAGAGACTAAAATAAAAATTTGTCTATTTTACTATGAATAAAAGCATATTTAAATCTAAATATAAATACAAATTTATATAAAAATAGGTTGGGGTGGAACCAATTTTTTTTGCCATCCTTATTCATAATTTTTGGACTATTTAATAATTTTCCCTCTCTGTACCCTCGGGAGAAAAAGGGTAAAAGCTGGGGGACATGAGAAAGTGTGTTGGATGATAAACTGAATTTGCAAAAGCATATTTCAAAATGACTTTTGTTTGTATCTTATTTTTATTTAATTTTAAAAAGAAAAAAATCGAACCAAAGTTTTCTTTACTTATTTTTTTGTGATCTTTTCTCATGTTTTTACTTTTGTTTATGATTTTATGAAAAAGGAGATAAATAAGAACTAAACCCATATTTTTATAATTTTCATTTTCTCTATTTTTTTTTTCTTTTTACATTTTCCGGTGCTTTTCTCTCTTTTTTTGAATTTTGCGAAAAGAGTTAACATGAGATAAAACAAAATAAAATGCATCAAAATTGGATATTCACACAATAGTTATAAAATCATTCTTAAATTTGCTGAGAATAGTTTTCACCTGGGGTTAATAACATATAAGTAGGCAACGATTTTGAACCCTGTTGTTGTAAAACAATTATGGATAAAATCATGGTCTATACTCTATTAGTTTTGACAATGATTTTTTAACCATTGTATATTAAAATTAATACAAGTTTTCTTTCATTAATTCAACATATTTAATAATGGTTATCTATAGTGCTTTAAAAAATTGTTGCCGATTTATATATGTATTAGAAATGATTTTCCAACTATTGACAAAAACAACACTCATACTTTAACAATGTTCTTTATTCTATATTTTAAGAACGATTCTACAATTATTGATAAGGAAATTGCTAACCATTAAAAAAATAATTGTTATTTTATCTTTTATGAACGATTTTATAATTGTTAATAAAAGAAATGCCAATAGTTAAAAACATCACTACCTATATCATATATTTTATGAATAATTGGACAACGGTTGAGAAGGCAATTGCCAACCGTTAAAAAAATCATTACCTATTCTATTTTAGATACTAATTATACGCTGTCTAATACAATTTTTTATTAGGTAAAATTTGTTAAAAATTATAAAATTAAATGAGAACCATCAAATACAAAATATAACTTACTAAAATTTAAAATTTTTAATAAATTTCAATGAATAAAAAAATGTGTATTCAAAAGAGTATTCCTAATATTTTTCTTTTCATATTTCAGAAACGGTGTTATAATAGTTGATAATAAAAAGTTTCACACTACTAAAATTATTCTGTATGTATGTTTTAAGAAACTTTTTCAACTGTTTATAAGAAAAAGATTGTTTAAAATAAAACATGTTATAGTGACATTACTTTTAATTAATTGGTTATAGATGTAAGATGTTAATTAATTTAATTAAAAGTTAAATAATAGAATTTACACTGTCCTCCAATTTTAAGATAATTATCGTTAAACTAAAGAAAGTTATTATATATGATAGTTCGTAATTAAATAATTATGTAAAACCTATTTTATATTCTCCTTATATAATTTATTTTCTAAAAAATAATAGATAAGCAACTCATAACAAAGTTATAGGATTTAATTTAATTGGAAGAATTATATTTATATGGAAGTTTTTTTTTCCTTAACAAAAAAACATTCTGTCCTTATTTTAATCGCAAATTGAGACCCTGATAAGTACTTGTTAACCTATTGCAAAGCCTTCTTACTTCATTATAAAAGAAGAATAACGATGCTCTCTCATAATTCTTTTTCTAATACTGTTTATTTGATGACTAAAATTACTAAAAATTTATAAATTTTTAGTGAGATTCATCAATAAATTTATTAAATAAAAATAAATCTTACTAAAATTTATTTTTTTAATAAATTTTAACTAATACTAAAAAGAAAATATAAAAAATTGTCGCTAGCCTTCCTCTTCCATTATATATAGATGACAACGATGCATTCCTATAACTTAACAAATAAACCCAAAGACAAGCATCATTTTTCTTGTTCCATTACAAATTCCAAACGTGATATATTACACAGATACATTTAACTTAACAAATAACCCAAAGACAAACTAAACACACTTCGGAAATTCCAATGTACTATGACCATCTATTCTTAAAAATCAACTTTAATTTGCCATCATGAACAACTTCTTCCTTGTACACATCATTGTGTCTATAAAAGAAAAAAAAAATACACCATTAACTAAAGATAATTGAATTACTTCTTTTTGTGTGCAGAATGCTCCTTTTTCAACAGTTCAAACACGCTTCCATCATAAACACCTCGGATTGTTTCCTTCTTAAGTAAGCCATTCTTGTCTTTGGCAAGTTTGTAAAGGGTTTTCCATTGAACCTGGCCACCAATCCTGTGCATTATGGTTACAACATGTTAATTAATGATTTTAAATTTTTGACAAGAAAAGAATAATAATATTAATAATGAAAATTTTGACATCCCATGATAGAAATTACAAACCTACCTTCCTTTGAGATCTTTGGGCTGTCTATTTGCCTTTAGCATCTCATTTAGCTCATTGTATGTTAAAGCATTTGGATGAGTATGAGCATGTTTTGTGAAAATTTCTTCAAATTTTGAAGGAACAAACCTAAAAGAATTATCATGAATTAACTAATATCAGCAAATTAAAGCAATATATATATGACATGGAATGTGTGAAAACAACTACCTTCCTTCAGTATCATAGACTCCAGTGTCACTGCCATGTTTGCCGAGTTGGATATTCTTAATTTCAATTGGGAAAAGTAAAGATGGAAACTTTCCCTAGAACATAAGAACCATATAATTAGATTAACTCTTTTGTATATATAATTTCCCTATAATTTGTTCATGAATCAATCCTTTTTGAGCTTGTTCAACTCTTTTGTAATTTTTTTTATGCCATCATTTGGATCGTAAAAAATTTATTATTGTAGTGCATTCAGAGCACTATACATTCTCGAATATGTCACTACCTTAATAAACTCTACTCTTAATTATTATTGTTTTATGTTTTTACACTTATTGCACGTTTTGTGCCTTAGTCACCATACTTATTAATACACACATGGACCAGGTTTCTTAATTTGGTGATAGGGAAACTGTGAAATAAGTCCAACTTCATGAAAATATTTGAATTTGATATTAAAGCGATCTAGACAATTGACACTTACACTAATTAGAAATATTAATTTTTATTTTAGTGTGTCCCAATTTAATACATAGTATTAAATATATTTTTAATAAAAAAATAAACTAATGTACTTCAATTCTTCTAAAAATAAATAAGTATAGGTTAGCAAATCTCATTATTAAAATGTTAATTAGTAATATGAGTAAATTCTTAATTTGATTCTTCAATTTATCCCATATCTTAAATATTCTTTAAAATAATAAAATTATGAAAGTAGTCTTTAAATTATTGAAAATTCGACTGTTTAATCCATATTTTAATATATTTTACTAATCTTTAAAGCATAATTTAAAAAAAATTAATACTTAAAAATTTATAAAAATTATTTATTTAATTTTATTGCTTTAAAACTATTTAAAAGAAACGATAATATTGAAGGAGCAAATTGAAAGTTAATTCGTAGTAATACTGATAAGTAACTTTTTATTATTACGTTGTGACAATTTATAAATGCTACAAAAAATAATACATGTTATTATTATACACGTAAATTAAGTAAAGATAATAAATTTGGATAGAAGTATATAATTATTCAAGTACCCGTAAAATATAAAAAATAAGTTCTAATTAAAATTAGTATTTGAAATGAATCTAAAAGCACATACATACTTTGTTTTTTAAAATACAAAAATTATAATTATAATTAATATATTTATGTAGACTAAGTATATAAAACATTTAAATAATTTTATTTTTTATTTTTAAACTATTTTAAAAAATTGTTAAAATAATTAAATATTATAATTAAAATATTTTAAAACTATTTTATTTTTTAATAAATACCTCAATATACTAATAAATACTAAAAATATTTACAACTATCTAATGGTAACTTCTCCAATGATAAGATTATGCCCACTCGGATAAGATATATTTATGTACAATCATTTGTATTTAACATCAACATTTGTCGTTCATCTCACGTCACCTCTCAAAGTTTTTTTTCTTTTGATTTTTTTTAAGATGGAACTGGTTTTTACTAAAATAGTAAAATCTCACATTCATGTGCCTTAGAATTGCGACATTATGTCATTATCCCCGAAAGATGGAAAGAAAGAGAAATGCACTTTTCTAAAATGTTTTTTTTAGTATTTTATTGTTAAATAATTGTTCATACTATTAGATAAGTTCACTTTTATAATTTATATAAAATTAACCTATTTAATCGTCATGAAAGTTTACATAATTTATATCAAGTTTTAAATTCAAACCTCACACTATCATTATATACTAAGAAACTAACAAAATTGTGAACCAAAAAATTTAACATAAAATTTTATTTAATCATAAATAACTTTTTAAAAGTTACTATAATTCTTGGTTTGAACACATAAGCCACACCATCTACCAAATTAAGAAAAAGAAATCATGATTTTCGCACATTAATTTTTTTTTTAATATTTTTACACTTATTTTATAGCCATGGATAGGAAACTTTCATCTTGAAAATAATATTATTAATTACTACGTATATAACTTTTGACAATACGTAAAAAAATGTTACAAAAATATAAAAAAATATTATTTAATTTTAGTAATATTTTAATAAATATTATACATAATTCATGTTGTAAAATGCAATTAATACTATTTAATATTTATGAAATATTATTAAAAATATAAAAATATTATTAATAAAAGTATTAACAATGTTTTTACAATAAAATATTAGTGAAAGTAATATATGCCTAAAATTTAGGCAATAATGGATGTAATAAAGAAAATGAGATGATATTAATTCAAAGAAAGAACTGAGATTAAAACAAGATGGTAAACATTTTTCAATCAAATAATCTAAACATAAAAATGTAAGAAAAAAAATGTTTTAAAGAATAAAGAGTAGTACTGGACGAGTGCTTTGACTAAGAGTCAAATTGATGAAAAGACAAAGTCCAATGGACGACAAGATCCCACTCCCAATTTCACGTAAGCCTGCATTTATGAATGCACTATAATAAATTAAAAATTAAAACCTTAATTATGAAATTAATGGGAAAGAAAAAGCTTAGAAACCTTGAAAAGTCTCCCATGGGTAAATAACACCATCTTGATTCTTGTCAAAGAATGCAGCATGCTTCTGCAGAACGTTTTCATGAAGTGGAATGGTTTTCACCCCAGTACCACCAGCTACTCCTGCAAATACGTACATTGATTAAGAGCATATATTATTGTGTAAAATGTGTTTTAAATTTCTTAAATTTCTTAATTTTCAGTCAATTTTTTTAATCCGTATGATTTAAAAATAATTATTTTATTACTCTTTATTTTTATAATTAGAAAATTTTATCTTTCAACTATGTATTTTCAGTTTCATGAAGAGAGACGAAATTAACTATTATAAGAAATACAAGAATTAAAATTATTGTTTTCAAAATATATAGACTTTGACTATTTTTTTTAATAAAAAGGCTTAAATATATTTTCAATTCTATAAAATAAGATTTTTTATTTTAGTTTTTATAAAATTTTTTGATCAATTTTTATCTTTCTAAAATTAAATTTATATTTTTAGTTCTTACTATTATGTGTGACACTTGTTAGTCACATATACCTTTAAAAAAAAATCAAGTGATCGTGATCATCATATTTTATACATATTAGTGTATGTGATACTGTTATAGCATATGATATCTTTAAAAAAAATTAAATTTCTAAAATAAATGTTATTTATCTATCTTAAAGATGAACATTAGGGACTAAAAATAAATATTTTAAATTTTAGAGGGATGAAAATCAAATAAAATATTTTATATGGACTAAAACCAAAATTTATTCATTTTATAGAGAACAAAATCAATTATTACAAATTTTCGAATGATGAAAATTGATTAAAAAATGTTACAGGAATTAAAAAATGATGAAAATCAGTTATTACTTATTTTATGAGGACTAAAAATATATTTAAGTATGGTGAAAATTAAGAGAAATAAGATATATTTTACTTTAAAAAAAGAAAGGTAATTAAATTTATGGCATACCCTCTAGTTTTGTGCTTTCTGAGTTAGGAGAGGAAGCCATATGGATAGAATGGTGAATACAAAAGGAGAAAATTCAGAAGGAGAGAAGAGCTTTCTGGGTTCATATAAGAAGATAGAGATAATAATTATAAGAGTTGATTGAGGTTTTATGTGTTAAAATGGGTGTGTGGAAAGGCTTACGTGTAGGACATCATTGCCTTGTTAATTGAAGCCGTGTTCATCATATCTTAGCGACCGTTTTTTGTGGTTTCTTATACACAACCTAACAGCTGTATTAATCCGTTTTATCATTTTCTTGCGGAAATGGCATTTATTTTTCATTTTTTCTATTAGATTTTATAACCATATGGAATGATTTGCGACGGTAAAGTCCATCCTTTGTCTTGCAAAAGTGACCAAAATGGAAACTTCAATTTTTAAAAGGGAAACATAGCTTGGTTTCTAAAACACTTCTCCTGTTCAGCAAAAGGTGCACATGTAATTAGATATTGATCTTCTAACATCCATGTTAGGAACTAACTAGATAAACTTCAATCTGATAGAAAAAAAAAAAAAAAAAGGTTCATGAATAGCTCAAAGAAAACAAACATGTAAATTAAATTATTTTGACTGAGTAAAACATTTATTATTTTTATATTTACCTTTTTGGTTTTAGCATCGATAGAATAAGGTAAAAAAGAATAAAAATATTTTTACTACATATGTTAATGTTTGTTTGAAGGTTGACCAATACTAGTTAGTCGAGTTCATCATCCCTCTTTTTATTTGAGATATGCATTCCAACGTTCACGAGACTTCTTAAACATCGAAGGACATTAATCCAAATGCCCTACATCTCGATTAAACTATTTTTTTGTACTCCAACATGAATCATCTTAGCCTAAGCACGAACCGTTTTCAAACACAAAACTCTACTCTTACCCACTATCTTGCCACGTAACCCTCAATACACACATATGTATTTCCTCACTTTTACCACTTTTTCTTTCTCCTCAAACTTATATTGACTTGATCGTCAGATTTCATGCAAAAACTTTTCCTGCGGAAGCCAGCGTCATCAACTACCACTTCGGCGCACATTAGCTAGAATTGAAGCCTAAAAAACACATCCAAAAGAGCATTACAAAACAATGTTAAAAATAAATTTAATTAATTAGCATATGCAAACAAATCTATATGAGAATGTGTGACGCATGCTTGTAATGAGCCGTTAGATGATGTGCCAAGAACAAAAGAAAAAAAAAAAAAAGAACTGACATTAATGGGGTATGTCGATAATAGGCATTATATATCAAAATTGCCTTACTTCAAAGAGAATCACAATTTGACTACAAGCCATTAGTAGTATTAGTTAAAGGTGCCACCTAAAAATTAATAATATTGAGGATATCTTATATAAGTTGTAGCGTTGGTTGATGAAGGGATTTGTATGGGTTCATAACAAGAATACCGAAGTTGCAGTTAAAAAAACTCGAGAAATTAGCATTAGATTTTCTAAGCAGCAGTTATGAACATGGTAATGGGGTTTATGTTCCTAATTAACTCTGATGTTGTCAGACATGTAATTGCTTGCTTACCGTCACCGATTAACAAAGTTATTATCAATTTTAATTTTAAAAGTTGCCAAATTTAACAAAATGGAAGAGCTAGTTAGCTTCATTTTGAGAAACTCATCAACCAATCTTCATGGGACAAATATTTCCACTAAAAGAACACATCCATATTTAAGAAAAGCTAACATCATAGCCACACTAACGGTGTCGTGTTTTTCTTTTTACCCGAATTACAACTAGGCGTATTCTCACAATAGAAAATCACGAGACTAATTATTTTAAAAAATAGAATGTTAATTAAGAGACTTTTTTTTTTTATATTTACATAGTTAAAAATCGAGTCTTTGTCGTATAGTTAAAAAGACTTACACTATTAGATATTTGTGACAGACCTTGTAAGCACAGTATCATATTTGAGTTATAATAATATTTACTAAATTTTTTATTAGTTAATTACCCAAAGTTAAATGTGTCATTATATTAATATTTTAATTTAGTCACTAAATTAGTCTTTTAAATATCAAAAGCATCGCCATATATTTGGAATTATATTGTTTACCAAGTTAGTTTCTTCAAAAGAATGTGTCAACACTTTAATACTCCAAGGATGAATTTGTTGACATTTTAAATCTTTAAAAGATTATTTTATCAACAGATTTTTAGAAATTATTTAGAAACTAATTTATTTCAACAGTAGCGCTTGTAACTTTAAAAGACAAGCATGAAGAGTTTAATCTAATAATATCTTTAGAGTTTGAGGTTACTTAGAATATACATAATTTATTATTATTATATTAGTTTCAAATTTCTTAAATAAAATTTTAAGTTTGAGTTTTGTAGACGGTAAGACGTAATTAGGAGTAAAAACCCTAATAATAATAACTAATCAAGTTTTTTTAATAGAGATAATTAGTTATTGATAAAATTAATAAATTTTTTATACTTATAATATGATTACATATAAACAAAATATACATAATTTTTATTAATACTTTCAAATTATAAAATTTTGTATCTAAATTTATTCGTCCGTCGTTCTGGAACAATATAAAAATGTATAACTCTATTCTTGTTATGCTTCAATATTATTTTAAAGAGAAAATAAGTTATCTACTTACCGTGTAAAATTTAGATAATTTTATATAAATTAATAAAAAATAATCATATATAATGAGTTTATTAATTTTTTTAATAATTTTTTAAAATTTTATTTACAATAATTTATTATTAGATGAACGTGTAAAATAAAAATATATTTTTTTTAAGGTTATAAGATCTAATTATTTAATTGTATTTGAGATCAGTTAATCATTCTAGAGGAAAGCAACCGTGTTTGTTTTCTTCCAAGTTATATATTTCCATCAAGTGACTTGTCTCTTGAGACAGGAAAATGTGTTTGTGTGCACACATAATGGTTAAATTAATGAAGCGTATCTTTGGACTATTTAAGTGGTTAAATAATTAATGTATGTGTTTCATATTTTTGAACTTCTTGGGTCATATCTACAAGCACTACCATAAATTAGTTTTAGTTATTATCATGTTTTAAAAATAAACATATAACTTTCAATTATCTAATATAAATTACATATAATTAATCATTAAAAAATTACTTTTGGCAAATATAATATCAGTTACCATAACAATATGCAATTAAGAGAATTATCTCAAATCAAATTAACATTTGTGCTCTGTTCTATAATTTTTTTACTTATAACAAAACTAGAGGAGGTTCCTTGCTTTTGCATGAGAACAAATATGAATACTCAACTCAATCCAGATTGATTGAATGCATTTTTTCAATAAATTTATAAAAATGAATGGTAGAACTATCAATTCATCATACTTATTACTGACAAGCCATTTAGCAGAAAAAGTTTATATAATTAACATGACATTTGATATTGAAAGTGGATAAATTTATTATTAAGTATAGATTAGTAAGATTACTCGCTACCCTATTATAAAATATAATAGTTGAATATGTCAATTCAAATAAATATATTATATATTAAACATTTTGTAAAATTTAAGTAGACTATAGAAATATAAATTAAAATAAATGTATTTTAAAATGATTAAACTATAAAAATAGATTTTTAATTAATTTAAAATTTTGAATTAAAAGTGGTTTGTACTTTTATTCTAAAAGTAAGGTTCACTTAGATCAAACATATATAAATTTTATTATATATACTTATTTTATTTTAATATCTTTTGTAGTCGTATTAAATTTCATCAAATGAATTAAATTGGTTTGAACATTACCCGGCTCAAATCTTTTAAAGTAGCTGTGATCATCACTAACCTAACCTACTAATGTATGTTTATTTACCGAATTCAATTTTTAAAATAAAACCTAGTATATTTTGAGATATATTCGAATTATGTTTTAAGTTATTAAAGTTTGATTTTGTATTCTATATTTTCTTAAAAATATAATTTGTTTTAACAATTATGTATTAATAATTATTTTATTAAATAAATATCATTTTATATAATATAATATTATATTTATAATAGTATTATTTATTTTAAAATACATATTATAAAAAATTTATTGAAAATTTTAAAAATCGAGTTAACTCATTCTTCTTTTATATTTGTCTCATATTTTTTTAATCTTGAATTAAGTTTGAAAGAGATAAAGATTAAGATTAGCCTATTTCACTCCTATCTTAAAGCAAAATAAGCAAAATATTTGAGAATTATAGAAAAAAATAATTAAAAAGAGTGATTCCACTGAAAATAATCATCAGACAATTTTCTCAATAAAAATTAATTGTTGATTGATATTTTGCACGTATAGAACCAAGTTAGGCGCAAAAATTTAATCAATTGAATACTTAAAAAATTGTGATTTGTTTGAATAACGTGAAAGTAAGAGGAATAGCCAGCAACGCGACACCTGTCAAATAAAGTTATACGCGGCTTGTTCACACAAAGACAACACACTCATCTGAGCTACTTGTCACTTTAAGAAGCAATGATGCATTATTTGCTTTGCTTGCTCTATTTAATTATTTTTTTATTAGATAAAATATGTTTTTTATTTTATTAAAATAGTTAAAATTTGATTTTCACTTTCTAACATAATTTTTATTTAATATTGGTCTTTCAAAATATAAATGTATTATTTTTAATCTATCTATCTTAATTTCGTCAACGAAATGAGGATGTAACTAATAAAGTTTCATATCAATTATATATATATAAATTTTTTGGTAACTGTTATAATTTTTTCGTCCCTATAAAAATTTTAAGTATGTTTTTAATCCCTATAAAAATTAAAGTTTGATTTTAATCTTCATAAAATTTAAAGTGATTTTAATCTTGATAAAATTGAAAATTTTGATTTTAATCCATAGAAAATTTAAAGTTTGATTTTAGTTCTTAATTCAGAGTTTCATTTATTAACATTTTCACCTCACTAATAATATCACACAATATCGTTCAAACTACTATTAGAAATTAAAGACGTAAGACCTTTTCTAACGACCTTTAATAGCTAGCGAAGTTTCAATTTTTTTATTGATTCAATCTTGTCTATGATATTAAAGTTGATTGTTAGAAATTTTATAATTTTTTTAATCTTTTAGACATTATATTTTAAATATAATTATATTAGTTATTTATTTAAAGTGATTATAATCCTAAGTAATTCAATTTAAGTAATTAAATAAACTTGTTAAAAAGACTCGATATGAGCTTAATGAGTGGATACCTATGTTGGCCCATTAGGAGATAATGAGAATCCTATATGTAGACTAACACATCAATAACGACGGTTATAGTCCGTAATACACCAAATCAAAATATGTTTTCTGTTCTCCCCATCAAAAGAGAGAAACAAAGGTCCCTAGAGGAATTAAGGTGATTTGGTTAAGGAAGACCACAAACTAACTACTCGTGGTTACTAAAGGTTGTGCTGCATTCTCCAATATGTCATCATGGATCTAGATATTTATACAATTTTAAAAGTTATGATTATCTAATATAACGTGATAAGAACATGAGGAATCTAAGAGTAAGAAAACTCCAATAAGTGGTATCAAAGCTACCGTTAATGTTAGATCATTAGGCTCTATAATTGTTGATTCCCAAAAATGCCTCGACTCCTTTTATTTTCATTATATGCACATGATTATGTCTTAGAGCATATTTAGGAGAAACTGTATAAAATTGCATATGCACTGTTAGCAATCCCCCACCCTTAATAAAAACAAATCATAGAGTTTCGATGAAACTATCCACCCTTGTGCCGCCGCAATGCAATAGCGGTCGTTGTCGTTAGACCTGCTCTAGGACAAGATGTGGTAGAGACGAGAGGACCCTCGCCACCGTCACCTAGGTCACTCTCCTTCCTAGTAGCACCCTTAATGTTCTTCCTTTTCTTATTTTGAGAGGTCGAAACAAAATGAGCATTTTTAATCTTATCTCTCTACATCCTTTCTTCCTTTTGCATATAGTGAGATATAAGTTCATTGAGGGACCATTTGTCCTTCTGAGTATTATAACTCATTTTGAATAGCTTATTTTGAATTGTCCAAAGTGTGTAGGAAGTAAGATGAAAAACTAAGTGCATTATCAAGTCTTCACCAAGCTCCAACATGAATGACTCGAGCTTTGCTACGAGATTAAACATCTCCATTATGTATTCCCTTATATTTCATTTGCCTTTATACTTAATGAAGATGAGTTTAGCCAAAAGGTTACTCGTCTCTGTCTTTTCATTTTTGGCAAAGAATTGCTCAATTTCTTCAAGAAATTTTCTTGCACTTTGATACTCAAAAATAAATCCCTGAAACACTTCTGGAATTGACCGCTTCATGATCATAAGACACATTCAGTTATAGCATTCTCATTTCTCAATTTTAACCTCTTGAAGGTTATCTAGAGTAGGAATAAGTTTCTCTACTCTAAGCGCTAATCCAAATCCATACAGCCAAGGACTATCTCTATGACTCCCTTCTAGACCTTAAAATTCGTCCCATTCAGCATTGAGTTACTATTTATTTGAGTAGATACGCTGACCGCACTAGTAGTAGCAACTAAAAAAGGGTAAAAGTTAATAATAATATATGTTATAAAAGACATATAACATACTACATGATTTAAGCAATTTTGGACCCTTCTTAGCAAAAGAAACCAAAGAAGGATGAGGAATTTACCTACTATTTCTATAAGAAGTTAGGAAACATAAAGAAATAGTGTCTTAAGTATACCGTCTAACGTGTAAAGAAAGATAAATTTCTTGTTTTAGTTTGTTCTGAAGTTAATTTGACCTTTGTGCCTAAAGATACTTGGTGGTGGATTCTGATCTACTACTTCATATAAGTGTGATTATGCAAGGTTGCTTGTGGAGCCGACCACCAAGTCATGATGAAAGATTTATTTTTGTGGGCGATGACAATAAAGTTGAAGTAGAGGCTATTGGAACTTTCATATTACAATTGAAAACTAGATTTCATTTGGATTTATTTGAGACTTTTGTTGTACTATCTTCTAGGTGGAATTTAATTTCTATTTCTAGCTTGGACAAATTTGGTTTTTCTTGTTCTTTTAGAAATAATAAAATTAGTCTCTACCAAAATTCAAATGTTGTTGGTTCTGGTTCTTTGATTGATAATCTATACATGCTTGATGTTGTTAGTTCCCATAACGAAATACTGCAAACTGGTTCACAAGGTATAAAGCGAAAATTAATTGAGAATTCAATCATCTTATGACACAAGCGTTTATGCCATATATCTAGATAGAAAATTCAAAGACTTGTATGTGATGAAATTCTTGAACATTTGAACTTATCGAAAAGTGTTTTATGCTTGGCTTTTTGCTAATCTAAAGTTCATAAGGGGTTTTGTTAAATGCTTTAGTTGACACCCTATTAAGGATGTAAACTATAGTCTTTAAACTTCTACCCAAAGTGACTCTGGTAAAGAAGAATGATTAATCATACTTCTCACCATATCCTTAAAAGTCCAGTTTCGTCATTCTGCCACCTCGTTCATGCTAGGTTTGCTTGGCATGGTGTATTGTGAAACAATTTCACACTCTCTGAGAAAAAGGGAAAAAGACTCTTAACGTTGTCCTCCTGATCCGTCATATCTACCATAGTATTCGCCACCACAATCAGATTTGATGACTTTATCTTTCTTTCCAAGTTGAAGTTCAACTTCAACTTTGAAGGACTTGAAAATGGTTAGGGATTGGGACTTCTCATGTATCAAATATAGGTAATTGTACCTAGAGTAATCATCTACGAATGTAATAAAGTATTGTTGTTCATTCATGAAGTTGTAGGGAAAGGACCACAAATATCAAGAACAATTATTATCTCCAATACACCAAATCGAAATATGTTTTTTGTTCTCCCTATCAGAAGAGAGAAACGAAGGTCCTTGGAGGAATTAAGGTTATTTGATTGAGGAAGAACACAAAGCAACTGCTCTTGGTTACTAAAGATTGCACTGCGTTCTCCAATACGTCATCATAGATTCAGACATTTATACAATTTAAAAGCTTTGATGATTTAATATAACATGAAGAATCTAACAGTAGGAAAACTCCAACATTGATTGGATTGAGTTCAAGTTCAAGTTCAAATATATGACCTTAACAAAGTTTCAAGTCGGGCAAAACAAAGATAAACTTGTCTCAAACTCATCCTATCAATAATATTATGAAGTTATGAATTTTATGTTTTTTTTTGTTTAATATTCCTTAATATATTAAATTAAATGATAAAATAATATAACATAATTATACAATTTTAACAATGAACAATCACAATTAGACCATTCATCATTAGACTATTATTTTTATCAATTCAATGATAGATATAATTTTAAAAATCTTAATTCAAACTAGTATTATTCATTAAAAATTAATGATAAATGTGAAACTTGAATCACATGGCCTTGTATAACGATAAAGAATGACTAAAATTCAAATTTGATATTAAAACCTTGGTAGTATACTCTCTAAGACTATTTAATAACTAACAAAGTTACAAGATTTGTTTAATATTTCTTTAATAATATAGTTTTGCATAGGTTGTTGAAATAAGATTCTAATTTTTAGAACTTTGTTAGCTGTTGAATAGTATTAGATAATATACCTAAAAAGTTTTATGCTTTTAATTTCTAATAGTAGTTTGAAAGATATTGTAAAATATTGTTGGTGAGGTGAAAGTCTCGGTAAATGAAACTTTGAATTAGGAATTAAAATCAAACTTTAAATTTTATAGTGACTAAAATCAAACTTTTAAATTTTATGATGACTAAAATTGAACTTTTAAAATTTATGATGATTAAAATCAAACTTTAATTTTTATAAAGATTAAAATCATATTTTAAATTTTTATAGGGATGAAAAAAATTACTTATCAGATATCAGTCATTGAAATATCACATCACTAAAAATTCTACATCTATACCAATGACTCTGTTAGTTACGTCAATATTTTGTTCCCAGATTTAAATATATGAATAAAAAATAATTCATTTTGTATTTTAAAGAACCAAAATCAAACTAAAAATTTTGAAGAGTCTAAACAAAACTAAATTATGACTATTTTAAAGAAGAAAAACATATTTTACGTTTTTTTTTATGAATTTTGTGAATTCTTAATTCTGTATTAACGGAATTTTGAACTTTTTATGTCCATAATCGCATCAAGAATATTATGGGAAATATCTTCTTTACGACAAGGAATATTTTTTTTTCAACTGTCAAAAGACTCTCATACAGTACATATCAAGTTATTATTTAAGTGTTTTTTTTATAAACATTTATATAATTATTTATAAAAAAATAGAATATCACAGGTAAAATATATAAAATTTTCTCTTTAAGTTAAATCAATTTATAAACTTTAATTTTAAAATATTAAATAAAATGTTTTTACCAAAAAAATACATAAATTAATTTTAATCTATAAAAGTTGAATTTATTTTATTTATTATTTATTATATAAAATTTATAGAAAACTATATATAACTATTTATTATAAAATTAATTTAATAATTCTTAATAAAGAATCCACTGGAGAAGTTTAGCCACTTTTTTCTTTTCCATTTCTTAATATTAATATTTTAAAAAATAAGCTAAGCACAGTAAATAATTTTATACTATTATTTAATAATAAATTTATTAATATTTATAATAATTATTTTAAAAATTAAATAATTAATATTATAAAACTATTTTATACGCCAATTACATGATTATTAAACTTTAATTTGAGTATCATTCGTTTATTTTTAGATTAGATTTCTTTTTCTGACGTCTGAGATTCATTCTCCAATTATAAAGTAGAACTTTCATTTTTACAGTACAATAATAGCTTATTATGTTTTTCTCTTAAAACACAAATATTCACCATTAAAAACAATATCTGTATTACTTTTTTTTTCAAATAAATATATTTTTATTTCACTTCAAATCTCAGGTATATTTGTATCAATAAAATAAATTCATTATTTTTAAATTTTAACTAAAACCTTTTTGTCTGAATTTTAACTGCTCATATTATTAAATTATTTTTAAAATTTTATCATTATAAATTAGATTACAATATAATATTTTAAAAGCAACCTAACATTTAATATTTTTCTCAAATTGTAACCTTTTAAAAAAAAAATTGAATTCTTTTATAATCTTACATTTTTATAATCTTAAATACCTTTTCTTTCCATATAGTTTTTGAAATATGTGAACATTACTTATACATTTCCTTGATAATTGTTTTAAAAAATTACTCTCAAGGTATATTTTTAAAACTTACTCAAATTAAAAAATTTTCCATATAATATACAGATATTAATTGATTTAATTACTCATATTGAAAAAATTCAAGAGAACAAGGAATTCATTCATGTTCTTTCTTTTCTTTTCTTTTATTCTTTTTTTTTTTCTTAGATCCTTGATAATAATAAGGTATATCGGATTTTTATTAATTTAATTTGAGATAGATGAAGTTATTTAAGGGAATAAAATTTTTTGACACCTATCTTCTAATTCATAATAAAGCTACAATCTTGACTTATATTTAAAGGAAGTCAAGCTCCTTAAACTTAAATTAAAATAGTATTTTACTCAAGTTTGTTAGAGCCTCTTTTTTCTTCGAAAGGAGAAGTTTGGTCAAATATAAATTTTAAAAAATATTTTTAAAATTAATAAAAAAGAAAAGGATTTTTTAAAAAAAACTATTTTTAAAAACTTTAACTTTTGTTTCTCCTTTTTATTCTTTAACTTAAATCCTAAGATCTATGAAAACACTATCGAATAAATATTTAACTTCATATAACTTTTAAACTTAAAAACATTATAAAATTGTGAAAGGAAATTAACTTTTAAAATTCTGAACAACATTTGAAAATTGCTAATATCAAATGTTATTGTAAAGAAACCTTTAATGTTGTAGTCCTCTCTCTGTATTATTTTTTGTATTTTTTTTGCCAAAAAATATTCTTTTTTAGAAATTAAATTATAAAATATATCAACAACGAATGAACTTTAACAATTGGTAAATGCTCTTGAAATTAGTTTCCGTTAATGCATTTCAGAAATTAATTTTTATAAATGTTAAAATTTCAATACATTCAGAAAACTAATTTGTAGATTGTATTAAATACACTCTGAAAATTAATTACCACAATATTAATTCATTATCAAAATACGTTCAGGAGCTTAGTTTTTTGACATTTTATTTTCAGAAAAAAAATGGAAGCAGGTATATAAATAAATAAATGCAAAAAAAGTAATTTTTTAAATCGGCTTGAGCTGGTTTTCTTTTATTCAAACGTTGGCTATTATGGACCAAGAAAAAAACAGCTTGGTCCACTCGACTCACCATTTTTTCTCCTAAAAATATTTAAATTATATGATATTAATTACGTTTAAAATATCAATTACAAATGATTTTAAACATAAATTTTTTTATTGTACATAAAAACATATCACATATTTAAATAAATGTGTACTCAACTATATTCTGATATTTAGATTTAAGTTATTATTTTTTTAAATTAACAAAGATAAATAAATCTTAATTACGACTTATTTATATTTTCTAATATAAAGAAGTCTTACGACTTATTCAAAAAATAATTCTAAACATACCTTATTATATGGTATATAAAATCTTTTGAAAATTATATGTTTATTTATGATATATATATTAGAATTTCTCACCTTTTGCCATAACATAATTTAGATAATAATAAGAAGAAAATTTATAATAACTAAAAATTTTATTGAAGTTTATTATGTACCATCGTCTAGTAGCCTATAAATTTTTTTTTATTGTCTAGTTTCAACTTGTGTTTTTTAAATTTTAAAGGATCAATCTTTTTTTTTTCTTCATCTCATTTTTTTTTGTTTGGATTGATATAGACTATTACGTCATATAGAAGTTTGTAGAGCATATCCAAGAGGAGAGTGTGAGTTAAGTTAGAGAAATAACATTGTCCAAAATATTTAAATTGATTGGTCTTAATCTTTTTATCTTTATATATTTTTCTATTTATCTTTATGTGTTTGATGTAAAACTTGTTCTCCAACAAAATTGTTGTTATATAAGCATCTTATATCATAAAAAACTTAATACCCTTTACAAACATCTTAATATTTATCATATTAAAATATTTTAAAATTTACCATATAAAATAAATATAAAAATTGAAACCTTACTACATCTATTAAGTATTAAAAACCTATGCGAGATATGGTATCCCAACTATTATATAATAAAAATGAACATATAATGTTCTTTGATAACTTTGTATCAATATTAATATTAATAGTGACTTTAGTCTCTTAAGTATTTTAAAGTAAATTAAGTCCTTTTATTTTTAAAATTAACTAAACTGGATCCTTTCA
This sequence comes from Mucuna pruriens, assembly GCA_025330945.1. NCBI lineage: Eukaryota > Viridiplantae > Streptophyta > Magnoliopsida > Fabales > Fabaceae > Mucuna > Mucuna pruriens. The sequence goes on along the minus strand of JAENHJ010000086.1, from coordinate 731,936 downwards.
TCAGCTTTTTTTTTTTCTTTTTTAAAAGTTTTAATTTTTATTTTCTATCCAAATATTTAGAGTTTATGATAGATATGGAGCATGAAATTATTTTTGAAACTTTAAAAATTAGAAATTTTGTAAAAAACAATCTGGTAAATTTTGAACAACTTGATAAAATTTTTATTTTCTTACGAAAAAATAGATAGATAGATAAAATTTTGTTTAATTTTAGAAATAAAATGATTTATGTAGGTCGAAAACTTTTGAAAAATAAAAAATTGAGATAATCAGAATCAATTTGTTTTTTTCGCATAATCGAAACTAAAGGGACCTAAGAATATAATAAAATTAATAAAAATCCTAAACCCATTAAAATGAAATATTTTAGCCAATAAGGGTTGGGCTTGGGCCGTTGGACGACATTAGGCATTGGGTTTTATGGCCCACTAACATTGCCGCCTGATTGAGTTGGCACCTTGACTGCAAGGTAGGGTGAATTAGGGCGAAGGATTAGTTGGTATGGTTAAGTGTTGGGCACGTGGTTTTGGCACCTTCTTCGGTGCTGGCGAAGTGAAACAATTCACCGTTTGGTGGTGGAGTTATTGAGGGCGGAATTTACCAACTATTTTCTTACAATCAAGCACATCTAAAATCAACCGCAAATTGGTTAAATGATTCGAAATGGAGCAATTAAAAATCACAAATCGTCATAAGTAAGGTCGCAGAAGATCATTCATAGCAGATTGGCACGCACGTTCTATACTTAATGAATATTATTTTAGTATTTTATGGATAAAATTTGTTGTTTAACAAAATTTTAAAATATAAAATACAAGCATTCATTTTAGGTATTATTATACCCCATCAATCATTATAATTTCTAACTAAAATTATGTAACATTAGATATGATTAATAGTGACAATTTGAATCATCTTAAAAAAATAAGTAATAATGAAAATACGTAGTTTGTAACTTTGTGGGGAATTAGTATTTCATTACGAATATTGTTGTTTAATAATTTTAGGATATGAAAAGATTAAAATGATATTGCTCAGCATATTTGATATGCATTGGTTTTTAATCTTACTAAAATAATTTTGAATAATATATAATTTTGAAACTCAATATTTCTTCACATATAACATAAATACTTAAATGTCTTTCAAATGAAGAGGTAATGTTTGAATCATTATAAGCAACTATTATAAAGTTAGATTTATAATATACAAATCAAGAGACTTAAATACAAGTACATGGTGTTTTAAAGATTACTATTTTATTTTATTTTCTAATCTTGCAAATTGTATACTTTATTCAATCATAACTTTTTTATTTAATTAATTTTCTCAAACAGTTATGTTAATAATCTATATTTATAAATGCTATTTTATTTCTTTTATTTGTTGATTGATATATATGGCATTCGAAAAGTTTCATGGAGTACAAATTATGTATATGGTATTTTTACACTTCCCATTATGAGAATAAATAAAAAAAGTTAGGTACAAAAGAGGCTTAAATGTAATTACTTAGTATTCTGAAGTTTATTATTTTTTATAATTTCTTTTATTTTATTCTATTATCCTTCTCAAATTTAATTCCATAGTTAATTTTAGCTCATGAAGAAACATATTTCATTTTTCTTTTTATTTTCTTTTCATATAAATACTTATAGAAAAATTTATTTAAACATGCTCTAACTATGGTTCATTAATATTCTACCACCAAATTAAATAGATGTGTCATTTTGGTCTTATGGTCAATCCATTTGACCCCCTATATATAAGGGGTCCTATGGCTTTTTGGCCCACCTAATTAAGGGGTTTAACAACCCCCAACCCATTATAGCCAACCTAGTAAGTGGGCTAGGCCAAGGCTTAAGAGGGGTTAACCCATATGTTTTGACTATTTCAAAAATACTTTTTTAAAATGTCCAAATTATTTTTTTTGGCCAAGGCCTACTTGAAGATTTTTCCAACCAAGGCTTGGCCCAAGAATTTCCAGCTGAGGCACAATCAAAGATTTTTTTTGTTGAGACCTATTTGAAGATTTTTATTTTATCAAAGCTCGATCAAAAGATTTTTGGTGAAGGTTAGATTGAAGATTTTTTCGGTTGAGATTTGATCGAATATTTTTTTGGTTGAGGATCAATTGAAGATTTTTTGAGTCAAGGTCTCAATAAAAGATTTTTCATTTGAGCTCGATAAAATATTTGTTTAGTTGAGACCTTTAAAGAGCAAAATAAATTTTGAAAAAAAAATAGGCTTAATATGGTCCTAGCCTAAAGGACTTGGAGGGATTTTAAGCTCTTTGGACTATTTTATAAATGAGTTTTTAACCCTATGGGTGCTTTTCAAACCTGCCCCATTTGATCCAAGACCAAAAGTAGTGGGTTAGGTCAAATTGATAGCTTTAAAGCAGAAAATGCACTTATTCACTTTATACTATATTTTGGGCTAAGTAAGCAAGTTGATTTGTAATCTCACTTAGTTTTTATAAAATATTTTACATAAATAACTTTTGAGTGAGTTACCCAATATTTACCATAATTTACTTCATGCACAACTTAGGGGAAATTAAAACATAATAAGTGATGGCTAAATGATAAATGAGAATTTTGAATATTAATACCAAAGATTTTTGGGTGAAAATTTTATTATTTTTAACATTTATCATGCAGAATTCACCCACTATCCTTTAATTTCATGTAATAAAGGCCACATATAAAAAAAAAAAAGAAAACATAATGAAAATTTAGATTTTCGACCCAAAAATAGGAAACTCACAAAAAACCAGCACGGTTATGTTCCACTCAGCATGCTTATGCCCGTACTAAAACCAACCAGTACGATCATGCTCCACTCTACATGCTCGTGCTCATCCTAAAGACGTTTAGCACGATCAAAATTCACCCAACACGCCCATGCACAAGTACAAAAAGACATTAAACACGAATGTATTCCATTTAGCACGCCCGTGCATAGTCATGAAGAGGGGCAACACAAAATTACTTCACTCTACATGCCTGTGCAAGCCCATCATGGAGGCCTACTTTATATAGTATTAAATTGAGTATAAGGATCATCACAGAATTCCACATATTTATTCTTTCATACTCTTTCTTTCATACTCTTTCTCTCATCCTACATTTCTCCTTAGTTTTAGGGTTCTCTCAGAGCACCTCAGGGTATATAACGAGGATCAAAGGCATAGTGCATAGTAGAGGAATGAAACTTTTACCCATTACAACTTCTCCTTTCCTTACTCTTTTATGCTTTCATTAGTCTTCTATACTTTTACCATATGTATAGGTTATTAAATTCCCTTTTAAGGGTTATGGTGTAATTTGTGTTTGGAACCTTCAATTTTACTTTTGAATGAAATTTTCTATTTTTCTTCCCCTCACTCATTAAATTATTTTATTGTTCCAATATGATTGTAAAACAATGATAGCCCCTTTTCATGTCTAAATCAAGTAATTAGTAATTAGTGCGATTGCAACATAATTAGTTAGTGGACTTATAAAACGAATTGATATAGAAAAATTGCATGACTAACCTTTTTCTTTAGATTTCTAATTCAGTTAATTATTAATCAGTCTCTATATTTTAATGTTTGCTTGAGTGTGTGTTTCTATATGACAAGTTAGTGTGACACCCTTCTACCCCGAATACTTCAATTAAAATAATCAAGTAAACAAAATGAAGACAGGGTAATAGTTAAAACCAAAAAACACAATTTGTATTAAGGATAAAAGGTTCACATAATAATTAAAAGGTAGGCACAAAGTTTCCAAGGAGGTTTTAGAACTAAACATTATAATCAAGAAAACTAAAGTTATCATCATCTTTAGAATAAGTCATTCAAACGTCAAGGCATAGAGCAACTATTCTAACTTCTAGAACCCGATGTCACACTTTCAAAACTTAGCACCAAGAGTGCCCTCAACGTTACCTAAAACAAAACAACAAGAGAACGTACGGTGAGAAATCGCATTCATCATATATATATATAAAGGCAGATAATGCCCCAAATCTCACCCATTACCGTACTCAATTGCTAACAGTTAACAGATGCTCATATATCAATCACATTTCATTCATTCAGAATCAATCACAATTCATTCGTGTTTACAAAATGTACATACTTCCACAATGCATATGCTCATCACCACACCTAAGAGTCTCGAGTCGGAACTCCACACCATGGGCGAACCTCCTCAATCCCCTTAGTTATCACTAATGATGGCCACACCGTTAAACATCCCGTATGGGCCGGTGTGTCACACAATTAAACACCACCTATGGCCCGTGCGAAGACATTCCATACAACTGTTAAACACCACCTATGGCTGGCGTGCAGCATGGTTAAACACCACCTGTGGTCCATGCATATGAATGTCCCCCATCATTAGTCCACCCTGATAAACACCACTTTTGGCCAGGGTCTCCTGTTAAACACCACATATGGCCAGGGTATTATAGCCACGTCTGGCTTCTCATGCATCTCATACCTCTGATGTCCATGCTCAATGCATTCTCATCCACACTTTTATTCTCATGATTTATTTATACATTATTCGCACAGTCCACAATCATATCCAACCATATTAATTTACCCATCATTATTATAAATCATTCATCAGAAAGCACAGAAACGCACATAAAACACCATTGAATTTCACTCAATTTCATCATTGCACACAAGAGCCTCAAATCATGAACAACCATAAACAACACAAGAACAAGTAATTAGGGCAATTAATCATACAATTTTCCAACAAAAATCACATTAGGGCAAGACGTTGATCAGACCACAGAGCATATTGACAAATCTTTTCTACCGATTAAAATATTTTTAAAACATAATAATCAAACGAAATTGAGGATTTAAATCCTAGAGGGACTTAGGGATTGCCCTCACTCCCCGTACACTCCCGCATTCATATATGATCAAACCCATCTCCCTCGTACCTTAGACGCGAAGAATAGTGATGATCTGATGCGGCTCTAGGACGGTCTGAACACCCTAGCTCCTCTTCCTTGCAGGTCGACGTTCTCTCTCCTCTAGGTCTGGCTGTCTGACGCGTAAAACACCAATTAGGGTAAACTGATTGCCCCCTGTCTAATATTCTAGCTGGGTTGGGTCAACCCCGACCCGCCTGTCAGCCTCCCTCGTTAATTCAATTAATTAAATTAATAAATGAAAATAATTTAGATAAAGCCTCATTAGTTTATAAAATTATTAACTCCTCTATTAAAATAAAATTGATAATAATAATAATAATGTAATTAATTTCTAAAAATAATTAAATAAATTTTAGGATGTTACAGTTACGAACCATCCTAGGATAAAGAATATTGGGAGTACTTGACCAAAGTATCTTAATAGAATTAAGAGGTAAAATCAGTAAATGAGGATCAATTCAAAAAGTCATATGAAATTAGAATTGAGTGGACGAAACATAGATGAATCCATAACCCTAAATTCAAATTTAAATTTCAAATTACTTTCTTTATTTGCTTGTATTTTCTTCTTAAATCAATTCCTTTTCAAACTCTAAAAACTTTGTTTGCCTAAACTACACAAGAATTTTCTAAAAACTGATAATCACTTACATTAGTTCCTATTGGTACGATATCTGAACTCAAGTTCTTCTTACTACTACGATAGAATACATTTTCCCTTAAGCACATTCCAAAACACATTCCAAAATGTATCAAATTTCTAAACATGATAGGTGATGGCTAAACAATAACATAAATTATACAAATATACTCCTAAAAAACGGGGTAAAATGTTGAGCCAAATATGTAAAAGCAACTATCCCATATAATGTTTTGATGATAACAAAAATTATTATGAATATCTACACTAACTATATGTTACGTGTGCAAATCTGTTATAGAAAACTTGAAGTATGATGCATATTCTATAAGTTATATAGTATATGTTTGGAAAAATCATCCAAATCATGCTTTAGCATAAAAAGTGTCTAATAACCCTTATGTTATATATTACTTATTTTATTTTGATGTTTCTATACATATATATTCACTCACGCTTATTTGAAATAATTATGTCTGCTTCTAGTATACTCTAACATTAGCATTTGTCTTCGTGACTCTCAAAAGCTTCTTGGTAAAAGAAAATAAACATGCGCTATCTTTTTAGTTATGTTTATATACAAAAGCAAGTCAACATATTATAATATATGTGCTATTTAGTTTGTATAAAGAAAGAAAGATACAAACCAAAATAATTTTCCTCTATAGAAAAAGGATTGAATGCATCAACGACTCTTGAGTAACTTGTTCTAAAGAATACTTGAGTAACTTGTAATTTGGGTTGTGGATTACAAGTGTTGTTTTCCCTAAAGAGATTGTAAGAATACTTGTTTGTAAGTCAAGTTGACTTAGTGAAAAAATCCTTCAATAGATGTGACTTGACATATATTTGTGTTATTTGTGAACTTATGTTCATTGCGAAAAGGTTTTAAAGTATAAAAATTCACACATAATTCAACTCATCCCTTTTTGTGTGTATCTTATGTAACATCCTAAAATTTATTTAATTATTTTTAGAAATAAATTTCATTATTATTATTATCAATTTTATTTTAATTATTAATTCCTGCAAGAAATTATTTTATTAAATAATTGCATTTTGAAACTGAAATGTTATTATTATTATTATTATTCTTAATGATGGTAGAAAATTAATTTAGTTATTAAATATATATTTAATTTTATTTTAATAGAGGAGTTAATGATTTTATAAACTGATGATGCATTAATTTGAATTATTTTCATTTATTAATTTAATTAATTGACTTAATAGGGGGCTGACGGGCGGGTCAAGGTTGACCCGACCCAGTTAGAATATTAGACAGGGGTAATCAATTTACCCCAATTTGTGTTTTGCGCGTCAGACAACCATACCTAGAGGAAAGTGAATGCAGATCTGCAAGGCAAGGAGGATAGGCTAGGGTGTTCAGATCGTCCCAGAGCTGCATCAGATCATCACTGTTCTTCGCATCTAAGGTACAAGGGAGATGAGTTCGGCCATATGTGAATGCGGGAGTGTACGGGTAGTGAGGGCAATCCTATGTCCCTCTAGGATCTAAATTCTCAGATTTGTTTGGTTATTAGGTTCTAAAAAAAAGAATAATACTTTAATCGGTAGAAAAGATTCGTCAATGTATTCTGTGGTTTTGGTTGATTTAATTGATAATTTAATCGGTTACATTTTGTGAAAGGTGTTAATCTATAATCATATATGGAGTAGATATAATTATTGAAGTATGGAAAGATGTGATTATTCGGTATGTATCGTTGTCTATCATGCGGTTATGAATTGTAAATGTATGTGATGTTGCCATGAGTGATTGAAGAATATTAGCTACGTGTTCTTATAAATGATTTATGATAATGATGGCTAAATTGATATGATTTTGGAATGATTATGGATTGTGTGAATAATGTATGAATCATGAGAATGAGAATGTGGATGAGAATGCATTGAGTATAGACATGAGATGCATGAGATGCATGAGATGCATGAGAAGTCAGATGTGGCTATAATACCCTGGCCATATGTGGTGTTTAACAGGGGATCCTGACCAAAAGTGGTGTTTAACAGGGTGGACTAATGATGGGGAACATTCATATGCATGGCCATAGGTGTTGTTTAACCATGCTACACGTTGGCCATAGGTGGTATTTAACAGTTGTGTAGAATGTCTTCACATGGACCATAGGTGGTGTTTAATTGTGTGACACGAAGTTTCGAATCGAGACTCTTAGGAATGGTGATTGGCATATGCAGTGTGTGAGCATGTGCATATTGTAAACATGAATGGAATGTGATTGATTATGAATGTGATGTGATTGATTATGAATGTGATGGAACTTGTGATTGATATATGAGTATTTGGGAACTGTTAGTAATTGAGTATGGTAATAGGTGGAGTTTGGGGTACTATCTGCATTTATATATGATTGAATGCTATTTCTCACCGTACTCTCTTGTGGTTTTCCTTTAGGTAATGTTGAGGGCACTTGTGGTGCCGAGTTTTGAAGGGGCGGGATCTTGGTCTAATTAGTGTGACATCGGGACTTTGGAATTTAGAATAGTTGTTCTATGTCTTTTGTTGTTTGAAGAGCTTATTTTGAAGATGATAATGATTTTATTTTTCAATTATAATATTTAGAATTAAAATCTTCTTGAAAACTTTGTACGTACTTGTTAATGACCATGTGAACCTTTTATCCTTAATACGAACGGTGTTTCTTTGGTTTTAACTATTACCTTGTCTTCCTTTTTATTTACATTATTATTTTAATCTAGGTATTCAAGGTAGAAGGGTGTCACATATCTTATATATTTCATAAAATACATTAAAAAAATTAGCAAAAAATAAGCTAAAAATACCTAAGTTATATTCCAACATCATAACATTAAATTCAAAGTATATTTCTATTCTTTACATTTTTTTTATAAAATTACACCACAAAATCAAGGCAAAGCACAATACTACAAAATGCACTATTATAGTAATGGTCGAAAAGGGTAATACAAAATATACTAATTAAACAATAAATATGACACACACATTTGTTTCCTTGTGGATTAATTTAATTTGCTTTATCTCTATACTTAATGAATATTTATAAAAGTATTTACAAATTACTCATCAACAAGGTCTTCACATTGACAGCAAGACTCAAACTTGCGTTCTTAAAGGATGAGTCTGGTCCTTGCCAATTGGACCACATTTGTTGATGGATTGGCCATGTAAGCTTATTGAGCGTTGCAGGTAGCTCAACTGAGCATTCGTTTGACCAAGTATGCCAACCAAGCATCCAACCAACCAAGTAGGTCAACTTTACATCTGTTCGACTATGTAGATCGATTAAGCATTTGTTTGGCTAGGTAGATTAACTGAGCGTATGTTCACCAAGTAGGCTAATCAATCATAGGGAGTATACCATTCAATGTAGGACGATTAGGCTTTTGACCTATGTGTGAATGTTGGCCATATGAGTCCCTAAGCAACTAAGACCTACATGCAAAGGTTGATTATATGATCCCCAAGCACTTAAGACTTGCGTGTGAAAGTTGACCATACAATCCCTAGGAAAATAAGATATGCAAGGAAGGTCATCCAACCAACCCCCCTACACCCAAGACTTGCGTGCAAAGGTCGATAATACAACCCCCTGGGCACCCAAGACTTGCGTGCGAAGGTTAGCCATACAACCCCTCGAGCAGTTAACACCCATGTACAAAGGTTGACCATACAACCCCTAAAGAAACAAAAACCCGTGTGCAAAGGTTCGATATACAACCTTGAGCACTCAATACTTGTGTGTGAAGGTCAGCCATACACCTCCCTAAGCAGCTAAGACCCATGTGAAAATGTCAGTTATATGACCCCTAGGAACCCAAGATATGAATGTCGACCAAATGACCCCCCAAGCAACTAAGACCTATGTGAAAAGGTCAGCTATATGATCCATAGAAACCCAAGATATGTATGCAAACTTGAGGGGTTGTGAACCATCTAACTAGGTAGGCTAACCGAGCATCCATCTGATCAAACAAGCTGATCGAGCATTCGACCAATTAGGTAGGTTAACCATGCATTCGTTCGACCAGGTATGTTGACCAAGCATTTGTTTGATCATGTAGGATGATTGAGCATAGTGAGTATACCACTAAATGTAGGACAATTGAGTCTCTCGCCTTGAACTCAATTACATTCAATAAATAGGGGGTGACTCCCTTTGTCACCTTAGGTCACATGTACTAAGGTTCATTGAGGTCTCTTAAGCCTTTGACTTTAAGGCTCCTTAGTATTCTTAGACATAAACAGTTGATGAGGAAGATTATTTTAATCTATATAAAGTTGTACCTAACATTATTTTAATATATATATATATATATATATATATATATATATATATATATATATATATATATATATATATATATGCATGCATAAAAGTTTACTTTTAATTTACATTTTGCGTATTGTGCTTTTTCTTTGAGGAATATAATAAATTATTTTTTACTAGATGACTTCAAATCTAGTATGTTATTTATTCATGACTTTGGTATTGTGCGATCTTGTCTAATGATATTTCAACTCATTATACTCAATTTAGCTATCTTATAAGAAGGAAAATGTTATGTCATGTTGAACATCTCTTATGTTATGTTGTATGGTCTACTTGGATAATGTATAATGATATTATATTTCATGGTGTTCCTTTTTACTTCAATGACATTTTGGACTTGATAACCATATAACCATAAACTTAGTTTATGATCAAGATAGACTATGCACACTATTTTTTTTTCTTATTGATGTACTAATCTTGTACCTTATCTTCATTTATCTCTTTCATTTGATCTTCTAAGCTAGACTAATATAGTTAGATTAATAAATTTGCTTATTAAATTTTTGTTAATTAAAAATATAACAAATTTAAAAAGTATTTAAAAACATTGTTAGAATTTCTCTTTTGAAAAATAAGCAAAGTATGTCATGTTGGACAGCTAATATAGGTCTCTTAATAACATTTTTCTTATTAAAAAAATAACAAATTTAAAAAATATTAAAAAGTATGTTAGAATTTGTCCTTTAATATTAACCAAATTATAGGAGAGATTTGATGACAATAAAATAGGGTAAGTTTAAAGAAAAATTGCACTACAATTAAGTTAACTGAAAAATTAACACTTCTTTAAGTAATAATAACTAAATATAAAATCATTTATATTAAACAATACGCAAGAACCTTAAGTCACACACCCATACACACTATAAATAATGGTCATAAGTTTAAGGCACTCAACAAGACATATTCACAAGAAGCATGTGTCCCCACATTGCCATGATTCATATCAATCTATATTTATTTCTTTTTCTTATCTGAGTGTTCCTTTTCCATTTTTTCAAACAGGCTTCCATCATAAACAGCCCGAATAGTCTCTTTTAGCAGTAAACCATCCTTTCCTTTGCCAAGAACATATAGGATCTTCCACTCCGTGAAGGCACCAAGCCTACATCAAATGGTAACAACTTATGATATTCATATATTCATTTGTAATTAAATTCACATCAATAATAAAATTCACTAAGTATCTATATATAATAATGAAAAGTTAATAAACTCTTTATAATTCACATTTTACTATTAATTAAAATTTATTCAACACTCCAAAATTAAGATAAAGGCTCATTAAATGAGAAGTAAAACTACCAAATTTTGTAATTTTTAATAAGTTTTAATTAATAATATATAGATAGTGTGTTCAGAACAGTGTGGTAACATTTATTTGTATAGTGTAGGAAAAAAATTGTTATACCATCCACCGTAGTCCTTAGGCTCTCTATTTGCCTTAAGCATCCCCATCAATTCATCAGATGTTAAAGCATTTGGATGTGTTCGTGCATGCTTGCTGAAAATTTCTTCAAATTTTGAAGGAACAAACCTAAAAAATGTCACAGCCTGAGTAAGTAAACAGATTCTAGTCACATTATGATTTGAAATTGTTTATGTACTTCACAAATAATTATGAAGTCAGGTTAGCAATTGAAAGGTCAATCGAAAACAAAGAAAAACAAGGCAATTACTTTAATTTTACTTCAAGAAAATATTTTCACTTTTATTTCTTACTTTTACTTTTAATTACAAAAATAATATCTTATTTTTATTTTTATTTTTATTTTATTAATTTCAAGTATTTATTTGGAAAATACCAAAAACAATAATTGTTTTTACTATTTTCGAAATATATCTTAAAAAATGAGAATAATGTATAATTTTATAATTAAAAATAAAACAAGTCAAACCAAACAAGTCTTATCCAAATTAATGAGGTGAATCGGAAAGAAATAAAACATGGATTAACATTATCTGTTATTTTTTTTTTCTGGAGAAAAAAATAGAATAATTATATTCAGATTATGACATATCTACCTTCCTTCACTATCATAGACACCAGAGTCACTTCCATGTTTGCCTCTTTGGATGTTTTTAACTTCAATTGGTAGCAGTATAGAAGGAAACTTGCCCTACACCGTATAAAAATCCAGAGCCGAGTTAATATCATACCCCACCAAATAGTAGAACAAATAAATTTCCTTTTTGTAAGAAGGTTCACTGAATATTTTTTGTTTTTTCTTTCATTTCTTTTTCCTAAATAATAAATATGAATATTTATTTATTATTCTCTTCTTTCTACCTCATACAGCTCATTTGGGATGTATGTTTGATTGTGCTCTTTCCTAAAAGCACCGACCATCTTAATTATGAGTACACGTAGAAGATTCTAGAAATATATTTAATTACTATAGGAAAGAACAATTCTTTCTTACCCGGCGAAGAAAGGAATTTCATTTGAAAATTTCAACTTATGATGTAAATGTCATTAATTAAGCATTCAATGTCTCTCATTTAATAACTTTTTCAACTAATCTTTTACTACTTATGCCATATAATTTAATATTTTATAAAAAAAAACTTTATTTTGAATTTATTGATATAACCGTTTTCCTTGATAGTGACGGTTCTCTTTTGTCATCGTTTTACGTGTGTGACCTACCGAAAGTGAAAGTAGTAACTCCCAAAAATATGGGGTTTAGGTGCTTCGCACATCTAAAATATCAACACTTTTAAATTTAAATATATTTTTAATTCTTATAAAATAAATGATTTTTTATTTTATTTTTTTATAAATTTTTTATAATTTTATTTTTCTAAAATTTAAAATTTTATTTTTATCTTTATTATTATCTAATACTGGTTAGTCATAAATATTTAAGAAAAAGTAAAGTCACCATCATATATTTAATCCCTCTGTTAAATATAAAAAAATAAAAAATGGATAATTCCGAACCAACAAAATTCTAAAATGGATTAGGCAACTGTTTATAGTTTTGTCTTAAAAAACAAATATCGATAATTAAATTTTTTTGATATTGCTTAATATTTTTTTTAAAAATATGTAAGTTTTAATATATAATTTATAATATTCAGTAAAATATATATTATTTTAAAATATATATGAATAGCCCTTTCATGCGAAGCAAAAGTAACGAGTTACTTCGCGTAAACTCAAATATCAATGGAAAAGGATAGCATCAGCATCCAAACAGACGATAATTCAATGCACCTTTGCTGAAAAAGTTTTATTCTACTGTGACGCAAAGAAAACTCTTAAGTATCTGCATAAACTTTTATCAGCTTGTAAATATAGATAAAATATAAACCAGTTTAATAGTAGTGCATAAGTAGCTTAAAAAATTGTGTACTATTAATTAATTAAAAATATTTTTAATAATTTTATTTAATACGTTTAATTTTAATATATAATTAATATAAAATTTAATTAATTAAAATTTATCTTAAAAATAAATTTAAAATAATTATCATAATAATCATCGATCTTATCTATAGTTCAATGATATTTACTTTGTCAATGAATTTTGATTAAATTTTATTTATTATTCATCTTGAAATTTTAAATTAGTGTAGTATTTTTAATATTAATATTAATATTATATAAATGTCATAAAGTATATGAACGAGGAAATTTTTTGAAAAGAACATAAGTATTAGAGCTTTCGCTTATAAAACATTAAAAAATTTTAAAATATAATTTAGCAAAAGAATTTAATTAGAATAAAAAATTATACTTTCATTTAACTATAATTTTTTATAATAAATTTTTGACTTTTATAATATTTTTTAAATCACGGAAAAAATTTCTAATTAATTAATATAACAGCACCTAACAATTAAATTCTTAAAAAATATATTTGTAAGATAAAGTAAAGTATGTTGTTATAAGGTAATTTGTGTTATTTTAATTGAAATTTTTATAGTGAATTTGAAAATATATTTTTTGTGATTTAATTTTTAATTATTGAAAGTATAGAATAAGAAAACGATTCCTATTCTAATTTATCTATTCTATTGATTTATGGAATCTAATTCCCCTTGCATAGTCTCTTTCTCCCCATCTCTTTTTATTTATTTGTCCGTGTAGTGTTTCCCTTCATTAATATCCTATAACTAATGAACTTATAAGGTAAATCGATTCAGACCCTCTTAATTTTATCGTTCACTTTTCATATATTTTAAGTGTTTTGATTTTATAAAATATAAGACTTAATTTGAAATTCTACAACAATAAAAATAATACTAAGATTTCTTTCCTTTTTTTTTTTTGTAAATATCATTATATAATCGTGATTTTCTAAAAACGGAAAGTAGCGTGTAGGGTGTGGAGAAGAAAAGATAAAAATACCGGGCGGGTTTTCTGACTGAGACCGCCATTAATGAAAATAGCTGCAACTGACGATAATAAGAGCCCACAACCTATTGCACGAAATCCTGCAATTGACACCACACCATACACCAAATCAATTCTATTCTTTTTCAGTTACTAAATTTTAGTGCCTTTCAAAATTCGTTCTCAAGAAATTATTTTACACGTAAAAATTATAATTATTAAATTCTTAAAAAACGTACTTCACTTGCTCTAACATCTTCCTATATCAGCTATATCAGAATAGACAATGAGAAAAATACCTATTAAAATAAGTGAGATTATTTAACAAATATATAATATACTCTCTATTGATATAGAAGATGTATAACTTTTTTATTATATTTGAAGAAGGATTTTTAAATTGTCTTTTTATATTGTCACATCAATGCAAGAAAAACCCAGACGCTTCTATTTGGTAACGTAATTGGAGCCATACATGGATCAATTATTTGAAGACGGGAGAGAAAGATGTTAACTTGAGGAAGGAAAAATACAGAGAAATAATTAAAACCTTGGAAAGTCTCCCATGGGTAAATGATGCCGTCGTGATTCCTGTCGAAGAACTCAACGTGCTTTTGCAGAACGTTTTGGTCCTGTGGCATAGGTTTCTCATCCACTGTGCATTAAATTCATGAATGAATTGAAAGTGGATATAAAAAATGATATATAGACATTTAGTAACCAAATTACTATCAACAGGAAAAAGGGGGTGGGGTATAAATAAATAAATAAAAATAAAAATAACAGAAAGGGGTCAAGATTTTTGGTTACCCTCTTGGTTGGTTCTCTGTTTTGTAGTAGAAGACAAGGTGGCCATGGATGTTTTGATAGGGTAGAAGTAGTGAGGGCTGGGACAAAGTATAGGAAGAGAAAGAATGAAGACAAAGAAGGGAGAATAAATTTTTGATGAATTAGAATTGTGATGATGATAGTTAACACATTTCGGGTGAGAAGTCCGTTATATAAGTTTGGCAATAAGTAGGTTTGGTTACGAGAGAAAGCAAGATGAGAAACCTTTGCCTTTACACTTAATCGTATTCTAATTCACTTTATTCTCAATTTATGAGTAATACATATTTAGAAATTATAATTGTATTGAGATTAACTTAGGGGTAGAAATTAAAAAAAAAATAGACGAAGGGTCGGTATTAAGAAAATCAAGTATATAAAGAATAGGAAAAAAATCAAAATAATTAAAAGAGAAAATTTTAATTAATTAATTGCAGAAGTAGTAAGTAAAATATATATATAGAGCGAGCAAATTAGGTAAAATATTTATTTTTTTAAAATATAACAACAAAATAATAATAATAATTAGATCAAAATTAAAAATAATATATTATTAAAATTAAAATCTAATTATAAATATATTTCATTATATCATTAATATTTTGATCATCATTTCTACTGCTAATCACGGAGTAGTATTAACCAAAGTGATACTAATGATAATAATATAAATAAAATGACACATATTAATGATGATATTTATAATTAAGTTTTAATTTTTTATTTTGATCTAATAGTTATTATTATTTCTTCCTATATTTTTTCATAAATAAATATTCTAAACTCTCCTCTCTATATAACTCAATTACATTTTAATAATTTTTTATATAAACTATTAAATAAAATGATGTAATAAATTATTAAATAATCTTAAAAATTTATAATATTTTATATATCTATTTTAATTAATAAAAATATTAAATTTAACTATTAAATTAATCAAATTTAAATTTTATAAAAAAATTATTAAAAATATAATTTAACTCGATGGATATATTTCACATTTCACACGTATAGCACATCCTTTTATTCGGATAGAATTAGATTTAGCGGTACCCTGTGTATGAATTAGGTGCAACTCACAACTTTTTTGATTAAAATCCAAATACAAAGTGTATAACTAACTACCAACCCACTGCATGTAAAATTGGTTGTTTTTCTCCATCCTCGCTTATGCAGGGGGCGGAGGGAAGGCACCGGAAGGAACCATGATATTTCCATTTTTCTAAGTATATTTAAATTACTATAAAAATAATTTTATAAAATCTAAAATTTTTACAAATAAAATAATTAAAAAGAATACATGAAAAATATTATGTTAATTATACTTAAGGAGAAAGGGAAATATAAATATGATAACAAACAATGTAATAGGATGTGATAAATAAATAAATATATATATATATATATATATATATATATATATATATATATTTAGTTATTGTAAAAAATTATTTGATTTTAATTACTTAAAAATATAAAATCATTATTTCTTTTGTTATCATTATTACATGATTTTTGATAACTAGTTACATATTTAATTGAAAATCAAGTGATAACATTTTTAGACTTTTTTTCTAGATTATTAAAATAAATATTATTTAACTACTTTAAAAAAAATATTTAAGACTAAAAATAGTAATTTTAAATTTTGAGTTTTTTTTTATGAAAAATAAAATCAAAATTCACTTATTTGTTAAGGACTAAAAGCATACAAAATATTAAAAATACATTCTAACACATTTTTAAAATTTTCTCCTGTAGTTTAAATTTATTAAAACTAATAAACTTTTGTAACTATATGTTTTATTTAATCATCCTCTTTCATGGTAAGAAATGTGTTTCTCGCGCTCCTCTTGAAAGCATATTTAAGGCTTTGAAAATTTACAAACAAAGCAAACCAATGGGTGTGACTCACCTGTTAGCCTAACATCAGTTGAAGGATTCAACTTTTTAACTTTAGGCTACACAGCTTTTTCACACACTGATAACGCATCAATTATATATATATATATTAACGGATTAAGTCTAGAGCCAAAAAATTTAATCTTTTTCATTCTTATTATAATAAATTAAGATTGAAATTTTATTAAAAATATTTATATTTAAGATTCAATCGTGACTATAACAAGATGATTTACTTACAAACGAGAAAACCAAAATAATACGTTTCAAAACACTCTATCGCACAAGACGTACAGTAATAGGCTGCACTTTAATTATGTGTATATTATGATACACATTCATTGACCATATGATAGCAAACTAATTGCATTATTTGTCAAAACCTTGCATAATATGCCAGCTGCATTATCAGCCACAAGGGTAGGAAGAATCACATTTACGTAACAAATAGCAAAACAGAACCTTATATAAACTTACCAAAAAAGTAAGCCAGCATCTAGTGTTAGTAATCAAGGGTATATTAACCCTCTTCATTTTTACTGAGTTAAGATAATGATACAGTTTAAATTAAATAAATAAAGAATCATTTTAAATAAAAAATATAAATAATAGTTTAATGAACATATTTTAAAGTATTTATTATAAAAATTAACATTTATTTTAATAAAATTTAAAATGTGTGTGTATTATTTTTTATTAAAGAATTCAAGTTGTAAACCGTCCTGGACTATTTTTATTCAAAATATATTAAATTTTGAAGAATAATTTTAAGATAAGTGTTCTAAAATTAAAAATACAAAACAAGTGAAAAATATTTTCTTATTTTCTGTTTTGTGGTCCAAGCACAAGAATGTGTGCACATGTATGTGTGTGAGTATGTATTTATATAATCTCAAGTAGTGTTACATGTGTGACACATTGGTTTAGTAGGGTGTTTATATCTAATATAATCTAAAATAAATTTGTAAACGATCTAAAAAATAAAAAATAAAAATACATATAGTTTATGTATTTCACATTTAATTTATATATATATATATATATATATATATATATATATATATATATATTAGTATTTTATTAATATTTTTATTATACTTTTCATGTACATAATAAATATAGTAAAATTGTATATACTTTGTTTTCTTTAGCTTTTATTTTGAATGTATTTGTTCCTATATCTCCTTGGAAAAAAGAAACTATATTGTATGATAATTAATGGATTAATTAACATGCTTCTTTTTTATCTTTTATGTTATTTATTTTTAAATAAGTTATTAGTATACTTACACTTAAAAGATAATTAACTTATTTTAAAAATAATATTCAATATTTGAGTTAAAATCTTTTAGTAATAGCAAATTAAAATGTCAGTAAGGGCATATAATGATATTTGAATCATCCAATCTATCAAAACCACATTTTATCGAATCATATTGGATCATATTTTTTAAGAAAATAATCCAAATAGAAAAGGATAACAAATTGTTTTAATCTTTGAACAAGATGATTTTTTTTTACTCAAAACTAATGCAAATCGATTTGGAAACACACATACTATTTAAGGTTTGTTTGTGTAAATTTCTCTTAAACATCTATTGGAAGAAAAAATTAATCAAATTTCTTCAAAAGTTAAAATTATCTTTTGTAAAAGCTTTCTCGTACTAAATTTTTCAAAAACTAATTTTTAATTTATATATAAACTAATTTTAGTTCATGGAAAAATTTATTTCATTTTTTCTTATTTTCTCCTTTTATAAGTATATATGAAAATTTTAATTTTATGCAAACACGTCTTTAGTGTGTTTTCTCATTTGTTTTATTTATTTTTTAAAAAAGTAAATGGAAATACAAATAATAATAGAGTTAGACCCGTTTGCTTCTATTTTCATTTTTACTTTTATATATTTTTTCTTAATTAAAAAATGTAAAATAAAATAGAGAAATTAAAAATTGATTTTACTAAATATTTAAAAATTAAAATAAAATAGCAGTTTTATAATAAATATAAAAATAAAATAAAAAATTCCTTTAAGTTGTGGCTTTGAACCAATTGCGTGTGTAGCTTTTACTGTTGTTTCAACGTGATTGGTGAATCGACAAATTGCTTGCAATCCACAACTTTGTTGAGCGAATCATCATTTGTGTTTGTCGTTTGACATTTGTGCTTGTCGTTTGACATTTGCGCCAAAGAATAAAATGAGTAATGGCATGTCCTGTACTCAATTTTCATCATCTTCAATAATATAAGTAAATGGAAGGTAGAGAATTTTCCTTTCGTTTTCTTGGTTTGATATTTTGTACGGATTTTTGTTTTTATTTATTTTTTATAATAAAATGATATTTTAAAAAATATGAAATGTATAATATAAAAATATGTATAATTATTATGTAAATTTTCTAATACCAATATATGTATAATTAATTACATTTTAAGTACTTATAAAATTTTTATTTATTTTTAGATTCTTACACTTTTTTAGAACTTTATCACTAATCCTAGATAGTTTAGTGATGACATGGGTAAAAAAATAAATGATATTAATTAACATAATTAAGATAATAAAAAATATTTTAAATTAAAATGATTAGATTATTTTTAGCTGTACAATTTAATTAATTAATGTATTTATTATATTATATAAATAATATAATTATATAATTTAATTTTATAATTTATTTTGTAATATACTATGAAAAATAATTTTATTTCTTTTAATATTATTTTAAATTTTCAATTCACTAATTTACCTTATTTGTTAAAATAAATTAATAAAAATACAATATTACAATAAGTCAAAATTAATACATCAAAATATAAAAATAATATATTAAAATTAAATTATTATTAAAAAATAAAATATTAAAAATAAATTAGTGAACTGAAAATAGTAATAATATTAAAATAAATAAAATCATTGTTTATAATATATTAAAAAATAAATTATAAAAGTGAATTACATATAATTATCTTATTTATATAAAATAATAAATACATTAATAATTAAATTGAGTACCTAGAAATAATATAATTATCTTAATTTAAACTATTCTTTGTTACCTTAATTATCTCAATTAATATTATTTATTTTGCTAACCATGTGAGTATTAAACTAACTAGAGTTAATGGTAATAACTAAAAAAGAATACTACGAAAATGTCAAGAAATAAAAATGATAAAAAAAATTATAGGAACTAAAACGAGATAGAGTTATAGATACTCAAAACATATTCAAACCTTCTAAAATCAATTATTAAAAAAAAAGTTATTTTAAATTAGAACTGTGGAAAAAAATTATTTTCACTTATTTACAAATTATTGTTTTCAAAAAGCTTTTATATTCGAGAAATGTTTTTATTTTCTTTTACTAAATATTAAAAAAAGATTATCATGTTATTTTTCTAAAAATGTTAGAATATTTTTAGACGTGATGCATGTTAAATTTTTTCTAATTTTAAAATTTTAAATGATTCTCACCATTCTTTTTATTTTATACAATTTAAGTAACTCTCTTCTCTTTTTTTTGTTGGTATAGTAAAAAATAATCAAGAAAAGTTACAACTTAAGTCACTATGGCTTGACTTGCTAGGCGAATAAGGAATTCACTAGGTGATTAAATTAGGGAGAAGATATCCATGGTTACATTTGTTAGGTGAGACTAGGGATTCACTTGGTGAAAGTACGTTTGCCTAATAGGCAACTCTTTATGGGTAGGATTCATTAAGTGAGACCACTTCATTTATTAAGCGAATAAGGCATTAGTGAAAGAGCTTATCCTTTTTGAAAAATAGAATATTCTCATCCCCTTGGCTAAGGGTGGAATTCTTAAAAGTCTTATTAAAAGATGTATATGATTATGTTTGGATAGGATTTTTTAAAAGAACGAAGTTAAAATCTAAAAAGATGAAATTCATAAGACTTGAAATGTTATCCATGAAAAAGTGGACAATAGATGTTGTTGTTGACATAGGATATAGTGTTGACCCTATTTGTGAAGAATTGGTAGTTGAACCATTTCTTGTGGTGGTGATGATCCAACTTGCCTTGAGATGACCATGAAAGATGATGGATACAGGTTGTGAGTATCCAAGTTAAGGAAGTTGAAAATTATTTGAGATCATTGTTGTGGTATGCTTTGTGAAGTCTAAGTATGAATGCTAAAATGAGTAAGCACGTAAGTTGAGGATCACTAGAGTTGATACTTAGATTGGGGTTCTCAACTAGTGTTTGAAAGTGGTGTGAAGGTCTCAAGGACCTAGAGGATAGTACAAATGAGCAAAATCCATGAGGGGTTAAGATTGTTGCAAACCTTAAATTGTGGTGAACCTATTTCCATCTATGTCTATCTTGACTAGTTTCACCTGAAAACAACTTTCCGTAGGATCATGTTTCATTTTTGCCAATGATGAGTAGCATAAGTCTTGGGGGTTCCACCGATGAAATTTATGTTAAGGAAATTATCAGGAATGATTGCTCGGCTTATAGAGATCTCTATGGAGTAAAGCATATATATATATGTGTAGACATACACACATACATGTATGAGCATATGTAGAGATGTATGGTTTGAGATGAATGTATGCTTACTATAGTGAGTGATTGTTGTACCTATTGAGATTTTAGGCTTGTCATTGACAATGTAGGTCTTTGTACTTGAGGTTGATATGTGTTATACATGTTGTATGCTTGCTTTAAGATATAAGAATATTCTAGAGTAAGCTTACTCATATGTCTACTTTGTATATGTACAATTGTGATGATCTCAAACGACATGTTCGTAGGAGCAAATGCCAAGCCACCTAAAGGATGACTCATTAGTCGCATGCCGAAAAATCAAGTGTACATAGGGCATTTTAACCTGAGCTTTAGCGAGACCACAATGGAACCAAGCGAGGCTTAGAGGGTTGACCCAGTCTTGCAACATGTTTAGTATAAAGGAAAGGTAACTGTGGAGCATGTGCTAGTGGGAATAACATGATTCACAATTACATTTTTCACACACTTGGGTATATGTTTGCCGATTCAAGCCATGTGAAGTAGGCCAATTCATCTCACAAGAGATGAGCTCACAATGGATAACCATCATGCCTCTTCTATCCTAGTCATTGTCCCCACTATTTTAGAACTGCCCCTCCAAGAACTCGTGAGAATGATGGTGCTTCTTCCTCTGCACCTCTACCACATTGATCTTCTTGTTTGGAAACGTTAGTGTTTGACCAACTCGGGTGTGTGAGTTTTGTATACTCGCCCCTTTTTATATATGCTTGTTGTTTGGGTAGTTGATTATAGGCCCTCAGTTTCAGTTTCCTTATGTTTTCTTGTTATGTAATGTGTGTTCTTTAGCATGAGCTCTTTGTAATCCAAAATGATGTTTATGTTGATATAATTTTTTGTAAATCAAACAGTGTATGGACGTTAATGAACAATATATGATGTTTATATTTTCATATCAATGTATGTATTTATCATTATGTGTAAATTTGATATGATTTTGGGAAGGCATGAAGAGCAAGAAAAGGACATTGAACATTTAGAGGTCAAGCCCTTCAAGGTCCCATGACTAAAGGGAGATTGAAGAGACTTGAGGAGGAAGTTCAAAAGAAGATGGGTCTCCTTGTAGGACAAGGAGGGCCCATTAAAGGCCTAACTATATTCACACTTTGACATTGTTCACAATGCCCATGAGTAGCTTATAGGATCCTTGTGTAGCTTCTTTAGCTTGTTTTCCTTTGTATCTCTCTCTGGAGCCTTGCCTCCTTTTCTTTATATTTTGACTTAAGCCTCAAAGCCCATTAGAGACCCATTTGGCCATGGATTTTAGCATTAGAGACAAGATTAGTGACAACTTACCGAGAACCCCTCACTAGCATTGGTTTCCACTTAAGGCCTTGCTTGTTGGGCTGCATTTAGACCTTGGGCCAAGGCCTTGCACGTTTAGTCTTAAGCATGTAATTAGGATAAGGTATATAAACCTAATCCCAACTCATTGTAATCAACTTTGCTTCATATTGCAAGCAATTGGAATTGTTCTTGAGGTAGAACACTTAATTTTCATCAAGTTAACTCCATGGAGGTTACGACGAATCTCACTATCTCTTAGTTAAATTCAATGGAATTAGTGACGATGCATTTCTAAAACATTTCTTCATTTTCTTCTTTTCAATTTCTTTAATTTTAGGTTCCTAATTCAATTTGGTTCACGCTAATCTCTTTCTCAATTTTGTGAAGCTTTAGCAATTGTCCAAGTATGTGGGTCTAGGATTGAACAAAATGTATATTGTGCTTGACAATGCCTTTACACATTTTATGAAAAGGAAAAATTTATACACTTTCCATAATCAAACTAATATAAAAGTTTTATTATTTTATATAAATAAGATAATTATATATAATTTTCTTTTTTAACTTTTTTAATATATTATGAACAATGATTTTATTACTTTTAATATTTTCCTTACTTTTCAATTCACTAATTTACTTTTTGACATTGTATTTTTTAAAATTATATTATTTTTTATATTACTTTTATATTTCAATTCATTAATTTTATAACTTATTTTTAATATATTATATTTCAATTCAGTTTGTCTTTAAAAACAAAATCATTGCTTGAGATATATTAAAAAATAAATTATATTATAAAAATAAGATCAAAATTAATATATTAAAATTAAATTATATGTACATAATTAAATTATATATTTTTAAGCAAATTAAAAATTATAAATAAATTAGTTAATTGAAAAGTATAATCAATATTAAAACTAAATTATATGTAATCATCTCATTTATATAAAATGATAAATATATTTCTCAATTAATTACGCACGTAAAAATAATCTAATTATATTATTTTAAAATATTTTCATTACATTATTTATCTTAATTGATATTCTTTTATTTTGTTAGTCATATTAACATTAAAATAACTAGAGTTAATGATGAAGACTAAAAAGAACAATAAAAAAAATGTTACGATTTAAAAATAACAAAGATATTTACAAGAAGTAAAACCAAACAAAAGCATATTTCTAGGGACATAATATATATTTCTCCTAGGGACAAAAATATAGTTGACAACTATCTTAGAAATACAAGAAGAATATTGTCTAAGATGAAAAGGATGGCAAAGCATATTTTGAGGATGTATTGGATTTGGATTTTAAAATACTATTTTAGCATAAAAAAGTCTTATGGATTGTAAAAGACTATTCATGAATGTAATTACTTATAAGACTTTTTTTAAGATTTTAAAAAACTTTTTAGATTTATAAAATTTGTAGTTTGGATTTTAATAGATTTATATTATAAGGTTTTGAAAGACTTCATACACATATAAGATTTTAAAGACTTTGTATATTTATAAGATTAACCATTTTAACTTCAAGTTTATCCAAGGTTGGTGTTCCTCTGGTAACATAATAAAAAAAAAACAAGTCCTCCTTCTTTGCTTTAATATTAATTAAATCAACGAACATATAACGAGTTTTGTCTTGTAATCTCTTTTATAGCATCCCAAATATTATTATTATACTCTTTATTTTTTTCCATTAAATTAGATTTTTTTTCAAAGTTGGTAGCAATAATCTCAATGTCAACAAAGATATTTTCTAAAACTTTTGTTTTATAGTTGGTTCCAATAGAGTTAGAGCTTTCTATATTCTCGTATCTACTTTTCTTATGATAATTTGGTTTTTCAGTGGGAGTCTCTAAACCTAAAGGGGAATGGTGGACTACATTAGTCAGGCGATGAAGGTTGGTAGGGTGGTTCATAGTGATTTTGTGCTATGAAAACATCATTGTTCGAATCATCAATTCAACAATTGAACAATCATATAATAATATTATCCTAAATAGTGTAATTGAATCAGCACAATAAGTAAAAAAAACATTACACAACACTTTATACACACAGGAAATTTGATCATACAAGTTGATAAAGACAAAAATAAATTAATTGTAGAGAAGATGTGTAGGATTGGAAGAAAAAAATGATTAAAATGGAAGAAATTATGTGTGAGGGGAAAAAGAAAAGTCTAGCATCAGTAAAAAAAAAAAAGTATCAAGGTTTTGGGTAGAATTGTTGGATTGGTATGATATTTATACATTCTACTGAAAAAGTTACACAAAATCCAGCTTACAAAATAATCCATCCAAATTTATATGTTTTTTAATACCATAAGATTTTTTATAAGTCATAAAAAATTTCAATTGAATATCATTGAGTTTCGTTATCCTCTTAAAAAATCCTAATTGAATACCACTAGATTTCTTTACCTTCTTTAAAAAAATCCTAATAACCCTAATTGAATACCATAAGACTTATTTATATTATTTAAAAATCTTGATTGAATACCAAGAGATTATTTTATCTTGAAAGTCTTTTAAAATCCTAATCGAATACAACCATATAAAATGATAGAAGAAAATTTTCTTGTCATAATTCAAATGAGGAAAAGGTGAAAGTAGGAGAATTATTACATGTTCTTCTCTAGCAAGACAAAACATATTATATTTTAATTTATTTTAGTAAACTAATATTTTAACAATGACAAATAATTATTACCAAATTTCTTAAAGGTATTTTTAATTTTTATATATGTTAATGCCACCAATAACAAACTTAATTTGATTTAAATATGGTATATATACGTAATTTTAAAGATTTTAAAAAATAAAATAATTTTTAGATATTCATAATATCTATGTTGAAACTTTATTTAAAATTTCCATTTCAATTTCTAATTTTTTTTAAAACTATAATAAGAATCAACATTAATTGTCAATGACTTTAAAGAGAATAACTAATTTCCAAAGACTTTGAAAAGGAAAGAAAAGAAAATTTAACTTTCAAATACATATATTCACTACTAGAAAATTTAAAATTTGCCACAAAATAATTTTATGACTAATTTTAAAATCAATAGTTATTTTGTAATTAATTTCTAGTAAAAATAATTAGTTACAAAAATTGAATGGTAGCATGAAATAAGTAACAAATTAGCTAAGAAAATAATCTTAGTTAATTTGTAGTAAATTTTTTAAATTTTGTAGTTATTTCTTAGCTAATTTGTAGTAATAAGAAGTATAAATGAATATAACTTCAATTTAACTAGAAAAAATAATATTCTAATTAATTAATAGTTAATTAATTAGAATTTAGCTATTAATTTAAATGATAGATAAAATTAATAGTAAAATCAAAAAATTCTTGTAGTGATTAAAACCTAAAATTTAAAATGTTTTGGTTAGCTGTACACGAAATGTGTTAAGCAATTTTCATGGATGCTTTCTTAACTACCCATTTTCAGTTAAGAGAACAATTGAGAGATTCCATGGCTTTTCTAAGACCATACGAAATGAATAGCGTAGTGCTCACGGACACCTTGCTACAAGTAATTATCTGCTTTTGGATACTCATCAAATGATCAATAATTCACCCTTTTCAGATACCCTTTACTTTATACCCTTCCTTTTCCACAGTTTCAGGCATTTGCCATTCAAAGCAACTTTTGAAACTTCGATTACCAATTTAAAGTTGACGGGTAGATAGTTAAAAAGAAAGTTTTATATGTTTATTTAATTATAAATTATTGGTATAGTTTTTTAAATTGTTATTATAAAATTTAATAAATTTATTATATATATGAAAATTGTAATTGAATAATAATATATTTATTTTTCTCTCCTCGTATTATTTAATATTTAAGGTTTTGATCCAAAGGATAAAAAATATAATTAATATTTTAAATTTCATAAAATTATTATTCAATTTCTTAATATACTCATCTTTCATATTAATTATATTTTCTCTCGCACTTCTTTTATATTTTTTTATTTCACAATAAATAAACAATGACATGATAAAAAATATATACTTAATGCTTCATTGATATGGTAAAAGAAAAATTAAAATGGAACAAATTTTTTTTGGCTAAAATACCAAACAAAATAAGGTAAAAATAGTAATATATATATATATATATATTTGGTACAAAATTCAAATATTTTCTTTTTTATTAGAAACAATTATGATTAAGTAGAATTGCTATAAATAACAATTTTTTTCTTCAAATATTTAATGTATCTTTATATTTGAAATTTGATCTTGAAGTTACTGATTGAACTGAAACACGGCTTTACACTATTTTGATGAATAAATTGTGGGGTATATTAAATAGAAATTGGATGAATTTGTATTAAAAATCATATGCAATTTGAATGTGATAGTAAGAGGAACTCGTCTCTAACGAAGTATCTTGTAGTTTGAACAAATGTTGCCAAAATGAATTGGTGAAGATCTTAATATCACAATTGAAAACAATGGAAGCGGAAAAGTTTGGCAACCTATAAAATTGGACAACACAAGGGTGCAAAAATGAGCAAACTGATAAGAGTAGCATTTTGACAAAGGAAGGCTATAGCTATGTATTCCCAAACTTGATATGTTTGTATATATTTGACACGTTCGCAAACTTGATATTGTTGTATATAAAGTCACAATAAAATCACAACATGTACATTGCCAGAAAATATAAGTAGCATGGGTGCCAATGAATTGAACCCTGCATGATCACCGATAGAAGAGAATATGAAATTCTTGTAGAATTTGCTTGATAACATTACGGGCCTCAAAATTATCATTTTTTTTCCTGGAATTGTTATAATAACTTCTAGAATTAAAAAAATATCAAATAAATTTTAAATTATTATCATTTTAGTTTTTGACATTTATAACTTATCATTATATTTTTTTAACATTTATAACTAATAGATTTTAAATTTTAAGGATTTATTTGACATTTTTTTAATTCTTAATATTATTATGACATTGCTAAATGATAGTTTATCCTAAATTTAATGTATGTTATAGGGTCGTCCCTACATATACATAAACATGTCTTAATTCTTAAATTGTCCATACATTCGTACTTTCACATGTATTCGTTAAGTGATTATATATGTATATATATATAAAATTTTAAAAAATAAGTAAAAAATTAAATTAAAATTAAATAATTTTGAAATATATATTTATAGTAAAAAAATTAAAAAAAAACTTATTTTATATATAATAATTATATTTAGGTCATTTTAAATTAAGAGGATATGTGGTTACAAATATCTTACTATCCACCTCCATTTCATTAATTACAAGTACTAATAAAAATATTCATAGCAGAGTTTTACCAATAGAAATCCTTGGATGCAAGTTTTTTTATTATCCTAATCGTGAGTATATTCTTATCTTTAAATTTAAATTCAAATTCAATTATTTTATTTTAAATTATAATTAACAATCACTGTTATTTTTAAATTTAAATTAATTAATTGTATCAATTATTGTTATTATTGATATGATATTACATTCATATTCAAATTAAATATTATTTTATATTTATTTGATTCATTTAATGAATAGAGTAAAGGGATTTTAATTTATATAATACAATTATTTTATAATAAAATAACTACTGTCTATTTTCGATGTTTCCCTCCTAAAGACTTTGATGTGTGAGGGTTCCCTTCCCTGTGTGTGTCTGCTTTCTTTTCTTCATACCCATACATTTGTTTTGTTTGGTGTCACAAAACATGTTTTTTTTTTATGCTACATAACATTAGGTCGTTAACTTTAATGTTAAATTACAAATTTGAACATTTTCATGCAATGTTGCTGAAAGGAACCCTGTTTGACATTAAGTTAGGGATTTTATTGGCAATATTTTATCTACTTTGTTAATTTGTGTGTGCTTATATATTAATGTGCCAAAAAAAAAAACTTGTGCACGCTAATTAAAGGAATCATCCATTATTTTATAATTGTAGAATTCATCACTGCTCAATATTAATAGAGCTTAATAGATATATATATATATATTACTATACTATTAGTGTCAAAATTGATAATATAAAAAATCTCTGTAATTCTTAAAATAATTATCGTAAAAATTAATAAACTCATTATATATAACAATATAAAAAATCTCTCTATTTCCTGTACATATATTATTTATTCATATACTAAAAAATTAGTAAATTACCGACCCCGCATGTTATTATGTAACCTTTAACTCATGTTGTCATGCTTCCAATTGCCCGCCTATTGTAAGTGATATTTGAAGTGTATATTAGTTTTAGTGTGAGAAGAAAGTGTTTGAATTTTGGGCTCCTATAAATCTCACTCATTTCTTTTATATTTAGTTAGATTATTAAAATTTTTAAATTTGATGAAATTCATGAATACGTGGAGGTTGACTATAAAATACAGTAAAATCTTTAATAATTTTCAATAATTAATTTTTAATTTTCTTCGATCAAATTAGTTAATTCTTTGATTGAAGATGATAGAAACTATTTTTTTATTTGGTATATTAGAAATCATAATTGTTCTTATATGTCAGTTTATATAAAATTTTTATTATCTTTTAATAGATCAATGTGAGATATTTACTCATTAACTTTATATTATCTTTTTAAAAAGTCTACCAAATCACTTAGATTATATTATTTAATATTATAATCATTAAATAAATAAATAATTGATATAATTATATTAAAATATGATACTTAAATAGTTAATAGAAATTATAAATTTAAAGAGTATATATATATATATATATATATATATATATATATATATATATATATATAATAAACTTTTACATGCAAAATGAAAAACAACAAATATGAGTATGTCAAGCGTTTTGAACTCGAGGAGGAAGTCATGTTTCCTAATATCATTCTTGTTTGCATCAATGCATCTAAACTTCTCAAACCTTATGATGTAAATGTATCGAAATTGATTAACCTCTAGGGTTTGGGATTTGGTTATGAGTATACTTTTATTTTCAAGAAGACCTCCAAGACTTCTTTTTTCTCATTTATCTTTGAAAAAATGGGATAAATTCTTCCAACAAAAGGAATTATAATATCCTCCTTCCTTCCACAGGCGAGTCAATAGTCATAGCTTGTAATAGAAGCTATTCAAGTGTATGTTTTGTGGAGGCAAATATTTGTCATTTGAATAATCAACATTGATCAATGCCTTTGGAGTCACCTAGAACTTCGGCTCAAGGAATGCAAAAAAAAAAAGAATATATATATATATATATATAAAGACTTAATAAAAAAAATAAATTTTCATCTGTATAATATGTGTAAGAAATTTAATAATAATTAATATTTATTATTCATAAAAAATATATAATTGTAGAATAAAAAAAGAAATAAATTAGATAATAAAGTAATTTTCATATCTTATGAGGTACAATTACTTTTATAATAATTTAAATATTTTAAAAATTTTGGAATAATAAGTGTAATTAGATATAAGTGTAAACCATAAGTAAGTAACTCGTATACCCATATAAAGTATTAGTATCACATTTTTCATGGACGACTTACTCAGAAAGTATGTTTTAATGGGAGTTTAAACAGTGGTGATGAAATAAATAATCGCAGGTAAATCCTTTTATTTTTAGCGTGTGACTGTCTTAGAAGAGTTTTGGCGAGATATATGGCATTTTTAGATCATCATCCTTACCTATTGAACGTACTTTTTTTTAACAAAGATGCTCTTTGTATCTCTTGTTCCAATCGTACTTTTGATTTAATTGGTTCCTTTCCACAAACATGCTTATAATGATCGGTGATGACTATAGCTTTATTCATAAGAAAACCAGTAATCTTTATCAATGGAGAGCTAATAAAATAATTTCATCTATTGTATCTTTCTTCACGTCCACTTACATGATGAGATGGAAAGATTTCTTCCTACAAAGTGAGATAAAGTACCTTCCTTCTTTTGATGGATGAGAATTACAATATATACAACTTTGGTAATATTTAAAAGAATTATAAATATAAAAAAATATTACTTATTAATTTTAGTAATATTTTATTATTATATTCGAGTCATGTTACAAAATATTATTAATAACATTTCATATTTAATAAATATTACTAACTATATAAAAAAATACTACTAAAAAAATATTGGTAATATTTTGTACGACAAATATTATTAAAAATAATAAATGGAGTGGAGAAGTAGATTGCCACATCAACTATCAATATAACTCTTGTTTCTGGAATCTTATTGCATCTGGATCGGAAAATGTAAAAGGGAAGCACAGCATAGTTTAAAGGGTGCTAAGTTGCAAAAGAAAATTGAGGAATTGGCAATTAACTAGAATATATTACCAACGATGTCCCCACAAAGATCCTCCCTCAGTTTTTTGGGACAAAGTAGACAATGTTCCCATTCATCAAAAAGAATGGAGAGTCTTTTGAAAGTTATGGAAAGGTCATTGTAAAACATGTTGTCATTATTGGATCAACTTAAGTTCATCCTTATTTATCATAAAGATGTAATGTGATGATAAAACCTAAAATGCTCATCCTTATTTATACTAATAATTCTAACTAATTAAGGAAATAAATTACAAAATATTAGAAAACATGAAACGTGAAAAATAATCTTAAGAGAGAATTTCTATGATACTCTAAACTATTTTAAGATATAATATTAGTATTATAAAATATTTGAACATGTAGATAAGCAAGTTGATATTAATGGAAAAGCATTTACTATAGATGTCGATGATGATTTAGATTTAGAACTCTTTTAACTAGATGTATAACATAACGAAGGACAGTTCTTTCTCTTGTTTGAGATTTGTTCTTAAGAATATTGTATACCAACATAACGAAGGACTGAAGACAAAGCAAATCGGGCACAAAAAGCTGGTTCAAGTAAAAGCTCAATGGGTGAAATTATAATCTTCTAGTAACTATATGGTCTTCTAGTAGCTGAGAAGTTCAGATATTAACTTCTTTGTTAGATCTGTTCCTTTGATTTAAAAACGTTTGCCATGTCACATTATTCAAACTGTGAAATTGAACCATCTAATTTTAGGATTAATTTTGTATTAGTACCCATTATTTTCCTCTCAGGGGAGAGTTAAGACATTACCAAATCATGAACGATTCCTACAATTTAACCCTATCTCTTGCTAGCAGCGAATAGATGTTCTTTTACTTCCTAATCAAATATGCATTTCCTTTTCCCTTGTTTAAAATATATCTTAAGCAATATATTTAGGGGTATATTAGTTGGAATTTTAAAAGAATATTTTAATATAAAAATGTCTTTTGAATTTTAAAAGACTATATAAGAAAGTAATAATTTATAAGATTTTTTTAGAATTTAAAAAAAATAGATTTATAAGATTTGTAGTTTGGATTTAAATATATTTACGTTATAAGAACTTATAAGATTTTAAATGATTTCGTAAATTTGTAAGACTTTATAAGACTTTGTATATTTATAAGATTAATTGTCTTAATTTCAAGTTTATTTAGGATAAGAGTAGCGATATTTAAGTGACATCTTAAAAAATAAGTTATTATTTACTTTAATATTAAGCAATCAATGATGATGTTACAAGCTTTGTTATTTAAATTTTAAATGCATCCCAAATATTAGTATTCTTTTCTCTATTTCTTTCTCTTTTTTTCCATGAAATTAGATTTTATTTTTTAAAATTGGTAACAATAATTTAAATGCCAAAAGAAATATTTTCTAAAACTTATGTTTTATAGTTGGTTCTATCAAAGTTAGAACTCTCTCCATTCTTCAAACCTAAAGGAGAATGGGATGATGGACTACATTAGTTAGATGATTGAGGCACGTAGGATAGTTTACAGTGATTTGGTGCTATGAAAACATTATTATTAGGTTCATCAATTCAATAATTAAGCAATCATATATAATAACAATGATCTTAGGTAGCAAAATTAAATCAGCACAATAAGTGTCAAAAAAAATATTTCACAAAACTTGATACACACAATAAATTTAATCAAAGTTAATAAAGGCAAAAAAAACTAATGTAGAATTAAAAGAAAAAGATTATCAATATAAAACAAATTATGTGTGAAAAGAGAAAGAAAAATCCGATATAAAAAAAAAGTATCAAAAATTTCAAATAAAATTGTTAGATTGGTGTAATATTTATACATCTTACTAAAAAATTACATAAAATCCATCATATAAAATTCATCGAAATTTGTATGATTTGAATATTAGAAGATTTTTTATAAATCATAAAAAATCTCAATTGAATATAATTGAATTTCGTTATACCCTTAAAAAAATTCTAATAATCCTAATTGAATATTACTTTATTTTAAAAATTTTCTAATGATCTTAATTGAATGCCACAAGACTTATTTATATTATTTAAAAATTTTAATTAAATAAAAAAAATAATCTTGAAAAAATCTTTTAAAATCCTAATACAATATATGTTTAGTCTTTATTCTTGGAATAACATATTGCATTTTTAATGTTTTTGGAATTGCTTACCTCTTACTAAAGTAGAATAAGGGTTCATTTGTTACACATTTGCCAAACAACGAAGATTTATAAGTATTATCATTTACACCTATATTTTCAAATCATTTAAAAAGTTTCGCCTATCATAGTCCCACATTATTACCCATAATATAAATTGCATTAAACTTTAACTCATTTTTTCATCTGAAATACCTTTTTATGGCAAGTATACCTCTACCAATGACTATCGTCATCTCAAAAGAGGTCAAGACCCAAAGGAACCTTTTCGGGTCTCCCTTTGTTTTCAACTTGTCTAATCAGGTATTGAATGCAATGGAGAAAATAGATATTTCAAAAAATGGATGATGCAAATTACCATAGAAACAATACAACAAAGCTTCATCATGCATCCCGCAACAACTCAGGCCACCACCACCAACTTGGAGAATTATGACGACATTATTTGATGCTTGATATGAAGAACATTGCAACAAGTTTGTAAGGTAATGGGGTTTAAGATGGTAAGATCCTACCAAAAGTGTAGGTTCGAAACCAAACATCATTATTTTTTGGGTTAAACACCGTTGAAATTAAGTATCAAAGGAGAAACAATTTGATGACAAGTCAAATGTTATCCCACATTTTTTGGAAAGAAGTATACACATGGGTTCACACAGATAAAAAGGATCTTAAACTGCGAAATTAGAGTCCACTGTAAGAACAGCCTCAGTACAATAAAAATTCACAAGACATGATGATGATAGTCACTACTATATCTTGGATTGCTCCACATAACATAGGGAAATGGTCCATAATTACATTATAAATGCATTATGCATACGTCCGTGAACTTGGATCATCTATTGAATATAGTTATTTACATTATTATTCTTGGATTCTCCACGGAATTAGACAATACAACATCTCACCACCAGCCCCTTTTGATCAATCCTGGCTTCTTCATTGCCTAGAGTCATATAAGATAATCATTCAGTATGTATGCTCAAACCATTCAACATTCATCACGGAAACATAAATCTTCTAACAACCAATCTACAGAGGTAAACTAGTAAGAACAGGCAAAAAGATAAACAAAAAAATGGAGCCAACTAAGCCCCTTAACTTTGAAATTAGTAAATTTGATCCCGAGTTTTGAGTTCTAATCAATTTTACTACTATTGCTGAAGAAAATATTAAAATTCTTCATCACTTTTTATAATTATTTAATACCTCAAAAATAAAATACAATTGTTAATAAGAGAAGGAACTATATTCTTCCCTAGTTTCCCCTTCAACAAAATCTCTGATTTCAAATACATAATTTTTGTCTGAATTTAATTATGTACTCATCACAAATTCAAGGAAAAAAAAACTTAATATGTTGGGATTATCCTTATAAATATCACACATTATCTCATGTTCAAGGTCTTAATAAACAAGGAGCCACAAACAAAAGCACTTCCTAAGACAACTTGGAGAAATAACAAGCCATCTCTAACTCTCTTAAGCCTTAACCATTTTAAATTCTGAATAGCTTACAAGTGATTCGTCATCTTCACATTTTTCAATGACTAACTTCTGAAGCATTATTACTTGCTCATCAAAGTTAATACTGTTAATAATCTCTAAACAGTTAAGTTCCAATCACTTATCCAAAAGATATAGTAATTTCACATACAAGAATCCATAAATCAAAAACATCGGACCATCTTTGCCTACAGGTTTAGCCAATGACAAGAAACAGAGATCATGATATCACAATTGACATGTAAATCATACAGATTATAGAAACTATGAAAAATTATGAAAGACATTAATCCATATAGCAAATGATCAAATATACAGATAAACAAATAGCAACAGTAAAAAATAAGATAGACACACCTTCAGGAGGCTGAGTTAGCTTCCGATTTTGTGGAGACATCATTTCTCTCTTCAATTGCATCAAAATGTCTTCCATTGTTCGCTCGCGTTTCCAATTAGCAAGCATAGGAAACAAATGTGGCTCAACCTGGTAATTTAGTGATTAATAAGTTCAATTTGAATGACACTAGAGTAATGAAGCCTCTGAGAAAATGTCTCTTACCACTCCAGTTTCTTGATTGACACATGTCATGTTAATCCTTGTTTGAAATCTAACAGATGGAGGATTGTCAGGATAATCCTTGCCACAAAACAATTTCAACTGGTAGATACGTCCTTCATGAACAGTCTGGTAAAATAACATGATGGACAGAAGAAACAAGCCATATCAATATATTATTTGGTAGATATAGTTCTAGTTTTGCTTAGCAGCTAGAAAGTGAGACACATTATTTGTGGAATTAAGAAATAATTACTGGATATAAAAGGAAAAACAATTCACATAATGGAATAATAGTAAGGGAAGAGGACAGAGAAATGGGATTTAATTATTTAGAATTTAGAAATATTAATTTATTTTTCATTTAATATCCTATCATTATCACCTGTTATTTTTATTATTTCATCAAACACATTTGCATCGGTTATTGCTTGCTATGAAACAACCACCACCAAAGCCTTTCCTTACAAGGTAGGTTGGCAACTTGAATCACACCATTGTGTTCTGTCATAAACCAATCCTCCGGAGAGGTCAATCCTTTTTAATGGTTTCAACTCAGCTTCCTAGTCTTTCTTCTTCAACATCTAATTATTGGGATTGGTCTTGTCACATCTCTACACAATCTTTTCCTCAATATCTCCTCTTGGATGCCTATCAATATCTA
Organism: Mucuna pruriens; assembly: GCA_025330945.1. NCBI lineage: Eukaryota > Viridiplantae > Streptophyta > Magnoliopsida > Fabales > Fabaceae > Mucuna > Mucuna pruriens. Next base: position 695,826 of record JAENHJ010000086.1, on the reverse strand, counting down.
GTCCCCCTCCCCATCAGTTTGCTAATAATATGATTCACTTTCTCGAGGAGGATATTAATTTTTCTACCAGAGATAGATATAATTTAAAGATATTTTTCAGTTCTTAAGTGCTACTGAGAGGTTCATTTTGTCAATAGTGAGCAGGGTAACAGGCAAGTGTACTATGGCTGACTGGATGTCAGGTTCTGCAGTATCCTTTACTACCTGGAGGTTCCTATTGGTGGCAACTCTTGAGCTTCTTCTTTATAGGATATTGTTATTTATATCTTTTAAAGTATTTAGTTAGCCAAAAGGGTTCTTTTACTTCTTGGGTGGTCAAACAACCCTTATCCCAATCCGTTTAGCTAGAATCCCCCTCTACTGTCATTTGCATTTTGGAATCCAGATGGAAGTGGCCCATAGAATAAAGAAAATCATTAGGGATTTCTCTGCTCAGGTGAGGACAAACAGATAAGAGGCCATTGTGTTAGCCAGTAGGATTGTTGTAGGCCTAGGAAAAAAAATAACACAGATTTAGTCCATTTGGATATCATTGAAAACCTGATTGTGGGAAGAAGAATCACGTTGCACAGTAGTGCTATCCGTTTGGGTAATATTTAAAGTTTTGAAAATCACTTCGTGTGAATAGAAAATCATAAGGGATTTCTCTGGTCAGTTGTGAGCAAACAGATAATAGACCATTGTATTAGTTGGTAGGATTATTGTAGGCCTAAAAAATGACGCAGATGAATCATGTTGCACAGTATTGCTATTTGTTTCCATAAATTTTAAAGTTTTGAAAGTCAATTCTGTGTGAATATAGTTGATTTTGAGAGAAGTGAAAATATTTGGCTTTTCCATTGAAGAGGACTCAAAATATATAACACTACGAAAGTGATTCTACTTATTCATCCAAACAAAATCAGTTCTTCTCAACTCAACTCACTTCTAAAATATTATTTCCAAACACAATCTTTTTTAATCTCAATTCTTTCAAAATCAATACTACTAAAGTCTAAAACAAACATTCCCTTAGGGTTTGGGTATTTGCTGTCTCAAAACAATAAACAGACAAGAGCAAAAAAGCTTAGGGAGAGGAAAGAACAATCTCATTTTGAACTCGAAAGCTCTTCTGGTGCAGCAAGAGACTCCCCCGACTGCCTGATCCATCTTTATCACCTCTGATAAAGCTTGATCCCAGAAAATGGATGGTGTATAAAAGGAAGAAAAAGGGTTAGAATCAATTGCCATTCTCTCTCAGTGAATACAACCATGATAAGGTCTTCAAGCAACCTCTTTATTCCAAAGCAAAGAGAAAGTGAAAGAGAAAGATTAAGATAGAGAGATTTTCAGTTGAGGAAAGGACAAGGTTACGAATTGGTCAACAAGAGAAGTGTGAGTCAAACTAGAAAATAGGTGGGGGTTTAGATGAGAGGGTAGAGTTAATATCAAACTTGTTTTAAAAAAAATATACGGAAGTTGATATCCTCCTAAATTATATAAATTATGTTAATGGAATAAGGGTTTCCAAAACTTCTGTAAATAAACATTTTAACACTGGTGCAAGAGTATTTGTGATGGAAAGGTGCTTCTTGAGATGAAAGAAAAACTTAACCATACAGCCACAAGATCTACTATGTTTTATGGTACTGACCGAATGGTGAGCTGTAAAGTGCAAACAAAAACATAAAGCATTACATAGACGAGGATGTTGCATGGATTAATGGACACATAAAATGAGACAAAATCAGGAACGATAGACAGAAAGTAGTAGTACTTGCTGAGAAAAAAGATGGTAAAATGGTAGGAACTGGTAGAAAGAAAACTCTGTTATTGAACAGTATAGGTCCGTTAGATAGAGATGCAACTGAGTATTCAAGAGACTCAACTCTCCCACAAGATCCCTTACAATATTAATGATGTTAGTCCCATTCCTTACTTCTCCTATTTATTATCACTAACAACTGTTAGCTAGTGAAACCTTTATTTATAACTTATCCAACATTTCAGTCCATTTATACCAGAGTTTCACATGTCTGAGGAACTTAAATTCCACTTTACTGATTATTAATCTATAACATATTACTGAAAGAAATATTAAACAACTACCACCAAAATTCAAAATATTTCCTTTGTCACAGAGCAAATAGGATGTTAGCTAGGGGTCCCAAAGTGTCAAAAATAACTAATAAAAGAAAATGAAAATATTGTTCCACAAAAGCAGAGAACAGCTTACACCAGGGGGACCAATGACAGTCCCAGTCCAAGACTGCATGTATATATCGTCAGCATCATCCATTCCATAGCTAACAGTTCCATCCCCAATTCCCTTCTCACCTCTTTCAAGCTCTTCCAATAATCTGAAATTCCTAGGAACTGCAGAAACCAAATAATTTAAGAGTAAATTTCAAATGTAAGTTCTATTAAAACCTTCAAAAACTGTTTAAATGAAGTAGTTACAATAACTGATGAGGGCAAACATTGATAAATTACATTTTTTAAAGAAGAAAAAAATTAAAAAGAGATTTTATAAGAGAGATTAAAGGAAAAATGCAACTAGAGTGAGAATAAGATATTCTCCAAAACAGAAAACAAGATACAACAAAAATATTTGAGAAGACTCTTTAGTGTAGCAAAGCTGCCCAATCTTTTTGCATATCAGCAATATAAAATTATAAACCCATTTGAAACAACCATAAGCCAGAAACCAATATAAAACTATTCTTTCTTGAGGAAATTTCATAACTTAGGAGCAATTTTTTGAAGTATGAAATTAGTAGTAGGAAGTTGCAAAGGTTAACTAAAGACAATGAAACACTGAGAATAGGTCAAACATTATATCCATAATCAGTGGAAATTGGCTAACAATGTTGGAAGTTATACAACAGTGTATGCAACTGTTATCACCTTTCTTCATGTATGCCTTCCTAATATGCTGATGAGAGATATGACATATTTTTCAGACTATTAGAGGAGTCATTAACAGTCTCAGCATTCCCCTCAAACACCATCTACCAAAATAATGAGATCTTAGGAAGCTCACCACCACAAAGCCTCCATCCAATAACAAAATATATTATTAGAAAGCCACTATAGCTTGTTTTATTGAACTATATAGAACTAAAGTAAACCTAGGGTGTAAGAAGCTGGTTTTGAAAGAGTATCAAGCAATATAGGAAATAACTAATACTTTCTAGGTTTTCAACAAAAATTAAAGTTATCACTGACAAGCAGTGCATACTCCATAACACACTATATGACTAGGAAGATAATAGAACTAAGAAACAATATAATCATTGTACCACTGCAGCATAAGTTAGATTTGTCCAGTAAGTTGAAGAAATATAGTTCAAGCATACATATTACTTTATTTATAATTTCACAAAAAAGACAGTTCATAAACAGATGGAAGCACAAGGACTTGGGCCGTGATGGGTAGCCAAATTTTGAAGATTAGAAGGAGTGCAACAAAATTCTTTTCCTATTAACTTAGATTTTATCAAATTGCAGTCCACAACCACAATTGCAGATGCAACATCAAGGTTTTTGTGGTCTCCACAACCCTATCATGGCCGCCTCAGCAGCAATATCAAGGAATGCAAATTCACAATTCAACAAATTTGCAACTCCAATTCCAATCGCAATTTAAAACCCCACATGGACAGTCTACAGCAACTAGATTGCCACGTACAGCAAGCATTATATAAACATAGCAGACAACAATTATGGATAACCATCTGACCAATTACAAAATCTTAAAGTAAAAACCTATTTTTCTCCCTTTTTCACTTATTTCATCATTAGCTATTACATTGGTAATTATTTTGCGGAGAAAAAAATGGAACAGAGGAACCATCCCCTCTCCTACAACTTCCACAAGAATAAATAAAAAACCAATTGAAACCATAGCTAAAAATCAAAAAGTCATTTACATAAAACCAATCATAACCCATTTGCAACGCTCAAACAAACCCCGGCACCCAATTCAAAACTTAAAAAAGATTTTTAAATTTAAACAATTAAACCCAACCAAAACAAAAGGAACACAATTAGATAGAAAGAGTATATTATGGCCAGAACAAAGACAAAAGCTCCTTAATTAGGAAACCAAAGATCACAAAATTAAAAAAGTCGAAACAAAATTAAGGATAGAATAATTGATGAATTGGAAAGGGATTGATTGGGAATGGAGGTGTTGAATGCTCACCGACGACGCTGGATCCTTCGGAACCCATTACGATGATGATAATTTCGAAGACACAAAAGGGTAGGGTTTGTTTAGAGAATCGATAGAGAGAAAAAGGCACAAAGTTTTATTTGGTTATGTAGATGATGTTGTAGTCAGTTGTACTCTAACTACTGTTTCGATGGGAACTTTTGTAAATTTAACCTAATATAGTTTTCATTAGGAAGAGAGAAAAAGAAACATCAACTTTGTTAAAAGGAAAAGTTAAGAAAAAGTTTAGAACAAAGAGTTTATTTTCCATGCCATGGCACCACATATTCTACGTTATTAATTAATTAAAAATTTTATGTTGATATAAATTTTAAAATAATCCTCAATATTTCTTGTATATATAAATAAAAATATAAGTATTTCAATGAAAATATTTTTAATTATTTTTATTCAACAAAAATATTTTTAAGAATTTTTTAATTATTTATTTCTTTTAATATAACGTTTTTAATATTTTTAACTCTAAATTGAATATCAATATTTTTTAACCGAAATTATTAATAATAAAAAATAACCTTGTATTATAATATAGTTATTTGTTATAAATTTCAAATATAATCTATAAGTTAAATTTTATTTATTTATTATAAATTTAATTATAATATAATTTATATATTTATAAATATTTACATGTTATAAATTTTAATTATATGAGATAAATATTAATACAGTACAATACACATGTTAAAATATTAATATATTTATATATATTAGAATAAGGGATTTTAATATCTTTAAGTATATATTTTAACGAAAATATTTTTAGTTATCATTTTTTAATAAAACTGTTTTTAGCTATTTTTTAATGAGGGAGTTTTTAAAAATTTATTTTTATCTTTTTTAATTTATCATATGTAACCTCTTTGGTTCTAAATTAAATTTTAATGTTTTTAAAAGAAATTATCAATAAATAAAAATAATATTATATCACTATAATTTATTGATTATAAATAAAAAATATAAACTGTATGTTAAAAAATATTTATTTATTATGAAATTTAATTATAATATAATTTATATATTTGAAATTATTTATTTATTATAAATTTTAATTATATAAAATAAAAATTATTATGTATAATAAATAAGTTAAAATACTAATTAGAATAATTATATTAAACGAAAGTATTTTTAGATGTTATCCTTCAAAAATATTTATTGTTATTTTTTTCAACTAAAGCATTTCTATGAATTTTTCCTATCATCATGTCTCTTTTGATCTTTCATTTTCAGTAATTTTTAATTCTAAATTAAATTTTAATATTTTTTAAAAGAAAATTTTAATAATTAAAATAATATTATATCACAATATAAATTTTTATTATAAATTTAAAATACAATCTATATACTAAAAACTATTTCTTTATCATGAATTTTAATTATAATATAATATATTTAAAAATATGTGTATTATCAAATTTAATTATATAAAATAAATATTTATTTTGTGCAATGCACAAATTAAAATACTAGTTATTATAAAAAATGTATTATACACAATGGTTTGTAATTGAATATTGTCTAGGCATAGAATATATATTTTTACAAAAGTTTCATCTAATCATAAACTCATAATGTATAGTAAGTTAGTTTACTTTAACAATAACTACTTTAAAAGTCATACTAAAATTAAATTTTTAATTTTTGAGTGTGTAAAAAATTTTATATTATAATTATATATCTAATAAGAGTTTTCCTCCTTAATATGATTCTTAAGGTGATCATTAAGAAGTTAACAAACAAACCATAAAGAAAAATCTTTGAAAAAGTTATATATATTTCATCACATTAGTTTTTTCAAATTTTGTTTACTAAATTTAATTTTTAATTTTTATTATTATATTAAAAGGTTTATTTTAATGTATTGCCAACGTAAATATTAAGATAAAAATTCATGCATATTAAGTATATTTTTAATGTAATATAATTATTATTAGATCATAAAATTATTTTTTAACAAGTTTTGAGTAATAACAAGCAAGGTTTTTTAAAGTAAAAGACGATATAAATTGTCTCAAGACATCAAACGTATATAAGCGTCTATCAACTAATAGATCATATTCTCATCCAAAAGACGAAGACAAAATACGTTTTCATATAAATAGACGAATTGAATATGTATATTTATATTGCTTTAACTATACATGTATTTACCTTTAGATGCTTCCTTTTAATAAACATATTAAAGAAGCTTCGTATGAAATGTCAAAACACAACTCTAATTATACCTTATTAACCTTAAAAGGTGTGTCATTACAAAAAAAAAAAGGAAGTATTTTGTACTTGGCAATACTTTTGCTACCAACTGAAGACATAATTATTATAAGACAAAAATAAGCACGTTGATTTATTTTATTATTGTAACAAGTTGATAAAATGCATTTATTGAAACATTTAATACCTCCAACAAACACTTTCTCTCTTAGTAAGCTAAGAAAGATATTAGGATGACTTTTACATATATCCTAAAGATACATATAAAGAAAACTGAAAACTGCAACAAGAAATGATGCAAAGTAAGACTTAAAATCTTTCAAGCGAAAAACAATCCATCTATCTCTATGTAACCTATTATAAAAGATCCTTTGATTTAAAACCTTCAATAAAAGACTATACTTAATTATAAAATCTTGTCTGAAAGATGATATAAATAGTCTGTGAGGTTTACCTTATAATCATTTTCTTAATGAAATTGATTGAAGTCTAAAGAGCCTTTGTGTAAAAAATAATACTTGTGTGTGTTGCTTGAAGAGACAAAGTAAATATTATTTGATTGTTGAGCCTTATGATAAAAGAATACTTGTAGATTTTTTGTTAGTGAAATTTTTGGTAGTATATGAAGGACTAGATGTAATCTCAAGGTTGGAGACAAATAGGATAAAATATTTGTGTTATATTTCTTGATTTCTCCTTACAATATCTTTATGTAAAACTCCTTTAAGGATTTAAAATTTTAGTGTGAAAAGATTTTTTACTTTGTCCTTTTATGAGACAAACATTGCATCATCCTTTGCAACAAAATTTTAAACACAATTAAATCCCTGTTTCATTTTCTTGTGTATACTTGTGTTCCATAGTTATTATAAAAGTTAATGAACTTATTATACATAACAATTTGTAATTAAATGATAACATAAAACAATGTACACTAGTAATGCACTCCAATTAAATTTTTATAAAAATTACAAGTTTAAATATGTTTTTAATTCTTATAAAATGTACGAGTTTTGATTTAAAGGTCTCATAAAAGCTCTTCTTTGGTTTTATCTCTCAAGAAACAAAATCATTGTTTTTGTATTACTATTATTATATAACATTTATTAACTACTTTTGTGTTTAATGGAAGGATAAATGATCATTTCCAGTGGCACCTACTAATGTTTGTGGTACCATATTAGTGTGTAATACTTCTAAAGATTTTTTTAAAATTTCTGAAAAAGAAATATTACTTATCTATCTTAAAATGAGTGTTACCAATTAAAAACAATGATTTTTAATTTTGGAAAGATAAAAATTAAAAACAAATTGATCAAAACCAAAATTTGTTTACTTTAAAAGAACCAAAATTAGTTATTTTAATTTTTTTAAAAAAGATAAAAATTAAACCAAAATTAAAATTTGTTCATTTCCAAAAGTTTAGTTTGAGACTAAATTAGTTTAATTATTTTTAAAATTTTATTTAATGACAAAAGTTTTGAAAAAATGATGTGATATCCTATATAATTTTTGTGAATGAAAATTTGAGTTTTCTCTGTTTTACGCATCTTTCCAACTATTCTTATAATTATAAAAATAAAAATATTAATAATGTTGTATTCTATTAATATAATTGGTGCACCTATTTTTATTAAATACTAACAATATTATGAAGATAATACGTTATATAAATATAAAAGATTCAATAATTCTTTGTTGGTATAAAGCTTTTAATGCTATTAGTAACTTTTTTTTAACTATATATATCGGATAAGTACAAAGTATTTCTTTATTGAAAACATGATTAATCATTTTTGACTATCGTGAGCTTACCAAATATTTATTAGGATTTTAACTTATACGATGCATGAGTAACTTTTATATTTTATTAATATTTTTAAGAAAACTAAAAGACAATTAAATATAAAAGAATATGTATTTTAAATTTTAAATAAATTAAGACATTAAATAAAAGACAATAAAGAATATTGCAAACTTTGTTGTTTGATTGTGTTGGCTGGTTGTATGCATAAATTTATATTATTGATTGAATATTCTTATACCTTTGTTTGACAATAGTGAATTGATTTCTTTGATCTGGATGTCATGTGGTTTTTACCTCTCACATGAAGGGATTTTTCATGTTAAAAATATTGGTATCTTTTATGTAATTTTTATCATTGTTACTGTCATTTTTATTTATGATTGTTCCTTATAAATTCTTGCAAGAAAGAAATTTTATATCCGCTGCATTGTTACTACATTAATTTGTTTATTATTATTTTTTCCTATCAATATCAACTTGTGTTCATTTGTGAAGTAAAATTCACACTAACGTAATACCTAAATCAAGAGAAGAAGAAAGAACAAAACAATCACTGCCAAAAGAAGCTCATGCTTTCATTGATTATCCATTACACTCGTCCATTCCTTTTTCCTTTTTTTATAGTCCAATCACCCATTTAATTATGCTATTTATAGTTTTCAATGATCACTTAAGCTAGATATACAAATAATAAAAGTAGCGAATTAATCATAGAATTGAATAAATTTCAAAACTAGCAATTATTAATGTAATATTACTTTATCCAAATCACAATATTACTGAAGTAAAATGTTTGATTTTCTATCTTTTTTAACTTGGCACACCTAACTTTTCTTCTACCAAAGCAATTCTTCTTGAAGAAGCCACGAGTAATGCTAGATTTTTTTTTTACGTTAACTTGCTTCAAAATACATAACAGATTAATAAATCCTCTAAACAAAAAAAATAAAAAATTTCAACCAAACTTCAAAATAAATTACTAAATTATTTTTGTACACCCCAAGTTGTCAACCAAAGGTAAAACAATTGTCAACCAATTTGATCTACTAGCCTCTCTCAAGAGCATTGAGGCACCGTGTTTGTTAGAAATTAACTTTTCTACTTCAAATTAATTAGTTTTCATAATTTAGTACTTACTCATATTATTTTATTTTATTAACATATTTTTATTTAAAAATAAAACAATTATTTTAAAGAAAATTATACCTTATATTAGTTAGGCAGAAATAAAAGAGAAGTAAATTAAAAAATATGTGTTGGTTGAATGGATAGAAATGAAAAGAAAATAAATAAAGAAATTTCTCTCTATTTGTTTGAATGAATTAAAAAGTAAGTGAAAATAAATAAATAAATTGTATATTTTTATATCAATTCTAATAAATAATTTAACTAAAAAAATTTAAACTTTTTATTATATTATTTTTCTTAACGAAGGTGTTTATTATTTTTATGCTATAAAAAGTATTTAATAAAAAAATAAAAAGTAAATGCAACAAACACTTCCTCCTATTTTATCTCATTTTTTTAAGAAAAAATATTTTATACATGTGACACATAAAAACAAACTTATTTTCTTTCTATTTTCCCTCTTAAGTAATAAATATGATATTTTCATCCTATCCTCTTCCATAGAAATGTTTTTTCTTATAAAAGTACATTATACTTCGCTATCTACACAAGTTCTCTGTTTTCCTAAAAAAAATTATTTAAATAAATTTTTTTTTTAAACTAATCCACATTGCTCGGTTGAGTCCTCTTATTTGGATAAAGAAAAATACAGCACTACAAATGATTTTCATTGGAGGTTTATTTGTGACTATCTCAATAAACACCCTCCAAAAAATATTACAATTTTTTTACATATTTTAATTGCCACAATTTGATGTATTTTTTAACTATTTTTTTTTATGATTAAAAACTTATAATATTTGGTATCTCTTCTATTTTTTTTTCTAAGTTCCACTAATATAGATATCTAATAATTTGAAAAATAATTGGCTTCATGACTATGTTTTTCACAATTTGTGCATGTCCCTTGGCCACCAAGATTTTATACAAATTCTTCACTGAAGGCATTATGCACTTTATTGGCTTTATGGTCATGTCTTCCACAATTAGTGCATGTCCCTTTATCACCACAATTATCTACAGAAGGCATTACTCATTGTCTTTGACCATTCATCATAGTTATCTCCTTTAAGTTGCACAAGTCGAGATAAGGTAATAAGGGGGCGTTGGATCCAACATCAAGGCTCTGATACCAAAATAGAAAAATATATGACTATTGTGTAATTTTCCTCTTATTCCTTCCTATTACAGAGGTTACAATATAGCCCAATTATTAGGGTAACACCTTCCTATAATTTCTACAAGAAATCCTAATTATAATTGTCAATGCCCAAAATAGCCAAATCATTATATTCTAAAAATGTACAAGATTTCCTAAAAATATGCAAATACATAATTATAATTACAATATATGAGATTCTCTCAATAATAATTGATCCATTTGGATTCAATTTTAAATTGTAAACTCATTTGACAACAATAGGATGCTTGTTTATGGGTAAGTCAACCAGCTCCCATGTCTTATTATTTTCAATGGCTCTTAACTCTTACACCATAGCTTCTTTCCAAACCTACTCCTTCATTGCCTCCTCAAAACCTCATGGTTCAACATAAGAAACTAAGGTAAAATGCACAAGATTCGATAAGTCTTGTTGGTAATTGTTCATGCCTTTGTGCTCTCTAGGGTTGAGATTGTGTTGCAAGATCATTATTACTTACACTTGATTGCTTGTGTAATATATCAAACAATGAACAAGAAGGTAACTGAATGAGGTTTCTACCTTTCTTCTTCTAGTCCCAAGATTCTGTTTTAGCCACTACCATATCTTTACTAAGCATTATTTTTTTATTCATTAGGTCATACAACCTATATGCACATGTAGGAAGATACCCTATCAAGATCATATCTCACTCTTGTGCTACAACTTTCTTCATCAAGTACATGTCTAAATGATAATGATCAAACAAATTTTAGATTGTTCGTTATTGGCTTCCTCTCAATCTATACCTCCTTCGACATTAACTCCTTTAGTCTTTTGGTTTGGGCATTTGTTTAACACATATATTGCTATCTGCTTCACTTGAAAATAGTGTGGCAAAGCTTTCTCCTTCAGCATACTCCTTGCCATGTTAAACACTATTTGATTCCTCCTTTTTGCCAAGTCATTATTTTGAAGGGTGTAGAGGGTTAGTACCTCATGTTGAATGCCATTCTTCACACAAAATTCCTCAAACTCATTTGAGGTATGCTCTCCTCCTCCATTAATTTCTCAACACTTATATAGACCTTCCACTCTACTTTTCAACTAGCATTTTAAATCTTTGAAACAATTCAAAAGCTTTCTCTTTTGGTTTTAATCAAATACAACCACATCTTTCTATTAAATCCATCAACAAAAGAAATGAAATACTTGTTACCTCCTAATGAAGCCACTTCAAATGGCCTGCAGATATAAGAGTACACCACATCTAGCATATTGGATGCTCACATAGCTAAATATGATTTGAAAGCTTTTCTAGATTGCTTACCAGCCAAACACACTTTACACACCTTTTCTAGTATCTCAGTCATAGGAATTCCAGCCACCATTTGCTTAAAACTCAACCGGTTTAGATCTTTGAAATTTAAGTGACCAAACTTAGAATGGAAAAGCCAACATTCCTTATTAGATTCGGTAACTTTCAAGGATAGAATCTTAGTAGCCTTTAGGTTGATTTAAAAGATTCAGTTCATAATTAGTCTCCTAGCAGAGTCAAACATTTCAAAAATATCATTCTCATCACCATTGAGAACCCTTTTCCAATTAGCTACCCAATACTCTAAAAGTTGCATGTCAATTATGGTACATACAACACATTCTCAGTCAAAGCTATTTTTCCATTTCTCCTCTAGATCACAACATTTGCAACTCCTTCTGCACTCAATGTTCTATTGTCTGCAAATCAAATTTCGCTTCTTCTTGATGTATCAAGATCAATCAACTACTCCTTATGATTGTTCATATGATTCAAGCACCTAGTATCTAGAAACTATAACTCAAATTAGAAAAACTCTTCACTAGATATAGTCATTAATAAGATAGGATTAGAATCTTAGTATTCTTCATACATATGTGCTTCATCATCACTACCTCTCTTTTATTTTCCTTTGCTAGGCCAACATTCATCTGTAAAATGACCCCATTTTTGATAATTGAAACACTATACTTTCCTTTTATTGAACTTTCTTGAACTAATTTTGTTTCTTGCAGGCCCTCCTCCATTTTTATTTGAGGATTCAAGCTTGTCTCTATCAGGTTTTGATCTTTTTTAATTAGAATACCAACTCCTTTTGGTGAATTTTCCTTTCCCTTCCTTTCCCTATTTTTCATTTGCTCTTATCTTCAGCTCCTTTTTTTGTCACTTAAGCTTGCAAAGCATGATCAACATGTTTATCTATGCTTCTTTCATTCAACCTCAATTCATGAGCCTCCAAAGAACCTTGAAGTTATTCAATCTTCATAGTTCCAAGATTCTTGGATTCCTTAGTTGCAACCACAATATAATCAAACCTGGGAGTTAGGGTTCTCAGGGTCTTCTTTATTATGATTTGGCCAGAAAACTTCTCACCACATCATGCCATCAAGTTTGTAAAACTCAAAATGTGGATGAAGTATTCAGACACCTTCTCAAGATCCTCCATCTGCATCAATTCATATTGTCTTCTTAACACCTACAAACACAATTCTTTCATCTTTTCTCCACATGTATATCCCTTTTCAAGTATATCCCAAGCTTCTGTAACTATATTGGCTATATAAATCTTCTCAAAGTGAGATATATCAACACATTGATGCAAAAGAAACATTGTCTTACAATCTTTTTTCTTTGCATCCTTGTATATTGCTCACTATGCTTCAATGAGGCTTTCACTCAAGTCCAATATCTTCCTTTAACTATTATGAGCACTTCTTGAAAGGCAAAGAGTGGAGCTTTCACTCAACTCTAATATCTTCCTTTCATTATTTCAAGCACTTCTTGAAATCCAAAGAGAACCTTCATAGACATGCACCATCTTTCCAATTCTTTCAATCAAGAACATGGAGGTTCATGGAAAAATTTCCATTCGACCCAGTCATGGCCCACTTGTATATTCAACCTTAATCACAAATACAAAACACAAAGTACCTAACCCCTTTATAAAGATCCTCCATTTGCATCAATTTATACTATCTTCTTAACACCTGCAGACACACTTCTTTCACCTTTTTTCCACTTATATAATCCTTTTCAAGTATATTCCAAGCTTCTTTTGGCTGTATTGGCTATAATAATTTTCTTAAAGTGAGCTGCATCAACATATTGATGCAAAAAAAAAAAAACATTGCCTTACAATTTTGTTTTGCATCCTTGTATATTATTTGATGGGTTTCAATGAGGCTTTCACTCAATTCCTAATATCCTCCTTTTCCTGTTTCGAACACTTCTTGAAAGGCAAAGAGAACTTTTATTTGGATGCACTATTTTTTCCAATTATTTCCATCAAGAACATGGAGGTTCTTGGGAAAATTGTCATTAGATCTAGCCATGATCACTTATAGATTCAACTTTGATCACATATACAAAACAAGGAACCTAACCACTTTAAAGTCTCCAAAAGAATACGCTTTACCAAATTGTTAGGAAAAGTAGAATACACATTGAAAAAGAGAAGTTTCTTGAAAACAGAAAATTTATTGACTATTTATCTCAATTACACATAAATTATATATGTTTAATTTCTCGATTATATATGTTTAATTTTGATAAAGTATGCTAAAATAAAGTTTATATTTGTATTTGATTGTTTTGTCATATTAACAAATTTAAATATATTTAACATTTAAAATGTCAAACTTATATGTGACATATATATATATATATATATTATTAAATATATAATATAATTTTTTTACATCAATAATATATAAAAATTACATTATTAAATCACTTGTGCATAATTTTTATCGTTTCATCACTACTGCTTTTCAAAGTCAAGAGCTTAACCTCATTTTTATTTTCCATAATTAAACACCTTTTATTTCCTCACAAGGATGCATTTCTCATGTGTATCTCTAGTTCTTTGCTTGTTATGGCCTTCAGCCTTGTTCTTCAAATCGTGATCCAACCCAAGCAGATGAAATCCTTCAATTTCTCGACACCGTTTATTAGGATTGAGACTCAATATGTGTAATGGACTGTCTCAACCTATAATTAAAAGAATTGACCAAAGTCAATCCTTAAGTTCAAGAACTATGAGATATAATTAGGAACAAATAACCATACATAGAAATAAAGTTACAATGTTGCTATAATAAAAAAGAATAATATTTATTTTGAAATATTTGATTCTTGTATAAAGCTCAACTTATTTTAGATTTCTATAAATATAATTATCATGTACCGACAATAATAAAAAAGCTTTTATGGCATATTTTACACTTAAGCAAAATTGTTGCAGTTGCGACAATTATGATAACAATAATCCTCCCAACTTTTATCTAAAACCCATCATAATTTCCTTTTTCATTTAAAAATACACATTTAGGCAAAAGAGTAGCATGCTAAATGTTTGACAATGGATGAAAACTCTCCGGTCTACCCAGCAGGGATGACAAATAAAAAATATGTATATATATAGTTAATATTGGTAGATACAAATAAAAGATATTTACTTGTATTCCTTACTCACATGTTTCAATTCAAGTTTTTGTAGATGAAAGATGCTATATCATCCAAAAAAAATCCTCCACAAGTTATTTTTAAAACATAATTAATATTTTATAATTATTTTTAATTTATTTGACATTGTTCGATTCTATTTTTTCGAAGTATGCAACATTTTTCTTTAGAGATTGAACAAATCATGTTGAAGAAGAAAATATTTATTATCGAGTGTTACCGATAAAAATTAGTCATTATTTTTAGTAATGAGTATGTATTTATTAATAAATGGATAGTAAAGTATTTATACATATTTGTAATTTGAAATTATTTAAATATCTTTAATATATATAAATTAAGTTATTTCAATTTATTTTAAATATAGATATATATTTTAAAATTATTTATTATTATTATAATTTTTAAAAAATTATTTTTATTATAAATATTTTAAATTTATGTATTTTTAATACAAATATATATTTCAAAATTATTTATTTTTTATTTTTATTTTTATTTTTTATTTCTTTAAAAAAATTTATTTTAACAAGTATCTAGTATACTTATAAAATTCAAAATTACTTAACAAATACTCTCGTGGGCCGGGCCCACATTTTTTTCATAATTTCTCCTTGCTTGGATTGGATATGGTACCTTAATCTAAATGCCACCTTGTGACATTCCTCCTTCGATAAATTTCGAATAAGCTACACATACTTAAAAGATTTTAAATTTTAATATAAATTAATGACCATGAAGTCATTTTTACGAATAAAAGTATTAAATGAATCTTATTATTATTACTATCACTAAACTTTCAGAAAGGAACAAGATCAATTTGAGTTTTAAACATATCAAATATTTTTTACTCCTTTCTTCTTATCTTTCAGTTCTTCTTAAAACTAACGTTTTAAAAAAAAGAATTCGGAAATGAACTTCATTTTTATATTTTTTAATTAGAAAAATTATATATATTTATAGTGTTGCCTTATAGTATAATATAAATATAATTTTAATATACTTTCAATGTCAAAAAATTATGCACTTGCATATCATTATTTTATCACATTATTTAATAATTTTATTGATCCAAGGAATAAGTACATATCCTAAAAGAATATGTATTTAAATTCTACTTTCGATATAAAGACTTTATTGATAAATACTTTCATAAATATTCGTTAAATTTATAAACTTGTTCTGACTCATAAATCTCTGGATCCAACTTAATTAAATTTTCAAATATATATATATATATATATATATATATATATATATATATATATATATATATATATATATATATTAAATGCGTGTATATTGTAGGATTGTGAAGACATTAAATATTAAATATAAATACAAACTATTTTGCCCCAATACATATTAAAATTACATTGTTGTATAACTTGTATAATTTTTACCATTTCATAATTTTTTCAAACTTACAGTTTAACCCAATTTTAATTTTCAAAAAACACCTTTAACTCTTATAAATGCATTTCAATTGTGTATTTCTTTAGTTCTTTGCTTATTTGACCAAATCGTTCAAATAAAATGATTCAACCAAAGAAAATAATTACATCCTTCAATATCCATGAAGTGTTTTTTTAAAGAAACAATTATTAAGAGAAGGCAAAACACCTTTCGGCCTTTCCCTTTGTTTTAATTGCCATTAAACATTGATTGGACTTCTAAACACAACTCATTTTATTCCTTGTTACATATTACAAGTATTTGCTTTTATAAAAGATGAATAAAAGTAATATGAACAATGGAAATTTCTTCCTAAATATTTAACACAATTAGTAACTAAGACTTAAACTCATGTTAACCTCAAAATAAAGAGCAAATCGAAAGTTGATTATAAAGCAACGTTTCCCTTACGTAGCACCTATAGAATTTAACAATGGTGGTTGAATTGTGAACTTGTCAAAGCATGTATAGTACTAAGAAGTTTAAACAGACTCTCCTAAATTACACGACCGTTTTAAAAGACACAACTTCACACTTTTTTTTTTAAAATAAAAAATTACATTGATAGAATAAATAAACTTGAGACGGTTACGAAAATAATGTGACATTAAATGGTGCTTTTTTGTTTTGTTTCTCGCGGCAGTTGGTGTGACAGTTTTAAATAGCAAGAGTTTTGAACCATCCCAAACTCGATTGGCTGCATTTTGAATCTTTGCCAAACTCAAATGGCAGCTGTAATGGTACCCTTTATTTCATGTTTGTGTATTATAAGTCTAAGAAAATTTCTATTTTTCTTCTTCTTGTTTTCAGATGTATGAGCTTCATTTTTTGCCATACGAATTGTATAAACATGCGATTCAACATAGCATTGCAAATAAAATTACTAGGTGGTTGAGTCAAATGATAACCATAAAAATAAACAAATAAATCAAATGTATAACCTTGTTTTTTTGCACTTACCAATTGTTCAATGTTTTTTTGTTTTGAGAAATGCTACTCGGTTTGAAAAGTTTTGCCGAAAAAACAGCTGATCCATTTAAAAAATATTAATAGATTTCAATCTATTTTCCAAACTTACCCTTTATTCTCTTTTTCTACGGAGGACAGCATCAATGGTTATGTTAACATAAGATAACTATTGCCTATTGTGTTTGCTGTCATAAATTGGCTTGCATTGGGTGTAGTCTCGATTGTTATTTGCTTTAACAAGGTGTGATGTGTTGTGATTCAGATAATAGCATAAGAACACACAACTAAAATAAAAGATGAGAAAAACACACTACCTAGTGGCAAAGAATGTAATTTACTAATAAAGTAATTACAACAAAAGAACAAGGAAACAATTTGGGAATTTTCTCCCACAGTGCTAGGACACTCTTTGTTATTTTTCTCTCGGTGGTGTGTCTTTCCTACTGCCTACGCTCCCCTTATATAAGGGAAGGAAACCGCGTAAGTGAAGGAGAAAACGCGTAACGGAAGAAGAATTAAAAAGAAAAAAACGGTGGCCGTTTCATTGACAATAAAAACGGTGGCCGTTTTTATTGGCTTTTCAACCCGTTTCATTGACAATAAAAACGGTGGCCATTTTTATTGGCTTTTCAACATGATGATGAATAGCAGAAGTTGCACTGGATGATTGTGTTTGTTATGATAAATTAATTAGTTTACAATATTTGTTTGTTACCATAGTCATGCATGAAAGTACTGTAACTTACATAATTAATTATATGTTTTTGTAGTATTTAATTATATTAAGTTCCTCAACTAATTTGATATTTTGCTGCTTGATTTTTTCCTTGATTAAATGGAGTAACATGATACCTCCGTAGTTGTCGTTTTCAGCATGGAACCCTCTCACTCTGTTACACTTTCCAAATTGCGTTTCTTTTGCCGGGCAAGTGGGGGTTGTGACATGTGAGTGACTGAAGAAAGGGGTCAGAGAGAAAATGCTGTAGGAGAGAGATTTTCTTTTTTTTTTTTTCAATCTCAACTGTTTTGTTAAAAATGATTATATTCAACTATTTGAATTATATTATCCAATAGTAATTTTGCCATCTAGTTTAGTGTTATTCAACCGGGTAACATGACACAGGGAGTATCTTATTTTCTGAAGAAAAAATAAAAAAAACTAGATTACTTTGTTTTATTGTGATTCATTAAAAATAATAATTTAATTCTATTTAGAAATAATTTTATATTTATTAATTTTTTTTATGAAATTGATTTTTAATTTAAAAAAATTCTTTCACTATATTTAATAATTATTATTCTTCGTATCACTACTGTCTTATTATTACTGTGGCCCCATCACTATTATTACAATTGTTGTCCCTACGGTCGGTCACCGTTATCACTATCATTGTTGTTAACATCATATCACAACTATCACGTTTGGTGTTATTGTCACCACTATCATTCTACTACCGATATTATTACCTTTGCTACCACCATTACACTATTATTATCAATATTTATTATTATTGTTGTCATCATTTATGCCACAATTATCGACTAAATCTGTAAATTAATTTTAATTCTATTTTTAAAATGAATTTATTTTAAAATTAAAAATTAATTTAAATAAAAATAAAACTAAATCTAAATCCCAAACGGGTTCTAAATTTTTAATTTTTCATAAACAAATTGCATGTTTATTTTTGGATGGTGAACGATGTTAAAGTTCTAGCTTTTACTTAATTCGAAACATGGACAAAGATTACGTCTCACTCGGACGTGGCGTGTCGGAACTTCCCATTTCAAGTTTCTACGGCAGCGTACCAACCTGCCACTTAAAACAATATAAGTTACTTGTTCATGTGTTGGACGACTTTTTTTGTTGTTGGATTAGACGAATTTGTTATTTCCTTATTTATTATTTGTTATAATAGTCTTCATACTTCAATCTCATAATCATTATTATAACTTCAAGTTCCGAATCTGATTATTTTTTCTTTTTTTTTCATAGGAAGAGGGTGGTATCTAGACTTCACCGGTCTTATTTAACTAATTTACTTACTTATTTTCGAATCTCATAATTCAATATAAATAATGATAAGTAGGTGAACAATTTTTATAAAATAATTTATAATTATCAAATTTGAAAATAATATTTTTTCCGTAATTTAAAGAATGTTATTTTTAACAAGTATAATAGTTAAGATATTAAAAAACCAATTTTAAAAAAAGTAATCACACATTTAAAGTTATTAATATTTTCTTATTATGATTTTTAATAAATGTATTATGTATTCTTATATATTTGAGTTTAATTTATATAAATTATTAGTGTAAAATTTTGTATACCGCTGATCAGTAAATTTTTTTAATAAGAATAAATTTTAAATTATTATTATAAACATTACCAAATTTATAGTGCGAAACAAATTATGATTTCTTTTAATGGGAGTGTTAATGCGTGCCACTGTTTTCTCTATTATTTATTGTCACTCGTTAAAGTCACATAACTGCAGTTTCTTGCTTACAAACCTCGTTCGCGAGTTTGTCGTTTCAACAGTTGACAGTTCCAACCTCAGACAGAAACCCTTCACCAATTTCTCTTCTTGCTCCTTCCTAATGGCATCGCCGTCGCCGGTGGCCACCGTGGTCTCCGCCGCCGCGCCGTACGACCGCGCCAAAGCCGTGAAAGAGTTCGACGAAACCAAGGTCGGAGTCAAAGGCCTGATCGACTCGGGAATCCAAACCATCCCTCCTTTCTTCGTTCACCCGCCCGAAACCCTAGCGGGCCTGAAGCCCGGGCCCGAGTCCGAATCCGCGCCCGAAATTCCCACGGTGGATCTCTCCGCCGTGCAGGGCTCGCGCGCCGCCGTGGTGGAGCAAATTCGCCAGGCGGCGAGCACGGTGGGATTCTTCCAGGTCATCAACCACGGCATCCCGGAGGAGCTCCTCCGCCGAACGCTCGCGGCGGTGAAGGCGTTTCACGAGCAGCCCGCGGAGAAAAGGGCGCAGGTGTACCGTAGGGAGATGGGGAAGGGCGTATCTTATATTTCCAACGTGGATCTCTTCCAATCAAAAGCTGCCAGCTGGCGCGATACAATACAGGTTACGAATTGAATTTAGAACTTTGCCTTCTGTGAAGACTTCTTTATATGCTTGTTTATCGATTTCTTTTTTCAATTTCAATCTATTTCTGTATTTATTAAATTCATAATAATTTATGTTCGAGTTTGTTAATTTCAATATAAACGTAATTTAGATACTGAAGTTTTTGTTATTATGTTCAGATTAGGGTGGGGCCGACCGCAGCGGATCCGAGCGAGATTCCCGAGGTGTGCAGAAAAGAGGTGATGGAGTGGGATAAGGAGGTGGTGCGTGTGTCTGGTGTGTTGTATGGTTTGCTGAGTGAGGGACTGGGATTGGGTGCGGAGAGGCTCACGGAGTTAGGTTTATTGGAAGGGAGGGTTATGGTGGGACATTATTACCCGTTTTGCCCTCAGCCTGATCTTACGGTGGGTCTTAATTCCCATGCGGATCCAGGGGCTCTTACGGTGTTGCTGCAGGACCATATTGGAGGGTTGCAGGTTGAGACCAAACAGGGTTGGATCCATGTCAAGCCTCAGCCCCAAGCTTTGGTTATTAACATCGGAGATTTCCTTCAGGTATCATCTTCTATATTTTTTTTAATTTAATTACAAATTATTAAATACCATAAATTTATTAATTTTTATAAAAAATTATATTAAAGATGATTTTTAATTAGTTGAAAGGATAAAAATGTTTACGGGTTAAATTTGAAGTAGTACAAGATTATATAGGGATTGTTATACAACCTTTCTTTTTCACCTTTTTTTTTTATTATTATATTTAGATATGTCTCATATTCATGATTTTGTATGTCAGATAATTTCTAATGAAGCATATAAGAGTGCCCATCATCGGGTGTTAGCCAATAATTGTAATGAGGCACGAGTCTCTATTGCTATTTTCCTGAACCCAAGTGAGAGGGAGAGGGTTTTTGGACCATTGCCAGAACTAACATCAGTTGAGAAACCAGCCCTTTATAGGAACTTCACTTTCAATGAATTTATGACCAGGTTCTTCAAGAAAGAGTTGGACGGTAAATCTTTGACAAATTTCTTCAGGCAGTGATGTACACACATAGCATCTGTTTCTGTTATGTATCAATGTTACAAAGTACATTTATAAAAAGGATTATGTGATTATGGTATTTTATGCTAATAATATATACGTTTGTTAGAACTTAAATGCTCTTGGAATGGCAAATTCTAATGGTTCTTGATGTGTAATTGGGAAGGAAACCAAACTTTAATGCGCAAAATTAACAACTTAAATGCTATAATGCCAAAGTTGCAAACCATGTGTGTGTTTGTGATTCATCTTGAAAAAAAATAACTAGTATTTTTACTATATCCGGTATTTTTGTCTTTTTTTTTAATATAGAAAAAAATAAAATAAAATTTTAAAGACATGGACGTGTAGGGAACATTAACAAATATCCAACAAAGTATTCTCAAAATCTTTTCAGATTATAAAACACTGGTAATCATTATAAGTAACTTAAATATTCTTTGACACTTAGTCTTTTTAGGCTATCTAAAAACAAAGTGAGTTTTACAAAAATATAACTCACTAAGTAACTTAAGTATTCTTTGACACTTTGATTGTTACGCAAAAATTTATTATGCTTGTTCATTTCTTTGTAGAAGCTTTGATTAGAGCACATCTTTATCAGAGTTGACTTATTATTTCACAACTTGATAAGAAAACTTTTCTTCTTTGAAAAATATAACAAAATGGTAGCAAAGCATAAACGTATAAAAGCGAAGTATCCTTTTTACATGTTTTAGATGAGGTCTTTCTATTAGACGAGGATGTTGTTTAGATGACAAAGTTGTTAATTTAGATGACGTTGGCAAACTTGTTCAAAAACGAGTCCTATCTTATATGCATGTATTTTCTTTTAAGCAATAAGGATATATTGTAATTTTGAAACATCTTAGTACTATCAAAACACATTAATCATCACTTTTTAGTCATAATATTTGTTATCATTGCCTATGAGCATTTTGGATGCATATTAAAATTGCTCCAACACTCTAAATCTAGAGGATTATTTTATAATTGCAATCTTGATTATATATTTAAGAAAGTTCCCAAAGCCATAGAGCAAATATTTTAGATAATAAATTGGGAACACTTGATTTTGTCCCCTCCCATTTTTTTCTAAAAAAAGGAAAGAAAAATATAAAAAAAATAAGATAAAAAATAAAAATATAAAAAGAAATAAAATAATAATAATAAATAAAGTGTCCAACCCAATACAAAGTAGCAAAAAAAAAAAAAAGAGAAAGGAGAATAGGAATTTCTAAAAAAAGGGAGAGGTCGTTTAAGCTCTTTGGACAAGCATCCAAAGAGCCAACATGAAGGCTTGACCCTATTGCTTTGAACAAGCATCCAAAGAGCCAACAGAGCTAGCATGAAGGCTCAACCCAGCTGCTACTCCCTAATCCTTTGGACGAGTGTCCAAAGAGCCAGCAAAGCCAGCGTGAAAGCTCTATTTTGCTGTCTCGCTCATCTTAAGGCCTTTGGATGAGCATCCAAAAAGAGCTTATTCTATACGTGTGTCCATAGAGTTGGAAGCAGAAAAATAGTTCTAAGCACATGCTCTACTCTACTATCAGCAACTCTAACTTTACCGTCTTGAACATTTTGTTGTACAACTCATATTCATGAGAGTAAGCCAAATTCATGAGGGGGAAGGAGGGAGATAACAAAAACGAAAGGAAGAGAAGAGAAAGTTAAAAAACAAAAATTGAGAGAGGAGATTCAGAGAGAAAGAGACAAAGTACAAGTTTGCAAAAAAGCTAGGAAATGAAGAGACTTATTTGCACAAACTAGTATGGCTAATCTCCTCATTTTTTAAAACTCTCTTATTACCCCATGTAGTTTGATTCCATAGCCTTTGGACACCTTTTTGTTGGTTCCTTCTCCTATTCTTTTTGCTGATTATTATTATATGCTTTTTTGTTTCACCTATATCGTTCGTCCATGCCTATGGATGAAGAGCCTTTAACGCCTTTGGATGAAGAGCCTTTGACGATTCTCCTTTCTTTTTCCTGCTTATTGCTATTGTTGTTACCTATGCTGTTCGTTCATGCTTTGGATGCGAAAGCCAAAGATTGCTAAACATCTATAGATACTTTACTGTTCATAAGAAAACTCGACGTCCATAGAGAAACTTGTCATCCAAAGAAGAGATTGTCCAAATCAAAACAACTGCACTATTCTATTCAGGAAGTATTCCTCAAAAAGCATAAAGAGTTGTTTAAGTTACCACGTGAATCATTTCTCTCGTATAAAAGAGCTTGTTATCATGATCCAACATTCAAATTTCTACTTAATGTGCTTTGAGAACATGTTTCAAAATGATCAAGTGTTACAAGTCAAGACTAATAAAAGGAAGCTAAAATCATGACTACTCTTAGAAGGAACCAACAGAAGCTTCAACCTTTGTCAAATAGTAGCTAGCATGTCAAATTTAGAGGAAGACAACTTTTCTTTATCTTTAGAAAAAGAACATCTACAAAAGTACAACAGAAAGCAATCAAGTAGCATTTAATGCTAACTTAATCACTCATTATGCATAAGCAATGTTTAAATTTTTACGTGTTATAAAAAGAAGATTGATCAAGCTAAAAAAAAGAAATAGAGAAGGATAGCAACATGAACAAGAAAGATAAAATGATATTTTCGAATCTTACGCTCTAAAAGTCACTTTGACGATACTTTCATTCATTCTTTATAAAAACTTACTTTGCTCAGCAAAGCTAAGTTTTTGTGAATTGCATTGTAATGCGCTCACTATTTGAGTAGAATTGCTTGTCAAAACTCATTAAGTTGGTGCTATAGCTTGAAGAGATTAAGTAACAAAGAATACTTGATTTTTTTTGTAATCAGGGAGATTATAAGGGTTGTAATACCTAAAGAGATAAAAAATATTTGTTTGTATGTTAGGTAGACATAGCTCTGTTGGAAGAGTGAACCATAAAATCTATGTACTTTCTCTCTTATCCTAATACTTTTACATTATGCATTTCTTTAGACGGCGTATTTGTACAGTCCCTTTTGGATGACTATTTGGACAACCATCTTAAACTGTGTTTAGATCTTCCATATTAGCAAAATTTTTAAAAACTACATACACAATTCAACCATCCTTCCTGTACCTTCAAAAGTGTTGCCTTTAGGGTGCAAATTATTGCGATTTAAGAAGTTTGGAGACTTCTCCCTTAGCTATTTTTTGTTTTTTTAACTTGGTTAGTTTTATACATAAAATGTTGAATGTAAGTTATTATAGCTATCTAGTTCGTTCTTTTTAAATGCCCAAATTTGATATTACCTACAAATTTGTTAGTGCTATTTTAAAACTATTGAAGTGGCATTTTATCTTCCTAAAAGTTACAATTTTGTGAGTATTTTCAATTATATATTATGGATCGCTGTAATAACAAACGGCATTACATAAAATCTTTCAAACTTGGATTAAAAACAATGTTCAATTAGCAAGAATATAAAAGATCCAAATCCTAATAATCATTACAAAGAATGAAAGGAATTCAGGTCTAGAGCAGAGAAAAAAAATGGGGTTTCAAAATTTGGTGACTTCAGTCCTAATATAGAAACACAAAGAACGAATAAAAAAAAGAAACACAAAGGAAATCGACCAGTTCCATATGATTGAGAACTCTAATCAACATAGGAAGTCAGCAAATGAAAATGATACCAAACTCAGCATATATTCGTTGATTAATCTGTACAAGTTAAATTGTCGAAAAATGAAAAGATATTGTCTGTCAATAAGTCTAAAATTGAAAAGATGAAATCAAGAATTCTAACTCGAGGTTAAGGTACCTAAATTATGCTAGTGCTTTGATGTTTTGCAGGAACCAACACAACATTGTGACAGGCAATCAATGCAGGAAACAAAAACAAGACAAAATAATGTTACCAAACAAAATAAATCAAATAGTCCTGAGCTCTTGCTGATATCATTCGGTAAAATCAAAGGTCTCTCTAATCCCATCTTCACAATTTGACCTAAGAAAATTAAAAATTAACTTTCGGAAATATAAAACACAAGTTACCTAGATCAATAATCCTCAACTAAGAAATTAGATAAAGCAAACTGTTAAAAAAAATTAAATCAGATAATCTTGAGATCTTGCTGACATCTTCTAGGGTTAAGGTCCTATCGTCAATTTTGCTACAACTAAGAGCACAAAAGTGCATGAAAACACAAGCTATCTAGATCAACAATCCTCATCTAAAAATCAGAAAAACAAACTCATCTGAGAAAATATCTTATATTCCCTAACTCTTGCTGATATAATTTTGTTCATCTAAGGAAATTAACAACTTTGGCATCTCAAGCCTCATATGGCTACCCTGACACAAAAGGTGTCAAACTCAGCACATATTCATTGTTAAATAGTCAGAATTTCACACTTAAATTGTTTAAAGGCTAAAAAGAAGTCACCCAAATTATTTATGCATGAGCATGATGCTTTGCAAAAATGTTGCACAAGATAAGTTAAAATACTAAGCTGCACAAAAACAAGATCGTAATTCAATTCATCTGTTGTGATCAATTGCAAAATCATAAACAAGACAAGATAAACTCATCTAGCAAACTGGACATTCTTAGGTCGATTACAGGATTAATAAAAAAAAGTCATTTTCAAAGTCCACGTGCTGTAACAAACTCCACGTTGCTGCAATACAAAGTTACATAGAACAACAATCCCCAAAACCAATCTTGTAATTTTCATTCTCACTGCTAAGAAACTTCTTTGGTAGAGTGAACACTAGCATTTTTTTAAGATAAGAAAATACCAAAATAAATAATCCATTAATGTCATAGCATTAAAAAAGTTTAGAGATCATATATTCATATTAAATAAATTTGATCACAATAAGAAATCATATATAATTTTAAATGGAAGAAGCAAGTTAATAAAAAAAATCACAATTTCCTTGAAAAGTAATACTGACTTCATCATTGAATAATAACTATGCCAACCTTAGGATCAAGAATTATGAAGAAAACAGTAATATAGTAGTGGAATTTCTCCAAACCAAGACACAGATCATCACAGGAAGTCCGTCAATAATCTTCCTGTCACAGCTTCAATTGCTTATCTTCCCTGTTAGGCCCAAGCGGAAGTCACCGAGAATAATTAAATCGAGAAAAATAAACGCTAATAATAGATGACAAAGCATAGAAACGAAAAGAAAAATTCCAAGAATTCAAAAACCCAGGAAAACATCTCAAAATCATTTACGAGGCTCGATACGATGCAGAAACGTTCACGAAACACCACTCCAAACACTACGCTGCAGAAAAACAGGTTCAGAATTCAAACCGTTTGTGATCAATTCGCTTTATCAAGAATCGCATGATATCTTTAATGATTTAATCTTCAATTGGTATCAGACTCAGTGTGCTGCAAAATAAACGCAAACAGTTCAACACCTAGATAGACCTCCAATTCTCCGTGATGATCAAATGAGTTAACGTAAACGAAAAGAAAATTTCCAAGAATTCAACAACTTAAACGAAGAATGATATTCAAATAATTGACGTAAAAGAAGAGTCACTAGGTTGTCAATTTCTTGAAATCTTCGTATCAATAGCGAAAATCCTACACAAACTCAATTAAGATCAGAACCAGCAAGAAGTATAACAATCGGCGAAGCGAAACCAACAACACCAATCTATTACACGAACAGATCGTAAGAATAAGAACACCGAACTTCATGATCAAGAAATCGAAATAACCAATCAATACATAACGAAAAAGATAAAGAAGAAGAGACTGAAAACCATACCCGCTAAGCCTTATTTGGAACGAGGAAGAGAACTTGGCCGGGGGATTTTATATAGAGGGAGAGGAGTCAGGATGGACGGCTGAGATGAGGCAGTGCGTGGAAAAATTAACGGTCATGATGCAATCAAAATAAAGTTGTTGACATGGCTTTCATAAGGCGGTTGAATCGCTGAATAGGATTTCGTTGGACATCCTAATTTCCTGTAATATCATTTTCATGGAGGTTGAAAATATAACCTTTTCCTGTTTCTTATAAAATCATTTATTTTTTTTTACTATGCATAAGGTTTTTATTAATAAATAATATTTATAAAAACTTTTTTTAATTTATTTTATTTATTGTAATTATATTTTATTAAAAGTATTATTTTCAGATTATATAAATAATAATGGTTGAAATTGAAAGATTTGAAAGAATTAGTATTTATTTATATAGTTTTGCTTTATACTAGTTAAATATTTGTGGAAGAAAAATTAGTTGAGACTTAATATATTTATCCATTGATGGTTCAAATTTGTTAGTAAATGTTTAATATTGTTGGATATCTTTATATATATTGGGTAAAGTTTGAGTATAATGTATTTTTATTTTACGTGAGAGATTTATTATTATTAGTCATTTTTATTATGACTAAAACAGTGTTTCAAACCTCTTTAGTTTTTTAATTTAAATTTTGACAATAATTTTCACATTTTGATTGTAAGTTTCTATAAGATCCTAAATCTGTCTGTCTAAGGGAAATGAGCTCAAGTCTAGCCCAATGAAAGGAAGGGACTCCAAGCTGGGCTTGTCTCACAGAGGAGACCCAGGTCCAGTACAATGAAAGGAAGGGTCGAACCGGCTCGTCTCGGAGGAGGGCCATCAGACTCGGCCAAGTCTAATCAAGAGAAGGCCCGAAACGGCCTAGTATGATCTGCTTAAAATTGTTGTAAGACCCCAAATCTTTCAGCTTATGTGAAAATGGCTCAGGTCCAGCCCAATAAAAGGAAGGAACTCCAAGCTAGATCTGCCTTATAAAAAGGACCCAGACCTGACCCAGTAAAGAAGAAGATTTGAATCGGGCTGTATTTGAGAAAGGCCCTTGGACTCAACCCAATCTAATCAAAAGAAGGCTCAAAATAGCCTATGCTAGGAAAAACCTTCAGACTCGGCCCAAGAGAGGCTCAGGATGGTTCTGACACAGCATTGACGAAGCCGGCCAGGTCAGCAAAAAGCCACGAGTTCAGCCACCTCAGCAAAGGAGACAAAAACCTCACAAAAACCAAGAGGCCCTGAGCCATCAAATCCCCTGGGATCCACAGGGAGCCCTTAGATGTAGCCAAATCAGCAAGAGATGAGACAAGAATCCCACCAATCCCAAAGATGTGAATCTCCTCATCCAATTGCATTAGCACAAGAGGGCAGAAACATGTATAGGTCAACTACTCCCAAAGTGGCTATCAGAGGACATGCCATGACCTGAGAAGAACGTGCCACGACTAGACACAGGTCCCAAAGAGTATAAACTTAGGGATGGGTGAGGCTAACAACCTGGATCAGAAGGCTGGGGTATCCCCACGTGGTTAAATCTGACACATCCATGGCATGAACCAGGGCCAATAAAAGGCCTCACTACGAAGAGTGAGGAGGATTTTAGCAGTGAAAATTTGCTACTTGAAAATTGAGAGAAAATAATTTGTTTTCCTAAGAAAGACAGTTGCAGAAAGAAGAAATTTGGGGAAGGAAACGCGTGAGCTGTGACAACTGTGAATTCCTTGTAAAGAGAACCAACTAAAGCTGAAAGTGGAAGCACCAGCTAGACCTCTGGAGACTAGGTAAGTCTTCCAAACTTTGGGGGAAAATTCATTCATAACATCAAATAGTTAGTCATGATGTGAGGATTCTCTTCTCCTATCCATCCAAAGTAGGTTGGTTAGTTGACATGTAGTTGGCATCGTCCCGAACCAAGTCAATCTCGATTCATTCCTTCATACATCGTCTCAGAAACACTTCTTCGATCTGACTGGTCCCTGCTTTACATAGCCGAAGACCATAACATCTGGCTCGTTAACCAAATCAATTTTAGCATCCAAACACCAGACTCTGAATCAATCTCAACACATAATTGCATTCGGCACCAAGTCGGTCTCGGTCTCGGTCTAGCATGCTTATTGCCAAAACACTTAGTCATTCTGAAAGGTGTCCCAAGTCTGGACGCCTAATGGATAGTCCATACTTCTTTTTGAAAGTCATTCAGGTTTTGAACGCCTAATGGAAAGTTCAACCTCCACGTTCCCCATGGACACCTAGTGGATAGTCCATACTTCATTTTGAAAGTCATTCAAGGTTTGAGTGCCTAATGAATAGCTCAGTCACCACACTCCTCATGGACGCCTAATGGACAATCCACACTTCTTTATTAAAGTCATCCCCTGTTAGGACGCCTAATGGATACTCCACACTTCTTTTTAAAAGTCATTCAGGTGCTAAACGCCTAATGAAAAGTTCAACCTCCATGTCCCCCATGGACACCTAATGGATGATAGTTCATGCTTCTCTTTGAAAGTCGTTCCGGGTCTGGACGCCTAATGGACAACCTACACTTCTTTATTAAAGTCATTTCTTGTCAGGACGCCTATTGGATAGTCCACCTTTACATCTGTCCCACTGTTCTACCAGTAGATGCCTAACAGATAGTCTACTACGTCTACCCTTTTGTCATTCCAGAACTACGTGAACTTTGATTCCTCTAATCAATAAAGGTACATAGGAGCAAGAGACACACTTTTGTTAGGTTATTCGTCCTAAAACACCTCACTCTACATTCTCCATATACTAGATCATTCATCGAAAGGCGGCAAAGTGTAAAGGTCGTTTAACTTGTGCAGTCTGTTTGGGTAACTATCAGATGGTAGGCGTGTAGGGATGTCACGTTATCCCTGTGCATAACCGATTCCTTACTCAGTCTCTGGTTAGTTGACCTGCCTTATCCATTCTTGGTTTTCGGTGTTTCCTTTAAAATGCCGGTAGCGACTTCTAGTAGAGGCGAAGGGGGCTTGGTCGATTCTCCCAGATTGGCCGAATCAGTTTCGACTCTGCATAGCCGATTTCGTCCCAAAAGTGGATTCGATTTCCAATTTTCGAACAAGTTTTTTGTCATGTTATTTTCGCTAGTCGCGACAATTACGATCGTAACGAAGGATATTACATATATATTATATTATTCTATATATTGTATTTATTATTATTATATAATATATATTATATATAATATATTATTTTTTTATATATTATATAAATTAATTTATTATATTAACCTTATCTTATCTTGATACTTCCTAACACAATTTTTTTTTTTAGATAAAAAATATACTAAATCAATAAAATATGATAAAAGATAGAATAAAACTATCATATTCTATTGATATAACAAATAGCAAATTATAACATGATAGAATAATTATCCCATCTTATCATATCTTATTTTGGACTCCAAACAAATTCTTAAATTATATATAATATATTTTGTTAAATATATACTAATTTTTTAATCATTGAATAGTAAGTTAAAATATCATCTTAAATATTTTTTAATTTTTAAATTAATTTCCAAACAACAAATCAACATGTGATATCATCTTTAATATTGATTATATTAATATAATTAAGAATTAAATTAAATTTTATTAATTTTTAAAATATAAAAATTTAATTTAAGTAATTAAAATTATAAAAATTAAAATAACATATTTGATAAACTATAAAATTAAAAAAAACAAAATTAGCCATAATTTTTGTCGATTAATAAAAGATAAAGGAGGTGAAAAGGACAGTGTTCCCAAAGTTAATACAAGAGACGTCCCTACATCCCTTATCATAAAAGTTTTATTACAGTTGAAAAGGACTGATGCAGTGTTTTTAACAGTAACAGGGTGTCGCAGTATAACTTAAGTTTGTCGTTTCAACAGCTCCAAATCACAAACAAACCCTTCGCCAATTTATCTTCTTGCTCCTTCTCAATGTCCTCGCCGGTGGTCAACGTCGTCCCCGCCACCGCGCCGTATGATCGCGCCAGAGCCGTGAAAGAGTTCGACGAATCCAAGGTCGGAGTCAAAGGTTTGGTCGATTCGGGAATCCAAACCATTCCCCCTTTCTTCGTTCACCCGCCCGA
The DNA here is from genome assembly GCA_025330945.1 of Mucuna pruriens. Lineage (NCBI taxonomy): Eukaryota > Viridiplantae > Streptophyta > Magnoliopsida > Fabales > Fabaceae > Mucuna > Mucuna pruriens. The sequence continues at coordinate 664,350 of JAENHJ010000086.1, read as the reverse complement.
AACCCTAGCGGACCTGAGGCCCGGACCCGAACCCGAATCCGCGCCTGAAATCCCCACGGTGGACCTCTCCGCCGTGCAGGGCTCGCGCGCCGCCGTCGTGGAGCAAATCCGGCAGGCGGCGAGCACGGTGGGCTTCTTCCAGGTCATCAACCACGGCATCCCGGAGGAGCTCCTCCGCCGAACGCTGGCGACAGTGAAGGCGTTTCACGAGCAGCCCGCAGAGGAAAGGGCGCGGGTGTACCGTAGGGAAATAGAGAAGGGTGTAACTTACAGTTGCAACGTCGATCTCTTCCAATCATAAGCTGCCAGCTGGCGCGATACAATCCAGGTTCGGAAAGTTTCTTATCCACTATCAATGTTTAGATTTTTTTTAATGGACAGATATATGGAATAATAAAGTAAAAGTTTCTTATACCAACAAAAAAATATAGTGGGGAAGGATGGAAATTTTTAGTTGTGGGAGAAATATTTAGCATATAAGTTTAAATATAAATATATTTGTTGTTTTAATAAAATTAATTGAGTTTTAATTTTAATTATTGTAAGTTTTTGTTTTTTTAATTAAAATTAATATTTTTGTTTTTATGAATTGTTTTTTATTTTAGTTCCTATAAAATATTTTTCTATTTTAATTATTTTAAAATTTAAAATTATTATTATTTTATTCTTAACCTTCATTTAAGGTAAACAAATAATATTTATTTTAAAAATGTAGTAAAAATTTTAAGAATTTAGTAAAATTTTGAACTGTATCACATCTTAACATAACTTATCATTTCCGAAAAAAAAATTTCTACATCTATTCAATTTCTTATACAACTATAGAATTTTTTAGTATTGTAGCTTCATGGATTTGAATAGGATCATTGTAAAAATAATAATGAATTTTCTTTTTTGTTCAGATTAGGGTGGGGCCGATCGCAGCGGATCCGAGCGAGATTCCCGAGGTGTGTAGGAAAGAGGTGATGGAATGGGATAAGGAGGTGGTGCGCGTGTCTGGTGTGTTGTATGGTTTGCTGAGTGAGGGACTGGGATTGGGTGCGGAGAGACTCACGGAGTTGGGTTTATTGGAAGGGAGGATTATGGTGGGACATTATTACCCGTTTTGCCCTCAGCCTGATCTTACGGTGGGTCTTAATTCCCATGCGGATCCAGGGGCTCTTACGGTGTTGCTGCAGGACCATATTGGAGGGTTGCAGGTTGAGACCAAACAGGGTTGGATCCATGTCAAGCCTCAGCCCCAAGCTTTGGTTATTAACATCGGAGATTTCCTTCAGGTATCATCTTCTATATTTTTTTAATTTAATTACAAATTATTATATACCATAAATTTATTAATTTTTATAAAAAATTATATTAAAGATGATTTTTAATTAGTTGAAAGGATAAAAATGTTTACGGGTTAAATTTGAAGTAGTACAAGATTATATAGGGATTGTTATACAACCTTTCTTTTTCACTTTTTTTTTTTTTATTATATTTAGATATGTCTCATATTCATGATTTTGTATGTCAGATAATTTCTAATGAAGCATATAAGAGTGCCCATCATCGGGTGTTAGCCAATAATTGTAATGAGGCACGAGTCTCTGTTGCCATTTTCCTGAACCCAAGTGAAAGGGAGAGAGCTTTTGGACCATTGCCAGAACTAACATCAGCAGAGAAACCAGCCCTTTATAGGAACTTCACTTTCAATGAATTTATGACGAGGTTCTTCAAGAAAGAGTTGGACGGTAAATCTTTGACAAATTTCTTCAGGCAGTGAAGTACAGAAATAGCATCTGTTTCTCGTTATGTATCAATGTTACAAAGTACATTTGTAAAAAGGTTAATGTGATTTTGGTATTTTATGCTAATACGTCCGTTTGTTCAGAGACTTCTCTTGGAGTGGCAAATTTTAGTGGTTCTTGATATGTAATTGGGAAGGGAACCAAATTTTAATGCGCAAAATTAACAACTTAAATGCTATAATGCCAAAGTTGCAAACCATGTATGTGTTTCTGATTCATCTTGACAAAAAATAACTAAGATATCCGAGAATTTCTTTTTTTCTTTATCAAATATTTTTATTTCTCTAAAATTTGAAATAATTATTTTTAATTTTTAATGTTTATTTTAAGATAAATATATAACATTTATTTTAAGGATATATAATTTTTTTTTTAAGATATCATACTTTAACATGTATGATATCATGTATAAACTATTAGGTGTAATTTCTGATAGTCATTTGACATTTCATTGAATACATAAATCGTTAACGAGTATCAAATAATAGTTGAAGCAAAAAAATAATGATTTTAAATTTTAAAATGATGAAAATTAAACAAAAAATATATAGGAATCAAACTCAAAATTTGTTCAATTTCAAGGATTAAGAATATATTTAAAATCAATATATATATATATATATATATAAATAAATAAATAAAGACTCTTATAATCTTTTTTTTCACGTATTCTCTTATTACTTGAAGAAATAATTAAATATATTTAATATTTCTAAAATACTATATATAATTTATATTTTACATTATAAACCAATTAGGTCTTTTGGTTTAGTGATTATAATTTCTGATATAGTGAATAAGGTAATAAGTTCTATTATCTTTATTACTAATTTTGTGATATTTTTTCTAAACTATTTTTCTCAACATCATAATGCTCAAGCTAAAATTATGAGACTAAAATTAAAAAAATTGTTATACATGTGACAATGTATTATTGGTATTATTTAATAGAGGTACCAAAATCCATCAATTTGTGAAGATATCATAGAATTTATCTTATTTTAAAAACTATATTAATAGTTATTTGTAATTAAATGATAATATAAAATTATTTTATATTGTCAATATATAATCATTAAATTTTTTTATTAAAAACATAATTGTTCTTCCCTTGATTAAGGGCTTCTCTTGAAATGGCGAATAGGATTGATTTTTGTTGCATGACTTGGAAGAGTGGTGAATCTTAGTGCAATGAAACAAATCAATTTGAATATAGTTCAAGACTATTTAATAAATGACTCATTAAACTTGATTCAGGAACAAAATGAGTTTAATTTGAGTTTAAAATTAAGCATGTTAAATAAACAAACTGAAATTAAGTTATGTATAATTGGACTTGATTAGTTTTTGAACTAGCTAGTGTGTGTATATATATAATTCATTTGATTTTATTACATAAATATAATTACTTTTCCTTAATTTTATTTTTTATATAAATAAATAAATATAAAATAATTATAATTTTAAAATGAATCGAACTAGCAAGCTGAATAAAACAGTTGATGAATTTGAATCAAGTTGAGTTCAAATTAAAAAGAAAGATTTATATTGAACTTCAACCAAGTTAATTTTTATAAAGTCGATTCAAGCTAAACCAAACTTAATCTAACTCAACTCATTTTTACTATTACACAAAATTATGAACTTGCGTGTTAAAATGTCAAATTGCAAACAACGTATGTGTTTGTGATTTATTTTGACAAGGAAATTCGGCAAAAGCTACCAAAAGAACATGGAAGAAAAAGAGCAATGATAAATAAAGAGGAAAATGTCTTGATAAATGAATCTCAATATTTCAGAAGAAAAAATAGTCTATGATATCACATTAGTGGTTATAAATTGGCAACACATGGGAAAAGAGAGAAAAAAAATGCTTCTCACTTCGTTTCTTTGCTTCTCTTATATGGAAAAAATTCCAAAATTTAAAATTTATTTAATGTCTTATTTATCTAAGTAGATGGGAGATCTGACTGGATCACATGAGAGAGGTCAAGGAAGGATAGATACCATTAGAAAAAAGAGGAAGTCATCCTTGCATATTTATAGAGCATATATGTTTACACTTTTGGAAAGCCACATTTTGAAGAGTGAGGGGTGATAATTATCTGTATGTTTGTTTACACTTTTGTAAGGTCATTAACTAGGTTGTGTTCTTGTTACAATTATTACAAAAGTAATTTTATGTAAATTATTAAGATGTTATAATTTTATGTTATTTGGTCAACTAACCTTTATTGATGGTGGTAGTTGTGTTAATATGACTAGTTGATGCTAGTTGTGTTAAGATCAATAGATTAACTAATCCTTATTTAGCAACTATTCATGGTCATTATGGAAAAATACTTTTTGAAGGAGATATTTTAATTATATTTTAATTATATTTTAATTATATTTATATATAAAAATCGAGATTAGGTGATATAATATAAGGTCTTCCAAAAGAAAAACAAATATTAGAAGTTTGTTCGATTGTTTCAGGTATCGTGAGCAACTTTTTGTCTTATCACTTATTTTGTTGGGTAAAAATTTATTTTTATATACCTTGTATACGTAGGAGTAGTATCAGAAATGAAAAAAAATGTGATGCACAAGACTTCTCTTTTTCTCATACCTATTTTTTTTTTCTATTTTTACATTTCAATTTTTATTTTATAAGTATATTCTCAATAAAAATACGTTTTTGTTGTGAGTAATATGAAATGGAAATTCGTATTTTTGTTGTATAATAAATAGTAATAGGGGTGGACTTCGTAACACATAATAAATAGTAATATTTTTGTTTTCGTTTTCGTTGTGTATTGAAATACAATACATAACAAAAAATTATTAAAAAAAATATTTCTGTTATAACAAAAAAATATTAAAAAAAATATTTCTGTTATGTATTACGAAGGGACACTTACTATCATTTATTATATAATAAAAAATTGTATTCTATATAAATATCTAATGGAAATGTGTTTTTATTGAAGCTTTAGAAACACGTTTTCATTGTAAAGTTAAGTTATTTTTTATTTTTAATTAAAAATAAATAACTTTTTAATTAGTTGATTAGTTTTAAATAAAATATTAATTAATTTAATTAATTTTGACACTTAATTTTTATTTGTTTTAAATAAGTCAATATCAATAAAATACTCAGATGAAATAAGTCAACATATTATGAAATAATACAAAATAATGAAGATGAAATATTACAAAATAAGAAAACATTCATACAAAATAAGTCAACATAATATGAAATAATATAAAATAGTGAAGATGAAATATTATATAATAAGTGAAATTCGTACAAAATAAGTTAACATAATATGAAATAATACAAAATACAAATAGTAAGCATAAGATACAAAATAAAATCCAAAACGTCATTTGTAGGTCTTTTTCCTCCTATAATATGTACATCTTGATGGGGAAAAGGCCACCACTTTGATGATGGGAAGGTAGTACGGTACCACCAATAAGGCACCACCAATGTGGTGACACAGCGCAGCGGATAAAAATTCCCCTAACTTGCAAGAATCCCTAAGGAGTAACCACAAATGCAAATGATAGTGACAATGAGAAGAATCACACAAGAGAGAGACCAATATTTTTAACATGGAAAAACTTCCTCAAGGTGAAGAGTAAAAACCACGGGTCGTCCAGACCAAAGAAATTAATCCACTATGATTAATTAAGAGTACAAGAGTTATTCTCTCACCCACTCTGTGAAAAAATTCACTCTTTCTCTATATGAGAAATTCTCACTCTCTCTATTTGAGAAATCTACTCTCTCTCAATCTCTGTGAGAAATTCACTCTCTCTCTCCTGTGTCACCTGTGTCTGCTCAATCTAACCCCTTCTCCTCTTATAAAGAGAGACCTAGCGGACTTGAGAGTATTGAGATTTTGTCTACATAGTTGGGAGCCCAAAAATAACCCAACACATCTTGCTATAGTGCTTAACTATATGAGTATCAATGCGTCCTACATGTAGGTATAAACATTAGTGTTAATAATAACCCTTTTTAGATCAAGCATGTGTTGAAGATTGTGAGCTATCCTTTCACCAACAACTATCTCGAGCTCATGAGGCTCAAGAGCAACAACTAATCCTTGTGGTGCATCAAGAAGCATTGTTGCCTTCACCTCTAGCTTTTGTTGCACTTGCATTTCTACTGTTTTTGTTGATGTTCTTTGTCTATATCATAAAGTAGTAGATGGTGCTTGTGCAACTCTTTATGTTCCTATAACAGTAGTGTCTCTCCCGTGAGAATCTTCCTCATATCTTCCAAACCATCTACGATTATCTAATTACATACGTGAGAACATTTTGTACTTGAAAGTAATAATTAATAAAAATTTAATAAAATTTATTTAAAATAAACATATAAATAACTTTCTTTGAAATACAATAAAAACAAGTTTTCATTGTATATCTAGGTTAAATACACAATGGAATAGATATACAACGAAAACATGTTTATATCATGTATCTAACCTAAATACATAACAAAAACTTATTTCTATTGTGTATGTATGCACATCAGAAATATGTTTCTACCACATCTATCAATAAAAAAAGTCAAACAAAACTAAAGTCACCTACAAGAGCTTTGACGGAATGTGAGAGGGAAAAAGAGTGTGATCGACAAGGGAGAAAGAGAAGAGGGTGCGACTAACGAGGGAGAAGGAGAAGAAGGTATGGCCGATGAGAGAAAGAGATAAGAAGGTATGACCAGCGAGGGAGAGAGAGAAGAAGGTATGACCGACTATATATATACACTATAATCACATTGAAAATCGCTTATTATACTATTATAATTCTTCTATGTAACGTCTTCATAGGGGGTCAACTTAATATATCATTACACTAATCATGTATTCATATAAAGACATTATATATCATATCCATAACACATTGTACACGATCATCAATCCACTTAGATACTAGTCTTAATATATTATTAATGTCCTTATTAATATTAATATTTTACTAAAAATATTTTAAAATAATATAATAAATTATTTTGCAAAATTTTATTATGTTCAAATAGACACATAATAAATAAAATATCTCATCGTATACCAACATAAAAAGGGGGGAAACAGTGCAAAATCGGAAAAGAGAAGGGGATAGTCTAATATTTTTTAAAATTAAAAGAAAAGAAGTGAAGTTAAATAAAAGGGGTGAAAATAATGCCCGGAGCCCATACCCAAAGCTAGGGATACACGTGAAAATAATAATAAAAGGTTACAAATACTAATTAAATTAATGAGGAGGTTAAAAATTAGATGGTTGATTATAGTTAGTTAAATAAATAAGTGTTAATTTTTAATTTCTAGTTATAATAAAGTATATTTATGTCTAATGTACTCTTTTTTCATTTGCAACCATAATATTCGACTATTGCTATTTACACCTCTATTTTTACTTACAAACCTCCCATTTTCTTTTTCTGATAATTTTTCCTAAAATTATTCTCCACTATCTACTATCCACCTCCTTTTCTTCCTGAACGAAATTTTAGTTTTTTGAAACAATAAACAATCTATAAAAAAACACATTCCAGCCATAGTTGATCCCATTGCACCCCAACAATAACAAATTAAAGCTTGAAATTTTTTACTCTGTTTATTTCTTTTCTTTCCAAGAAAATTTGGACTATGATTTAAAAAGAATTTGAAAGGAATGATAGGTAGAAATGCGAGTGAGGCTATGGCAGTGAGAAATTCCAACTAGCCACACCTTTTTTTTTTTTTTTTTTATTTCACAGCAAACTCCAAACTCTTCTTCACTTCACTCTACCTCTTCTCCCACCACAACACAACACCACTTCTCTCTTCTATGCAAGATATCCACCCTCTCTAACCTGTGTTTGAATTTTCCAGTCTTTATATCAAAGAGTGAATCAATGGTTTTATGTAGAAAACTACATATACCATTTATCACTCTAAGCTTTGCTTTCTACCCATTATTACTTTTATTGATGGATTTAAAATTAAATTAAAAATTTTGCATCTTGTTGATTACTCCTCACACTCATGTGAGGAAAAGAGAGTAACAAACATTTCCCGTTAATTTTAGTCTCTTTCCACCACAAAAATCCTTTCTTTATGTGCACCCTGCCCCCTTCATGTTATTTAAAAATAGGCAAAAGTCAAAGCATATTTCCTACCAGGGTTGACCAAAAATCATGACATCCGGAAATAAAATCAAACCATGTTCAACTTGTGGCCTTGGTCACAAAACAATCAAGAATTAACTAATTATTAGTATTTTTTTTAGTTTTACAGATTTTCATGAAACATATTGAAACCCGAATGTTAAGCAAGTGACACATGGTCATAACAGAGGTCATGACACCTTAAATATTCAACAATATCTATAGCATCGATTGAATAAATTCCTTCAAACTCTGTCATCAGAAACTTCAATATATCCTCACCTTTTGATGCCTTGAGGAAGCCTTCCTTTTCTTGCTAATATATTGTCTTATTCTACAGTCAAAGTTGTCTCACTCCAACTACTTTAGGCATTAAGAATAAATAAAAATATCTGACATTTTAACCTTATATCAACCTATCATTGCAGCACAAAAAAATATAAAGAAACCCCAAGTATTTCACATATTCTTTGGTAAGTCTCATGCTTTATTCAAATATAAAAACATATGATCATAGTGGCTCATTCCATAAGAGCATGTCCTGATTTTTTACAATAATTATTTTAAGAATCATATCTATCATATTTTTTATTAGTTAATAGTATAAAAACTTTTAATATCGATAATGAATAGAAATTAAACTCTTCCAGAATCCTACCTTTCAATCTTACCTTTTCCAAACCACTCATCCATTTCTTCATCATCAGTACTCTGGTTATTGGCAGAACAAAATTCATCATCAGTACTCAGGTTATCTGAAGAACAAAACTCATCATCTCTTTCACTTTGCCATGAAGACCTTCTGCTCTGATTTGGCAACTCAGTCTTGTATGCTTCTCTCCTTTGTACCTCAGACAAGTGAGTCTTACCTCCAACAATAGGAAAATCTACAAACTCAGAAGGATCATTTGATTTATTTAAGCAATTATGATTTTCATTTCTATCCTCTACAAATCTCCAAATATGTGAATCTCTGTTCCTGTTCTTTCTTTCAAAAACCACTGGTGTTTCATCACTTCTATCACCCTGAGGTGCCATAAAAGCAAATTTTCTATTCCTATAGTGGTCTATATCTTCTTTCTGAGGTTGAGAAGAAGAGTATGAAGCCTTTGACACTATAGGCCGTCTATGATCACATTTCAGGCAAACCATGTTTCTTCTGAAATTGAGGTAATTGCACCTATACAAACAGGATTTCAATCATTGCAATAGCAACTAAATACAAAAAGACTGTGGTCATTTCATACAGAAACTGAAACAAATAACATTATAGTTAAAAAGAACCTACGAGTCACATTCCCATTCCCCGGGATTAAGGTGACGATTGGAAGGCTTCTCTCTGCATTGCAAACATCTTGTGTTCTTTGCAAAATTTAGGAAATTGCATCTGCAGAAATTAAAATTGAATTTAATTTGAAATTAAATACTAGTGCCATATAAACCTACATGATAATTGATATTTAACAGCCATTACTTATTGCATATCCAATCTCCCTTCTTCAAAGGTAGGTGATTGTTATCCTCCTTCAATTGCTTGATTCTTTCCTCAGAGAAGCTGTCGCAGCGCAAGCACCTGATGTTTCTAGCAAAGTTCATGAAATTGCATCTGGCCAATGAAAGATGAAAATGGAAACATAAACAAGTGCAGGAGAAACTAGTAATGATTTATTAAAGGTTTAATACACCAGTAAGTCTCTAAACTATTTTAAAAATTTTAATTAGGTACCTAAACTAAAAAATTTGTAATTGGATCCTTGATCTTCTATAATTTTTGTAATTGGGTTTTTGGAGTTAGTAAACCATCACATAATGTTATTTTCTTTCAGTTTCATGCTGCTATAAACTAATTTTTGGGACTCAATTACAAAACTTGTAGAAGATGAATGACTCAATTACAATTTTTTTAGTTAAAGGACCTAATTAAAATTTTCCAAAAATTAAAGGACCTAATAATGTATTTTAATAAATAAATAATTAGTAAATGGAAATTAAGCTCTACTCGGGGCAAAGCCAGTCGCCTTGCTTCATCATTGGAACATCTATTTTTCCCTTGTCTTGCTGATTGGGATGAACATGTCCAATGACAACCTTTGTGGTGTCTGGAAAATTAGAATTTTCCTCTTTGGTACTGTGATCTACTATTTCTTTCAGCAGTCTTCTCACAGATTCTTCTATCGTTTTAGTTAGACATGGTTTGTTCTCCACTGAGCCAATAATTGGCTCAAGCCCATAAGTCAAAATAATGCGCATAACATCCACTGTTCTTCCACCTTCATCTTCACGCGCCCTCACGAATGCCCTTTCACAGTCCCCCCTCAAATTGCAGGAACTGCATACCTGATTGAAGTGCCAGTCCATAAAATTTCTAGTTATTGATTGAAGGTATAAACAAAAGCAAATGATAGTAGAAAGTCAGTCATCACTTACATTTCCCTCATCAATACCCACATATGCTCTAAGACGCTTTCCTGAGTTGATCACTTTCCTATCTAAGCTAGGACATCCAAGTGCCACAGTAACTCCTATATCTTTTGGAGACAAGAATCTGAGAGCAAAGTCATTTGCAAAATAACTTTTGTGCAAATATTGTTTCCTTCACAACAAGAAAGAATAAAAAAAAAAAAAGAAAATCTTGTGCATGAATTAACATTGCCACTTAAACCAGAGAGAGAGACTTCATTGACTTAAGTCCAATGCCAAGGAACTCATAAATCCTTAAGTCCAAACTGTACTAGATATGGTACTATTGAAAACTAAGCCTTCTTTTTTCTTACACTACACAACATACAACCTTATGTCCGGAAGTGTGATCACCATCTGCAGCTATCTAATCTAAAAATACTATACCATGCTCAATAACAGCTAGTAAGGTTAAAAAAATACCCCCATATTTTCTCATAACTTGAACAAACCTTTTAATACATGGCATGATGCTGAGTCCTTTTCTCATAATGCTTTTAGAAAAATTGTGCCTGTGTTCATGATGCTTTTAGAAATATGGAATATAAAAAGGTATAAACTAAATCATGCCTAGGATGTCCATTTGGATATCACAGTCTGTCAGAGAGTTCTAAACCCAAACACCTTGCATGCACAACATAATATCATGGCCAAACATTTTTGCAGACCAATTAATAATTAAACACCAAAACTAAAAAACAAAAAAGATTATACAATATGACATAACCAACCAAAAGAATACTTATTTTATAATATATATGTTTACCTTAGAAGATGAAAGTGGTCTCTACCGAAATTGAGGCAAGCGGTTCTAACGACATTGCAATCTTTGGCGGGGAAAGCAGAATTGGTGAACGGGTTTCCCTCGGCGTGATGGAAGAGTCCCTTATAGAGCAAGCACTTCATGAGTTGGACCCATTCGGGCCAAGGATGAGAAATCTGAACCGCGGATTCTTCTTCCTTCTCCACCAAACCTGAGGGTTCTTCCGCACTCCATCTCCAATCATGATCCTCCACCGTGTTGGAGATCAAGTGTCGCTTCGCGAGGGTGCAGGTGCCACTGTGAAACAGTGAAGTGGGACTCAAACGTGGGTGACAACGTTTCCAAAGGTTTTGGAACATACCGTGGTTCAGTCCCAGTCTTACAGTCTCAGGTTCAGTTCAGTTCCAAGGTAAGATGCTTTCTCATTTTTGTTTCTCTTTCATTATTTTAAATTATTGAAATGTTTCTTTCTTTGTATCTATGCTTACAAGTGCCTTTGTCTTTCTTTGTGTATACATAGTAAAATTATGTTTTGTGTCAAATATAATTTTGATAAATAAATTGTTCTGGATAAACTTGTATGGAAGGTCACATATTATATTTGGATGTTATATGATGATATTTTGGTTTAACAGTATTTTTGGTTTTTTGGTAGTGTATTGTATGATTTTAGTTTTTCATGTTCTAATTATCTTAATTGGATTTCCAAAGTATTATAATTGTGTAATTTTTGTTCCTTCATAAGTTTTTAATTAATATTTATGATATGACACAAATAGTTGATACAATAAAAAGATACACACAAACCACTAACATGTTAGATAATGTAGGTGTTGTTAATAACAACACTTAATGTCAGTATTTTATTATTTTTCATGTCAATGTTTAGTGTCACATGATCTGTCATGTTAGTCATTAATGTGACATTAACAAAATTTGTTATATATTTAATAAAAGATTGATAGATAAACCAAAATCTCAAAATTGTAATACTTTAAGGACTCAATTTGTGCAATTAGAACTTGAATAACCAAAATCACACCATTACAATACTAATGGACCTAATTGACGCAATTAGAAATTGGGAAACCAAAATAGCACAATTGTAATACTTGAGAAACAAAAAATGTAATTAAGTTTGATATTTTTAATAAATTACTATGATTTTGCATGACTAGTCATACAAATTATAATTGGATTTGTTGTGATGTTTGATCTTTATATTTATGTAATTAGTAATTTATTATATGTTATGTTTATGTAGTAGTTTGTTATACTATAATTAATTAACTATTTTTATATATTTAATAAATTAAAAATAAATAGGCTTGTAGTAAATTTTAGAATTTAATTTTATTATTAAAATAAAATACTAACTAAGCATCCTAATTTTGAGTCATACCAAGTTTGACTTGACTGAGTATAATCCACCATGGTTTGACCACCAAATTAAATACGCACTTAAGCTTATAGTAGCGATACAGAAAGATTAGGTAAAATGGGTCCTAACGATGAAATAGTTTGAAGGAAGTGACAATTAGTGATGTGGGTGATATTCCAAGAATAAGGAAATATTTAATGATTAATCAAATAGAGAAGGTTCGATGAAGGAAGCATAGCTTGAAATTTTCAAATTCACTTTGAACTGTTGTATAGCTAAAAATGTTGAAACATAACAACATGAAAAAAAAATTTAAAATATTATTGATAAATTAGAATCTTTTACTTGATTATTATTTTATAACTAGTGTATTTAATTATATGCTTTATATTGAACTTGTCTATCATGAATGAACCTTAGTTTCTCATTTGAAATTCATTGTAATGATTAAAATTACTAGTTGTTGTATGAAATATTGAATTGTCCAAGTTAGACAGTTTGAGAAGATTCATTTTTGTTAAATTACTTCTTTAGTCCTCATATTTATTTATTTTTCAATTTGGTCCCTCTATTATTAAAAATTTTCATTTGGTCCTTCAATTTTTGAAAATGATAAAATGATACAATGTTACAATTTTCATCTAAATTTGTTAAACATTGTTACAATCTGAAAACAACTATTCCAAGTTATGAGTAGTGACAATTTTAAACCTCCACTAATATATTGACGAAGGTGAATTTCTACGGGCACTCATCACTTGTCAAAGAAGAAAGAAGTTCTCCCTTCTTCTCTCTAGTAACTCGTTACCAGTCACATAGAGTGCTCCATCCATATATGTAAAAAAAAGGGAGCGAGGAAGGGAAGAACAATTATTTGACTTTGGCACATGAGGTGGCGGGTTTTGTTGGATAACATAATGGAAATGTATCGATAGGAAATCCTAAAATGACAGTTCGACCTCGTCCTTGTTCTTAGGGAGTGACGAGTAGCACAAAACTTGAATAAAAAAAGAAAAATGGGGGGAGGGCTTTCCTTTGTTAGAAATCCACATACAACATTTCGTAACTTCAAAACCAAAGAAATGCAACATTAAGGGTTTGGTTCTATCCAGGTTAAGGAAAAACTTTTCCTAGAGGAAAGTTCCTTTGATTTATATCTTTCTTTCTTCATAAGACAGAACAATAAGGATGTTTTGATACATTGACTTGTTATTACATAGAAATGAAGCAAGAAAGAGAAAATTGGACTCTTTTCTTCCACAAGGTGTTTTGGCAGAGTGATATATACAAAATGTGATGGTTAAAGCATAACTAGAACATGCATATAATTGTGTCTTTATTATATTGAAATAAGTATGAGTGAGTATACGTGTGAATATCAAAATAAGATATTGACTTTATTCACACTTTTTATACCAAAGCATGTTTGAATGCTTTTACAAATATTATTGTATTGTAACTCTTATACATTATGTGAGGCAGACTCAAATCTGTATATATATTTCTTTGAATGATCTGCACATGTACTACATAGTCAATGTAGTTATTTATAATAATTTTTGTTATCATCAAAGCATTAAATAGGAAAGATGCTTTTATGTCTTTAGTTCCTACAGGTGACAATATTCTTTATCACTAACCAAGTGAGAGTCAATCCTTGACCATCCTAGAAACATTCATAGTCAAACTCAAAATCTTTCCCGTTGATGAAAAAATGACAGCTTTAAGGCAAAAACTTAACAGAAATAGTCCCAAAAATAACAAAATCCAAGAAATAAAAAAACATATAATGAGATTGTAGAATCCATTTTTGTTGAAGAATATTCTCAAGTGAAAGTAGGGAACTGTTAAGTTTTTGATTCCCTGTTCACAGAACCAAACAGGGATTGAAGAATCTGATCATTTATTTTTCACTTGTCATTTTCTTGAGAAAATTCACGAAAGAAAGGGAAAGAAAATACCAAAACAAACCATAGCCTCAAGCAAGAACGGAATCAAAGTAGCAGTCAACAAGAGACTAGTATTTCAATTCCAACCAGAAGAAGATTTCCAATCCCCAAAGCTATTAGTGACAATGGCATGCTCAAGAAAATCTCTAAGATCTTCATGGACGATCACTAGTGGGAACTACAATTTTTGATGGCAATTTGGCATCAACAAAAAAGACAACCAATTTTCTCAATATAGTTATAGATTCAGTAGAAGCTGAAGCAATTACAAGTATAAATCTAAGTCTAGTATTGACTTCACCTCCAAGTTTGAAAATTCCTACTGAGAGAGAAGACAAAATTGTACAAAAAATCAAAATGAATGAGTGAAGGAAAAATGAACAAGATTGAGTGTAACAACTAAAGTGGTGGCGCAATTAGAATGGTGGCAGGACAGCAAAAATAAATTAAAATAGGAGTTACCACCAATATTTATTAAGGAAAACATGGAAAAGATTTTTGAAAAAAGATGACTTTGAAACAAATTTTGAGTTTGATGGTCAATACTGTCCAAAAAATATATTTACCATACAACATTTGTTACAAAAAATTACCTCTAATTAATTAAGCAAATTATTTATGATTTTAAAATATTCATCTCACCTTAAAATAATTAAAAATACAAAATTTATGACAAATATTTATTTATTTAATTTTATAAAAATTAAAATTTATTATTATTATTTTGAAAAACAGAGGGTTAATATCTTATTATTATTTTAATCTTTTTAACTTAATAGGATTTGAGTCTATTCTTCTGTGTATCTCCCAATGCTATGTAGAATAAATGTTGCGTTGTTCTTTTATAAAAAATACTTGTTTGTTAATATTTTTTAATTTTTATTTTAATTTATTGGTTTTTAGAATTTTTCAATTGTCAAGGACTTGCATTATAAGATTGATATGGGTGTACACCAAAATCAATCTATTAAACAGTTTTAATATTTATTTAGCAAGTTTATTTATGTTTTTCTTATAACAATTTAATTTTGGTTTAATATATTTTTTATTTTAGAGAATAATTTTAAAGACATCAAAATTATCTAAACATATTCTCTCATGATTAAGAAGACGTCACATCAAAATAATATTTTATCTATTTAAAGTTTTATCATAACTAATTATTTTGTTTTAGGCCATAAAATATGATTTAGCTAATACCACTAATAATAAAAAAAATTAGGACTATCAAATTGTCACACCTTTTTCTTAAAATTACAACTTTAAGAAGATGCTGCATCTAATTAGGGTTCATTTGAAAAAAAAACATTTTAATTAAGATCTTATTCAATAAGTTCTTTTTATTTAAGAGTTTAGGTTATAAATACTTAAAAATAATAATTTTTTTATGTTTAGATATACATGTTGATAAGAACTTATATAATTAAAGAGATTAGATGCATTATTATATAAGTACTTATAATATATTACCTTATTTTAAAAATTAAAACAAAATTAAATCATAATTAAAAATTTTAAAACTAACTAAAAAATTATTATACTAGCATAATATATATAGAAATAAAAATTACTAGTTACCATTTATCTATTTTTTAGATTTCAAGAAACAAAAAATCATAAATTTTAAAAAATTACTTGACACACAAAATTGAACCATGCATCATACCTATCATAATTTTAAAAGTTAAAATATTTCATAATCAAAATATGACTAAAATATAAATTAAGATGTTGAAATTAAAATTATATATATATATATATATATATATATATTAAAATTATGATATTAATTTTAAAAATTTACCATTTACGTATATAAATAAATAAACTATATAAAATAGTTAATTATTATAAAAATTCAACTACTGCACACTATTATAAAATGAAACATTTATAAAAGTTACTAGTATCATATAAAAGAAATTACTAGGAACATATAAAAATATAAATTTATTTAATTAAGTTATATTTTATAGTGAGAAAGAAGTAAATATATAAAAAATAAAAAATTTACTAGAAACAAATAATGATAATTTATTTTGTGTAAAAATTAATATTTATATTAATTTGAATTAATAAACGAAAAAAATAAAATATTTAATTTTGGGAAAAAAACAAAAAATACACATTTTATATATTTGGTCTTGTTAAGATTTGAAGCTACGTCTTCTTATAAGATTTGTCTTAAATTATTCTTATAAGTCATCTTGTAGATAATTGACATCAATGGGTAAAATCTTCATGTGCTTTAGGACCCCAATGTAACAACAAAGAGTGTGCTAAATTATTAGGTTGTTTGTGGACTTTTGTTGCTCTCCAGTTTGCTTTCAGACATTTCATGTTACGTCAATTTAAATTTGCTCGGTCTGTTCAACTGCAACCTATAATGCAATTACATTCTTTGGTCTAATTGTTGTTTTTGTTTTTGTATTCCTGATTTATCCACTAGGTCAGTCTAGTTGGTTCTTTGCTCCTAGTTTTGGTGTTGCAGTTATATTTTGATTCATCCTATTTTTTCAATGATTCCATAATTGGACATTGAACTCATTTCATATGATGTGAGTTGTTGGTGTATTGGGTGCTGCACTATTATGCATTATTCATGGTGCCAGCGTAAAAAGTACTTTATTTGAATTTGGTGATGGCACAAACACATTATGTACTTTTAACCCAATCCAAGCTGGAGAAACTTATTCAATAGTTATTGTTATCTATTTTTATTCCCAAATCTTTGAGATTGTTTTTTCTAATAAACAATGATTATATTTCTTTACGTTATTTGTACCGGTAACTGGTTTATGGATGAGTGCTCTTGGAACAGTTGGTCTGACCTTGAATCTACATGTCAATGACTTTATTTTTCAAGAAATCTGCGCAGTAAAGCTTATTAAAACAAGTTAAAAACATCTTATGGACCAATCATAAAATGTTTTCATATAGTCATCCAAACACCCTCACAATTACTTATAACATAAAATAATTTCAATTGAGTTATGCATAAGCTTTTCTAAATGAGGCCTTAATCTTTTTTAGTTAAATTGGTAAGGCATTCACAATAATCAAATAAAAAGAAAATTCAAATAATTATAACTAATACCTATATTTCTTTATTTTTATTTCAAAAAATAAAAAAACATGAATTCTTTTATAATTTAAAATACACAAAAAGAATAATAACAATAATAAAGAAACATGGGAAAATAATTAAATAAATAAACTCACATCGAGACAATCATTTGTTGTGAGTGTAGTACACAAAAAAAAATTTCACACATATCCAATAAAAACTCTAAGAAATGAGAAAAAAATAAAAATAAAATAAAATTGTACTATCATAGGTCCAATGCTTTGCATTTGTCTTTTTTTGAATCCTTTTTCTTTGGTGGCCTACTCCTTATATAGGAGAATGAGAGGATACATGAGCTTGTTTTTCTTGATGTGAGACTATTTTCTTGATGTGAGACTATTTTCAAGGAGATGAAAGTGAGACTTGAGCTATTATATCATGATTAAAATGTCTATTTTTGAGTTATTTTCATGAAGATAAAAATTGATTTTGGGTTTTAAGGTAGAGACATGAGTAGTAGATTTTTTTATTAACCTTTCTAATGGTACCAAGAACACATTGAACGGATAACTATGTCTCAAATTACGACATTGTCTTTTCATGATAAAAATAAGCTATTTTCTAAAACAAATTCTCCTTTTTCTTTTTTTTTTCTTTTGTATATTTTTACTTAACAAAAATCCTCACACATCACATTAATTTATTTGATCAATTTTATATTTTTATAAATATTATTTTTATTCATTTTTTGTTTTTTTGAAAATTATATATTTTATTTTTATTTTATATTACCCAAACAAAATTGAGTGTCAACAATAATATTAGAAGTTGTATGTTATAGAGAGAAAATTTCTCATTAAGGTGAGTGATATTGCTAATATATATTGCTGTAAAACCATATTAGAAAACATGATTCAAGCCTAAGAAAACTAATTTTTAATAACTATATTTCTAATATGACTTATAAAACGGTAAGAGTCAACACACCACCCATTAGACCAAGGTAACAATCTTATATATTTATTTAATATATGAATATATACTGTATTATTAATTATATATCGTATAAGTTATTTAAAGGATGATTCTTTTTGAATGATCTTGATTATTTTTTTTGAATTGAGAGATCTTATTTAATATTATAAATTATGTAATGTGTAGATATTAAAAATGTTTTATTTTTAGTTTTGTTTTTATATAAATTATAATGAAAAAAAGAAAAATTTAAAGGACATTACTCTTAATAAAATGTTATATATTTATTATATAAAACTTATAGTCTCCAGATTATATGTACTTTCATCGATAACTTTTTTACATATTAAATCTTATTATTTTTATTGTTGAAGTTTTGACATTTACTTAACAATCATGCGCTCAAAATTTTATATAAATCAAACTCTTATAGTTATGTTATCTAATATCAATGTTTACTTAAAATTTTGAACATATATTATATGTTAAATTAAATTTACTTAATGAAGTATCAAATAGTTTTAAAATTTTATAAACTTGATCTACTTAATAATTTTTTTAATTCACATGTTAGATTAATAAAATTATATATATAAGATAAACATATATAATATCTTTCTAGATAAACCATATATATTTTATGAGAGTCAGAAGTGAATGAGTTGAAGTCATTTGATGACCCGAACAATCTTAACAAAATTGAAAGGAAAAAGGTAAGTTGGTTCTGACCATTGGTTTGGTCTAGGTTTTAAAGTAATATTACTGTGAAGAGATAAAAGAAAAAGAGAGAAGATAGAACATAATAGAAAAGTGTGAAAGAGAGGAAAAAGTGAAGAAAGAGGAATGAGTGAAATAAAAGAAAAGAAAAATAAAAAGAAGAAAGAGAATAAGTCGTCAACTTATATTCAAAGATGTACAATTAATTATTTTATCAACTTGGTGAGTTGATCTCCCTTAAACTTGTCCCAACTTTTTTATTATGTAAATTGAGAATCTTTAAGCTAGCTCCTCATTAGATAGAATAGAAAAAGATTAGAATTATTATAGTAGATGAAGTGAACTAACCCATAAGACTTAAAAGGGGAAAATGACAACTCTAATTGTGATATGTTATCCAGCAAAATGTATTTGAATTTGTCCAAGAAAATATTATACGTCAATAAGGCATGCATCCCTCAAACTTGGATGACTGACCAGAGAACAGTGTTTAGAGGGAGATGGGTATGCTGCGTAATTGACATTAAGAAAAAAAAAAGTTAACTTTGTCAAATTAATTATAGGCAAAGTTTACCTTAAACTATATTGCATGTGAAGAGTTATTATGAGGTCAAAATGCATGCGTGGCATCATGTTGAACTCATGACGGTGCACGAGGCAATATGCTGTGGTGGGTGATACTAATATATATATAATATTTGTCACATTAAATATTTTATGACAAAAGACTAATATATATTAGTAATAAATTAAACTCAATTTATTTCGTAGAATCACTGCTCCATCATAATTGAAATACACCATGATTTCAAGTAAATTTTAACTATATTATACGTCAGGATCTGAATCTTATAAGTAGAAAGGAGAAATTATAAATGTAATAGGATTATAAAAAAGGTTTAAAAAAAATTAATGAAGGATTTTTTTTTTATAAAGGGACTTGTTAAAATATCTAATTGTAAGAGTTTTTAGCTCTTATATATTTTTTCTTTCTTTATTTTAAATTTCAAGACCTAAGAATAAATTATTCCAAACATTTTAACTAAAAGTATCTTTTAGGCATAAAAAATTGTAGAATTATCAAACAAATTTATCTTTAAATTGAAGGGTCTTGCTAAAAGCATCGGTTATATTTTTTATCATTAAAAAACACTTTGATGATGGATGAAAACAATAGTAATTAATAACACGTTAACTAATATAACTTTTTAATAAAATCGTTTCACTTTTTATTTGGTACAGGATTGTTTTTTTTACCGTACAAACAAACTTTTCACTTTTGATACCATTTGCCTAAATTTAAACCCTTATTTTCAACTTTTACTCTAAAGCAATTTTCAAATTTCAACAAAAACAAGCACAACACAGTACCTTAAAAATAAATTACCACAATAAAAAAGTTTTACACATCTATCTTCCCTCCAAAGGAATAGTCTCGTATCACTACAAAATTTTTATAATTTTACTACTAATTTTAAGTAGTATTTAAATTAATAGTTAAATCTTAATTAATTAACTACTAATTAATTAACATATGTTTTTTTAGATAAATTTAAATTATATTTATTTATATTTTTTATCGCTATAAATTACTATTTTAAAAATTTACTATAAATTAATTAAAATTATTTTTTTAATTAATTTGTTACTCATTTCATATTATTATAAATATTATAATAATATTGTAACTAATTATTTTTATTAAAAATTAGTTACAAAATAATTACTAATTTTATTGTAGTAAATTTTAAAATTTTTTATAATATATATTTATATATATAACTATATTTATAAATTATGACAAGAAAATATGTTGGAGAAGATATAAAAAGGAATTAATCAGATCTTCTAGAGGGAATAATGAAATGTAAAACGATATGCATAAGGCATTCTCAAAAGTCAAGTATCTGATATTGACTCTCTCAATCATATTATAGCAATATATATAGACTTGGTAGTTAAGAATTCAATCAAATTCATTTTCGGCTAGCTGATTGACTCGGCTAAGCAATACAACACCAAATAATAAATAGCCAATTGGCGAAACCTCACCGAAGCCTCAAGAACCTTATATTATATATCCTTATTTATTTTCTATTCATATTTCTCTTTCTCTCGATCGAGCAACGACAATTACGCGCTTTATAAACGATTTCACAAGCACCCTTTTCCTATATATAAACCCTTTAATTCGTCCTATTGCTTCTCCAAACGAACATACTTAATTACTTGTAGCTGCCCAATTATTATATATAGTAGATCCTCTCTTTTGCGTTTTCTGAAAGTGGAAATTGAAGTTTAAGTGTTTGAGAGATGGTTGGCTTGGTTTCTCGAACGGGAAGAGAGATGCAGAGATACAACACTAATGGTGGTCGCCAAGTTGTTGGGTGAGTTCACTTCAAGCTCTGCATATCTCTTTCTTAATTTTTCTTTTTCTCATTGTTTTGTACTAACACTTCATTTTAAGCTAGCTTATGGTTGCTCCAATCTTTTGAACCCTTTCTTTTCCGGAAAAGGAAAAGTGGAGTGAAACATAATTTTATATATGCTTAAACCATATAACACAACTAACAAGTAGTTTCATCTCTTTAAATATAATATATAATAATTTTTCATTATGCGCGTGGAGCAGCATGTAAGAATAAATAAAGAAATTTTCTCAATTATTAGTTTCATGATTTTCAACTCTAGGATATCGCGAATCTAAAAAAGTATAAGCTTTAAAAAGTTAAATTGATTCTTTTCATAAATAAAAGCTCAAAAAATAGAGTTTTTATAAAAATTATAATTCTAATTTTTGGATACCTGCACTTTGGGCAAAGTTTTTTTATTTTATCGTATCATATTATCTTTCTTATAATTTATATTTTTTTTTACCTTCATTTATTTTTTAGGAAAAAATATAAAAGAAGAATTAAATAAACTTTTCATAACTAAAATTAATTTATGTATAAATTAAAAATTAATTTTTAAATAAATTAATATGAGAGAATTTTTTAAATTAATTTATGAATATATTTATTTTATTTATATTTTTATTTTTCCTTAATTTATATAAGTACAAACATATCCCAAGTATTTACTAGCATGGGTATATGTGACTAGAAGTTTTTTTTTTTTTAATTCAACGCTATACTCTGCCAAATGTTCATTATACGTTTCTAGTGGGTTTACGTAGATCATAATTGAATTATATTTCGGTGTTTGGGGACATTGGTACTCGAGCTTTTTCATTGTTACAGTTTCGGATAAATTTACTTAATTAGTTGATTTTAGACTTTGGTATATTCCCAGCTCTGTCCCTTATTTATTGCATTAATAATTGCTTTTGGCGTTCATTGACTCAAACTTATTGCAATGTCTAATTGTGCAGGTGCATACCTTACAGATACAAAGAAGACATTGATGGCAATGTGAGCAATGAAGTGGAAGTGCTTGTGGTTAGTTCACAAAAAGGTCAAGCATTAATGTTCCCAAAGGTACAATTTTGTCGTTTCTTGCACATATACTAATTAAATAGAGTGAATATCCAATTTCATTTCTGAGAAAAATTATTCGACCAAATTTAAACTCTGAAGAGAAAAAATTAAAGTTTCCAAATAATCCTTTAATTAAATGTGGCACTTTAATATCATCTGTTTCGGTTAACATTTCTAGGGACGGCTAATTAGGGTTACAAATGTTTTTTTTTTTTTTTTAAATCTAGTCGAGTAATTTTTTCCTTTTAAGTGTTTATAAGAAAAAAATAGAAACACAAAATATTTTTTTATAAATTAAAATTAATTTATCCATAAATTAATTTATCCATAAATTAACTTATAAAAGTCTTTTCATATTAGTTTCTTTAAAATTAATTTTTAACTTAAGCAAAAATTTATTTCTTTTTTTTTCTTTCTATAAGTAATTAGAAAAAATTTAACCAGACTGAATATGTACTAAAAAAAATTGGAACAAAAGTGATTTAAAGATTAAAATGTCCCACAAATTAGGTGGAGTGATTTTATATTTTTTACATGGATCAAATTGGTGTTTATATATATAACATTAACATCTTATTTGTCTATTAATTTCAGGGAGGATGGGAACTCGATGAATCTTTAGAAGAAGCAGCTTGCAGGGAGTCCCTGGAAGAAGCAGGAGTTAAAGGAATCATTGAGGTAAATATTGGGTATTTCGGAATTTTGAATACATTACGCACTTTTGACCTAAAGTCAATCTTCTCTCTAGCTAGTCTTTCTTCTATTACTCTCAAATGATTTTAAACAAAATACTAAATATTTGGTTTTGTTTCATGTGGCAGCATGAATTGGGGCAATGGAGCTTCATTAGCAAAAGACATGGTACATACTATGAAGGGCACATGTTTCCTTTGCTTGTCAAAGAACAACTTGACTCATGGCCTGAGAAAGATCTACGGAGAAGAATATGGGTATGTCCAATAGTTATTAATAATGTATTATTGAATTAGGGTTTTTTTTAGGTAAATTTTTTTATAAATTCTTATAAAAGAAGAAAATAAGAAAGAAAAATAAAATAAGTTTATCTGTATAAATTAAAAAATAATGTATAAATTAACTTATACATAAATTAATTTTTTTTTCTATAAATATTTATTGATAAATTTATCCAAACATATTAGTAGTTCATTTTATTTTTATATATTACTAGCTAGTGAAATGTTTTTTTTTAATATACTCATTGCTTCATTTTCTAATAAACATGCATGTCACTTTATTATTAAGAATGCAATAATAAAGAATGTGTAATTGCATGTTGAAAATGTTTATTATCATCATTCGTTCTTTCAAAAAAAAAACGTATGATCTCGATTAGAACATTCAATACAAAACTAGTTAGGACTTGAAATTGTAGTTGAGGGTGGGGTTGTGCGTAATTGTGTTGCACCAATTTGAATAAATTGTGAACAATACGTGACTGATCCAAACGTACATAATTAAGATTGCGATTATCTCAAAAATTTATGATTGTAATGGCAGTTGAAGACTGCACCTTGTTTTGGATGTGGAAAAATCAAAGTACAATATTAATAAATATAAATTAAAGTTACAAAATTACTAATTAATTCTCTTTTGTGATGACTTTATGCAGATGAATGTTGCTGAAGCTCGAGAAGTTTGTCAGCATTGGTGGATGAAGGAAGCATTAGACATCCTTGTTAAACGGCTCACTTTACAACAAAATAGGAACATATAATTGATTTCATTTTGTAGATAGAAAATTGTCAATGTTTCACATAATACACAAAATAATTAAACAATTTTCTCATGTTGAAGTATAAATTTTTTGTTTATTTTTTCTCTTTTGTTTGTTAGAGTATTTTCTCACCTGATAAATGAGAGATTAATTTCCATAAAGTCCAAAATTTATTGTTATTGGCACAGGACAAGTTCTTTTGTATTTGAGTTTTGCAAACTGAAAATAATCTTCTTATTTATAAATACGGTTTTAAGTCCTGTTCGTTATGTTTTATTTATTTTTATGACCAAATAGACCATGAAACTTTTCAACGCTAAGCTAACTGACTTTTGGCGCCAACCAACTCATGCAATGATTGATGAGCACGAAACAGTCAAATTATTCAAACCCTTGCTACTTATGTCATTATGATATATGTAGCACATCACCTATAATTATTTTGACTAAATTGATATTTTGGTCCTTAAAATTGATAACTTAAATTTATTAGGGTCCATTAAGATGAACTATGTATTTACTACCGTAAAAAGAAGTATGCATGTTTATCCTGTTAATTTGGACGAGTAAAGCAGCTTTGAACCCCATATAAGTTGTCTAGTTCTTCATTCTTTCATAGAGTAGAAATTGAAATATGTTTTTTTTTTTCCTTAAATTTGAATAGTTTTATTTTTCATTCTTCAAATTTAATTTTTTTTATTTTATATATTTAAAAAATAATTAGTTTTAATACCGTCTTACTCAGCAAACATAATATAAATTATAATTTATTTCATATACAATTGAAAATTGAATAATATTAAAAGATAAATTTTAGAATTAACAATGCTATTATTTTTAACTACAAATAATAATTTGTATTTCATTTTTTTATGTAAAATAGATGACTAAAATCAACTATTTTTAAAATATAAAATTAAAAAAATATTTTTAAATATAGGGGATAAAAAACAAAAATAACCTAAATTTGAAGGAAAAAACTTGGATAACAATAACTGTTTTTGTACTATTTATGATTAAATCAATTTTTAAATTAAATGTTATCAAATTTACATTAAAGAAAAGGTAATATATTGTGGTGATCAAATTTGTTGTGTAGAGCAAAAGGTTATTTACCTACATTCCTTCTCATTTCATTTATCACTTTTGAGAAAATGCAGACAAAATGAAATATATAAAAATAAAAAAGTAAAATTATATTTTGAATAAAATGAAGTATTGGACTAAATCCAATAAATACATAACTACCCGTGGCCCATGATATATACTGTCCATAGCCGTACGTTCTCTTCCGTCTCTACTACCACCGCCTTTGCTTTTGCTGCTATCACATCAATTTACTTTCGGTTAAATAAATTTTTGGTCAATTTTTTACTTTTAATCTTTGTAAACTACTTTTTTGTTTATTTTTATGGTTCATAATTAGTTTATGTCGGATTATACTTTGTTATTTTATTGGCTATTCTTTTGTCCTTTTCAAAGATTAATTATAAACAATAAAAATAAACGAAAAAATAAAATAAACAAAAAAATTAATATGGACAAAAACTGGAAAATTTAAAACTCTACACAAAGAGTAGCGGATAGAATTATTGAACATGTAGATAATTGATATAAAATTATTTCAGTTAAACTAATTATTTTAAATTTAAACATGAATATACAGATTTGTTAAGTATTTTTTAAAAATTATCAACTATAATAATTTTATAAGAGAATTTTTATTTTGGTATCACAAAATTTTCATTGCTAAAAACATGATTAATATTCTGTAAATTTACCAAATGACTCGTAATATAATTTATTTTAAACTTTTAATATTTTAATTAAAAATTTGAAGAGTCAAGCAACTAATACTTATTCTAAACCCATGTTTATTTTACAAGGAAATAATGTCTTATTAAAAAAATATTGATAGAGTCAAAAGTAGAATTTGCATCGCGCATGCGATTACCATGTTCACATGCAGATGTCATAGATTCTGACCATTGGAGTCCTCAGCTCGTGGATTCTCTTGGGTGTGATACTGTGAATAATTTAATTAGGGATACATGCAATGTGCAAGTTATTGGCAGTATTGATAATTCGAACAATTTGGTCAATATCAGGCAACGGTCTAAATTACATTACACGACAAGTTTTATATTTTCTTTTTATTTTTGTCTTTAAGCCCTCTTTTAATAATTATCACCATAGCCCGAAACAAAGATTCTTTGAAACTCCTGAGATCAATTTGTCCAAGTGGAATTGCGATTAAAGCATCGTGTCCCATTATGTTTCCCTCACTTCAATTTGAATCCTTCTAAGGTAAGCTAAAAGCTTCAGCCATTATATTTGTTTTAGGAAGGTTCAATTCCAAGCCACGTATCTTCCTTTTTTTATTTGCAAAAGATAATATCAATATGAATTTAGGATACCACTATATATATCATGGATGAGATTGATCTCATAATCATGATGGTTGTATTTAATAATTACTTATTCTTTTAATTGTTAAAAAATATGGAAATAAAATAGGATAGATATATGTCATTGAGTTATAAACAAACCATTCAAGTGAATTTGATTCGTTATCCAACTCAAAATATTAAGAGATTATTTGGGATAGTTTTAAGTAGTAACTTTCAAAAATTACAAGTAGCTTTTGGTTTTTAAAAATTACTTTAGTTTTTTTTTTTTAGTTTTAATTTCATGATAAATTCATTATAAAAATTCTCTATCATACTAAAATTAATTTAAAGACATATTTATATGGTGGTGTAATAATAATGATAGTGGTGATAATAATGGTAGTGGTAATATTACCAATGGTAGTGTTGGTGTCGATAGTGGTGATAGTGACAACAATATCAATTGTGGTGACTATGGAAAAAGTCATTGTCAAATACAGCAAGAGTGTCTTTTTAAAATTAAAAACTAAATTCACAAATATTTTTTTCTTGATTTTGAAAATTAATGTAAAATTGTTTTAAAAACTCATAACCACCCAAAACCAGCCTTAGACATTGGGTTTCTAGGTTCCTACCACTTATATATTACTTAATTTGTCCATTTTTCTCTATTTGATGTTAGTATTTAAGCCCAATGACTAGGTTATTAGGTAGTACAGTCCCATGATCTAAGTATCATATTAAGTTTATTTTTCTACAAGACTTCTAATATAGTCGTCATGTTTAAAAGGCGACGCCTATGATGTCATTCACTTAATTAACATTGATCTAATGATAATTTTTTTCCTTTAACTATTTCACTCACTTATCAATATTCAATATTGCACCTTAATCTAGTTTATAAATAACTATTTTCGTATCTCAACTCGTAAAGAAAACACCAATTACTAAAACTTAAGTCTAAGATTCATTAGGTGAAAGAGCCTCATGACTTAAATACCACATTGAGTTTCTTTTTCTACTCAATATAAAACTCTTAACATGTGATAATTGAAAACCTTAAGACATTAAATTATGGGTTTTTCTCACTTATATATTGCTTAACTTGTTTATTTCTATCTAGACCCATTTGAAAGAGCTTACAAATAACTTATTTCGACTTATTTTAGGTAATAAAGTGCTTGTGAGAGTATTTGTGGAAAATTACAAAAATATCTTATAATTGACCCATAAAATGTTTTTAGCTTATTTTCATAAGGTCTCCAAGATAACGTATAAAAAGATTATAAAATTATATATGTTCTCCTAAATTAATATATATATATATATATATATATATATATATATATATATATATATATATATATATATATAATAAAAAGAAAGATCCACTTACTTTCAAGAAAAGAACTCTAAGAAAATTATTCCTTATCTTTGTCCTTGATTTTTTTACAATCTAACAAATAAAATATTTTACTCATTAGAATCATTAAATTGTAATAAAACAAAGGTGAGAACGAGGAGTAACTTTTATATATATATATATATATATATATATATATATTATCATGATGTGTAGTGGTTGAATTTTATAATAATTTATTATTTTTATATACTTATACTTATTTATACATGGTGAATTTTTTTAAGCTTAATAATGATTTTAAGATATATAAAATTTAATTTTAACTTTTTAATTTAAATTTTAACCATGTTTTAATTATTAAATATTTTAATTTTTAAAATCATTGATAGATATGTGATATTTTTTATATATAAATTTGAGAATCACCTGTTCTTGTTTCAGAGAAAGAACCCCCTTTCTCACTTCATTCCTCTCCTTTTATACCTCAGTCTGAATATCCTCAGTCTTGTCACACAATATAAAGTAACAATCAATCAGTCAGGAAACTTCTATGACAAAAGATAATTAATGCAGAAGTGATGCTAGCTGTCTCGTCAACCGTTGAGGAATACCCTGATCATCTGTCCGTCAAGCCGACCGTATATTGGCCCACCGTAACACCACCAAATAGAAAGTTTTCTCAAGTGCTAATTCTATCTTCTCCTACACACTGTTAAGACATGCTGAACATGAAGAGATTTTACTATTCATTGTACATTATATTTTCTTTTATATCCTTCTTCTTATACACATTTTTCTTATACCACTTTTCTTATACACATTTTCCATTTTAACATACTTATTAACATTATTATTATTTTACAAAATTATATAAAACAATTAAAATGATTATTTTTAAGTTAAATCTATTTATAATTAATTTAAATAATTTTATTTTAAATATAAAATATTTTTTGTTAATAAATATATTAATAACTATATATACTCTATGATTTTAATATTTATATAATATCTAAATAGTAAACTTATTTAAAATTGTATGAATATTCATTTCATACACAATTAATATAAAATTCAACTGTATAATAATTTTTATTATAACATACATGATATTTTTAATAATTAAAATAAATAGCAAATATTTATTTTATACAATATTTTAAAAACTAAAAAATAAGACTATCAAAACTCGTGTAGTGTACCGCTACAAAACTATAAATAAGATTATTAAGCTTGCAAGGATACTATCAATTTTTTGTTTTAAAATATATAATTTTATTTTAAATTAAAATATTATTATTATAATTTTCAACTTAATTATTATTACTATTATTTTATTTTATGGATTATATTGTCATATAACATCTATATATAATAAGCTATTTTATTCTATGCATTTTATGGGTTATGTTAATTAGTTCTATGTAAATATGTATTATTTAACTTAATTGTTTCAAAAATATTTATTTTCATAATATTTCAATATTTTTATTTTAATTATTTTTATACTTTAAATTATTCAAAGCATTGATTATAAACTTAAAATATTATGAAAATAAACATCAATTTTTGTTTGGAATATTATTGTAAAATAATTGAATTGTTTTATTATTTTATTTTTCAAAATTACAATAGTATTTAAATATAATACAGTAAAGAACAATACAATACAATATATATAATATAATATAATATATTTAATCATTTTAACATAATTATAAATTCTTATGAAAAAGCAATTGAAATATTTGAACAAAAACATCATTACTTTTAAGTATTTATTATTATTAATATACTTTTCCATGATAACTAATATTGCACGATTATGTCAAGGAGAAAAAAAACACATCTTGGATATCTTAATAGTTGATACAATTTATTTCTAACTCATCTTATAAAAACGCTAATGAAATACAAATTTTCTATTAGAGATTAAAATAATAATTTATTTAATATTTTATTTTAATATTTTTCATTTAATTTAATTAATTTTTATATTTTAAATTATTTAAAATATTGTTTATAAACTTTAAATATTACGAAATTCGTAAAAAAATATTTACAATATAAATGTATAACAATTGAATTATTTTACCATTTTTATTTTAAAATTACAAAAATATTTAAATTTAATATAATTTCAATACTTTTGAAAAATTTAAACACAAATTTCTCATATAATTTATAATTTTGTTTAAATAAAATAAGAAATATCAATGAATATCATAACTAATTAACTAAATATGTGGCAGAAATATACTAGTATTTTTTTAATGTATGAATCTTAATTTTTTTTAAAAGATAAAATAGATAAATGGTGAGAAGTGATTTTTATTTTTAATATTTTTCTATTTAAATAATGTAATATACTAATTATAGTTAATTTTCAAAATTTTAATTTATTTTTTATCTTTTGACTTTTTAATTTCTAAAATGAGATAATATCTTATAAATACTTATATAGTCATGTATTTAAACACTTTAAAATTGTGTAACATGTATATATAAATGGACAAAACTTATTAAATTTTAAACATTTATAATATAAGTTCTTATATAAAAAAATTATTAAATAAAATTTGAATTAAACTATTTTTTAAAATAGACAACTAACATGAGATTTCTTATTCACTTGTTACTCCAACCCCAATGTTCTGTAACTTTTGATGGAAAAGTTTTTTGTAGTAGAAAGGGGACAGCCTTTATATATGCATATATGCATATAGACATTACTATATCAACTATAATATATAAGTCCTCCTCCTCCCATTACCTAAGCTATTAATCTACTATCACGTTTCAATTAAGTGAAATTAGCCCAAAAGTAATTTGCTTAAAATTTTATGATTTTATTCGGTATCATATATAAATATATACTATCAATCCATTCTATAAACCACATTTGACCATTTCCAGTGCAGTTTAGAGGCACTACCAATTCGTATCCCAGCATTTAAGAGGCGCATCTCCAATTGTCCCAAAAATTCATTAGCTAGATGGACCCCAATAATCTAATGCCATAAATGACCAGTTACGTTTGTATATTGAGGCAAGGTGCTCATACATGTATCTTGAGCATGTGCTTGTGTTTGTCACCCCAATTTCTTGGACACTAGCGTATAAATAAGTTTTAACAATTGTAATTTTATATAGGTTTTTTAAGGAATCGAGCATGATGGTAGTTTTTAAATATTACGTGTTTATTACATGGTTTAATAAGCTTTTTGTATGAATTATTTCTAGAATTAATGTAAAAACTGGTTCTAAATTTGGCTGACAAAATTACTTGACTATGTAACGAGGGGAACTTGGAAACCGTTGAGCCTTGGTAGGGGAGGCCCTCAAGTGTCGCACCATTTTTTTCACTATGGAGCTTTGGGTATCGGACAAACAAAGGAAAGTTGAGAACCATGCAATGCAACACAAACAGTTGCAAGAATCTCTTCATGTACCTAATTGGAAAACAGAGGTTGTTGCACACATATTATGTAAGCCAATCTTGGTCACAATGCATCGTTTAGGCCGTTAACGTAATAGCAAATTAATAACCAAATCCCTTTGTGAATACAGAATAGGAACCATGTGAAAGTAAAAATAAAATGTGTAGGAAAGAAATATAACACCAAACATTTTACCCGAAAACCTTCTCAACGTGAGCAAAATCACACTAGTAAAAGATCTCTGTTATAAAATTACAATATTTGTTTCTTTCTCAAGATGATCACTTAAAGAATTTCATCATTTTTGGATAGTTATTTGTTAATTTTACCTAATATGATTGGGACATAACTATTTATCTTAAGGAAAAATCCAACAACTTTCTTTTTTCCGCTCCCTAATATTTTACTAATTCATACACATTCATTTAATATAGAGATTTGTCATAATTCTAGTTAGTCTCTGAGACCAACTCACCTAAATTTTTTTTTGTAAAAAAACAATTATAAAAGATATAAGCATATGCTTTTTTATTCGCAAAGAAATGCAATTCTTCATGGAGAAATTTATTCTTGGAGTATCCTCCTCGTGACTATATATTTCACAAAAGTTGGAAAGAAATATATAATCTACATTATATTTACTCCTAATGCACTCTTTAAGAGTAAAACTTACTCAGTTAAACATTTTTTATATTCTTTTTTTTTAAGGTGTATTTCACATATTTATAGTGTAACTAATCAAAAATATTTTTGTTCAACCATCTCAAATTACTCATTAATTTATTTTATTTATATATATTTAATCTTTTAAACTAACTATTCATTCCAATCTATTCTTCTTTGTATCTATTTATAAGTTAAATTTCAATAATTTTTGTAAAAAAGGTCAATAATAACTTTATATCATAGTTTACATTATTCATTATAAATCTAAAATATAATTTATAAATTTTAATTATATAAAATAAATATGGATCAAAAGCTATAAAATACTAGTTATTTAAAAAGAAATAACAGGATTGACGTAGCTCCAGATAGAATTGATTAATTGTGGAAAAAAGGGATGCATTTAAATTGTTATTTAAAAAGAATAAACGCGATTGATGTAACTAGAAATTGAATTGATGAATAGTGCAAAAAAGGATGCATTTAAATAGAAAGAAATAGCAGGAAAAAGGAGAAAAATGAATTAGACAGTGAAAATGGTTAAAGTGAAGGACAAATAAAGTTAATATTTGAAGAGGTTAAGAAAGTCGTAAGAGGCCAATTCAGGTGCTGGAATCACGCGAGAATGTTTAAATATAGAAAAAAAACTGGCCGTGTATTAGCAGGCCAATAATAACAGCAAGATTCTCCTCTCTGAACAAGAAGGAGTAGTTTCTTTGATTTTCTTTGGCGTCTTCACCGTCCAAAAAAAATCATGGGTTTCAAATCCCTCTTCAGCAAGAAGAAGAAACTGCGCAAAACGACGTCGTCGTCGTCGTCAGCGTCCACGCCCTCGTCCATCACCATCGCATCCCACGCGCAACCATTGTCGTTGCATTCCCGCGCCCCGTTAACGGAAGAACTCGAATACGTCTTCAAAAAGTTTGACGCTAACGGTGACGGAAAAATCTCCTCTTCGGAACTGGGTTCCATGATGAAGAGCCTGGGCCAGCCCACACCCGAAGAAGAGTTATGTAAAATGATTCAAGAGGTTGATTTTGACGGTGACGGTCACATAAGCCTCCAAGAGTTCATAGAGTTAAACACCAAGGGCGTTGATCCCGATGAGATTTTGGAGAACCTCAAAGACGCTTTCTCTATTTTTGACATCGACGGTAACGGTTCCATCACCGCCGACGAGTTGCACTTGGTCATGGCCAGCCTCGGCGATGCCTTCTCCGTCGACGAGTGCCGGAAGATGATCGCCGGCGTCGACAGCGACGGTGACGGAATGATTGACTTTCATGAGTTCAAGATGATGATGACGACTGGGAACCACTGAAGGGTGGAAATAACTTCCACTCTTAAGGGTCTCTCTTATTTACTTTTTTTCTTCTTGTTCTCATTATGCACTCTCCTCTTCCTTAGCTTCTTCTTTCTCTTTCCTGTGAAGAAATATTGTTATTCACTTTGTTGTTTATGGGAAAGACCCGTAGATTTCCAAGTTTCTGGATCCCATCTCTGTCATATGCTCTTCTCTTCTTGTTCCTTCCTTCATGCATGCACACGTACACCATCACCATCATTTTTTCACAGCATTCCAAAATCATATTCAAATTAAACTCAATTTCATAATTTCTTCAACATGTTCTTGTTCATAATTTAATTTTACATAACCTGCTTATATTAATATAAGCATTTTTTTTTATCAAGTTTTATCTCAAGGTAACGTATGATTTAGTTTTATTTTTTCTTAATACACTCTTTCAATCCAGTATTATTGATTTATTGTAAAGATAATATGATAGATAATCTGTTGATGAATAATATCATCTTTTAATATAAATAATATGATAAATGATATATCATTTTAATTAGAAGATGAATTTCACCTAATACAATTCTAAAAGTTAACTCAACATACATCTTTTTTGTTATGGTAGTGAAATGAATTTTTAAAAACATTTTCTATTCGAATTTTAAGATACAATCAGATACTAATAAGATTTATCTTCATTTTCTTTTTATCAAATAACTACCAAATCTTCAAATTTTAATTGCTTAATGACTCCAGTTGATTTCAGATCAATTATATATGTTGTTTGTTATTGTCCAGTTTTTTTATGTCCAATTTGCACAAGAGATGTTTAATTACTTTTTTATTTATCGTCTCGCGATCTCATTTTTACAAGAACACCTTCATATCATAATTTTTTTTTGAATATGTATGTAGTTGTTAAATCTTGAATTTATCGTCTCGCGATCTCATAAATCTTGAATATGTATGTAGTTGTTAAGTTGAGGTTACTAGAATTGATTCATCAATAAGGCTATATAACTACAAAACATGGGGACACAAACTTGAACATCCAGCACTTCAGTCCACTTCTATTTTGTAACCCTTGGAGTTGAAATACATGCAAATCATCGAACTCTCCACAACTATCCCTCCAACAAAAGATAAAAGATGGTGTTAACTTTATTTTCAGTAACTTATTTTTTTATTGTTCTATGCTTATACATTATCAATGACTTAATGATTTTGCTTTTCCCTTCTAAAATTTTATAGGTTTTAATTACAAGTTATGACGGGAATGTTAATTGAATTAAGAGTCAAAACTTAAAATCTATGTCTGTTGAAATAATTAGCAGACAAGAAATCACTACTGCAATTTACTAATACTTGAACACAGACATAAACACAGACATAAAGTAATTTATTTTTCATAACTAATTCAAATACAATATAGAATTCGGTTTATTGGTGTCACAGACCCCTCCCCAATTCCCAGCCCCTTTTTTTAAGGCTACAAGACTAAGTGAAGTACATATTCATGTTAAAACAAAAAAAAAAAAAAAGATTAGACCAACAAAATATTTCATCTTTTATTTATTTATTAATTATAACTTACCATGGAAATATTGCAAGCGACAGACACTTCCTCCTTCCAGGAAGGCAGTTTATATATTGAGGGATTATGCTTGTGTTCAAGCATAAACTTATTTCTTCTAGATAGCATTTAAGTTGCGGTTCAACGCTTATAACTTCCTTTATGGTATTGATAATCGTGCTTTGACCATAAGTGCCACCCAGTGATATCTTGACATTTCTAAGGATAGCTTTAAGATCATTAATTCCTGACATAAAGATCTAAAGCTAGCTTAAAGAAATCAAACTGGTTTAACGAAGAGCACATTCCATAAATATCCCACTCATGTTCCCTGACTGTTTGTTTCCTCTTTTTAAATTTGGCCAATCTCTTTGAAGTTGTCTCAGCTACGATATACTTCTCTGATAAAATAAACAAACAAAATATAATCATTTTTTAACAATATATATAAAAAAACTATTCATTATGAGATGAAGAACTTACCTCGGTAATGTTGAATGACTTGCTTAGGCATGCAGACGATTATGGCCAGGAGTTGTTAGATGGCCATAGACCATGGATCGTAAATTTGGACGATTTTGTGATAATACATGGATTATTCATGCAAAATGTTAGTGACCAAGTCTCTACCAACTTGAAGTAGTCGAAACTTTCTTCGGTAGAAGAGGGTGCATAAAAAAAGAACAAGAGAATAAAAGGTAGAAATGAATTCATGAAGTTTATGAGTAATGACACTTTTCTAGGGAAAAACTCAAAGAAGACCTTGATAATAAAATTTCTAAACTTGACAAACAATCTGTCATAATATTCCCTTCACAGTGCATGAACAAAAAGTAGATTTCTTGAAATAATTTTTGCATGTCTCTCATTCTCCGAAGTAGTTATATATAGATAATTGGTTTGTCATTATTGCCCTTCACCCAACTAATGACTTTCACAAAATCACGTTCAATATGTACTTAAATTAATATTTTTTTCTCTTATGTTTCGCTGAAATTCAACGTTCCAACTGTGAAAAGCTTCCTCAATCTCGACTGAACCACTAACTAATGCAATTCTACTTTTACATGTGATGACAATTTCCATATGGTGCTATTAGCCTATTATAGAATTCTCGTGTGAAAATGCTCATTTATCGATCTAATAGATTAAATAATATGGCTTTCTTTGTGAAAAAAGGAAAATAGATTCTTTATTGTTCTTATGGTTCATTCTTTGATTTTTTTTTTACTTATTTAGTCCATTCTTGTATTTAATTGAATTGTTGTAAAGTGGATTAATAATTTTCTGCAATCTGTGATGTGGACTGAACATATCTTATTTGCATTCCGGTCAAATATAATGTAACCCATACGATAGCAATATAAGATAAAACATTATACAAATTAGGATATTTATTTGGACATGATTCTTTCTAAATTAATGTTTAAACTACTTCACATGGATTTTCAAATTGTTAGTAATGACTCTTACACGTGCTAAAATGAATGTGTTGTGCTGTTCAGTCGAATTTAAAATATACATAAACTAACTTATTGTGCAGAAACAGAGATACGTATTAGTTCTTAAAAAGAAAATATTGGTGTTTTTGTTTTCAATAGTTCAAAAAAGAGATATCAGGCTCTCTCAACTTGGGCCATGAACAGACATGACAGTAGGCCCATTTATTTATGGGCTTAGTTTGTAATGATAATAAGAAAACAATGAAAGAAAGATGGTTTGAGAAGCTAATCGCAGGGGAAAAAGAATACGAGTCTTGAGTTTCCGAAGCGCTTAGGACGATATTCACGTTTGTTCTGAATGCAGCATTGTTCTTGAAGGTCAGGTATAACACTTCGCGTCTTCACTCTCACTCGCTCTTATCCTTTTTTCCCCAAATATTTGTCGTCTTTTATACCTTGTCACGGATGCAAAGATAGTACCAATTCAACGTCTTTAATTAATCTTTCTTTTTTTCTCTTTCAATTTTAGTCCCATTATCACTGAAATTCCTTTTTGCCCATACTTTGATCCCTATTATCATCAGAGCATGCAGGTGCATGTATTTGAATCGTATATGTCATGGCTCCGTGCCTCAGTCTGAAGTATTATTATTCATATTAGGAAAAAAAAAACTATTCATTATAAGATAAAGAACTTATCTCAATAATGTTGAATGACTTGTTTGAGCACGTAAACCGTTGTGCCTAGTTATTAGATGACAATAGACCATGAATCGCAAACTTGGATGGTTTTGTGACAATACATAGATTATTCATGCAAAATATTGTTGGCTTAGTATATGTCAACTTAAAGTAGTCGAAATTTTCTTGGTAGAAGAGGGTGCATGAAAAAAGAACATGTAAATAAAAGGTAGAAAGGAATTCATGAAGTTTATGAGTAATGACACTTTTCTAGGAGAAAACTCAAAGATGACCTTGATAATAAAATTTCTAAACTTGACCAACCAATATGTCATAGTATTCTCTTTAAGGTGTATGAACAAAAAGTAGACTCATTCAAATAATTTTTGCATATCTTTCATTCTTTAAAGACTATGGTCCCTCACCTAATTAATGACTTTAATTGGGTGAGGGGTCACGGTGATGACTTTCAATATAAACTTAAATTAATATTTTCTTCTCTTATGTTCAAAGCTTCTTCAATCTCTATGAAACCACTAATTAATGCAATTCCACTTTTACATATGATGACAATTTTCACATGGTGCTATTAGTATATTATAGAAGTCTCCAATAAATATGCTCATTTATCAATTTGACATATTAAAATTGTAAAATCAAAACGAAAATAGTATAATTAATGTTATTAATATTTAAATATTTACCTTCTATATTTTTTCTAACAAAAAAAGGTTGCCGTGAATTACAAATTATCACGTCTTATATGCTCCTAGAAAAATAAAATGTGAGAATAATTTTTTGATTTTAAGTTTCAATCAATAAGAAATTATAATAAATATATTTTTAAGATATTTATTATAAATATTAATAAATATATATTATATATAATAATTTATGACTTAATAAAATATAAAAATATGAATATATAAAGTATTATTTAATATTTTACTATTTCTAATATAAAAATAAGGGATGTCAACTCTTTACTAATTTAGATTTTCACGTCTTAACTAGCTAAATCAACTTTTTTATTTATTTTTCTAAAGAAGGAAATAAATAAAAATACTAGTGATTATTTTTGTAAAGTAATCGTCTCTTAATTTATAAATATTTTTTATGATCATAAATCTTGATAACCGACAGCTTGCAAACAACATTCGAATTATTGCAAACATGGAAGACCAATTGGTCGGGTGTTAAAACGAACTGAGGTAATGAAAAAAGTTTAGTATAGCTATATATATGGTGGGTCATAGTAGTCTTGCATTATGCTATGCTTAATCAGTTTCCATTCTACTTATTGTATTTATTACAGATTCTGGTTTTACATTATGCTTGTAGATAAGAAGGAAATGAGTTGTGTTATTTACAATTTTTTCTTTTGAAAAATGTGTTATTTATAATTTTGTATAATTTGGCAGAACTCAGAACTCTACAGTACTTGAGCGTATAATATTTCTGACACATACCTTTTTATTTAGCTTGCCAAGGGGCTAATTTTGGAGAAAACATCATCTCCTTTAGGAGTTGTTTTAATCGTTTTTAGTCTCATCCTGTTACAAACTTGGGTACACAAACTTGTATATTCAACACTTCAGTCCACTTCTATTTTGTAACTCTTGGAGCTAAAATACATGTAAAATCGAACTTTCCACGGTTATCCTTCCAACAAAAGATAAAAAGATAAAAGATGATGTTAATTTTATTTTTGGTAACTTATTTTTTTATTGTTCTAAGCTTATACATTACCAATGACTTAATGATTTTGCTTTTTCCTTCTAAAATTTTATAGGTTTTAGTTACAAGCCATGGCGAGAATGTTAATTGAATTAAGATGCAAAACTTAAAATCTGTGCTAGTTGAAATAATTAGCATACCAAAATCACTATTGCTATTTGCTGATATTTGAACACAGACATAAACACACAAAAGTGGAAGTAATTTTATCTTATTGTTTGTTGATACTTGAACACATACATAAACACAGACATATAGAACTCGATTTATTGGTGTCACAAACCCCTCCCCAATTCCCAACCCCTTCTTTAAGGCTACAAGACCAAGTGAAGTACATATTCATGTTAAAACGAAAAAAAAACAAAAAGATTAGACCAACAAAATATTTAATCTTTTATTTATTTATTAATTATAACTTGCCATGGAAATATTACAAGCGGTGGACCCTTCCTCCTTCCACGAACACAGTTTATATACCGAGGGATTGTGCTTGTGTTCAAGCATAAACTTATTTTTTCTAGATAGCATTTAAGTTGCGGTTCAACGCCTATAACTCTCTTTATGACATTGATAATCATGCTTTGACCATAGGTGCCACCCGGAGATATCTTGGCATTTCTAAGGATAGCTTTAAGATCATTCCTAACATAAAGATCTAAAGCCACCTTAAAGAAATCAAACTGGTTTAACGAAGAGCACATTCCAAGAATTTCCCACTCATGTTCCCAAAATTGTTTTACCCCTTTCTAAATTTGACCAATCTCTTGGAAGTTGTCTATGCTGCAATATACTTATCTAATAAAATAAACAAACAAAATATAATCATTTTTTGAACATTATATATATATAAAAAAAAACTATTCATTATGAGATGATGAACTTACCTTAGTAATGTTGAATGGCTTGTTTGGGCATGCAAATGGTTGTGGCTAGGAGTTGTTAGATGTCCATAGACCATGGATCCAAAATTTGAACGGTTTTGTGATAATATATGGATTATTCATGCAAAATGTTCGTGGCCAAGTCTTTGTCAACTTGAAGTAGTCGAAACTTCTTTCGGTAGAAAAGGGTGCATGAAAAAAGAACAAGAGAATAAAAAGTAGAAAGGAATTCATGAAGTTTACGAGTAATGACACTTTCTAGGAAAAAAAACTCAAAAAAGCCTCAATAATGAAATTTCTAAACGTGACCAACCAATTTGTCATAGTAATCCCTTCACGGTGCATGAACAAAAAATAGACTCCTTGAAATAATTTTTGCATGTGCCTCATTCTCGAAAGCAGTTATATATAGCTACTTGGGTGAGTGGTCATAGTGACAAAATAACTTTCAATCTAAACTTAAATTAATATTTTCTTCTCTTATGTTTCAATGAAATTCAACCCTCCCATTGTGAAAAGCTTCCTCAATCTCTACACAACCAGTGATTAATGTAATTTCACTTTTACATGTGATGACAATTTTCACGTGGTGCTATTAGCCTATTATAGAAATCTCGAATGAATATTCTCATTTATCGATCTCGCATATTAAATAATATTGTTTTCTCTGTGGAGAAAAGAAAATAAATTTTTTATTGTTATTATTGTTATTTTTTGTTTTTTTTTTACTTATTAGTACATTCTTGTATTTAATTGAATTGTTGTAAAGTGGATTGTGTTTGATAATTTTATGCAATATGTGATGTGGAATGAACGTATCTTATTTGCATGCCGGTATATAAGATACTTGGACATGATTCTTCCTAAATTAATATTTAAACTACTTCACATGGATTTTCAAATTGTTAGTAATGACTCTTACACGTGCTAAAATGAATGTGTTGTGCTGTTCAGTTGAATTTAAGATATGCATAAACTTATTGTGCAAAAACAGGGATACCGTATTAGTTTTTAAAAAGAAAATATTGTTCAAAAAAGATATCGGGCTTTCTCAACTTGGGCCATGAACAGACATGACAGTAGGCCCATCTATTTATGAGCTTTGTTTGTAATGATAATAAGAAAACAGCGAAAGAAAGATGGTTTGAGAAGCTAATAGCAGTGGAAAAAGAATGAGTCTTGAGTTTCCGAAGCGCTTGGGACGATCAAATTCACGTTTGTTCCGAATGCAGCATTGTTCTTGAAGGTCGCTGTAACACTTCGCCTCTTCGCTCTCACTCGCTCTTATCCTTTTTTCCCCAAATATTTGTCGTCTTTTATACCTTGTCACGGATGCAAAGATAGTACCAATTCAACTTCTTTAATTAATCTTTCGTTTTTTTCTCTTTCAATTTTAGTCCCATTATCACTTAAATTCTTTTTTGCCCATACTTTGATCCCTATTATCATCAGAGCATGCAGGTGCATGTATTTGAATCGTATATGTCATGGCTCCATGCCTCCGTTTGAAGTATTATTATTTATATCAGGAAAAAAAAAACTAATTATTATGAGATGAAGAATTTACTTGGGTAATGTTGAATGGCTTATTTGGACACGCAAACGATTATCACCGGGAGTTGTTAGATGGCCATAGACCATAGATAGTAAACTTAGACGATTTTTTGACAATATATGGATTATTCATGCAAAATATTGGTGGTCAAGTTTCTGCCAACTTAAAGTAGTCAAAACTTTCTTCGGTAGAAGAGGGTGCATGAAAAAAGAACAAGAGAATAAAAGGTAGAAAATAATTTATGAAGTTTACGAGTAATGATACTTTTCTAAGGGAAAACTCAGAAAGCTTTGATAATAAAATTTCTAAACTTAACTAACCAATCTGTCATAGTATTCTATTTATGATGTATGAACAAAAAGTAGACTCCTTGAAATTAATTTTACATGTCTCCCATTTTTTGAAGTAGTTATATATAAGTATTTGGTTTGTCATTGTGGCCCCTTACCCAACTAATGGCTTGTACAAGATCACTTTCAATCTAGACTTTAATTAATATTTTCTTCTCTTATGTTCCGGTGAAATTCAACACTCCTATTTTACACATGTTAGTGCATAACTTTTTTTTTCTTAAGTAACATAACATAGTCAAATTAATCCCCTTGAGAAAATTAAATATTCAAATATACTAACAACTTGATTTTCTAATAAACATATTTATCATAAAAATAATATTAATTATACATTTATAGTTAATATATTTTAAAATTTTAAATTCAATTAAAAATATTTATTAATGCATTTATTTATAATGTAATAAAGATTTTTATACAATTATTTAATTATAAGTTTTATGTACGGTAAAAGGTTGGATTCAATATTTTTAAAATTGTTATATTCTTTGGTAAGAAAAAGAGGAGAAAATATATGTTTTTTATTTTTATATTTTATGTTAAACATAGTGTCCACGTATTTTTATATGAATAAATTTAGTTATCAAAATTTAAAAAAAAAATTAAATCTACATATTCGTAAAAATTTAAGAGTTAAAAAAAATAGATACGAAAATACAAAAATCTTACTGGATAGAAAATATTTAGATTAAATAAAAAGAACATTTTTTCTTAAAAAAACAAGTAGGTACAAA
Source organism: Mucuna pruriens (assembly GCA_025330945.1). Classification (NCBI taxonomy): domain Eukaryota; kingdom Viridiplantae; phylum Streptophyta; class Magnoliopsida; order Fabales; family Fabaceae; genus Mucuna; species Mucuna pruriens. The sequence goes on along the minus strand of JAENHJ010000086.1, from coordinate 621,771 downwards.
GTTTTCAAGAAGATTTTAATTCTAAATATTATAATTGAAAAATAAAGTCATTATCATCTTCAAAATAAGCTCTCTTTAAACAACAAAAGACATATAACAACTATTCTAAATTCCAAAGCCCCGATGTCACACTAATCAAAACAAGACTCCGCCCTTCAAAACTCGACGCCATGAGTGTCCTCAACATTACCTAAAGGACAACTACAAGAGAGTACGGTGAGAAATAGCATTCAATCATATATAAATGCAGATAGTACCACAAATCTCACTCATTACTGTACTCAATTACTAACAACTCACAAATATTCATATATCAATCACAAGTTTCATCACATTCATAATCAATCACATTCTATTCATGTTTACAACATGCACATGCTCATACAACGCATATGCCAATCACCATACCTAAGAGTCTCGATTCGGAACTCCACACCATGGATGAACCTCCTCAAGTCCCTTAGTTATCGCTAATGATGGTCACACCGTTAAACACCACTTTTTATGACCGGTGTATCGCAGAGTTAAACACCACATATGGCCTGTGCGAAGACATTTTGCACAACCGCTAAACACCACCTATGGCCAGCATGTAACATGGTTAAACACCATCTATGACCATGCATATGAATGCCCCCACCATTAGTCCGCCCTGTTAAACACCACTTTTGGCTAGGGTCCCTTGTTAAACACCACATATGGTCAGGGTATTATAGTCACGTCTGACTTCTCATGCATCTCATGTCTATGCTCAATGCATTCTCATCCACATTCTCATTGTCAAGATTCTTACACTATTAACACAGTCCATAATCATACCAAAATCATATCAATTTAGCCATCATTATTATAAATCATTTATAAGAACACAGCTAATATTTTTCAATCAATCATGGCAACATCACATACATTTACAATTCATAATCGCATGATAGACAACGATACATACCGAATAATCACATATTTCCATACTTCAATAATTATATCTACTTCATATATGATTATAGATTAACACCTTTCACAAAATGCAACCGATTAAATTATCAATTAAATCAACAAAATTAATTAATAAATGAAAATAATTCAGATTAATGTTTCATCAGTTTATAAAATCATTAACTTCTCTATTAAAATAAAATTAAATGTAAATATTTAAGTACTAAATTAATTTTCTGTCATCATTAAGAATAATAATAATAATAATAACACTTCGGTTTCAAAATGCAATTATTTAATAAAATAATTTCCTGCAGTAGTTAATAATTAAAATAAAATTGATAATAATAATAATAAAAAAAAATTTTAAAAATAATTAAATAAATTTTAGAATGTTACAATATACACAATAATAAAAATATAAAAATATTTAATCTAATCACTTTAAATCATTTAATTCAGTAAAAAATAAAAGTGAACTCTCACTGACCCATAAATTAAAGCATAATGTTAAAATAAAAAAATAAATATTTTAATTTTTAAATTAACCAATATAATAAAATTATATCTTATTTTAAAATAAAATTATACTTTATTTAAAAATAAAATTTTATCTTATTTAAAAGAATAAAAATAAATTTTAAGAAAAATAATAAATATAAAAAAATAGAAGTTAGAAGCTATTATTTTAAAAAAGAATGCTAGCGTCTAAAAACCATTACAAATTATTAAAAAAAATCTTATTTACTAAATACTACTAATAAATTGACCAAGCTAAAAAAATTAGTAAAATAAAACTAAAAACTAATTCAAATAACTTGTCAAACATAGTCAAATTTGTAAATAATTTAAATATTATCATCCAATAATAAATTACTACATATGAAATAATTTAGTATAGAATTTTTATTATATCAATATTTAATTATATCATCCAAACTATTGTGTCTTATCTTTTGACTTGTTTAGTGTATAGATAGTTTGTGTGAGTAATTTTTATTTTCTTTTGTGATCCAATATTGCCTAGAGGCATAGTACTAGTAGAAATCCTTAAGGAGTTATAGAGGTTGTAGCCATTCAACCTCCATTGTTATCCATTATACACCCATTACAACTCCAAGCTAAGCTTGCAAGATTTGAAAAAGCTGGGAGATTCCTATGAGCACCTTATCAAGTATTCCACTTTGAGTTTTCTGTTGAAGAAGTCATTAAAGGAATGTAATCCATATTTCAATATAATTTTCTACTAAAACTTACATCTAAAAATTACACATGTTTATTAATTTTTTTTGAAACGAAATTTAATTATCTCTTGTAATTATTTTTAATCAATTTATTAATTAAAGAAATAAAAATAGGACCTATTAGAATGTTATCCTTTTCGTCCAAAAAATAATGACAAAATTAAAATTATGTGTATTGATGAAAATTACTTGTAAATAGTGGTAGTTCAAAACTGCCACAATAATAATTTTATTTTTATAATTTTAAAATAATAATAAAATATTATAATTTAATAAAATTTCATATATTTAAAATAGTACCAGTTTTTAACCACCACAATAATAAGTTTATTTTCTAAATTATTAAAAATAAAAAAATTAAATTAATAACAAAATATCATTTTTAAAATAATTATAGTTTTTAGCTGCTACTATAATGTTTTATTTTTAAAATATCAAATATTATTATCTAAGTAAAATTTACAATTTTAATAATTTAATAACTTTTACTATAATGGTAATTATAAAATTATAATAGTTTTTAAATTTATAAAATTATATTAAAAACTGTAATTTAAATTTAATATATTTAAATTTATGGAATTATAATAATTTAAAAATATAAACTGTATAATATTTATCATGTCATAAGAATCGTTGTTTCCGACTATGGTGTTTGATGATTACGTTTTCCACAAAGTTTATTGTTAAACGCCGTTAGTGTGCATGTAATTTTATATTAATAAATTTAGTTATCAAAATTTTAAAAATAAATTAAATTTACATATTTTAAAAATTTAAGAATTAAATTTAGATACGAAAAATATAAAAATCCTACCTGATAGAAAATATAATGACTGAAAAGTACAATTTTATCTTAAAAAAAAGTGAGATGCATTTTCTTTTTTATTCTTTATTTTTTAATGAACATAGAAATATTGTAATTGAATCCATCAATAAAGGGAAAATTTAAAAATAAAGAGGTACAAATACGTAATTGTGATATTATTTGATGAACATTAACCACACTCCCACCTAACACACCAAACGCTTCGCAACCACCTTTGAAACTCCTTTTATTTCTCATCTTTTAGAACTGTTATTTCTTTTTTATTAATCCTAATCCTTCTTATGTCTTTATTTTCCAAATATAGGGTTTTGAAATTTTGTTGCAATTTGTTTTTGTAGAAAATCAATTATTCTTATTTTGATTTATTGTGATGTGTGAGATAAATTCCTTTTAAAATAATGTTTTTAATGAATTTAATGAAGGGTCTGAACTAGAGTTAATAAATATAATACGAGAACCAAGACAAATTTATAATGATTTGATCTTATTTTTATTTTTAAATTTTCTTTTATTAGTTTCATATATTTTGATATATAATTTAGAATGAGTATGACTATTTCTTGATGAAATGCATCTTTAGAATCCCTTGTGACATGAAGAGTTCTAAAGTCTTGTTCAAAACTATTTCATCATTTACAAAATTTCCAACATTTAAGTTAATTTTTATCAAAATAACTATTAATTATAATGGAAAGAATATATCCAGGAGGAGATAGTAAATAATTAAATAGAATCATTCTTTCGTGCATCATTAGATGAATATCGGAGAAAAAGAGGTTCACGTTAATTAAGCACCCCTTATATGCCTTATATACAAGACTTATACTTATGTGAGAAGTATTTGAGTAATTTCAGAAATTGAGTATTCTAATAATTTCCGAGCAAGTGAGTGCACAATTCCATAAATTACTTTTATGTCTATGTGAATTATTTGTGAAGACAGGAAAAATTTTAAGTATCATAATATTCATAAACTTATAAAATATATAATATTTTTTTATTATATAGTAATGCTGACTCTCTTTAACATCATGCAATTATTACTTCTTGTAATGTAAATGAAAACTTCCAATTAATATTTATAACAATATAATAAGTAACATTTTTTTTAAGTAATAACATGTATATTTAATATATATATATATATGGACCGGTCATCGACCAGTTAGTCGATTGTCGAGAGGTTAATTAAGATGAGTAACTTTAATTTTAAAGTCGTCAAGTTGACTGATTGTAACTTAATAAGACTCCTAATATCTCGTAATGATAAGGAGCAACGACTAATGTCACAATCAAGGTCACGACGGGGTCGGCGAGGAATAGAGGTTTGGTGCCCACATTCCTTTCGAAGAAGGAAACATGGTGACAAGAGTTGCCATCGACATATGGTTGGATAAAGTTAGTCCTAGGAATCAAAGTTCGGGTTCGAGAGTTGATTACGCATAGGGACGACATTGGCATCCCATCACATCTGTCTTAAGATAGTTACCCTAATTAGATGCATGAAGTAGGAAATGACTCTTACATTACAGTTTTCATCTTTCATGGAGTGATGGGTATTTAGAGGGAGGAAATGAGTAATGTTTTTGAGTTTTATGAACTTGACAAGAGTCGTCTTTTATTCCTACGTGTCTCTCAATGCAATAGAGAAGTCAAAGTTTACGTAGTTCGACTTGAGGCTTAAAGGGTTATATGAGGAAGGCCGAGATTGAATCGACCATAAAGGATCGCCGACTAGGTGTTAGTGGGGGTAATGTGCTGACCAGAAGTCAACGAAGATAAAATAAATAAAGGTGAGGAGCCGACTTTCATGGTTGACCAAGGAGTGTTGACTCTTAGTCGGTCCCAAATACTAGGTACGGTTTAAGGCACGACCAATCCGGAATCAATCTACAGGTTGAAGTATAAATTCTTAAGTTATTTTTCTTGAGGGTAATGCTTATCTAGGGGTTAGGACTAGACACTATCAAACATATATTAACACTTAGAAATTGCTAGAGAAACACCTGGTATCCAGGTGTTTCCTTGCTATACTCAGAGAGTAGGTGAATCTTACTCTCTTCTCCTTCTTCTCAATGCTTCCTCTCTCTTAGAATGCTCTTTTCCAACTTTCTTTCTCCAGAGATTTCTTTGACCTTTTTTCCTTCAAGTTCAAGGTCTTTTATAGGCCAGCTTCTATCTCCATGATGTGTGGTGGCTCTCCTCAAGGGCTCATAAATGCCACGATGCCCTCCACAGGTTCCTCTCAATTAATGCAACGACTTTGCTTTTAATGTGGTGGTGACCGCTCCTTCCTTTTCTCTCATTGTCGCAGCAGAATACGTCTCATGCTTCCTACTTTCCGTGAGATGATAGGTCTGAAATGACTTTGCCTGAAGTGCGTAGTACCCGATCCTAGAGGTGCCTGCCCAAGGCAGGTTGGAGAATGTTGGTCTGTCAGGCCTATTTTCCCAATATGCTCTTCTAACATTCTTTGTCTTTTTTTTCTTTTGAGAGGGATAGTCCGCTTGCCCCGCTTTTTCTTCCTCTTTACCCCTTTCCTTTTCTAATGCTAGACGAAAACGAGTATCCATAGTTGATAACGTCGTTGTTTGGACAATAAAAAAAATTAGTATAAGACAGCACAACAAAGACCAAATAGTGCAATTCACTCACTCCAGTAGAGACAACACAATTCCCAAGAGAAAAAATGATAAAAAAATAAAAATAAAAGGGAACAAAAAAGAGTTGAAAGGGATCATATAATTCATTTCTACGTACAAACAATATATATAAAAATAAAAGTATCAAATAAATTACATATTTATAAGAGAATTTAATTTATGTACTTTCAATACAAACTTTTTAACATACGTCCAGTAGAAATTCACGCTGTCATTGTATTATTCTATTCATTGACATTACAGTAAAATGAATTTTATTAAATATTTATATAAAAATATAATATTAATACATATAAATTAAACTCTCTACAAAATATAAAGACTTCGTTTGTTAATAGTTGAACTTTGCCCCAACTATAAATCCTGCGATCTCCTCTCTTACCGGCGGATTTAATTTTTAAAATATTGATTATTTAATTTACACACCGGTATCAATATATACACCCATTTCCTATTTCATTTTACAAAACAGTAGTTTGAAAAATAATTCAAAAAAAATCTAAATAACTGCTCTTTTTAATCAATGAATTCACATTTATTTATTAATTTATGATAAAAATAAGATTCAATATTATGAGTCTTGAGAATGTCCTTCGAACACTATTTTTCTCTTCCAAAATTGACCTTATATCCACCCAAATTCGTTCCCCTTGTAACACATCTTTATGAACATCTTCTAATCTCATGGGACATCAACTTATTTCCCATCTCTTCAATTTTGTTATTGTTAATTTGTATTTTTCATCTCTTAATCTTCACTCTAATTTTTTGTATGATTATTATATCCTCTTTATTGCCACACGCAAAAACACACACATTCATGAATTATTAGCTACTATATATATAATTTTCTACTTATAAGAAGCAGTACGTTTTATTCGAAATAGTAGTTGAATATGCTACAAGACATCTCTTAAAGTTGATTCACGTTCATGTCTGAATTGAATGATAATTTAATTAATGATTGATTCCCAAGCCTATTATATATTATATAAATAATTTATATTTTTAGTAATATATAATATACTTTTCAATTGAATAATATCTTCCGTAGTCGTTTTTTTTTCTAACAATTCATGATTAATTAAAAAGCATACTCATTACAAATAAAAAATAAAAAAGCATACCGACTCCCACTGTTATTATGCTTTTTCTCTCTTGTTTTTTTCTTATTTATTTTTCTTCTTTCATAAAAATAGATAAAAGTACACGGAGTAATATTCATCCAGTGCCCAACCACTAATTGTCATTCATATGAACCACGTGGGAATGGTAAGATGAATTCAACGATGCTTTTCCCGTTTATCGCATTGGCTAACGGTGTTAACGGATGTAGGATGTTGAAAAGAAAACTGAAATTTTAATAAACGAAATAGATATTTAATTATTAAAAAATAAAAATACCTCAACTAACATTTTAATTATATATTTTATAAATACAAATATTTATTAATATAAATACTATATATTTTCAATGATCTTTATTAATTATTATGATTTCATTCGCTAAAAAATTTTCTATAATATTATATATTTTATAAGCACCTGCCAAACAAATGTGAGTTATACACGTAATTATTCTTCATTTAAATTTCATTATGTTTTTTAATTTATTTCTATTTTTATTTTTTAATCAGGTTATTTATTATATTTAGGTTAAATACTTCTTTGTTGTACTATTTTTTTCCAAAAGGAATAATTTGGTCTCTTTTACTAACAAATCTAAATTATGAAATTATGAATAGTGATGATTTTAAACCGTCTTTAACATAATTTTAATTTTAAAAGATAAAATTACGTATTTTAACTACTAATTTTCTTCCTTTCTCCCAAAAACTTTAATTATACCCATCTTTTCTTTGTCTTCAGTTCTTTCAACATCTTCCTCTACCTCGATCATAATCATACCATTCACTATATCTTTCTTGGCGCTTGGACCAACAATGTCGTCATTACTCTCGTCTTCCCACTCAAAAAGAAAGATAAATAGATGATCTCTGCCAGTACTTCAAGCATATTCTCTTCGTCGTTGACAAGATCGAACAATGCTAAAAAAAAGGACATCAAACTCTATGTGAACTTTAGCGTCGATGAGTGGTGCTCTGACACGATGGTAATGGATGTGAGTTGAAAACAAGGTGAAATGGAATCTAGACTAGTTTTTGAAGTCAAAGCAGTACTATCACCAACTAGACTGCATCTGGAAGCAAAGCTACCTCTTCTATGACGTGTTCTACACCCAAAACGTGATCGAGAATATCAACAGATTGCTCACAACAAAATCAAATACCATAAATCTATCAAGTGTGTTAAACTCCATTGACAGAACTGTATCATGCTAGAAAGAAGAGCATACGATTGAAATAATAATAGTTATTAAACTATACGAATTACTTCGAGATTTCTTTTTTCGTTATATATACGAATTATGTAGTTTTTTTTTAATCTATACAACCTTTATTCTTATTTTACCTTAAATTTTGAACTATTCTTTGAATTCGATGAACAAAACGTAGGAGAAAATTGATCAAATAGTTTAAAATTCAAATTATGATAATAGTAGTTTTAAACCATCACCATTCATAAGAACATTGGACGAGTATACATGAAAAAAATAACATTATAGTGTCTTTAAAAATTGAATAATCAAATTAAAGTTTTTAATAAAAGAAAGAACAAATTAAAAAATAAATAAATAAAAGAAAAAAATATTTTAACCTTATATTTATTAATATTTTTTTATGTTGCCCACTTTATATATATATATATATATATATATATATATAGAAGGTAGGTTTATCAAAATTTCTGATTAGCAAATAATTTCATGATAAGGTAAGAGTAAGATTAAGATGGACCTGTGGCTCTATCCGAAATCGTCTTCAAAGTTCAAATCAAAGACGCATTCTGAAATTTGCGACAGAGTAGATCGCAACAAAAAAAGATGTTGAGAATTCTACGTCATGCCACACGCGAGAGAGTGAGAGTAACACTTTATAATTTCCCACAACACCCAACACACACCACCAAATCTTCATCTTTTACCACTAAACACTCTCACACACACTCGCACTCCCAATGTTACCGCCAGCGGGAACCATCGTATTCAATACCGTTGGAAGAACCCAATACGGTTTCGACGTTTTTTCCATAGACCTCAACCTCCACCACCCTCCGCCCCACGCCGCCACAGACAACCGCCTCACCGACGGCATCTCAATAAACTTCAATGCCCAATTCATTAACCCCCAAAACGACGTTGTCTTCGTCTCAGAAAGAACCGGGTCGCCCCGCTTCTACATTACCCGACCCGAAAATAAACCCCAACCTTTACCTTCTCTCCCCAACGCTCTCTTCCACGATCGCCCAATCATTAAAAACAACATCCTCTACTTCGCTTCCACGCACGAACAACCCGACGCCGTTTTCACCAGCTGGAGCGCGGTTTACTCCACCACCGTCGATGACGGCGCCACCGTTAATCGACTCACCCCGCACGGCGAGGTGGACTACAGCCCCGCCGTCTCCCTCACCGGAAAACTCCTCGCCGTCGCCTCTTACCGCTCTCGCCGGTGGCAAACCAACGATTTCCACGAACTCCAGACGGAAATCGTCGTTTTCCGCGAGTCCGACCCGAAAAACCGAGTCACGGTGAGCGAACGCGGTGGCTGGCCAACGTGGTCGCAAGACTCAACCATTTTCTTCCACCGAATCGCCGAAGATGGATGGTGGAGCATCTTCCGCGTCGATTTACACGGTTCGGATTTATCCGAATCGCAAAACTCGGCGATTCGCGTTACGCCACCGGGACTGCACTGTTTCACTCCGGCAGCATTCCACGACGGAAAGCGCGTCGCCGTCGCTACTCGCCGGAGAGAGAGCGATTTCCGTCATATCGAGATATTCGATCTCGAATCGCAAACTTTTCAACGAATCACGGAAACAATAAACCCTAACTTTCACCACTACAACCCGTTCGTCTCGTTGGACTCTCGCCACCTCGGGTACCACCGGTTCAGAGGCGAGTCAACTCAGGGCGAGTCCACGTACCCGCACCTCGATAAAGTTCTCTCTCCGGTTCGCGACTTACAGTTACTCAGACTTAACGGTTCGTTTCCCAGCTTCTCCCCCGACGGGGATTTCATCGCTTTTAACCACGCTTTGGACGCCAACGGCGGGGTTAAGGTCGTTAAATCAAACGGTTCTAAGCGCTGGACGTTACTTAAAGGACGAACGTGCTTCCACAATGCGTGGAGCCCAACGGAAAAGAACGTGATATACACCTCCATCGGTCCAATCTTCGAGTCGGTTTCAAAAACGGTTCAAATCGCCCGTATCGAGTTCGACCCAGATCATTTAACTAACGACCGTGAAGAGGTTCCGTTTAAGTTAACGATTCTGACCAAATACGAAACGGGGAATAACGCGTTCCCGTCGTGCTCCCCTGACGGAAAGAGTATTGTGTTTCGGTCTGGGAGGTCGGGGTATAAGAATTTGTACATAGTTGACGCCGTTGAGGGAGAGTTTGACGGCGGGTTACGGAGGTTGACGGAGGGGGCGTGGATCGATACGATGCCGTGTTGGTCGCCGAAAGGGGATTTGATAGCGTTTTCTTCGAATAGGCACGACCCGGGGAATAGTGAGGTGTTTGGGATTTATTTGGTGAGGCCCGATGGGAGTGGGTTGCGGAGGGTTGAGGTGGCGAAGGGGGTGGAGGGTGCGAGGGAGAGGTTGAACCACGTGTGTTTTAGCGGCGACGGAGAGTGGTTGCTGTTCACGGCGAACTTGGGTGGCGTGAGTGCGGAGCCGGTGGGGTTGCCCAACCAGTTTCAGCCGTATGGGGATTTGTACGTTGTGAGGGTGGACGGGAGTGGATTGAGGAGGTTGACGTGTAATTCGTATGAGAATGGAACGCCCACGTGGCACCACGGTGATTTGGCGTTGTCTACTGGAGATGACGGTCCAGGCCAGGATTGGGATGAGTTGAAGGGTGAGTTTCAAGAACCGCTTTGGATCACGTGTGATATTTAGCTTTGATCACCGGTTTTTCCTTGTTGAATAATGGAAAAATAAAGTGTAATGTAATGAACTTGATTTGAACACCTTGTGACATTTGCTTTGATCACGAGGGTTCAATTGTTGTAAACTTCAGAGGATCAATGCCCGGAGAGTTATTAATTAAATTATATGAATAAATTTAAATAATTAAAATAATATATATTATATGATATAATTGCTCATTTACTTTTGTTGACAGTCTTAATTCTATATAAATTTTCTACACTTTATTGTTGTCATAATGGAACAAGAAATTAGGAATATAATTTTAGAATTTTATAAATTATTAGAGTAAAATAAATTGTAGAAAATTAAAGATAGAATAAAAAGATTCTACCATCTTAATTCTAATATTTTTTAAGGTTCACAATTATCATAATTGAAACAGGAATACAATTTAATGATTTTATGAATTATCAAAATAAAGTAAATTATAAAAAATTAAAGATAGAATAAAAAAAATTAAAATAGAAAATTTGAAAGAATTTAGAGATGTCCAAACATTTATTTTTAAATACGATTCGACCGAAGCGAATTACACTAGTTAAATATGATTTAACAACATTACAACTTGATAATAACATTTCTAATCGATTTACATAACCAACTTGTTGATGGCAGGACTCACCTTGAGGGGTGTTAAGGGGCGCGATTGCTTAGAGAAATAGTTAAATTTATTATCTTTAATATCATATTTTTTTATTTATTTAAATTAAAATATAAAATGTGATTATAAAACATTTGTATTGTTATTTTTTTTCTAATATGTTAGGTCATAAATTCATGATAAATAAATTTTTAGTTTATTGTAATATATAAAAAAATAGAGTATACTTTCTATGTTATTTATTTAATATAATAAAATATATTATTTTTAATAAAATTACATGTCTATTTATTTAATATAATATATATTTACTTTACAAATTTTATGTATATAAGTACCTTAGAGACCCATAAAATATCATACGTGGTCGAAGGGGTTTTGCTTTCTGAATGAAAAGTTAACTTTGGTTTCTTTTGCTAGTTTTTAGGACATTTTTTTATTTGTGTTTTAAGAAATATTTTGTTTGAGAACATTCAGCAAAAATAAAAACTTGTTTTCAATTTTCTATTTAATTTAATAAAATATAATTAGGTTAAGTTGCTTCCTAGTAATGGTTGGACTTAGGTAGAGGAGTTAGTTGAATAAAATTATAATATATTGTAGAAGTTTGAAAAAAGTTAAAAAATAAAATAAAATCAAAAAAATAAAGTATCTAATTAATTTAATTCATTCAAATTAAGCTATTTAAATATGAAAAATTAACTTTACAAATGTAATTAAATCACAATTAAAATGACAATATATATTATATAAGTTTAAAATTACTAATAAATATACTATTTCAACTCAAGTATAGTAAGAAACTAATCGTGTTGTCAAATGTTTCAATACATGTCTAAATTAAAATATAAGAGTCTAATTATTCAAATTCAACATAATCAAAAAATAATTATAATTTATTAAGAAATAACAAGCTAAATATATTTTTGAGTTAGGTGAATTGATCGGATTCATGATTTGATAACAACTTGCTTACACTTGTAACACCCTCGTGACGGTGTACATATACTAATAAGAGGTGGGCATGGGATATTTTGATCCGAATTAGTCAATTTTAATTGGATTAGGTTTGATTGAATTTAAAAAAAAAAAAAGACAATTTGAACCGAACAAATATGATTACATTTGAGTTGGATTGCTTTGGGTTAGGTTGTTAGGTTACTTGATAAAAGAATTACAAAATATAAAAATAGAGAAAAATAGGAAATTGTGATAAAATGAAAGAAAATTTATGAATAATATAAAAGGACAAAGTTTTAGAACTAAACAATACAAAAAGATAGAATTATTGAATTATTCAACATAAAATTATTGAATTATACAACATACAACTATAGAATTATACTACATAAAAAATTATTTTTAAAATAGTATATGCTCAAGTTAGTTCAAATTCTATTTGATCAAATCTAACATCCAAATCGATGCCCGATTTGTAATTTTAAAATCCAAACATAACTATGATTTGAACTAATCAATTTTTTTTTGGTTAGAAATTGAGTTGGATTTATGTCCTAAATGCTAAAGAGGAGAAAGGCCACAACGAGGTAAATCCAATGAAAGGAGTGTTTGTTGATGTGGCAGATGAAGAACCAAAAAGTGAGGATAATAAGTTTGCAAAATCATTTATGGGTGTACTCACCAAACATGTAGATAACCGAGCTAAAGACCCTCCAACCTTACTCCTCAATACTCCAAAGGATTTGTTGCTCAATTTAGAGAATGAGGACGTTGTTTGTTAGAGCAACAGAGAAGCACTTTACGTGATGTTCAAAGGGGATCATCCCAAAGGACTTTACTCACCTCATACGATGAGGTATGACTATCTCTTGATGATTATCGTACTTACTCAAACATGTTCAAAATAGATCAAACAAATAGAGCGGCCCTAGAGATAATGGGAGATCACAAACAAAAGGCGCTCCCTAAATATATCTATAACACACCTATAAATACCCAGGTAGGCAAGTGGAGAAGCGAGATAGGTGGCAATGAGACAACGTGAAGAAACCTTCACTAGATATCACATGGACAAACCCCCTTCTAGAATGTCGATGAAAAGACACCCATTCATCGATGAGATCATGGAAATACCTTTTCCTCTAAGCTAGCACATTGACACTTACACAACCTAAGTAAACTTATTTTCCAATGATGATGTTATCTTGTGTACGGTATTTCCCACCTCCCTAAAATGGATCGCACTAAGTTGGTATACTAACCACGAGCTACCCTATCACACCACGTTGGCTACCTTAGTAAACCTTAAGCAAGTAAAAAACATACCCCTTACACAAGTTCATGGAATGCTAAGTGTTAATTAAATTCAAAGATCCCAACCTTGAGGTATGACTTTTATACCCTTCTTACCACTCATAGAGCTAACATTTTGGAAGAGACATGCCATTCATATTTGTTACCTTTACCCCCCTCAATTCCTTAAGAACATATGCTAAAGGTAGTAAATAGATCCAAATGTTATCGATACCACCATAACTATGATGACACTGTCGGAAACTATTGGACATTGTGAGAAAAGATGCCAAAAGAGATAGCTTGATACCCAACAGATAAGTACAATCAAACTTAATGGAAGAAGTTGAGATTGAAGATGTAATGACCTGTTGTCATTACACGACAACATGTTATTAATTTTGTGTCAAGATTTCGTTTCAGTTTGGGGAAAATTTTGTTAATAATTTCTTATGAAAATGTGTAAACTTTTTGTATTTTCAAAAGTCAATTATTCAAAAGTTCATAATTCTGAATATAAATACCTATATACATGGTAAAATCAACTAAATAAAATAATGTACCTTATGACATCATAACTTGCCAACAAACACTACATTAGACTACTTTGAAAACTTAAACTTGCCAACAAACACCACACTTCGAAAACTTATACACAAATGAGTATCAAAATCCCTAAAGGATAAAACACCATATAAGGGGTAACATAAGAAAACCTTTATTTACATATATCATAGTTGGTCGAAATTAAAATGAATAAAATAAAAAAAGGAAAAAGGAATCGGCAATGCATCTTCAAGTCTAATAGTGACATCCATATTACCCATAGTAAAAGATCTTCCTTGCCTAATTGTCTGCTCTTGTAAACACAAACATCACAACCATCACAGTCATACATTCACAACTACAAGTGCAAATGTAAGCTTACAAAAATAATAGTTACATACATTTAATTCACTTATGTCCACATCACAAATCATTCATAGGAACAAAGGATAAATAATACATTCGTGTCAATCTACGCACCACCAAACATAAATCAATATATAAAACATCATGATATAATATTTATAACATCATTAGGATATTCAAATTTGAAGTGTCTTAGTTTCTTACATTCATAACACACTACCTGCGTCTTGTCTTTCATTTCCTTGGTGTGCTTCTTGAAGTTGTTCTCCCATCTTGATCCTTTCTTATGCTTCTATATAGATTGAATCTTCCTTGAAATGAAGGAGAGTTCATCCTCATAAGAACAATCTTCGTCTTATGTGTTTCCACAATATTCCTCTACCTTAGCCTTTAAGAGCCTTCTTTGTTATGTGATCGTAATTACCATAAAATTTTCCTAGTGATATAAGATTATTAATTATCATTTGGAATCTTTCAAACATTAGATCAATAGTCTTATTGTCTTCCATTTAAAAAATTTATATTTGTGTACTAGCATGCTAATTTTATAGTCTCTTACATAAGATGTACTTTCGTAAGTTAGAACAAGAGTATCCCATATTTCTTTGGACGACTTGTAGCTATGGACTTTCTTATATTCTAATTCCATTAATGCACACATGAGAAAGTTTCTAACCTTTGAGTTTAGAAAATACCTTGTCTTTATTCTTCTTCCACAAAGATCTTGGAATCTCTACTCCTTTATTGTTAGGGATATAATTGTCATTTTCAACTACGTCCAACATGTCAATCTGGCATGCATAAAAGAATGTCATCATTCTTTATTTCTAATAGTTGTAGTTTTGGCCTTTGAACAAAGGAGGTTTGTTCACTGCATGTCCTTCGATTTCTATAGCTTTCAGAATCATTCCTCTTGCACTCTTAAATGCTTAACCCCTAGAGGATGAGCTCTAATACAAATTGAAGAAAAAAATTACACGCAAGAAGGGGAGTTGAATTATGTGTATGTGATTTTTGAAAGCTTTTCGCAAAATTGAAAGGATTTAAAAACACAATTTACTATGGTTGTCCAAAGAATTGCATAAATAAAAGAGTGTATGGTAAGAGAGAAAAATGCAAAGATTATATTGGTTCACTCTTTCAATAGAGCTACATCTACTCCTTTTAACACGAAGAAATTTCAAGTCTATCTGACTTACAAACAAGTATTCTCTACCTCTCTAAATATTTCAACCCTCGTAATCTACCTAATTACAAGAAACTCAAATATTTTTTGACACTTAGCATTTTTAGGCTATTACACTAACTTCGATAGAGTTTTTACAAAATAGTGACTTACATAGTGAGCGTTTACACTATATAGCACAAACTTTATTTTGCTTCGCAAAGAAAGTTTTACAAGACAGTTATCCAAAGCGTAAGAAAGTGTTTTGTTCTTGATAGAATGCCTTGTAGTTTAACTTACCTTGTTTCAAGCTTGATAGATCCTTTTATATAGCACGTGAAAACGTGAATGTTGCTTTTTGCATGAGGAGTGGTTGGATCTGCATTAAATGCTACTTGATTGCTTCTTACAATACTTCTACAAAGACTCCTCTTTCTTGAAGAGAGAGAAAGGTTATTTTAGGAAAAAGCTATTTTCTCAGAATTCTACCTGTTTTCTATTATTGATGCGTCAGGAAGGTTCCGTTAGTTCCTTCTAAATGAAGTCATAATCTGGGCTTCCTTTTATCAAATTTGACTTGTATTATAAAATATTTGTTACTATTTTTCATCATCTAAAAGCTTAACACATTTTCAAACAATATATTAACTAGACGTTTGAACGTTGAATCTAGATAATCAACTCTTTATACAAATGAAAGAGTTCACGAGACAAGATAAGTAAGATAAACTACACTTTATGCTTTTACGAGATATTCTTCTTGATTCTTTGGACAACAAGAACGTCTTACGATGTTGAGTTCTTCTATAGACCCTTGACTACGTTTTTAGATGTTGAGTTCCTCTTTAGATGTTGAGAACATCCTTTGGATGAGGAGCTTCTATGTACATGCAGAATATGTCCTTTGGACGACGAGTGACTCTATGGACACTAGGAATATCTAAGTATGTCCTTTGGACGGTGAGTGACTTTATGGATACTGAGCACATTTGAATACGTCCTTTGGACGATGAGTACGTTTATGGACGACGAGCTCCCTATGAATATAGTAAATGAATTTCTTTTAAGGTCAGTTTCCTTTAAATAGATTTGTTTCAACCTTTAAGTCTAATAACCTGCAGAGTAGTTAATCATAATATATTATTAATTTTTATAATATTTGTGGTTCAAATACGATTCGTTGTTATAATTGTGTTTTATCAATTATAAGAACAATATGGTGCAGGATTTTGTTTAACTACTTGTGTCAAATGTCTAGGACTCGAGGCAGATTTACAGCTTCATAAAAAACAATTTCAGACCTAACTTGCAAACTGCTGGTGCTTGCTTGGTTTACTTATTTGATTTTGATCATCTATTAATTAAGCATTTTGGTTTGACACATGCAGAATTCTTTTATCCACGTTACTAAATATAATTCATATCTCTCAATGCAGCCAGAAATTCCATTTCTCTCTTTCTTTTCCTCCATGAAGAGGCTTATGCGTTACAGTCTTTGGTCCGTGGCTGTTGGCTCTCTGATTGTATCATTTGTAGAATCAATTCGCGTTCTGCTTGAAGCTATCCATCGCAAACTAAAAGTCTCAAGTAATGGTCATGACAGTTGCTTAGGCAAGGCTGCATATCAATCTTCTCAATGCTATCTCAGCTGTATTGAATGGACCATCAAATCAGTAAACCGAAATGCTTACATCATGGTAAATTTTGTTAATCTACAGTATCTACCATAAAGCAGATTTTATGCTTGCATCATGTGATAGAATGTGTGTTGTTATTTTGGTGCAATACTTCTTTTAAAGAATAGGAATATAGTAAGGACCAGTGGAAGTGAAAGCCAATTCTCGAACTTGTTTCATTGTGATTGGTGTGTTTCTTAGAGACTGCTTTGAATGTGTTTAAGGTTTACTTCACCATAGGGAACAAAACTTGTCCCGGAGCCGTACTCTAGTAGGCTGCAAAGACAGGGCCATGCCAACAGTGGATGAGGAATAAAGCAAATTTTAAAAAAATAATATTTTAAATGAGAGTTATATATTAGTTTTTTTTTTTACCATATGTGATCTATTTATTTTATAAAAATTAATAATAAGTATTTTTTTATTGATGGATCTAAAACTTAAATTTTAGTTATTTTACCTATGGGAATGTTGGTTTGGTTATATGCAAAAGAATAATGAAAAATATGACAAGTATGCTTAGTCAAAAGTTATTTACCTTAAAATATTTCTAATTGTAGCATTAAAATATTTTTAATTGACAACCCTTCCCTACAACAGTGCATCTTGTTTTAGACTTTTTCTGATTTTAATTTCTTGAGTATTTTCTTGATGCCAGCAGATTGCTATAATCAGTACAATGGGCAAAAGTTTCTTTAGACTTCCTTGCTGTTTTTTTTCTTTTCTTAATCTTTTGATTTTAACTTGAGTATCTTCTTGACACGTGCAGATTGCTATAACAGGCAAAAGTTTCTTCTATTGCAACCGATCTGATCACGAATAACATTCTAAAGATTGGGCGTCTCAAAGTGAGTGGAGATGTTATTTTGTTCCTTGGAAAACTGTGTGTCAGCCTCTCAAGTGCTTTGTTTGCATTCCTCATGTTGGACACACACAAATACAGATAAGCTCATAACAAGATCTCGTCTCCACTCTTACATGTGTTGCAATGGACCGTTACTTTTCATTAAATATACTCAATGCTCCGTCTCAATTGTATGCATAGAAAAGAAATCACAGACCAAGGCAAAAACAAGATACACCAACACCAAGCAATCAAGTAGCTTTTAGCCTATATAGTCAAAGACCTTTTGACAATGCCTTTTGAATCTTATACCTTCTCATAAAAAGTAATGATTATCAAACTTTTCTTCTTTTTAATTTGAACTATCATCATAATAACAAGACTTATGATATTTATATTTGTATGTTATCAAGTTCATACCGAACCAGAAGGGAGGTGGGGCCTATATGGGGTAGCTATGGTATAGTTTTTTATGTTCGTCGTCAATTATTTTAGGAGCACTTTTTGATTACAAGAAGTGACCGTAATGGAACGGGAACGGAGGTATGTGTTTCGACCCTAGCTTTTTCAAATTCAATTTATATATATATATATATTATAAAAGAAAAACTTTTACACCTAATAAATAAAATTTAATCATAATATTTAGATCATAATTAAAAAAAAATTATAAATAAGATTAAAACTCAATTAAACATATCTTATGAAATTATTATTGACATTATTATTATCACTTCCATCGTTATAATTATAACAATAATAAAAAAATAATAATAATCTAATAATAAGTGTTTAATTAAATTTTAATTTTAATTTTAATTTTTTTAATTGTAATCAAATGACTATAATTGGAAGATCTAAAAAAATTTATCATTTGAAATAATATATATATATATATATATATATATATATATATATATATATATATATATATATATATATATATATATATAATATTTTATTTTTTTAAGTTTTTATTGTATCGATTATTATATTTTTCTACTTTTTTTAATGAAATATTTGAACATTGTCATTATTTATTTTTATTTTTTAATGATTTTTTATGATATATTTTATTTTTATATTAATATGATTATAATTGATTTGAGAATTAAATAATATTTATTAATTTTTATCAGCAACTTTCAAATAATCAAATATTATATAAGAAATTGAAAACTTAAAATTTGAAATACAACAACAAATACTATATTATTGGATATTTTAAAAAAGACATAATTAAGAATATTTTATATATATTTTGATACTTATATATTTATTTAATAAATTTTAATTTTTATATTTGACCCGACCATAGCCCAGGCCGGTCATTGATAGTAGTGTCTACGCTCTCGGTAGGTATATTGTACCTATTAAATAAGAATTCACAAATTTTAAATATAGTTGTGGACATAATAGAACTAGAAAATATGATTAAGGAGGACAAAATTTCTGAGGCCTTTACAAAATATTTGCACTCAGCCTTCTAAAATAGGTTATTATAATTTTAAAATATTAAATATAATAATAGTAATATACTAAATGATAATTCTAAAAAAAATATTAAATGTTAATTTAAATATAAAACATGAGTCTCAGAAATGCAATTATGTTAAATACTAAATGTTTTATCCAAATATAGTAGTATAAACTTTTTTTATGGTCCCTAGTTATGAGGTAGTTTTTTTGGGTGTTGATTCTTTAATTGCTACTTGGGGGCGGGGAGTTATAAAAATTGTATTCATGTAATTTCTCATTTATATTCTTGGTACACCTTGTGCCGAGTCCAATAAAAGCTTATTGATAAAATTATTTTTGTTTATAACAAAAATTATACCGAATGAGGTTATAAATATTAGTAAATTTATCTTGTTCACATTTTTTAATAGATATGAAACTTTATAAATAACATATAATACATTATTAATAATATTTATAGGCTTATATATATATATTAAGAAATAAAAAAAAATTATCCAACAACTTGTAACTAATGACTAAAGAGTTGAAATTAATTTTGAATTTTAAATTTTTCTCCAAAAAAAAAAATCAAACAAGGAGATAAAAGAAATGTATTATTATATTATAATTTAGATAGTTATTTTTCTCATTTTCTTTTGTAAAATAAGAAAAAAAATACATTGATAACAATAAAGTTACACCTAGGATTTTGTGTATATTATTCAAACTTTCCACCACTGCATCTATCCTAATGATTCTTATTTTTTTTAATTTAAAATTGTTATTATTTTTTATTTTTATTGTTTGGACATGTGTTTACATACCACTCTTACAACTAATCAACTTCTTTAAATATGCATTATCTTTTTCAATTTATCATTTTTTATTTTTATTTCTAAATTAAATTTTAATTTTATATAAAAATTATCAATAGTTAAAAAGTCTTACCACAATTTAAATAGTTTATTGTAAATATAAAATATAATTTATATATTCAAATACATATTCATTGTAGATTTTAATTATAATATAATTTATACCTTAAATTAATTATTTTTTTAAAATTTTAATTAAATAAAAATAAGAGAAAAAATGTTTTGTACTAACAGTATAAAATAATTTTTTTCAATTATTTAATTACAATGCTTAGTTTGTTGATTTTTACTATTAATACCTTAAAAATCATAATTAATAATTATTTGTGATTAAAAAATAGTATAAAACTATTTTATATTTTCTTTCCATGACTTGACATATTAACAAAGTGAAAGAAAAAAGTCAATGAAAATACATAAGTAAAAATGTAATTATCGAATTCATTTAAAATATATATTATTTAAAATAAAATTACTAATAATAAGGTTGTTTTAATCTATTTTTTAAGAACATGGATTGTTTCTAAAAAGTAAAAGAAAAAAGTCAATGAAAATACATAAGTGTATTTACTAATTTTATTTTAAATATAGAATAAATAGTTTATACACTGATCGTATATTCAATTATAAATTTACTTGTATGGTAAATTTATTAATTTTTATAATAACTACTTTAAAAGTTATATCTATAATGTGATTTTTAATTGGTTGTGTAATTTTTTTTTTACGGTGACAATAGATATAAGTTAAATTCTTTAACTATAATGTTATTTAAAGAAAATTACTAATATATAATATTCATTCATCTTCATCTCACATAAAAAATGTCTTTACATAATATGTGTCCCTTGTATATAGGAGCATATTTGGTGAGAGGATCATTTTTATACGAGTAAAATGAGTAAATATAGGTCATACAACCATATAAGAATGATGAACATTTAATGTTATGTGAGTTTTTAAGAAGTCACATGTTTTTGTATGTTTTAATCTTAGCCATTTGTATCAAGATCTAATAGTAAATATTCATTCCTCTCACCCTCATATAAAAACGTAATATGCCCCACATATATATAGAGTTATATAAAGAGAGGATCATTTTTATGAGAGTGATATAAGTAAATCTAGGTCATACAACCATATAAGGATATAATGATCATGATTTAATGCCTCGTAACTTTTTAAAAAAACTCACATGACTTTGTATATTTTAATCTTGATCATTTATGACAAGATTTAATAATTAATATTCATTCCTCTTACTTTCACATAAAAAAGATCATCTCATTAAATACATCCCCTATGTATAAGTAGCATATCTAGTGATAGAGTCATTTTATTATGAGAGTGACATGAGTAAATTTTTAGATTATACACTCATCACTTTACTTTTTAAATATAGAACATATCTAATAAGAGAATAATTTTTATGAGAATGAAAAGATTAAGTATAGGACATAGAACTATATATAGATAATTAATATTTAATGTCATACAACAAGTAAAAATCGAAAATTTAAAAAAATCATGTAACACTTAAAAAAACTCACATGGTTTGAATATTTTAATATTAATAATTCATGATAAAATTTAATGGATGATGTTTATTTCTCTCACTCTTATCAACCCTCCATTTAGATAGATAGAAAAA
Source organism: Mucuna pruriens (assembly GCA_025330945.1). NCBI lineage: Eukaryota > Viridiplantae > Streptophyta > Magnoliopsida > Fabales > Fabaceae > Mucuna > Mucuna pruriens. The sequence continues at coordinate 599,597 of JAENHJ010000086.1, read as the reverse complement.
CATAAGAGTAGGTATAAGTTGGATTAGTTCATGTTTAGAGAACATTTTAATTCCAACTATTCAATTTTAATTAGTTTAGGTTGGATTGAATTTTAAAGAAAAATAAAAATTTGAATTAATCTCATCACATTCTACTTGGTTAAGGTTGAGTCAACAAGTCACCTAATAAAAAAATAAAAATAGAAAACATGAAAAAATAAATCTGTAATAAAATGAACGAATTACACAATATAAAAATATATAATTATACAATATAAAATTATAAAATTATATAGAAAAAATTTATTTTCTTAAAAATAGTATATGTACATATTGGTTTGGATTTTATTCAATATACAAATCAATATCATTAGATTTATAATTTTAAAATATGATTCGAACTAATAATCTCGTTCAAATTTTGATTGATTTAGATTGAGTGGATCATCAGATTAACTTCAACTTATGTCTATATCTAAAAAATATTTAATTACTTATTTAATTCTTATAATTATATATTTTTTTATATTTGGTTTCAACATTAAAAACTACTCATCTTAATCTTTATCCATGTATTTTTTATTTTAATACAATCACAAAATAAAAAAATAATAGTATACAAATCGGCACATTTTTTTTAACAATTTTACCTAATGTAGTGTTAAGATATTTGACAAGGGACCCAAAAATAATTAAAGTATAATAAGTAAGAATTATAATGAATAATTTTTAAATATAAAAATCAAAACATAAACATAGTGTAACAATAAAAGCCAAATAAAAAATTAAAAAAAATCACTAACCTGGTTGAGAAGAATTTCCAAATTCAAGGAGAAATTGACATCCCAAGTGTACCCCACCACTTACATAAAACATTAGAGACAATAGTTATGAGTAGTAATATTTAATACCCTATTTTCTATTATTCTTTTTCTATCGCATCATATTATATATATATCTTTTTTTCTCTGCTCACTCTAGGTGTTGTTTATCATTATGTGTGTTTTGAAATATATTTTGGTAGTTAAATTCTGACAAGATGGAGTGAACGAGCTTACCCATTAAGCAGCAAGTGCAATTTTGACGACAAGGACAAAGAAAAGGCACTGTAGCTTACGACAAGGGAGGGGGAATCTGCTTACATAAAAAATAGAAAGAATACTAAATAGTAATTACCCTCACTCACATGGATCCTCTGTGCAACAAGACCCCACCGTCCCAAACCAAACAAATAATCAAACACCGTGTCCTAAGCAACGTTGTCCTCCCACTTAGATACTCCCTCTTCAATCTTCATTCTCATCTCCTTCTCCATCTCTATCTCGTAAGCTTTGAAATAAATCAAAACAAACAAACACAACATATCAAGCTTAAAGTGAAAGCAACACAAACAAGATTAAAAGTTCAATCCTGTGTGGTGTAGGAGCAGGAGAAGGTTGATATGGACTCAAAGGCCATGTGCTTCATAGCCCACCAGGCCATTTTCAACGCTGTTCGATGTGGGGACTTAGAAGGGCTGAAGGAACACCTGAAGAACAAGGGTGAGACCTCATCGGAGATGATGTCCATGCAGAACGACGCCGGGGAAACCATGTTGTACGTAGCTGCTGATATTGGTCTTCGTGAGGTGTTCAGTTTCTTGCTCACTTTCTGTGACGTGGAGGTGCTCAAGATCAGGTCCGTATCTGATATGAACGCCTTTCACGTTGCAGCCAAGCGTGGCCACTTGGGTAGTTTCCTTTCATTCATTTTTTGGTTCTTTAGTTTCATTTTTTTTTTAACTCTTCAATTGGGTATCTCTTTTTGGGGTTGGCTATGGATATTGCTTTTAGCGGATTATGAAATCCAATTCACTTTAAAACACATTTAAAAGAAATGGAATTGACAGTTTTGGTTGATACTTGATACTATGTATGCATTTAGCTTCCTTGGCCTTCACAGCTTTTGAACTTAAGAGGGAATTCAAAAGACTAGAAATCTTTTCTTTTTGTTTTTTTTTTTTTTTGTTTGTTTGATAAATCTGTGACATCACCCTAACCCCTATGATAGCACTAATTCCCAAGCATCAATTTTGGATGGGAAAGTTTTTCTGATCAAACATGGTAAGCCAGCTTTCCAATGTAAAGATTCCAGGGCCAAAGGATTCATAAAGGTTTTGCCAGATTACATAACCTAAATGAGACAACCTCATTCTAAAATGTTGCAGATTTGAGTTTTTAAGAATTTTGGTTTGCTTTTTCGAGCTCAATATTTCAGCATATGGGAAACACCTTCCAAACCTCAATATTCCACCTTCTATGAGATATTTTGCTTGTCTTTTTTTTCAATGCATTATCAATTAGGAATGTGCCAAGGGTCAATTATTCCACTTGAATCATGAATTGCTATGGATATGTCTTATTTAGTGTTGATTTTAATTTCTTACTTGACTGCTATGCTGATGATAATAAGCATTTCAATCCTGACATGTTTGATTGTTAATCTTTGTCCAGATATTGTGAGGGAGATTTTGAGTACTTGGCCTGAGGTTTGCAATTTATGCGACTCCTCTAACACTAGCCCCCTATATTCAGCTGCTGTTCGAGATCATTTGGATGTAGTGAATGCAATATTGGATGTTGATGTGAGTTCAATGATGATTGTAAGGAAAAACGGCAAAACTGCATTGCACAATGCTGCTAGGTATGGTATCCTTCGCATTGTAAAAGCACTTATTGCCCGGGATCTAGGAATTGTCTGCATGAAAGATAAAAAGGGTCAAACTGCACTGCATATGGCTGTGAAAGGACAAAATACTTCAGTGGTGGAGGAGATATTACAAGCTGACGCTTCAATATTGAATGAACGAGATAAGAAGGGTAACACAGCTCTTCACATGGCTACAAGGAAAGACCGTTCACAGGTTAATAGAACCTTAGTTGATTTCTTTTTTACCATGTTTAATTCAGTTTTATTATAAACTGGTCCATCCAATCTTTCATGATGTTGTGATTATGTCAGCTTCTTAGTTTTCTTCACTCTTGCTCATTATCCTGTTGCAGCAGCATCTATGCTTGCAATTTGCTCATCATTCTTTAGCATAAATGCTCACCTTGACTTAGCTCATTCTAATATTTGTCTTTTGAGAAACACAGTTTCAACCTTGTTTGAGTAGTTTAATGGATAAGAATGCTAGGGAGTTTTGTTAAAGAATTCAGTTTAACTGTGTGCAAATTATGATGGGAAAATGCAAGATAACATAGGATTAAAGTTAGTGAGATTTTCACCTGTTCAGATGTGATAAAAATGTTAAAGTTATAGAAGGTGTCTTTGTCCCCTCTCTCCCCCTGATTTTAAAGGTACATCGTTCTACTTCTACTATTGTAAAGCTATGGTGCATTCTGTAACAACGCATTTTTCAAATCATAAAACTCCCAAGTCTGTAATCAGAACATGTTATACCCTTTAAAAAGATTATTGGTGCTTCAGCTTGCAATTGTAGGACATATTTTTCTTAATGCCCTGGACTTAGTTGTGTAATAATAATATGTGCAATTCAAACATCTTTATCTCCAAACTGTCTTCGTGCATGTCTGGTTCTATGTATAAGGTTCTCAGACGCGAGTCAACAATTTGTAGCTTCTGCATCATTTATCTGTATTTGATGCAATTTTGTTAAATAACATGTGTACATGTGTAATATAAGATGAGGTTCATTTACTCATACATGATATCCTGCTATAATAAACAAAATGTATGTGCTTGTTGGCTCTCAGAATTGTAGCCTTCATTTCTTGCAATGAAAATTTCCTACCTCCAATGACACATGGTTCTTATTTCAGATAGTGAGCCTTTTGTTAACCTATACAGCTATGAATGTCAATGCCATCAATAATCAGAAGGAAACAGCCTTGGATTTGGCAGATAAACTGGCATATGGTGATTCAGCTTTGGAAATCAAGGAGGCCCTTATGGAATGTGGTGCCAAGCATGCCAGGCATATTGGGAAAGTAGATGAAGCCATGGAGCTAAAAAGAGCTGTGAGTGATATAAAGCATGAGGTGCAGTCACAGCTCATACAGAATGAAAAAACTCGCAGACGAGTTTCCGGTATTGCTAAGGAATTGAAGAAGATTCATAGAGAGGCAGTTCAAAACACCATCAATTCTGTCACAGTAGTAGCTGTCCTTTTCGGCTCAATAGCATTCATGGCCTTGTTCAGTCTACCGGGTCAATATCGAAAGAAGCAACCAGAGGCAGGGAAGGCAAATATAGCTGATGGTGTTGCCTTCAGTGTTTTCTGCCTTTTGAATGCTACAGCTCTTTTCATTTCCCTTGCAGTTGTTGTTGTTCAAATCACTTTGGTTGCTTGGGATACAAGGGCTCAAAGGCAGGTTGTGTCAGTTATTAACAAGCTTATGTGGGCTGCATGTTCTTGCACTTGTGGGGCCTTTCTTGCAATAGCCTTTGTGGTTGTTGGAGAGGAAACATGGCTGGCCATTGGTGTCACCCTTTTGGGAGCACCAATTCTTGTTGGCACTCTTGCATACTTGTGTTACTTTGTTTTCAGGAGGCATTTTGGACCCTGCAGTGATTCTCAGAGATTAGTCAAGAGAGCAAGTGGAAGCAAATCATTCTCATGGTCTTACTCTCTAAATATATCAGATTTGGATGAATATGATTCTGATATTAAGATATATGCTCTATAAGTGAGTATGTTAACTTGAACTCATATCCTGAAACCTTAATGGAAAGTCAAATGTTCACTCACTAGGATTTAGATGCTTAATTTGCAGTTGACTAGTAAGTTTTACACAAGAAAATTGGTTGGATATGCTGATACATGTAACTGATAATCAAAAGCCAGATATGTATAGATCTGCATTTTTGAAAATGGTTCTGCTCCATAATTTGGTTGGGGTTTGAGTTTGATTTGTTGACTAATTATATATTAAGCATTATTGAGAAGCTTTTCTTTGCTATGAAGTTGGGATGGTGATATATTAAGCATTATTGAGAAGCTTTTCTTTGCTATGAAGTTGGGATGGTGATATATTAAGCATTATTGAGAAGCTTTTCTTTGCTATGAAGTTGGGATGATGATATATTAAGCATTATTAAGAAGCTTTTCTTTGCTATGAAGTTGGGATGGAAAAACCAGTACTGCCAAAAATGAGTTTGATCTTTGGTTTGAGTATTATGAATAGAAAAAATGTGATTGGAAGGTAAGAGCCTATTAAATGTAACTAGTTAATTAGTCATCGAAAAGCTGGTTAATACTTTATATTCTTAATATGGTAATTCAAGAAAAAGTTGGGATGAAAACAAAAAATTTAGGGATTGAGGAGTTTGTTGTGGTTAAGCAAGAGAATTCAATGTGGTAATTTAGTGTCTTAAGCTATCACTGCATTTTTCCAAATTACTTTTCCATTCTGAAGCATGATCTCCGGGTAACTTTGGTAGGATATAATTTGATTTCTCTCAGATCTTTGAGGAAACCTTTTGGGGATGCAAAACTCTTCTATAAAGGTAGTCTTCATATTTCACTATCACGAGATATCCACCCTTGATTTATTATTTAGCAAAGTAGGTGTATTATGTCCTTAAACGATAAGCTTAGTTTGGTGAGGTTGTCTTTGTGAAATGATGCTTCCCTTGTCTTCCAAAATGGGACTCTTATTCTTGTAAGTGATGTAAATTTGATTTTTCGTCCTTTTAATATATATTACGTATAATTTTGGTCTCTTAATTCTTTTATCAAACCTCAAGTCCTTTTAATCAAGCAAATTTGACCTTTATCGGTTTTCTTCTACCTAAAACTTTTAAACTTCTACTTTCTGCTCATTTTTTTGTAAATCGAAATGATTTTGTTGTCTTAATTTAAACCTTCTACTCAAAATTTACTAACCAAAACATCAAAATTTACCAAAAACAAATTTTAAAATCCTCATCAAATCCTAATTTCAGATACCACAAAATCCTTCAAATTTTATTAAATTCTTACTAAATTTCTAACTTATAAATTTTTTAAATTATTTTTATATCCTAAATCCATCATAAATGCCTCAAAACTTGAATAGAAAATGAAAATTTAAGAACTCCACATAGAAGAAAATATACAGAGAATAAATTTTGCTTGAATTTAAAAATAAAAAAACTTAATTGATTAAAAAGACTAAAAATGTAATTAAGTCTGGTTTGAAAAAAGAAACCAGATAACAAGAAGTTGTTAATGAGTTGGTAGGTTATTGATAAGAAAATGAGGAACAACAAATTGAAATCCAATATCTAGCCATGCGTTAATCTTTTTGGTCGAATTTTATTACAAAGATAACATCATTTAGAGCCCAAAAACTATATATTTTCCATATTTGTTTGGTTAAATACATGCCAACAAATAAAGTCAAGTCACAGCCAAGTGTATCAACGAACATTGATCAACTCAACAATAAGTTGTATCATAGAGGAGATGCTTTTACATATTCTTTCCGAGATGTATCTTCCCCCTTTGAAATGTTAGGCAATTTCTTGGCAAACCGTTTTATTTTAATAAATGCTTTATTTATCAAAATGGAGTATTTTGCTTTTAAAACTACCAAAGTATACTTTAAAAAAAAATGTACCTGTTTGGTATAAGTCGAACTTTTGAAAGTAAATTTACTTCAATTTTACACTCTTTTGGCAATTAACAAATGCCACAAAATTTTCTGACAACGAAAAACTATCATAAATTGCTTCCATAAAACCAAAAGTCTAACTTACACCATACTGGTAATTTTTTTAAAAAATAATTACCTACTTTGATAATTTTAAAAGCAAAATATCTTATTTTGGTACAAGTGCCTGCTTTTACTAGTCATTGCCTATTATTAGAAGAGGGCTAAAAGCCACAACTTGGAACACAAAAATACTACTTACCAAAAATAACTTGCAAAAATGGCCATGACATTATTGACACGTGTATAGAATAGAGGAAATTGGTTTACATCGTGGGGCCCACAACTTTGTCCAAATCGTGACTTCGGATAAAACACCAAAGTTGGGAAATAATTTACATGAGAAAAAAGAATTCTTTTTTACCTGAGTTAAAGACCTAGGCTTGCCTTCTGAATAACATTTGGAGACAACAAACTTGGGGAATATTAGACCAATAAATGCCGGAAAAAGCACTTACCAAGTATACAGAGACAATCTAATGATCGACTATCAAGAAAAGACGAAAAAATAATACATTTTATAGTCTGGTTGAATGAGTTGAGTTCAATTTCAAATTACTTTAAGATAGGTGAAATTATGTGTTGCTTTTAAAGGAAAAACGGAATTCATAAAATTGGTAATGGCAACAAATTAACCTAAAAATTGTTTTTTTACCACCAATGAAATTATTTTACCAGCTTTTCACCAGTACGAAACAATCAGACAAGAGCTCCCTCAAACATGGTTAATATCACCGTTTAAAGTTAGTCAAGTAGAAAATTGTATTAAAATCTAAACACAGGCTTGATGTTATGAAACTATACCAAATGCTAGAAACATTTAGTGCTCTTGAAGTACACTTGGCCAGTTTTGCAATTTCTACATGAAAATAGCTAATTCCTTATTATATTTCATATGGCAGTAAATGGTAAACAGGTAGGAAATATATTTTACTAAATAAAATACCCCCCACTAGCCCACATGGTTTTTAATAAAAAAAAAATAACAGAACCACGTGGGTATCACGTTGTACAAATTCAAAAGAATAGCCCGGGAAAGCCCAAGCTTATCGTGATTCCAAAACCCAATTTTGACCATCCCAACCTCTAACAAGTGGAATAAAACGTGCTACTATGATTTACAATTTTACAATTCATACCCAACCCCTTCAAAGTTCACATACTCTATAGATTAGACTCAACGGGCAGAAGCAATATTAAAATTATAATTGTAGCTGCCCTGGACCTCTCTTTGATGATCTTGAAGGAGGAATGTTAAGTTCAATAGACTTAGGTCTTCTTTGTTCTTCCTCTCTTTGTGCCTCCTGCATATAATGCTGGTAACATCATCAAAAAGGGACAAAAATATACTATGTTAAGCGATTATAAATCATGCATCATCTCCCTCTTCCTCTCCATTTCCAATATTCTCTATATTTTATGAATTTTTTACCCAATAATTTATGTGAAACATGAAAACAAAAATACAAAATCAACATGCAGAATGAAGAGGTCAATAACCTTTGACAATGAAGTGGAAAGATTGCGCGACTTTGCCTGTGTTTTGGCAAGCACCCGATGCTGGTTCTGCATTTTCTGAAACTGTTGTAGCCTTGCAGTAAAATTTATTCCACTGCACGAGCTCCCACCATCTTCGGTCATGTTGCCATCCTCAATGATTTGAAATCCATCAGGCATGTGATGCAATTGGTAAGGATCCCCTGAAGGCACTCTCTTCAATCGCTCGCCATTGAATGAATACGATGGCACGGCTTTTAAACGAGTTTTTAGTATCTTAAAAGCGGCACTTTGCTGCATAGTATTACAAAGAGAGTCGATGTGTAAACAAGAAATCATGCATATCCTGAAAGAAGACTTGCCTAAGAAACAATAATTTACACAACTATCCTCCCAGCCCCACAGGCCTTCGTTATGCATGAACTGTAGATTGTAGAAGGTATTACTGGCAAGAAGATCAAGTTGATACATTCAACAATAGTTATTATTATAAGAAAAGTATTACTGACACAAGGTTAAGAAAATATGCAAGCACAAAGAAAGTAAATAAAAATGAATCTGCTCGAGGCATTAAATTCAATAACACAAGGGTGTCAAACCTTGTAGCAATAGATTCTGATAAACAGCTTAAAAACTAGGCATATCTTTCTCCCTTCCCTGAACCATATTATTTCCTTTATGCATATATCATTCCATATTTTACAAATGTATTCAGGAGTAACCTCAAGATGGAATAAATTGTCTATAGAGGCCTATTATACCTGATTAGCAAACATATTTAATATACCACATTCCTTCTTTTGATATAATCAAATAGTGCATTGAAATAAGAAAAATGGCTATATTAAGAATGTAGTAATATACACGAGTAAACAGGGAAATAATACAAAGCAAATTGTCACTTCTAAACACTAAAAAAAAGGAAAGAGATAATTCAAGTATTGTAACCAATGCAAGTCTCAAAATCACCTCCAAAGGAGGATATTTGAACAGATCCCAATCGTACAAAGAAATCAATGCCTCAACAACTTTTCAACAGGTAAAAAGAAATTGTTTGCAGATAGATAGATACCTGAGGAAGCAGCATCAGAAGACCATACAATGCCTTGAATAACCAAATATATCTTCCAGGTTCAAGAAGCTGCAAAATTAAATAATGACTAGAGCACATGAGAGAAACCATTTAAAAACACAACTATCCCTTGCCACAATTAAAAAGAGGACTGATTATTGCTCGATTCATCTCATGCAATGCAAGAGAAAATTACCTATATCAAACACAATGAAAAATAGCAAAAGCAAACATGAGGATCAGCCCATTAATAGTATAAGGTGTGTGTGCCGGTAAAGGGAATTGCAAAGGGATTGAGAAGCACATTAAATACTCCTATATATGATTTTACGCTTATAGAAGCAACCAGGCTTTCAAATTATAACAGCTGATGTATTCCATCATTTTTCCTTCTCTTAAAGGGAAACCCACAAAACCCAGTCAAAGGGTTCCACATGATATAGTGTTGTTATTTATCACAGGATTTTATATGAATTCTATTACAAATGTACAATGGCCATTTCGATAGGTTATAAGAGTGGGGTACTAAATCAATTATAAAAATGGGTCTGTATTTAAATTTGATATATATTACAACAAATCTCTTTCTGAGTATACACCCTTGATACTCAATCCATAATATTTACCATTACCATATTTTATATGGAATGCTCTCTCAAATTAGCATACAGATTAGACAGAGTAACATAAATTATACAGGTAATGCCTATTAGAGAACTCGTCTTACTAATAAGTTAACCTCCACCTCTTAAGTTAAAAAAAAAAATGATGACTGCATCAGAAGTATGTTTACCAAGAGGATTAAATGTCTACTCAAGGTTTTATACAAACAAGTACCATTTTAGTATTTGGTGTGTGGTAAGATAAATGAAACCTAAAGAAAAATTATCATATAAGGAAAAAAATAGTAATTTTACAGTTTAGCAGAAATAATAATAATAATAATTGTTAAATATATGCATTTATTCTATATAAATAGGGATATGGAAAGATTTCATAGTTAAAAGTTAGGGATTTCTATCATTAAATAGAGAAATATGGAAAGATTTCTTAGTTAGAAGTTAGGGTTTCTATCATTATTTGTATCCTTAATTATAGTTTTATTTGATTGATTATAAATAAAGCATCGTATGTGTGAAAAACGCAACACATTCTAAGATGGTATTGGAATATATCATAACAATTGTTGTTGGGCCTATAGGGTCATCTGCTATCACGTTCTCAGACCACCCACAAATGTTTAGTCATGTAGAATTCACGCTCATGATGTCCAGTCCTCAACGTGAGGAGGTGTGTTGGATATCTCACATCGACTAGTGAGATAACCTAAATAGAATATATAAGTAGAGACAATACTCACTTTACAAGCTGGTTTTGTAAGATTGAGTTAGGCCCAAACCCACATTTCTTTTACATGGTATCAAAAGCATATGGTTTTTTCACTATCTTTGACGACCCTTGCATCAAGCTTCCACGAATCCAACAATCCTTCCTCCACACTCTCATGACTTCGGCAACCCTTTGCCACACTCCGACGATCTCTTTGCCATGCTTCGCATGACTTCGACGACCCCTTTGCCGTGCTCCTCCGACACTAGTGACCTCTTCAATACACTCCTCTAACTCCAATGGCCCCTCTGCTGTGCTCCTCTAACTCAACGACCCCTCTGCCACACTCCTCTAACTCTAGCAACGCCTTCATCGCACACTTCTAACTCTAGTCATGCCTTTGTCATGCTCCTCTAACTCTAACAATGCCTTCATCGTGCTTCCTTGACTTCAACAACCCCTTTGTCACACTCCCATGACTCCGACGATCTTTCTACCACACTCACCTAACTCTAGTGATGCCTTCGCCGTGCTTCCCCAACTTCGGCAACTCCTTGCCATGCTTCCTTGACTTCAACAATCCCTCTACCACGCTCCCTTGACTCTAGCAACCTCTTTGTTGTACTCCCATGACTCCAACAACCCCTTCTTTGTGCTCTCTTAACTCTAGCGACCCTTTTGTCGTGCTCTCTTAACTCTAGCAACCCTTTCGTCGTGCTCTCCTTCAATGACTCTTTTGCCATACTCTCATGACTCCAATGACGTCTTTGTCGTACTCTCCTGTCTCTGACAACTTCTCGTCATGCTCATCTTCTCCAACAACTACATTTGTTACAAACTTGATTCATATGACATATATGCTCCAGTTTGAGGAAGAGTGTTAAAGATATGCATTTATTCTATGTAAATAAGAAAAATATGGAAAGATTGTATATCTAAAATTAGAGATTTCTATCATTATTTGTATTCTTAATTGTAGCTTTATTTGATTATAAATAAAGCAACGTATGTGTGAAAACACACAACACATTCTAAGAATAATAAACACAATCAACCATTCAACAACTCCATATCCATCATATTTGACCACACTAAGTACAAAATATGTTATTACAAGACTTGAAAGATACATGCTAAAGAAACATGCTGTTTTAGTTAAGCACCTGCAATCGAAGATAAGCAAAGATGGGAGTTTCCATCAAGCGAATCAATTTATCCAGTTGAACCAAAAATTTGACATTAATATCCTCCTCCACTAGTGATTGAATCACAGCACTGGCATGTTGGTAAGTCTGTTGGGGAAGACACAAATTTTAATTTACACAAAAGAGGTCATGTTATCCAAATATAGCTAAAGCTAATATCCACAAATAGACATTGTTTACAATATGTATATGTGGCATGTGTGCACTTGCTAGAGAAAGAAAGAAACTTGAAATGGCAACCAATAATCAGAATCATGTTACAGTGACCTACCTGAGCTAAAAAGCAAAGACTTATAATTGCCATTGGAGAATGGCACCAAGAGGCATACAGAGAAACATACAAGTCCTTCCCGGCAGGATTTACCAGTGATTGCTTCAAAAGATCTTGAATCTCAGATAATTCCGATGATGTAAGTAAGATCAAATTCAAAGCCTGAATTTTTTGGGAAAGGGAAAAAAATAAATGAAGATGAATACTGCTTCATTACATAGGACAGTCTAAACTTCAGACTCACGAAAAAGAAATAAAAATTATAATATTGATAATAGTGTCCTACAACTGTTGATCCCAATTCCCAACATCATCTAGGTTATATTTATACTTATACATCAGTCATTAAGTTCAATTCCATAAAATTGATTGAAGCCTACAATGGAGAATCATTGAGCATTATTAGATAAACAATGAAAACATTTTCCTGCCGTTTTCCAAATAGCAAAAGCTTTGACCATTCAAATCTCAAGCTTCAAATTCCATTACTGGACAATATATTATGTTAAAAAGAGAAAACCCTCAACTTAGTCCCCCAAAGTTATGTTTCACCACATTAGTCTTTTAAACATTTGAGTCAACAAATTAGTCCCTCAAGATTAAAATTATCATCATATTAGACCTCCAAAGATTTTGTTACCAATTTACAGTTTTAAAGATTTAATCTGTCACCCGAGTAATCCATCAAAGATCTAAAATCTCATCATATTGGTCATTATGGAGGACTAAAGTGGTCCAAAATAAGAATCTTTGAAGGTATAGTCTAATGATGGATTAAAGCTTTGCGGGAAAAAATCTAAAATGTCACCATATCAGTCCTTATGGATGATTAAAGAGGTGATAAGAAGAATCTAAGGGATTTAGTAACAAATTAAAGATGCGAGACTAATTTGGTCATAAAAAAAAATCTTTCAGACACTAATTTGGTTGGCAAAACTTTTGAAGGGCTAATGTGGTGACGTCTATAACTTTGGAGGATCAAACTGAGGGTCTTCTCACATGGATGTTCAGTATAACCACATTTTCCATCGGTGAGATGTGTAAGACTGCACATAACCAAAAGAAGTTTTCCAACTGTCTAATAAAAGTGGAAACTACCACCCATAAATGCAAATAGTTCTCTCTCTTAATCTCTTCCATCCCCATAACACTAAACTAATGAAACAGAAACATGAAAATCCATTGCAGCCATTATTTAGCACTTGGAAAAGTCAGACAAACCTGAACCATAATTGACGCAAAATCCAAATTGGATTCTCCTTCTAATATTGTAGAAAGTTCACGGTAGACTCTCTCAGCATTCAAAAGAACACAAAGGCGGCGAATTATCAAAGCACCACGTCTGGAATTTATTATATAAAATTAAAATTCTAATGAATCAAAAAGTGGATATTAGTAGTAATAACATATTTTAGCAAATTATAACCAGAAGAATAAATAGGATAAAGGAAAATAGCTTACTTCTCCAGAAGAGAATTATCTAGTCGGAAATTGTGCACTAGAAAAACAACAAGCTGCCGGAAGTGGAGGGGATCTCTTGCTATGCACGCATGAACATCAAGAACTAGAAGCACAACCTATTTAATATTACCGAATTGAAAAAAAATTAAGGATAACTCAAGAAAATTATTGATTTCCTAAATTACACAAATAGCATACAAGGGTAAGTTCAAAACTATAGCTTTTTTTATCCAGTCAGAACTCGAGCAATCTTTTAAGAACCAAACCACAGATAGAAAGAATTGGTCAGTTACTCAAGTCATTATTCGATTGATTTGACCAGACATTTGTGGTTAGATCATGACTGAAGCATGGTTGAACCAGATAATGTTCAAACCATAGACATAGCTGGTTCATGATCCCAACCGGTTCAACTGGATGATTTGATACAATTTTCAAAGTATTGCTTAAAGCCTTAAACAGCCAAGGCAGGCATATACAAGAAATCTATATGGCTTTATAACAAAACCAAACATGCACTTCATTTTCAGAAACAATTTTTCTTTTAAAAAAAATCACTTGAAAGTGTTTTTAAGGACATTTTCTTTGAAGTTACTGTTCATGATCAGTAATTATGTGGCAAAGTTGTAACTAACAAGCTTCTCCAATGACAAAGTGGAAAAAATAAAATTTAAATTTTAAAGAAATGATGTTGAGCCTTCATCCTCTGATCTCCAATTTTATCATCTTCCACATTCTCTCTCAAGAAAAATGCTTATCTTGGAAAAATGATGATACACAATGGCCCTAGTACTAGATACTTGAGGACCAATAAGAGGATGGAATGGGAAATGGCAAATGCCAGCTATTAATCATCCAATCATCATGTTTGCCCAGTAAAATATGTTTTAAGAAAGTGCATTTAAGCCTAACTTACCTAACAAAACCAGCTTATAAGGTGAAGATTATCTTTTGCTTACATATACTATTCAGGTCATCTCACTAGTCGATGTGGAATCTCCAACACGTCCCTCACACCGAGGACTAGACATCTCGAGTGTGAAGTTTGCAAGACTAGATATCTGTGAGTGGTCCAATAGCAACCCAATAAAGGGTTGCATGATAAGTCTAACAACAATCGCTAGGATAAAGTTGATATCATCTTAATAAAGTGGATTTATGTCTAACTCAACCATACAAAATCAGCTAGTAAGATGAGGATTATCCCTCACTTATATATATTATTCAGGTCATTTTATTAGTTAATGTGGGATCTCCAACAATATGGCTACCAGTACCCAGCCAAAAACAAAACTGTCCAATCTCTTTGCATATGATATAATATTTATTAGAACAAATTGTAATGTTTTGACCTATAAATAATATTACTGAAGAGAAATCCTAGTCCACTCCAAATTCCCAAACACCTAAAGTAGGTGGTTAGCAACTTAGCGTCTCAACTACTTCTCATTGTTTAAGTTGAAATAATATGCACTATAACTTCTCAGTGTAATATTTTGATAAACAACTTATCTATAAATGTACAAAGATCATGAGAAATAAATGATTTGATTTGATGGAAAAAAAGAAAGAAAAAAAATTCTATCACCATAACACTACCTCATCAGATGGATCTGAAAGTGCTTTGAGCAGGGTCTCAAATATGTCATTCAGAAATGTCAAAACCTGTTTCAGACAAGGAAAGTCAATATGTGAGCATGGACACCAAACTATTGTATGGACGTAAAGGGATCACACCCTTCCAAAATATTTCATGCAAATGGAAAAAGTAATAACTCAAAGGGGTTGATATTAAGAAAAATAAAGTTTTGCACAAAAAGGAAAAGAATGCCAAACTAGAAGGCACGGTGGATACAACATGGGACATGGATATAACACAACATGGACACAAGGATACATCAAATTTCAAAATTTGCAGGACATGGCACTGCTATAATATGCATAAAATTAACAGTTCTGTTAGCATCAGTCCTTAGAGCCCGATTTTAAGCAACTAAAAGTGGAAGGTTTTTCTCTGGAAAGAAATAATTTTTTAAACTTTTGTATTTCTGATTTAATAAATACTATATATCCGAAAAAAAAATTTCCGTTTGTCATTGCTTCAAATTAGCTTTAAGGGATAATGTTAACAAAACCATAAAACTAGCTAAAATGAACATAAAATAAAATTCTTAAAACACGAGGATTTATTTTAAAAATGATCATGGGTCATCCTAAACATAATTGACTGCTACAATTTATCTTAATATTGTAGTATTCCAATTTGTATTGGTATAAAAGTAGTAAAAACTAAAAGTAATAAAGATGTTTGAAGTCATGCCATGTCCGACAGGAATACATGTTTGACACATGTACAACACATGGCTACTATTTAGAAGTATCGTGCTCTCTTGACACCAAAGAATAAATTGGTACGCAAACTATATGTGTGTTGTTGTGTGATAAACAAAGAAAAAAGTGAGAGTAGCATAAGTGAGAATGTTAAGATGAATGTGTGGTCAGGCCACACAAGAAAGGATACGATACAAAAATGATTAAATATGAAGAGATTTAATGTGTGGCACCTAACAAGGATAAGATGACAGAAATTTGGTTAAGATAGTAAGGAAATGTGCAAAGAAGGCCACCGAAAATACTAATGAGAAAAATAGATTGCATGGTCTTTAGGCCTGTAAAAAGCAGTAGTAGGAGACAAAAAAAGACATTGAAGGGAATTATTAAAAGGAATTTCATAGTGAATAATATCCCAGAAAATTTGGTTTTTGACCAAACCTAATGGCATCGTGTGATCCATGTAGCCGACCTCATCCAATGAGATAAACTATTGTTGTTGTTGTGATAAAGAAAGAAAGTTATGTTATTTTATTCAATTTGATTGTCATGACAACATCAAATTATTTGCAGAATTGCAAGCTAAGGACCGGGTTGTTAAAGCTTAGAAAATTAAAGATTCTATGATACAGCTTTTTTTTAAAAGGTTCCTTTTTTGCAAAAGCTATTTTCAACTTAAGAGAAAAGCATTAAAACAGATTTTGTTTTTTAGGTTTTTGCTAGTTTTTTCAAAAGCATTACATATTTATTATGAATTTTTTAACATATTTTTAATTAAAAAAGCTTTTTTTGGAAAAAGCACAATCAAACATGTGCTTAATGGGTAAAACCTTTTCTACCATAATAAATTAAACCATGGAAAATAAAAATTACAGTAGATCCGTTATTCCTGGAATAACCAAAAGGAAAGCATAATCTCATTTGATATTCAAGCAAAAGGTAAAATCATAAAAGGACCAAATAGCATTAGTTACTGGCTACAGCCAAGTAACTATTATTATTAATCAATAGAAATAAAACTCTTGGCAGACTAGGAATGTTGAGCCCGACAAGTCAACCCATTTAACCCACCAAAAACAGATTCGGAGATTCATCCCTTCAATCCACAATAACCCACCAAATCAACAGGTCAAGGGACAAGCTGGGTTGGGTTGGGTTGACCCACCGGATTAAATATTTTTTTTGAACTTTTTTATGGATTGTTTGGTTAATATTGTTTTATTGGACATAATATTGTTTTATTAGACATAATATTTTATAAACTATTATAGATTATAGATTACATTTATTTAACTCATGATGATAATTTCTAAAAAGCATTTATGCTAAGACGTTTTAGTAAGATAATGTTATTGTGATTATGATATTATGCTTAGATTATTAATTTATTTGGTGGGTCAACTTATGAGTCATTCATTTTTTACTACTTTTTTCTTTTTTAAAAATTTTGGCAGGTCAACCCAACCCTAATAGGTTGGATTGGGTTGAAATTTTCAACCCATTCTAAAAACACGATCAACCCAACCTAACCCGTCTTTTGGTGGATTAGGTTGGGTTGTGACCATATGACATCCCTATGACAAACCTATAATCAAAGGCCTGTCATGATATAAGGCATAAACAACAGAATGTTTTCAAAGATTTTAGAAATATCCAAACAGGCTTGGAATTGAGCTATATGACAAAGACTACAAGGAGCATATTAAGTGACTAGATTAAGTTCACTTATTCATAGCAGCCTCAAAATATATCAAATTAAAAGCTGAATTCAATCGAATCACCTCACTACGATGTCTGTATAAAAGGGTTGATATCCAGTGCAAAGCTTCAATTCGAGTAGCCTCCCATTCACTAGATAGTTGCCTAATCAGTCAAACCACTCCCAAAATCATTCTACAGAATAATCAGTGCAAAATAGAGTTGGCTAAACAAAACAAACCCTCAATCATTTCTCAATAGGTTCTTGGGTTCCCAAAGCACTATAAAAATCAATAACTTTTCAATTGGGAGTATTTTGAAATTGAAACCTAGCCATTTTTCAAGGTTAAAAAAACTACACTACACCTCCTAGCAACGGAGAGGATTGCTCCTACTACATCAAACGTTTCAGCTGGATCAGCCTCAATTGCACGTAGCTCTTCATTGGTTTCACGAGCAACCTTACACATAAGCCAGAAATTATTCCTAAATCATTGTTTTCCATCACAGGCAACACCAAAAATTAAACATCATGCAAAACAGAGAATTTAAAAAGGTAAATTAAAAAAAAAAGTAAAAAAGTAAAGGAGAGGAAACAGGGAAAGCTCAAGTAAGCCTACCACTCTAATTTTCTCTTCTTTATCGGATATGCAAGGCAAAATGGCTCCAAGAATGGCAGCATAATATGAAACAAGCTGGTCTCCACCTAGTTTGACAAACTCATTTATCTGTTAAAACAAGAAAGCACAGACATTATTTAAGGAAAATAATAATGAACAACAAACAATACATAGTAATTTTGATTACATGCCAACACTAGACAAAAGTTTGATTACAATAAAGACTTGTTTAACAAGTCAAAACATTGCAATACCACTCACCCATGTGATTGCTGTTAACCTAGTAAATTCATCTGAAGAACCTGCCCTTTGTACCAGTATTTCAGCCATTCGACCATAATCTACAGACTTCAAGAGTAGCACTGCTCGAGTCAGAAAATGACAAATGAACAAAACATGTTGCTTTTGTTTCAATATATTAGGTGAAAATTATGCACACTTGTACATCACAGTTAATCATCACAAAATGCACAAACAGAAAGAAATCAGCAAAGAGATGAACCCTAAAAGATAGGAAACATGAAAGCGGCCAATGGATGTAATAAACCCTCCCCAGGAAACTAACAGAGGAAAAACAATGCCCTAAAAGAAGAATTGCAATCTGTATAGTTTTGAAAGGCTTGCTACAACAAAAAGGAAAAAAATACATTAGCAGAAGCCTTACTGGCGAATTCTTAATCTCTTGAAGAAACTCAGAAAGAGCTGAATCAGCTTGTTGACGTATTTCATGACTTGAATCGCTCAACATATTAAACAAACCTGAGATGTTTATGAATGATTAGCTGGTTTACATTGAGTTTGTACATAATATATCACAAGGATAGAAACATAGAAGTTGATTCTTCAACTGATACACTTACCATCAAGAAAATCAGGAAGAAAACCCAGCATGTCAATATCTGGGACACTGTCCAATACAGTAATCCATCCTACCAAAAACTGACGGACATATGGATTCAATACATTCATGCGCTCCCTCAACAATGGTATAAATTCTTCAATACTGACAATCAAGAGAGAAAAATGGAGGGGCATGAAGCATTACAAATCAGTCATCTCTACATCCACAAGTCTTTTGAAATTTAAAACACAACAGGATACAGTCATACAGAGAAACATATATAGCATAGAAGTAAGAAGGTGCACCTGAACTGATCACTTTCAGTCACGATATCCTGTTTGAATAAAGTAATGTTTAATCATTAGTTAATCAAAAGGGAACAATAATTCAGATCATTGTTAGATCAATACCTATTCAGAAAACTTCTTACAAGTGCAGCTGTGCGCACACATGTAAATATGCTATAAGGATTATTGGAGTTCAGGTGAAATTTATTATACCTTCACAAGTCGATCTAAGAGATGAGCAGCACTTTGTACATTGGCATCTGAGTCTGCAGAAAGCTTGCATAAGGCATCAAAGATCTGATTGAAGAATATAATAAAATCTCCCCTCACAACCTAGCATCAAAACAAGATTGACATTGGAGGATTGTACATTATCATATTAAAGGCTTATATAGGTAAGCAGAATTAGATCTTCACCTTTGCTATGTTGTATAATGCTTCACAAGCATAATAACGAACTCTACTATCTTGATCGGCAAAAGAATTTAATACAGGGGGTACAATTAGCTGTCAAATACAAAATATGTAGGTAAGAAGGAAAATGAACACACATCAATTTTATCCTTTTAGGTGAAATCACCATTTTGTTTTTTCTAAACCTCATCCTAAAATTTTGAAAATGTTATTATTAGCATGTTTCATGTCGATAACAAGAACAGTGAAATTACACCTATTATATTCGATGCATGCACTGACATGCTAGAAATTTCAGTTTCATAATACTGCAGTTTTCAAAATGTTTTGTGCCATAGATGCCACAAAAAATCCTGCTAAAAAAGAATGTTCAAACTATGGTAAAAAGTCATCAAATCTGTTTATGAATTACAAGACAAATAGGGTTTGCTAAAGATTATTGCATATCTAAAATTACAGAAAAAATCAGATAAAAAATAGTCTAGAGGAAGAAGAAAGAAAAAACACTTAAAAAGTGTGAAGGAACAGAGGTCAAAACAAAGGTAATTTTTTGTGCAATATTTTACCCAAATAAAGGTGTTCCAAGGGTAAAAATGGGTTCTTTGAAGGCTATATTATGGTAGCACTGCTATAACATGCAAAAAGCCGCTAGATGGATGCATTAAAAACCGCTCCACTATTTGAATCCCATGGTGGTCCAGGGCTGCTCTGCTATATCGCACTATTGACTACTATGATGTATACACAACTTTGAAATTGGAAAGGAACTGTTTTTATGGCCATATATATCAACTTTGAAAAACATCCCCCAGGAAGCTTCTGATTCATAAGTCTGATTAAATGGTTATTGACAGTTCTGATATAACTTATCAAGTCAATGTGACTAACAAGCAGTACCCAATTTTTATCTTAATTATAGGCAGAAAATAACACTGTGCCCTTAAAAGGTTGTTTTAGAAACCCATAATTCTTTCCTCATGTAACAGAAAATTAATCCTGAGCCCAAACAATCAAGTGAAGACATGTATAGCCACTGAAACTTATACTCTCCCTCACGCAAGTGCACACACATGCACAGAGCTTATATATTCTCTTCCACGCCAGTGACCACTACCAAGCTTCTAAGGTACACCACCCAAAATGAAATTTGCATAATTTAACTAGTGATGGACAACCCCTTACCTCAAGATGCTGAGCAGCTTCCGTAGTCAACCCAACAGTTGCAGCAGCTAAGCTTATCAAGCCTCCCTTCATTAAATTTAAAAAGAAATGCTCAAATTATTAAGTTCAAACTAGAATTAATTCAAATTAAGAAGAAAATTCAGAATTAGCACTACCTTGCGGTGGTTTGCTTGTGGTGAATAAGTATACTCCGTGGTCAACAAATTGATCACAGCATTTATCCTATCATGATCTCCAGCCACAGCAAGTTGCTTCACTATCCCCTCAACCTATAATAAAACAAAACCTTTTAAAATTCACCAATGCCCTAAAAATTCACCAAATTAGCAACACAAACAAAAAAAAAGGAAGGGACAACAACAACTATTGAAGAGAAAAACCTCAAGTGCGGCATTCTTGCGCTTCTCATAGAGCTTGTCGGCAAGGTTGCGAAGCACGGCGGCCGGGATCACCGAAAGAGCGTCTGCCATGGTGACACCTTCGCAATCGAAAATCCAAAGAACGAATTGCGAATCAAATTCGTTTGCGGATCTTTTTCTGCTCCAAATGAAACATAATTGGTTCTTTCCCTTAGGAACCAGAAATCACGAAGTGCAAATTGGACATGGCGAGGTTTTCTTGGAGTTTCATTTGCGTGGAAATGCAATTGAGTGGGAAAATTGGAAATCGGATCTGAGAAAAACGAAAATTGAATTGAAACTAAAACCTATAAATTTTTTCTTTTCTTTCCTTACTTTTTGGTAATATTTTTCTTGGAGAGTTTCCTTTTTGTGAAATTGAAATGAAATTGGAAAAATTTTCTTGGGAGGTTTCAGTTCTTGTGAAAATTGAAATGAAATCGGAAAATATTTTTGGGTAATATTTTATTGGGGAGTTTAGTTTTAGTAAAAATGAAATAAAATTGAGAAATTTTAAGAAACGAATAACTGGCCTTGTGTTTTTTTAAGGTAGTTTTTAGTGATAAATTTAAAAAAAAAAAAAAAATTAGTTTTAGTTTTAGTTTTTTATTTTAAAAATTAAATTTTAGTTTTAAAATTCTCTATTTTAGTAAAATTAGTGAGTGTATGTCTGCGTATGGGTACAAATGATGGTCGTCGTCATAGTAGTAATAACAGTAACAATGAAAATAACAATAACGGTAATGACAATTTGGTGTGTAACAAACGATAATTACAAAAAATCTAATTGATAGAACTTTTTGTTAGAATAAATGTAAAATTATTTTAAATTTGAGTTAAAATCATTTTAACTTCATTTTAGTCAAACATGTTTTGTTTTGATAAACTAAAAACTAACATTCCCAAACAAGCTTAGATCATGAGTGATGTCAATGTTTCTACTCAAATAAATAGTATCTCAATTTTGAATGGCACAAATTTTAAGGTCTAGAAGGAAGTCATAGAGATAATTCTTGGTTGTATAGATTTGGATCTAGCACTTTGGGTAGAGAAACTCATTCCTACTTCAGAAAATCTTGAAAATGTTAAAATTAAGAAATATGAATGTTTTAACCCAATATTTCTTATGATTATGAAGTGCTTAATTCCAAAAGCATTTCAGGACTCTATTTTTGAGAGTCAAAGTCCAAGGAAGTTTCTTGAAAAAATTGAACAATTCTTTGCAAAAAATGAAAAGGTGAAGACAAGTAACCTTTAACTAAAGTCATCTCCATGAAGTATAAAGAAAAAAAAAAACAAGAGAGAACATAATGGAGATGTCTAATCTTGCATCAAAACTCAAATCACTCAAGTTAGAGCTTGGTGAAGACTTGCTCATGCACTTGGTTTTGTTCTCACTTCCTACACACTTTGGGCAATTCAAAGTGAGTTATAATACTCAAAAGGATAAATGGTCTCTCAATGAACTTATATCTCAATGTGTGCAAGAGGAAGAGAGGTTGTAGAGAGATAAGACTAAAATTGTTCATTTTGTTTCAACCTCTCATACTAAGAAAAGGAATAACACTAAGGGTGTTGCAGAAGGATCTTCTTAGCAAAAGAAACCAAAGGAGGATGAGGAATTTATCTACTACTTTTGTAAGAACTCAGGACACCTGATGAAATAGTGTCCTAAGTACAATGCTTGGTATGTAAAGAAAGATAAATTTCTTGCTCTACTTTGTTCTAAAGTTAATTTAACTTTTGTACCTAAGAATACTTGGTGGGTGGATTCTGGTGCTATTACTCACATAAGTGTGACTATGCAGGGTTGCTTGTGGAGCCAACCATCAAGTGATGGTGAAAGATTCATTTTTGTGGGTGATGACAATAAAGTTGTAGTAGAGGCTATTGGAACTTTTAGATTATAGTTGAAAATTTGGATTTGTTTGGGACTTTTGTTGTGTCATCTTTTAGGCAGAATTTAATTTCTATTTCTAGCTTGAATAAATTTAGTCTCTACCAAAATTCAATTGTTGTTGGTTCTACTTTATTAATTGATAATTTATACATGCTTGATGTTGTTAGTTCTCATATCGAAATACTGCAAATGAGTCCATGAGGTACAAAGAGAAAATTAAATAAGAATTCAGCCATCTTGTAACACAAGTATTTAGGTCATATCTCTAAACAGAGAATTTAAAGACTTGTATTGGATGAAATTCTTGAACCTTTAGACTTATCGAACTTTGAAGTTTGTGTTGAATGCATAAAGGGAAAACGAACACAAATAAGAAAATTAGGTGCAGAAAGAGTTAAGGATATCTTAAAACTAATACATATAGACATTTGCGATCCTTTCCTTGCAACTTCTTGGAATGGACAACAATATTTTATTATGTTCATAAATGATTACTCTAGGTACGGTTACCTATATTTGATACATGAGAAGTTTCAATCCTTAGATGTTTTCAAGTCTTTCAAGGTTGAAGTTGAACTTCAACTTGGAAAGAAAATTAAAGTTGTCAAATCTAATCATGGTGGTGAATATAATGATAGATATGATGGATCAAGAGAATGTCTAAGGCCTTTTTCCCTTTTCCTCAAAGTGTGTGGAATTGTTCTACAATAAACCGTGCTAGACAAACCTAGCATGATCGTGTGGTAGAACGAAGAAATCAGACTCTTAAGGATATGGTGAGAAGTATGATAAGTCATTCTTCTTTGCCATAGTCACTTTTTGGGGAGAAGCCTTAAAAACCATTATTTACATCCTTAATAGGGTGTCAAGTAAAGCAATTAACAAGACCACTTATGATTTTTGGACTGGTAAAAAAGCTAAACATCAAACACTTGTACATTTGGGGTTGTTCAACTAATGCACGACCTTATAGGCCACATGAAAGAAAACTAGATTTAAGAATAGTTAGTTGTTATTTTGTTGGCTATGTTGAACGCTCTCAGGGCTATAAGTTTTACAATCCCACATTAAAATCCTTTTTTGAAACGGGAAATGCAATATTTCTTGAGGAAGTTGAGTTTGAGAAGGAAGAGAACATAAAGAATGTTGTCTTTGAGGAAGAATATGTTAATGACATTGGTAAAGTCCTTGTACCTATTACTGTTTAGGAAATAACTTTAGTAGTAGAAGATAAGGTTCAAACTATTGTTCTTGACATTATTCCAAAACAAGACTATGATGAGGTTCTCCCTCAAACACCTATAGAATAACCTCAACAACCTTAAGAAGTGTCATTAAGGAGATCCATTAGAGAAAGAAGACATGTAGTTCCAGATGATTACATTATCTTTCTCCAAGAACATGAGCATGACATTGGATTAACAAAAGACGATCCAATCAACTTCTATCAAGCTATACACAATTATAACTCTCAAAAATGGATTGATGCCATGAAATATGACATGAAGTCTATGCAAGACAATAATGTTTGGGATCTCGTTGAATTACCTAAAGGTGTGAAACCTATTGGTTGTAAATAGATATTTAAAACTAAGAAGGATTCTAAGGGTAATATTGAGAGATATAAGGCTTGTCTAGTTGCTAAAGGCTTTACTCAGAAAGAAGACATTGATTATAAAGAAACATTTTTTCTAGTATCTTCAAAGGATTTTTTTAGAACAATAATAGCACTAGTAACTCATTTTGATTTAGAGCTCGAGGATGTTAAGACTGCATTTCTAAATGGTGACATTGACGAAACAATTTATATGGTGCAACCTGAAAACTGTGTTAGATAACTCTAATTCTATTGTATGCACACTAAAGAAATTCATCTATGGTCTCAAACAGGCTTCCCGTCAATGATATCATAAATTCCATCAATTCATTGCCTTATATGGTTTTAAGGCAAATGTAGTTGGTGATTGTGTATATCATAAGTTTAATGGGAGTAAATACATATTCTTTGTATTATGTGTCGATGATACACTGCTTGCTAGTAGTGACATAGGCTTATTGCATGAAACCAAGACATTTCTAACGAAGAATTTTGATATGAAAGATCTTAGGGAAGCTTATTTTTTGTTTTGGGTATTCAGATATTGAGAGATCGTTCTCAAGGTATCTTAAGGTTGTCATAAAAGAACTATATCAATAAAATCTTAGATAGATTCGACATGAAATATAGTAAACAAGAGACACATGATAGCTAAGGGAGACATATTTAGTCTCAAGCAGTGTCCCTTGAAAGAAATAAGATGCAAAAGATTCTCTATGTATCAATAATGAGGAGTCTAATGTATGCTCAAGTTTGTACTCGTCTCGACATTACTTTTGTGGTGAGAGTTTTAGGCAAATATTTGAGTGATCCTAAAATGCAACATTGGAAGGTAGTTAAACACGTGATGCTTTACTTAAAGAGAACAAAAGGGTATGTGTTCATTTATTGGAAGTTTGCAAGATTCAAGATCATTGGGTACTTTTACTCTAATTTTGTTGGATCCTAAGATAGCAAACACTCCATGTTTGGATACGTTTATATGTTGACTAGAGGAGTTATCTCTGAGAAGTTTGTTAAACAGACTATTATAGTCTCTTCAACCATTGTTGCAAAGTTTGTAGCTTGCTTTGAGGCATCCAACCATGGGATATGGCTACAAAACTTTGTCACTAGTTTATAGGTGGTCGATGCCATTGAAAGACTATTGAAAATCTATTGTGACAATAATTTGATATTCTTTTACTCCAACAATAATAGGAGTTTTACAAAGTCAAAGTTTATCGACATCAATTTTCTGGTTGTTAAAGAAAGAGTTCAAAATAAAATTTTCATAGAACATATAGAGACAAGTTTTATGCTAGTTGATCCCTTGTCTAAAAAGATGATATCTAAGGTCTTTCATGAGCACACTGCTCATATGGGTATTGTTCCTTAAAATACCATAGTTCAGTAGGAGTCTATATGTTTTATGTTTTACTTTGGACATTTCATTGTTCTTTGATTTTTTGTAGAATAAAGTTGATGGTTTATATTTATATTTTGAATTTGCTTATGTTTCCTTGTATATAATAATTGTGTTACATTCAAAGAATTTGGATTGATCTCACTAAGACTGAAGAAGGACCAATTGGAAATAGACATGTTTGAGATCACATTGCATGTAATTTCCATGTCACTCATCCATATTTAATCTATGTCATTAAGTAAGTATATTAATATGGTGATCATCATGATCTAGTGACGCTTGTTTGTGATAAAAGTTGCGATGGTTCCATTGTTAATGTATAAGATGAACTAGATTGCATTAAGGAGAAGCCTAAAGATAAATAACATACAAATGCACGTCTAAGAAATTTTGTAATAAAATTGTTTCAAGAGAATATGAAGTCTAAATGGGAGATTGTTAGAAATTTATAATTTGTATTAATTATTTGGGCATCATATTTTAATACAATTATATAAGCTATTTATTTATTTAATGATTATAGTATTAAGTGGTCTAATTTAAGTGATATGAAAGACTTTTTTTAAAAAAAATGTGATATGAGCTTAATGAGTGAATATTCGACTCATTAGGGGATAATGAGAACTTTATATAAGCTAACACATCAGGAGTGACTATGGACCTAAGACACTAGATAAAAAAAAAACACAGTTTTTGCTCTCCTATCAAGAAGACAAACGAAGGTCTCTTGAGAAAATAAGGCAATTTGCTTGAAGAAGATCACAAACCAATTGTTCATTACTATTAAAGATTTTACTGTGTTCTCCAATTAATATCTATAGATTTAGGTATTTCATCAAATTTAGAAGTTTTAATAATCTGACATAATATGTTAAGGACGTGTGAGATTTATAAGGATAGAAAATTTTCAACAATCAAACCAATAGGAGGGAGAACCCTCAAGGAGCGATAATTTGCGAGAGTTCTACATTTTAGGTAAGGGGGGACTGAGTTAACTCACTCAAGGATATAAGTATAATTACGGGTAGAAAGGTTGACCCTAGAACTCCTAAAATTTTATGCTTTGATTCTCTGAATGGAATATTAAATTTCTTGGATTAGTTATTGAATTGTACAAATGATTGATAAGATTACATAATTTGAGTGTCTTTGAATGAGAGATTAAACTCCCTAGATTGGGGTGTGATTCTTTGTGTATTTGGTGAAATTGATTGTGTTATAATTGTTATTTTGATTGAATTCATGAACAATGCAACAAAACTCATAGGTTCTCCTATAAAAGCGAATTCTGGATTGAAATATGGAAATTTGCGAACTACAAAGCGATAAGCACGCCTTTGCTCACAACGAGCATACCTATGCTCGAACCAAAATTTTTAAGCATACTCGTGCTTAAGATGAGCTCAATCGTGCTTGGGTTTCTGCATTGAGCACGCTCATGCTTATGATGAGCACACCCATCTAAGACCTACATTGATCGTGTATGGTCGTGTTTCGAAAAGCATGCTCATGCTAACCTAAACGTAGTTGTGTGTATGCTTATGGAGTGTTATATGATGAACTTGTAAGCAACACGTGGAGTTCTATTATGTTGAATTGTATTGTGAGTTTTGGTTGAGTTATGCTATGGATACGCATTGTTTAGTTTCATTATGAATGCATTGTATTTTAATGAGAATTTGTGAACATAAAAGTGAGAATTGAGTAATGAGGATTGATGTCATTGTGATGAGTGACCTAGCCTATGATATGGCGAGGATTGGCACGAATAACATTGATCAAGTGAGTGACATAGCCTATAAGAGGCAGGGATGATGCTTACTAATTATGAAGGATTGTGAGATGAGGTGTTTGGCCTGTAAAAGGTGAGCATGACTTTCATCAACCTAATGTTTAAAAAAAATTAATATAAAGAGTGATGTGACATGCATCATTTTAATGAAACTGAAGTGTAAGGAAGTATATATGAACTCAAGTGGTAAGGTCATTAGATCCCTTAAGGGCTATTCGGTACGGAAATCCCTATGGTCATGACTGATCCCACGAATCAGAATACACTACAATCTGAGTAGTACCTAACGTGCTACCAAAAGACATAATTCTAGAGTGATATGACTAACCATAAAGGATTAATCTGTGTTACCCCTAGACTACTTCCTAAATTAGAGTTGATACGACAGTCAATATGGAGTAATGATTAAAGTGCATTACTAGCATTTCATGTGCATTTATGGAATATTCATTATGTGATTGTTTGTGATACAATAAGTGTTTGTGTGTGCTACCTAGCCTTGTGCTTATGTTGCAAGCTTGTAGTGAGTATATTCTCACTCCTCTTTTGTTTGTATTGTTTGTGTTTAGATTAATCGTCATTTGTAGGTGATGTAGAGCAAAAGCATGAAGGCTTTTTATTGTTTTCACTTTTATTTTCTTGTTTTTGGTTTTATGCTATAATAGGACATGACATTGGGGAAAATGTTATAATGATTATATTTAGTGGATTTATTACTTTAGTTGGCCTTGGGAGTTTCGGTAAGTTGTTTTTGTTATTAAATTTCTTCAAATGAATGGAGCTTTTGAATGTGAATCCTTTGTCTAATCTATGATGTGGATGATTGAAATTTTTCTTATTTTATTAGCTTAATTATTAGTAATTATAGTTAGAGGTAAAGGGTGTTACACAACGTGTGTGGAAATTTCAACATCTAAGATTTTGGGGTTCTTCCTTGTCTAAGGGGGCACTCCAAATAACGATCTCACTAGATTGAACAATGATGGTGGATGACAACGAACAATGTTTAAAACATAACTAGAAGAGATAAAAGGCAAAGCGAAATCAAACTCGCTTTAATACCAAGTTGAAATTGAGTTTTGATTAATTGCTTGAGTGAAATTCACTTAATAGGTCGTATATTCGTATGCATTCTAAAATTAATCATATTTAAGATGGATAAGTATAAATGCAACTCATTAAGTATATAAGATGAGCATTATGCTTGAATCTAAACATTCATGTACTTTAGACTTTGATGTAGCAATTCTTAACATGTAAAAGACTAGTTTCTAACAACCTTCATAATGGTTCAAACACAATTTCAAAACAACATCCAAGTACTTCAAGCTAACAATAGTTGAGAGTACTACCAGTCCATTATAAACTCTTATTTTAAAAAGCATGAAACCATACATCAAAGTTTATGCGTAAATACCAAGCAACAAAATGAGATCATTGAAATAAGAAATCAACACTTATTAGAGATCACAAAATCTCTCATGTTGGCCACATCCCAATTTTGGGGAGAAGTTGTGCTCTCTACAACTTACTTGATCAACAAAACTTCAACCCGACCAACTGAGTTCTCACTTCAATCACTCCTAAAACATTTGAATGTTCAATATTTATTCATACTCACTAACCTTATTATAGCAAATTGGACCTCAAATTAGACAACATCAATGATACAATAGAAATTGACTATTGGTTATTTATTGGTCATTTGTGTAAGGCAATATGGTCACATGGAGAACTAAAACAATTCATGGTAGCACAAAACAATGTTGAAGCCAAACTTAGAACAATGGCCTATGGTATTTGTGAAGAAAATTGACTAAAAATGATGCTTGAAGAACTTTGAATTTTCACAAATTACTCTGAGAGTTTTATGTTATACTAAAATTGTCATAATCATTGTCAATAACCCAATTCATCATGACAAAACTAACATTTTATAAAAGAAAAGGATTATGGAACCAACAATCTTGATCATGTTCCCTCATGCATCTAAAATGTAGACATTTTAACTAAGTTCTTCCAATACGTATGTATGAGTACATTGAATCAATTTGGGTATGATAAACATCTATCATCCAACTTGAGAGGACAAGTCAATAATTGGTCCTTAATTTTAAAAGACTCATTTAAAAGTTCAAATTTAAACATCAATTTTGATTTTGTACAATTGGGAAAATAGTCGATATTTTGTATATTCTTCCCTTTTTAGTTTGCTTCAACTAGGAGAAAAATACTTGTGATTTTTAAGCCTAGATTAGTATACGACTTTTAAACTAACCCTTATTTATATTTCTTACATGGAATCAATAATTCTACATTAAGTTTAATTTATCTTTAATTATAACATCACAAATGATACATCAATTGCAATATACATTCAACCTACCAACAAAATCATGAAAAAAAATTCTTGTGGGCTTGTCGCCCCAACAACTCCAACCACGTAGAAGAAAATAAATAAAATGACAAATAATTCAATTCTAATCCCAAAAAATTGGTGAATACAATTTGGCTATCATTAAGAATATCTTCTTTAGCCCAAAAATAGACAAAAGGTGTAATACCACGAAGAGAAAGTATACCCACTGGAAAAAAAAAAACATTTTTTTTGGTACATGTTTTGTTAAATTGCACATAATAAGAACAGTAGTTTGACTTTTAGCAAAAAAATATTCAACAACAGCTTCCACTAAGTGGATAATGGATCTAGATCCTAAAAAGAACAGCAGCTTTTGAATAAAAATGTGTAATTAAATGAAATAAAGCAGCTTGATAAGATTCCCTACCTAGGGCTAACAACATATAACCCATTGAGACAATGTGGAATAGGCCAAAATTTTCTTAATATCTTTTTGTCACCGGGGATAAATGCAGAAAAAGAAGAAAATGAAATAAACATTTCATAATCGATTTGACGGCCTAGCCAATAGCAAATGATTTTCAGGAGAAATGTTAGGTGGAACAAATCTGACAAGCTTTGCATCTAATCCATGTTTTCTTAACCACATCAATCTCCCCATGTCAATAATCCACTTGCACTTAAATCCCAGTGCTGCTCGTCTATCTGCTTGCATGTCTGAGAGAATTTTTTCTACTCCATCCGCATATCCATTACCTTGCTCCTTTCTGCAGCCAAAACACTTTTGATATACCAATTTCTATAACTGTTTGAAAATAATAATTTATTGGTAACAAGAATTTTGATGCTCAATTTAAAGACTAAAGAATTGGAAGGATTACATTGATTGCAAATGTAATATACAATTGGTAGTATCGGGAAGATCTGAATCATGATTAGCATCTACAGCCCAGCTGGTAAACCATGTAATGGCATGAAAATCTTCCTTTGTCAACCCCAAATCCAGAAAAAACCTTTTATCTGCAAGGTTACAATTTCAGTCAGCTAGTAACCAAAAGTTGTCATCACATCCATAAAGAAGTTTAAATACACAAACTACAGTATTTACTAGCAAGGCAGAAGAAAGTGATTACTTGAATAGTGTTTCCACTGGCAAAGGTGGTGACAACAGGTTGCTATAGCTAAACCTCCAAACTTATTATTAGCAGTGTACTGTTCACTACTATCTTTTCTATATTCAGGAAAGCAGCATCTCAAAGTTAAATCTGGAAAAAAAATTGCATAATCCTTTATGTTTTCATCAATAAAACAATCACTGCAAGTTTTATGGCAATGCTTATCTAACTAAATTGCTAAGTCACCTGTTGCAGCTCCACATAGATGTTTACCAATGGCCAGAAATGGAACTCCTTGCAAAGACTCAACAGCATTCAAATCTAAATCTTCAACTGTAAAAGTTGGATTTTACAGTTTTATAGGGCACAGAATCATAGATCAAATAAAATAAAACAAAAAAAATCTTAAATACAGCTTGAAACTGACTAAACTTTGGAGAGCATAACAAAACAAAATCTAAATAATTTAACAATGTGCATGTTAGGCCGCAAAAGCTAGACTAAGGCTAAATTTAGGGTAAGAGAAAAGGGAAATAAAACTATAAAATAAATGCTCAGATTTTTCATTGATTGCCTTCTCTTCAAAGAGTAATACATTTATATAGTCCTAATTGATGTCAATCAATGGATAATAATTATCCATTGTAAGCATCCTATTATTTAAGAGAAATAAAATTAAAACAATACAATACATAATATAAATATTTAACTCCATCCAATAAAATCTTTTAACCATTTAGGTTTTAGGACAGTTTTGGGCCTCCCTTGGCCCATCCTAACAGTGCACATTACGTGCCCATAATAAAATAAAATGCATGGAAATTCAGTGTACCACATGACAAATACATTAATTATATTGTTTCTTAATCTGATAATAAGCATGAGATGAAACAAAACTAAGAAGAGCTTAGATTAAGACATAAACAACCAAGCCGCACAAAAGTTTTCAGAAGAAATGTTGGTTGTGTAAAGTTATGCTAGAAAAATATGAAAGGCAGTTATAATTTATGTATGAAACAATTATGTTTTTATATGTGGCAATAGGTAGTTCTATTATACATGTATCAATTATTTAGTATCAATAGATTGCAGTTATTATTTGGCATTATTAGACAGTTATGAGTATTTTAAGGGGATATATATGGCTGGCAGGGGCAGGGTGTGTACGAGTTGCATGTTTGGTTGAGAGAGAAGAACTCTCTATTAGGGCCTAGGCTTGTGTTTGTGAGGATTGTTGTCAAATTTTGGTTCTGCCCAGAATTATTATCAATAAAACTATCTTATTTGTGTGTGCAATTTCTTGAGTGTAACAAATTGGTCCAACTTGCCGGATGCCTTTGACAAGGATGGACTCAAGAGTGGAGGGATTGGAGAAGCATGTGGAGGAGATGAATGCTCAGATGCAAAGATCCAATTCTCACCATGAGGAACATATGCAAAAAATGGGAAGTGCCATACAATACATTCATAGAGATTTTGGAGAAGTGAGAGAAAAGCTTGACAGTTTGGATACTATACCATTATTGAAGGATTTGGCTAAGCAAAAAGAGACAGTCAATGAAGGTTACTTTGTAGAAAATTCTAACCATGGGCATGGCATTCTGATGTTCATTCTTTCAACTTTGAAGATGGGGTTTCAGCGAAGTTGAATTGCCTAACTTTGATGGAAGTAATCCTATCGAGTGGATTGCTAAAGTTGAGAAGTTTTTTGAGATCTAGAGTACTAAACTAGAGGTAAAGATCTCTTTGGTCTTCATTTGTATGTAAGAGTTGTTGTTCATTGGTTTAGGTATTTGAAGAAGAGACAACTACATATGACTTGGGAAGGTTTTAAGGATGAATTATTTAAGAGATTTTCTCCTGGCGGAATTGAAAATCCTTATGAACTAGCAGGATTAAGGCAGACAAGTTGGGTGGAAGAATTTGTGCAACAATTTGAAATATTGGCACAAATAGATGAAGTACCAGAGGAGTTGGCTTTGGGATTTTTTATGGATGGTTTAAATGGTGTGATTAGAAGGAAGGTGAGGACTCATGACCCTCAAAATGTAACCAAGGAAATTCATTTGGCTAGAAGCGTTGAGAATGAAATTTATGGAGAAAGCATGGGGTTTGTTTCAAAGAATAATTCAAAGGGGCTTGTTTCTAGAATGGTGAGATACGCAGGCGGAGGGACAGTTTCAGAACAGTTTAAAAAGGCAAGTTTTGAGCGTGAGAGTGTGGGGTTTGGACGATCCACAATTTCTAGAAATACCCCAATCAATTTGGTTGTTAACTAAAGCCAAGATCCACGACCCAACCATCTTCAAAATGACAACAATTCATCTATTCCTAGTACAAGCTCTACGGCTAGCAATGCAACAAATTCACAATTTAGGAATAAAGAGATATAACACTTACCACAAAGAGTATGTTAGGAGGAGAGAAGAGGGGAGTTGTTTTCAATGTGGCCAACAATTTGGGCCACTTCAGAGGTGTCCTGAGAGGAAACTGAGGGTGTTAATTTTGGGAGAAGATGACAATGGGGGTGATGAAGTAGAATTTGGTGGGGTGGAATTGGTGGAATCAAGTCCAAATAATGACCAACAAGGGCTTGCTACTGAGTGTAATTTGTTAAACTTGCCTTTTTTTTTCTCTTTGAATGGATTCTCTAGACCTAAGACAGTGAAAATGAAAGGAACTGTGGGTGATAATTCATTGATGGTAACGATAAATAGTGGAGCAAGTCACAACTTTATTTCTCAAAGTATGGTTCATAGATTGGGGTTACCCATTACAGAGACAAATGTTTTTGTGGTCAAATTGGGTGATGGACACTAGGTTATGTGTTTGGGCATGTGTAAGCAATTGGAATTAATGGTAAATGATGTTTCTATTGTGGCTGACTTCCATCTATTTAATTTGGGTGGAGTGGATGTAATTATTGGAATTTCTTGGTTGGAGACATTGGGAGAGGTTAAGGTGAATTGGAGAACTTTATGCATGTCATTTGAGCAAAATGGGAAGAAAATGAAATTGCAAGGAGACCCTTCTTTGTGCAAATCACAGGTTTCATTAAAATCCTTGTTTAAAGAGAATGAGGTGGAGTTTATGGGGATGGTGTTTGTTGAAAATATAGGAGACTTAGTTGGAATAGAAATATTGCAACCAAAGTTTTTTGGACAAAAAATGGAGGTGTTAGCTGAACTGAAATTACGTGAACAACAAGAGCAGGAGATGGTAGATTTGTTACAATCATTTCATTAGATAATGTTTTTCAGTTTCCACAAAGAATGTCTCGTAACCATGAAAGAGATCATACAATTCCATTGTTACCAGGTACTGGCCCTATAAATGTGAGACCATATAGATATGTCCATTGCCAAAAAAATGAAATTGAGAGATTAGTAGATGAGATGCTACAAGTAGGGATCATTCAGCCTAGCACTAGTCCTGTCTTGTTGGTTAAGAAGAAGGATGGGAGTTGTTGATTTTGTGTGGATTACCATGCTCTTAACAAGGCCACTGTACCTGATAAATATCCAATTCCTGTAATTGAAGAGTTGCTAGATGAGTTGCATGGAGCCTGTTATTTCTCTAAAATTGATTTAAGGTTGGGATACCATCAAAATAGGATGAGAGCGGAAGACATTCCCAGGACAGCATATAGGACTCATCATGGACACTATGAGTTTCTAGTCATGCCTTTTGGCTTGACTAATGCCCTTGCAACTTTTCAAGCCATCATAAATGCCATCTTCAAGCCATATTTGAGAAGATTTGTTTTAGTTTTCCTTGATGACATTCTTATCAAGATCATTTATTACATGTAAAGATGGTATTGGATATTCTACGAAAACAACTTCTGTTTGCTAACAAAAAAAATCCATTTTTAGAAAAATATCAGTGGGATACTTAGGCCACATTATTTCTTTTGAAGGGGTTGCAATGGATCAAGAGAAGATCAAGAGTGTTATTCAATAGCCTGTTCCTAAATCAATAAAGGAGGTTAGAGGTTTTTGGGGTTGACTAGATATTATAGGAAATTTGTGGAAGATTATGGGAAGATAGCTAGACTACTCACCAATTTATTGAAGAAAGGAGGTTTTTTGTGGACTGAGGAAATTACCAAGGCATTTGCAACACTAAAACAGAAAATGGTTACTGCCCCAGTCTTACAATTGCCAGATTTCACTAAGACTTTTACAATAGAGTGTGATGCTTCAGGTTGCAGTATTGGTGCAGTTCTTATGCAAGAGGCTAGGCCCCTTGCATATTTCAGCAAGGCATATCCACTCAAACCTTGCTGAAATCCACTTATGAGAAGGAGATGATGGCCATTGTGTTATCTATTCAACATTGGAGACCATTTTTGTTGGAGAAACGATTTATAGTATATACTGATCAAAAGAATTTAAGACACTTGTTGGAACAAAGGGTGACTACTCAAAATCAATAAGATTGGATAGCAAAACTATTGGGGTACCAGTTTGATATTATTTATATGCCTAGGAAGGAAAACAGAGTTGCTGATGCTTTATCTAGGATGGTGGAGGATGGGGAACTCTTAGTTTTGACAAGACCTATATAGTTAGATGCAGAAAAATTAAAATAAGAGGTCCAAGCTGATCCATCTTTGAGTAGAATTATTGTTGCCCTTCAAAAGGATCTCAATGTTTATCCTAGCTATACATTAGAACAAGGACGATTGTTCTACAAGGGTAGGTTGGTTATACCCTCTGCATCTTCTTGGATTCCTTTGTTGTTAAAGGAATTTCATGCTACACTAGTTGGTGGACATTCTGGTGCACACAAGACTTATAAAAAGCTAGCAGCTATTTATATTGGCCAAGGATGATGACAGCGATAACTAAGTATGTGGCTTCTTGCACTATTTGTCAGCAACACAAATACCACGCAATGTCTCCTACTGGATTACTACAACCCTTACCCATTCCCAGGCCATTTGGGAAGATATTAGCATGGATTTCATCACGAGTCTACCTAGATCAAAGGGATTTGATGCTATATTAGTCATAATTGACCGCTTGTCAAAATATGCCCATATTCTATAGCTGAAACACCCCTTTTTGCACAAACTGTGGCTGATTTGTTTGACAAAGAGGTGGTGAAATTGCATGAGGTGCCCACATCAATAGTGAGTGACAAAGATCCCACCTTCATTAGTAGATTTTGGCCAGAGATTTTTAAGCTACAAGGTACAACTCTTTGTATGAGTACTGCTTATCACCCTGAAACAGATGGAAAAACGGAGGTATTGAATAGGGGATTGGAGACTTATTTACGTTGTTTTTTTTGTCAACAACCTAAGCAATGGGCTTATTGGTACATTGGGCAGAATATTGGTATAATACTACATACCAATGTTCTGCAGGATGCACTCCTTTTGAATTGGTGTATGGCAGAAAACCCCCCTACATTATTGTGCTACTTACCTGGGGAGACTCTGGTGGAAGCAGTGGCTAATGACTTAAAAGACTGTGATGAAGCTATTAACCAGCTTACATACCATTTAAAACGTGCCCAAAATCACATGACACAATTAGCCAATAAACATAGGAGGGATGTGTCTTTTGAGGAAGGCAATTGGGTATATTTGAAATTGAGACCACATCATCAATAGTCAGTGGCTAGGAGGGTTTGTCCTAAGCTATCTGCTCAATACTATTGGCCTTTTCAGATATTGAAGAGAGTGGGTGCAGTAGCCTGTAAGTTACAACTACCTGAAGGTTCCAAAATTCAGCCTGTGTTTCATGTTTCATTGCTTAAAAAGGTTGTGGGTGTGCACCCTGTTGATTCCACTTTACTTGCTGATTTAGAGCTAGATGGACCAACCACAGAACCTGAGGAAGTTCTCAAATCAAGAAGCATTGTCTGATATGGCCAGCAAGTTTCACAGGTTCTTATTAAGTG
Source organism: Mucuna pruriens (assembly GCA_025330945.1). NCBI lineage: Eukaryota > Viridiplantae > Streptophyta > Magnoliopsida > Fabales > Fabaceae > Mucuna > Mucuna pruriens. The sequence goes on along the minus strand of JAENHJ010000086.1, from coordinate 562,233 downwards.
GGCATCACAACCCATAGCTGAGGTGACTTGGGAGGATATGGATACCATCCAGGGACAATTTCCATATTTTAACCTTGAGGACAAGGTTGCTTCTATACCGGGAGGCACTGATAGGCCAAATTCTGAAAGGCCTATGAAGGTCTATGTTAGAAAAAATAAAAGGCAAATATAATTTATGTATGAGACAGTTATGTTTTTATATGTGGCAGTAGGTAGTTATATTATACATGTATCTATTTAGTGTCAATAGAGTGCAGTTACTGTTTGGCATTAATAGGCAGTTATTTTATTAGACAGTTATGAGTGTTTTAGGGGGATATGTATGGCTCTGGCAATTATGGGGGAAGGGTGTGTACGAATTTGCATGTTTGTTTGAGAGAGAAAAACTTTATGTTAGGGCCTAGGCCTGTGTTTGTGAGGATTGTACTCTAATTCTGGTTCTGCTCAGAATTATTATCAATAAAACTCTTATCTGTGTGTGCAATTTCTTAAGTCTAACATGCTCATACTGTGGTCTGACATGCCCTTGGCCCAAAACTATATTAGTAGCAGGAAAATGAACATACTTTTTAAATGGAGCAGCTTTTGGGTATTTGTATTATGAAAAGGGGTTCCTAATAACATATGAAAGGGTGCAAAGAAAGAACTGCAGTTGTTTATATGCCTGACCATTCTTAAAATACCTCAACATGGTGGGTGACAAGGCTTTACATACAAAGGACTAAGAAAAGTGAATATGCTTAGTCAATTTCCTATAATAAATGCATCTTTTGTATTGTTTTTCATCAAGAGTTTTTAAACATGTATGCATGTGAATCATGTAGAGCAGGGGGGGAAAACAGTGAGTGGGAGTTTATACTAGGGGCAAGTATACTCATAGTTTGTTTGTGAAACATTTGTATACACTTCAATAAGATTACATCTACAAATCAAGATCTTATCATTCACAAACTTTTCATATTTAGTTGAAGCACAATATGATTTCCTCAGTAAAGATATCTAAGCAGGCAGCATAACTCAACTACTATAATTACAACTTCAGAAAATATCTTCTACAACCAGAATTTGGAAGAGTCTTACTGTCAATTCTCAAACGCTCTAACATCAAGGTCTCATTCTGTCGCAATGATCGATCGGCCTGGTAATAACATTGTCATGATGTAAATAAACAATAAATTAATTAATTAAAGATCACTACAGTTCAAATTCCAACATTTCAGGAACATCTCCAATTATTATCATGATTTAGAACTCAGTGAAAGTAGTTCCATGGCTATGTCGTACCTTCAATTTGTATGCCTTTCGCTCAACTAGAAAGACTTTTTTTATTCCATAACAATCTGCAAGCATTTGTGTCAAATACCCTCTACCAGCTCCAAACTCAATCACTGCAGGGACATCCTCCTCCTTCTTCTCAACTGGTTCTGCACACTCAGATGGTTTCCTTCCAAGAGAATTCTTCAGTACACCAAAGTTTTCCAAATTTCCCAGAATAGATGCCTGCTGCATTATATGTTTCTCTTGAAATGGCAATTTCCTGCGAACAACTCGAGTTGTAAATAGAAATCAAACCCATTAAACAAAAATTCAGTTTTCCCCCTTCTAGTTTGAGTTGATATCCATGTCCCAACTTGTGATTTGACTATGCCACTTTACCCCATATGTTTAGTTCCATTAGCAGGACTGATGGAAGTAAGCTTCATAATAAAGGAAGTACACATAAGGGTCTTCATGCTGAAGAAACTAACCACAGGGGAAAAGTAACGAATCAGAGTCACCGACAAAATGATTTTGATACAACTACATGAGGCAAACAGAATTTAACACTTAAATTCAAAGGTTTCACCAATAGCTACCTATCTTCAACTCCTCTTTTAATCCAGAGGCTGCAAACCTCTGGCATCTGAATTGAGTCCTGAATATCCTTACACAATGACTCATGAACAAATTCTATCTTTTCAATCAAATTGCAAAATTCAAGAACACTCATCTCATGAAGAGCATTCCTCTTCATTTCTGAAGAAACTGTCATAGTGAACAATCTTGAATCATCAACCCCAAATGTTTCCTCCTCTCCATCAGAACCAGCATTGATACCTTTATGATAGAAAGGTTGAAGAGACAAGGATTGAACCTGTTTCAGCAATGGACACCGCTTAACATGCCCTTTGAGATTTTGCTCTAGCACCGAGCTATCAAATGATGAAATAACAATAGCCAAATGAAGAAGAGCCATAATATTAGAAGAATGAACATAAGTTGATATACAGAAGAAAGCATAAGAGGGAGAGCTAGTACTGGGATGGATCTATGGGGCATGGGATCCACTGGCCTTGGGACCTTGAGTTGTGATTTCCACAGAATCTGGGCCCATTGAATTGAAGAGTGAGTGAAATGAATCAAATATTAGAAAGAAAGAAAAGAAAAAGACAGACACGTACACGGAACCATTGAGAGGGCAGTTTGCACAAAATCTATTTTTGTTAGGAAGCCAGAAGTTGCAGCGCTTGGTCTCCATAGCACCTTGTTTAGTTTACACCATTCAAAAACCTTTAAGACTTCAATTATGGTTTTAAGGATTATTGCTCATAGCTGTATAATCTGGACTGGGAATCAACCCAGTCAGATGGAATTATCTGTCCAACCACCGGTCAAGTGATCGAATCAGGAAACCTGGATAATGAAGAAAAGAATGAAAAAAAAAGGAAAAGAAAAGTATGTATTCAAATAATTTAATACATATATCCAATGCTACCTTCACTTGTAAATAAGATTCCAAAAACAGCTACTAAATATAATGCTAGTGCAGACTATTTCTTCACTAAACTAACTTCAGAAATCCAACTACAACACATATAACTAAGAATGATTCTATCCACATGACATGAAATCCATCTTTGCTGCTCACACTGTTCCTGTTATATTACAGGCTTTCAAATTTCATATTTAATGTAGTGATAGTCTACCCAAAATGTTTTCTTCGGAACAAACAAAAAATACTCGAAAAAAAAATGGACATAACTTTGGAATTGACTTCAAATTCAATAATGCCATCACCCAAGATTAGAATTACAAGAGCAGCACAAGCCAGTAGAAATTTATAAATTATAAATTTCAAAAATATCACTCTATTGGTTTTTTAAGGGGCTTTTCATACTCAATCTTCATTTCTTCATCTTCCAAAATCTCCATAACCAGCCAATCCTTTCAATACAATCTCAACAAAAAGGTTCAAAAAGAAACTATAAAATTTAAACAGACACCATTTCAGTAGTACAATGCAGCACACGTGTAACCATTTATTCAGAAGCAAAAATGTATAGTGACATGTCATTCATTATTAACCAAAGAAATCAAGAAAGTTTCACATTGGGACATGAGCCAATTACTCATATATAACCAGTGTAACCATTCATTCAAAATTTTCGACATACAAAGAAGGATCGCAAGACGAGCGAGTTGCGGCTTCGAACGCGCACCTTTCTTCTCTTCCAGACTCCAACACGACGGAGGAAGCTTGGGGCAAATTTGCTGCTCAACATGACGACGCCGTTTTGAAGAAAAAAATTATAGAATAAACCACCGTTTTGGTACGTTATATCATTACAATAATTAATAAAATTAAAGAAATTTGTAAGTATTGTAAATTTTTTTTTTTAAAATGTGATTTAAATGATAGTATTAATATAAATTTTTAGGGATTAAAATAGTAATAAATAATTAAATTTATAAATTTAAGTAACATAATTAAAATTTTATAAATTTATTTTTAAAAAATTAATTTTCAAAATTAATGTGAAAGTGCTTTACACTTTCGGGCAGAAAAAGTGATGGTTTATTAATATAAGTTATAATCTGTGTATGTTTTGGAAAAGTTATTAAAAAAGATTTTTTTTTCAAGGACTAATCATTTCTTTGAACGTAAACTGAATAAATATGTAAAGGGTCTTATATTTCAGTTCTTTCATTTTAGATTTACTAGTTTTAGCCTATTTATTTATTAATCATATAATATTATTTTCAAGTAAGTTTTCCACTAAATTTCTATGTTATAATAACATTTGTATCATAAATTTAGATAAAAAATTTATTTATGATGATAGTCCATCGTGATACTTACAATTATTATACTCGTGTAAATATTAATAAAAGAAGAAGTAATGAAAAATAAAATCTCAATATATATTATAATAAATACTATCACAAAAATTAGTCATGATTCTTATTTATAACAAGGGTTTCATTTGATTTTCAAAATCTATTTATTACTTGTAATATGTAAACTTAATCATAACATTATTTTTTGTCTCTTGGTCACGATCCACCTCTTATTCTTGAGACTTACTCTTCACCACATTTTCCTAATTTTATTCATGGTGCATAAAAATAATTGAATTTTCTTCATTGTGTTGCATTTCCAAACATATGCTATGTCAATTAGTATTGAAGATGGATTTCAATTTGAACACATTTCCAAATATACACGATGTAAATAAGTTCAAGAGACATTTGGCTAATAAATATTAGGAATATTAAAAGTAAATAACAAATTTATATTACATAATTCTTACCTCACAAAAAGCTAATGTTGTGTTGGTTGGATTCTTAAAATTTAGGTTTGACAGACAAATTCTATAAATTATTAATAATTTTGTAAAGATTAAACTTAAAGTCCTTAAATGAATCAATCAATATCATTTGTATATCTAAATTTAACTAAACAAAAAAATAGACCTTGAACATGTAAATTGGCTTTTACATTAGTCCCTTTTTTTAAGTGAGTTTTGTTAGTTTAAGGATTTCACCCACATGGAAGATTATATGCCAACATAACATTGACCTTGGACTAGTATCTATATATACATTGAGGAGGAACAAAATAATTTAATCAAAGATCAAATTGAAATGTAAAGAATACATTGAACTTTGTCCATAATAACATCATCCCCACCACTCTATCACCTCCTCCTTTGCCACCACTTCTTCCTCTTCCACCCACCACCTACATCTCTCTATTGTCCTCTTGTGCCCCACATTCTTCAATTTCCTTTCTCAATTTATGAGGTTTTAGAGCTCTCAAATTATATCATAAAAATATAGCAATTAAAAAACTAATAGTTTACGTCGCTCGGGATCCTTCCATGACTTCTCACTTCATCTTTGTTACCAATGTCCTAGTACCCCTTCCCTCCCACGCCCTGCAATCCTCACATTTATAGTTTCTACAACTTTGTCATGGTTCTCCCTTCTACTTGTCCTCAATCCTTCACTTAGTTACTTTCATTTTTCTCTTATCTTCTTCCTTCAACATTTCATACTGTTGTTCTATTTGTCGATTGTCGAATCAAGATATTGTTTTTGCCCTAAAAAACTATCAACAATTTTGAGTTTTTCATTAAAGCCCAAATTATAGAGTTCTCTTATACATTCTTCGAAGCCTCTCAAAATATGTCCAACATTGTATTGTGTTTGTGTAACAAGGATCTTCTTACTAGCTTTGTTTAATTTTGAGACATTTTACTAAAATTATCTTTTCTTAGTGGTTGAAATTGGAGACCAAAGACTAATGTTGGATCACAAACATGGAAGAAGAGATATAGACACATTATTCTTTGGAAAAGAGAGATGAGATGTAGCCACAATGTTTTATACTTACAATTTGGTCTTGAGTCCTTGTCAACATGTAGAGAGATGTTAGTCTAAGGTCAATGCCACATTTTTTATAAACTTCCATGTGAGTGTAACAATTAAATTTAATTTCAAAGTTCACTTAACGGAGGGACTAGTTAAATAAAAAAAAAAAAATTGACCCAGAATATCTTCTCGTTTAAAAGAAAAAAGAAAAAGAAAGAGAGACACAAGCGGGTGTGGTCATTCAATTGGTGGGGCTGGCGGCCATTTTGACCTCTCAATCTCTATCAAGAGCACTGTTATATCAGACGCAAAATATTTGCCACCGTGCTGCTACTCTCTATTGAGTGACAGTGGCAATGTGCGCCTCCAACGCTCTTAGATCATCAAAACTGGTGTCATGGAAATCCGTTCGTATTCTCTCTCTCTCTCTTATTATTATTTTTGCATTGTTCACGGTCTATTTCCCGAAAAAAGTCAACTATTCATAAACTCAGCTTTCAAACGTTCGTTACACTAGCATGTTTGGATTGACATCTGATAGCCATAGATGCACGTCATACCTGAAGCTAACTTCACTTGCTTCTATTGTTTCATAAATTTGACGAGAATTTTTGCTTCTATTGTTTCATAAATTTGACGAGAATTTTTACAAAGCCGTGGCTTGCGAACGCTCGACCAAACATATGCTAAGCATTTTGACGCGTTTATGCAGACCGGGAGACTTCAGCAAACCCTAGCGGGTTGCGTGGAGCGGCGCGGCAAGGCTCTGCATTCAGGGAAGCTTTCGACGGTGAGACTGTGCCCGGAACTCGCTTCCCAAGGCAGATACTTCGATTTTCGCTCCAATTCCATTCCTGCTTCTGTTGAGTTCGCCCAGATCTCGCCTCTCTGCACCACTTTAGGCAAAGACGGCTTCCGAATTCGAACCGTGGAGCACTTGCTTTCGGCTTTGGAGGCTGAGGGTGTCGATAATTGCAGGATTGAGATTGAGGATTTTGATTCTCAAGGACACGACGCTGAGGTATTGATACTGTTAAATATGGATTCAGTCTGTTCGTAAATAAGGTTCTAAGAACTTTTAGGAGGGAAGATAGGAAAAAAAAACTATCATAAATTAAATTTAGTTTATACATAAATTAATTTGTAGAAACTCTTTTATATTAGCTTATTAAAAAAATGATTTTTAACTTATCCGTGAGCTAATTTTAATTTATGAAGAAGTTTATTTAATTTTTCTTTCCGTGCTTGTGGAGGAGTTTATCTAAATAGGCCTTAAATGTTAGAATTTAGAATTTTGTTTGTTCTTTAATTCAAGTATCTTAGAGGATCCAAATATGTAGCCATTGATAGTTTACCTATGGATTGTTCATAACAAGGGCCAGGTGAAAACTTAGTTACTAACAAGCAATACCCCAGAGCATAATAGACAATTGATACTGGTTGTCAAATGAATGTCCTCTATAAAAATAGTATAGTGGTTTATATTTATTTTATTTTTCTTGGATATTCTCCTTTGCTTTGCTTTGTTAAAATAAAGATATACTATTTTGTGGAAAACATTGATGAGTATTTTTTCTTTCTCTCCTCCCACTCCCCTATGTTTAGTTCTTGTAATAAATAGTTTGTATTAGAAAATTATTATAGGTTTCTGTCATTTCTCATACAGATTCCTATATTTGATGGGTCAGCAAGGGAATGGGTGGCAGCAGTGGAAGAAGTTGGTTTAAGAGTGGCAACTGATCTTGATGGCAAAAGCGTTGAGAAAATGGCACCGCATGTTAATGAACCAGTGTATACTTGGAGAAATGATTCCTTTGTTGCTGCATTTCCTTCGGAAGTGGTTCGAATAACTTATGGCATCAACTTCCCGCAGGTAAAGATAGGTTAATGATACATTGGGTTGAGACTTGAGAATATCAATCATCAAATTTTTTCTTGGCATATGTCATTTAGAGATTTCTGAGTTAGTTTGGATAAACTTCACAAAATGCACTTATAGGAGAAGAAAATGAGGTAAAATGAATAAAACTTCTCATATAACTTAAAATCAATTTATCCACCTCAACTATTAACAAGCTTTCTCATGTAACTTCTCCAAAGGTAGAGCCTGCATGAGTTAATTTTAACTTTTTGGTTCATTTTACCTCCATATTTTTCTCCTATACATACTTTCCGATAAGTTTGTCCAATTATTGGTCCTATGTGCTTCCTGATTTGTTATACTATCCTTACCAGACACCTAATACTGAAACAAAAGGATTGTGTTTCATGGATTTGAGCATTTGCCCCTATTATTCTGTTTCTCATTATGAAAACAATCTATATATTTGTATATAAAGTCAAGATTATACCATTTAGTTGAACAGATTAAAGAACTTGGTTGGTGGCTGGGTGCATTTGGTTGAAGTAGGCATTTGAAAATGAAATGTTTTGCTTGTTTTTCTGTTTTACTCTCTAGATTGTCATGACTTAACTAATTTAAGGATGAAAGAATATAATTTACCGGTCTTTCAAAGGGATTACGCATTTATTCTTCTTGAGAAATACACTAGTTATTTTTTATTTATTTTTCCCCCCTCGTAACTTAAACGTGGCATGCCTAAATAGAAAGCACCAAGGAGAAGCAGCTAAAGTACACATTTTTGTGTTCCAATGTATTACACTTAAATCTATGGACAACAACAAAAACCAAATCTTTTCTCACTAGGTCGGGTGGAGGTGGTTAGATGAATCACACGGCACCACTGTGTTATGTCAAAAATTAATTCCCACTTTAAGCTACCAAAGGAAAACAAAAACAGAATAAGAAACAGAAGATGATATATTAGAGTATGCATAGCATTTTGTAGCTTTGCTTTATTGGACTAATAACAATTGCAAAATTGTTTTCATCTTGACCAGAGTAGGTCTCAACTCTCAAGAATATATCAAATCTCCCAGTTTTAGGCATTATATACCAAACTTGAATGTGTTTTGATAGTGTTAATCAGCTGATATCGTTGGGAGCTGCGGATGGTGCATACTAGGATGGAAACAATTGAAAGGGGATGCAAATGATGACTTGGAAAGAGAGAAAAGAGTTAGGAAATTGTAACATGATTGAACATAAATAGCATGATTTACAATCTCTAAATTTAGGAAACTAGGAAAATAAGAAGATAAACCAGTAAATATTCAAATCAAATCCTAATTATTAACAGCAAAATACAACCCGTTGATAGGAGAAATTTTCCCACATTTCCTCAAGCTAGGGTACACAAATCATATGCACCAAGCATGTTATAGATAAAGTGGTTTTGAAGACTCCGATGGGACATTTTAGGAAAATCTTAGTTTGATAACAAAATATTTTGATGCCATTGTTTGAGTTAGGAAGCACTCAACAACCTCACTATATAATATATAATAATTTAGAATAGAGTCATTACCAGAAATGTGATCAGAAGCACCTGAGTCAATTATCCATGGACCTTGACTCCCCATGAAATGAGAAATGTAGGCGCTGGAACAAAGTGGCACTTGGGAGTTAGTTCCTATTCCCTCAGGCAAGAAGGCAGTTGGTTGTAGGTGGGTATTTGCTATTAAAGTTGCACCTAACGGCACAGTTGATTGCCTCAAAACCCGATTGGTGGCAAAAGGGTATACTCAAGTATATGGTCTTGATTATGGAGATACTTTCTCTCCTGTGGCTAAAATCACTACTATCCGCCTCTTACTTGCAATGCAGGCAGTTGAAACACTAGGTGATGCAAATGATTGGGCGTGGTTGTTGGACTTGAGCCTTAGGAACTCTTATACTCTTCATCTGAAATTAATTGAGAACCAGTCCTTTCATTTGAAGGGATATCACTCGAAAATATATTTGCAGTTTTGTCTGGCCAACCAATCAAATCATAACATATATTTTGTAGGTGTCATTCTTTTTCACAATGTGAGCAGATAAGCTTACCATGACCACCTTTATCATTTCGTGACATTCCTCTAGTACCACGACCACTTCTTCCTTTACGAGAGGCTACCATACTAGAGTTTTCAGCAGCAATACCATCACCTTTCGTTATGGTAGGAACCCGAAGAAGCCTAGTAACCAGACTATTCATAGAGGGAATCTATTCACTTGACAAGATTTGATCTCGAACATGCTCATAGTCAGGATGCAGGCTTCGTAGGATTAGAACCATTAGAAGTTTGTCAATTCGCTTTGTTGTTTCTTCAACAGAATTACACACCAGTAAACCTTTCAATTCTTTAGCAGCAGCCCTGGCTGTGGCTGTGACACCATATCATAGTTTGGTCTGTTGAAGAGAAACAATCTTTTGAGTTGAGTCAAATAGACGTCGAACATCATTAGTGAAAACATCTCTTGCGTTTGTCCAGAAAGAATAACAGGTCTTGAACGACCTTAAGATTTCTAATAATTCAAGGCTAATAGACTACCACAAAATAGCACATAGTTGACAGTCAAGCTTCAGCCATGAGCTCTGTTTTCTTCTGTTATTTTAGCCTCTTGTTTCTCCAAATGGTCATGAAACCCTGTCCCAAAAACCACTACTCAACTGAATATGACCAAGCTCTATAAATTTTCCACTTGAGTTTCTCTGCTGTAATAGTTGGGGTTCCTCGAAAAAGAGATAATGGATCCTTGAGAAAGTAAGCTGGCAATGGTCATTTTCAACCTCAAACAATTCTAACATTGATTTTTTTTTTTTGTGAACAGTAACACGTTAACTCAGATCTATCAGCTACAGTACTTCAAACCAAGGTTCTGAACGTTGGAATAGGTAGGAAAGAGGCCGACAAACAGAACGGTGGCGGCAAACAGTGGTAGACAATGGCAGCGGGCGGCTGCGGCGGCATATGGCGGTGGCAGGTGGCGGCAGAAGGCGGTGGGCGGCGGCAACACCCCAGACGACGACCCTCAGTTGTGGGCACAGGCAGAGCTTTGCTCTGCTCTAATACCAAGTTAAATAGACAAAATATATTGAACTGAGTGGTGTATGTAATACAATTTCTAATCTCCCTTTTATAGGGTAAACATCTAAGCCTAAAAAAAGGAAATAAGGAAACTATATCAAGAAAATATAGAGCAAATAAAAGTCATATCAGAAAAGATACAGGATATCGACAATATATTTAACAAAGAGCAATAAACATAAAATGCAACTTCCTAGAATAATGATAAGCCACTCAGACTATTCAGCTTTCCTAGGCTTTAATTCCCTAGAAACCATAGGAATGTTAACAGTTTCCAATAATCTTCAAGATGATGACTGGAGTTAACAAACTCAATAGTGATTTCCTTGGAAAAACTTTTTCTTAGACAGTGACAATCAATTTCTGTATGCTTGGTCCTCTCAAGAATGAAATTTTTGGCAATATATAAAGCCTCTTGATTATCTCATTAATTATATTTATATTTTAATATGATCGAAGCCTCCAAAATTTATTTTCCCATATAAGTTATGATTTGATATTCGGCCTCTACATTAGTCATTAGATCTAGTAACTATATTTTGCTTCTTGCTTTTATAGTGTACAAGGATATTGCCAACAAAACCCCAATATCCTAATGTAGAGTTGTAGACCACCTATCAATTGATGAACCAACCAACCTGATTTGTGTTAGAATAACCCACAACTTGAGTAACAAAATGGATATTTCTTTAAATGAGATATTCTCTAATGGACATTTCCTGAAATAACCATATCATCCACATAAACTACTCACTAATACAACAACTAAATGAAGTATGTTGAGATAAAACAATTTAAAATGTTAAAAAGAATGATAACAATATTTAAAAGATAGGAAATGCTTAAAAAACTTCTGCAGAGAAAATGTAAAATGATGCTTTTACTATAAAATAATGCCTCTTAGTATTTTTTTGTAGGGCTCATTGTCATAGGGAAAATGTAAAGCTTGGCATGTTATTTTAAGGTAAATAAATAAATCCTGATTCTGAATATTATATTTAATTTTATTTGACTTGAATACGAAGACACACCACAAAGCACGTGATGCTATGTCCCCATGTCCTGTATTTTAAACATTAGCCATGTGACATGTCTATGTGACTGTGTTGTTCTTACTGTGTCACTGTCCATGTCTATGTTTGTGTTTCACAACAATCCCTGGGATTCAAAGTGACAAGTCGAAACTGTCCAAACTTGAAGGTTTCATTGTGAGCAGCCTTTCTATGTGTCACTAGAAGCCAGCCACACATAAAAATATCTTTGCTTCATTGGCACTTGAGGGAGTGTGAGACACTTTTTAGGCTGCTCTTCCACGTATTCATGTGAAATCACTTGTCCAAGGCATTCCAGTCCCTTTTAGCTACTATACTTGCCATTTTAGGCATGTTTTACATTTTGGTTCCATGTCATTCAGTGCATGTCCAGACTTGCCTAGTCCTTTTCCCAACATACTCAAGATGTCAAAAAGGGAAAACATGCAAGTGCTTCCTTCCTGGTTGTGTCAATATTCAATAAAAAAGTTGATGCTGTCTTTTCTCATGTTGAATTTCCATTCATATATATGGGGTCAAAACGTTCCATTCTAGCTTAGGATTGCAATATTTTTTGACCTTTATTGATGATTATTCTAGTTGCACTTGGGTCTTTTTAATGGAAAATTGATCTTGAATATTTCAAAAGTTTTTTGCTGAAATTTGTACACAGTTTGGGAACACTATCCATATTTTGTGCTGTGACAATGTATGCAAATATCTATAGGTTTTTCAGTGATTTAGTTCAAAAGATTGCATCTTTCTTTGACTTAATTTTTCCCTTTTATTTTGGTCTAGATGACGTGTTCTAAAATATTCTACATCTACATTTGTTATCTTATCTGTACTTATATTAAATCTGTACAACTCCAGTCACGTGTCAAACTGCTATAAAACTTTTTCCCACTCAATGACATTTCTGTAGTTTTCTTCCACAGTAAGCGTATTTGACAATTGTCTCACCAGTGGCATTTTTGTGATTTTTCTGAGAAGCATGGTATTTTATCTGAATAGTCCTTTTGTTGTTTCTCCATGGAAAAGCACAATGAACTGTTCTAATTGTTTACAATGATCTAGTAATAATGTAGGGGAAATATCAATAAATAATTAAATAAATTGCAAATATCTTGATGCTTTTGTCTTTTAGACTGTTGATATTTGCAATTTGTTTCCAAAGAATACTAGGGTACAAATGTGCTAAATATTTTACATCCAAGTGATTTTGATACAATGTGGTCACAACTGCTAATGGACAAATACACTTTCCTTTTGCAGGCACCTGTTATTGGCTGCCAGTGGTTTTCTACATCTCCCTTGGATAATTTGGTTTATTCCATGCAGATAGCTTTGTCAAGAACTTTCTGCATTTACGAGGAGGTTAGTTCTAAAGTTCTTCTATTTATAATCTAGTTATTGACATATTGATTTGCTTCAATTACCATATATCATATAGTGGAAAACCAATTAAGAGGTAAGATGTCACTTGTTGTGGAACTTGAACATTTGGTGATAAGTTTAACTAGATATTGAACAACCATGCTTTATCCACTCAAGTGGGGTCAACAACATCAAAATGATACCAACATTCTATATCAAAAACTAAATTTTCAGTAAATCCACTTTGAGAAAGTTAATTTTTGTTGGTTTCTTCTAAAGTTTTCTTACTCAGATTTTAATCGAACTTGATCCATACAATAAAGATTTGAAAAAGTTTTTTGTTGGTTTTTTTACTGCCTACTACAACCCTACTCTTTTAATTAAGCCTGGGACTGATTATGTAGAGATTAGCAAAATATAATAATATTGGTAAGTAGATGAGTAAAAAAACAAACCCTTAATTTGGTTCTCCAAAGATTAGGGGTGTTGTCAATGTCACATTAGTCCTCCAAAGTGTTTGCTATCAAATTAATCCCCTAAAAATAAAAATAATGTTGTATTACAATAACAACAAAAGGTTGCAACAATAAGTTTATAGAGTCGGAAACATGAGATTTAGGGCTAAAAGCCAAAATTATACCCTTTTCATGGGTCTTAAGAATATTATCCCTACTAGAAACCTTGTGTAGAATGTAATGATGTTCTTTTTATCATTGTTAATATTGAAGATTAGATTTTAATAGTCACTTGCAACATGGTGGTTTTGTCTTAATTCTTGGGTGAATGTATTACCTATCAATAGGCATAGCTTACATATCAACATATTAAAGTCCCATATGCATTATTTATATGCATGACTTGTGAATTTAATAGATACCCATTAGTTAGTTAGTTATGTATAAATAGTTAGTTAAGTTTGTTGGTTGAAGAAATAAGGTCCGTTGTCTATAAATAACGGGGACATAAGGAGAGAGATCATCTTGCCATTTGTGAGTAAAATGTAAATTGGGGCCTTTGGGCATTGGATGGTGTAGACCCTTGAAATTATGTCATTGGGGTTACTCCTTTTTCTTCTTAATAAGATACTAGGATTCAATCGATTGGTATCACACTATCATAGCTCCAATTTTGGGTTGTGGGTATCAAATCTTGAAGATGGTTCCAATGTTTGATGGAGAAAAGGCTTGTTGGTGGTTTGATCAAGATTTAGAAGTATTTTGAAGCCAAAGTGTGGAGGAGAGGCTATCAAAGACAGTGAAGGATATAAGAGGTGATACTTTCTACTAGTGGCAAACATGGGAATGGCACAACACAAATGTAGTCTTGTGGACCTTCGTGAAGGCACTATGGGGAAAATCTAAGTCCTACGTTGGCTAAAGATAAAGCCTGTATAGACATTATAAGTGGGGGGCAATCCTCACCTCTTCAGTTAGCTTTTGGGGTTGAGTTAGGCCCAAATTCACATTTTTAAGATGGTATTAGAGCCTATCCTAATGACTATTGTTGGGTTTATTAGGCCATTTCACTAGTCTATGTTAGATCTCCAACACACCTCTTCACGTCGAGGACTGAACATGTCGAGTGTAAAGTTTGTAGAACTAGATATTTGCGTGAAGTCAAGATTCCAACTATGATTTGGATCAACTTGTGTGGGTATGGGAAGAGGTGCATGATCCTGAGGAGAAAATGAAGGTTTTGGGTTCAAGAAAACAAACGAGAAAATAAAAGTGGGGAATCTTTGGATCGAGAACCAGGAAATGGAAGCAAAGAGGAAACTACAAAAATTAAAGACATGAGTGGAGAAAAAGCAGTAGATCAAGGTGAATCAGAATTTGAGCCTGGAAAAGAACTTTGACCCACAATGGAGGAGAGGGACATCATAGTACACAGGATACATTGGGAGAAAATGAAGCTGAAAATATCGATCAAGACAGTTGAAAATGGAGAATGAAACTGTCCTTGTGGGTAGCATGAGGGTGCAGCAGAGAGGAGGGGAGTACCTAACTGTCATGGAGGTTTGGTTCTTGGGCAATTCAGTCAACCCACCACCACCAGTGGAGTCACCCAACTTGGATTCAGGTGCAGGAGCAGGTGGGTCATCAGCAGGGGCAGAGCTCTGGTTCTCATGGATTCTGGCCAAGCTTCCACCAATGGAACTGCTAGACCAGGTAACTTGTGCAGTGGCTGACTCTACTCCAGTGACAGAGACAAGGATGAAAGGGGATGTCATCTTGCAACTCCAAGGCAGTAGCACAGTTCATGAGAAGACAGGAAGGACAAGAATGGAATCACAGAAAGTTAATCAGGTTTTTGCCATCACGAGCCCAGTGCAGTTGTTTCTTGGCAATTGGATTCATCTTGAAAGATGGCTGAGATCTCAAGACAATTCATTGGATTCTACCAGTGCCATTTTCTGACCCAATGGAATTACAATAAGTTGGTCAATTTTTTGAATTGATGGACCGCTTGACAAAGTGAGGAGAAGGAATGGACTTTACCTTAGTGATGAAGTTAGAGAGAAAATGGAATGACCTGAATTCCTTTTTTGAACCAAGCCCAAATGAATGAAGAGATGAATGTGGATTCTGAAAAAAAGAACATGATTTCCTAGGATTAGCAGGCTGTGCCCAACAAAATGAAATGGAGGACTATGATAACCATCGGTGGCAACCACTTACAGTAGTTCAATTCACAATAGAATAATTATTCTCCTTACAATTTCAGAAGCATCAATACTCTGTTTTGCAGCCAAAAGTATCACATGAAAACAAGGCAATGGAGGATACTGGAGGAACTCACATGTTTGTATTTGACCTATGAGCAATCAAAGTAATTTTTGGCATGTACTGTAGTGGTTTAGACTTAGAGGATAGTACCCTAACCTTGAGGATGGCATGAAACTTTTGGGGGTGAGTATTAGTAGATACCAATTAGTTTGTTACATAAATAGTTAGTTAAGTTTGTTGGTTAAAGAAATAAAGCATACTGTCTGTATTTATGAGTAAATTGGGGCTTTTGGGCATTGGGAGGTGTAGACCCTCAAAGTTTTGCTGTATTTCTATCTTTGTAATTGGGGAATTTCTTATTTCTTCTTAATGCGAGACCAGGGTTCCATTAGGATCACTTTTCTCATGTGAATAGTTCTCTTCTTTTATGAGCTTAGTTGTATATTTTCTTACTGATAGTATGCAACTAACATTGGATACCCTACTTTAAAATTTCTTGCAGGTTGAGCAAATGCGCAATACTGGACTTATCAAAGGAGGTTCTCTAGAAAATGCCATTGTGTGCAGGTATATACTTTTCTTTGAGCATGCATTATAACAATGATTGATGCTTTAGCTATTAGCTATATGTTAGCTATTGAACAAATTTGATAGCCTATGGTACCAGAGCAGATAAGTTTATGCACCAATAATGACATGTTAGAAATTTCATGCTTGAAATCTTTTACACGAAACAAATTGTGATAAGATAAGGAAATATGGTAACCAATCCTAAGAGATGATGAGGAAATAGGACAACTTATCTTAGAGGATAATCTAAGATATTTTAGCACATGATAAGATGCTTTCATATATTTTATCAAGAGAGATGAGAATATGAATGGATGAGTGGTCTTCAAAAAAAAAAAAAAGATAAGGTCAAGACTTAATGTATTAGAAAGTTGGAGTGACTTCTATTGAAGAAAAGATAGTAGAATCACACCTAAGATGATTTGGTCATGTGAGAAGAAGGCCAATAGAAGCTGTTGTTAAAAGAGTTGATAAGATGGAGGATAGCCTATATAGTTAGAGGTAGAGGTAAACCAAGGACTAAGTGAAACCATAAAAAATAATAAAAGACCTAGAATTAAATGGTCATTCTGAAGATTTGGTTTTGCATAGGACACATTGGTGTCATTTGATATTCCCCTAGAAAAAACATTAGGCTTTTGTCTCTTTCCTCTTACTCCTGGTATAGTTCTCAAGGATTTCTTATCCTCCTACATTGGTATCTCTCTTTCCTATCTTAATAAATTCTTCATTAAGAAAAAGAAATTGATGTCATTTGATTCATGTATCCAATCCCACCTAGCAGGAAAAGGAAGACGGTTAAGAGGAAATTTCTCATGAGGAACAGCATCTTTTAGTTCCTTCCTGACTATCTTTATCAATTAATTTTGGTTCTCTTCCTGAACATAAGTTTTATCAATTCTTCCTCTGGACATAAAATCCCCCACAATATAGTCCTTCCATCTTCCATCCATCTAAGGATTTGATCTTGGTTTTAAATTGTGATTGTGAGTTGTGTTCAATGGGGCACTGAAATTCCTTCAATTTGCAACCATGATTTTTTTTTTAATAGTTTTTTAAACAAAAGCTATTGCATTGTGGACATTGCACCACAACATTGCATTACAACTTTTTCTTTTCTTTTTTTATGTGAACAGAAATGACCTTGCAAATATGAGGTGACTTGGTTGTGAACACTGCCAAAACTGCTATATTGTGGGTGCATCAAGTGATGTGGTCTGCTGTTTAAAACCATGGATACGGTTCCTCTATTGTAAACAAATGTGTAAACCGAGAATTTAAGTACCTTGTAAACTTAAGTCAATGATGGATACACCTTTACCTTTTCACTTTACGCACTTCTTCATTTTAGAGGGAGCCAAATCCAAAATTATGATTATGTTGAAATGGACTATTTATGTACTCTAGCCTAGGGATTGTGAAGAAACTATGCTGTTTGGCCTGACTTGAACTAAATAAACATGACCAAATTAATGACAATGGTCTACTGTAGCTTCTTCTTTTAACTTTGTATTCATAAGATGGATGGAGGTACTACATTGTGTGGATTTTAGACTTGAGACGAAACTGATAAATTTTTGTGCATGATGAAATTCATGAATATTTTTAACATAATTTTTAGAAATCTGTAAGTCAATCATACAAGCCCAACCGAATTCATATTACACACTGGTAATATTATTTTTGTAACAATGATAACTTATGTTTCTCCTGAGCCTCATCATGGCAAGAATGATTAAATTATCACAATCATATAACCTGAAATAGTTTGAAACAACATACAATTGGAAATTCCAGACATGGTTGTAGTCAACTATACATATCTAACATAACATTACTTTTAAGATGAAATTAATCTCATTGAATATGTAGATTAGGCTAGAGAACACATGAAACTTTGATTCAGTAATATGCTGGACTAGTGCAATTATGTTAGTACAAAGGTGCAAACTATGCACAGAAAGTTCTGTGATCTGGTGATACACGAGAAAGTTATGCATTGATTGATGATGCACATGTTGCCAATTGTGCTTCTATGTTATTCATTGTATAATTGGTACTCTTTTTTTTTTTTTTTTGCAGTGCCAGTAAAGGTTGGTTGAATCCACCTCTGCATTTCAGTGATGAACCATGTCGTCACAAGATCTTAGACCTTATTGGTGATCTCTCGCTGTTTGCTCAGTTTGGGAATCAAGGGCTCCCAGTGGCACATATCGTAGCATACAAGGCACGTACCTTTGGTTCTGTTCTTTCCTATATTAAAATATTCTCATTTGTCTTTCATTGTCACAATTGCTGATGTTGTATGTTTTGCTGCCTAAGTTACCAAACTCCTCCCTTTTGAAATAGTGGCTTTTTATTGAATTTTAAGAATGTGAGTGTAAGCCTAACTCAACCTATAAAATTGAGTTGGAAGATGAGGATTGTTTCTACCTATATACATTATTCAGGTCTTCTTATTAGACAATGTAATATTTTCAACATTGATCATGATGCAAAACATGCTATGCATGTTCTACAATCCTATTTCCAGATTTTAATTATGCTCGAGATCTGTGATGAGCTTGATTTTTAATGGAATTGATGTATGCTTGATGCAGGGTGGCCATGCATTGCATGCTGATTTGGCGCGCCGCCTGATGGGAATGATTTGAAACGCTAACATGCTGCCAATTGTTACTAAGAAGCTATTGGTGTTGAAGGTGAGTTCGTTGAAGTAGTTGTTGAACCTGATGCTTCTGAGCGCAGCCAAGGTGGACGAAGAATTGCTGAAATGCGTAAACGTCTTATATCATCATCCCGTCTCCATTGATTCTCTCGTCAATTTTGTAATGAAAGTATCCAGGTAAACAATTTTGTAAAAGAAAGCCATTTGATTTCCCATCATTTCAAATTTTTTAGGGAGCCGTATAGCCATAATCAAGCTCAAAGATGCTTCGGTATCATTTGATTTAATTCAATCATTACACTAACAGTAGGGATTAATCATTCAAATGTCTTAAACACTAATCCATGGCTTGTATGTAAATTTGAACAGTAATTGATTTGTAGGATTATGTGTTAGTGATGATGATGAATCCGTGTATGAACTTAGAAAAAAAGGCCATGAGGTGAGAAATAATATTTTCCAATGTTTTGTCTTTGTAATATTATGGGGGAATCAACCTTTATATAGCACGGTCTCAAAAAATGTTTTTTTTTTTAAATTTTTATTTGTTTTTATTTTCTGAATTTTAATTTTCAAGTTTTTAAGATTTAGAGAATAAGTTTAGTTTTACTTTCTATTTCTTATTTTCCAAAAATGAAAGCAGTGAGAAGGGTCAAATGCAAATGAATCCAACATTCCCCACCTTCTCTTAAGTTTTCTTGTATAAGCTTTTGAAAATAGGATACAAAGTGAAAATAGAGAATTAAAAACAAAAACGTTTTTTTCATTTTCAACGGGGACATTTCTTAATATTTCTTCGTAACAAGTCATGATATTTTTCTTACATCTAAATATTTGACCTTTATTTTATTTATTAATGCTTTATATGATGTATTTTAATTTAATGATTCTCAAAATTTTATTTCCAATACTAAAATTTTTTAGGCTAAATTACAAATTTAGCTCCTTAACTTAATTTTTGGTTTATTATGTGTTAAAAGTATTAAAATGGTCGCGAAATTTTGTTATAGCACATTTGTCTGTGTCAGTTTAACCACTAATGGTGTTCAATATTTTAACACCAAATTGATGTTGCATTCACGTGTTTTGATCATTAGAGTTGCTGTCTTTTGTTCTCAATATAATAAGGGTTACGTTTTTTCATGAAAATCTTCCCTAATCTCTTTCGCAAATCTTCCTCCCCTTAACTCTCTTTGCATCATGTCTTTAATGGATGCATCCTTCTTCTTTTGTCGTTCAAATCGTTTAAGAAATGAAGTGTTCAATCACATGGGTCTACTGGTGCAACATGAAAATGGGTGCCTGTTTTTCATTGTGGGGAAAATGGTTGTTCTTCATATGACCTTTATAGCTGCTAATCATGGGCGAAAGTTTTGGGGATGTAGGTACTACAAGGTAAGTTTTTTATAGACCAACATTACTATTTTTTCTGTTTGGTTATGTTCAACTGTATTTTTTTCTTTGATTGAAAAAAACATCTTTCATGACGATAACTTAATTTCCTGATAAAAGAGATCTCCTTAACGTGACAAAAATGTTCATATCTCACGGTATCTGTTAAATATTCGTTATAATAAAGTTACTTAAATGTTATTTTTTATTAGACTCAAGAGATTAAATGTTGCACCTTAATAACTTTTGTTTGAAATTATGAAGTTGACTTATTTTAATTTATTAACTTTTGTTTACACTCATGAGATTGAAGTATTTTAATATAAAATTTTGTTTTAAAAAAAACTATCATAATAAATAAAAATTATAGGATTAAATAAAGTATATAAGTGAGAGATAATCCTTACCTTACAAATTGAATTTGTAGGGTTAAGTTAGGTCTAAATTCATATTTTTAAGATAATATCAAAGCCTATCCTAACAATTATTATTAGACCTATTGAGTTCGTCACTATGAGGTCGTTATCGGATCACTCATATATAATATTAATGAAATAATTTGAATAGAGTATATAAGTAAAAAATAAATCTTATTTTACAAGTTGGTTTTGTATGATTGAAATGAGCTTAAATCCCATCTTAAGATAAATAATGAAAGTGTTGTTATTAGATGTTTGTAATAGGGATAACATTGTTACAATGAAAGTGAATTTTATGTTTCCTTGATTTGAGAAATTATTTTACAGCATTTATTTTTTTCATTTGAGATATTATTCTCATAGAGTGAAATGGAAAGAAATAGAAAAGAGAGAAATAGAATGAAATTTAGAGTGTTTGGTAAGAGATAAATAGAAGAAAAATAATGTTGTAAAGTTGTTTGTTAAGAAAGAAATAGAAGGATAATATATATATATATATAATCGATAATGAAAACGTATAATTGATTATATATATACAATATAATCAATTAGAAAAGATTATTTAATTGATTAAAATATGTATTTTTTTATATGTCTACAAAGAAATAAAAAGTTATGGTCGTTTCACTATCAAACAAATTTTTTATTGTATTTCTTCGCTTGTTCTTTGTATTTTTTTGCTACCAAATGAAGTATAAGAGTGCTATTTTTAACACACAAAAACAGAAGCACATTCATATACATTTAAAATTTTCTTTTCACACAAATCATAAAATAACACAAAATAATTTCTATTATCACATCAATGATCATATCTTCTAAATAAATATTTTGAAAGTATAAAATACCATTAAAATATATTTCAGCACAACTTAGTTACTAAGTATTCAATAACAAGAATACATATTTTTATAGTTTTAAAATAAGAAATAAACATAAAGATTTAGGCTTTACAATAAGGATCAAAACATAACATCAACCATATGATCGCTTAAAACCCAAATTATCAACAAACCATCTAGAGATCATACTAAGTCATGAAAACAATAATTATGCATTTTCATATATTTTTATTTGATTAAAAAGAGGTAGAAGAGGGTAAGCTTCCTAGTCCTAGAAGCCTTTTGAAATTTTGGAAGCCTTGGGAGGTTGGAAATGGAGTGAAGTTTTGAAGCTAGTCTCGAGCAAATATGAAAACGTTACCAACGCCATGGTTTCCATGGAACAAAAAAAAAAGGTTTGAAGGAGAAGAGAAGAATGTGTATGGAGTTAGAGAAAAGAACTAGAAAGAAACCTTACCAAATGTCTTAAGAGAACAAGAATGGATGAAGAAGGTTATAACACCAAATGTTGAACCCACTTGTCTTAAGCCTCTTGGACTTTAGAAGGAGTAGAAGGTGAGAAAATTTTGAGGTATAAGAAGAGATAAAGCTGGCGGTTTTGGAGGTGGGAGAATGCAAAATTGAAGCAAGAATGGTCTCCAATACTTATATAATAAAGGGATTAGGATTAAGTTGTTTTCTAAGAAAATTTGTGCACCTAAAAATAAAATTTCCTTCCCTAAAAAGAAAACTGTTTCGGCCAAGTTAAAGGGGAGTGGGCTCTTGTGTTAATGTGTTATGAGCCATATTGGGTGGGGATTACTCGTTGAAGTGGGTTTTGAGTAAAAAGCTTTATCTAAAAAGATTAAAAAAAAAATCCCTTCACTTAATTAATGTGTTAATAATTGACTAATATTAATTTGAAATATTTAAAATATTTTAATCAATGTGCCAATTATAAGATTAATGTTAATAATTGACTAATATTAATTTGAGATATTTAAAAATAATTTAGAAAGATTCAAAATATTTTTTTCCCTTCCATAAAGCTTCGTTAAAATAGATATTTAGAAAGATTAAAATAAAATTATTTTATTGAACGGGGTTAGAATTAATTAAAGAATTTATATAAATTTAATTATATTAATAACTAATTATGATTAATTTTATAATTTTTCATTATTTGTTTACTTTTACAATATAATCCTAACTAATATAGTTTCAACTTTAGATAAATCTTTTTACCGAAATTTTAACATATATTTATATTAATTAAATTTAAAATTTTCTTATAATTATATTATTAAAAAAAGTTTTACAGGTAGCAACTTGAGCAGAGGAGGGAGTAGCAGTTCAGTAGTTGTTTCTCGGTTCCCTTAGTGTTAGGGTTAGTAAGCATTTGGTTTATAGGCTTAGGCTTAGGTTTGCAAAATCTCAAAATGGCCACAACAGTGTTTGGAGCTCAAAAATAACTCTGCAATTCTCCTCTCACTCTACAATTTTGTGTGGTGATTCTACAGATTTTCGAGTCTGAACTCACTCCGCCACCGTACAAGTATAAAATCATGTGATTCTATGAATTACTGCTCCATTTTGATGCAAAGTGCCTCTTTTAATATATTGCAAGCAATGTTGTTAAAATTGGATGGTTAATTTAACCGTAAAGGTAGTTGCTTAAGGTTCAACCGGTAGTGATAAAATAATAATAATTAAATAATATATGAAATAATATTAAAATTAAATAAATATAATTTCATAATTTAAAATTGAACAATTAATTTTTTTTAAGAATTATGGATTCAAACAAGTTTTCCATACTGGTTTTCACCATAAATCGATTCTAAAATAGTTTAATTTTTTAGAGTAGATAAACCAAAATCACCATATTGATTTCCGGTTAAATTAGTCAAATGGGTCGGTTTAATTCATTTTTCAAAACAATGGTTACAAGTAGTGAGTCTCATTCAAATTCGTTTTGGAGTCTTGATTTTTGGTAAAAGTGAACCAAAGGTTAGTTGAATTGAAATATCATATTTATATTTTAAAAAATGCATGTTCTAGTTTTGCAATCGATGTAAGAAATTTGTTGGTGGATAATCTATAAATACTCCTGTAAACGCTCATTGAACTTAAAGACTTGCTTTGGTACTAGTAAACTTTCGTAATTGAATTCATCTAAACTTTTTGTTACTAAAAAAGAGTGAATATGTCACATTTATTTTTAGATTGGTACGTTAATTTAGTTGCTTATATTTTTTATTAATTTCTTTTCTTTCCTTTTTGTGTTGATCGATGAATATTATGAATAGAGTACTACTTGTATTCTTATTAATAAAAATTTATTTTTTCTATAAAAATATTGCTAACATTTTATTTTTCCAAAATGTTTATTATCACTAGAGCATTAAGAGATAAAATATAAAATTTTTTAAAGATAAAATGAATAATAATCATAATAAATTAAATTATAATTAAAAAAATATTTAAAATAATTATAATTGTAGAGTAAAAAGTATATTTTAATTTTAACTTTTTTATATTTATAATTTGTCATATCTTCAAGGATTTTCCAATTCAAAATCTTGCATAATAAGTTTGGATTATTAACAACCAAACTTCTAAACGTAACAAACATTAGGTTGCCCGAATAGATTTTGGTCCAAACTTTTTCTTTGAATTTTTGCAAGTAGAAAAAACTTGGTTGTGAAGGAAAATCTATTAAAAATGCTTAGTCAATTTTCTGGACAAATATTAATTATTGATAAATTCAATAGAGATTTTGCACCATGGTAACCCAAAAAACTTCTAAACCTAAATTCAATAATATCATATTGTCTTTGAAAAGAATTAGACCTAGTAAATAGGAAGTGATATTCATCTCTTCTAAAACTCCCCATGAATTCTAAGTGACAAGAAGTGTTTTTTTACCAACATTTTTTTCTTAAAATATTAAATGCAAAGCAAAAAAGAAAGAAAAAACAATTTTATATTTATTAAAAGAACATATCCAAAACACCCTATAAATATCTTAGTATAGTTCCTATATTACCTTTTTTAAGAAAAATTACATTAAATAAAGTTCTTACTTTGAACCATTTCAAAGTGGCTAAGAAAAAGGTTCTATCATTATGTAACAAGTTCACGATTATTTTTTTGAATAGTTAGTATTCATACCATAATAGTAAATAATAAACAAGATACGTAACAACTAATTTTACAGAAATAAAAGGATTAATTTAACAAGATCAAAATGAATAAAAACTATGATTACTCAACCAGTAGCACAAATGAAACAACCTAGTTTCCGTCATAGAAATAATAAACAATACATAAATTGGACAAGTTTCAAATGAATCTAACAAGGGACGAAACAATGCTAAGTTGACTACAGTAGCTAACTTATTCATAAATAAATGCTCTCTATATATCTTTTCCCTACACAAACAGCTAAAAGAAACAACAAACAAAACCCAGCCAATTGGGAGGTAAACTGTTTCTTGTCTTGAAATTGTATATACATATTACACAACAGCTGTGGAAACACCCAGTTGGTATGCCTCTCCTTCACTTTTCTGTCACACTTGTTCGTTTCCCTTGAGAATATTGTACTTGCAGAGAGGACAAGTTGCATTCATCTTCAACCATTTCACTATGCATGAAGAATGAAAATGGTGGTTGCAGGGAAGAGCATGGAGCTCTGCTCCATCCTCATATGAACAGAGGCATATACAGCATTCCTGAAAAGCAAAAACAGCAAATAATAATAAAATAGACTCCTGAAAAATTAAAGTTGAATCTTAGAAGACTGTGTTTTTACAGTCCACGAGTGAAGTGTTCTCTATTAGGTGATTTTTTTTTCTAATGAAGGAAATCCTGTTATTCTAAAAGGAACATATACAAGCTGGAATCTTGCATTAAATAAAAAATATTAATAGAAGACACAAAGCAACATACTAGAAGAGCTCAGGTCTACATCTTCAACTAGGTTCCTCTTTCAAGAATAGTTTGGCAAAATCTTCATTAAAATCATCTAGAATAGCACCTAATAACAGCCTCCTTTGCTAAATCTTTTGTTTTATTATTATTATTATTATTTGCTTGGTGACTTCATCTTTAATAAGTAGCAAAGTCTACACTTCTTTCCTCCCCTCCTTTACTGCCAAAAGAACTCAGAATGGGGCGAAAGAAGTACCGTAAAAGCAGCTAAAGATAAAGATATGCATTTTTCTATTTGCTTTCGATGAGATCTAGTTGAATGCTTCATAGGCCATTATCCTAAAAGAATAAAATGCAAATATAGTTGTTTTCAATTTTCTCAGACTTTGTTCATAGTAGTGTGATAATGAATAAATTATTTTCTTTCATATAAATCATATTTTTCCCCTGGGTACAAGGTTGTAACCTCTTCTTACCTTCTAAACTAAACAAATCAAATTTGAAAAAAAAAATTGTAATAGTAACACTAGTCGAGATGTTGTTTAACTCAAACTTCGAACCTCTATCAATTCCCAAATTTCAAAATATGAAGGATTTTATAAATTAGCCCACAAATATGGACCAAATTAAGCAACCATGAACCTACTATTTGAAGTTGTCAATGGCACCGCGTTAACTAGATTCACACATGAACACATGGAACCATAAGTATGAATCTTTGTGCATTGACCAAAATAAAAAAACAGTGAACCATCAATTTCTATTTCGCGAAAGTAGTGACTAATGAACATGAGACTGAAATAAATTGCATTTTGAGAAGAGCATACCGCATCCTCAGGTAAAAGTACTCGTTCATTTGCCAAGTAAGAGCTGCTGGTTTCAATGGGAACCATTGATCCAGCTCCACCACTAGACTTATCCTCATTGCTTAACATTCGAAATCTGTATTTTGGAAGCATGCTAAGATCTGCATCTGACGCACCTTCCTATGTTATCCCGAAACAATAGGAGAAACATTAGAGGGTTCACAAGTTGCAAATATTTTAGTCAGTCAAAAATATTTTTTATTCATACCTGTCCTGCGACAGCATAGAGAATAGCAATGATGCAGGGCAAACAACAACAGAGAGCAATGCCAATCAAGCACGCCAATACAACACAAAAGATGGCAAAGAAGACATCAAATGCCAGAAAGACAACAGCCAACCTGTAGAATTACAAAAGCAGATAGTTTTTGTCATTAATATCAGCAAAGTTTGCAAAATTCACAAAATTCAGCAAACAATTTATCAAAAAAATAAAAGAATTAGCAAGTATCCGTACACTAATATTATTATTAATTATTATTATTATTATTGTTTGAAGTTATTTTTATTAAATAAGTGAGTGCTTAAATTAGATTTTGTAACTAATTAAATAAATTGTATTTTTGAAAAAATAGGTGTTGGTTTATTAAATTTGGTTTTTGTTAATTAATTAAAATTAGAGAAAAATGGGTCATTGGGCCCATGTCTTTTTTGGCCGGAAAATTAGGTGTTGCTTAAAGATAGGGTAGTTTTTGAATTCGAATATAATTAACATCTTTTGATATTTAAAAGATATTATCTTTAATAAATATCTAACAACTTTCAAATATAGTTAATGGTTTTTGAATATTTAAAAGATATCTTTATGTCAACTTTCAAATATAATAGGTTTTGGATATAATATATACTTAGTATCATTCAAATATTTAATAATTAATTCTTAACAACCTAGTGTAGCCCAATATATATATATATATATACACTCCTTATACCTTAGAAAATTCTAATAAGCCTAATGCTCCTTACGCTGTTGTTTTAGAGAATAGAGAAGGAGAATATGCCGTTGTTTTAGAGAATAGAGAAGGAGAATACGCCGTTGTTTTAGAGAACAGAGAAGGAGAACTGACTAAAAGGACATTGGAGCAACAAGAGAGAACCGTGAGATACGTCTTTCTGCCCCAAAGTTCTACATTCCAAGTAAAGGGGATGAGAATGTCTTGCCCAAGGGTGTGGGTGTAATTGTGGGTAGAAGGGTTGACCTTAGAACCCCGGAAAATGCATCTTTTGGTTCTTTGAAGAGGAGATTAAACTTCTTGGATTAGTTTGTGTGAAATTGAGTATATCTTGATTTAAATTGTATGCTTGGGTTCTCTGAAGGGAAGATTAAACTCCCTAGATTAGTTAAGTGTAATGTGTGTATATTGTGGTGAAATTATGTCTAGTTGTGCTTCCCTTTGTGGGATTTATGAACATAGAAAGCCCTTAGGTTTGCTTTGAAATTGAAGGGTTGAGAGATGAGCTTCCTAGTCTATGAGAGGTGATCATGATCCTCATTGGCCCAATTTTCAAATGGATAATAAAGAGACTTATGTGACATGCATTATATAATGAAATTGGAGTGGAAGGGAATAGATGCGAACATAAGTGATAAGGTCACTAGACTACTCAATGCGAAAATCCCAAAAGTTGTGATTGATCTCATAGGCCAAGACACATAATGCAAGCCGAGTAGTAGCTGACGTGCTATAAAAAAATATCATTCTAGTGTGAAATGGCTAACCAAAAAGAGGTAGATGTTGCCCTAGACTTCTTCCTCGATTAAAGTTGGCACCACATTGAATATGAAGTATTAATTAGGAGTGCATTATTGTCATTTCATGTGCATTTGTGGGATGTTTTGCTTAAAAGGTATTGTTCGATTGTATGTTCTACCTAGCCTTGCATTCACATCATGAACTTGCAGTGAAATATATTCTCACCCCCTTGTGTTTGTGTTGTTGTGTTTGGGCTGGTTGCCATTGTAGGTGGTTTAGAGTAGGAGCAAGAAGATTGAACTAGAACTCCCTTTACTTGCTTTCCTTTATTTTATTTTGGAATTTCTAACAATGATAGAATGTAACATTGAGGCATAACGTGGTAATGGGAATTTATTTTCTTTAGTTAGTCTTTGAAGTGTCACTAGGATGTTTTAGCTTATGTTATTTTGTTGATCAAAGGAATAATATGAAAATGTGACTCATTTATTGTGTTTGCAATAGAGATCTTAAATTACATGGTATTTTATTAGTAGAGATTATAAATAAATATAGTTGGGATAGAGGGTGTCACATAAAACATCTCAAAATGCTTAACTATTTTTTGTCTTTGACCTGGAACCTTCACAAACTTAGAAGCATAGTTACTTAAAATGGCAAAGTATTGGTATCATACCCATATCCAATACTGATACATGTACAATACTCCTTGGTTACGGTACTCCTAAATACATATACAAAGTGTATCCTACAATTTTCTTTTATTGTATTAAAATACTATTGATTGATACATTTTGGATACATCTCCTATACTTGAACAAGACTAAAATTACATACAACTATATTTTCCTCTATATCCCTAAAGCTGTAATAAAATAGGAAAAGAAAATAAGAAGGTAAAGTGCATTTGAGTTTCTCCATAAGCTAAAATCAACTTATGCACCATAACTTTGGGAGAAGTTAAATTAAAAGAGTTTTTATAAAAGTTAAGTGCATTCGTTGATTTTAGCCTATGCACGAAACTCAATTCATTTTAGCTTCTTATTTTCTTCTCTTATAAGTGTTTATAGAGAAGTTTATTCAAATAAGACCATAGTAGACATGATAGGAACCCGAAATAGTAGTAACAATTAAAAAGGAAAAATACAGCTCAATAATGAAAATAAAGGGTATTATTTATGAAATGGAAAGATTAGAGGAAGAAGTATTCCTACTGTCCAGAGCTAAGCTCCTTCAGAGAACAGATGCCCTCTGCCCATAACCAACTCAATGATTCTCCCCTATCCTTTCTCTTTCTACCCAGCACCTATATAACAGAATTCCCCTTACCAGCTTACCCTCCTCTCTCACTTCCTGCCACGTGGACATTTTCACTCTGCACTTTCCTATTCATTCTAGCATAAACCCACTGCACCTTGGGCTTGGGTAGCTGCTGAGACAACAACCCATTTGGACCTGACTTCACATTTGGGGTCCTAACAAGACAAGTATATAGAGCCAAGACTCCTTTTGAATATGACTAATGATGCTTTTTCCAACATTCTAACAAGGGTTGGGGAAAAATATGTAATTCTTGTGGAATGGTTATATTACCCAATATGAGCAAAGGATAGATACGGGACTGTGGTTTTTTTTTTTTTTTGTTAAGTTAACAAGTGCTTATTTGTAAATTATGATCATCAACCACTAGTATAATCATATATTAACTAAAAAATGACGAACATCTCTATAACTATTGTACATAAGTTAACATATCAAGGTCATATCATATCTTGAATTCTAAATATTAGCCACTAGTTGCTAAGGGAACTAGTACTCTCTTAAAAACAATAGGCACCAAAGGATTCTCCATCCTTCTGTTATTCAAAAGAAATAAATGAAAAGGAACATTCACCCCCCTTCAAAAAAATAAACACAACAAAACAAAAGGTAAAATGATTATGCTATGTTCAGGCACCAGAACAAATAGCAAATATAATGTGTGTAGAGTCTATGTATAGATAGATATCAGAATATTAAAATTAATATACAAACATTAGTTTTAAAAGTTTGAAATAAAGGCTTACCAGTACAATCGTGGTGCAACTTGCAGAAGTATATCACCACCAGAGACAACCCAGTAAAAGCCCACTATCCACCAAAGGAATGAAACCCCAGTATTTAATGATTCACATCGTTTTGTGAATCTGTTATGTAAATAATCAAAATCAGTGTCAACCAATCTTAATTATATAGTACAGTCTGAAGAAGTATCAAGTATAATATAATAAGCCAAATAACATATAAGACTATAGCAGATTAGCATGCTTCATCAGCCAGGGCATTTAGGATAAGAACAGACATCTTATTTCTCTTTCCCAAAGATATGATAGTCCTGTCCTCTGGACTGTGGTTAGTCCTCACATTGTACAACTTCTG
Organism: Mucuna pruriens; assembly: GCA_025330945.1. Lineage (NCBI taxonomy): Eukaryota > Viridiplantae > Streptophyta > Magnoliopsida > Fabales > Fabaceae > Mucuna > Mucuna pruriens. The sequence goes on along the minus strand of JAENHJ010000086.1, from coordinate 531,707 downwards.
TGCCAAAAATATCTGCAGAAGAATTCTATTTACTGAAACCTAAATCAAAACCATAAAGCCTTCAAATATTACCAGACATATACTAACAATTTATTTTATCAACAATCAAAACTAACCCTTATTTAGTGAACGACATTATAGTGATTGCATTTTATACCATTTCTTGACTACCCATGAAGCATTGGAGGGTTAATAGAACATAAAAGCTTTCAGCAAAAAGAACAACTATTCCTCTATGACATTAATTAGGGCCAAGGATGAATCTATCACAGTAGTAATTAACCACAAGAATGAACAATTGCAAGAATATAGAAAATTTTATTCCAGAAGGCTGATATAAAGGGGAAAATAAAATAATGAAAGGGGGGGGGAGCAGGGTAGGGCTGACAAAACCCCCCAGCTAATTATACCCATAATGTAAAGCAGCGAAAAAGTCACGGTAAAATCTAAAAGAACATGTACAGGATAGCACATTATGTCGGAAAGCAACATGCTATTAGCTATCTTGGTCACTCCTGTATCAATTAATCTAGAAAGAACTTAAGTTACACAAATATATAACATGCTTTGATATCTTCAAGAACATAAACCCACCATCAAGGAAACAACTCTACTATAAGCTTATGTTGTCAAGTGCAAGCCCATGAATGATCTTATCTCTTGACTCTTACAAAACGCAAACTCATCCAAAACTTGAGCTGAAATTAAATTAATGAATGAAATGTGGCAATAAGGATTGAACACTACACTACTGAATCAAAGAGATTCTTATACCATCTCAATAAACCAACTCCCCTTAAATTTTAAGTTATTTACATTTCAAAGGTACAGGACTACAGGTACAAGTATCTGATACAATATGTGTCTAGAAAAAAATTGAAACATTAGGATACCGGTAAGACAAGTTATGTTTTAATCAAATATTAAATTATTTAGAGATAAAATGAAAACAATTAAAATATATATTCAATCTAAATACTGCCAATAACTTAAACAAAGGTTTGCATCATCAAAGTCAAACCACAGAAGACAGCTGAATAACCCTTAGAGGACAAAAGAAGCACATAAAGTCATTACAACAGCCCTCCATATCTGCCATGTAATGTGTTCATATCCAGGTTGCTCTAGCTAGTGCTGGCATGTATTGACTCAAACCAAGCCAAATTAGACAATAAAATATGTATGCGTCCATAAATACAGATGCTGCCATATTATATACAAATTCCTAGAGTACAGGTATGGTGAGTTTTTGTATTTCATTGCAATGTTGGATCCAAAATAAATTTATTTTTCAATACAATAATAAAGGCTAAATCCATGATCAAGACACACATTAGAATCCTTTATAGATTGTTGATAAATAGTTTACCCTCACCTAGGTAGTAAAAGATTGCTACATACCAACTTTTGTCCATGTTATGATATTAGACAAACACTTGCCCTATTCATGGCTCCTTCACTCATCCTGATCAACCTAACCGATCAATGAAACCTTTTCATATATGTGTAGTTCACTACCTCTAGCAAACCAAATTTTGTTATCCATAGCCTTTTGCCCTCTTGATCATGATACTATGCCAGTGTTATCAAGTCCAATCATATAAATTACATAACCCTTAATCACAATTCCAAAGTATAACATTTGAAATCTCCTAGAAAACTTTATTACAATCCTTAATTGGACCATAAGCAGCAGTATATATACAAACATGGCAAAAGCACAAGACACTAAATATTCATCTGATCAACTGCACCCTCAATTCACTTCCAGCTGATATCTACAAAACCAAATGGCACAAAAATAACTGCTATTTTCCTCGACAGCATAACACAAGCACTAATTTCTCCAAAGCTCACCAGAATTCATAATTTGTGTTTTCCAAATAACACTCACAACTCAAGTTTGAAATTAAAACTCAAAACCCTAGCATCGAAAAAATTCAAAATAAGTTAACAAACTTGTTGGAGTTCCACATATATAGTGAGATGGTTTGAATAGAGTATATAAACGAGTCTCATCTTATAAGTTGATTTTATAGGGTTGAGTAGGCTCAAATTCACATTCCACAATAATATCAAAACTTATCCTAATAATTATTAGACTTATTGAATTACCTGCTTTTACTATAAACTTCATACTTTATATAAATGGGAAACACTGCTCACTTTACATGCTAGTTTTTTTTTTATAGGGTTGAATTAGGCTTTAAAAGTCAAAACGCTAACATTCAAAATAAAAAGGCAGAAAACAGAAAAAATTCAGCTCAACATGAACAAAATTGAATTGAACGCACCCTGAGCAAAACGAGTTGCCAGAGCTCCCATCTCCGTCGTCACTGTCAATGCCGCCATCATCGCTACCGGCGTCGCTCTCCACGTCCCGCGCCCTCTGGCCGCGGCGCGAGTCCCTCTGGCTCCGGCGCCGGTACTCGAGCCACACGAGCACCACGTGCACGAGGCACTGCAGCGCGTACCCGATGATCCACACCCGGATCGGCATGTTCGGTCGCTCGCCAGTGGTGCATGCGAGCATCGCCGCCGAGACGACAACGAAGGCCATGTTCCACGACATGTCGAGCGCCACCACTGGCTTGGAGTAGCCCCAGTCGGCGCGGCGCTCCTCGAGCTCGCGCGCCGCCGTCTCCCGCACAAGCAAGGAGGGGCCACGGCGGCCGGCGGCGCGACCGAGGAGGAGTGCGAGAGTGGGGGCTCGTGCGGGGTCGTGGCGGGCGCGGAGCAGCGGTGTGTGGGGCTCCGGCGCCTCCGTGGCGGTGGTTGGTGATGACATGGCAAGCCGAGCTCTCTAGAGAGAGGAAGAGTGACTGCGTTCCATAATTGAAACTGAAATTGAAAATTTTGAAGCAAAGAGGGGAATAGAATTATAATAATTATTAAATTGAATAATAAAAAAGAAGGAGGAGAGTTTTGAATATGAAGTGGTGAAGATATGAGTGATTTGTGGCTGTTAGGGGAAGGGGGATTGAAGGACAAAGGAGATAGAAGAAGAGAGAATGGGAAGTATTTGAAGAAGGAAGCGATTGTGTAGTGAGGCGTTGACAGGTAGATGGAAGGAGAAATGGTTGTTGAAAACTTTGAGGTCAGAGAGGGGAAGAGAAAGTGCCTCTCAGTTGTTTACTCTATGCTAATTCTAATTGTTATTCTATGGAATGAAGGACAGATGCCCTTTCCTCACCTACGGGCTCCATCCATTGTTCATTTATTTTATTATTGATTTATATAAACACTACATCTTTTTTATTTATATAAAGAATACATTCTTTAAAAATAAATTTTTTAAAAATCAACTTATATAGTTTGATGTTAGGCTTAGATGTGTTTTTGCTTTCATTAAGGTTAAATTATAATTTTAATTTTACATTTTATGATAAAAAATTATTTTGATCTTTTATCTTTTAAAAATTATTTTGATATTTTAATTTTCAAAAGTGAATTTGTATTGGATAACTTATCCATAACTTGTGTTTTAAACATATTTGTTGGGAAAAGATTTTAAAGAACTTAAAAATCATATATATATAATTTAATTCTTTTTTTTTTGTGTATCTATTATCTTCAAATATATGGTAATATTTGATTCATGTAACTTATGTCTCATTTTATATTTATAATGATATTCTTGTAATCATGGGATGCTAATTGATACACAACTTTTCTTCAATAAATATTATATTAAATCATACATTTAACTTTGCATGTTATTCATTCTCAAGACAACCAATAACAAAATATTCTATTCAATAAAACATCTTAAAGAAATGATTTTCAAGGTTGTAAGAATCAGGACTTCAATACAATCGTTTGTGCCTGAATAATAGTGGGAACATATATGGTTTATGCTTGAAATGTAGAGGTGTTAATTTTGGTTTAACTTTTAAAATAATAGCCTAAACAATTTGCGAGCCTTTGACCTAGCTTGATAAGCCAATCAAGTTAGGCTCGACCATGAATTTATATACTCAATTATTATCAGGCCTATTCTGGTATGATATATTTTTTATATTTTTTATTTAAAATTTGTATAAATTTAAGAGACAAATGAACCAATTTTGCCTGGTCCACTAGGCCACTAAACCATTAAATATAGCCTATAGATAAATTAGGTTAAGTTGAACAACTTATTTCGACATCTTTATTGAAATATATAAAAATAAAAATAAAATAAAGGTGTCTCTAATCCATTTGTATGTGAAGATTTTGAGTCTTAGACAATCAAATAAAGATATAAATACATAAAAATTCTTTAAAAAAATATTATTTTAATATGTAGATGATTTGTACTCAATTTTCTAAATAAGAATTTAATAATTCAATGGTATTTTGTCTTTCAACAAAGATAAAAAATGGAGATGTTTTTGAAAATCCTTTTATTTAATATTTTTGCTTCACATTATTTTTTACTACCATCATAAACATCTTGAAGAAAATGGTGAACAGAATTAATTAACTATCATACATAGGTGATGTTGACCACTAGCAAAATTTTTATGACTAAAGGTCTTATTTTTTTTATATAGCATATCTAATATGTCATTATCTTCAACATTTAGTACAATCTTGTGCTTCATGTTAAATTATTTGGAGTAGTCCCTTCAATGCAAATATCATATAGAAATAATAACATGTCATTTGCACTTGATATCACGTGTTCCTAGTTAATCAATTTTATCAAATGTAGGTTCACAAGAAAATTATTTTTTAAATTATAACAAAAATATTTTTAATTTAAAAGAGAATAAAAATAAATTATAGAAAATAATGAAATTTTGTTATTGACTTTTATATAATAAAATTTAAATATTTTGTTAAAATTTTCTATTGATCCACTAATAAAAGCACATAAATATATCTTTAATGAATTTAATCCTTTACTTGAATTGTTAAATAATCTCTAGGAAAAGATAACACCGTGTCACTATTAATTTGTTTACATGCTGATAAAACTATCTCATGTTTAATGCATTAGAGTTATGCACATAATAGCAAAGGCAAATAAATATACACTAACAAAACTGTTTTATATGATACCGTGTACAAGAGACTCCGTAGTCTAGGTAAAGCTAGATTATTTGTATAGTAAGACACCAATGTTAGTACTCTCTCATATGCTTAATACATTGGCATTATGCACTAATAAAATTATTTGATAATGTATGCCATTTTGTATATTAGATATGGCCAAATATTTGTATAGCAAGACACCCTTGTAAGTACTAATTTAATTTGTTTAACCACTAATAAAACTCTCTCAAGCTTAATGTATTATCGTTATGCACTATAATGACAAATGAAAACTGCTAATAAAACTCTCATCAATCTTAATATATTACTGTTATACACTAAATAGGAAATAATAAAGCATTAACAAAATTGTTTCTGTGATAAGTGTATAAGACTTTCTAAATTAGGCAGAGCAAGATTATTTGTAAAGAAAGATATTGATATCAATATTAATTTATTTAACCACTTGCAAAACTATCGTGCTTAATGTATTAGTGTTATGCACTATAATTGCAGATAAATATGCACTAACAAAACCATTTTCTATGATAATGTATGATACTTTTGCAGATTAGATTAAGCTATATATTTTCTTTTTTCAAGATTTGGTATAGAATGTAAATTTAAATAATAAAAGAAAGTTTGTAAGGTAAAAAAAATATCTTTTTATAATCAATTACAGTATGTCATTTCATAATTAATTGAATTTTTTTAATTAAATGAATTTCTAAATCCATAAAGTATTAGTCAACGGAAATTTAGAAATTAATCATTTTACAGTCAAATATAATGAATTGATATCACATTTTATTGAATTTCTAAATCTAAAAAGGTCAGAGTCAACGAGATTTTAAATATCAAGTGATCTAATTTTTTCAGTATTTGGCATGCATGTAATGCTTGATCTCATTAAGATGAATTTCACAATCTGTTATAAATATTCAATTGACCAATATGATTTCAAGAAATACCAATTTCTCTTGAAACTAATTATTACAAAAATTAATATTTACACACACATATATTAAAATATTCATTGAAAATTTTATTATTTGTTTGATTGTTTAACAATAGTAGCTTATAAAGCACATTATAAAATAAAAAATTCAAATATATTAAAATAATATTAACATATTTTAAAATATATAAATATAAATAATAATTTATATCTTAATTTTTATATGTAATAATTTGACTACCAATTATATTTAATAAATATATTATTTAATATTTTTGACAATTATATTTATAATATATTAGTTGTGATATTTATTAAGTATAATCTAAATTTGTAACTAATTCATTATTCTTAACTCTAAATTACTATCAAAATACTTTATAAGGAATATAAAATACGTATTGTCAATGTGTTAATTACATTTGTTTGAATTCAATTGAAAAATAAAGGATTGTTGTTGACAGTAATATTTCAAACATTAAATAAACAAAATGCTAAATATATATTAGTATGTATTTTTCGTCAATTAAAATTAGGATAAATATTAGTAGCGATAAGTTTATACTAATTAATAATTTTAATCACGATTGTTATAAGTATAGTCCTCCACTTGATATTTCCTAGTTTTTTTAGTATTTTGCATGTAATGCTTTATGTCATTTCCTATCCTATATAAATATACAATTGATTAATATGAATCCAAAAAAATCAATTTCTCGTAACAAATATAAAGTTCTCAAATTTCATCCGCCTCTTGATATCAATGTTATTCAAAAAAAAAAAAATTCTCTTACTAACATTGAGTTTTAGAATGGTATTTATTTTCTATTTATTGTACAACTTATATGTTACGTGTTGTTTGCAAATACTATTTATTAAGTATTATATGTAGTCAAACGGTTGAATTTTAATTTCTACACCAAGTAACTCACAGAAAATACATAAAAGAAAATGAGTTTCTAATTGTTTATTTTAAAGAATGTCATTAATATGAAGTCTAACCTTAGCTATAAATAATCAAAAGATCATTTTTATTCTAAGAATCACTAAATTTTCTTAACAAACATTGGGTTTTAAATTTCATCTGTCATATTTGAGATTGCAACATAGGAGACATGTCAAAGACTTCATTCAAATTTGCATTTTTGTTTATCATTCTTGCGGTAGAAGCTTGTTGTGGTATTGGTTTTCTATTTATCTTTTTCCTGTTAAATGTTATATTTTACTCGTATTTACTTCTTATATTAAAATCATACACTTAACTTTGTAGGTCATTCAAGGGAACCAATAACAGATGATGTAGTGATAGTAGTAACTCCGTGTGTAGAAACCCAGGATTGCATTCACAAAATGAAGTGTAAAGGTGCCTTCTGCTACAACGGATATTGTAGTTGTCCAAAAAACGCCAAAGCATCAGGTATAAAAATTAAAATTAGTGAAAAAAATATTCTACAAAGTAAGGTAATTTTATTTTTTTAGAATAAAAAATAACACATTCTTATAACACTTATTTGAATATCTATTTTTTTTGGATTCTACTACATTCAAATCCTATTCAATTAGATTTCAAAATCAATATGGTAAATGTAAATGAAATTTAAATATCAAATCTTTTCTAACTAATTTTTACTATTTGACATATAATACTTCCTCTCATTAATTTAATTTAATGTTCACCCTTTGATGTAAATGTTCAAAATATCAATATTAATTATTTCAAGAAACACCTATTTTATTTACAAAGATAAAGTTTCATATTTCAGCCAATTCTTCATATCAATATTATTAAACCAAATTCTCATATCAAACATTGGTTTTAGATTTCATCCTCATATCTTAAGATATCATGTTATATAGTACATGTCATAAGCTTCATTCAAATTAGCATTTCTGCTTGTCATTTTTGCTATAATCATAGTATTTATTTTCTATTGAACACTTCCATGTTATATGCTATATTTTATACTCATGTCTAATTCTTATATTAAAATCATATATTTAACTTTGCAGACCATTCATTCTCGAGGGAACCAATAACAAAGGCATGAGTGAAGGATTATGCTCAATGAAATATTTTAAAGAAATATGTTTTGAAGTTGTAATAATGAATAATAATGAGAATATACATGGTTCATATTTGAAATGAAAGTGAAGAATAAAATAAAGGTGTTCCTTGTTCATTTTTATATGATCATTTTGAGTCTTGTGCAATAAAATAAAGATATAAATAGATAAAGTCTCTTATAAAATAACTATTGATTTAATCTGTGGGTGATTCTTAGCCAATTTTCTAAATAGGAATTCAATAATATAGGAAATATTCCTCGTGGGTATTTTGTCTTCTAGAAAAGATAAAATTTGGAGATATTTTTGAAAAAATAAATTATTTAATATTTTGAATCACATTTACTATAGTGTTATTGCTTTACTATCATCATAAACATTTTAAGAAAAATGGCGATCAAAATTGGTTTACTATAATATTTTCAACGACTAGCTGAATTTTTATGACTAAAAAAAACCTTATTTTTTACAAAGCATATTTAAGATGTCATTATCTACAACAGTTAATACAATCCTGTGCATCCATTATAAGGAAAGGTCAAATAATTTGGAATAGTGTAGGATACTTTTGTAAATTATTTAAAACTAGATTATTTTCTATTGTGGAGATTAGGTATAGAATGTAAATTTAAAGAAGAAAAGAAAGTTTGTAGAGGTAAAAAAGTATTTTTTTAGAATAATATTATATATCATTTCATAATTAATTGAATTTTATAATTAAATAGATTTCTAAATTCAAAAGGTATTAGTCAATGAAAATTTAGAAACTAATAATTTTACCATCAAATCTAATGAATTCATATCATATTTAATTGGACTTCTAAATCTAATATATGAGTGTATGTAAAGGTAAAAAAGTATCCTTTTAGAATAATATTATATATCATTTCATGATTAATTGAATTTTGTAATTAAATATATTTCTAAATTCAAAAGGTATTAATCAATGGAAATTTAGAAACTAATAATTTTACCATCAAATCTAACGATTTCATATCATATTTAATTGGACTTCTAAATCTAATGTGTGTATCCTTTTAGAATAATATTATATATAACATTTCATAATTAATTAAATTTTGTAATTAAATAGATTTCTAAATTCAAAAGGTATTAGTCAATGGAAATTTAGAAACTAATAATTTTACCATCAAATCCAACGAATTCATATCATATTTAATTGGACTTCTAAATCTAATGTGTGTATCCTTTTAGAATAATATTATATATAACATTTCATAATTAATTAAATTTTGTAATTAAATAGATTTCTAAATTCAAAAGGTATTAGTCAATGGAAATTTAGAAACTAATAATTTTACCATCAAATCTAATGAATTCATATCATATTTAATTGGACTTCTAAATCTAATACATCAGTGTGTGTAAAGGTAAAAAAGTATCCTTTTAGAATAATATTATATATCATTTCATAATTAATTGAATTTTGTAATTAAATAGATTTCTAAATTCAAAAGGTTTCAGTCAATGGAAATTTAGAAATTAATAATTTTACCATCAAATCTAACGAATTCATATCATATTTAATTGGACTTCTAAATCTAATGTGTGTGTATCCTTTTAGAATAATATTATATATCATTTCATAATTAATTGAATTTTATAATTAAATAGATTTCTAAATTCAAAAGGTATTAGTCAATGAAAATTTAGAAACTAATAATTTTACCATCAAATCTAATGAATTCATATCATATTTAATTGGACTTCTAAATCTAATGTGTGTGTATCGTTTTAGAATAATATTATATATCATTTCATAATTAATTGAATTTTATAATTAAATAGATTTCTAAATTCAAAAGGTATTAGTGTGTGTGTCTCAAGGGTATAAGGAAATTGTGGGCAGAGTGTTTGTTTCTAAAATCCTAAAATTGTATGCCTTAGTTCTTTGAAGGGGAGATTAAACTCCCTAGATTAGATTTATTGTTTTACTATTAATGATGAAATTGTATGTTCTTGGAGGTCTCTAAAGGGGAGATTAAACTCACTCGATTAAAATATATTTTTGCGTATTTGTATGGTATAAAATTGTTGAAATTGATTGGTTTATGAAGAACCTTGGGTTCATATTTTAGTTTTCACGTTCTTGAACCAATTTTGGAAATTCACAAGTTGTAGAATGTTAAGCATGTCCTAGCTTAAGGTGGAGTACACTAGTGCTCAAGATGAACATATCATGCTTAATGAGGATGCCCATGCAAAGCTTGCATTCACTATGCACCACTACTTAAGGAAGCATGACCGTACTACCACTAGCATGCTTGTATGCATATTTTATAGCTTGTTGTAATTACAAAATATGTACTAATTATTGAGTTTGAGCTATGGGTATGAATATTGAAATGATACAAATATATGACATTATTGATAAATTAGGGAAGGCATGGAGAGCATGGAAATAGATACTAAGCTTATGGAGACCCAAAGAGGAAGATTTGTCTCCATAGTAGTTGTAGGAGCCCTATATAGTTTTTTGTTTTCTTGTTTTTGTTCTTGTAATAAGTAGGAAAGCATAGTCTAAGCCTTTGGACGATGGGTCCTTTGGACGCACCTCCTCGCCTTGCTTTTGGGCTTCGTTTGGCCCAAGGCCTAAGGCTTTTAGATTGTTAGCTTTCCACGCTTGATACATGTACAAATAGCTTATCTTAGGCTCTTTTGTATCAGCTTTGGTTTATTTGAATGAAGATTGCTTAGTTAAGCATTTGGAGAGAATTCTCCCAACTTGTTCTTGGATTACAACACTTAATTCTCATCAAGTCCTCCATGAGGCTTGTGGCAAATCTTGATTTTTCTTAAATCAGTGATGAACCATTTTTGAACCTTATCCATTTTCTTTTTTACAATTCTTCTTATCTTTACGTTGATTTTTCTTTTAACTATGAAAATCCAACAAAAATTCTACTTGTAACCGTATGTAGTGATGGAAATTGCATCTAGGGGTGCATGGCTATGTTCTAAGGTTAGCACAAATTGTCGATAAACACGCACTATATGCTCGTAGACTCCGTCGTTCACCTCCATTATCCATTAATTCCTTTTTGTTCAAAGATGCTTCAAGGACGCTCAACCGGTCTAGTGGGCATAGGACAGAGTTCGAGCTGTGCAAAGTTGCTAGAGGCGACTAACTAGGAATCTAGCACACTCTAGAGGGTACAACCTCTAGGATCATCTTTGAAACGTGCATATAAACAATATTTGACCTAGATGTAGTAAGATATAAAAGTGAATCAATCATACCTTTATATGTAGTTTGATCTACCTTTTCATCAAAGTCATCTAGAGTCAAGACAGATGTTGGATGCATAGGTGTAGTCATACTCTTACAATCATCAAGCTTGAACTTCTTAAGTAACTCCTTTGCATACTTTATTTGGTAGATGTTGATACCATCATCTACTTGCTTAATCTAAAGTCTATAAAGAACTTAAATTCTCCTATTATGCTTATTTCAATTTTTTTTTGCATCATCTTAAAGTTTTCACAAGAAGATTCATCAGTAGCTCCAATGATAATGGCATCAATATAAATTTGCACAATGATAAAATTTGAATCATAGTTCTTGCAGAAAAGAGATGTGTCTTGTTTTCCTCTTTCAAAACCATTTTCCATAAGAAAAGAGCTTAATTTTTCATACCAACCACAAAGTGATTACTTCAATCCATAAATAGTTTTCTTTAACTTAAAATCATGATCAAGAAAAGTATCACTCTCAAACCCAAGGAATTATTTCACATAAACTTCTTCATTTATTATATCATTCAGAAAATCACACTTAACATCCATTTGATGTAAGCTTATATGATTATGAGTTGTAAAGGATAGTAAAATACGAATAACTTCTAATCTAGATACAGGAACAAATGTTTCAATAAAGTTTATTCCCTTCTATTGAGAATAGCCTTGAGCTACTAACCTGACCTTATTTCTGACAACCTTACCATTTTCATCCAACTTGTTTCAAGCCCACTTGGTGCCTATGATGGACTTCTCTTCAGGTAGAAAGACTAGCTTCCAGATATCATTCATCTAAATTTGATCTAACTCTTCCTACATTGCCTTTATCTAGCCATCATCCATAAAGGCTTCACATATGCTTTTGGGCTCAAAGTCAGAAAGTAGAGCAACTTGAGCTTCATCTCTAAATGTAGACCTTATTCTCGGTCTATCTTGGACATCTTTAAGGATTTATTGCTTTAGATAATAAGTCTTCATTTTCTAGTTCCTTGAAATAGGCTCAAACTTGTCTTATTTTGGCTCCTCGTCTAAACCAGATTCTTTGGATGATCTCTATAAATCTTCAAGATTTAAATCTGCAAAAGAATCATTTAACTATAATAATTCCTTATCAAGCTTAAAGTCATTAAACTTTACATGGATGGACTCCTCTACTATCAAAGTCCTAAAGTTGTAAACTTTGTAGGCATTGGAAGCATCAAAATATCCTAACAATGTTCTATTATCTAACTTAGGATTAAACTTTCCCATATTATCCTTAATGTTTAGAATGAAGCATTCACATCCAAAAGGATGGAGATAAGATATGTTACTCTATCCTTCCATAATTCATATGGATTTTTTTTTAAGATAGGTATAATATATATTATGTTTTGCAAATAACAAGTTGTATTAACAGCTTCTGCCCATAAATATTTAGGAAACTTGTTATCATTCAATATAGTTTTGATCATCTCTTGAAGAGATCTATTTTTCCTTTCCACAACTTCATTATGTTAAGGTGTTCTTTGATAGGAAAAACTATGAAGAATACCATTTCTTCATAGAACTTTGAAAGTTTTCATTTCCAAATTCTCCCCCATGATCACTTCTTATAGAAACAATGTTAATGCCTCTTACATTTTGAACTCTTTTACAAAATATAAAGAAGACTTTAAAAGACTCATCCTTGTGAATGAGGAACATAACTCATGTCCATCTAGAATAGTCATCAACCACTACAAGTCCATAACGTTTTTCACTCATGGAGACAATTCTAGTCAAACCAAATAAATCAATGTGTAGCAAATCCAAAGGTCTAAAAGTTGAAACAATGTTTTTGGACTCAAAGGATTCTCTAACTTGCTCTCCTTTCTAACAAGCATCACATAAGAGATCTTCCTTATACATAGGACGTGAAATTCTTCTTGTGAGGTTATGCTTCTTTAGCTTTGAGATGGGCCTCAAGCTTGCATGTCTAAGCTTTTTATGCTAAGTCCATTGATCATCTTTTATGAGCATCGATGTGTTACACTTTGATTTGTCAAGTTTGTTAGATTAATCTTATACAAATTATTATGTCTCTTGGTAGAAAAAAACAATGAACCATCAAGATTTTTAACTAGGCATTCTCCTTTGTTAAATAAAACATCATACCCACTTTTGCATAATTAACTTATGCTTAGATTATGTTTTAATCCTTCAACAAATAAAATGTTATCAATAGAAGGAAAAAGATGCTTACCAATCCTAACTATTTTACCTTTTTGGTTACCTCCAAAAAGTAACCCAACCTCCTAACTCAGGGTCTTGGAACATAGACCTTTTTCTCGTTATATGACATGAGCAATCATTATCCAAGTACCATGATTGGTGTCTCCTTTTTTATGTCAAGCAAATATGCAATAGGAACAATCATGTTGTTAGGTATCCAAATTCTCTTGGGTTTTTTCTTGTTAGTCCTAGATGGTTTGGATGATCCTTTTGGACGATCTCTATAATCATAAGAGAGATGTCCAAACCTTCTACAATTTAAACAATGTGAAGTAGACATGACTTTCTTCAAATCTTTTTTCTTATCATGACCAATACCATATTTGTCACATGGATGTCTCTTATGTTTAAGGATATTTTTCAAGTTTTTAGACCAATTGACAAATTTGGTTAAACTTTGTCTAAGGTCAATAACTTCTTCTTAAGTTGCTCATTAACTTTTGGAGTATTGATTGTAGTTAAGTCTTTGTCCTTTTCTTCTTTCAAACTTCCTTTTCTTCTTTCAAACTTTCATTTTCTTTCTTTAGTAAATCATTTTCCTTTTGCTAAAAATCAAACTCTTTGGATAACTTTGAAAACTTTTTTTTTTTCAAATCTTTATAGACTATTAAAAGAGTTGAAGAGTTTGAAAGGGGTTCTTGATAAACAATTTGAAGGTGACTTAAATCATTAAAGATTACTTCTTTGTCATCTTTTTCTCCTTCTAAAGAAGTATCATCCATAAGGAAGATATTTACTTCTTCATCCTCTTCTTCAGATGAAGACAAATCAAGGTCTTCCCATGTTGCCATGAGATCATTCTTCTTCTTGAAAAGGGGCTTCCTTTTCTCCTTCTCTTTTTCCTTCTTCGAACTTGGACATTGAGACTTGAAGTGTCTAGGATTTTTTTCACTTGTAGCACACCACTTGACTTTGGTCTTTAATCTCTTTGATGAACTTTCTAGAATGCTTCTTCCATTTGGACCCTCCTTTCTTCTTTCACATAGAGCCTTTCTTGATATGAAAGAAAGCTCGTCCTCATTAGATCCTTCTTCTTTAGAGGCTTTTTCACAAGATTCCTTAGCTTTAGAAGCTTTGGACGATGATCCTTTTGAGGCCTTTTGAGCCTTGAGGGCTATGGACCTACCCTTTCTTTAACCTTCATCGTCATTCAGTTCAATTCATGAACCTTGACAATTCTAAGAAGTTCCTTCATGGGAAGCTTCTTTAGGTCTTTAGATGCCCTAAGAGCTGTTACTTGTAGTCTCCATTGTCTAGGCAAACTTCACAAGATTTTGGTTATATGATCATAATTATAATAAGTTTTGTCTAAAGATCTTAGATTATTGATAATTGTCTGGAATTGTCCACACATTTGATTAATGCTCTCATAGTCCTCCATTTTAAATAACTCATACTAATGCACAAGTATACTTATCTTTGAGTCTTTTACGTGTAACATCCTTTCTTAGGCTAGAGTTAGAATGTCCCATATCTCTTTCGCAAATTTGCAGCTATGAATGTTTTCATACTTTTATTCTATCAAAGCACATGTTAGGAATTTTCTAGCTTTAGAGTTTAAAAGGTACCTTGTCTTTTGATCATCATTCCATGACGATCTTTTCCATTCTCTATTATGTCCCACATGTCAATGTGACGAGTATAAAAAAATGCAATCATTCTTTGTTTCCAATAGTCGTAGTTATACCTTTTAAACAAAGGTGGTTTGTTGACTACATGTCCTTCGTTCTCCATATTGTTGTATAAGATCTTTTCCCCTTCATTGTTAGATGCTCAAGTCCTAGATTGTGAGCTCTAAAACAAACTAAAGGAAAAAAGAATCACACAAGAAGGGGAGTTGAATTGTATGTGTGATCTTTAAACATTGTTATAAACATTTAGCAAATATAAGTTTAAAAACATTGTCTATAATATGATGTTTCTTTATTTATTGTGTGATGATTCAATATATTGAAACTTTTACCATGTGATGACTAAATGATTTAAGTTTTATTTTATTTAAGGTTCTTAATTATTAAATTAGAATATACTTGAGGTAAAGGATATCACATTTGACCTTATGAATAACGTTTAATAAATAAGTTTTTTTTAGTAGTTTGTAATATTTCTTTTATACACTACTTTAAGAAGGGATTCAAATGGATCAACCCAACTTAACTTCATCCTTAACTCATCAAAAAATAGATTAGAGTAATCTTACTTTAAGGTTGAATTGAAAATCTCAACTCAACTCAACTCAATCCTTATGATTAATTATCATTAATCACACTAATTTTCACAAGAAAATTAATCTTCTATTCATAGAAACTAGAATAATCTTATATGATTGTTTAAATTTCATTTGAGTTAAAATTCAACCAGAAAATTACAAACAATCTTACTAATTAAATTTTACTACTTAGCAATTTCACTTATAAAAGGATGCAATCAAGTTATTATTTATTAAAACCAGTAAAAACTTAAAGTGTTACGAGAAAATAGAAGAGTGAGCTTTGTTACTTAGTTGTTGAGAAGGAAGAAAATGTTGAAAAATTTAAACTATTAGTAAGCTTTTATACTTCTTTAGTCCGGATTTCAAACAGCCTTTTAAGAAAAAAAATGAAAAAAAAATTCCTTCAACAATTTTATTTTGAAATTTTAAAAAAATAATTTTTAAATACTTTTATTTAGGTTTGAATTAACCCGAATATTCTACTCTAATCACGAGTACCTTTGTCCCATAATTTGTCTTGCTAGCTTCGTTATTTTTTGGCCTAAGCTGTAAAAAATAGAAAAAAGAATTAACAGATAAATAAATAATAGGAAAATGAGCAAACAACCACTACATCTAGTAGATAGACAAAAATTCTCATTCCACAGGAATATCGTAACCCGGTTTGTACCAAAACCTCTAACCAAACACACTTCCTGATTCGTTCCCACTCTCCACATAAACCCTACAAAAACACACAAACCTAATCCACACTCCCTCTCTCTCTATCTGCCGTTTCTTCTACACGCCGCACTTTCTCTCTCTCTCTCTCTCTCTCTCTCACTCTCAATCCCCAATGGCGGAGCGTGGAGGCGGCGATCGCGGCGGCTTCGGTCGCGGTTTCGGCGGGCGCGGCCGCGGCGGCGACAGGGGCCGCGGCGGGCGACGTCGAGGGCCCCGCCGCGAAGAGGAGGAAAAGTGGGTCCCAGTAACGAAACTGGGGCGTCTCGTGAAGGATGGGAAAATCCGAAGTATTGAGCAGATCTATCTCCACTCGCTCCCCATAAAGGAGCACCAAATCGTGGACACCCTCGTGGGCCCCACTCTCAAGGACGAGGTCATGAAGATCACGCCAGTCCAGAAGCAGACCCGGGCCGGCCAGCGAACCCGGTTCAAGGCCTTCGTCGTCGTCGGCGACGGTAATGGCCATGTCGGGCTCGGCGTCAAGTGCAGCAAGGAGGTCGCGACGGCCATTCGCGGCGCTATTATTCTGGCTAAGCTTTCCGTTATCCCCGTTAGGCGAGGGTACTGGGGGAACAAGATCGGGAAGCCCCACACCGTTCCATGCAAGGTCACGGGGAAGTGCGGGTCCGTTACCGTTAGGATGGTTCCCGCGCCTCGGGGTTCGGGAATTGTCGCTGCTAGGGTTCCCAAGAAGGTGCTTCAGTTCGCTGGTATCGATGATGTTTTTACTTCCTCCAGAGGATCCACCAAGACCCTCGGCAATTTCGTTAAGGTTTGTGCTTTTCTTTTGTTGATTTATTTTGAGATTTTAAATTGTGAAACTCATGCTTCAAATGTGACATTTAATTTAGGAGAAAACCTACCTGCAGTTTTTAGGTGCTTTTGATGCTTTTAGTGTAATTTTCTAATTAGAATAGGAGTTTTAGCTGCTTATGATGCATATTCATCCCATTCTCCTTTCAGAATTAGAGTTTCTTCTCGGTAATCTGCATAATAAATGTTTGCACTCAGATTATTGAGATGAAACTGTAATTCTTATTGAAAAATAACACTAAAAGCACCTATAAACATAGATAATTTTGTCCTTTAATCTATGCTTTTTATGTTATTTTTAATTTATTTGAGGTTTCATGTGGTCGTATTTTGCGATGTGATTATTGAAATTGTGAAAAATTGTTGATGCTGTTGCTGTTGCCATTGTGGAGTTCAATTTAAAACCTTATTATCGTGCTTTAACTTTTTATGTGGATTTGAATTTATTAAATCCTAGTGTTTCTGGTGGAAGTGTTGGTGATACGCTTTGTTTTGATTCATTGGCTTAACCTAGTTAGTTTAATAAACTAATTGGTTTCAATGGTTATTATCGATGAGAATGTTTTGTAATAAATGCACCATGTTCTATGTACTCTATGATTACTTAAATCGTGAGAGGATGTCTTATTGATATTATTGGACTATGGAATCATGTATAATTCTACCTTTTGCCTGTGTGTGTAACATAAGAGGCAGTGAGTGCACTCTGCAAGATAGGTAGTTTCATTATATGGGTTTTTGTGTAATTTCCTCCCCGAATTGTTATTCTTTTTCCTAAGTTCCTAAAGTAATTTTTGGAGTATTGGACATCCATTATTTTGTCCCTAGGTTAATGTAATTTATTTTAGTTCATGACCAATTTGAAGGATTTTTTTAGTATTTGGAGAATTACTTAAGTATGATTCTAATACTTTTAAGACTACTTACTCAATTTGTTAGACTATGGTGTTTTTGCTGCAATTGTAGTCATTCAAAATATCATGGATCACTTGTGTGATTTGTTACTTGTGTATCTATGTGCATGATCCTTTGCCAGAGTGGCTATGTTGCAAGAATTTCTCTAATGTTGTTTAAGTACCCATAATCATGCCTTGTATATTTTTTTGACAGGCCACTTTCGACTGCTTGCTGAAAACCTACGGTTTCCTGACACCAGAATTCTGGAAGGAGACTCGCTTTACCAAATCTCCATTCCAAGAGTTCACAGATCTGTTGGCAAAACCAACAGGAAAGCCTCTAATCTTGGAGGAGGAAAGGGTGGATGCTTGATTTGCCAGTTTTGATTTTATTTATGTTTTAGGAACTATTGCTTACACATTTTGTTGGTTCTGCACTTTACTTTTGGTTTTGATGGACGGTATATCTGTATGCATTTTATTATTTCAAGTTTTAATCGACTGCAGTTTTGAATACCATAGTTTTTTCTTTCCTGTTTTATTTGGTTTTGTTGCAGCTAAATGACAGAATTCAGAGCTAGTTTGCTTTTGAGGTTGCCCCTCAAGCTTGTCAGTAGGAATATAATAAATAAGTAAATAATGATACAAATTAAAATGAGTTCAGATAAAGGTGCTTTTCTTAAAAATAAAAATGAAAATTGGCTCAAAAACAATGTATCCCTTAAACGAATAGGGAGATTGTCGGGGATGGACTCATTTTTATTGAAATTAAAACAACTCGTGATTCTTTTTGTGGCCTGAGTTATGTGGCTGATGTCGACATTGAAGGATGTCTCATTTAATGTGTATTTGTAGGTTTACCGTGGTTATAATGAATAGTTTTGATAAAGATTAATTATGAACGGATAATTTTCCGATTGAAAAAGTATGTTCTATTTTTTGTTATCAATGGTGTCAGCTTAAACTGCTTGATTCATATAATAAAAACGAAATTGAGGTCTTTCTTCAATGTGTTGTTATCACTTATCAGCTTAGACTGCTTGATTCATATTTTAAAATAAAATTGAGGTCTTTCTTCTAAGTATTTCAACGAGGGGGGTTAGTAATAGGTCCTCTAATACATTTGCTTTTAATATTTTTATTATTAGTTAAAATATTAAAAAATATTTTATTACTTGTTAAAATGTTAAGAAATCTATAATTGAGTCATTAAATAAAATGTTAAAACTTAAAAGTATTATAACTATAATTTTTAAAAATTAATAAAAAAAAATATGTTTAGAAGTGAATGTTAGAAAATAGGAGTGAGACATGATATGGTTGGATGGCTTGATCAACTCAAATTAATCCGATAAAAGAAAATTTGGATGGTTGATTCAATATGAATTTTAAAATTATAAATTTAATGAAAACAAAATAAATATAAAATTTGATTATGTAAAATTTGAATTAACCTGAATGTATATTATTTTAAAATAAATAAATTTTTATGTTGGATAATTTTATATTTTTTGTGTTGTGTAATTTTAAAATTTAGACTTTTAATATAATTTATCAACTTTTTTTCATTTTATTACAATTTCTTATTTATTTTTAAATTTTTCTATGTTTTTATTTTGTATTTTTTTCGAGTGATCTATCAACCTAATCCAAATGTCAATTTTTTTTATATAAAATTCAATATAATTCAATCCAACTCAATTAAAATAAATAGTTAAATCAAAATATTTTCTAGAACTAAATCAATCAAACTTATGTCCACTCCTATTCGAAAATGTGTTAATATTTTTTATTCTAATATTGTGGGTCAAAAAAAAGATAAAAAATTATTTTAATAACGGAAATAATAATAACAATAATAATATTAATAATATTATTAAAAAAACTTAAATAGATTATGTATTTATTATTTTTTATGTTCTTATTTTTTATTTCTTTGTTTCTTATTTTTTATTTTTTTTACTAATTATGATATTGTCTCTTCATAAAGATGTAAATCTCTAACTCTATTCATTTATCTATAAAAAAGAGGGCTCAAGTTTCATGATTATTACTTCTTTTAATTCTTTAATAGTGATAAAAATAATTTTAAGCTTCAAGCCTATACAAAATATTATTTCATACTTCTATTTATCTAAAATTTTATTTTTTATTTAAAATTAATATATATATTAATCGATTGATTTATTTAACAATTTCTTATATATATCATCATTATCATCATAATCATAATCATTATGTATGTATAGGGTTGGATATTAGGTTACCAGTACCCATTAAATTTTGTAAGTAATCACTATAATCAAAATCTATACTTATTAAGTTGATAATTTTCCTATCCATCATAGATAATTTTGCCGATACTATAAAATTTATTTACTATGAATTTTAGTTATATTTTTAAATTTAAAAGTTTTATTTATTATAATTATAATTATATAAAAATAAGAGCTTAATGGTCAGATTTAATCTGAGATGATATTTTGTTGATAATAGAATTAGCATAAAAAAAATTGAAAGAAAAATATAATACATCCTTTTTTTATTTGTTAAAATTAAGCAATTCGCTTAATATAATAAAAAGTAACATTTTTAATAAAATTACGTGTATATTTTTTTTATACAATAAGTATTTATATATATATAAGAGACTTTGTTTATTATTTTGCTTCTAACCTGTAGAATATGAGGACCAATCCTGCACCAACAATATAACTATTTTTAATACGTTCTCCTATCATTGATTTTCTTTCTATCAACTTTCTGTGAAATCATAGACATCTTGATGAATCATAAAATTATAGTATAACAACGAGACTACCTCTCAAGTTAGGCGTGGTGGTTATGTAAAATGGTGGTGACTACAACTTTATTTAGGATTATAATTCACTTCCACAGCGAGCAACTACGATGTGGCTTCTATGATTATTCTATTACAAGATCAT
Source organism: Mucuna pruriens (assembly GCA_025330945.1). NCBI lineage: Eukaryota > Viridiplantae > Streptophyta > Magnoliopsida > Fabales > Fabaceae > Mucuna > Mucuna pruriens. Next base: position 510,566 of record JAENHJ010000086.1, on the reverse strand, counting down.
TTTCACTGTTAGCTAACCTGTCAAAGAAATAATCACACATTATATAACATAACCACAGGTCTTGAGGATACTTTTGTGAAAATTGGTTACGTACAAAGAATTTTTTTATATAAAAAAATAAAAAGATAATCACTACAAAAATTGTACAGAACTCGTAAAGGATCAAATAAACAATCACAGTTATTCCCTTTATCCTGCATCATAATTCATAACACTGTAAACTATGTTAGGAGCACATTTTAAGGCCCTAAATAAATTTCAACTGGAATCAATGTAAAGCAGAAGTCTAATCTCGAAATCAAACTCCCTGCAAAGAAAGGTAGAATGGCCCCAACTCATGCTGTTCTGTTTAATCTGATTTTCTTTCTATCAAACCGTTTTCGCTGATTCACATAACTTGCTTCAGAGCTGAGATAAACAAATGGGTCAGATATGTATGCTCTCCAAGAAATTGAGTGTGTGTTTCCAGATAAGTCGCCTCAAAGATTTGAATATAAGAATTAAAGCCAAGAGCATTCTTCGGTAAGCGATCCATTGAGTCACAAATATGTACAGCACGTCCATATGCTAACTAAGCATCTTGCTTCTTTTCACCCAACATAAGCAAAAGTTCATCCTGGTGTACAATCTTTGCCTTTTTTCTTCGATCCATAACCAAAACTCCTTCTGCTACCCTTTCATCTTCAACTTGAAGCTCAGGCATTAAGTTTCTGTCTATCGATGTAGGGTTACAAATGTCCATCGAACTGCATTTCTGAAACTTGAAGTTTGGATTCAAGCAGCTTCGAATGAAAGTGTCAGAGGTTTCTGCATTTACATAGTGAGTTGAAGGAATGCATACGGTTTCATTATTTGCAGGATCATAACATTGAATCCCCAATTCAGAATGAATTTTTTCTTTAAGGGAAGCCATCTTATGCTTCTCGCCATGCACTAGTATAACATGCTTGGGCGAGAGAAATTTTACAAGATCCATTATCCCTTTAGAGTCAGTGTGAGGACTAAAAGCCAATTGATGAACCTGTCAATTTAAGACGAGTCAAAGTCATTCCCGAAACTAAATGAACTGACTCAATTACCTTCAATGCAATTTGAATTTGTACAACATATTTCTCAATTTAAAATTTATATAAGATGTAAGTTTTAACTACACTTGTTTCTGGATATTCAAGCATTTCAAGACTAGAAAAACAATAATTTAAACAGTATTATAATGTCTTCTTGCTTCTATTTCTAAAGCACACAAGTTTTCAAAACAATTTCATGATAAATGGAGGAACATCAGTAGGTGACACAAGCATTAGTTGAAGTGGAACATGAACATAAAATCAGTTCATACCCACTATACCAATGTCAACTCAAGCAGAAGAGAATAGAGTCTGTTTCCATCTAACAAAGAAATGCCAAAAGAAATATGGTTTCACTTGTATACTTACTCTCAAGTCATGTCAGAAGCAAATTCATCACATCAGACATCAAACTCGGGAAAGTCAAGATGTTTATTTTCCTGCTTTCAATATACTTATCATATTATTTTTAATCACTAGGCAGATTTATTTACTTGTATATGCTGCTAATGCTTTTCCCTCCGCAGGTGGAACATCTATAAGCTGAAGTTCATAAAATACTGAATTGAAAGTAGATATATCTCCTTGTAAATTGGTAGGAAGTAAAACGTACCTGGCAACGCACATCTATCTTTGTATTATGATCCAGATCAACTTTGTCCTGCCTATCTGACATTAATTTATGACCTATTGTTCCAGCCACACAATACCTACAAGAGTAACAAAGTAACGGATTAGCAGAACAAAACTGGTATGTGACTATACCAAAATAGAATAGATCATATTTTTTCTTAAAAAGAAAAAGAATACTGCAGAAGAGACAGTAAAAAGAATGGGGAAGGGAAGGGAAGGGAAGCCTCTCCATGTACACAATATATGCTGACATAGTGTAGAATGTAGAAAGACAAAAGAAACCATAGCTAAGAGAACAAACTAAAGTCCATAGTTATTTGTAATGGACAAGCACCATCTTCCATATCTTCATGGCAGATTTTTGGGCTACCACCATCCACCATTAATAATTTTGCACTCAAGTAGAACCATGTGAAGAGTTTATATTCTCACAAATCTTTCTCTTGTGCCTCTTTCCCTCCTCCACAACTTTCTGTCACTGTTTTCCCATTTTTTTCCTTCATTTTTTTACTTCATTTATTTCACTAAAACCCTTTGCTTTCCACAAATTGTAGTTTTATTTTTGTTGTTTTAATTTTCTTCACTTAAATACAAGCTTCAGTTACCTACAATATATTGAAATCCATATTTGAATTTATTTATTGAAATGAAGAAGCAAAGAAGTATTGGATTTTGATTTGTCAAGTATAACAAGCAATATTGTTAAAATTTTGAACAGTCTAAACACTGGTTTGAGGAGTTGCAGAAAGCATGCTTTAATAGGGAACATTCCATTTCCTAAACTCAATTCTAAAACCTCACCTGGACTCGCCCCTTCAAGACTCACAACCAGCCAATGAACCTTGACCCAAGGGATTACAAAATATGTTGGTCCATTAACCATCCATTAATAAATGGTGATCCAATTCATTAATTTTTTTTTTAATTGGGTTGAATGATGGGATTTATGCATGGATGGGTTGGATAGTTAGTGGATAAATGGATTTAATTTCCACTAGTAAAAAAATAATATGATAGAAATTCATAAACCTAAAATTTGTAACTACTATCCAAAACAATCATGTGAATCATTCCCATGATTTGAAAAAGCAATCTCAAACTCATACAGATCCAAAACAACAATTGCATTTCAAATCTTCCACAAAATATGTGAGCTAGTGACTTCCTAATCAGCCAGAATATTAAATAATACGATATGTATGGTGCCATCACCATATTAATCCTAAACTTTATTCAAGAGAGAAAATTGTACCAAATTTATTAAGTTTTAATCAAAAGTGATATTTATCATTAAAGGACAGTATTAAAATAGTTTGATATCCATACACTTTTCAATGTGACGTGCTAATTGTGGGAAACATTTATCTGCATTTGACTCATCATGCTATCAAATGGCTAATGTAAAGAGAAAGGAAGTAAAGAAAGAGAAGAAATATAGTGTAAAAACAGAAAGAGAATAAATAGGGGTGTACCCAGGCAAAGTTACAAGGTTATTTTCTGACACTGCCCAGTGCTTAAAAACTTCAAGTGAAAATCCGCCACTTATCATCCCAGGGGTGGCGAAAAGAACACAAGGACCAGGAGCATCTATCATAGATCTTTCAAATTTTTGAACTGTAACATCAAAACCAGATGAGTAAGACATGGAACTTATCAGATGACAAACATCCATGCAACAAAATATCAAATCTCAATTTCTATATGTTTTCACATGAATTTTCAATATGGATAGATTTGAATAAGTTTCTTGTTTAAAAATAAATCTAATATATGCCATATAGCAAAATTTCACATATTTTCACATGATACTCCATTAGGACTTATAGTGTTTTTACTTCCAACTTTTACCTACTGACCTTAAAACCTCAATCTCAATACAAGTTTGATTAGAGATGAAAGATCAAGGCCTAAAATAACAAAGGACACAATTTTCTCAACATTCTCCATCTTGCCCATCAAAGTTTAACATATATATTGAAACACAATGAAAAAAAAATATATATCACCAAAAATAGACCAACTTCCTTTTGTTTGATTAATTTTTCTTTTCAACAAATTAAAATTTGTCAAACACCAGATATGAAAATATTTACCATCAAAAGCTCTAGCTTAGGTATTAATATGTTACACAGATGTCATGCCTAGCGATCTGGTGGTTTACATGCTTTCTTATAACTTATAATGTATCTATTAAGTTGTTGCCTTCTAGGGCACCATTTACAGCTGCCAGTCAACTACCATATTTTAGCCATCAAATCCACTCCTTTTCCCCACAATATTTAAACCCTTTACCAACATCCCTTCTTACCCAGATTTTTAATCATTAAAAATCAATCAACCTCAAGCCCTCACTCTTGTGCCATCTGGAAATTAATGTATTTAGTCTTGAATTCCTTAATAATTTAGTAAACTGCTATAACTACTGAATATAAAGAACAGTAATCTCTAACTTTGGAATGTTCTACCGTACAGCATTAAAGGGTTGTAGCAAATATTTAAAAAAAAAAAAAAAAAACTACATACACAGATGTGAGTGGACATATGAATGCCTAATGATGCAAGACAAAACTTAAAAATTTCTGATAAGATATAAAAAATATTGAAATTACCATTCTTAAAATCAAAAGCATTATGTTTAGAGTATGTATCTTTAATCTTCTGGCTTGTCCAACTAATAAGCATCTTATAATACGCATTAGCTTGGATTGTTAAACCTGAAAAAAAAAATTGAGTAGAAACTAGTTAGTTTTAGTATGAAGCACAAACATCATTGCGAAATAGACATCTCAAGAAGTTGCAAACTATGCAAACTAAGCTGTATTGTATTATCTTAAATCTGATTCTGTTAGGTATGTTAGAGAGTTAGTTAGTTGGGGCTGGAATAACTAGAGAAATAAGGCATGTTGCCTATAAATAGGAAGAGGGGTTCAGAGGAGCTAGGGAGGATCAGTTGATATTGTAGGTAGAGAGTCTTGGATCTCTTGAATATCCAAGGAATTTACAGTTCTTTGTATAGTTTCAGTTCTTGTTACTGTACCCACATTGGGGCAGAATTGGAAACTAAGCATCATCAATAAAGATTTATTCTTTTATTCACAATTCTGATCCACTTTCTATCAGATTCTTTTGCACAAGACAAGGAAAATTATTCTGCACAAGCATACATAGAGTGCAGCACACAAGGCTTTCGATTAAAGAATAATGCAAAATTAACTTCATACCATGATCCCAATAGATACTGTTTAGTCCCCCCACCCATCTTATATCTTTTTAAATAATATATTTGAGATAATTGTAAATTTGCAATTATGCTATTATAGCTGTCTTCTGTGGAAATTAAATGAAAGCAGCAAATATTAAATGAAATTTATCATTATAATAACCAACTTTGACAATTATGAGTACATATACCTTGTACGAACACTATTTTATGGCAGAGATTTCACAAAAATTTCAGAATATGTTAGCATATATGTTACTGTGTGCTGTGGACAAGGTTGGCACCATGTATCAATTTGATCATTTTTATTTATAAAGATTTTCATAATTTAAATATCTATTGTTTGCACTGCCTATATGAGAAATCATTTCTGCTCCAATTTCTAAATAATTTATTATTGTACAAGAAAGCATCATGCACTTATCAAGTGGAAATACGTACAAAGAAGCAATTGGGCTTTTGTAGATTCGGTGAAAAAAGACTGAACTTTTATTGTAGAAGCCAATTGGGCTGTCACCATCCACCATTAATAACATTGCACTAAAGTAGAACCGGAGGATATATTAGGCCATTCTACCTCAAATTAGGCCAATATATTATATTTTTATAGAAGTATAAGATATTCTATATAATATTTGATTAAAAATATTTTAAAACATAAAAAATATTAATACATAATTATATATTATACAATATTATATAAAACTATATAATTATACTTTTATAGAAGTATAAGATATTCTATAATACTTAAGAATATTTAAAATATATAGAAAAGCATTAATAATAATTATATATTATATTATATTAATACTCTATAATAGAGATATATACAACATATAATAATAAATAAATGTGTGTATATATATATATATATATAAAATTCAAAATAGTGGTCATCCCACTATATGCTATCCTGCTTTAGCGCTTTTTGGGTCAACTGCTATGCTCCACTATCTGGTATTTAAAACATTGGTATAGTTTATATACAAAAAATAATAGAGGAAATGAAGATCATTGAGAAGTGACAAGCTGATACAAACCTGCTGAGAAGTAGATAGGAACCTTCAAATTCATGCGTTCCCAGTAGTCTTCCAACAAAATGCATAGTTCCTAAATAACTTGGTAAATATAAGACAAGCATTACATATAAATCAATGTTTTGAAAATTAAAATGATCACTCAACCAGCAATTTGAGTGGCTCATGGTTTATTAATCTAACCTTTGTCAAATTGGTTTTTTAAAAAATTATTTTTAATAAATATATAAAAGTATACAAGAATAAAGTGCTTGTTTGGGACAGCTTAAATTCTAGGAAATTATTATTTATTTTCAAAAGCTCCCCCAAAAAGCAGGCAAAAATAAGTGATTATTTCTTCAAAATAAGTTGAACCAAACACACGCTAGAATTTATAGGCGAAATAGTTGTTTGTACTTCATCCATTATCTATAACAAATGCAAAGATAAATTACAATCAGTGAGATGAATGGCGATCTTAATGAGAATACCTGAGCTCTTCCAAGGGCAAATGTTGGAATAAGCACCTTTCCTCCACAAGATACACATTTATGAACCTAAATCATTTAATTGGAAATTTAGTACCCAACATAAGAGTTACCATGGTGTGGATCAGGTTCATATTGAGAGACAAAAGCAGAAAATTAAAAGAAAAAATTATGTAACTTGATGCTGATCCAAGCTAACACAACATGTAAGTATCCCGCTTTCTTCCAAATAAACACAAGGACTCTTTACTAAAAACAAAAGTAATCCTACAGCTATCAATACATCTGACAGAAATTAATGATGATAAATTTCATTGTATAAAATATTTTAGATCTGTTACATATTAGTTTTAGCAAATGTCAAAATCTGTATGATTTGATTACGATTAGCATCTATTAGGCATATCATTGTACAGTTACTGTTGTCACTTGTCAGTATAATTATACGTGTGTGGTCAACATTTGACACAACTACCAAACACAATATGGTATCAATAGTTTAGGGTTCAGGGTTCAATCCAGACAGAAACAAATCACTAACACTTACTTGTACAGCTAATATAGGTCAAGCCTCTCAATCCAATAAAAAAAAAAGATTCCAAAAACAGCAAGAGTCCTAATATTCTAACTATGTCCAACCAAATGCACCAAATAGGATATAAATAGCACTCATCCACACGACCTTGCCTTTTTTCACTTCAGTCAAAACCTCTTGATCTAATCAACAAAAAATGGTCCACCCTATGAGTACAAACCAAGGATTCTCCACAAATACCAAGGGACCACTTCAAATATATAACCAATGGCAAGTTAATGTAAAATGAAAACAAAAAAAGTATGACAAGATTAAATGAAAAGAAAGAACTGATAAAGTGAGATTAACAATTTTTTTCTTGAATAGATGTCTGAAAGAAAACAAGACACCAAATTACACAAGCAGCTATATTGCTTCAGTTATATAGAATAAGCATTGCAAATACATACAGCTTTGAGGAATTCCCTCTCTCGAGCATATCTTGAATCACGTATTGTAGTTGCATATGTAGATCTGAAATGAAATTTTTTAGAGTCATAAAAAATGTATCCAAGAAAACCCATCTTATAACTTCAAGCAGTAAATGCAAAATAGGATTCATGCAAATAGGAGGTTCACTTCTGGGTATTGTGTTATTGGGGGAATATGATCTCATGGAGAAGCAAAAAGCAAAACATAGCTGAATACCATGCTATGGCAGCAGCTGCATGCGAGATTACATGGCTTAGGCAACTCCTCCACAAGCTAAAATTTGGAGACACTCAAGATACTATACTTATCTGTGACAATCAAGTCACTCTCTATATTGCATCAAATCTGGTCCCATGAATGGACTAAACACATAGAGATAGATTGTCACTTCATAAGAAAGAAGGTACTCTCAGAAGAAATCACCACTAACTTTGTGTGCTCCAATGACCAACTGGCAGACAATAAGGAAAATAAGGAAGGATTTCTTTATTATTTGTTTCTGTAATTATAGCCTTGATTGTATCCTTTTCTTCCTACAAATAAAGGATCATATATGTGGGTTATTCACACATTCAATAAAACCCTTATTAGTTACAAATACTCCCCATGCATACATCCCTAATTTTGCTCCCCTCAACTATCACAAAATTGGCATGTTGATTTAGGGGCAACTAATTGTGTTACTGCTAACCCACAACATTTGATGCAAGAGGTTCCTATGCAAAGCCTAAAACATGTCTTCCTTGGCAACAGACAAGATTTTCCCATTCATTCTATTGGTTCTGCCACATTTACTTCACCCTCTTACTCTGATGTCAAACTTCATCTGAACAATTTTCTTGTCCATCAATAACCAAAAACCTAGTCAGTGTGAGTAAGTTTGCTAGGGATAATTGCATTTATTTCAAAGTTCATCCTACTACCTCTTGTAAAATGTCATGTTGTTCATCGAATTCTACTTCAAAGCTATCTAGGCTTAAATGGTCTTTACCAATTCTCCAATTTTCTGTTAGAAGCACTGCTAAATTCCAAAGCAATGCTTCCCAACTCCTCTACTATTCCTGTTGTACATAATTTGATTAATTGTAGTTTTGTATTAAACTTGGATGTTAACGATTCCTCTATAAATAGTGCAAATAACATTGTACTTATTTGCACGTCCACATTATTGTCTCTATGGCATATAGGCTAAGACACCCCACTCACTTGTACAACTAGATTACTCAAGCAATTTAATGTTTCAGTTCTAATATAAAAGATACAGTTTTGTGAGCATGTGGGTAAAACAGAGTCCCCACTCTATCTTCACTCACTGTTCACACAAAACCATTACAATGTGTTGCCACTGAAGTTGGGGTAGACTGGGCAGTGCCAAGACCAGAAATTGATTATAGTGTCTGTCAGTTCATGGGGCAACCACTGAACTCCCACTGGCAAGCAGTAAAACACATTCAAAAGTACCTTGAAGCGACCAGTGATTATGGACTACTCTTACAGCCTAGTCTACACCCCAAACCTAATCCTTTATATGCATACTGTGTGTTGTTGATAGGGATTCTAATATTGATGACCGAAGATCTACTTCAGGTGCTTGCTTGTTATTTGGACCCAATCTTATTTTTTGGTGGTCTAAGAAACAAACCTTGGTTGCAAAATCCAGTGCTGAAGCTGAATACAGGAGTCTTTCCACTTCTGCCTCCGAAATTCTTCAGGTACAAGTTGTTTGTTCTACACCTACAATCTATTGTGACAATCAAAGCATTTTTGCCTTGAGTCACAATCCAGTGTTGCACTCTAGAACAGAACAAACAGAATTGGACATCTCTGTTAGAGAAAAGAACCTTGATCTCTCCCACATTGTAGCTCATGTTCCTACTCAAAATCATATTGCATAGTACATTCTCACCAAGCCTCTCTCCAAACTCAGATTTGCTAGTCTTCGAGACAAACTCAGGGTTCTCAGCAATTACCAATCACCCTGAGTTTGTAGGGGGAATGTTAGAATATACTGTTGTATTCTGTTATGTGTAGCACTCTTGAGTTGTTAGTTGATTAGCATATTTAACTAACTTCAGGTTATGTGGGACTTTGCAACACACACCCCCCCTCCTTAGATACCCACTAGAATAGGCAATACACAAAGATGGGCTATAGGCTATGATAATGATATCATGTTAGATTTCATCTTATAACTATTTGGCATTAAGTGAAGTTGCCCAACAAGTATTTATCCTAGTAATTGAGGTAGGCCATGTGGAACTTTCCAATGTAGTGCAACTTTTGGGTTATTGATAGAACACCAATTGATATAGTGGAGAGGAATAATATTAAATCACATAGAATACTCAAAATACAGCAGAATTTGCTGTTCTAGAGTCATAGACTTCTACATAAAAGAGTTCTCAGTCCAAATTACTAGAAAACAATACACACGGATTCCCCTATTACACATATTTAATGAAAATAACAACTCCTAACTTTCTTCCCTAAACGGTCAACATGACAGTTACTATTTAGCATATTTAATAATACATAACAGCCTATGACAATTATTATTACGTCTATTTTAATATGTAATTGCTCATACATTCTTCCAACAACTGTCATAACTTCCCCTAACTCTCAGTCCATCAGGTACAACCTAGCATTAGCACACATAATCCATCATGAGTGATCGATGTTTGAGATTTTGACAAGGTTTACATTGGCTATCAAGGGCCTAACACAACCTTCCTCCTTTACTGGTCTTAGGACCAGCTATATAGGGTGGAAAGTGTAATAGGACTAACAAATTAGGGTGGAGAAATGCATTTGGCCCCAAAATAGAAATTTATTAAATAATGAAAAAAAGGATTTAACAAGAATTGATCACATGACCTCTTGATCATATATGGTTTGATACTATTCAAGGACCAACATCCCAAAAGTTTAGGTTATTAGGCACTAGCCAAGGAATGATTTGTATTTCTAACAGTAATATCAATATGAGAATGAGATTAATGGTAATAAATGCAGATAAATAATCCACGAAAAGTATATTCAAAATTCAAAATCATTGTAGAAAATGAACTAAACTAAACAAGTAAGAAAAGATCATTTATCACACTCACTACAATATTGATAACTTTGTTATGAGGTACACTTATACAACCAATGATGTTCTTACTCAGTTATAATAAGATCAAGTCGTAGTCGATCAATTTGAGCTGCTCCAAGGTGTCTATCTGGTGTCATATTGTAGTCTCCTGTATAAACCATTTCTGCATCTCCCACTTTTGCATAGAACATTGCAGCTCCAATTACCTTTACATAAAATATGACAAATAGCAAGCTTAATTACTAAAACATTAATCTAAGACATTGAAAGAACAAAAAACTATGCAAACAATACAGATAGGATAGGGAAAGCAACCCTAAAAGTGAAAAAAAGTCAAATACATGCTGAAAGAAAATGATAAATTATGTTACAAGGAACACTACATCACCCGGCATGATTGCTAATACTAAGGTAGAGCTATCAGGTATTCTATATTAGAGAATCAGTTTTGGTATGGCTAGAAGTAAGGAAAAGCTTCAATTTGATGCTTAACTATAAGATTTGAAATCAGATGTATGATGGAACTGGAAGAGACAGTCATAGAAGGATAACTTTAGAGACCATTCCACAACATTGAAGGATAACGTACATCCAGGAATTTTAAAATAAGATATATTGTATCAGCAAAGTTTCGTTACGTAAGTGGATTATCTTAATTATATCTCTTTCGAATAATAATATATTTTCAGGAGTTATAGGCTTGTAGCACACTGTACTAGACCTCCCATTAAGAAGGTATACCGTAGGAGAAATAGAGTAAAGCCCAAATTGTCATGAATCCGCTCTGTTAATGAGGTTTTGTAAGAGAGAGAGATACTAGTTGTTTAGGCAGTTATACTTGCATAAATAGGAAGTAGGAAAAAAAGCAATCAGTTTACATAGCAAGACTTCCATTTTAGTTTTCACCATAGAAAAATTAGTAAAATGTCAATGTAGTCCAAAGAGACATGGTGCAGAGTACACACAACGATAAAATGGAAACACAGTCCAAAAGTTGAATGAAAAATAAAATAAAAAATGGGGCCTGGTATTGTAAAATGATTCTATCCTTCAAAGAAATGTGAGTATTGTATATAAACCATATAGGACTGGAAATAAAATATTTGCAAGTGTTGAATTAAGTTTAAAACACTGATTTTGGCCCAGCAGTGTGTTTTGGCTGTAGAAGATAGAGAAGTAGGACAGCTTAAAGAATGAAGTTAAAACTGCATAAACTTACATGTCCTGCATAATAGGCACGTATCTGCAGGTCTTCATCTACTTGTATAGTCTGCCTCAGATCAATAGCAGTAACTGCACAGGGAATTAAATTAAATTACAGTATTTATGATAATGATATGAAATTGAGATGCTAGAAGCATGGTGATTTTGGATGGAAACCTGCTGTGTTCAAAAGTCCAAAACAAACACTAAACTGCTGATAAGTATAGAAGAATCTTTTTAATAAATCAGTTTTAAAATGCACAGAAAATGTAAATGATGTAATTGAAATCTGCCACCATTTATCAATTTAAAAAATAATTTAAATGACACATTTATAGCCCAAAAAATATATATTTTTCCTTCATTTAAAATCCCTGACATAACAGCTGCACACAATTCCAACTACAACAAAGTCAGAATATTCCTAGTGGCATCTCTGAAGTAATAGTTGTCTAAGTCTAACCAATGTATAGATGGAGTACTTCAATGAAAAGAGGATCCCACATTACCTTTCTTCATGCACTCAGCAATTTGATCAGAAGAAAATAGCTCTTCCTCCCCCCGGCGATCAACCATCACTTTACGATAGTCTTCCAACATCAAAGGAGCCAAAGCTTTTGTCGGGTACTGGTTAAAATCAAATAAAAATAAAGTTAAATGTACTGATGTAGAATTATTGATTATGACCTGGAGGCCGATGCTTAAGGACCTGTTTAGTTTCAGAAAACATAATGTTGCCTTCTTTTTTTTCCTATTATCAACAATTTAAATATATTTTTGAAAATTTGTATTCAAATATTTAATTAAATCATATTTTGGTCCCTACATTTTCTTTTGTGTTAGTCCCTGCAAGAAAATTGTAACTTTTGGTCCCTATGTGAAAAAAATACAAATTAGTCCCTACCCCACCGTTTCCTTAAGTTATAACATTAGAGTATTTTTCAAATAGGAACCAAAGCAAAAAACAATAAATGGTGTATAGGGGCCAAAGTGTAGAGTTTCTTACATGGAAGGACCAAAATGAAGTGCATTTTTTCGCATATAGATTAAACAAAAGATAGCATCAAATTTTTTCGCATATAGGTTAAACTATTCACATGGTCCCTATAGTTGTCTCTATTTTAAGTTTTAATCCCTATACAAAAAAAACTACAAATTTTAGTCCCTACATAGTCTTTTATAATGGTATACCACTGCCAGAAAGTTTTCTCTGGTAATAGCAACAAGGACCAACACTTTAGCAGACATGCATGTGTAGGATTACAACTTACAGTTTTTTTCTCGTATAGGAGCTAAATCTTAAAATGAGGACAACTACAAGTGAATAATTTAACTCTTTGATAAACAACAGGGAACTGATTCCTAAAGGAGTTTTCATATAAGGATCAAATTAAGAGTTTCTTTTGCAGGGACTAAAACAAAAAATAGTGTGAAGCCCATGAAAAAATTATAATTAAACCCAAATCTTTTAGTACAAAAATATTCAAATTCCATTCTATTAGAACTCCCAAACTAGTGAATGTTCAGGCAAACATTTCATCAAACACATAGCAGAAAAAGGACTCACCGTCATGTAGACCGGTCCATTATACCCACAAACTTCAGTGAAGTAAGCTAAAGCGCCAACATGATCCAAGTGACTGCCCCATTTTGCAAACAGTAACACAACATTAAAACGCTAACAACAATAAAAACAATAATATAATAATAGAAAAGAGGGAAGGGGGTGATATATACAAGTGAGTGACGATGATGCAAGAGAGGGCAGAGTTGAAATCGCTATTGGGGCAGAGGAGGCTGAAATCAGGGTAACGGCGACGGTCCAAGTAACCCATGTGCATTCCGCAATCGAACATGATTCGCTTGCCGTTGATGGTTACCACGACGCAGCTCTTCCCAACTTCTTGACCAGCGCCTGCAAACAAACCAAGTAAGTGTAAGAATGATGCATGCGCCTGCAGCAGAGAAGAGAAGGGGAAAAGGAACGAGGAAATACCTAACACCAGCGTCTCAATCGCCATGGATGCAATTGCTCTGATGCTCTCTCTAGTGTAAGATTAGCGGCAACGTACACGATCGTTTAATTTGCAGGCTCAGCGCCGCCAACACACCAGTTCAATGTATTATACTACCTGGATGTGTGTGTCGTACTCGTACCGTGGTGCGTGTTATTTTTAAATATAAATTTTAAAAGATTTTTAAAAATATATGTATGCATAATTAATAAAAGTTATATTATATTTTTTTTTCTCAGTAAAAATATATTTTAGGATTTTATCTCTAAGATTGAATTAATTTTATCCTTTCTAAATAATGATTTTTTTTATTTTAGAGCATAATTTTTAATTATTTTTACTAATTTTATAAAATTATTTTATTAGATTATCTATATGAACTAATGTTTTGATTAAAAAATCTTAAATAATTGTTTAAACGATTTAAAAATGAGTCTGATGAGTAATATTATATTTTAATATTAAATTATTTTTAATTGTTCTTTAAACTTACATTTATGAAATTTTTATTATGTTTATAATTATTACATTTTCGAAAATTAGTTAGATTTTATATCTTTCTTCCATATATAAATATATTGAAACAAGTTTTATATTAAATTAATTAAAAAATAATTTAAAATTATGTTTAAAAATAAAAAATATCATTATTTTAGAATGATAATATTAATGTAAATTTAAATTTTAAAATACTAAAATAAATCATATCAAGAAATATAGGAACTATATAATTTTGTCTTAATAAAACAAATACAAGTTAAGAGAAAAAAAATGTCAAGAATAATGGACTTTGAATTAATAAAAATAAATAAAAGATTTTGATTTAATGTAAAATATTTTTTTCTATGATACTGTAGGGTAATATTATCTAAACATTTATAAATGGTTAAAAAATTATTTACTATTAGGTTATAAATTATATATTTTTCATATGTTTTTTTTATTTTAGATAGTATTTTACATATTTTTTTATAAGTGAATTTTTTTTTTAACTATCTCAAACTATTTTTTTTCTCTATATTGAATTTGAATAGATTTTTTTTTAAAATGTGTCTATAATTAAAATTAACTTAATGTTGTAATTTAAATTGCTCGTTGTAAATTTAAAATTAATTTATATATTTAAATTTATTTATTTATTTATTATGAACTTTAACTACAATATAATTTATAAATTAAAAATATTTATTTATTATAAATTTTAATTATATAGAAATAAAATTGATCTTGTTTAATGTATAGACCAAAATACTAGTTTTATATAATTTTCACTATTCTTTATAGTATCACATTATTTTTATTATTTCAAGTAATTTAATTAACTTTCATTCCAATTTAATAAGTTTACAAAAATTTGATGGACTCCAAAAATAAAATATAATTATTTTTTAAGTTAATAATTTGTTGAGGTCGAGTCTCTTTTAAAATAATGTTTTAATAGCAAATTGTCAAGAAGTAAATTCTACAAATTATGAATTTATGTTACTGATAATTTGTTGTGAGAATGTAACTATAAGAACATAACTTGATACTGAATCATGGACCAAATCTCAAAGAGCATGAATCAAGTATGAGTAATATCATTTCTAAGTATGCAAGTGTCCAAAGGCATAAAAGTAGTAGAACTTCCTCATCAGAAGTAGAGTCTATTAGAAGGACAACTTCCAACAACATATCAGATTGGACATGTCTTTAGAAGATTAGAGTGCAATAAGAATAGAAGTTGTATAAGATCCGTTGATGAATATGAATAAAATATGATAAAAGGATAGCAAGCTAATAAGCTACATATGATCAAAGTTGTGTCAAGAACTTTGAAGAACACATGAATTGTTCAAAAGCAACAAAATTGCTAACATGCTTACAATACTATAATATGTTCTAGACGCAAGAAGTTGTCTTGGATGATCAAATATTCATGCAAATAGAGCATATAAAAAGAAAGAAAAATTATACATAAGCACTAAAAAATTCAAACCCTAATTTGAATACACTTGTCATGCTCCTATTTGAATATTTGCTAAATGGATGAAAAAGAAAAGGCTTGACTATGAAACTTAATAAAAAAACATAGGAAACTCAAAAAATCCTAATTAGCAAGTTGATTAACTGTTAGACATTCCATGATTGGTGAGTGGGTTATTCCTTATGTTTGGAACATCTTCTACAAAGTTCAACCACATAAAATCTATCAAATATTGAACCTTATGTTTTAGATATGTACAATTTCCATAGTATGCCCTATAGCCTCTTCATGGTAATCACATTTGGTGTTAGGGTTAGACCCTTTCAAAAATAGTGGTTCTAAAGGTTTTATTGAACAAATGGTGATTAATGAATTATGAAGCAAGTGAGGCAATAATTCAGTATATGTTATAGAAATGGGATCAATTTTCCTTTCTTGGTTAAGATGTGGTCTTCGTTGGCCAATGTTAGGATTATGGTTCCATTGATGGCTCAGTTGAGAAGGTGCAACAACTAGTACTTGATGTTGGATAGGAGATAGCAACCAAAAAGGCATTCGATAATGAAGTTGAGGGTATGGATTTTTGTGAAGTGGCAATAAATATGGAAAATGCATTTAATGGATTTGGAGTAGTTGTTGTTGTTAGGAGTTAACAAGTGGATGATGTGGACTATTTTAAATACTACGTATTTGATATGACATTGCAACATAAGTTTCTCTTACTTTCTACATGAGACACCTATTACTCTGACTGAATTTTGTGCTATCTTGCCTTTTCATTCTCATTTCATCATTGTAACCATTTATTTTCAAACAATGAAAGTTGCACCTAAGCACCACTCATTTCCAGCATTGTGTATATTCTTTTAAAGTTTCATCTTCCTTTTTCATCATACCTTGCAATTGTGTCCAATTTGGTGTCATGTTCATGTTATACTTGTATTGCTTTAAGAAAGTTTCTACCAAGTCTTTCCATGCATGTACTAGTCCTTGCTCTAAACTCATGTACCGACCCAAGGCTACCCTAGTAATACCTTTTTTTTGGAAAAATTGGATTAGAAGTTTGTCATCATGAATACATATAATCATCTTTCTATAGTTATTGTGAAATGGTTCCTTAGGTAAGTGTTTCCCCTATATTTATCGAATTCAAAAACCTTGGACTTAGGAGGAATCACAACATCTAAGACCAGACACAAATATACAACCTTGAAACCATAATGATCAATTTCCTAAATAACTCTTAATCTTTCTTCCACAAATGACAACTTATCATTGGATTAGGTATCTTCAACATGATGATGGTGTATTATAAATGTTAGTATTGGGTTGGCATTTTGATGGTTTGACAGGATGTTTGTAGAGTTGATATTGACAAGGGATGTATATATAGTGACACATGGTATGTTGGTGGATTGTGATGGGGAACTTGTGTGCTGCAAGTTTTGATGTTTGAGTTTTTGTCTTGTGTTTGGTTAGGAGTCATTATGGAGGAAACAAAACCTGTGTATTGGTGATTCATAGCGAAAGTATGATGGTTGTTCTCTGAATTATTTGTGGCCACTGGGAACTAGTGTATAGTTGAAAGGTAAGTCATATGAAGGAAATTAAACTTGAGTGTTGAAGTGGAGTTGACTTGAAACGAATCTTGTAGGATAGTTAAAGGTAGTTTGAGATATTTCAGATGAATTATCATTTACAACTTCCATTGATTGTGGCATTTCCAATACCTTGTTCATTTGTTCCTTCAACTGATTCACCTCTCCCTTCAGCTTTTTGTATTGTTGTTCCAAGTAAGTCACTACTTCTTCCATGATTTTTGTCTTGACATGTGTCTCATAAGGGTGCTACGAGAATGCTATCTTTACTTCAATATTTATGTTTTTATCTTTCACTCGCTAAAATATAAAAACACAAAAATATGTGTGTAATGGATGAATGGATGAAATTACTATTATTTTTTTACAAAAAAAAACTCTTATTCTCTTATGATTTTCTAAATGACCAACCTAAATGAGAATGAATGTGAATGTAACAATCTATTTATCGTAAACATGAGAATGTATTGTGTGATCTTGTGCTTGTTTGCTTTTTATGATGATAAAATGCATGATGTTTTCCATGGAATGTGATTAAAAATATTTTATCATTTTTTAATTCTTTTTTGGGATAAAATGAGATGCATGATGTTATTATGCAATGAAATGATGAATAATAAAAGAATGTATTTCTTTTGTTATTTTTACTTCCTTATTTTTCCTTATTTTATATATACATATGCCTTGTCACTTGAATGAGGGATAACTTATTGTTCTCATTATGGCCTATAAAGATCTTTCTAACAATCAATATTTCTTCAAGTCATTCTAATATGGACTCTTCCACAGTAGATGATTCTATAAATCTAAAATGGATTCCTAAAGCCAACGATCCTTTCTCGAAATATTTATCACAACAATAGGTAAACTATCAAAAGTGATATAATCTCGAAAGGATCAAATTCTAAATGAAACATTCATGATAACCAAGCGAGATGTACATCTAGAAGATTACCACTACTCAACATCTTACTTATCTTAAGCTTCACTTAGGTTCGCATATAAGGCCACAGTCACTCACAAATGTGTGTTAAATGGTATTGGTGGAGTGTGTGAAATGAGCAAATCTTAAACTACCCTAAACCTTAAACCCTAAACAAACATATAATATAATAAAAACTTTTATTAAATGGTTCATAATATACAAAAGCATATATACAAAGGTTACACAAAAATGGTTACAAGGCATATAATACATTAATGAAATAGAATTATATACAACACTAAAACAAACAAGAAAATAGATAAAAGGTAAATAAATTAATTAAGAGTTACAAATAATTTGCTTAATTAATTATAATAGGCTTGACTATCAAAAAATTCCTAATGAAGTCCCCATCTGTTGCAACATGGGTCATCGAGACAGTGAAAATAAATTAAAAAGAGAGGAGTTGCCACAAATATTTATTAGGAAAAAAATTGGAAAACCTTTTTAAAATAAAATGGTTTTTGGAACCAAATTTTAAGTTCGGAAGTCGATTATACATACTGCAACATCCGTTCAAAAAAATTATCTCTAATTAATTAAGCAAATTAACTTTTAAAATATTTGGCTCATTCTAACAAAATTGAAAAATAAAAATTATGACAAAGATTTATTTATTTTTATTTAACTTACGTATTTATTTTATTTTGATATAAATTAAATTATATTATTATTACGAAAAAAATGAGGATTAATATATTATTATTTTATATTTTTAGCTTAACAAGATTTTTGTCTACTCATGCGTGTCTCCTAATTTAATGGAGAATCAAAGTTACGTGGTTCTTTGGGTATAAAATATTTGTTTGTTGATGTTTTTTAATTTTATTATTTTATTTAAATTTAGGATTTTTGAACTGTAATAATTCATGCATCCCAAAAATAAAATTGATATCCAAGTCAATTTATTAGAACATTTTAATTTTGATTTAACATTTTTTATTTTATAACAATTTAATTTTGGTTTTAAATTTTATTTTAGAGAGAAGTTTAGACATCAAGTTGTCTCTACTTGTATATTTAAATTTCGAGATTAAGAAAATGTTACATTCAATAAATCTTTCTACTATAAATTATTTTTTTGATAAATTATAAAACTTGATTTTAATTTATAGAGTATTTTATTTAAAAAATGTCTTAAACTACTAAACTTTGTATCTTAAGAAAAATATAAGAATCAACAAAATATCACATCTAAATTACCCGTTTTAGAAAATTGAAGTTAGGAGAAGAATAAAATGCTTGACTTTATGTTAATTGACATAAGACTATTTTTCAATGAGATGAAAATGTGAGATTTGAGTTTTTCTCATGATTAAATGATCTATTTTGGAGTTGATTTTCATCAAGATAAAAAATAATTTTATAAATTTTTCAACAAGCTTTTAAATGGTACCAATAATATTTGACAATTATATCTTAAACTACAATGTTCCATTTTTCTGATAAAAGCAAGCTTTTTTCCAAAATTTTCTCCTTTTCCTTTTACATATTTTTACTTATCAAAAGTGTTCACACATCACATTAACTCATTTTATTTATCTTTTATTTTTAATTATTATTTTTATGCTTATTTTTTAGTTCTTTTTTGTTCTTTATTTTTCTTTTAAATTTTCTCATTTTTATTTTATGTTACTCGGACGAAATTGAGTGTCAATATCCTTTCGCTCACACTAACTATAACTTGAATTCGAGTCAATGAGATGTAAATTTCTCTATATATCAATTTTGAGGTGGTGATTTTTCTTATGAGAGTGTGATTTCCCTTACTAAACTTTTCTAAAAAAGAAAATAAAAATCATTTAATAAAATATCAAATAGTTTTAGTTTTATAAAAATTGAAAAAGTTAATCTACATAGTTATTGTAGGAAGTAATTTTACTAAAAATTGTTTTTAAAATAATTTGATTTCTTTTCCACACATACAAACACAGACAATGACATCAACACCAACACATATATACATAGACACAACATAGACATAAACATAGACATAGACACAGATATACACATGACACAGGCACACAAACACATAGACATAAAGATACACAAACACACACAATACTTATTTTTATAATTAAACATATAAATTAATTGTTTTAATAATTAACTAATTTTAAATTTAAAAATAATTAAATAAAAAATTTAGAATTATTCATTTATTATAAATATAATAATTCTTAAATTTTTTTAAGTTCTTTATTATATATCAATTTTTATATATTATTTGAATTAAAACATAATTAATAATTTAATATATAATTTATTTAAAACATATAAGTGAATTGATTTTTTTTTAAATGTTAGTCGATTGCTTGTTAGTTTGACGGATTGAAATTAAGTTTTAAATTTTCATGTCTATATCTTTAAAACCCTCTTTCAACACATTTTGCATTTATTAAATGTGAAAATAAGAATAGTAAAATTTGTCTTCAACATGTCCCATTATCATTTCTAGCACCAAATAATTAATTAAAATAAAATAAAATACAATAATTATCCTGTAATGATTAACTTCAAAATAGTCATTAACATGGAAGATTTTTAGAATCATTAACACGAAGAAGACTTTTTACTTTAATTTCTGCCTTTATGTACAAGAGCATCCAAATAAAAAGAAACTCAATACATTTAATTGTAATTAGTTTATGTAGTTCGATAATCACTTTCCAATTCTCTAATCCACATTACAATTGCTATCCATCTTTGACACTAATTGTCAATTAAAAAACACCAATTCCAAAAGCAAAGAAATATATGCATATGTAAAAGTTAAATAAAATAAAAAATCAAAATTAAAATTATGTTTTAACATATTTTTATTTATAATTAAGACTTATCAAAAGAAATTTGTAAGTTTATTTCGAAAAAAGAAATTTGTAAGCGAAACGTGTAGATGATGTGTGGATGACCACAATGATAATAATAATGAAAAATTGAAGTATGAATACAAAACCAAAAATATTACAAATCATAATTAGCTGAAAGCAAGTTTCCTACAACTGGCATTCAATTTATGCAACTACTTGGATCGAAAGACATTCTAAATCAAACAAGTTAATGTGCAATTAAACCATTATACGTGTAGGTGGTTAGTTTGTCCGCACACGTTAAACCAGCTAAGTTCTCAGCCCACTAACCTACGCCTCAGCGCGCACTACCACCCAAAATATCAAGCCCCCACTTCACCCACACTGGGTGCGCACCACGCTTCACGCTCACGTTAACCCACACCCAAACAAAATAAGATTAGATTACTAACATGGAAGAGTTAAAATGGCAGTGTAGTTTCACTCACTCTCACTCTCACTATTTAACTTAAAACAGCAAACAAAGATTTCTCACTAACTCTGCAAAAGCGCAAACCCCACTCACTAACTCAATGTTTTTTATTCATTTGTTAAATCTCACTCTAAAACGCGAAAACAGATTTTAAATCGCAGATATAGAGAGAGAAACAAACAAGACAAAAGAAGCATAGGGAGAAAGAAAGAAAGAACCAAAAGCATCTATTTCTCTATTCTCTCTCTCTTTTTCGCACACACTCTCTCTCTAGAACCACCATTTTCGAGGTCGCGTTTTCTGGCGCTATATGTATGGTGTGTAATCCGCGTTTCCTAGTGTACGCGTGCGATTTGGAATCTGGTGGTGCGAGCATTTGGATGTGAGTGTGAGAGAGAGAGGTTTTTTTTTTTCGGATTTGCGGTTAGATCGGGGATGGCGGAGGTTTCCGGCGACGGCGCGGCGCTGTCCGTGTCGGGATCGTTCAAGGAGGGGAGAGGCTCGGCGCGGCGGCGCGGCGGTGGAGTGAGGCCGCCGAGCATGGACGCCGACGAGTTCATGAACCTGTTGCACGGTTCGGATCCGGTGAAGGTGGAGCTCAATCGCCTCGAGAATGAAGTTCGAGGTGGGAAAATGCAGCTCGATCCGAAGAGTTCTTCGGCGTAATATTTTGTGTTTTTGAATTTTGAATTTTGAATTTTGATTTTTTTGTGTGTTTGCAGATAAGGATAGGGAATTATCCGAAGCGCAGGCTGAGATCAAAGCCTTGAGGCTCTCTGAACGACTCAGAGAAAAGGCCGTTGAAGAGGTTACCGCTAATTTTTCAATTATTGTTAATTATTGCTGTTTTTTTGTTGTCACTGATTGATGTTTTTTTTTTTTTTTGAATTTGTCATGAATTATCCATTTTTGTGATTATGCTATTAAGATAATTACTACTAATTACCTGTTGGTCGTGGTGTTGGTGTTCAACAAGGTCTTGTATTGTTTCCTAGTGAGTGAACACATTGGTGGCATATTTGGAAATGTTTCAGTGTGGTTACTATGTTTGGACGTTGAAGTTATAGCAGAAAAAAAAATGGATTCAATTCTTTTCGATTATTTGTCCAATTGCATTGGAGAATGCTCTTCATGTTGGACCAGCCTGGTTTGGCATTTGTGTTGATACTACCTTTCACATTTGGTCTTGTGTAGCAATTTCTCTAGCTTTCGTTTTATAATATTTTGAAAGAAAGTGTCCCTGTTAAATTTAGCACTCTCGCTCTGAAGTCATTGTACTGAACTCTTTCTTGTGTTGACCACATGTGGAAAGTCCATTACCTAATACCCAATAATGTTTTAGGATAAATTACACTTTCTCCCCTCCCCTAATGGATACTCGAATTACACTTCTCAACTTTTCTTTTTAAATTACATTTTCCTCTCTTGAGAGATTAATATTTGGTTCACTTTAGTCCATTTTAATGTGAACGAGCTTCTTAGGGATGGTTTCTCTCTCTCTGACTTTTAGCATCATTGACATCTAATTTTGAATCCCTATTAATATTAACAAGTCCAGGAAGTTAGAAGATGAAATGAAGATTTTGCAAGTTTCAAAGCTGGTGGTAGGAGTATTTAGACCATCATTACTTCTTCTGAAGTGCTAAAGTCAATAATAGAATATTCTAAATTAGCTGTAGGGTAATACTAAAAGTTGTAGAGAGAGGAAAAATGGCTTAGGGAGGCTTGTTTATAGTTATCCATGTTACTAAGAAGTTTGTTTACATTAAGATGGCCTAAAGTGTAGCACATTTCATCTTAGGTAAGGGGAGTGTACTTCTTACAATTAGAGGAAAGGACAATAAAATTCAAGCATCACTTAGAGAAAGGGTGTTTAATTTACTCTTTTTTTCTTATTTAATTTTAGCCATTACTAAATAATGGATACTGTGTTTTACAGAATTGCATGAGAATGCTCTTCACGTCGAACAATCCCCTTTCTGCATTTGCATTGATACTACCTTTTTAGCATTTTTTCAGTTAAAATTGGCATTCACTCTAAATTCATTGTAATAAACTCTTTTTGTTGACTTGATCATAACAGAAAATGCATTGCTCAATGCCTAGTAATTGTTTTTAAATAAGACATTATCCAATAATGGATATGACAAAGCTCGGGGGTGTTATGTCAATGATCCATCCAATGTTTGTCCATTGAAGTTTCTTCTCTCACAACTCAAATCAATGTGGTTTTGCTAAACTGTCTAGGCTTTTACTTTCCAGTTTCCACTGAGAATACCTGATATATTTTATGGGTTTTGGTTTGCAAAAGAGTGCCCTAATACACATGTTAAGGGATAAATCATAAAATGTATTGAATGAAAAGAAAAGCATTTACATTGTGAACTTAAAAGCTTTACTTTACATTTAATACTCTCCCCTTTCAATAGTGCCCCTAGGACACTCATTAGAAAACCTTTATTTTATTACTTTTTCCATTCCTTTTTATTCTTTTCTTTAGAATTTCTTTGTTTTATTTTATTTGTCATTTAAAAAACCTAATGAAGCATTAAATATTTCTTTTTTCTAAATTTGCCCTTGGTATTAATTAGTGAGATATAATTTTAATGGAGTGATAATAGTAATTTGAGTATTTTAATATAGGATAATTCAGTAAAATGTTATTTTTGCTTAAAATCGAAACTATCTAATATTAATAAATGTTCACTATCTTAAATGAAAGCTAAAAATAATTAGTACAACTAATTTTGGTATTTTGTACATTCACTCAACTCTAGGTTTATGTGGACTTGTGTATAATATTGATTTTGCTTGTAATGTTTTTGTTTTCTATTATAAATGAAGTCATGAGATCTAATAGTTTTGTTGTCTAATGTTATTAATTAATATTTTGAGTCATTACATAGTTTATTATGCCTTAAAGCAGCAACTGTATTTTGCCCTACTGTATTGCTAGTACCTTAATTTTATCCTTGTCCTATGGAGACTTACTTTCTTTTCATAATAATAATATTTCTTACATAAAATAGTACTTATATTTTGATTGCAGGTGGTATTTTTTAGTGGGTTTTTTATTTAACCTGATTGTCAAGATACTTTTTTTTTTTTCTTTTGCAGTTTAATCATTCATTATATTATTTTTCATTAAGTTACTATAGCACATTGAAGCTTTACCCTCTACCATGCTTTGACTTATTCATGTTTCTTAAGCTGGTTTGCATTTTCATCTTATTGTTGTATGCTTTAGGTCAACTTGAAATCTAACTTTTCTGCTTTTTGCTTGTATTTAGTTGACGGAAGAACTGTCAAAGGTTGAAGGGAAGCTAAAACTAACGGAATCTCATCTAGAAAGCAAGGTATTGCTTGGAGCTTCTATCAACTTCAGTAAATAGTCATTTTCCTAGGTTAGGTGGTATGTTTTCTGAATTGAATATTTTTGGCAGAATCTTGAAATAAAAAAAATCAATGATGAAAAGAAAGCATCAATGGCAGCCCAGTTTGCAGCTGAAGCCACTCTTCGAAGGGTCCATGCTGCCCAGAAAGATGATGACATGCCTCCAATAGAAGCAATTCTTGCTCCTTTGGAGGCTGAACTCAAGCTTGCCCGGCAAGAGGTATTACGTTGTTCTTGGATTTCGTATTGTAATTCCCTGGAGAAAGAGCTGATGGAAGGACTGAAACTGGCTTATAATGAGTGATTTTTGACCGTTTACTTCCATTTATTCCTTGCAGATTGCTAAACTACAAGATGATAACAAAGCTTTAGATCGTCTTACCAAATCTAAAGAAGCTGCACTACTTGAAGCTGAGAGGACTGTTCAGGTTGCCTTGGCTAAGGCCTCCATGGTGGATGATCTGCAGAACAAAAATCAAGAGCTAATTAAACAGATTGAGATTTGCCAGGTATTTACAATCTTGTATGATTATTCTCTCTCCTGGTGCATCAGAACCATAATATGTAACTTATACCTTCTGGCTTTGTCATCAACTTTCTTAGGAAGAAAATAAAATTTTGGACAAAATGCATAGACTGAAGGTGGCAGAGGTTGAAAAGCTCACCCAAACGGTGAGAGAACTAGAAGAGGCTGTCCTTGCAGGTGGTGCAGCTGCAAATGCAGTGAGAGATTATCAGCGAAAAGTTCAAGAAATGAATGTAATGTGTTCAAAGTCTTCAGAAAGTTCAAACTCCTAGTTGTTTTATTCTTGATTATAATTGCCTCTAGTTAAGATCATATTTATTTTTGCATGGTTTATTTGACATTCTTTAGGATGAAAGAAAAACTCTAGATAGGGAATTGGCCCGTGCCAAGGTAACAGCAAACAGAGTAGCTGTTGTGGTTGCAAATGAATGGAAAGATGCTAATGATAAAGTGATGCCTGTCAAACAATGGCTTGAAGAACGTCGATTCTTGCAGGTAATATTTTTTACTCTGCCAATTCATCTGAATTTAGTGATTGAGCTTTTGATTTCTGTTACTCTTTTTGCTTAGAGAAATGTTATGTGTACAACCAATTTTACAACTAAGAGAGAGAAAGATAGACAAGTATGAGATGTAATAAATTATGTGATGGAGAGAAATAAAGACAAAAAGTATTGTTGTATAAATTGTTGTATGAATAACACATCTCTTTTGCTTATATTTCTTCTTTGATATAAATTTCCTGCATTTGGCTTTGCTTTTCACTTATTATGAAATTGCATTCTTATAGGGAGAAATGCAGCAACTTCGTGACAAGCTTGCTATAGTTGAGCGTGCTGCAAGATCTGAAGCACAGTTGAAAGTAATAATCTGGTTCTTATCAATTAACTTAGGTGATTAGTTCTTCCATTATTCAAGGTAAATTTTTAAAAATTTTCAGGACAAATATCATTTACGACTTAAAGTGCTAGAGGAGAGTTTGAGAGGAAATTCTAACAGTAGTAATCGCGGAACCCCAGAGGGAAGAAGTGCAAGCAATGGCCCTTCTCGTCGTCAATCCTTAGGTGGAGCTGATAACTTCTCAAAACTAACCTCTAATGGGTTTTTATCTAAGAGAACACCATCCTCTCAACTTAGGTCATCCCTATCCTCTAGCACAGTTTTGAAGCATGCTAAAGGAACATCTAAATCTTTTGATGGTGGTACAAGATCACTGGAAAGGAGTAAAATGCTGCTGAATGGAACACCTCCAATATACTCATTCAACCAATCTCTTGAAGAAACCAAAGATAGAGAGGCAAGTGATAATTGGAAAGGAAATTCAGATGATAAGCCAAATGACTTCCCAACGGTGGATTCAGTGGATAGTGTTCCAGGTGTTTTACATGACCTGCTGCAAAAAGAGGTCATAGCCTTGAGGAAAGCTGGCCATGAGAAAGATCAAAGCCTAAAAGATAAAGATGATGCTATTGAGGTAAGTGTTTGGTCTGTTAATTGTGTTTGGTTATAATCCTTGACATCTTATTTATAAATGGTAGTCCTTGCTAATTATTTCCAATGGTCATCATCTATCAGATGTTAGCAAAGAAGGTAGATACATTGACCAAAGCCATGGAAGTTGAGGCAAAGAAGATGAGAAGGGAAGTAGCTGCTATGGAGAAGGAGGTAGCTGCTATGCGTGTGGAGAAAGAACACGAGAACAGAGCAAAGCGGTTCAGCAGTGTAAAGGGCCCCGTAAACAGTGCCCAGCATCAGCTAATTTCTGGAAGGTAATTGTTATTTTGGGGGTTCCTTCTTGCCTTAAAAGGCAGCTACTGGCTTCTTGTTCATTTCACTCACCTTTTTGTACAAATGGTTTGAGGCTGTGAATTTTAATCATCAAATGGATTTATTCTGTAAAGAGGAATCCCATAGTGAAAAATATCCCTGAGAATTTGGTCTTCAACCAAGTCCAATGAAGTCGTGGGTTCCATGCAGCCAATCTCACTTAATAGGATAAGGTTTTTGTTGTTGTTGTTGTTTTGTGGATTTATTCTATTCCTTGTTTTACTATTACTTTCAAGGATATTTCATAAGGGATTTCTGTCTGTTCATGGATATAAAATATAAACTATTTCATTTTCCTGGATCATGGGCTCCTGGATGTGCTTTGGTTTCTGGGTTTTCTCTACTGGTTGTCACCACAAGTCTACAGCCTGAAGTAAATGATTGTTGTGTGTGTGTTTTTAATAAACTTGGGCCTTTTATTTTTGTAATTGAAATTGAATGGAAAAGCCCTTGGCAAATGCAACCAAGTTTTGTGTATTGTTTCCATCAACACTGAAATTCCATACAATCCTCTAGGTCTTGCATGGTTAGCTCTCCCCATGATCACATTTAACCAAGAAAGAAAAATAGGTTCATTTTTAATTTTATTATTGCAATGATGTGTCTACTTAGGATGGGTCCGCTTAGGTCCTGATTTCTTCTCTTCTTTAAACTGTCTAGATTTTTGGCATTCCTCAATACTTTTTGGCAACATGTTGGTCAATCTACTTGAATCTGAATATTGATATTAGTATTTCTGTATGTCTGTACCCTTTTGTAATCTTTAGTTATGACTAATGAGTTTTGAACACGCATTGTTGAACCTAGAATTTACCTCTGATGGTTTTTGTTGCTGTTTGGACTTCGATGAATATAAACAAAGTCTTCCAGTATGATACACTAATAATGGCTTTCATTTGCACAGAAATGTGACAACACGGGGTGGATTAACACGCAGCACCCAATGACAGTGGCGCTCGGAAGTAATCAATCTTTCATAGGCATCATCATTCTTCTGCCCTTCTCTGTTATTTTCCTTGTGTTTTTGTCCAATTGATTGTAAGATTGTAACTGGCATGCCGAGGACCAGTATTAGCCATTGGATTGGGGATAAGAAAACAATTGCAGGATTCGGTATGCATCTGACCTAGTGTTTATGTTCTCTGCTTAGAGAGAGAGAGATCGGCTAAGAAGGCAGACAATGGAAGACAATTAACTTGGGCTAACCTTTCAGCATTTCTGAGTGGTGTGGTTGGTTGTATAGGTAGCTTTATTCCCCCCCTTTACTCCTTTTTGCAGTTTATATTTGTAATACGCAGCTAGTGTGATTGTGTTGGTTCAGGTTTGTTAATATACTAGCGGTTGATCCGTGTCATGCACGGCGTATATGTTTGCTTGTGAAATGATATCAACTCACAAATATTCCTAATTTGTTAGAAAACACCTTGAAAGTAATTCTTATAAATAGATATTGATTATAATTATAATTTATAGGTTGATTTCTCCAAACACAATTTTTTTATAGAAAAAATGCAAAAGAATTACTCCTTGGACGGATTATTGCTAATAAAATTGAGTGCGATAACTGCCTCAGATAAGTAACTGTTTATAAATAGTGGTCAGAGTTTACCTTATTTAAGTAATCACTGCCTGAGATAGATAGACTTCTAGTATAATGTAAGTTCTTTATTATTTACTTCATATAAAAGAACTAGCTATATATATTATGTTATAGACTCAGATATATATATATATTTATTTAAAATATTTATATAATTCATGTTTTAAAATTTGAAAATAATTTATGATAAATAAAAATGCTTTTTGTAATTTTAAAATGTAAAATGATAAAATAATTCAATTATTTTACACTATATTGTAAATAAAATAAATTTTATAATATTTAAAGATTGTAAAAGGTATTTTGAATGATTTAAAATATAAAATTAATTATAGAAGCAAGCTTGTGAAAAATAAAATATTACTTAAAATAAATTATTATTTTAATTTTTAGTAGATCATTTATATTTCTTTAGTAGTTGTATAAAATTAGTTGGTGTATGTCTCTAGTATTATCTTTTCTACGTATGAGAAGAAGCAGAAGCGTATTACCTATTAAGTTCTCTAACGCGTGTATATATATATATATATATATATTTTTTTTTTTTTCTTAACGTAACTGAGAAATATGAGTTAATTATAAAAGTACGTTAGTTGTAATAAATATTAATTTTTTATTTTATTTATTAAAATATTATATATTTTATATCATTTTGTGAAAATTATTATACACTTAAGTATTATATTAATTATGTATAATTTTAAATGAGTTTACCGCTTTAATATTATATAAATATTAAAATTATATAGTATATATCATAATTAGTATATTTAATAACAAAAAATAGCTTTATTTATGGAGTTTATTTAAATGAATGGTGTTGCTCCTTAACTAAGATTTAGACTCAATTCTTAGTTTGGGTATGAAGTCGCAGTAGATGTATCACTTTACCTTCTAAGGAAATTCACTTGGTGGGATGGGAGGGAGGAGGATTAGCTAAGTGCAAAAACTAAGGAAATTCACTTTGTGGGATGGGAGGGAGGAGGATTAGCTAAGTGCAAAAAATAAGCTTAGGATACAAAAAAAATTTATACACAAGTTAAAATCAACCTTTTGGAAAAGTTCATCTCATTCGAAGAAATTTTTTTTCTTCTCCTATAGGAAGACTTTTATTCAAACAAAGTTTTATAGTAAAAACTATTATACACTTGTGTTTTATATTAATTCTGTATGATATAGTTATTCATACAATTTTGAGAGAGTTTATCATTTTAATATTATATAAATATTAAAATCATATAGTATATATTATTAATATATTTAATAATTTTTTTATATATAATAGAAATTTATTTAAATTAATTATAAATATTTACGTGTGATATATTCACTCTAGAACATAAGGATAAATATAAAACTTTTTTTTTCTATAATTTAAATATTGACTATAGAAAACTTTAAATTTAAATATCATAAATAATATAAATTTTAAATGATTTTTCTATTATTATTAGATGTTAAAATGATTATATTATATTAAATTTAATATTACACTTCAATTAAATATTATTGTAATTTTAAAATATGAATTGATAAAATAATTTAATTTATTATGATGATATTCCAAACAAAATAATTAAATTATTATTTATATAGTATTTTAAGTTTACAAAAAATATTATAAATAATGCAAATTACAAAAATAATTGAATTAAAAGAAAACTATTGAAATCAAATATTAGTTAAAAATATTGTTTAGAATAAATTGCATAACATTAACTTCCTCGTAACTGTTTTATATAATTTTATAAAATAATAATGTTAATAAGTATGTTAAAAAAGAAAATTTATATAAAAATGGTGATATAAAAAGAAATGCACTATAGTATGAATAGTGAGATTAGTATGGTCTTAATAATGCAATAAGAAAAGTTATTTGTTGAGAATATAAACTTGGAAAAAGTTTTCTTTGAATAATTCTGAATTCTATATACTATAGATGACTTAGAATAAACATATGACATTTTCTTATTATTATTGTTGTTGTTTCATGTCTATTTTAGATATATGATGTTAAAACATACTCAAAAAAATAAAGATGAGAGAGAAAAAAAATAAGATAAGAGATATGGTACTAATAGAAAATTTTTATTTCTCATTTCTATTTATCACATTACAATATCACTATTTATAGTACATAATTACAAGTAGTTAGTTAATAACCCACTAACTAATTAATATATAGCCATTAATTAACTAACTGAATTTTGTATAACATTTTCCCTTAACTCATATTAGCAATAGACTTTGCTCATATCATGTCTCTAATAAGTTTGAATTGATTAACCTTGATGATTTGTTAAAATATCAATCACATATTCATTAGTACTGTAATATTTCAACTCTAACTTCCCTTTACTGATTTGATATTTGAAAAAGTGGATTCTTGTCTTAATATGCTTCCTTTTCCATAAGCAAAATTGTGTTTAGCCAAGCTTATAGTCAACTTATTGTCTATTAGCATTTTTATAGGCTCTTATATTCTAATATTCATTTTTGACATCAAGTTCTCAAGTCACAAGCTTGACAAGCTCCTATTGAAGCCATAATGTATTTAGCTTCACATGAGGACAATGCTACTATTGACTCCTTATAACATAATGAAATAAGTGTTCCACACATCATAAACAAATACCCTCATCACCACACCAATCTGAGTCATACTAGTCAAATACTTAATTAAAAACATTTATGTCATGGTTTAAGAATAACAACCTATAGTCAAAAGCATATTATACATATCTTAATATCCTCTTAACTTGAAGTAGGTGAGAAAGCCTCAAATGGTCCATAAATTTACAAATCTGCCCTACTCTATAAGCTATGTTAGGTCTACTGTTACACAAAAATTTCAATGAGTTAATAATTTGTTTGTACAAGGTTGCATCTACTGACTTGTCACTTCTTTCTTTCTCTAACTCTATACCACAATTTGTTGAACCAAAGACATAAAAATTTCGATCCCTTATTTTATTTCTACTCTAGTGAATTCTTTGTTGTTTGTCTTACAAACAAGAAAAAAATAATATTATCTTTAAGCTCTATACTTCAACAAAATTAAGTCAACATATGATATGTTCATGTACTAATCAAAAGTTTGGTAGAATGAATAAACAAGTAGAAAGAACTTTCTCTGCTCAAATCCTTTATGATTATAATCTATGAAAGAAGTCTACACCCTTTTATGCACATTTTTTCTTTCATTAAGAGGAAGACAAACGATGTCAAGAAACCTTGCAGAAAGACATCTCAGGCATTTATTGCCAAGATTCTCTATTCTTTGAAGACCACCAACAATTATTTTCTTTATGCGCCTATATATATCAACCTCAAAGAAGACGAAAAAGGTTACAAAAATTTATAGATACATGAAGTTAAAAATCTATTAAGTGTTATATAAACTCTTGTTTGGACGCTCTCATAGAAAATTTTTTTAAGCATTGCTTTTCATGCTTTGATCTTCACTATATATTTGCTTTGTTCTAAAACATTTTATACTCACTTAGTGGGTTATCTTTGTAAAATCTTTTTTACATCCTTGTGAAAGCCTAAAGAAGCTTAATGTCAAAGAATACTTAGTTTGCTTGTAATTTGTGTTGTATATTATAAGTGGTTGTAAAGTCTAAAGAGTCTTAATAATACTTGTTGTATGCCAGTTGGACTTAGTAGAGAAATCCTTCTATGAAAGGGATTAGACGTAGCTCTAAGTTGTAGAATGAATCAGGATAAATATTAATTTGGGTGCTTAGCACTTTGTGCTTGTTTTTGAACTTATATATTTTGTGAAAAAAAGTTTCAAAGTGTTTAAAAATCACACACATAATTCGCGATTCTTGTGTGTCTCTTGTTTATTTCCCAATTAACTGATGTTTGACAAAATTATAATCTACCATATGAAAAATTTTCAATATGTCACCCGCATACCTCCTTTGATGCATGAAAATTTCATCACTTGTAATGACGAATTCTATTCCAAAAAATAGGATAACAATCATAGATTTGTCATCTCAAACTCCAATATTATTCTCCTTTTAAACTCATTAATTTCTACTATGTTGCTCCAGTAACTAGTAAGCAGGGACGAACCTAAAAGGGGCATGTGTGGGCTCTAGCCCTTCATTTTCAAAACTAATATATATATATATATATATATATATATATATATATATATATAATATATTATATTTTATTATCTATTATAATATATTGTTATAGGGACAAGGGATAGCTCCACTTTTTCAAAACTTTTTATAATTATATTATTATATAACTATATTAATAAAATTATATAATATATATTATTATTATATTATGAAATAGTATATAAGCTTCTTGGAGAAGCTCAGAAGCGAAAAAATAAGTGTAAAACACATGTTACCTTATCGTAGAGTGCGAACACACTAACAATACAAAGAAGTTTTCGATTTTCATATTACACATATCAATTTTTTTCTTTTATTTACATTTTGACTCAAACCTCAATCTATTCAATTTGTCCAAGCATAGTGTCCAACTAGCAGTGACCACCAATTATTATCTATTGTTATTTTTTGTGACTATTGCGCCTTCCTGAACAACGAGGTAAGAGTAACTCTATCCTTCTATATATTTTTATTAAGAATAAATAGATTTGTTGGTCTTATTAAAATGAAATTATTTTACTTTTATTTTACATTTAGAATAATGTTGTTGTTGTATAGTCTTGTAGATGAATTCATTCAGTGTGTAAACTTGTTGCCTTGGTCTAAAAATATGTTTAGTACTTTGACTTATTTAGAAATTAAAACATACTAAGTTTTACATATTTTAAAAAATAAAATTGTTTAATAAACATATTTAAATATAGAAAAAGTGAAAATATGTTTAGAACATATTTTACATTTTCACTATATGGTGTTTATTTATACTTGTTTTAAGTATTTTTGAAAAATAAATTTATAGTTATTTATTGTAGGGAGTACTATAAAAAAATCATCTACTATTGATGCATATTTTAAAAGAAAAGTTAATGAAGATCCTCAATCTCAAGCTAGTAATTCATCAACTCTTTTACCAACCGCATAGATAACATATATTGAACAATAATTTCAAGTTCCTAGAATAAAAGAGGTTGATATCTCTTTAATAGAGAAAGATCCAATGAAACATTGTTCTATTTGGTAATATGATGTTGATCAACATGCCAAGATTTGTAGAGCTTACATTAAAGATAAAGATAGACCATATCGAACTATAAATATAAAGTTTCCAACTTATAGTATTGGAAATATTCATCAACATTTTCAACCTTCTTGATTTAAAAAGTTTGCTAGTTGGCTAAAATATTCACTTCTGTGACACCCTTTACCCCAAATTCTAATAGTACTAATAAAATAAACTTAGAACAATTTAAAATTTGAAAACACACATCAACTCGTAAAAGTTCACAAAATCTGGTCATATACTGCAATGAAAACAAACATGCATCCTATTAGCACTCCAAAAACTAATTTCTAATGTCATAAACTAAACTATGTAATTGTAAAGTAATTACAAAAAGCGCACCGATGTCACATGTCCTATTAGAGCGAAACCCAAAAATAAAGAAAAATAGTAAACAAGGAGCCCCAACTCAATCTTCACTTTCCTATTCAACATCACCCTGCAAAGTGACGTTCAACCTAAACACAGACAACACAATAGAATGAAGTGAGAAATGTACCACACTCAAACTCGTGGTATGAGAACAACATAAGCAGAACACAGATACATAATTAACAAACAATTAATGTGGGATATCATTGGAATCTCTATACCAAGTAGCCTTTAGGTCTAATGACCTTACCACTTAAGTTCGTGTCTACTTTCTTACACATCAGTTTCATTAAACCATGCATATATGTAGTTCAATTAAATCGTTATTTTACTTTTCAACATTTGGGCCGATGAGGACCATTCTTCCCTCTCACAAGCTAGGCATCTCATCTATTAACCCATGACAGATTAGTGAGTACCATTCTTGCCACTCACAGGCTAGGTCACTCACTAGATAAATTTCCTTCAAGTCCATTCTTATCTCTCATAGACTAGGTTACCCTTCAAGCATATTTGTCCTTATTACTCATTTTTATATCATATCCTATTATGTTCAATGTAATTTCAACAATAACAATACTGGTATATTTTTTACAAGCATATAGGTTAACAAATAAGCATTAAATCCTAATTGTAACACAAGAACTCATACAACACAAATAGGGCAGCACGAGCGTGCTCCCATTAGCACAAACGTACATAGTTAGCGTGATTATGCACGAGCGAGTATAGAATATGCACAAGCGTGCATAACTTGCATGAGGGTTGTTCTTCATGAGCATGACTGTGCTCAACAACCTGCTATCGAATTTCTTGAATTTTTGCCTAGAATTCCGAATTTAAAAAGGGAAACTTACGAATTTCTATGTTTTGCACACATACAACCAATTACACAATTATGTTGACAAATAACAATAAAACAAACAACCTTATCCAAAGAGCTCAGTCCCCTTTCAGAGAACACCAAAGACATATAGTTTGCAACTACATGATTCTTAATAATCTTAATATTTAGGAAGGGTGATAATCTAGGGAGTTCAATCTCCTCTTCAGATAACCCAAAGCATACACTTTTGAGTCTTAGCGAAAAAAATCCTAAATCCACGACCACAAGGTTAAGAGTCTTGTACTTTATCAATTGATAAAGACAGAAAACACAAGCAAACAACCAAACACTTTGTCAATTATAAAGGCAGTCAAACACAAATAGTCAACAAGAAAGCAACAAAACACTTGGTCAATCATAGGGCACACAAACATCTAATAGGAAAATAACTAAACACCTTGTCAATCATAGGATAATAAAATACAAACAATCAATAAGAAAACAACTAAACACTCTGTCAATTGACAAATACAAGCATTTCAAATACAAAAATTTCAAACACAAGAACTAAACAAAAAAAATGACTAAACACTTTATTGATTGATAGAGACAGTCAAACACAAACACTAAGTAGGGTCTAGGGCCAACCCCTCTACCCACAGTCATACTCATATCCTTGAGCAAGATTTCTCACCCTTTACCTAGAGAAGGAGACAATGCATGAGCTCATATTGCCCAATGTAGAACTTGAGCTATCTCACTCCTTATATAGGAAAATGAGGTGAGGAGGTGAGACATGAGCTTATGTTGTTCGATGTGGGACTTAAGCTTTTATCATATTTAAATAACTTATTTTTTTAATTTAATTAATTATTCCAACCTATATTTCTCCCAGAATATTATTTATTTAATTATAAAATAATTAAATCACTTGTTAATAATAATTAATAAAATACAATATTTACAACTAAGAATAAAATAGAAAAAAAACTAGGATGTTACAATCTCACAGAGGTAGCACATTTTGTTTACCTTTCTACATGGTGATCAAAATGATGGATGAAATGCTTTTGCTGAAGTAGGATTTCAAAATTGGAAAGAAGTCAATGATGGAAAGAATTGTGCATTTTTATGTCATGAAGGAGTTGACCCTAATTCATTGAACAAAAGATGTCTACAATTTTGTGATGATTTAATGGATCAATTTTAACATATTGAGAAAATATTTGATAGACAAAGTGTTAAAATTATTGCAAATAATTGCTTATAGTTAAAGACTTTCATTGATGCGATAAGATGACTTACATTTTAAGAATGTGTTTTTAAAGGAAATGATGAAAGTTTCCACTCATTAAATAAAGGAAATTTTATTGAGCTAGTAAAACTTTTTGTTTCTTACAACTCTAATGTTGTTGATGTTATCCTTGAAAATGCTTAATGTATCTGACCTAATATTCAAAAAGAAATATTATATATATTTGCTAGAAAGGGTATGTGCTACAATATGTGAAGAGATTGATGCTTCTAAGTTTTGTCTTATTGTTAATGGAGCTAGGGATGAATAAGAAAAAGAACAAATGAGTATGGTTTTGATATTTGTGGATAGAGATGGGTATGTTCAAGAAAGATTTTTTGATCTTATCCATGTTGCTAACACTTCTTTAACATCAAAGAAAGAAATTCCAAGTGTTGTTTCTCGTCATTGTCTTGATATTCAAAATCTTCATGGTCAATGGTATGATGGAGCTAGCAACATGTGTGGTGAGTGGAATGACTTACATGCTTTGTTCTTGAAAGATTGTCATTATGCATATCATATTCATTGTCTTTCTCATTGTTTACAAATTGCTCTAATTGCAGTTGGTAGAGAAGTTAGTTGTGTTCATCAAATTTTCTCAAATTTAACATTAATTGTGAATGTTTTAACTGCTTCTCCTAAGCAACACTACCAATTACAGGATGCTCAAATGACAATCATATTTTGATTGCTAGTGATGATATTGAAATAGGTAGTGGATTCAATAAAATAGGCACCAAAGAGCTATAGACACTTAATAGAGATATCACTTAAATTCAATTTGAAGCCTATTGTGCATGTTCATTGCTACTTGTGAAGTTCTTTAAAGAGCTACAGAAGAAGGTAATTATTCCTCTTTTGGTGATGCTAATAGTACTTATAATATTATCACATCTTTTGAGTTTATTTTTCTATTACATCTTATGAGAGATATCTTAGCAATTACCCATGGGCTTTGTCTTGCTTTGCAATGTAAAAATCATGATATATTGAATGCAATGTCTTTGGTTTTCACTACTAAAAGTTTAATCCAAAGAATAAGAGAATTGGGTTGGAAAAGTTTTTTCAAGGAAGTCATATAATTTTTTTAGAAGCATGAAATCAATGTTCATAAGATGACTACTTTGTATGTTCCTAGAAGAGGCTAAACTCACAAAATTATTGATCATATTATAGTTGAGCATTATTATCGTATTAATTTGTTTATTGCTACATTTGATATCTAGTTACAAGAGCTTAATAGTAGATTTTGTGATAATATGATGGAATTGCTTACTTTGAGTTCAACTTTAAATCGAAAAGATCTTTACAAATCACTCAATGTAGAGAAAATGTGTGAATTGACAATAAAATTTAATTTCGATGGTTTTATCAAACAAGTGCAGTTGTATTATAGAATACAAATTCAACATTATGAACTTGATGTTCCTTTTCATTATGAATTGAGAAATTTATCAACAATTTATGTGCTATGTCAAGGATTGGTGAAACAAGAAAATATTTGACTTATTCTTTAATCTATCATCTAATTTGTTTGATATTGGCTCATCCTATTTCAATTGTTCCAACTAAGAAATCATTTTTATCTATGAAGATTGTGAAAAGTAGGAACACATGTATGACTTAGATAATCAATATGACTCAGAAATAAGATGGAAGATGGATTTCTAGCTAAATATTTGATTAATTACATTGAAAGAAGGAATGCTGAAAAGTTTGATACAAATTCTATTATTGATAATTTTATGATACGAAGGAACACGTGTATGACTTAGATAATCAATATGATGAATTTAACTGTTATTCTATTATTGATTTAATATTTTTTATTTTCTCTAGCCATTTATGATTAACTTTAGATATGTCCTTACTAGTAGGTCATCTACATATAAGCATACAATATTAAATCATCCAGAATAGTTGTCACATAAACTCCATATTTTGTTGTACATTTGTTGAAAACCAATTGCAAAAGGAAGCAATATATTCTTCTATTTAAAGTCCAAGGGGGATTGCTTTAGCTCATATAAAACATTTTTCAATTTATACACCCTGTTTTAATATCCTGTCACTTCAAAACTAGAAAGTTGACACACATAAACCTCTTCTTTTAGCGGCCTATTTATAAAGACTTTTACATCAAGTTGATGTAATGACCAACCTCTAAAAATGATTGTAGTAATCACTAGTTTGATGGTTTCAATTCTAGCCATAGGTACAAACACTTCATTTTGCATATCATAACATTATACTTATAATAATATTATTTATTTTAGAATATATATTATAAAATATACTTAATTTAAGTTTAATACTTCTTTTATTATATAATTTAATTATACATAATGTTAAAATTGATACATTATGTTAAGAAGTTGAGTTCACTAATCATATCCTATCTTTTTTAAGTATTGACCGAGTTGAGTTTAAATAATGGTCTAATCAAAATTTAATAAATACAAAGATAAATTCTTTCAAATTTATCCCTTATTCACTCCTACTTAAACTTGTCAAATGCAGCTTTAGAAAGAAAACTTAATAAAAAATCAATACATAAAGTTTTAGGGAAACATAATTTATATATAAATCAATGAAATTAATTAAACATAATTTAGTTAAATAATTAAATTAATAATAATATTTTAAAATTAGCCTATTCAAATAATATAATCTTTCGATAATATTAGATTTGTATAATGATGTAAAATTAAATTATTAGTCATATTTATTTCTATGATTAGAATATATGCTTAAACTAATCTTAAAAGTATCAAAAGGATTAAGCGTGTCATTCACCCATGCAAATACAAGTAACTGAACGCATTCGGTTACATTCCTCCTCAGTTGCTACATCCCCCATGCAAAACACACAGCGCGTCAGTTTTCGAAATAGAAACCTGTGAAAAAAAGTGACCATTTCATTCCCCATCCTATAACCGTTTTTTTTTTTTTTTTTTGGATCGGTTTCATTCGTCATTGTTCGAAAATGGCGACCATGACGAGCTTGATCGGTCTCATTAACAAGATCCAACGCGCGTGCACGGTGTTGGGTGACTACGGCGGCGAGGGAATTTCCCTGTGGGAGGCGCTTCCCACCGTTGCGGTGGTCGGAGGACAGGTGCGTTTACGTCGTTCCCGCTTCTCTTTCATTGAAATTGTGATTGTCACTTTGGGATTGATTGTGTTTCTCGGAAACGAATCAGAGTTCAGGGAAATCGTCTGTGTTGGAAAGTGTCGTGGGAAGGGATTTTCTGCCACGTGGATCTGGTAATCTTCACTTACTTAGTTACTTTGCATTTTTTTCCCTACTAACATCTGTTGTGCTGGTAAATCCCAAACGAAAATGACTGTTTTACTTAATCTTATATCCTCGTATAAATCTTCTTCATTTTATAAAGAAAATGTTAATTAAAAGTGTAAGTACATTTAAATATCTTAAAAATATATACAAAATTTAATACTTGTCAAGATAACATCACGCCATTAGCACTCTTTTTAATATTGATAAAACTTAGATACAGGATTATAGGTACTATTTTTTCATAAGA
Organism: Mucuna pruriens; assembly: GCA_025330945.1. Classification (NCBI taxonomy): domain Eukaryota; kingdom Viridiplantae; phylum Streptophyta; class Magnoliopsida; order Fabales; family Fabaceae; genus Mucuna; species Mucuna pruriens. The sequence continues at coordinate 470,395 of JAENHJ010000086.1, read as the reverse complement.
ATTAGAATTTTATTTTGATGATCTGCGTTGACATTTAATAAAATACTTTATTAGGCCAATGATAAGAACGTCTAATGTGATTGAGAATTTGTTACTAGTATTTCTTTACCTACCATATAAAGCAAGTAGAATAATTATCAGGAGGTATTGCATGACAAATAATTCTAATAGTAACTCACATGCCAGAAGGGAAACAACAGATAAGCACATTATTTTAGATGAGGATAAATAGGAAATATAGTAACACCGTAATACTGATACACACTCTTAAGTGAAATTAAAGTGGTACTTATTCAATATATATAACGAGACCCAAATTATCTAGCAAAACCTGATTGAATTTCACACGATAACGAGGGCTACAATAAAAAGAATATTTTAGAGTACATGTTATGAATTGAATTTCTCAAAGAAAGGAAACGGCAAAATTAATGCTTTAGTCCTAGCTTTAACTTTAATTTTGGCTTAGTTCTCTAACTTTACTTTGAACAAGAGTAATTTTATATCTTCTTGGTTATCCTCCTCCTACAAATCTAACTACTACTTTGTAAATAAAGTATTAAATAAAAAAGTAAACCATTTAATGTCTTGGAAAAGTAAAACGCATTCACTACTTACCATATAAAGAAAGTGGAAGGATCAGTAGGAGGGTGTTGTAGGAAAGTTGATGTCAAGTGTGACATGGAAAGGCATTGACGTTTGAGCTCATCCAAAAAAAAAACACTAATTTTTTTTTCTTTAGTAAGATGAAGATCATGAGATTTTTTGATGCACCATTTAAACGCTCTTGCAAAAAGGGTTTCATTGAGTTTTGAAAGGTAAAGTTTGGCTTCCCGACGAGCTTACTTTGTCAACCTAGCCACAGCTCATGATTGGATATGTTTGTTTCAGCTTTGAATAAGAAAATGTTTTCATGATATACTATTTGAGTTTAATTAGCATGCATGTTAGTGTAAACGAGAAATCATCATTGGAATGACTTTTAAGGTAATTATTATAAAAACAAATATATTGTATAAGATAGTTTGTTATTAAATAACAGTATAAAAAACTTTTTCTCTATTGGTGCATTTAATAATAATATTATTTTCGTAGTGTTTGTTTTTCATAAGCATCTAATTTTAACTTTTTGAGGAAAACACTTCAACAATTTCTTTTGAACTTTTTATATTTTTAAACATGATTTTTTAATTTAAGAACTTTTAAAAAAACACACAAACAGACCCTTAGTAGTTATTGTTTATTGGATCAGAAAAGGTGCAACACTTAAGAAATAATGCTTGGTTAGTTTTTCTTGCCTTGTCTTGTAAGCTAGGAAAGAGAATTTTTTTTTGAGAAGTTTTCATTGTAAATGATTAGGAGGTGGTCATGGTCCTTTTGCTTTTTATTGGAGACAAAGATTGTTCATCATTCCATTGATGACAGTGAAGAATGGTTGTTTTTATTCATCTAAATGTCTATATGACATCTTTTTTCATTATAAGGTATTGTCACACGGAGGCCACTAGTGCTGCAACTTCACAAGACAGAGGATGGGCAGCAGGAATATGCTGAGTTTCTTCATGCATCAAGAAAGAGATTCACAGACTTTGGTAAATGATGTTTTTAACAATGAACATTTCTTTTCTAATTCAGTAAGATTTGCAGTAACTAATGATGAGCTGACATCAGGTCAAGCCACTTGTATAGTCTTCAATTGATTTAATTTAATGTTAATCATCCATCTCAAATTTGTTGGATATATGGAATCATGAACTGGAGATTTATACTTAATTGAGCTTAATGGACCACAGCCCTTCCCATAGATGGTGGTAGATTTAACCATGAGCTGCAGAATTTGTTGCTATGATACAGAAATCCATCTGATTTATCTATAATTTGCAGTTGAATTAGTTTTTCTTCAAAAATAATTATCATTAAAATTAAAATAATAATACAGAATTATTTGTCTTTATAATAGAAGGGCTGTGGCTGTAGGGCCACTTTTGGCATGGGTATGATGCTAGTTAATATTATATGTCCATTGTTAAGGATGGCTAATACAATTGCAGTAAAAATTAATTCCATTTTAAATTGTCAATTAATGGATTCTTTTACTTTACTTGCCCATTTAACTAACAACTGGATTAAGAATTGGATTTGTCTCTGGATAGAATGATAACTCTAAATTGGGTTCAACTAGAGAGATTTTCTTTGTAATCGTTGAAGCTTTCCATCCATGAGTAGAATACCAAAGAGAGGCCATAATCAGAATTCAAAACCCTATTGCATAGCATAAGTAAGTGAAATAAATCCCTCTAGAAAATGTTACAATATGATCCAAGAGATGCACCAGAAAACACTAACTGAGATCAAGGTTTAGCCTTTTTTGGCTTTGCTGCATACTCCAAAATGATTTGTAAGAAACTGCACCAAGTGGGAGGACAAACATTGATTTGTTTTGGACAAATCCTTGTGATTCTTGGTCTCTTGGTTCAACATTAGTGGGAAGACTAACCCAGTATTTACTAAGAATTTCAGATGGATTGCTTCTTGATTGCTTCCTGACAATGGCAACTACTTTTGAACTAGGCCTGCATGTTATAACTTATAATCATATTGGGGGAGGGGGGAATAGTTGTGAGGTCTGTGAATTTGCAGCATGTCAGTAGTGTTAATCCTATCTTCCTATTGAGTACTGCTATCTAAAAGAATTGTTTCATCTTAGATAGAGCATATTGACTCCCAAATTTCCTTGTCAAGATGGAGCATCTCCTGACTAGGAGAATGAGTCATAAACTAAAAGTATGACTAACAAGATTATGTACTGGAATAATTGGGAGTTCAAAGAATCCTATCTCAGTTGGCAGAAATTTGTCTAGAATCAAGTAATTTCAGATGGATTGCTTCTTGATTGCTTCCTGACAATGGCAACTACTTTTGAACTAGGCCTGCATGTTATAACTTATAATCATATTGGGGGAGGGGGGAATAGTTGTGAGGTCTGTGAATTTGCAGCATGTCAGTAGTGTTAATCCTATCTTCCTATTGAGTACTGCTATCTAAAAGAATTGTTTCATCTTAGATAGAGCATATTGACTCCCAAATTTCCTTGTCAAGATGGAGCATCTCCTGACTAGGAGAATGAGTCATAAACTAAAAGTATGACTAACAAGATTATGTACTGGAATAATTGGGAGTTCAAAGAATCCTATCTCAGTTGGCAGAAATTTGTCTAGAATCAAGTAATTTATAAGGGGTTGTGGTTTATTCCTTTGTAAATCATTGTAGTTCTTATCTTCCTGAAAAAAAAGTAAACTTCCAACCGAGATTAGGACCCTAAATATGAAAAAAATGATTTTGGATGGGTGAATTTTGTAAAGAACAGTGGCTATAGAGATAAGGCAATGCCTCTGAGAAAGGAATATTCCACAGAAAAATTTCCTTTATGACCTTATTTGAGATAAATAACCCAACCCCAAAGAAACATGGTGATTAATAGATGCATACCCTTCTTAGTTCACAACAGCCATTTAGCCACCAGAGCAGTGATTTTGAACACCAAATTCCCTAGGCTGAAGAATCCCTGCTAACTACATAACATCATGACCTCCCCTATGGTCTGCATTCCTTCACAAAAGGAAGGCCCTTATAATCTGAGTCCCCCGAGCCTATCAAACTGAAATGCAAAAGAGGAAAAGGAAATGAATAGGAATACTAGAAAGGAACGTATGTATTATTTTTGTCAATTTACTTAAATGTTATGCAAGTGAGAAAATATACTATGTTGGAGGATTTGGGATACTTAAATCCTACAGGCTACAGTTTTGGATTCCTTTAATTTCAGAATGGAAACGTGTTTTCCATGAAAGACAAAAGGTTAAATCTTGAACATTAATAAATTAAAGATGTGTCAGCTTTGTTTCATCATTTATCTATTGAAATTGTGATGACAATAACAGTAAAACTCATAACTATAGAAACTGAGCTCTTATTTACTTTTCTGTTCCATACAGCTGCTGTGAGACAGGAAATTTCAGATGAAACAGATCGTTTAACTGGGAAGACAAAGGCAATTTCAAACGTTCCAATTCAACTGAGCATATATTCTCCACATGGTATTTTATTTTCATTACCCCTTGATAACATCACAAGCAATATAATTATTTTAAAACTTAGTAACATTGTCCTGTGTGTTCTTTTTACCATTTCCCCCCTTCTTATTGAACATTTTATTGTGGTAATTAATGGCAGCATGTGGTTTAAAGTAAGGCTAAATTTTGTATGGTTGAACTATTCTTCTCTTCTATATATCTCGGAGGACTTTTTCTGATGCTCTCTTTCCCAGTGAACCAATGTGCTGGATTTGTTTTTCTTGTCAGTTTGTGCTAAGAAACATTATAATTTAAGTTGTAAGTACAAGGCCCCAGGATAGTTTACATATGTAACAAGCCAGATGCATTTGACATATCTGCTCCATCTTAAGGGAGAGTGTTGTTTTAATCAGATTTTATTCTTTCCTTTTTACATATGTAAACTGACAACTTATATTATAATGTTTCTTAGGACAAACTCACAAGAAAAAAATTCCAGCACATTGGTTTTGAACTGTTTGAATTATGGATATTGAATAGTATTCATAGCATGAGCAGTCAGCTGACCATGGTGAACACATGTCAGAGTCACTTCAACATTGTAAAAAGAAATTGGATGCTCTAAATTTTGTTGTTTCATTGTGTGTTAGTGTCACTTGAGCCTGAATATTTCACTGATATTTACAAGAATATGTAGAAATATTAATCCAAGTGAGGCATAATCCATAATTTGGGATCAAATTAATTATCCCTATTTAAGGTAACTAGGAATGCTAATAATAAGGTAAGAATAAAATCTGATTACAGTCTAACACTTCCCCTTAAGATAGAGCAGATATGTCAAATGCATTTGGTTTGTTACATATGTAAGCTATCATGAGACCTTGTAAGAACTTTGTTAGCATGCCTACAAGTTATTGTTGCCTACAAGTTATTGTTACCAAAATTCAAGAGGGAATGAATTGAGTTGTTTAAAAAGCTTTTTTACAAGCCACTTTATCAAGCTCGTAAGGATATATATAGATATATAGGAAGAATCAAGTTACTCCAAAAGTAACTTTAAAATAGTTATTTTCCCTTTTCACCCTTTATTTTATTTAATTTAATTTATTGATCAAATATGAGTTACTCATTAGAACCATTAGATTAAAAGAAAATGAGAAGGTGGAGATGAAGAGTAATTCTTCTAAAATTACTCTTGAAATAACTTGATCTCTCCTTATATATATAATATATTAGAATTGAAATAACCTTAGAAACAATTAAATTGAGATAGAATGCTTAAAACTCAATTATCAATTTCAAAGCCAAAATAATAATAAAATCAAAATTCACAAATATAAAGATAAGGGTTAAAGAAGAATGCACCGAGATTTATGCTGGTTTAGTCACCAACTACTTGTGACTTATATCCAATCCCTGCTTGGGCTTGAGAGTTTCTTCCCTTAACAATAATCAAAGTATTACAATAGTTTGGCCTTTTACAATCAAGAAAACCCACCTTGAATATCTAGCCTAGTGTGAGATAGATATATTAGCCTCCCCATCAATCTATGGTATTAGGACTTCTCGACAGCTGGACTTTCTTCACTTCTAATCTTGTGATTTTGTTCAATGGGCACCCCTATGGTCTTGCATACCAGTGTTTCTGTCTCTTTAAGCACATCAAGTACATATTTCCCTTAGGAGATAAAGATTCTTTTTTTTTGGAATAGGCAACCTCTATTCCAAGGAAATTCTTCAACTTTTCCAACTCCTTCATCTCACAATGAGTTGCCTGCCTTTCTTTAAGAGTTAGTCAATCTGTCTCATCATCAATTGCCAACCTTTCTTTTAGATTTGTGCTGCATAAGGTAAGTCCATGTCCAATGGATATAGTCATGAATAAAAGTTACAAACCATCTAGTCATAGAAACAAATTCAGAAACAGGTCCTTATACATTGAAATGAACAAGATCAAAAGGAGCAACACTTTTACTATTACTAGGAAGAAAGGATGTATGGTGGTGCTTAGAAAATTGACAAACATCATACTTAAAAGACCTAACAGGCTCTTTTGTAAACAAATGTGGAAATAGATATTTAACTAAACCAAATGGAGGATGCCTAAGATGTCTGTGGTGAAGTCAAATTTGGCAAGCTGCCCGAGTTTTTGAAGTTGCTTGGTGATTGGAAAATATCTTGTGACATCATCAATTGTCTTGTGTTGCAAGAGGTATATCTCACCTTGCTCTTTAACAATTAAATTGTCCTTCCTATGGCAAGGTCTTGAAAGACACAATGATAATAATAAAAGTTATTGCACAATTCAAATCTTGTTTAAGTCTATGTATAGAGATAATATTGTTAGCCAAATTAGGAACATTGAGAACATTGTGTAGGAATAGGGAGGGTTGAAGTTGGATGCTGTCAGATCTAACGATAGGGACATGATCTCCATTAGCAATTGTAATGAGTTGTGTTTTAGATGCTCTAGAGTATGATGTCAAGTGTGAGGAGGATAGGGTCATGTGATTGGTTGTCCCAAAATCAAGGATCCAAATACCTTAGGAAACAGAATGAGAAATATTGAAAGAACTCTTACTCTTCATGGGCAAGGAGCAAGTGTCAAAAAGCTTACTAAGATCATGGTCAAGGACTCAAAAGATGACCTTTTCTTCATAAGCCAAACTTTAGAACCTTAATTCAATTTGGATTTTCACAATGTGTTCAGCAACAGGTTTTAAAACATTTGAATCTTTTGAAAATTACTTGTGTTTAGTTTTGGAAAAGCTTGATTTAATTTTAGGTTTCAATAAAAATTTTCATGAGTCAATTTAAGTTGAACTGAAAACCTTACATATGATCCTTGTCAGGGATAAGGATTCAACCCTTTGGACTGTTTTCATTAAAACCTTTCTACCTCAACAGCTAGAGGTCGTGTTCTTCAGCTGTTCCTTAGAGCTCATAGAAGTAGTCTTCATGATTTGAGAGAAGATTTTTTCTCTAATGAACTGACAATCAACCTTTATATGTTTAGTTCTCTCGTAAAAGATAGGATTTGAAGAAAATGTAAAGCTAATTGATTCACAAGCAAGTTCCATGGGATCTCACAAAACTTCAAATCTTGAAGCAAATGCTTTAACCATAAGAGTTCTAAGTCGTATTAGCCATAGCCTAATCCTCTGCTTCTGTATTTGATCTTGCAACCACCAATAAGCCCATCAGATCACACAGTCTACTTTTTACTTTTCCATAAGATCAAGTTCTCACCAATGAGAATATAATAGCCTGTTGTGGATCTCCTATCACCTGCATCACCTGCCCAATCTGCATCTTTATATTCAATGATGTTATGTGCATGACCTTTGTCCATATAAATAAGCCCTTTGCCTGGTGATCATTTGATGTATCTCAGGATCTGAAGAACTACATTCCGATGACTATCATGCAGTGTTGTACCAGGCTTCAATCTGTTGTTTGAATAAATTCTGATTACAATCAATAATGTCCACCTTTTGAAGATCAAAGGTGAAGTTGTATATTGAAGTCAGTATGGTTTGGAACCTTCGTTTTGCTGTCCTTTTCTTCTAGGTGAGTATTCTGCAAACCAAAATTATTCATCCCTACAATGATTTGTTTGATAAGGTGAATAGGTCATCGTTTCAACTGTTCAACCTGACCACATTTGAAGTTATACTTCTAATTTGGTCTGCAATTTTGATTCTGTGTAAATTCTGTGGGGTTTCAAGCTCCAGGCCTCTTGTGTATCAAGAAACTCATGAGTTTAATGATTTTTAGAATCACTATAAACTTACTTGCAACTGTAATTGATTCAAATTATTAGCTTGATATAGTTTCCACTTTCCAGTTTAGTTCTTCAAATATGCCTAGTAATTTTTTTTTTCTGAGCATTTTCTTACAAGAAAAGAAAATATCTCCCTTTTTCAAATGTTGGTCTCTTGAGAGATAATAGAAAGCTTTTTTGGAGAAAAGATGAATGTTGTATTACTTCTAAGGGGCACACCCCCTATGTACAACTCAATAATTCAAAGAAGACCAAGAGAAGACTAAGGGAAGAATATTACAAAGAGTTAGGAGGATAAGAGATCCTCTTCAAAATATAGATAAAAACAACATTAGAAAAAGAATATTACAAAGAAGCAAATTGCACACAAATTCTCCTTCACTTATATGGAACACTTTGATTTTAGTTACATAATGATTTTGCATGGCTTTGTCTGCAGTTGTGAACTTAACCCTCATAGATCTTCCTGGGTTGACAAAGGTTGCTGTAGGTAAAGTTTCATGCATTTTCTAGTATTTTTAAACAAGTTGGATGGAATTTTGAGAGGACTCATCTTAATGCTAAGAATAACATAATTTGTGCTTCTTTCACAGAGGGACAATCAGAAACCATTGTTCAAGATATTGAGAACATGGTCCGTTCTTATGTTGAGAAGGTAATTGTACTTTTAACATAAAAAGAATATTCAGATATGATTGAAAATTGTATTAAACAACTAAACAAGCATGCTATATGATCTTCACTAAATCAGGGTTATTGAAGGAGGGAAATTAAGTCCATTTACTATAAACTCCCTTCAAAGAACGCACCATGTTCCAGTATCAACCATTAAAATTCAACACTAGAAATCATAGTCCTGACTAGAGACACAATAAGTTTTTATTTCAATCATTTCTTTCAAAGTGGCCATCACCATTTACTTGTAAGTTATAAATTATAATCAACCATAAATTCATTATAACCTGTTTTTAGCATGATCAAGTAGCTTTCATTTGAATGCTGGAATTTGAAACTAATGGTTAGAACATGACTAGAATTTGACAGCTGTATAGAGACTTGTGCTTGAGGAAAGTGGATGGTGTAGTTGAAATATTAAAAGATTGCTTATTTCCTTACTTGTTGGAAATTGTATTGAGTTTAAGGGCACTCTTTGTTTACACTAACAATGTTTTAATAATAATATGTCAATAACAACAATAGCCTTATAACAACAATAGTCTTATACCAACAGGTGAGGTTGGCTACATGAATCATTAGACTCGATTAAAATCCAAATTCTCAAGGATATTATTCACCATGAGATTCTCTTTAATAATTTCTCGGAAACCACTTTAATCAATGTTTTGCCATTTTTTCCTTGATTGGTGTCACATTAATATCTCCTTGTATACAATCATTTTGTATCTTGTTCTTTCTTGTATGGTCACACATCCATCTTCACATTCGCATTTTTGCTACTCCTATTTTTTTTACTTGTTGTCTCTTTAAGTCTCAAAATTCATATCATAGGGTATAGTTAGTCATATAACAGTACAATAAAACTCCCCTTTGAGTTTATAAGATATTTTGTTCTCAAAAATAACCCCTTATGCCTTTCTCCATTTAACCACCCTACTTGTATCCTTAACACGATTTCATTATTAATTTCTCCATCATTTTGTAATATTGATCCCAAATACTTAACTTGGGAACCTATGATATGACATCTCAAATTTTTACCTCTAAGTCATTTTTTCCTTGTTTCTTGCTAAAATTGCAATACATGTACTCTGTCTTATTCTTACTCAAGAAAAAATCCTTTGATTCAAATGTTTATCTTCAAAGCTCAAGTTTAGAGTTAACCTGTTCCTTGATTCCTCAATCAAAATTGTATCATCCGCAAAAAGGATACATTTAGAGATAATCTTTTGTTTGTTCTTGGTAAGCACATCTAGGACAAAATTAAACAAGTAAACACCTTTCTTTTACAAAGCTTCTAGAACATTACACCTTTCTTTTCCAAAGCCTTCTAGAACATTTCTCTTGGTACTCAATCATATGCTTTTTCTAAGTCAATAAAAACCATGTGTAAGTCTCTTTAGTTACTTCAATACTTTTCCATCAACTATAGAAGACAAATATAAATACCTTTTGTTGTAGGCCTTCCTAGCATAAATCCAAATTGACTCTCCACAATCCAAGTCTTTTCCTTAATTTATTCTCAGTCACCTTTTCCCACAATTTCAGTGTGCCTCATAAGTTTTATCCCTATGTAGGTTACACAACTCTAAATATCTTGCTTGTTCTATATATAGGAACTAAAGTGCTCTTCTTCTACTTTGACATTTTCTTAGATCTCAAAATCTCATTAAATAGCTTAGTGAGTCAAATGATACCCTGCTGCCCGTTTCCAAATTTCAATCGGAATACCACTAGGACCAACAACTTTACCATTAGCCATCCTCTTATGGGCTTCTTTTACCTCTAACTCTAATTCTGCAATAGTAAGCCAGATTTTGTTTATCCTCTTGGATTTCTATTCCTTCCATATTACAGATCATTGCTCATCATTGAAAAGCTTATAAAAATAGTTCTCTCATCTCTCTTTGATATCTAGATATATCACCACAGCTTTCCTTAATACATCTTACTTGATCCAAATCTTTTGATTTCTTTTCCTTAATATGCCTTTTGTTTCCCATTTTTCGTTCCAAGATCTTGGTAAAACTCGCTAAAAGCTTTGGATTGCGCCTATAATTTTCCTTGTCTCATTTCTAGCTTCTAGTACCTTGTCCAATTTTCAACATCGCACCCATGTAAGAAATAAAACACTCCCTTTTGTTTCTTACCTTGAACACTTTCATTCCACCACTAAGATTCCTGATCTCTTGGTCCAAAACCTTTTGATTCACCTAAGAATTTCTTTAGCAACCTTCTTAACTTTCTTAAACATCTCATCCCAAATGAGGCTAGCACATCACAACATTATGATTCCCAATTACCTTCATCCAATAATTACTTTTTTAAAAGTAAAATGATTTATCACTCTTGAGCTTCTACCACTTGATTCTTGGATTTGTAACTTGTTACTTTTTTTGTTTACGACTCTCAAAATGAAAATCAAGGATAAAGACCCTAATTGTTGTGTAATAAGATTCTCTCCTGGAATCACCTTGCAATCCTTGCATGAGAACTTATTAGAGCTCCTTACAAAAAAAAAATCAATTTGCAACCTTGAGATTCAAGTTTTATAAGTGATTAAATGTTCCTCCTGCTTCTTAAAACAAGTGTTCATAATCTTAAATTCATATGTCATTGAGAAATTAAGAATAAACTCTACTTCCACATTTAGAGCTTCAAAACCAAAACCACCATGAGCTCCTATAAATTGTCTTTCCTCACTACCAACATGTCCATTTAGGTCCCTCCCTATGAGAATGTTTTTCTTTTGTGTCCAAAAGTGCTTCCAATCCTAGTTGTGGTGGATAAGCACTAGCGGTACAGATAGTCTCCCATGCAACCATTAATTTTGAAGATAAATTTTTGTCCCCAATCCTTTATGCATCCACCACACTCTCCTTCTGATCCTTGTCCACAATATACCCACTTTGTTCTTTCTTCTAACTTCTCTTGTGTATCGAAGTTTAAATCTTGTAGTGTCCCTTTGCTTTTTCTCCGACACATGATGTTAGTCCTTCTCTGAATCATGGTGTCCACCTCCTCCAAAGACTTATTTATAAAAATACGAATATTTTAATAAAAATAATAATAGTGCAATTTTGGTAAGTCATATTAAGCATACTGAACCAATAATTTGCTTTGTCCAAATTCACTCTCTGTATTGCATCTTATCATTTACCTTCTCTATGTTTATCATAAGCAATCTAATTGAGTTTTCTGATTGTGCAGCCCAATTGCATTATATTGGCCATCTCTCCTGCAAACCAAGATATTGCCACTTCAGATGCAATAAAAATTGCAAGAGAAGTTGATCCTTCAGGTCTGTCTTTAATATTTGAAAGAAGTTCAAGTGTAGACACTGTTTCCTCTGATCTTACCTTTTGTTTCTCTTTCTGTTTTAACCAAGATTCATTGAGAAAGGCCTTTGTTATTTTATTCTTGTTTCAGGTGAAAGGACATTTGGGGTGTTGACAAAACTTGATCTTATGGATAAAGGAACTAATGCTGTTGAGGTATAAAATTCTGTAACAACTGCACGGTTATTTTCAGTTTTGATGTTCCTTGTTACCAAGATTGAGTCTGTCACCTGGTATAAGTTATGTATTTATGTGAATCTTAAAGGTTCTCGAAGGAAGGCAATACAGGTTGCAGCATCCTTGGGTTGGAATTGTCAATCGTTCACAAGCTGATATTAATAAAAACGTTGACATGATTGTTGCTCGCAAGAAGGAGCGTGAATATTTTGAGACTAGTCCTGAATATGGACATTTGGCACATAAAATGGGTGCAGAATATCTTGCCAAACTTCTATCTCAGGTATTAATAAATATTATTTTCACATCATTTTCCTTAACGATGTGGTTGTGTTTCTTTTCTCTTTTTGAAATTAATTGCGAGTAATTTCCCTTCCCTTCCTTTACTGGCATTTATCACTGCAGCATTTAGAGTATGTTATTAGGCAGAAGATACCTAGTATCATTGCGTTAATAAATAAAGCCATTGACGAGCTTAATGCAGAGTTGGACCGAATTGGCAGGCCAATAGCTGTGGATTCAGGGGTCAGAAACTTTGATCAATGCTGAAAGCAATCTTCTTATGTTTGAAACTTCTTGGATTTTGCTTGTACTAAGTAGTGTTACTTTTTATATAGGCCAAATTATACACTATTTTACAGATGTGTCGAGCATTTGACAAAGTATTTAAAGAACACCTGGATGGAGGGTAAGTGCCCTTGTTAAGTTTTAGCATTCATTTACAATTTTAGTTGGCTATTTTTAAAAAGCTTCTCTTTTATTTAATGCCTGTGCCTTTGTTTTAGATTAACACGTGATATTAAGCTTGGATTTCCTGTGCTTCTGGGTGATCTGGTTCATATGCTTATATGCAACTTTCAACTAAAATTTCACTCGTACTTTCTGCTGAAACATTATTTTCCTTGCGTGCATTTATTCCTTCATCCCCATGCCAAGACTCTTTGTTATTAATATTGTTCTTAATAGCTAGTCACCTTGCACTTCACTTTTATGCTATAACTATTTGAAATAGTGTTGTGCACTAATAAGACAAAGAAGTGGGGAGTCTATGCCTTTTCATAAAACGAAAAGCTTTCAGTCCTTGAATGAATCAGTACCAACGAATTCGTGGAATGAGGGATCAAGAAATGGATAGGGAGGGGAATGGCCTTTCCGTTATCGGTGGACCTTCCCTTGAATTGAACAGGTCGCGGAGCTCTCAATTGAGTGGTTTAGGTTCTGGAATTTCGGTTCAAAGGTTATAAAGTGTGGTGCGGGTGAATGTAGTTTTTCAAGATATGGAAAAGGAAGAATAGACAATAGTTTTTGTTACCATGCTGATGCGGTGTGTTGATAATGGCTGGAAATTGGAGTACACCTCTAAAGTTTCTCAAATAAACAGTCTTAGTTTTGATTTAGTAATAATCCTTCTAGAAAGAGTTTAGAAACATCAAATTGAGAGAGTGGATAAGTGGAAATTATGTATCAATTATCAACCCATTGTGGTTTCTGAATATGTTAATGAAATAATTTCGAATGAACTTATTTTTGTTGTCAGTCTCAGCTAATGCTTCCTTTTTAGGAAAGCAATTTTATTGACAGCAAGCAAGCATATTGTACAAAACACAATTTGTAAGATATCCTCTTATGCCACGAAGCAAAAACAAGGGTGGACGCAAAAAGAATCAGAATATTTGAACTCAATAGGGGTCTCTGAAGGCAAACTCTTAAAATGTCCACCGATATCTGAACAACAATAAATATCAAGAAAACACTTCCATGCTATAGAAACTGAAAGGTAGTTATCTCTACTTGAAAGTTCTTCCTTTTAGGCGGACCCTCTCGTGACATTTTGGTTTTTGAGGGCATTATTTGTTTGATACAATGATACTTTTATTTGGTTCTGGATGAGGTGTATTTTATATTTAATATTTTACTTCTGTTCTCTTTTGCGTTCAAGGATTTCTTTTCTATTATGTCACATTAGGTTGGGGTTTTGTATTCTTTGGTAATTTGTGCATTGAGGATTTTGAAATTATGAAGCAACTTCATGAAACATTCTAGCATTAAATGTGATTAAAATGTTACTATTATAGATGGAGCTTCCAAGAAATGAATCCATCTTTCTTTTGAGTATTTCAATAAATTTTGCTATTGATGGGTTTTGTATGCATTACTTTGCATTTTGTGATTGTCATGGTTGTGTTTTGAAATGCTTATTAATCCCTCTTTAATTTTTAACGAAGTTTCATTAATTCCTTCTATCATGAAGATTCATCTTGAAGTTGTGGGACAAAATTGTAAATTCAACTTTTTCTTCCCAATAGTGTTTGAATATTGTCGCCCAGAATTTGGTGAAGACTAGTAAATATGTGTTATTTAACCAACAGGTGGTTGGTTCAAGTAATTCATGCTTGATTCTCCTTAAGTAAGGTCTCAGGTTTGAGCCTTGTATATGAAAGAAAAACCCTATTGGGAGAACTAGTTCCATCATGCTGTGGCATAAGAGGACATCTTCGACTTGTGCAAGATTCTCTCCTCTGGAGGATACCTGTGGTCCAAAACCACAAAATGTGTTCTATAAATAAAAAAGAACTCCTAGGCTTCTACAGTTCTGTTTAACAGCTTAATTTTTTTTTGGTTGATTTGGTTTTTGACATGCATAAGTCTCTATAATCACTTCGTCCGCAGTTTGATTCTTGTCTCATCCATTTTTTAAATTATAATTTAACTACAAGGTAAAATAGGTCTGCATTGTCTGTGCTTCAACCCAAAAGGGCTCATGCTTCATTGGGTGTGTTAGACAATAAAACATTATCAATTAGCTTGAGCTTTTGGGTTGATTACTTGATTTGTTTCATGACAATGCGTAAACTGAAAATGCTTGTCATTGTTTGGTTATTCATTTCTGACAAATAAACTAAAAAGATGCTTCCTATTTGTTGTTTCAAGACAATGGGGACAAAACACATGTACTTTTCAGACATAAGTTCTACTAACTCACTTTAGAAGCACAAAGTAATTAAAAAAATGAAAAATAATTGAGTTTAAATAAATACACGTTTATAGCATGCTATTGTTTTTGTCATGAAACAATTTTATGCAACTAATTTTCCTTATTGTCTTAGTATTTTTTATTAAGTAACCAACTGCTATTTTAGTCGTCCTGGTGGGGATCGGATATATGGTGTTTTTGACCACCAATTACCAGCTGCTTTAAAAAAGCTCCCATTTAATCGCCATCTTTCCATAAAGAATGTTGAACGAGTTGTTACAGAAGCAGATGGTTATCAACCCCATTTAATTGCTCCAGAGCAAGGCTACAGAAGACTTATTGAGGGATCTATTGGCTATTTCAAAGGCCCAGCTGAAGCCTCAGTGGATGCTGTAACTCTCTTGACTTTATTCCTTGATTGGTTCAATATATGTGATAGCAGATATTAAGAGCAAATAGCCACTTTCATCCCTGAAGTTGGTGGATGTTGTCGTATTAGTCCATAAATTAAAGAAAATTATCAAAAAGTCCTTGAACTGTAATCCGTCTCACTCACATTAGTCTAACATGTGTGACTTAATAAATAATATTAACATCTGTTTAGGAATCAAAATGACAATAAGTGGTTAAATTAGGGACTTAGATGAAACAAATTTCAGTTTAGGGACTTTATGACATTTTGTTAAATCTAAGGACTAAAGTGACAGCCAGTGACAATTTGAAGGACTAAATTGACCATTCCCTCTAGATATTAACATGCTTGAATACACTTGTTTATGTACAATGTAATTTACATGATTGTCTGGACATCCTGCTCTTGTACTATATTTAAGTTGTAAAGGAATGCTTTATCTCCTTGCAAGTATTGCACCCTATCATACATGGACAAGAAGCTTTTGTTGAATTTTTATAAGCAGGTACTGTCCAAGTCTTGCAATGTCAGACAGTAAACTATTGCAGTATCTGAACATTTCAGCATATGATAATATCTGTCTTGATCTGAATGCCTAATTAACTTTCTTGTGTTTTCCACTGTTCCACCTTTTCAACCCAAACCCGGACGATAGTTACTAAAAACCCAAATTGTATTCTGTAAACACCACGCTAACAACTTTTTTATTTTCTAAACCTCTTTCAGATTATCCATCAATTTCCAAACTTGAAACTGTTATCTTTAATTCCAAAAACCATAAATTTGAAAATGTGCACCCTTCCTCAAGTCTATCACATTTTGATTGTTTAACTTGTGTTTTTCTTTTTACTGTTTATTCATTTTAGTATTCAAATAGGGAAGAAGTTACTCCAACAGAATGGGTTTCCTCTTCTACTTCGTGCTGTTTTGTTCTGAAAAAGATTGCCTCATCAGTTTATCTTCTTCATATCTTTTATCATTGTTTGCTCTGATTACAAATTGTTTTCTGTCATCTTTCAGGTCCACCTCATTTTAAAGGAGCTTGTACGGAAGTCAATTGCAGAAACAGTGGTAGGTAATGCTATTTTAAGTTAATAAAACTCTTTTAAGAAAGGCCCCAATTTTCAAATAACACACATCCTAGTGTGATGATCTTGTTCTTATTCGACAGTTAATATAGCTTTGTGTTAGGAGTGATATTAGTGTTCCTTTGCTTGTGAGATAAGTGAACAAATGCTCCTGCTCTAGCATCACCATTAAATACTAAGTGTTTTGTTTTGTTGTTGGAACAAGGAAATGAGGAATTGGAGTTAAGAAAATGGATGTAAGAGGATAAAAAGGTACAAGAAATAGTGTTTCATAGTAAAATCATGTCACTCCTTTTAGGGATGGATTTGACCGAGCTCAAGTTCACATAGAATTCCTCATACTTTCGGTATAAAAGAATATCTTTGCATTTATATATTTTTCATATTAAATTTTAAAAACTCTTACTGAGGAAACACAATATACAAGTCGATTTTGTAGGATTGAGTTAGGTTCAAACCTAAATTCTAAGATGGTATCAGAATCTATCCTACTAATTATTGTTGGGCTTATCAAGCCACCCGATATCCAACTGTTATCGAACTACCCACAGATATCCAATCTTGCAAACTTTAAGCTTGAGATGTTCAGTACTCAGCATGAGAGAGTGTGTTGAAGATCTCACATCTTCTAATGAGATGACCTGAATAATATATATAAGTGAGAGTAATTTTGACCTTATAAACTGGTTTTGTTGGATTGAGTTAGGCCAAACTCACTTTCTTAAGAACTTGAGATATGTAGTAACTTTTTGTCCTCTATTTAGGACATGAAACAAAAATCTCAGTCTCTATTGAATTGCTCTAATATTGTAGATCTATAACATTAGGGAAACTCCTCACTAAAAGAATACCCAGAAGTAGTTAACCTTTGGTCTGATTAACATAACATGTCATGAATAGTGTTGCTTTACATATATAAAAAATTAACATTGCCTGGAATGCACTCCTATTTCACTCAGGATTCAGTAAGTCACAAATGAAATAAATCTTGCATTGGTATAATTTATGGCATGTAGGAATTGAAGAGGTTTCCAACCCTTCAATCTGATATAGCTGCTGCTGCAAATGATGCTTTGGAACGATTCCGAGATGAAAGTAGGAGAACTGTGATCAGGATGGTTGATATGGAGTCTGGCTATCTAACAGTGGAATTTTTTCGGAAGATGCATCTTGAACCAGAAAAGAACTCGGAAAAGAACCCAGAAAAAAACCCAAGTCGGAGTACCCCTAAACCCAATGTGGACAATTACACAGATAATCACCTCAGTAAAATTGGTAAATAATTTTCTACATGCCTTCTCACTGCTTACACAACCGAAAAAGTCCACACTATTTTAGACTTTTACTCCTATATCAGTTGTGTAAATTCTTGGTTCTACAAAATTAAGAATAGGGTGCTTCAATAATCAATTTCTTTTAAGCATCATGTTGGATCTGGTTTTGATTTTTGAATTTAAATGATGTTGAATGGATGTTAGGGAGATATAGTGTGATTAAAGATGTGTTACAAACAGAAAGTACTAACACCTAATTAGTAAATCCTCATTCTAGTCCTTGAGACTGAAAGTGTTTGTCACTTTAATTCCTAACATTACAAATTCTCGTTTTAGCCCCTAACTTAGCAAAATGTCTTTCATTTTAATCTTTTTCCACTTTATTTTCCACTGTCATTTAGCGCACCAAAAAGGACTAAAGTGAATGACATTTTGCAGGACTAATGAGGATTTTGTATAGTAAGGTGTTAACCAATGCTTGTAATTTCAGGGGACTAAAATCAATGTTGTTAAATAGCGGCGTGCCATGGCCACTCTGGCAGATCTTTTGCCAACTGCCATAGGCAATTTGTGAAGGGAGATCTGCTATGGCAATGCCATAGGCCACAATGGCATGTTATATGGCAGAATTTTGGCCTTGTGCTATATTCCTCTATCCACCATTGATAACATTGACTAAAATGGGGATTTACTCAAGATATATTTATACCAAGAATTAGGTCAAGAGTTAGTATACATCTACTAGTACAACCTTGCCCAGTAAATCTACTAAAATAATAAGATTCCAACATAATAATAACAAATGTCTTATTAGTTACTTATTTTGGAATTTAATTCAACAATATTTGTAGATCTCTAGGGTTTTATCTTCAGAATTTGATTTTTTTCCTTAAAAAATTATTAGAAATAGATTTGTGATTGTTAAAATTTTCTGTGACTCTTATTTCAGGTTCAAATGTTAATGGTTATATCAACATGGTTTGTGATACACTAAAAAATTCTATACCAAAAGCTGTGGTTTATTGTCAAGTTAGAGAGGCGAAGAGATCATTGCTTAACCATTTTTATGTTCAAGTTGGGAAAAGAGAGGTATGAGTCAATATCTTTTTGTTAAGTTTTTGCAAATAGATCCAATTTCCACCACTTTCCCTTGAGGTGTTTTTACATGGTTTAGATAATGATAAATTCTTATTATGTTGGGTCTGCGCGAGTTCACTTATATTTCAACTTGTCTGTTTTGCCCGTGAAAATTTTGTTAAATAGTGTCAGAATCTTAAACATAAAATGATTTTAGCTTCTGCAATGTTTGTTAAATAGCTTCATGGGGAATGTTTAACAAATGCTGGATATAGAGAATCTAATATCACTACAATGTTTGATGAACTCTTCAAAGTTTTTGATAAAGACAACTAGGAAGGAAATGGTCTAAAAGTTGATGATAAAATTGACTTCACCTGTTTGTTTTGTTGATCTTGTTGGTGATTGTTCAATCATCAATTGTTAGCGTAATGACATTTGACTTTCATGTAATTTACAAGTTTGAATTTCCTCTTTTGTAATGCTGCTGGTCAAACTCTCCTACTTCTGTTAGTTCTGACTAAATCTTTCTTCTTGTGCAATCATTGTTCATTTTTTCTTGTACTTTTATGGAGTACCTCCTCCATTGAGCTGCAATGGTTAACATAGTGGTGTGGATTAACATCTAAGAGTTCTGTTTTTCTTATGCTTTTCTCAATTGCTTTTTAGTGAAATACCCCTTTTGAAAACCTTGGTTATAAGATTAAAACAACATTATGCGGTTTATGCAGAAGGATCAATTGGGGGCCTTGTTGGATGAAGACCCTGCACTTATGGAAAAGAGAGCACAATTAGCTAAAAGGCTTGAATTGTACAAGCAAGCTATGGATGATATTGATGCTGTGGCTTGGAAACAATGAGTATATATCCCATTCCGGCCATTCGTTACAACGCATGCTATAGGTTCAATTTTGCGCATCTAATCTATAACGAAAGATTTGTCAAAGATTATTAATTATTTCACTCCACTATTTGTTACTATTTTTTTTTATCAAACTGGAAAGCAAAAAGCATAGTTGCTGCAATAAATTGTAATTTTTGCCCGCAGTGTATAAAGTCAGTGGGAATTTTTTTTTTAACCCATGGAACAGATGTAAAGTTTTTACCAAAAAAAAAACGATGATTAATAATTGCCCGTAATAAAGTCGGATTTTATGTTTTGCATCTCTTCTATAAGGTGTGTTCATTTAACTTTCGAGAAATGACCTTGGTCGTGAAAAGTATAATACCTTTTATATTGGTTTTTGAAATTAAAAAATTTTAAATAAGCTTTTAAAATTTTCAATTCTAAAAAATTTAGACACTCATAATTTTTTTAAAATTTTAGACTATTGATGAATTGCATTTAAGATAATTTAGAATTTTATAATTTTAAAAATTATGTGACAGCATCATTAATCATATACTTTTAGAAATTAAAATATTAGCTTATTCTTTTAACTTTTGACTTGTGTATGGTGTTGCCGTCATTGTTTCCTTGGAAGAACACCCCTTCAACCACCAAAATATACCGGATTTCCACATGATAAAGCAGGATGCCCGACACCAAGCAATACGTGACCCCCCCAGAATCACCACCTAGATCATCTTGTAACAGATTTTAATCATTTGAATTATTAAAAAAACAAGTTAGTGCAGAATTAAAAAGTTATAGATGAGAAATTGGGAATCTCTAAGTTAGTAAATTTAAGTCTTTTTTTATATCACTGTAATTAAAGGTCTTTAGCTTTTTAATAGAACTATGAGGTATCTCCATAATCTTGACCCAAATCTTTGGGTTGAGTATGAGACTAGTATTTGGTCTAGGATGTAAACACACTTAAAATTTATTGTAATTTTCCAATGATGTATTATATGGGAATCAAACTTAGGTCTTCTCCACGAAATCGGCATGAATTGTCAAGTAAGTTGCATCCATTGGATTAAGTATTTTAATTTACTAACAACTATAAAATCTCAAAATATTATAAAAAAATTTAATACAATAATAATAATAATAACAATAATATTATTATTATAAGGGTTAATTGAATTTTTAGTCCTTGTAAATATGCAATGTATGGTTATAGTTCCTATAAAAATTTTTGAGCATTTTTCATCCTTCATTTATTTGTTGTAAGCACTTTTAGCCCTTGGCGTTAAATTAGGATCACTAAGTGTTGAATAGAGATACATGTCAATCATGTCACATGGACATTTTATGTGATGTGACAGCTACATATATGTGTCATGTGATAATCACATTATAATATTTTATCGGGATTAAAATGAGAAAGCCACAAATTTACAATGACTAAAATGATAAAGTCACATATTTAAAGAGACTAAAATATGAGAATGTCACATGTTAAAAAGTTATCATGCAGTAAACTTGTGTTGAAACAATGAGAACTCACCACTTTCATAGACACTTTGAATTCAAAAATTCCAAACACAAGTAGCCTCAACTTCTTTGCAGATCTAGACTACATGAATTTGTTAACACAGTGGTTACTATAAAACTTTTATATCACATTGTAGATGAATTTACAACATATTTGATTTTGGACCTTTCTCTTATCAATCATAAGGAGGAACATAATCCTCCTTTTGTGATAGCCAATCAGCCATCCAATTAGTCATTTAATCTAACGTGAAACAAACAAACCAAACATATAGACATTTATTGTCATTTTATATGTGAGCATGTTAGCTCTGGCTTTCTCAACTTAATACATGTTCCTTACAAGAATCAACTTGCTAACCCTTTGACAAAGGTCTTGTCTTACTCAAAATTTCATCCATTGATTTTCAAGTTGAGGATACATGATATATATACCCCAACTTGAGGGAAAGTATTAAATCTATTAGGATTAGTTACAGGTAGTTAGGATTAGTTTTTCATTTTGTTATGCTTATAGCTTATATATATGCAGCCTTTTATGTACTTGAGAGGTAATCTCTTTTTTTACTTCTTCATCAATAAGAGTCATGTGTTTTCTCTCAATCTCTTTCTCTGAGCAGCAGTTTAATAGAAATCCAAAAAGAAGACAATGATATTCTCTCACAATGTAATGAACTAAGGTTCGAATATCTACTAGGAGAAATGTCCATATTTAATGTCTGATCATGTTTATAACATGATTGCTTCATAAATAAGATACATGTGGAAAAGCAGAAAGTTATAGGTAATTAGGTAAGCTAAAATTAAGGTTAGTGTTTTGAGTCAAAATAATCATAGTAAGATTTTACAGTGATCAAGTTTATTGAGATACTTGTAACTTTTGTTATGATACAAGTTTCTACCATTTTGATTTTGTTAGAAGTTGTCATTTTAATGTCTTGTACTAGTATAATTTTGAAATATGATACCAACAAACCAATAATGATAGAACTCCAATGTTTTCAGTCTATAACTTTTGCTCTTCCTCTCCTAGACAACCTCACTTTATAACTAGACACTAACATAATAGAACACAATCATATACACAAGCCATGTTAATAAAGGTTTAATAGAACATTTTAGGGTTAGATGACTATTGTGTGATTCTACCTCAACACAAAAGTACTTATTTGAAAAACCTATCGTTAGTCTTACCTAATGTTATCAAGATATATGAGACATTAAGTGCATATGTTTGGATTATCGTTGGAGGCAACTCTAGAGGCATCTACGACGTACTTTTGTCAAAATAACTCCAGAGGTTTGTGTTACCAAGCTTTCAACAGAAAAGCAAATTGACCCTAATGTTGGAGATCCTATATCGCCAAGTGACATAACCTGAATAGTATATATAAGTAGAAGTAATCCTCACATTATAAACTGATTTTGTAGAATTGAGTTAGTTTCAAACTCATTCTTTATATGGTACTAGAGCCTATTATAGTGATTATTATTGGGTTTATAAAGCTATCCGCTATCAAATCATTATAGTACCAATCCATTACAATTATGAATATTTGCTTGATCACATTACATACTTGTATATAATCTAATAATCTATATTTATACTTCTACTTTTTCAATAATTTATTTTATTAATACGCTTCTATTATTAAAAAGAAAAATTGCTAGTGTATCAACTGTCAGCAGTATAGTAAGTCAAAAGCATTATTTTTAAATTTGCAAAATAGTCCCTCTCCATCTATACACAGAACGTTGCCGCCATTGCTGCTCTTTCTTGAGCTCCACCTTCACCACAAAAAGCTACGGTGAAAATAAACAGCCCCAAAACTACACTCACAGTAGCAGCAAACTAGATCTACGCTATGGTCCCCTGGTTCTATGCTTCCGGTCAATTTAACAAATAGAGAGGTTTGTATAATGAGATAAAATTTATGGTAACAATATAGTTTTCAATTTTATATAAAAGTAAAGATTTTGAATTTAAATGTACCATATTTATAAAATAGGAAGAACTTTTTGTCGGTTTTAAAATTAGAAAAGAGAATGAAGTAATTTACACTAAATAGTATATCAGTGAGATGTACAAGTAAATACCAAAATCCTATAGCATGTGAAAATTTTAAGATCATTCAATGCACACAAAATTGTGAGATCATTGTAGCATTTCTGGCAAACCTAGTTCAATCCTCACGTTGCTGGATGACAAAGCTTTGGAGTCCAATCCTAACCCATTGACCACAAAATGAAAAAAAAAAAAAGGACAATTCTAACAGCATTAAGGAACCAATATGAGAATAGAGCCACAAAGGATGATGGAAAATTAAAATATGACATTAACAAGGTTTTTTTTTTAAATTAATAATAAAAATGTCACTTTACTTTCTTTTTCTTAGTTTTCAAATATTTACATAGAAAATAGAGAAAATAATTTTTTATTCCAAACCAAAAACAAATTAAAAAAGTGACATTTTTATAATTAAAAACAAAAACAATTTTTTTCAGCTTGTTTGAAAAAAATTGAGAACGAAATAGCATGATATTTAATTAGAGAGAAGTTTTGTCTTGAATTCTTCCCATGTTACACCCATCTCAAGATACTCTATATTGGAAGGGTTAAAAGGTCCTTTGATTCTATCTATTGACATTATCACTGCCCTTGCTGGAAGAATGCTTCTTGTTGGGTCAGAGGAGGTACTGTAGCTCAAGCATGAAGAGAACCCCTGAAATGTGTTGCAACCAAATTTCTTAGGAAACATCTTTCTATAGAGCAATTCAACACACAATCACCAAAACAATTATTAGCATATTAGGGACCTACCAAAGACTCTAGAAACAATTATTATTAGCATAATATGTCAAACTTACCTTGAAGATAAGTACATCTACTTCCTCCTGGTCCACAAGTGCATGCACAAGGAGTGCTTCTCCTTTTGCTGATTGACTATAAAACTCCAACTTAGCAATCTCCTCATTGTGCCCATACTCTTCATCTCTATCTTCATCCCCATCTTGGTATCTAATTTGCCTCCTTGCTGCACACAAAAGGCTTGTACCTCTTTGATTGCTCAGATCCAAATCTTTAAAGGCACAACAAAAGCTTGAATTGTGAGTGGAAATGTTGTTCAGAGAAGATGGTAATGGTATAGGCAGCATAGGTGATGGCATCATTGTCCATGATGTGGCCACACTTTTCATGGGAAGTGTAGTACGGTGCATATTGCATAGTATAGTGATTAGTGGCTCTTGTATTTGTCAAGTTACCTTGTTTGCTTAAGGACTTGGAAATGTCCTCAAGATAAGGTTGGGATTGGTCTGTTGGCTATTTGAATCTCTAGAGGTTGGGAAATTACCTTTTTGGGTTCACAAACAAGCTACTTTCAGAACACTCCTCAGTCATGGGTTGATGGGACCTTGTATGCATCATAATGGAAGTTATGTAAATTATTTTTTTAATTTATTAACAAGCTTTTTTATTTTCATTGAGTAAATCATTAATTTTAAAATAATTATTACAAAAATTAATAATCTTATTATTAAATGACAGTATAAAAAAATTTACGTTACCGGTCCATTATAATTAAATTTTTAAAATAAATCATTCAAATTTTAGTGTTATTTTATTTTGAGATCAACGACATTATAATTTGGAATTTAAAAAATCATAGATGTGAAAAGTTTTAGAATTGCTCTCTTATCTTTTATTTTTGTAAAATGATATGAATTATAACATACACAATATTTATTTTTAACTTATAAAAGTATTCGAACAAAAACGATATTTAGAGAACTTATATGACCAAAAAAAAATAATAATAAGTATGTGTATGGGTAAAACCAACAAATTAACCAAGGAAAAACTTTAGAGTAAATGATTTCCATCTACATAGAATAAGAAAATATAGAAAAGCTGATCGATCGTATGTAACCTCAACTTTACATGTAAAAAAAAATTGTTCTTTAAAAAAAAGGTTGTCAAATTCTTGATATAATATGTATAAGAGTTTTCATTTATTTTACATCTCACTTCTCTTACAGCTCTTTCTTAATATATTTTG
Organism: Mucuna pruriens; assembly: GCA_025330945.1. Lineage (NCBI taxonomy): Eukaryota > Viridiplantae > Streptophyta > Magnoliopsida > Fabales > Fabaceae > Mucuna > Mucuna pruriens. The sequence goes on along the minus strand of JAENHJ010000086.1, from coordinate 445,076 downwards.
AGAATTTTTTACTTTAATTTTCTTAATATCATATCTCTCACTTTCTTAATTTATTTCTTCTTGTTTACTTTTCTTTTTATCTGTCTTTTTGCTTTACTTGTGTCCCCATGTGGGGCCGGGGGCATCCATGATGGATTGATGGGTGTATGAGAAAATGGTAACTTTATCTACATTCATTTTCGCAAAACCCCAAAGTAAACCCCAAAATAGGTCCATCATATTTATATGTACGAGTCTCTTTCAATTAATTAGTAACCATTCTGTGTATCATTATATATATATATATATAATTGATGTTAATATTGATTATTTATAAAATTGATTATTATAATATGTATATTAAGTGAAAAATGATTTTAATATAATTTATTTGCTCTGAATTGTGTAAAAAACTACTTTTTATAGTAAAATTATTAAAAGAATATATTTTTTTGATAGTTGGTTTTGTATAAAAATTAGTTAATTGTTGAAGATAAAATGAAAAATTAAGAAGAAAATAACATGACATCTTTTAACCAGAAATTTTGAATTTTGCTTATGTTATTTCCTATGTAAAAACTCTTTTTATTTTATCATTTTGATTATTTAAATAAAGATATAAATTGATTAGCAACCTTTCATTGGTCTAAGTAGTATTGAATTCTAATTTTTTTAAACAAAGTTAGTAAATACTTTGTATATATAATATTATTATAAAAATATTAAATTCATTTAAAATTTAATTAAAAATTTACTATCGATATAAATATTTTTACACTGACCTTCAATTATAAAGTATCATTAAATTTTATAATAATTATTTAAAAATATATTTAGAATTATTTCTAACTTGTTAATAATATAAAAATCTTTACATTTACCACATATAAAAGTTAAACTCTTGTTTTCATCCTTAACTTTCACCCCTAAATTAATCATATCCAAATAATCACCTGCTACAATTCTCAATTGTAACTTTTTTTTCCCTAAATTTTAATATTATCAAATTTAAATTTAAAAAATACATAAACAAAAAATTACATATCAATTAACATTCTTGATTATATAGGAAGACTCATTTTGTTTAAATACATGTAATACTTATAAATAAAATCAACAATTAATTCCCAAAATTGTTACTTTAGAAAAACAAAAACTTTTTTAAAACTAAAATTAATAAAATCTAAGATAAAATAACAATTTCTCAATAAAATGAATAATTTGGATTTTATTGATAATTAAGAAGAAATGCAAAACAAATTTTATTATTACAATTAATAAATATTTTTACTTTTCAAAAATTTTGAAAATGATTTTTTAATAACATTATAATATATTTTAATTAATTAAAAATGTTTCATATTAAAATTTACTTTAAGCTTGGAGTAAAAATCACCGTGGTTTTTGAATTTAGAAAGCATTGCTATATTAATCTGTAAATCCAAAAAAATAAAAAAAATTAAAAACTTTTAAATAGTCAAAAATTCAAAAAAAAATATTTGACTAAAGTAATAATAATAATAATATATATTTATGGACTATAATAACAATAAATAATTAAGTTTAAGGATCCATTTAATATTTCATATACTTCATCGATAATTTCTTAGTTCCTGAACTAATGCAATAGCATTTTCTAATTTTAAGGATCAAAGTTATTTTCTATTTTTAAATTTAAATATATATATATATATATATATATATATATATATATATATATATATATATATGTATATATATATATAGCATACTTATATTTTCTTGTTAAAGTAAAAAAAAATTAGAGAGACAACAAGCTTGAATTTAGATTAGAATTTTGGATTAGGTTGATTTTAGTGGTATTAACGTATTTATATTTGAATAAAGTAAAAGATATTTATAATTTAAAATAAATTATCTGCATAAATTTACTAAAAGATTAACATAAAAAATTTACTAAGAATTTTTTTAAAATTAATTATTGGAATATTAAAAGGGGGAAAATTGCACGACTAAATTAATTTATTAATATTAACTTAAAGTTAATTTATGTATGCAATAATCCTACTAATGTCTAATAATTAATTTTTTGTTTCTCAACTATACATGTCAATTTCATTAGTAGCAAAATTATTCGTATCCTCATATAAATTTTGACATATATGACAAATTTGGAGTTTATTCCTCGTGGTAAAGGGAAATTTTAATTTCTACATCCATATACATTAAATGGGACTCAAGGGAATATTGAGGACGAATATGTACCCATAAGTAGCTGATATATGAATACATAAACTCTATTAATTATTCAAATAAAAGTTAAATCTAGTTATTTTTATTAATAAACTTTCTTTTCCTTATTCTAGTTTTAAGGATATTTTATATTTCATCGCTAAATTTATTTTATAAATTTTGTGACAGATTTTGTTATGAATAAGTTAGAGATAAATAAGAATTGGTTGCTAAATTTATTGGCAGAAGTTTTGTATTTATTGTGATATTGTAGTAAAATAATTTGAGGGGAATATTTTGCCTCTAAATCCTCATTAAAATATTCAATTTATTTAGTAATAGAATATGACAAGTTATTTATAGATGAATTAAATTTATCATTAATTTTATTACTAAGTAACATAAATTTGTTATGTTAGTAAAAATTTGGTTATGTTAAAAGAATTTTAATGAAAGAATGTATTTTGACACAAAAGTTAAAATTTAATTTTAATTTTTTTAATACCTTTAAGAGAATGTGAGATTTTGATAAATATAAAAGCACTATATTTTGTTGTGGTTAGAGGAACTTAGAAACAAAATGGAGATATTAAGAGGGAGGTAGAATACTAGAAAGATCTTTATTAATGGACCTTAAGTCAATCACACAAGTCCACTTGATACCACATCCAACCTAAAAACTTAATGCAATAGGTTTATGAGTTATTGATACTTATATGTTGTTTAACATGTTTATCTCTATTTAATGTGACACTTTTTACTCACATTTGCACTCTAATAATGAATGAGGTGAAATGAGTAGACTGATGAGTTTATTTAAAAAGATGGAAGGAAAACAAAGGAAAGTTATTGTTTTTGTTTCATACTAAAATGATAAACCATAAAACATCTCATTAAAGATATAAAATTAAAAAATATGATATTACATTTATTTTTTAAGTAATTAAAATATCTAATATGATTTATCGTATCAAAATTTTCACATGTGTGATCATTATTGATATAACATGTAATGACAAATTCTGAAGAAGATTACTCTTAAAAATGTAAGAAGTGATTTATTGATATTTATCAAAAATAAAATAAAATTTTGAAGTTAATCACTATTAGAAATTCTTGCAAAGAAAAGACCATATAGCAAAGTAGAAGAAATGTAGATATGAGACATTATAAGAGAAAGTGTTTATCATTTCTTGTTAGCATTTGAAGACTTGTATTTATAAGACAATGCACCATTTAGATATTTTTTAAAATTTGTATATAAAATTTATAATATTATTTAAAATAATAAATATTTATTTATTGAGATATTTAGATATATAGTCTAAGTTTAAAAGGGAACCATCTCTTACGAAAGAAAATGCTTATTATTTTTTATAACTCTTAATGAAAACTACATTTTTGTAGGTTAATATACTACTTAGATAAGTTTTTTTAAATTTGTACAAAAAAAAATATGTTATCTTATTTGAGACCATAAACATTATTTATTAAGATATTTCTGCATATGCAAAAAAAATGTGGAAATACATTAACTTTGTTTTTTCTTGCTTTTTCTATAATATACTTTATATTATATCTTCATATTCGTTGAACTTTCTTTCAACAAATTTATATATAATGTAAATGTAAAACATTTTTATACAAATATGTAATAAAATTTAATATTTTATCATGTTATTGAATAAAATAAGAGTCAACGTAGTAATAAATAATTTTATTACACTCAAAATAGAAACATTTTCATCTACATTAATTGTTAACTTAAATGCTACAATAATAAATACATTAAAAAAATTTCTCATTTACTTTTTTGATAAAATAGAAAATACAACCAGGAGACCAAGCCTCAAACCTGATTATTTTTAAAATATTCATTCATAAAAGAAAAGGTTTTATGAATAGAATAATTCTAAATGTTGATACAACTCACTTACCGATCTTTTTTTTTTCTTTGAATGACAAATACTCAAGGCATTTTATATTTTCAAGACATATCTTTTTACTTCCTTAACATACATAAGTATTAAATACGTTTTATGTTTTTAAAACATTAAATATATTTATTTTTATTTAATTTTTTTATAAAGTAATAAGAAGATTTATACAAGAGGTTTTATAAGAAAATGCTACTGCAATATTACTTTTTTAATATCACTGTAAGGTTTTGTTAAAAAATATTTATTATATTTTTATGTAATAAATATTTTTTTCTAATAAAATTTAGTGTGTTCAGTTACTTAAATTAACTTTTTTTATTATACTTAAATACTTAAATTAACTTTAAAAATTATTGTTAACAACATTTAAAAAAAACTATTACCAAAAGTTATTAGCAGATAATTCATTTCTTAATCGAAATTCAAAATTTTATCATCAAAGTATAAAATCATAATTAAATATACCACTTTTTATCTTTAAGTACTCCTTTCCATGAAAAAAAAAAAAAACCCTACTCTCATCGCATGGCATGGGAGAAGGGTTGTAACACGAGAAATTTTCCTTTACGTCTCTTTCTTTGTATTATTAAATGAAGATAAAAGTAAAGGTGTAATAAAACCGGCATGACATAAAGGAAGTGACGTGGGCAAGTTTCGTAATTCATTAAATAAAAAGAAGAATAGCATTTATTAAGGTATTTATTAATTAATTATTCATTTAATTTTATCTTTGACTGGCGTTATCTATTAATATCTTTGCCACCATTATCATTTCCCTTCCCTAAAATTTTCTCATTCGCACCTTTCCTTTTCCCCCCAATATTTCTTCAATTCCCATAAATCTTCCTTCTCAATCACCAAAACCTCAAACTCCAACACTTGTTCTCTTCGATCCACCGCTTTTATACTCTCAAACAACACTCACCGCTCACTTTCCCTTTCCTCTAGGGTTCTCTTTGCGCTGCGCTTCACGTGTCCTTCCATTCTAAGCCTATGCTCCCTCGCCGACATTGTGCGCTTCTCTCACTCTGAATCCTCGCCAAACGACGCCGTTGCTTTCTGCGCCTGGGGCTGCCATGGCGGCGTCGCGTTCCGGCGCCGACGCATGCAAGGCAGTGCCGGAGTTCCCCGCGGGGCTTCGGGTTCTCGTCGTCGACGACGATGCCACCACGTTGAAGATTATCGAGCAAATGTCTATTCGCTGCCGTTACCGCGGTTAGTTTTCACGGAAACACACATTTTTTAAATATTTCTCAAAAAAGCTATAGAGTAATAATATGTTTGGATAAATTTTTTTAGTAAACACTTATAAAATAAATTTATTCGGTGAAATTAGTTTATACTAGAGAAGTTAATATCAAAATTTTTATAAAATTATTTTGTATATAAATTATAAAAGTTTATGTATTTTTTTTTTCTAAAGATTAGTTGGATAAAAAATAATTCTCGGATAGCTCTGGTTTTCAGGCAAGTATACTCCACTTAAATAATCGAAATTATAGGTAGAATCTAGTTTAGTTGGTGATGAGTTGTGTAAATTCTCTGTATGTATTGGATTAAAAAAAATTAAATTGACGGTATATTCAAACTTTTGATTTTTTCTTTTTTTGGTAAAGTAGAAAATATAACGATAGTACTAAGGCCGGAACTTAAGACTTTTCCATAATGCTCAAACTTTCGATTTAATCCTTAATTTATTACTCTTTTCTAAATAGTTTTTAAAATTATGCCACATGGTTAAATGATTTGAAGGATTTTTCAATATTTAAAGGACTAACTGACATGATTTGTAATACTTTAGAAATTGCTTATATAGTTTTATTAAGATAATACTTGAGACTACGTTGAGGGTTTATTCATACTCGAAATTATTTGAATTTTTAGGAATCACGAAACCTTCAAATTCGTTCCTAAACTTTCGTTAAACATTGGAGATTAAAGTGATGGATATTCGATAGTATTTCTAGAATTATTTAAATAGTTTTATTATTTTAGAAACTGGTTAGGAGGGAGAGTAATAATTTCAGTACAAATTGGTGGTCGTTAAAAAAGTAAGGCATCTTTTCAACTCGTATGCGAAAGTCACTTTAAAAAATAATCGCTTTTTTTTTTTTTTTTTTTTTTGTTCTGGTTCATTGGTTGTGAGGATTTTTGAAAGGTTTTGGTTTCTTACATGTGTTATGGAGCTGAACAATTTTTTTTAATCTAATGGAGAATATTTACGTTTACAGGCTATTCACTGACCTGAAATTTCTGTATAAGAAGTTGGTCTGGAAATTTGGAAATGACTTAAATAGATATTGTAGATCTAGTAAATGTATGACATTGGTTGCTGCTGATTTGCAACTCGTCTTAATTTGAACATTGTTGTTTGATTTGTCTCGTAATTCTTATTATGTTTTTATTATCTTCCAGTTACCACATGCACTGAGGCTACTGTGGCTTTGAATCTTCTGCGGGAAAGGAAAGGTTGTTTTGATGTGGTACTGAGTGATGTTCATATGCCAGACATGGATGGCTATAAACTACTTGAACATGTTGGGCTGGAAATGGACCTTCCTGTAATTAGTAAGTGCTTTTTCTCTTGTCTGTCAAATTACAAGTGTGTTTACAAATTATAGTGCTTAACATTGAAAATTGGATATGTTCTGCTTGGTGCAGTGATGTCTGGTGATAGTACAACAAGTGCTGTCATGAAGGGAATCCGACATGGGGCTTGTGATTATTTAATTAAGCCTGTACGTGATGAAGAACTAAGGAATATATGGCAGCATGTTGCTAGGAAATTCTGGAATGAAAATAAAGAACATGATAATTCTGGCAGCATGGAAGATAATGATCGGAATAAACGGGGGAATGATGATATTGAATATACTTCTTCTGTTGTTGATGAAGCAGAAGTAGTTAAAGCACCAAAAAAGAGGAGCAGTTTAAAAGAAGAAGATGTTGAATTGGAGAGTGATGATCCAGCTACATCTAAGAAGCCCCGTGTAGTGTGGTCAGTAGAATTGCATCAACAATTTGTCAGTGCTGTGAATCAACTTGGGCTTGACAGTATGCATCTCCAACTATATTTTTCTTTCTATTGCTTTTATTTTTTCATTCAGTAACTAGACTTCATTGGATTATAATAAACATAAAACATAACCTTACAAGTATAATCTTTTCCTTTTGAGTGTTTAAGCATTTATTTAGCTTACTGGTTGTTTCTTATCCATGTATTTCAGAGGCTGTGCCAAAGAGAATACTTGAATTGATGAATGTCCCTGGTTTGACAAGAGAAAATGTTGCAAGTCATTTGCAGGTTTGTTTTCAGTTCAAAATGTGAAGTGATAATTTACCATTTACCGCCAGAATTGTTTGCATCATTAATTTACAATCGTCAGATATGCAGCTGATCTCATCAGTTAAACTATGTTTATGTTCTTGTTTTTTTTTTTTTTCTAATTCTTATTGTGTTATATTTCATTTATTTACATATGCCTTGACCTTCAGGTTACTTTTTTTTTTTTTTTAATAAATGCTAGCCTATTATTTTCTTCTGTCTTGATGTCAATTTCATATGTTGTCTTGTTTTTCTGTTTTTGTTCCAATTGTTGAAGAATGTTGTGAGCAGAAATTACCATTCTAGTCTTTCTTAGCATTGATGAGTTGGCAAGAGTAGGGGTAGCTTCAACTAACATGTACAAGGCAAAGAGGCATCCACAATCTCAAATTTTGTTATTAGAAAATTAATGGCTCCAAGCATTAATGAAACTGAAGTTTTTGATTTAATATTTTGTCCTTCCAATTTGGGGAAGGGAAATTGATGAGGTTGCCTGTCATAAATGAGGTTTTAGGTTTTTTTTTTTTTGACAATTAAAGCTGATGTCAAGGAGGTTTCAACAGTGCTGTCCATTTTGTTTTACTTTTATGGATATGAAATGTTTGCTAAGGAAGAAACAACATATTGAAAAAATGATTCAAGCTGAGATGAGAATCTTGATATGGAATATGCAGTATAAGAGACAGCTTGATAAATTAAAATAGTTGGTTCGACTTGAAGATGCACTATATTGATTAATATGTTCTATAAATATACATGGGTACAATGTTGCTGGAATGTAAGAATGAGAGTATTGATGTATGAGAAAGGCGAGGGAGACCAAGAATGACATGAGCAGAAGTGATAGCAAGAAATTTTCAGTTATGCAGTTTTTTGCCTTTCTCCTTTTTAAAAGGATATGTAATTAGTTGATAAGATTAAAAGGCCAAACATATGGAGAAATGAATAGTAACCATTATTCAGTGATAAATGTCATTCTATGTAAGTTTACTGGTATCAGAATTAAGAGTTTAAGACCACAGTCATTCTTTACTAACCAGAAAAAAATTCAATAATTGGGTGAGGATTATTATCTGTTAATATGTAAATATTTGATATTTTTTTACAAACTGAGGCAACAGGTTATATATAAATAAACTTATGTTTTGTAGCTCATTGCAATATTCCTTGGCAGAAATTTAGACTTTATTTGAAGCGGTTAAGTGGAGTGGCACAGCAACAGAATGGGATGCTAAACACAGTTCCTGGGACTATAGAATCCAAGCTGGGTGCTACTGGAAGATTTGACATACAAGCTTTGGCTGCTGCTGGCCATGTTCCCGCTGAAACACTTGCAGCCCTTCATGCTGAGCTCTTGGGTCACCCAGCAACTAACATAATGTCTACAGTGGACCAGACTACGCTACTGCAAGCATCCATACAGGGGCCTAAACATTCCCATGCTGAGCATGCAGTGGCGTATGGTCAGCCTCTTATAAAGTGTCCTTCCAACATTGGCAAGACTTTCCCTCCACATATCTTAGCTGTAAATGATATGTCATCAGGATATGGTGCATGGCCATCATCTAATAATACAATTGGTTCAGTGAGACCCAATAATAGTGTTGAAAGGGTGGGTATTCAGAATAACAACATGCTAATGGATATATTAGAGCACCAACAAAGGCAGCACCACCAGCATAAACAACAACAACAGCTGCAGCAGCACCAGCAAAAACAACAGCACCGGCACCAGCAACAATCACTAGTACATGATCAAAGTTGTTCAATCAATGTTCAACCATCTTGCTTGGTGGTTCCCTCTCAATCTTCTGACACTTTCCAGGCAGTAAATAGTCCTGCTTCTGTCAATCAGGATTGCAGTTTTGGCAGGAATGCCATTATTGATTATAGTTTATTGTCACAAAAATCAAATAATTCACTGAGTGCATCTCAATTTCCTGGTGGGGACACAAAAGCTCGAGGTGTTCTCTATGGGTATACTACACCCTCCACTTGTTCAATGGGCTCCAACAGTGGTGATATTCAGCAGCTTCAAAACTCAACATCGACATTTGGTGCTGCAATACCTTTGCCTAGCCTCTTGCCCATGTCTAATAGACAAGATCCCTATGGTTCCAAATTGGGTGATTCACTTGATCAAGTGTGCCTTAGGAATCTTGGTTTTGTTGGCAAAGGCACCTGTATTCCAAGTAGGTTCGTGGAAAATGAAATTGAATCATCTATAAGTGATTTTAGTCAAATGAAAGTCAATGTAGATAGCAGTGGCAACACACTGAAGGAGGAGCCGAATTTTATAAATATTCCAAAAGTAAGCCACCCAATCATAGAAAGATATCCATCTCGGGATCATTCGAGTGTGTTCACTGAATAGGTAAGCTGATGACTATTTTTTTAAATGTTATGTTCTATAAGATTGTGAATATTAGTTAAACTACATGGTCAGTGATTCGAGCATTATATATTATCGGGGCTTATTGTAAATATAATGATGATTATATCTATCTGAATAAAATTCTTTAATAAAAATAGAAGAGTTATTTAGCTATTTTCCCAACCATTGTATATGTTATTTCTCTAAATAAGTTGTCTACTCTATAATAATTTAAACTTCTAAATTAGCCTTCCTATCAAATAGTATTTTATCTCTATTTTTAGTGCCTGGATATATGCATGTGTATTGTCTTTGATATTTTCCAAACATAGATATAATAAATAACTACTGCAGGATTTAATGAGTTGGAAGTTTGACAAGTACCATACATATTTTTCTCCCAAATTATGCTAATAACTAAATACCAACTGGGATGTGTTCCTCGAAACGGTTAATAGTTGGAGTTGAAGATATTGTAGCAAGCTTTGATGTTCCTTGTTTATCTTCTTTGTCTGCATTTTGCATAAAATTTAATAGAAGAATAAAAAAGTGAAAAGTTGAATGGGCTTGCTCCTTTTCTCTTCCTCCCTTGTGCTGCTGATTATTGTGCTTACATTGGTCTTGGATATGTCTGGATTACACGTTTCCCTGCTATAAGTTCGTATGTTTTAGTTTATATTGTCCTTATCATATTTATGTTGGTAGTGAATGCCTGAATCTTGTTTGCAACAGGTTGAAATATTTGGTGTGAAGGCCTTTCCATTAAGGTACAGAGTCAGTAACAGTAGTCCTTTATATAGAGTCAGTCTTCATTGGCCTCTATAATGCACCGAATAATTGGCGGGGAAGTCTTTTCATAAAGGTCCAGATTGTTTCCTCTGCAGTTTTTTAGAGGAGTAATTGTAGTTCAACTTTCGTCTTCATTGGTGGATTGTAGATCCCATTGAAAACTTTGAGCTGAACTATAATTACTCCTAAAAAACTTAAGAAGAAACAATCTGCACCCTTATGGAAAGGCCCTCTCACCAATTCTTCGGTGCATTGTAGAGTCCAATGAAGACTAACTCTGTATAAAGGACTAGTATTTAAGGGTATTGGTTTGCTCGTTAGTAGCTGCTGCACATGTAACTAGGAATGTTCTATAATCTATCAACTAGTTTATAGGGAAATAAAAAAAAGAATTCTAACATAAACTGTTCGAATTGATGGCTTCTTGCCAGCAAAATTTTATCTAGGGCTTCTTTGTTTATAATGTTAAATGCTTGGTAATTATCCATTATGTAAGTAGTCTTGAGTTATATGGTGTCGATTCATACTGATGGTCTTCTCACCTTTGTAGTATTTACTGCTTGTAGCTGTTAGTTTAGAATTTTAAGATTTAGGTTCAATTACAATGTTTACCTATATTTTTTCCCCCATTGTATTTTGATTATTTTCCATTCTTTATATTTGTGGTCCAAGGAAAAACGAAGGCCCTTATTTGTGCAATTATTATGGTATCCCTTCATTTTCTCTTTCTATGGTTTGAAACTTGTTTCCTTTCTAAAATGCCAGATTGTATATGCAACGATAAAGGGGTCATTATCTCGGTTTGTCTTATATAGTCTTCTCTTGTACTCTATCCTTCAAATCCCCGTTCTTCCGTAACTTGTACCGCTACTCAACGTTCTAACAAAAATCAGTCCCGTTTACGTATGATAAAATTTTCATTTTATAAAATAATCAAAACTAAGAGAATTAAATTTTTATAAGGAGAAAAAGAATTAATCTTTAATTGTGGGTGATTTATCACTATTATTTTCATCAAAATGTTTTTTATGAATCATACTATTTTTATGATATTTGATCTCTATATCCATTTTAATGTCATTTACTTAATTGAAAGTAAATGTAAGCTAATTTTTCCTATGACTTTTTAAATGAGTAATTAAATTTCTATTTACATATTTTTAAATTGTATAATCTTACTAATAAATTATCACGTAATGTAATAAAATGTATTACCTAATAATTTAAATTTAAATTAATTTTTTAAAAATATATGCAAAAGTTTAAGAGCTTCAACAAGGGCCCAAGACAGTGGCCTTGTTAGCCTTGCTGCAGCCACAACATTAGGGATCTGGACAATGAAGATCAATTTGTGTCAATGCTTCAAATGGTGTAAGATGGGCCATTTGTCAATGGTCCCGAGAGGGTGATGGTAAGTAGATCAAACAAACATGTTCTTTAGAAGTGTATTATTTTTCTTATTTTTGCAAATACTATTGACATATGCCCAACAAAACAATATTTGCTTAAAAGCCACTGCTAAGAAACAAAGTTGGTGTACAAGTTAAGATTGAATGCCGGGAAGATTAATTGTTACGTGAACAATTGCATGCTATATTATAAAGAAGATAACAGTATATCCGAGTATGTAATAAGTAAGAAGGTTTAATTGTATTTTCGCAAATCTTTTTAGGAAATACATTTCAATGGAAAGGCAAAGCAATAAGATAATCATAGAATATCGTCCCAGAGATGAAGTAAAATTTTATTAGAACTTGTTCAAATAAAAAAAAACTTTTTTTTTTCAATTCAACTTCCTTAATGTTAGTAAAGATAAACAAGATAAGGAAAATAGAAGATAAACAAAGATTTATACTAGTTCGACTTACAACTCAAGATTACGTCTAATTCTATGCAACAACCAAAATTTCTACTAACATAGTTTTACATATATTGTATTTTACAATATTATCATTATTCTTTTACACTTTGTATCTTCATGTTGAAGCAATTTCAGTATGCATCTAAAAGACCCTTATGCTTTAATGATAGCAAATATTATAACTAAAGAATGATGACTAACGCCTCTATATTAGTACCCAGTTATTTTAAGAAAGTGTATGCGTCCAAAAGAACTTATTTTGAACAAAATTTGTTAACTTCTTTCAAATGGTCACGCTACCTATAGAAGGACTTTGTCTAAACACGTAAAAAGGAACATTTCATTTTTTAATATTGATAATATCTTGTAACTTACATTTTAACTTAACATTCATTTTTTGTTATGTATTTGATGTTGTTGTGCTTTGTTTTTTAGAGAAAGAAGAATTCATTTTCAAGCTTTGAAGAAACAAGTCAATTCTGATAAAAAAAAAGTGTTGTGATCATAGCTTCTAAAAATATGGAAACAAGCAGAATGTTTATGGAAAGAAAAAGCAACATTTTCTACTACACCTTTTTCTCTATCGTTAACAGAAGACAAAAATTTTGAAATAGTTCTACAAAAAGATCACCTTTGGCATTTAAAGCAAATATATTTTTCTCTCTCCATGTAGATCAATGATTTTCTTTCTCATGCCTATATATTCCTCCTGAAGAAAAAGGATGCAAGAATACGTCTATCAAAAGCTTGAAACGAAAAGAAAAGCAAGTTAACGTCTTTGGACGATGATTTGAAAACTCTTGTAAAAAAAAATTTAAGTTCATCAGCTTTGTTCTAAATTTGTAATTGTTTTGCAAAGAAATTTTTTAAGCTCTTTTTTTAATTGTTATATGCTTACCTAGTGAGTTATCTCTCTGTAAATCTCTTTGTTTTTGTGATAACCTGAAAATGTTAAGTGACAAAGAATACTTGAGTTGCTTGTAATCAAGGTAATTACAAGTGTTGTATAATCTAAAGAGGGTTTGAGAATACTTGGTTGTAAAGTCGTGTTAACTTAGTGGAAAATCTTTCTTGTTGAAGGGATTGAATGTAACTCTTCCCAATTAGGATAAATCTTTATATTGATCTCTCTTCCCATATCTTTGTTATGTTTATGTAAGTTTTGGACAATTTGCTAACAGAGAATATTTTAAAAATTATATCTGCTAAACGTTTTCAAAAGTGCTTAAAAATCACACACACAATTCAACCTTCATTCTTGTATGTTTCCTGTTTCCTTCACTTCAAACAATCAAATCAAAGATTATTTCACTTGTCTTTTTAGGTATAATTTTAAGTATTCTTTTTTTATGCCTATTTAGGCTCACAAAACTTCTCAAGTTTTAAAGAAAATAAAAACTAGACTATCTTTTGATTAAGTGCAAGTACAATAAATAATAGTCTAAACACTCAGAGAACATTTACAAGATTTACAAAGAATGTTTCAAATGATTAAAAATAAATAAGTAAATGCAGTGTGTGAGATCTTTATAACTTGTTGACTCTTGAGACTTTTATAAAAAATGTAAAAAAATAGTCGTTGAAAGTTTCTTTCTCTTCCATGATTTTAAACATTGAGTGCATAAAATATATTTTTCATTTTGACAAGGATATTTTGGTAAAGTGCATAACTTTATTTTCACCTTTTGTATTTTGTCTCATAGTAGGTTGAAATTTTCACACTTATATTTTACTAACTTTATTTGCAACGTTGTCTGATCGACTTTGCTTTGATGTCAGTCATGTTCTAAACATAAACAAGAAGGGAGAAACCAATAACAATGACAAATGAGGAGTATTTGGCAAGGGATTTGGGAGTGGCGACATAAAAGGCTCAAACTTAGAAACAAACGAGCATAGAAACACACACCAAAGGCAAGCAAAGAATAAGAACAAAGAGATGAATGTAGATAAAGTAGAAAAAAGTGAGAAAAGGGGGAATTGCTTCCCTATTTATAAGAAAATTTTGAAATGTAAACAATCAAGAGTATGAAAAATATTTGACACATGACACCACTTTGCCTACTTGGACCAAGCTCAAATGAACCTAAGCCACAAACCATGGAAGACCAATAATTAGGAAAAATTGAATCATTGAACCCTGGGCCAACATGATGACACTTATCACTTCAAAGTCGACTTCTGTCTCACTTGAGTAGTCAACTTAGGGGCAATTGTTCTAAACATATAGCCTGAGCTCGACCCATTTCCCAACTAACTCAATCAAGATCTAGCACATATGATCATCATAACATTTATCTTATACACTTGCATAGTTTTATGCACCTCTAACCTCAACACTATCCAACTACTAACCCAAGGATGACACAACTCATGCTCAGAGTATAGAATTAGCCTAACCAACATTCTACCTTTTGGTTGGTTTCAAAGCACTTAAGTGTCGTTAACAAGCAATGCGAGTCTTATGTGTAAGAAGCACTTAATGTGAACTCCCCCTTAACAATCTTTCTAACAACTAATAGCAGATCTAATGTTAGTAACATTCAACAAACTAAGACATCACCTCTTAGACTCCTATAAATATGTCTTCCTCTATTCTAGGTACTTTTTATTCTTATACTAGTTGTTACTTTGTTGGTTCACTAACTTAGGTGTTGAAATCTTTATAGGTGGTCACCACTACTCCTTTGTGTAATCCTGACAAAGTAATTGAAACATTTTGATATCACATGACACGTAGAGAAAAACAATTTTTTTTCAAAATTAAAAGTAAAATTATATCACATAATTTATTATTGTTGTTCATATAAATTATTCTTGCTGTTGTAGGTATTGGAATCTTTGTAGGTAGTCAACACTATTCCTTTGTGCAATCCTAACAAAGTAATAGAAACATTTTGTTATCACATGGCAGCTAGAAAAGAACAAGATGTTATTGTTGTTGTGGTGGTTAACAATGATAAAATTAAGATCCTAAAAAACATAGTTATGATTGTATTTCATTAGATAAACCAAATTAAACGAATAACATTTTAGAAATTAAAGAAAAATATAGAAATAAGTTATTTAAATTAAAATAAATTACAAAATTTAATATGTCTGTTGCTTTTAATGAAAAACACTTTTATTTTGAAGAAAATATTTTAAAAAAATTTAGAGCGTTAGTTTAAGATTTTGAAAAGAATAAGAATCTAAAAAGTCAAATTTCTAATTATTTTGAGTAGCTTTCAATGCTTAACAAAAGGTAATTGTAACTAGTTTTTAAATTAAAAATATCTTTTATAATTGTAACCAAATAAAGAATAACTTTTACTTAATCTACTCCACTATTATAAATTTGCATAATCACATTTAATGAGAGCATGTGTAGGAGCCATTTATATTATTCAATAGCGTTTTTAGACCTTTTTATTAAATGTAAGTATTTTCAAGAGTTATTATCCTCTCATTTAACCACATATTTTATTCTTATCTTATATATTGAGTATTTTAGTTTAATTTTTAATTTTTTATTATTTTCCAATATACTTCTTAAATTTAAATTTTATTTTATTTAACAATGTGATAAAAAAATTCTTTTTTAACCCTATCAAATCATTATCCTTTTATTTTTATTCATATACTTAATTTCTTTTAACTGCTCATTTCTTTCAATTTATTCTTTCAGTCTTTATTTCAAAATTTAATTTTAGTATATTTTAAAAGAAGTTATTAATAGTTAAAAATAAATTTATATTACATGAGATGAATAAAACACATGAATAATAAAGATTTAATATAAGTCATGTAATGTGATGAAAAATAAAATTATTAAAATTATTCTCATTAAAGAATAAATTAATATTTTAATATGTAAATATTGGGTGAAATATACTTCTAAAAAAGAAATAAGTGTGAAAATTTGGTTTGATGTAGAAATAGTGTGTGAAATATATTTCTAAAAAAATAATGTGAAAAATATTTAATTAAAAAATAAAAAGAATAAAATTTTAAAAAATGTATTCTAATTTATAATATAAAAAAATATATATTTTCATGATGCATTTTAGTGCATGAATAATCTAATAAATTATTCCTTACGTTAACAAAGACACCATATAATTAGGGGTAGAGGCAAGGCCTGTAGGAGCCATGATCCCCCAAAATTTGTAAGTGTGTTTAAATTACTATAAAAAAAATAATTTTATGATCCCTCTAAAATTTATAAAAAATTATTGAAAAATATACATGAAAACTATCATGTTAGTTCATACTTAAGGAAAGAAAGAGAGACAAATATAGATATGATAGGTAAGATATTGTAATAGAAAGAGATAAAGAGAAATTATAGATGTTAATGAAATGTTTGTGATGTTAAAGTGTTCACATATAATTATTCAAAATTATTTTATCCATATAATTTATTTCTTTTCTCATATACTATCTCTAGTTGTATATATAAAAAAATAAATAACTAATTCATCAAGACTAATAAAAATAAAGTTAATTAATTTTAATTAACAATGTCATAAATTTAAATTTTATTTCAAAAATACCGAGGGACGTCCAGTTAACCGCGCAAGCACGTTGGTGGACAGGCCCAATAAGCCAATCCACCATGAGACACCCATTACCTAAGGAAGAGGTGGTTAAGGCAATTATAAGTGAGGTACAAGTTGGTTACAAGATAGCTTGACTAATAAGCAATCCCCTAGATGTACCCCCAATGTATAAATACCAGGTCAGGTCCACATTATAGGGGTTGATCCAAAAAACTTACCAACGACACCCTTCTATCTGTACTCATAGACGAGAATAGGAAGTAAATAATGAAAAAGGTAAAAATAAAGGCTAACTTGGATTGCTCTCAAACCAACTTTTGGTATAATAAATTGAGATCAAATATCTTAAAGATCTTATTTTTAGATTGCTACATAAAAATTTAAATTATAAATTTATTAGAATTAAAAGTTTAGATTTTTAGTGTCACAATTTCAAAATAAGTTTTTCTATTTTAGTTTCCTAAAATTTCATAAACTAAAACTGGTGTTTCTATTTTCTAACAAAATGTATAAACTTTAGAGAAATAAAATTGTGGACACTACAAATTTTTATACATATACTCAACTTTAAAATAAATAGAAACTTACAAGTGAATGCCTATTCATTTACAAGAAATTCAGCTCAAGGGGCCAGAGTAAAATAATAATAATTTCAGTAAAAAAAAATTACATACATTCAATATACAAAAAAAGTTTAATATATATATATATATATATTGAATATAAAAATAATACTACCTTTGATAGTTTATATAAAAAATAATGGTTTTCTTTTTTAATTATAAGAAATATATACCCATTTTTAAATACATTAATCATATATTTTCTTTTATATTCTTAATTTATTATGAAGTCTTCTAATAAAACATTCACTCATTTCTTATGAAAGTGGATGCATTCATTAACTTATTAATAATTTAAATCACACTCATTGATGTCAAAAATCATGAAAAAATTAGTTAGTCAATGTAAAAAGTTTTACATAGTCACCAACCATTATTTATGGTTGGATGACACAGTAAAGTTGTTTTATATTTTGAATGCATTACCATTAAATTCAAAAATTATTCTTATAATTATGAGTAATGTTATTGAATATAACTATAAGTCTTCTAGCTCTGAGTTCTAAGGCCAATTCATTCAAGAACCTTTTTGAAATCCAACATAATACACAAAAAAGAGCAATGAAGAGCTTGTAAAGGCTTAAATTGAGTAAAAGATATGCAAGTTGGAGTGAAATACAAAAAGTGAAGAAAAATTGTCAAATGAGCTACTAGAGTCGCCCACATGGCCAGGCTATGGGAGTTCCCTCGATCATGGTAGACATTAGGATGCCAACCAGAGAGCACCATGACTGTGGTGTGTTATCAGATTTGTTTTATAATTTTTGTGTTTTTGTTCCTGTTTTGGTTGGGCTTTGACCTTGTTAGTCCTCTAGCTATAAATAGATCCTCTAGGGGTTAAGAAAGACATTAAGAATCTTGAGAATTAGATGCTTAGAGCCAAAAAGCTAGGGATTGTCTTCTTGATTCTTCCTAATTATTGGTTTGATATCTTCTTTCTCCTTTTGCTATTTTGATTTCATGACTATATGCAAGTAGTCCTCTTTTTGTTCTAGGATTTGAGCTAAACCCTTGACATTATTTATGTTTAATTGAATTATTTTAGTGTTTTATTGGCTTCTCTTCTTGATTCTTCTTTCTATTATTTTATATATGCAAAATGATTGACCTTTGTTTTTCATAACTTTAGATGCTTAGGGAAGGACTGAAAGGTAAACCTAATAGTTAGAACCTTGGGAAGAGAACTTAGGTTTTTAAATCACAAAAGTAAATTTTATCCTTCGAGAAATCAATAAATTAATAAATAATTTATTGAGTTTAATTGAACATAGTTACCACAAAGGTAGGGCTAAATTCAATCAGATACATCTTTGTATCTTGAAAGGAAACAAAGATTACCTTAAGTTAACTCACCCTTAAAGAGAACCAATAGAATGTTAAGATAAGAATATTAGGCAAAATAAGAAGTCAAGGTGTGAATCCTAATCATAGATATTTTCTTGCAGCAAATTTTGTTCTATCTCTTTCTTTTCTAAATCAATCAATTAATTCCCTTTTTCTATTCCTTTTAAATAACAACATTTTGAAAACCAAAAGCACAGTCCCTATGTATACGATCTTAAATATTATTACTTGACGACGATTATACACTTGCAATTATCACCCTATCAAAGGGAAAGATGGAGAAAAAATAAAAAAAATATCAATTGTTCATTTAAAAGCTAATATATATGCTAGTGTAAAATTAACTTCCCATAATGGGAGACATGAGGTGCTCTCACACTCTAGTCAGTGTCACCAAATAAAGAGGGAAATATGGAGTTATAAGGCAAAGACATAATTAGAAAGATATCTGTCATCTTTACACATTTATTTGATCCTTCTACCCCTAGGATTTTTTATATATATAAAAATATGTTGGACGGAAACTAGTTTCCATTGTGTATGTGGTGGATCAAATACACAATGAAAATTAGTCTTCGTTATGTATTATAGGTTCTTGGATTAACGTTTTGCCTTAATGTGATTCTCGTTTGAAATTGTATGGTTAATTGTCTTAATTACTTGATTCTCGTGGTTGTTCATGGTTATTCATGGTTAAGGTTCAATTTGGGACTGTGTAATGGTGAAATTGGGTGGAATTCAATGGTATTTTATGTGCGTTTTTGTGTGTTCTTATAAATGATTTATGGTAATGATGGCTAAATTGATATGATTTTGGCATGAGTATGGACTGTGTGAATGATGTATGAATCATGAGAATGAAAATATGGATGAGAATGCATTGAGCATGAACATGAGATGCATGAGCTGCATGAGCTGCATGAGCTGCATGAGAAGCCAGATGTGGCTATAATACCTTGGCCATATGTGGTGTTTAACAGGGTATCCTGGCCAAAAGTGGTGTTTAACAGGGTGAACTAATGATGGTGGACATTCATATGCATGGGTCATAGGTGGTGTTTAACGATTGTGTAGAATGTCTTCGCACGGGTCATAGGTGGCGTTTAACTGTGCAACACATCGACCATATGGGGTGTTTAACGGTGTGGCCATCATTAGTGATAACTAAGGGGATTGAGGAGGTTCGGCCATGGTGTGGAGTTCCGAATCGAGACTCTTAGGTATGGTGATGAGCATATGCATTATACGAGCATGTGCATTTTGTAAACATGAATGAAATGTGATTGATTTTGAATGCGGTGGAACGTATGATTTTGAATGCGATGGAACGTATGATTGATATATGAGTATTTGTTAATTGTTAGTAATTGGGTACGGTAATGGGTGAGATTTGGGATACTATCTGTATTTATATATGATTGAATGCCATTCCTCACCATACTCTATTGTAGTTTTCTTTTAGGTAGTGTTGAGGACACTCGTGGTGCCAAGTTTTGAAGAGGCGGGATCTTTCTCTGATTTGTGTGACATTGGGGCTTGGGATTTAGAATAGTGGTTCTATGTCTTTTCATACGTACTTTTGCATCTTAAATATTTGAAAATGATGGACATATCAATAACTCACTAAATGTATACAGAAATGAAAATGATTTATATATTTGAAATATGTGTCAAACACATAAATGACATGTTTAGATCAACATTAATAATTTATGTGATAATTTTTTTATGTGTACTTAATGTTTGAACTTGATAATGACCATGTGAACTTTTTATCCTTAAAACGAATTGAGTTTTCTTGGTTTTATTTATTACTTTGTCTCCCTTTTTATTTACTTGATTATTTTAATTTAAGTATTCGGGTAGAAGGGTGTCACATTCAACATGAGAGACATTGCATTTTCAAAGTACAATTCAACTTGTGTTGTTTTTTATTCGATTGGAAAATACTTTCTGAAACAAACATATACTTATTATGGAAAGTAATTTTTGGAACTATGTTGATAAAACTCTTAAACTCTAAACTCTAAAACAAATACCATATAGTTATGAAAATTACTATATGGAATAAGTCGAAAGGTAATTTCTGGTAAACTCATTTTTCAAGGAAATTTCTAAAAAAAAGGAAGAAGAGAATATATCTATTAAGAAAGGGGGAGGGGGAATGGTAAATACCACGTGCCTAAGAATATTAATTAATATTTTGTATTATCTTTAACATCATAATCCTATCCATGATATATATTACTTATCTCTTTTTGTTGTACTTCAGACAAATGTGTTGTTAGTCTAGTTATATTAATTATGCTACGATAGTAATTGATTAAGAAGTAATTAGAGTAAAAATATTAGTGTCTATAGTTGTCTTGGAGGACATTATTAAATGACTTTTTTTCTTAAAGGAAGAAGCACGAGACAAAAATAACATGTATTTTTAATATTGTTGATATGTTTGTATGCATGAGTAGTTATAGGTTGATCTTTTGATCCTTGAATTAATTAATTGATGGACTACTTTTAATGATCTTATATTGATATAGTCATATGTATCATGATTGACTTTTCTAATTAGAGTTGATACTAAGTAAAACTATTAAATTATTGATGTTTTGTCAAGAAATTTCTTATAATTATTAATAGATATTTATTGAATGATTGTTGACAAGTAATGAAGCCTACAAATAGAAAAAAAAAATAGAAATTGAGATCCCTAGTAAAATTATTCAATGATACTAACTCTAATAGAGTCCAACTATGAGTATGCATTACTATCAAATGCATGTGTTTGTTTTGGTGTGAAGTTCAAGATAGCTACATTTTATGTTTTTTAATTGATTAATAATGAAATAAAGATAAAAAAAATAAAAGGATAGAATTAAAGATGATAGACATAGAAAAAAAATGGAATGAAAAAAATACTTGTTTAGATGGAGAGAAATAGGAAGAAAGTGGATAAATTTTATCTTTATTTATTTGAATGAATGAAAAATAGAATAGGAATAAATAAATGAATGATTAATGTGGTGTTGCAAAATAATCTTAAATATAAATTTTATATGAAAATGTTTGTCATGGTAAAAGAAATTAATTCTAGGATTTTACCAAACAAGTGTGGTTTTTTTTTTTTTTTTTTTATAATAATACTCGATGAAATCATGATTTACTATGTAAAAGATATGTTTGAGAAAAGTATGTGGTTTTTCACTTACATATTTTATATAAATTAATTCTAAACATAATGTATTTTAATTTTTGTATAGAATTAAATATAATTAAAGTGTATAATTAAATTAGTTTCAACTGTATATTTTACAATGAAACTATTTTGGAATGGCCATCCATGAGGTCCAATTTTGATAAGGACAACACTCCAATATTAGAAGTTATTTTTATGGACGACATATGTTTAACAAAGTTAGTGTACATCATCGAGATATATTATCGACATAATTAACATTAGTATTACAATACCATAAAACTAAAATGTCTGAGACAATTATGGACCCACTTAATAACTCTTAACTATTTTTAGTTTTATGTATTTACCACCTTCCAAATGATCAACATGTGTCCTCTAGATACATGGCATTTCCCCTTCTTTTCACTGTTGTAGCAATTTATTTATTTTTTAAAAATATTTTTAGTGTTGTGCCTATACCCTATAGCAAGATGCAGCGTAATTGACACATAATAGAAGAAAGAAAATAACATGTCACGTGGCAAAAAAAATACCCAAAACTTGTAATTTTTTTATACATATTTTCGATAAATAATTTCTAAAAATACCTTACTCTAATAAAAATACGAGTCCAAATTTCAGTTTTAACCAGTCAACTTTTGTGAATTGACCAAATTGGTAATGAATATGGTTAAAGAAAATCAGTGTAACAAAGATTAGTCTGATACAGTTTTACAAGCATACAGTTTTAAAAATATATTATTTTATAGTGTTAATAAATTTTAATTAAATTGTGATGCAAATGATGTGATGGACAATTTTGGCAGTGTGTAACAAATTCTTGAAAAGAAAAGATAGCAGAAGAGGTTGTGAGCAGGAAATGAAGGAGGCGTGTCCCAAGCTTCCTTTCATTCTCATACTCCGTTAGTTTCTTCCCTTTTCTGGACGGAACTAACTCTTCTTTCTTCTTTTCTTCTCTTTCTCTGACTTCCACGTGCCCTTCTTCCTCCTCTTCTTCTATAGCATCCACCTTCAAGTTCTTTTATTTCTTCTCTTCTCTTCTCTTCTCTGGGACCTGCTCTCACTTTTTTCTTCACCCACATGGATCAACAAACGGATTTTGCACTTACCCAGCTCAGGAAATCCGTTGAAAATCTTGCTTCTTCAGCACAGGTAACTTCCAATCTCTTCTTTTCTTTTTTATTATTATTCCAACCAATCTCTTCTTTTCTTATGTAATAATCTATTATCTCTTGCTTCATCTTCTCTCATCATCATTATTATTAGGGGTAAGGGTGTTTTTGGTCTTTCAAGATTAATAATCTTTACTTTTTCCCTCACTCTTTTAAAATCTCTGCTCCCTATCCTCAATATATAAAAAAAAAAAGCTAAACTTTCATTCCCAAAAATGTTTAAAATAAGGATGGAAATTTGGATACTTATAAGGTTAAAAACATCATTAATTATTATTATTATTATTATTAGAGTTAAAGATGATTTTAGTTCTGAAATTTTTTAAAATTTTGGTCATAGTCTAACTTCTAGAACATTAATTTTAATCTTTATATTTTTTTTGAAATACTCAAATTTTGGTCTTTACTTGAGAGAATAAGTGTTAACTTTAGGAGCTAAAGTTAGAAAATTTCAAAATTTTAGGGATAAAAGCTATTAGTTTTAAAAATAAAAGTGTAAAATTAAAATTTAGAAACCTTTTAGGAATTAAAAACAGCATTAATCCTCCTCCACCTTTTCTGTTCTTTTTATTATTATTGAGGGGTTTTAACCTACCTTTTGTAGGGCTATGGGGACCCTACACTGATGAGGTTTTTGATTGCTCGATCAATGGATGTGGAAAAGAGTGCAAAGATGTTTGCTCAGTGGCAGAAATGGAGGACTGCCAATGTGCCTAATGGCTTCATTTCAAATTCTGAAGTTCCTGATGAATTGGAAGCAAGGAAGATCTTCTTGCAGGGCTTGTCTAAGGATAAATACCCTGTTATGATTATTCAAGCAAGAAGACATTTCCCTTCCAAGGATCAGAATCAATTTAAGAGTATTTGCTTTCTTCAAACTTTATTAAATTGCAGCACTTTTTATATATATAAAATTTATATATTTATAAAATGTTAAAAATAAGTACAATTTTAGTTCTCTAGTCACATTTAGTCTCTAAAAAATTGTCCCTTATTAATTTCTTATTTATGGAAATTTGTAATCTTTATTCTTTAAAAAAAAAGTCTTCTTGTAACCTCCTATTTATGAAAATTAAAACGACAAGACATTTAAACAAATAAAAGACAAAAAAAAAAAAAATATCAATATTACATTGGTCCAGGTAGTACTAAACTTGAATCCCTTAGTCAAGTTTGGTGAATGAAGAAAAAGTGGTTAGGAGAAACCCATTAAAGATGATCCATCAAGTTATTATTACTTATCTTTATAGTTAATTTTAAACATTTAAATATAATGATTTTATATTGAAAAAAGTTAGTACTATTAAAATATTAGTAATAACAAAAAAATTCAACAAAACTTTTCACTCTTAAATGTGTAAGACTGACGTTAATTTTTTCTTTATGAAAAAAAGAATTTAATTTAAATATTATTCAATTATAAATTATCATATATAATAAAATTGTTAATTTTTATAATAATTATTTTAAAAGTTATATTTAAAATAATTTTTAATCAGTTAAGCATCTTTATTATGGGTGGGAAAGTTTGATGCCAGTACATTCGGTTGAAAGATGCCATCTTCATGTAATTTGTCCCAGTGGCTAATGGGACCACTAGGAGAATTTTCCACAAGAGAGCGATCCTAACATTTATGTGATCTATTGGTTCATGTCTCTGACTTTTTCTTTTCATGTGCGGAATTAATTAAACTACATTATTGTTCGCTTAAGATCCAAATTTTTTGGATATGCCATTTAGATCAATGTTATTTTAATGGTTTGGTTAGGGTTACCCTGTATCATCAAATCATTATTAAATTTAACTTAGATTATTTTAATTGGGATATTTAGTGGTGTTCTTGGGTTTCTATATACAAGCCCCAAATATTTATATTTATATGCTTATTATTATTATTATTATAACTAGAGGCATGCGTTTTAGAGCAGTATTGTTGTTGTAATTGTTGTGATCTGAAAAATTAGGGAAATGAATGTATCAAACATTGAATGAGGTGCCAGGCATATCCAACTATATGCATTAGACTTTATGGTCGAAGATTGTTATAAAGTCGTTGAATGAATTAATTAGACTGTGGTTGTGGTGGTAGAGACGAAACACCTAACGTTGTGTCTCCACGTCAATTATTGAACTTAGTCCAATTGGCTCCTAGTAAGGGTGTGTCTTTTGCTTTCAAATTTTATGATTCATGAAACAAGTTATTTTACATTTTTGCCCTCAATTAGGTGGTATAAGTCTTATCCAAACATTTTTATGACACTGAAATTAGAATATAAGATATGGTACAAATTACTCAAATCCTCCCCTTATAGACGGGTAAGAAGTACCACATTGTTTTACTCTAAAGTGATGTATCCTCACATGTGAAAATTTTAATGCCACTCAAGATTTTACACACTAAAACATGTGAAAATGTGATGATATCTGCTACTTTGAGATCGTGAGAGGGAAAGTTGCTTAGAATTACTATGGGGCACTTTAGTTGCAATATGTTATTGAAATTTTGGGGATTCTTTCCTGTATGTAGTTTGAGGGTGTATCTTTGCACTTACATATGATATATTGAACCGGGTCAGTTCCACAGTAAGAGAATTAAAGTCACTAACGGAATTATGGAGCTTTGGATACACTTTATGGTTGTGGTCCAAGGCTCAAAGTGGGACGGGTTTGTGGAAGGACAAAACATAGATAAATTTTTTTTGGATACTGTTGATGCTATTTTACTATCAGAATTAGAGTTTCACTTTAGTAACTGTATTGTTCTTTATAACATTTCTATATGATAGCTCTTTTGAGAGGGTGTAGCCCTTCAAACATCGCCTAAAACAAAAAATCAGGGAAAAAGAATAAAAATATTAGATTTTTCTTTCCAATTCTTCCTTTTTATTTTCCCATATGGCCATATCTGATGATTATTAATTTATTGATTCTTAATGGACTTTGATTTGGATATTGGCACTGACATGCATAGTTCAATAAAAATATTTCAGTACTTATTAATTTTGCCAGATTGGCTGACTACTCTATTTTGTTTATTGATTCAGAATTTGTTGTATATCTACTGGACAAGACAATTGCAAGGTACTATAATTTACTACTACCGTGGGGCTTTAATACCAATTGTGTTAATAAACTAATTTTCCTATTGTCTATGCATTATAGAAGTATTCTATCTGCCTTCATGAATTGATTCTTTATCACTACTTTCCATAGCCTATGGCTAAATTCAGTTCCCAAACGGCCAAACTCATGCTTCTAACCCTATTTGGTGTGCCATCCGTGGTTGAACTTTCTCACCTTCCTTTCCTCCCTGTGGTTTGTTCCATCATCACATATCAATCTGTGTGTGGAAGTGAGGGGCTGATAAATGATCTAGGAAAAAAGAAGTATTATTAAGGAGAGAAAATGCAACTGAGGCTGCAATGATGTACCCTTTTTTTTTTTTGCTTTATATAATTAGAGACATGAAATTGCACTCTTGAAGAACACAAACAGAATGTGTCTGAGTCGGAGAAAATAAATTCCTTTTTTCTACATTTTCTTACCCCATTCTATTTCTTGACTTATCTATATATTCACAAATCATTAGGAAATAATTCACACTAGGTAAAGTTTTTTATTTCAAGTTGGGAAAGCACGTGTACTTTTCATCTGTGTTCTGTCTTCTATTCTCTTTATCTCATTGAAAAATTAGAAATTAATTTTTAACCCTTTTTCATCTTCAGTGCTTTCAAAGGAAGGGAGATAGGAAATGAGAAGTTGATTGGGATTCTTGATCTGCAGAATATTTCATATAAAAATATTGATGCACGTGGGTTAATCACAGGATTTCAATTTTTACAGGTAACGTTCTTTGTGTTTTACCTTGAAACTTTCATGCATATCACAAATGCCAATATACAAAACCACACTTTCACTATTGAATTTTTTGGTCTAAATCCTGTTCATTTCATGTCTGAGTTAGCATCAATTAAGTGTGGCGTTTATCAATATTTATTGGAAAGGTAAATACCGCATATATTTAAAAAAAGAAAAAATTGATGGTTTTTGGTTGATATGCAGGCTTACTACCCTGAACGTTTAGCAAAGTGCTATATTTTACACATGCCATGGTTTTTTGTGAGTGTTTGGAAACTTGTTTCTCGCTTCCTAGAGAAGGCTACACTAGAAAAGGTACTTGTTAACTATTTTAAGTTGAAACTTTATGCTTGTGCACAGATTCATTGGCTATATGCATCACATCTTTTCTAACCTCCCATTCTTCAGTCTCATTGGGTATGATTCTGGTCATTTATTCCTATTTATGAACCAAAGGAAAATCAGCCTAAAATATCAGTATTCCTTTCGATTAAGAACTGGGGACTTTTGGTCTTAATGCAGATCAAACCCATCAATGATACTTTTTTTGAGCTCAACCTAAATTGGGAATTAATATACCTAACAGATAGTATAAGTATGCCAGCAAAGCCAGGTAGAATGGGATATTAGATATATTAGGATCCCACCAAAAAAAAGATATATTAGGAAAGATACTTGTTTAATACTGTAATATTTTCAACATGTTAACTAAAAGTTAGTGTTCCTAGAGGCACGGATGAGGAGAGTAAATTATATGGTTTTTAACCCTGTCAAGGGTATAGAGACCAAGAAGAATATTAGAAGTACTCATTAAAAGGGATCTTATGGTGATTAATATTCCTGAGAATTTGACTTCTAATTGAGCTCAATGGCATCATGAGATCTATGTAGTTGACTTCACAAGTGAGTAATGAGTGTCGAATAGAGAGAAGAGTCTGAATCTATTAGAATTCAACAACTCAAAGTACAGGGCTATATAACTAACTGCTGACTCAGCAGTTGTTGTAACAGAATGCTAGCTGTGCTGACAGAAAACTAACACAACAGCTGTACATTAATTGAGATGCAAATGCATACAGAAATGCATGTGAAATACAACGAGTGTCTCTAACATTATTATTGTAACTAAGAGTTAGTGTCCATATACAATGCCCTTAATTCATCTCCAATGTGGATAAGAAATACAAGTAATATGTATGTGTTTCCATTTTAACCTTTTAAGTCAAGTATTGACATTTTTCTTGTCCTTAAATACCTAAAGCATCAAAGCATACTACTCCAAAAACCTCTTTTAAGATTTACAATACCTTAAGATATGTATAGCTCATCCCTTAATGTCAAGGGGATGGACATAAACTGAGTGACTACACCTATTGGGAAAGAGATGCCTGGATGTGACACAATAAGGTAGTTTTAACTTACCAACCAACTTCTCTACCTCTTAAGATTTGATAGTAGGTCTCCATCATTGGCATAGAGTTTCATGTTTGGAATAATTGGAGTATCACAAGGCCTGGTTCCCAACATACCAAACCTTTGTCTAAAAGTTGGTTTGAAAGGAAGCTTGAGTTCTGATATGTCAGAGATGTCAATCCCAGTTATCACTATATCATCAACATATAAATCCATGAAATATAACCACCCTTGGATTGTCAACAAAAGATAGACTGATTATAGTTACTCTTTTTCAAGACTCACTGAGCAACAGAGCTAGATGTTTTCTTGTCTCCATTTTATAAACTGCCTCCTATGAATAACCATGAAGAAATGCATTCTTAACATCATGCTGATCCAAAGGCCAAAGAGATGAATAGGCAAAATCAGCTAGTGCAGCCATAAGAGAGGTTTCAAACTACTCAACACCATAAGTGTGAGTCCTTGGTCCCTTTCTAGGTTCTTTACAATAACATTACAATCCTTGGACAGGTTGTTATTTTGTCTAGGAGTGAATCATTCTTACATTACACCATATCAATCAGAACAGAAACATAATTCTGTTGATTTCATTGTGTGTGGATCCACACTTAGTGAGATCACTATTCCATATGCTGGTAACTTCTCCTAGGAGGAAGCAAAATTATTCCCTGTCCCTTGTTAGTCATCTTCAATTGAATGGTTCAGAATTTTAGTCTATTTGTCAGTCCACATCTGACATCTTAGGCATCACAAAAAAGTAATCATTTCATCAGCCTCAGACATTTTCTGTTGGAACATATTTGAGATGTGATAAATGAGATATGGGATATTTAACGTATGTGTATCATATGTATAGAATATTTCCACGCAACTTCGTTTCTGTTTTATTTTTCATAATTATTATAGCAGTATCGCAAAATTTTGATCATTCAGTATGTGTTTTTCGCTACGTCTCCTAGTTGCAAACGAGTGTAGGTAAGCTACTTAATCAACTTTTTATTTATATGAAGAGAAATACTTTCTAGCTGCAGGGCTTAGAATTTTGTTTGACCACTTAGGAATTATGTAATATCTGTCAATTCCACCACTTATGTAACATGTTTAACTTTGATGAGCTTTGGATGGTGGATGCAGATTGTAATTGTAACCAATGAGGATGAGACAAAGGAGTTTATAAGAGAGGTTGGGGAAGAGGTTCTCCCAGAAGAGTATGGTGGAAGAGCTAAGCTTGTAGCTATCCAAGATTTTGAGTTGACAGAGCTGGAAAATGAACAACAAATTGAGTAAGGTGACTGCCTGGCAAGCATACGGTCATTTAGGAGTCTTGTAGGGGGCATCTGATGCTTAATGTCTAACCCTGCCTTCTGTCTGAACTTCTTTTCCTATAAACATGTTTTAATAAAAGCTAATCTTGTATAAAACCAATAATTTCATAATTCATCTCTTATCCATTCAATTTTACATTCTTATTCAAATTCAATATTAACTTTCATACCCTGATTTTAAAATGTTTTCACAATGTTATTTTACTAATAATAATGATAATATTTTAAATCTTCCAAACATCATACACCTTTTAAAATATTTAATAAATTATTCATTTTACTTTCTAATAAATTTAATATATTATAATTAAAATATACTCTAATTAAATAGAATATAAAATAATAAATTCAATGGTCATATATTAGAATTAAAGAATAATTTCTTACTCATTCAATCATAAATCATCATTAACATGATTTTAAAGTAATTAATCTAAAAATTAATAAATTTATATAACTGATGATTTATAATTGAATAATTATATAAAATTATTTTTCATTTTCTCTATAATAATCTTATTCTTGAACCACAAAATTGCAGGTCTTCAAAGTGACACATGACAGAGGTCGAAAAGTCCTACTCATATCTTTTATATTCTTTTTTTAGTTTTAGTACCATTTTTTTTTCTCAAATAATTATATTATATGAATATAATTAAGAATATTACACACATATATAACAATATATAATACAAAAGATTTGGTGTAGAGGTTTTCATTCTTATAACTAATTATATAAACAACTATTTCTTACCTATTATCTTTTTTTTTTTACTCTTCTAACTACTTCTCAAATAACTAATTACTATTTAACTTCTATTATTTTTTATTTATATTTTCATTTTTAAAAATCCCATAGCACCAATTGTCTCTTCTCCCCCTAGTTTGCACAAGTAGTAAATGAAAAAATTCAAAACTGATTACATTATCATTTTTAAATTTTTTTTAGAGACCATTGGATGAAAAAGTTGATGATTAAATTGATGTAAACAAGGATTTGTTACCTTCTTTTGATTTTCTAAACCCAAAAATAATAATATGCATTTTCAAGAGACTAGCGCGACTAACCTTAATTTTTTTATTCTTATTTGATTTATGAAATAAATTCTTTTAGTTTATCTTAGAGTAATACACTAAAATATTCTTGGAAATAACAAATATCGATCTATTTAATTTTTTAAATTACAAAAATATAATTTAAGGATTACAATGAGGGACGTTTAATAACATCTAAAACTAAAATATCTCCTGTTTAGTAATTTGAATGATTAAAATGATAATTTTATAATTTTAGAGTCTAAATTAATTGTTAATTATAATTTCAAGGAATAACTCAGTATATTATTTTTATATTAAAAAATTGTTAGAAAAAATTACGAAAATAATTTTTTTTGTCATTTTTTTAAAAAATTATGAGTTTTATTACAAACGCTCTTTAATAAGTATATATATTTACACCTGTAACGAAAATTAAGCTATTCTAAGAATAATGAACTATTTTATTCAGTTATTAATTGATTTTTAATTTACATTTTCCTTTTTAATTAAGTAATTAATTATTATTTATATTCTTATGTTATGGCCAAAATAAAAATGTGTTCACAGAAAAAAAAAATGACATAAAAATCCTAAGATGTTAGTTGAGCATATTACAATCTCACATCGAATAGGTGATAGATTTTATTAAGTTTAATTATATATTTGGTCTATTTAATTTTGATAGTGTGTAATTTTAATCATTTAATTTTTTTAAACCAATAAATTTATTTTATTTAAGAAAATAAATAATATATTAATAATATAAAATAATTTTACACTTTTATTTAATTCTAATTTACCATGTTTTTTTTTAATCTTTATGTAGATATTTTAAGAATCATATTAACGATATTTTATACTGTAAGTTTATGACTATTAAGCTCGTTCTATTTTTAAAAATGTACAAATTTAGTTTCCTATGAATTTTTCTAAAAAAAAATATAAAAATTAAAATTACATACAATTTAAATTAAAAAATTAAAAATATAATTAAACATAAAAAAATTATTGTTTGTCAGGAAAGCAGTAGGTGAAGTTTACCTGAAAGAATAATTTCTCCTTTATAATTGAATAATCCTAGGTTTAGGGATTCACAAAAATAAAAGGGTAAGGGACATAGGACTGAATCATACTTTTCCTTTACTTTTTGTTTTTTTATATATAAAAATTCATACTTTTCCTTTTGCTAGGTTTGTATGGGAATGTAAAGAAAAGAATGAGCTTCCTCGTTTCTATACTTGCCCTCCTATTGAGGAAAAGGCAAAGCACATATACCTCCGTACACAAAAATATGGATTGAAAATAAAAATACAAAAACAAAAAATAAAAAAAATAGCAAGTTGTCTATATAAAATAGGAAATGTAGAAGAAAACTGAGAAAGGAATTTTAAAAAAAATTGCAACAAAATAAAGAAGAGGAAAATTGAAAATAGTGATGAAGAGAAAATATCATGAATTTTAAAATATATAATTTATCGATTCAAGAAAAGATAGTACGTTATTGTTCTTGTGATAAAAACAATATTAATTACAAAAATAATAATAGTGACGAATAAATGATTATTTTATGAATTTAATAATAAACATAAATACAAAACTTTCGATTATAGAAATAAAAAATAGATGATAATATGCTTAAGTTTGTTTTATTTATAAGCCTACCGAATATGAGGTATGGTTAGTTTTAATTCTCATGAGTTTTTATGGATTTGTCTTTTAAAAAAATAGAAATCTTAACAACACTTTTTTTTAATAAACTCTCTTTTATAGGTTAAAATTACAAGTTTTAATAGATCCTACTTCATATTTAATGTCTCTTTATCTTAATTTTATAATTTTTTAATAAATTTCAACTAGTAATAAAATATTATCAGAAAAGTGATTAAAAAATTTGTTACTAACACTTCTTTAAAAGAACACAAATTAGTGACTTAAGAGAATTTATAAACTGTCTTTAACATCGATTCATAAGCGACATGAGACTTTTGGTAGGATGGAACAGGTGCCAACATTTCTTGTTATTCTGAACAGCAGATCTTATATACGCTAACAATCATATAAAGTTAACCAGCCATTTCAAATTCCATGAATATGGAAAATGGTCCATATATTGTCTAGTGTAGTGCAGGACACTCATTCCTCTTGCTCCCTTATTGCATGTCCTGGCTTTCTCAAACTGCATTTGGCTAGAGTGTAATCTCAGAGGCTTCCTTCGAGTATTCTTTCTGATTACATGTTGGTAAATTATGATTTTCATGCTTCAGTTTTTGTTTTTTTTTTTTAATTACTTTGAAACTATGAAAATGCATGTTTTCAGTTGTAAGTGCTGCTGCTGCCTCTTGCTATATATACTTTGGAAGTTTGGTTCACTTTTGTGTAAGACATTCTACAAACTACCTACAAAGTAAGTGCTCAAACATACTTAGAATCTCTTATAGTTTTTCACAGATTTTCTTGGTTGTTTACATTTAGTTTTGATGACTTCAGTAGGTAAGTATACAAGTGTTTAGAATTTGGAGTTTGAACATCTATTGGATAATTTGATTGTTATATTGTCTTGTTCAAAACTATATATAATTGTTCAAAAAATAAACTTTGTACTGATGGTATAGTTATACATAATTATCTAATCACAAGCCATGTATCGTAAGTTTATTTACTATTGCAATAACTACCATTAAAGTCATAATTGTTTGATGATGAAATATCTTCCTATCTCTGCATGTTAAAGTTCAACTTCAAGCACCAAACATAGTCAGTATAAAATCTTTCACCACAATACATTTTGCAATTGCCAAAGACTCACTAGAAGCTTTATATTTTAGCAATGGTTTGTTTTATCTTGAAGATAAGAAACATGACAAATACCCACCCCCAGCTAGAAGTCAATTCTTGTCTTCTTGATGATTAAGTTATGATATAATTTGTCTCTATTTTAGTATTTTTTTTTCAATCCAGTTTAGACACTATTCTGTATCTTCCCCACCAAGCAAAGAATTATTGTTAGACTACATGACTAGATTTATTATCTTCTTGAAACTACTATGTTAACTAAAATGTAATAGTCAACTAGTAATTACATGAAAATGCTTTGTATAATGATCTAGTTGCTTGCTAAAAGGCTTCTTGAATTGCAAGTTTTAACAGTCTTTCTTGCATGTTTAATGTTCATTTTAAGGAATCCTCTTTGATAAACCTAATTAATTCTCTATGAATATGCCATAATTTTTAATCCTTCTCCAAAACGGATACACTGAAAATGGTATGGTTATATATAGCAACATTTAGAGTGTGACATTTAATTAATATGTGCTGCCAATTTCTACAACTTTACTCGTTTGAAGCTTAGATTAATATCTACAGGGAAAATTTTCAAATAAATTGTCATTAACATTAACAGTACTATTGAATTGCCAAACAAGGTATTAATGATAATTGTCAGTACCATGAAATAAACTGCATAATTGAGACAACCATAGCCTGAAGGTAAGAAAATATTAACACATGCATAAAAAAAAGTAACATAAGCTAAACAAACTGCTAAACAAACAGATTGCCTCATGCTCTTTCTTTGTTGGGACTTCAACAAAATCAATATAATTTCTTTGAAGAAATTGGTATCTCTGATAATTAATTATATCATTAAACATACTTTTGGAACCATTCTAACATATCTTCTACCTCTATATATACCTGCATATTAGTACTTTTACCTTGGTATATGGATTCTGCACAGGATGCATGATATACTGTACTTGAGACAAGTCAAAAGCTCACTGTTTATATCCATTCTCCATGAATTAACTATATGTATCCTAACAATTTTTTTCCTTCAATTTTCCTCCTCTTTTTTATTCAAGTAAATACACTTATTTGTAATGAATATGTGCACTTTTTTATTCAATTTTCTTCCTAACAATATATGCTATATTTGCAAAACTAAGCAATATCGCAAAATGTAATCTATCTCTCTGTAATTGTTCTACAAGGTAAATCTTCACATTGAACATAAAAATGTAAAACATATTCTTCTTAAAAATTAAAGATTTGTGCACTTATTTGTCGTTCACATATAAATTTCAGGTAAACTAATCAATTGAACACTATGTGCAAGACAATTCAAATGCATGGGTTCCCATCTAATGAGTCAGCTGAAGAGGTGAGGAAATTTTTGGAGCAACATACGGGCCCCAAAACTGTTCATGCTGTTGAGGTTGAGCAGCATAAAGAAGGAGATCCTACAACACATGTTAATGTTCAATTCACAGACAGAAGAAGTGTTGAAACAATCTTGCACTTAGTTACTCAGCACCTAAGTTATAGTGACTATGTTCTAAATGCTACAGAAATAAAACATGACATTTTGCCAAAGCCAAGGATCTTTCCTCACAGCATGGATGATGTAGTAGTGCACTTTGGATGTCAAACATCCAAGGACAAACTTAGTGCATTCTGGGAACATCCAAATGCTTCTGTTAAATTTGGGTCCAGATTGAGAAATATGTATATATTTTTCCATTATTTGTCAATGGATTATAAGCTGCAGATTTCTTCCGAGAGTATATCGCGTATTGATCTGCATCATTCAGATGATTTACACAAGAAGCTTCTCCTTTTTCAGGTTAGTTTTCTTACATAGATACATTCAGGTCCCTTACTTTCTTATTTTAAAATAATGTGTTCAAATCCTTATGGACAGATTTAAGAAACAAATACAAGTTGACATCCATAAATCCCAATTTTATAGAGTAAAAGGGTCATTTTAGTTTTTGAAATTGGAATGCATTGTCATAATGGTCCCTAAATCGAAGAAAATTAAAAAGAAAAAGTCCTTAAAAATACAAATCAACAATCACTTTAGTTCAAAATTCTTTAAAATATGTGACTAAAGTATACATATATTTAGGGACTAAAATAACGGTAAAATGTTAAGTTTAGGATTTTATTTGACATTTCAGAGACTTTTCTTTTTTATATTTTCTTAGTTTCAGAAATTAGTGTAACGGTGCTTTCCAATTTCAGGAACCAAAGTGACCCTTTACTCCAATTTTATATATTCTTTTAAATAATCATATCAAATGGGATTGACAAAAGTGTTCATATCACCTAGTTTCATATTTAACTTAAGTAGATTTGAGTATACTCACAGATGTGTTCTTGTGTATGTTTGTATTACTAACAGATATAGATTTTTTTATAAAGCCTGTCCATCCTCAATATCTAGCAAATAAACTCACAATATCATTTCTTAACATTTATGTTGTGAAACAGAATATGATTTTATACTAAATTTCTCAAAATTTGTTTTCCCCTTTTCCTAATATTCTACTTTTGCACAGAATAGTGTTAAATTCTCAGAATATGATTGTATACAAAGTATCCATGAAAATGTAGAAAATAATGTCTGCTATAGTTCTTTGCACAGTATCATGTCAAAGCTACTAAGCGCTTACCTCTTTTACTTTATCATGAACCCTGTTATGGCAGCTGAAACTTGACTATCTCAGTTTATAATAATACTGAATATTTTGGTCTACTTGATAGCAACAAAGAAGAAGTCTTATTCTTCCACTTTCTCTCCTAATTGTTAGTTACGCACTGCTCCTCTGATCTATGAGAAAGATGTTTCCAAAAGCAAATATTTTAAGGAGGCCTATGACAACCATTGGTTTCGAGGAGTAGATTTCACCCCATCATGTAGCATTGGACAATCTTCTACTTTATGTTTTGAGCTTCCACAAAGTGTTGAGGTTCCAAAATTCAATCAACACTATCGTAATTATAATGAAGTGGATAACAGCACCTTTACTCTTGAGAGACACATTGGTTTCTGTTCTAACCTCAATTTTGTCCCCATAGTGATCCCTCCAGAAGGCTTCAACTTGCCATACAAAATTCTGTTCAAAATCAACTCATTGATTCAGAATGGATGTCTTCCTGTGCTAGCAATTGACATCAATCTTTTTCATCTGGTTGATCCTAGAAGAGTAAAGCTTGAATACATAGAAAGTGCCCTGAATAAATTATATCAAATGAAAGAATGCTGCTATGAACCTGCACAATGGTTGGAGAAACAATATAACAAATACTCAACAAATAGTCTACTTCCAGTGTCAAGTGCTATTTCTTTAGTTGATGGATTGGTCTATGTGCATAGAATACAAGTAACTCCATCCAAGATATATTTCTGTGGTCCTGAAGTGAATCTTTCCAACCGTGTCTTGCGCAACTATCCTCAAGACATTGATAACTTCCTTCGTGTTTCTTTCGTGGATGAGGACATGGATAGACTTCATTCAGCAGATTTGGTGCCACATACATCTTCTATAGATGTGGACAGAGAAACAAAGCTTCATGAGAGGGTACTATCAACACTAAAAAATGGCATAGCAATTGGTGATAAGAAGTTTGAATTTCTTGCCTTCTCGCCAAGTCAGTTAAGGGATAACTCTGTGTGGATGTTTGCATCAAGGACTGGACTAACTGCATCTGACATAAGAAAGTGGATGGGAGAATTTCATGAAATTAGAAATGTGGCCAAATATGCAGCAAGGCTAGGTCAATCATTCAGCTCTTCTAGGGAAACAGTGAGTGTTGGAAGACATGAAATTGAAATTATTCCTGATATAGAATTCAGAAGAGGTGAAATCAAATACTGTTTTTCTGATGGCATTGGGAAGATATCTGCTGAATTGGCTCGAAAAGTGGCTAAGAAGTGTGGTTGTGGGGATAATGTTCCATCTGCATTTCAAATCAGATATGGGGGGTACAAAGGTGTTGTTGCTGTTGATCCAACTTCATCAATTAAACTGTCCTTAAGAAAGAGCATGTGCAAGTACAAGTCAGAAAACACACAATTGGATGTTTTGGCATGGAGCAAACACAAACCTTGTTACCTTAATCGTCAAGTAATCACCCTCTTGTCCACACTTGGGGTCAAGGATCAAGTCTTCAGAAAGAAACAAAGAGAGATCCTTAATCAGCTAAAAATGATATCCAGAAAGCCGTTGAAGGTACTAGACTTGATGTCCACAGGAGAGACTACAAACATTTTAAGGGAAATGCTCATTTGTGGCTTTCACCCAACTAAGGAACCATTTCTCTCCATGATGTTGCAAACATTATATGCATCAAAATTACAGGAATTGCAGCTCAAAACTAGGATATTTGTTAAGAAAGGAAGAGCAATGTTAGGATGCTTAGATGAAACTAGGACATTAAAATATGGAGAGGTATTTGTGCAGATATCTCACCAAAGAAACAAGCAATTTCATGCTATGTCCTCTTTTTCTTCTAACAGATATGGAGCAAACAAAAGCAAATATATTGTTAAGGGAAAGGTAGTTGTAGCCAAAAATCCCTGTCTGCACCCGGGAGACGTGCGCATTTTAAGAGCAGTGGATGTACCTTCCCTGCATCATATGGTGGACTGTGTTGTTTTTCCACAGAAGGGAAGAAGGTATGACTTCCATTTTACTATTTCCTATTCCCAGCACAGCACACACATGAAGACATTGATTCAAGTGCATACTCATTTCAGAATAATATTCCACACATAACCTATCCATTCAATCATTTATTTTGAAAGCAACATAACTTAATGTTCCTAAATTTCAGTTGAGAAAATTACAAGGCATTAGGAAGATAGCATTAGCTCATGAAGCATATTTTATGCATAAAATTAACTAATCACAACCTCTATTTCTTTTGTGGGTGGCGGAATGGTTTTAAAGGTATTTTGGTGATTACTTGGAAAGGAATTTGTATATTGAAAGGAAGCAATACATTCTTTAGGATTTTCTTTTCATTCTTGTTCAAGGATTCCTAGAGTAGTTGGCCTATTAATTAGCTACCAAGTCTTCCTTTCGGCCACTACCATGGCAAATCGATGGAAGAGATTACATTTTTAACGTGTATACTGTTTTCTTATTTCATTTGATTTTTCATGTAGACCACATCCTAATGAATGTTCAGGAAGTGACTTGGATGGAAATATCTACTTTGTTAGTTGGGACCCTGATCTTATTCCTCCTCGTCAGGAAAATCCTATGGATCATGCACCATCTCAAGTTGTGAATGTGGATCATGATGTTACATTACAGGTATTGATTTAAAAATACAAGTGTAATAACAAATTGATAGAAGGGAGGGGATAAAAAAGACAACAGAGTTAAAATTTTACCTCTAATGAGAAAAACAAAGATTGTTTATCAAATAACTCCATCCCCTAGTTAGGATAGTCCATGCTGTATTTTAACAGTTGGAGATTATCTTAACAATATTATAAATAAGAGATAGAGGAAGGATGTGTAGAAATAGAGAAAAAATTGATATAAAATGTTTTTATTGTGAGTGCTCTTATAAAAAAATTACATATCTGCAAAGGTAACTGACTTTAGATTAAGAGGGCTCAGCACAAAGCAATGCTATCAAAGTAGTGGCATGGCCACTACAAAAATAGAAATGATAGCCAGAGCAGAAATATGTATAGGCATCGCTTCTTTTTGTTCCACCAACATGATGGAGTGAACTGGAGTGCAAGTATGAGTAAGAAGTCCTACGTTGGTTAGAAATGAACAAATTGACCAACGTGAGAAGGATTCATAAACTTGATGTTTTAAGGTTTTTAATTAGATGCGATATCAAGTTTACTTGTATGATTCACTCATGACTTATAACTCATTTTATAGAATTCTCTCCAATGTTTCTCCCCTCGTATTCTCAACCGAATGTCTGAGAAATTGTTCTTATTTTGTTTATGTTTAATCGAAATCATCCTATAGTCAGACTTGGTTCTTCAGCTGTCATGTCTGTATTTCAGTATAGATAAATTCATTAAGATATTAATTAGAATAGATTGCAAGCATGGACCTGAAAAGTAAAAATGTGAGGCTAATGATGTATCTATAAGAACATATGGCACAAACACTTTAGATGAGTGAAACAAACCTCCACAATATACCATGTGAATATTTGAGTCTTGACTTCTGTTTGTATAGAAATTAAACACAATCTGAGAGTTTTCTCCTGTGTTCCAATTTGTTGGGTACAGGAAGTTCAGGAGTATTTTGCACACTACATAGTTAAGGACAGGTTAGGAATTGTTGCAAGTGCACACACTGTCTTTGCTGATAGGGATCCTGAGAAGGCAATGAGT
Source organism: Mucuna pruriens (assembly GCA_025330945.1). Taxonomy (NCBI): domain Eukaryota; kingdom Viridiplantae; phylum Streptophyta; class Magnoliopsida; order Fabales; family Fabaceae; genus Mucuna; species Mucuna pruriens. The sequence continues at coordinate 404,923 of JAENHJ010000086.1, read as the reverse complement.
CCTGCATGTATTGATCTTGCAAAGCTACACTCAGTTGCAGTTGATTTTGCTAAATCTGGTGTGCCAGCAGAAATTCCTCCACATCTACGCGTGGAAGAGTATCCAGATTTCATGGAAAAGCCAGACAAACCAAGTTACCAATCAAATAGCATAATTGGAAAGCTTTATCGCGAGGTGAAGAACGTTGCACAACACAAGAGTCTCACTAAGCCCTTCACCAGAAGAGTGGCAAGGCAATCATATGACCGAGACATGGAGATTGATGGCTTTGAGAAGTACAAAGCAACTGCTTATGAATACAAGAACATGTATGACTTAAAGTTGGGGAACCTAATGGACTACTATGGCATAGAGACAGAAGCAGAAATAATCAGTGGCAACATCTTGAAGATGTCAAAAGCCTTCAATGAAAGAAAGGATTTGGAAGGAATTAACCATGCTATGATGTCATTGAGAAAGGAAGCTAGAAGCTGGTTCAATGTGATGATAAACAAGTCAAATTCTCAAGGTGATGATGCCAATGCAATAGCATCAGCTTGGTACCATGTTACATATCATCCTAGTTATTGGGGGTGCTACAATCAAGGGCTAAATAGGGATCACTTCCTCAGTTTCCCATGGTGTGTGCATGACACTCTCATCCAGATAAAGAAGGACAAAGTCAGTCATAGAACTTTCACAATGAAGCTTTGGACAATACTGAAACTGATCCCCATATTACTGTTTTGCTTCTTATTGCGGATAATAGTACAATATCTAACCGATTGAATATGTAGCTAAAAAAATACTAATTTACTTAATACATGTGATTTCATATGGACTAATACATGTTTATTATTTATGATCTTCCTTTTCCTTATTCTTTTTGCCAAATTTACTGTGACTAAGGTTGTTGCCATCATATACATATGATTAAATGAATGAGCATACTTTAAATCCATGATCAAAGATTTTAATGAACAGGTTTTTTTCCGACCAATCATCTGGCCAAATACTTCAGAAGAAATGTGTAGTGAATAAAGTAGGAAAGTGTAAATTTAAAAGAAACGTGTTGACGAAAAGATTCGAATCATTTAATCTAAATTTCTTTATTTTTATATATTTTTCTATTTATCTTTGTTGGTCTAGTAGGAGACATTGTAAGTGTAATCACAACCACTAGTATAGAGTAAATTTTGAGTACTTCTATATACTTGTGTTTCATAAATTTTGAGTACTTCTATATACTTGTGTTTTTTGAGTACTTCTATATACTTGTGTTTCATATGTGGAGAAATTTTTTCACCCTATTACTATGCTTGCAATTAATGCATTCAATGCTTTATGTTGAAACATTATTTTTCTTTACATGATTTCACTAAACCTAATACTAGCCTTACTAATGCCTAAATGGTAATTTCTTCCACATAAATTATATATAAAATGAACAATGTTCAGAAATAAAAGAATTTAATTTTTATACACTGATATGACCTAGAGCTTGATTGGTAGGAAGAGAAGGAGGGGGTTTGATTGACATGTACATTACATTAATTTGGAATATACTTATTCAATTTTTTTATAAAATTTAAATTTCAATTTTGTCTTGTTCTTTTTTACTATGACTAATATAAAATGTCTTGTACAATGCTCTGTTTACGGGTTAAGGGTTCTTCCGAAAAAATGGAATCTCCTTTCTTTTCACTAATGTATATATATATACAAGATGGCTACGACACCCGACAACGATAAAGGAATGTCAGGAGCACAATGACGCTACTAGTGGGTACTCTGGCATGTTAGATGCAAGGCACCTCTATCCTAGACAGGTACAGTGCAGCACGTGGTCGTACTCGTGTACGGAGACTCGGCCGATCAAGCCAACTAGTATGCTCCACGTGGTTGTATGTGCACGGGCTCCTGGTCGATTTGCCGACTACTACACAGCCCGTCAAGTTTTGTCCGTAGGACGTAAGCTTAATTTCTCTTCCAAGCACGTGGCTACGGGAGATCACTGTCCGGCAATGGATTCAGCTAACCGAGGGTAATCTCTGCTAGCAGGGAGAGCTTTAAGGGCCAACCAGTGCACAAACCCTCAGGTCTTGACTGACGAATCGGTCATACCGATCCCGGTCTCCGGTTAATTCCATCCCGGTTACGTCTCATGGTTTGGGCGGCGATTAACTTTTCTCTTTTGGCCATGGTAACTGGTCTCAGCTTTTGCTCCCAACCGGCGAGTTGTCCTTACAACTAGGGTAGCTAGTTATCTTCGTGGTACTTTAGTTATTCGTGGCTGTTCTGCTCTCAGTTTGCGAAGTGCCTAGAAAACATGCCTAGGTCCTTATGGCAAACCGACTCGTCTCTGACAGGTCTTTAAGTATCTCGCCTAGGATCTATGCCCAAGTCTTATGTGCCTCAAACGGTCTCAGCCGACTCGTCTTTGACAGGTCTTTAAATATCTCGTCTGGAATCTATGTCAGGTCTCTTATCTTCAAAGTGCCCTGGACCAACCTCTTCGGCCATCCATTTACGGGCTTCGTAGTCGGTTGTAGTCAGACCCTGGATCAGTCTTTTCGATCGTCCATTTTTGGGCCTTGTAGTCGATTATAGTCGAACCCGGATCAGTCTTTTCAATCGTCCGTTTTGGGCCTTGTAGTCGATTGTAGTCGGACCCCAGATCAGTCTTTTCAACCGTCCTTTTTTGGGCCTTGTAGTCGATTGTAAGACCGTCCATTTTTGGGCCTTGTAGTCGGTTGTAGTCGGATCCCGGATCAGTCTTTTCGACCGTCCATTTTTGGGCCTTGTAGTCGATTGTAGTCAGACCCCGGATTAGTTAGTCTTTTCAACCGTCCATTTTTAGGCCTTGTAGTCGGTTGTAGTCGGACCCCGGATCAGTCTTTTCGATCGTCCATTTTTGGGCCTTGTAGTCAATTATAGTCGGACCTCGGATCAGTCAGTCTTTTCAACCGTCCATTTTTGGGCCTTGTAGTCGATTGTAGTCGAACCCCGGATCAATCTTTTCGACCATCCATTTTTTGGTCTTGTAGTTGGTTGTAGTCGGACCCCGGATCAGTCTTTTCGACCGTCCATTTTTGGGCCTTGTAGTTGATTGTAGTCGGACCCCGGATCAATCTTTTCGACCATCCATTTTTGGGCCTTGTAGTCGATTGTAGTCGGATCTCGGATCAATCTTTTCGACCGTCCGTTTTTGGAACTTGTAGTCGATTGTAGTCGGACCCCGGATCAATCTTTTCGAATTGTCCATTTTGGGCCTTGTAATCGATTGTGACCAACCAACCAAGAGATTAATAGTTATTTACTGGTTCCTTATGATAGTAAATAATGGTGACATAGTCGATTAGTGTGTTGGTCCCTTCCTTTGGTGATAGGTTGTAGGTTCAAGCTTTTTCTCCTTTCTCTTTGCCCCTTAAGATTTGAATAAAGAGGTCCTCTCTCTTTGCCGTTGCGTTGCACCATGCCAGCATAGCGGAATGGCGAGTTTTTCCTCAGCTCCCCCTTCCGCGTCTAGGATCGACGTCGGCTCCTCCTGTGAGGCGTGGTAGTCGTCGTCGCTCTTCTTTGTTTTTTCCTCAGCTCCCCCTTCGACGTTGGCTCCTCCTATGAGGCGTGGCAGTCGTCGTCACTCTTCTTTGTTCCCCTTTATACTTGGACCCTCAATCTTGCGGGCGTCGAGGAAAGTTTCACCCAGACCCTCAATCTCCTTTCTTTTCACTAATGTACATATATATACAAGATGGTCACGTCACTCGACAACGGTACAAGAATGTTAGGAGCACAATAGCGCTACCAGGTGGATACTCTGGCATGTCAGAGGCGAGACACCTTTGTCCTAGACAAGTACAGTACGGCACGGGCTCCCGGTTGATTTACCGATCAGTACATACAATAATTATTTTTTTACAAAAATACTCATAATTGTGAGTATTTTTTAAAGTCAATAGATAGTAAGTAAAATTTATTAATGTGATTTGAAAATTTCTTTTTGTTTTATATTAAAAGCAGTTTAAGAATCCTATTTCACTCTTAATGTATATAGTCAATAAAAATTAAAGTAATAAATATATTAATAATAAAAGAGATAAAAATTAAAATAATAAAAAAATAAAAATATATTTCTATAATGTTAGAAGTAATTTTAGAAAATCATATAAATTTAGAAAAAATTTATTGTATATTAGCAAATTGAATTTTATAAAAAGGAAGGAAAGGAGTATTAATTATAAATATTAAAAATATATTATCTTTCCTTTTTTTCTTCCCTTTTATTTATCTTTCAGAGAATTTCACCTCTACTTATACATATGGCAAGGCTGTGTAGTCTGAATCAAATTTTGGAGAATTGAGCATATGGAGAGGGTTGCTCCTCTTTAGAATTCTTAAGGTAAATAAATTTGGGAGTGCAACGCCATTCTCCTTTTCTTTTCTATTTCATTTTTATGATTTATTCTTGTTTTAATTAATTTATATTTAATTCAAGTAAACCAACATTAAATAATCCATCATATCATGTGAACCTTTTGAGTACAAAAGACAAGGGCAGACGGTATATAAATAAGTATATATCAATTATTTGATGTTTAAATAATATAAATATAAAAGCAACGCATGCATAAACACGTGCGTATAATGTCAACCATGACTGTTCACACGCGTGACCCACTGGAGGCCCAGGTGTCACGAAAACGAAAGGATTAAAAATAACAAAATGGACATATATGGGTTCCGCGCTGGCTCGTGGAAGGCACACGCTTCGTGCATTTTTCTCTCTCTTCGAAAACGAATGTTTGGATTAGATTCAGATTGAGGCGTGGCAGCAATATCTTGCAAAAATGGATCAGCGAAACTCACCAGACTCGTCCAAACCCGCTTCAGATTCGGCACCCGAACACGCCACTCTCACCCCTAATCACTGCCGCAACTCACAGCTTCTGAGGTTTGGATGCTGATTCATTGTTATGATAACTAACTAACTAACTTCCATTACCGATGTAACTAACTAACTAACTAACTGTGTTTTTGTGCAGGGAAAGAGAGAAAGAGAGAGGCGAAGGGGAAAACGAGGATCTCAGTGCCGCACGAAAGGTTCTCAAGGCAGACCGCGAGAAACTCAGAAGGGATCGACTCAATGAACACTTCCAAGAGTTGGGAAACACGTTAGGTTCGTTAGTTCATTGCCCACAACAACGTATTACTTTCTTTTTCGTCTCTATAAATATATATATCAATTTACCATATTTTGTTAAATTTTGTTTTTTTTTTTAGTTTTTATCCTTGGGGATGCCAATTTTAGGACTAATTTGCTCCTCAAGAACCTCTAACCAATTAATGTAGTAATTTACTCTAGATATATTTATTTGGATTTAATTTATAGGATTTAATGACTATACACTGATTGTCGTAAAAACTTTTATAGTAAAACCTTACCAACGATAAAAAAATCATAGTTGGTATGAAATTTAAAATAATTATTGTGAAAGTTAATGAACTTATCAAGTTTGCAATTAAACATGTTTACACTGTCCATGCTTACTCTATTTTCTCTAATTTAAATATACTATTGAAGTAAGGGTTGTTTGACTAAATTTCTACATAAACATTTATAAGAATAGAAAATAAAAATAAAAAATGAAATAATTTTTTCATTAGCTAAAATTAACTTATGCAAAAGTTAATTTGTAGAAGTTCTCTTATATTAGTTTCTCAATTGATTTTTAACTTATGTATAATTTAATTTTAGTTTATGGAGAAGTTTTTTTTTTTCAAGTATTTATGGAAAAATTTATTTAAACAAACCCTAGATATGTTTTACACTTTTATCTAATCTTGAAAGTCATGTATAATATGATGTAGATTTTTGCAATAACTATTTTAATAGTAATACTTATTTTTAATTAAATGACTTAGAAAAATATATTGACAGTATATTTAGGCCAATTTGTAGGGTTTTGACCCTTAAAATATGAAAAGTTATCGTGTAGGTGTATAACTGACTTTTTACTTTGGATTCTTTATAACAATGCAATGTTCATTCGTGTAAGCATATGAATGGTAAAAAAGAACGAGTCTTGTGGTCTGAATTGCTGTGAGTTATTGCTGCTCTGTTGAATTTTATACACCGCACCAAGTGTTTGCGCCATATGAACCAATTTTGATTAAGAAAAAAGAAATCTAAACTTGACATAGCTTCTACATACCTGTGAAATCGTAAGTAAAAGTGACCTTCCTTATGGTGCATGCAGTTGAAACTAAATACACGTATAATTCGTATGTGATTATTTTTGTTCATTAATGATATTTTTGTTCATTAATGATATTTTTGCATGATATGCTACTTGTTTTGTTGGCCTTGTATCCATATTTATACAAGTGTGTAAAAATAACAAAATTACATGGCCAGTAAGTTTCCATTCACTTTCATGTTATTTTGGGGGGAAATGGTTTTCTATAGCTAAACAAAAAATTTCTTTCTTTGTTTTGGTAAGATTATTCCTCCCATGTTACATTTGTGTCCCAAATAAGGGAATATTAGATTCCCACCTTTCTTCATTTCCTTTTAGACTTGTGCCCTCAAATTCACCCAATCCAAACAGACCATGAAAATAAATGGAAAAGAAAAGTGAGACCCCCCAACTGGCTAAAAGATGCAACAAAGTTGGTGTAGGACAGAAAAAAGACCTATAAAACTTTAAATTTTGGCATTTGAGAAGGAGAGAAAATAAAGGGCGCAGAGATCTGGTACAAACTTAATATGGGCCTGATCTTCTGGTTAGTGACTGGAGAAAATGGATAAAAATTCTAAAAAAAAATGAATATATAACCTTTACAATCTTCAAAACCCCTTTTATAGCCTGAGATGTAATACAAAATGACAAAAGTTGAGTGACCAACGAATAAAAGCATGTCAATTACACTGGTATCTGGTGGATATTAAGATACATTACTCATCATTTTTCCTCACTGGCAAAGATTTATTAAGATACCTACATATGATATGATTGATTCTGTGCTGATTGCTGAAACAAAAACCTCTTTGAATCTTTGATCTTGTCCTGTAAATGGCTAGAGGAAGCAGGTGATCCTTGTATAATCTTTAGCTGCTGTACCTGGCGTTGCAATTTTTCTGGTTAGCATAAGGGAATATCTTATTATGTTAATTTGACTTTTGAGTCCTCTAAGATTGCTTTTTATACATTCCAGAACTTTTATCTAGTTCTAACATATATATATTGCCAATGTGATGTAGCTTTTATAACATGGCCGAGATATTTATGCTTGTTGAACTCAATACAGATCCTGATAGACCAAAGAATGACAAGGCAACTATCCTTACTGAGACCATCCAAATGCTAAAGGACTTAACCGCCGAAGTTAGTAGGCTTAAAACGGAGCATAAAGCACTTTCTGAAGAATCACGCGAAGTAAGGTTCTTATTTGTCTAAATTGTGATTGCGAGAGAGATTACTCTGCTGATCATTTCTTCCATGGACAATTTTATAATTTGCAGCTAATGCAAGAAAAGAATGAACTCAGAGAAGAGAAGACATCTCTAAAATCTGATATAGAAAATCTTAATGCCCAGTATCAGCAGAGAGTCAGAATCATGTTCCCATGGACTGCAATGGACCATTCTGTTGTCATTAGTCCACCTTACTCATATCCACTTCCTATACCTATCCCTCCTGCTCCAATCTCCATCCACCCATCTCTTCAACCTTTTCCATTCTTTGCAAATCAAAACCCTGCTCACATTCCCAATCCTTGTTCAATCTATGTCCCTTATTCAACTCCAACTAACCCCCCACTTGAGCCGCCATCGGCTCTCTATGCTCAAAGATGTAACCACTCTCATGACGTGGCCACAGAGCTTGAGCTTAAGATGCCTGGATCATCATCAACACAACCGGTAGGTTATACCAAGGTTTGCCTTTAGTCCCTAAAAGAAATTCATCTCTATTTGGTCCCTTGTTTTTGAAAATGTGTATTGTGTTTGAAAACATGTTAAACAATGTTGGATGTGAATTACAATTTGTGTAGGATTGCAGTTCTGGAGGAAGGAAGGGCAAGCATTCAGTGATGAAGGATAGAACCATAAAAGATGGAAGTTCTTCAAGCCAGTATTCTTCGTCTCAAGGACTTCAAGATAGCTCCAACAGCGTGAGTGACATCCCAAAGACTGATAATTGAAATTGTATATGGATTCTTGTACCATTTGACCACATCATACAGGTCATATATATTAGCAACTTCCAATTATTACTCGTTCCTTGGTCTGAGTATATTTTGGCAATAGATTCTATCATTTCTAAAACAAAATGACCTATGGAACAATGCGAAGCTGAAAGATGTTACTTAGTCTAGATGTATATTCCTTAGTTAACTACTATAGCATCATAACACCTATATGTAGGTTATAAAGTACAAACTACTCAAAATAACCCCAACCTTTGAGCAATTAGAGTGCATAAGAACCTCCCAGAGAATGTAAATATAGATTATCATGTGAGTACTATAGATTATCGGGATACTTGATGAGTTGTTCTACATGTGACTCTTTGATTCAAGACTTTATTCATCAGAGAAAAATATTGGACAAAGTTATCTAAAAGGATCTTACGGTTAATAATATTTTTAAAATTTTGGTCTTTAACGGCGTTGAATAATGTAGTTGGATAAGATTTTATTTTTGTTATTATTCTTGTAATTTTTGGTAAATGAAATCAACATTTAGCGTGAAATGCTTTTATAAAAGTGTTATTAACCTAATAATTTATTTCAATTGAAAGTTGGTCTTTAACATTTAAAATAAATTATATTCTCCTCAATTAAGATAATATAAGTATTATATTGTCATTCTTTTTTAGGTTGAAATATTCGATTTAATCTATTTTTAATTTAATATTATTAAAATAAATTATACTTTTTTTCTTGTGAAATATAGGTATTATATTATTATCTTTTCTTATATTAAAATGTAGAATAAATTATATTTTCTTCTTTTAAGAGATATAAATATTATATTTTTCTCTCTTTCTTATGTTCAAATATTTATTATAAGGTTTTTAAATATATTTATAATTAAAAAAATATGAAATATTTTAATGTATTAAGTTATTATTCATTCATTCAATAATTTTTTAAAAATATATAATAAATTTAAAAATAATTAAGTTTTTAGTACAATGATAATTAATTTGATTTTTTATTTAAAATATGTTTTACAAGTGTTAATTTTTTTACGTTTTATTTAATAATAGATTTTCCATATAAATAGATTGATTTAAAATTTTATATGTTTAATATATATATAATATAGTTAAATTTAGCATAATTCATAATAATTTTAAAGTAATAATTAAAGGACTAAATTAAGTGATAAAATTTTACATATATAATAAAATATGTATAATTTAATAAAATAACTTTTATGAACTAGTTTTTATAAATAAAATAATAAAACTTTAAATATATATTATATTTAAAATATGTATATTTATATTTGTTAAGGAGAGAGAAAGTGTAACTTTAACAAAAAAAAAATTAAAAAGAATAAAAATATTATATATTTGAATATATCAAGAAAAAAAGTATAATTTTTAATATAAGAAAAGAATAACAATGTAATATTTGTATTTTTTTAAGAAAAAAAATTGTAATTTACTTTAAGCATCTTCGAAGGAAAATGACATCTCAACCAAATTGGAGTTTTGCTTTCAAGTGCTTTAGATTGTTCAAAAGAACGTATTGTTTCCTCTCATTAGGATTACAATATCACATCTCCGTGTGCCATTCAAACTTTCACAACATAACTGATAACTCTCATTTAATAATTTTAATTTATTTATTAATGAACTTTATTAAAATTTATAAATCCATAAGAAAATTTTATTGAGAATGTGACTATTAAATGCTAAATCCATAAGAAATTAGTAAGTATTAATTTCTTGTGTCAGCTTTCCGATTTTCAGTTATTGTTTTAATACATTGTTAGATGTATAGAGATGGTCTTAGGTCCTCTGTTCATAACTTGGGCCTTCATTAATTACTTAACTCATCACTTTTGCTAATGCCTTTTATTACTTACACCTCTTCATTTCTCAAATATTAATACTTATTAGTGTGCTACTACTTGGGCCCATGCTTTCTACATTAATATTCAGCAGTTACTGGTTTTATGATAAGAACCATCATTTAATAGCTTGTACACTTTGGCAGCAAAATCATACTGCTTTTTCTTTTTTCTTTTTTCTTTTTTCTTTTTGTACTTATATTCATAGTTTCACATGTCAAAACCTTTATGAATTTATTATAAAAATTATTATTTGTGTTAATCATAATCTTTTTATGAAAAGGTCATTAATTATATTTTAAATTTTATTAGATTACAATATATTCTACTACTTACTTTATTATCTTTTACAAAAATAATAATTAATAATCATTGAAGAAGTTTTTTTTTTCAATTTGTTGGAAAGTAAAAAAAAAACGAATGTTATATCATGGTGGTAATAATTATTGCTCTAAAAGTAAATTTTTACATACTTCTCATGTATCTTAATATCTTTGTGGTGGTGGCAATATTCATAACTCTAAAAAAAATTTAACATAAATCCTAATATTTAAACATTTACACTCTCCGAATATATGAAAAATAACATTAAAAAAAGAGATTAAGTACGCTCAATTGGTTAAAATTAATAAATAATCTCTAATTTTAAAATAAATTATATCTAATTCAATATAAAGGAGATGGTAACGAGTAATGAAATTGTTTGATTGTAAACGCAATGATTGATTGTATTTTAAATAAGAGTGAGTCACTAATTTAATTTCTAGAATTGTAACAATTAATCAAATTTAAAATTCTATTAGATTAGTCCTTAAAATTAATAAAATGACAAAATAATTTCTACAATTATACATTTTATCCTGTACTTTCCAATTTTTATATATTTTATTTCTAAAATACAATTAAGCCCTTTCAAAATGATAATAATTTTAGAGTTGGAATTTGAATTTTTAATATTTTTCTTCTCAGCAACTACTAAAATTATTTCGTTATTTAATTTGTTTATATAATATATATATATATATTAAAATTAAAAAAAAATAGGAGATTTTCAATGGCTAATTTAGGTTTGTCTCTCGGGCTATAAGGTTAAGATGTACGTCAAATATTCTGGTCTATGCTAAATTTGAAGTAATAGGTTAATTTCAAAGATTAATATTGTTTGTCTATTGTTTTGTTTTGTATTTTTTTAAGTTTCGAGCACTATGAGAATTAACCAGCTACGTGTTTAATTGACAAGAATTTAACTCCAATATAAAACTGATTAATTTTTCACATAAAATAATAGGATTATTTCATTCTAAAATTTTATCTTTACTGAAATTAATTACTCATTGTACCAAAAAAATTTATTGCATAGTGGAAGTTGTTCTGAGATACTTTCTCCTAAATTTGGGTTACTTTACCTTTATCCTTTTGTAAGTCAACACTCAAGTCCCGATTCCCAATGATATAAAATTCATACTTATTCAACAAGGAGTCGTCGTTGATTTGTTGGACAAAAAAGAAAAGTAAAATAATCAATTCACATAGCTTTGGTTAAGGTACTCATTTAAAAAAAATGTAAAATAAAATAACATAATTAATTGTTGATTAAATAATTATCCTTCTCATAGTTACTTGCTTACGACAAGTTGTTGTAAAATATACGTGTCTCTTAATTAGTTTTTTATTTTATTTAAATTGTACTATTTTTTAGAAAGTGTTTCCAAACAAAAGATCACCTTTATATATATAAAAAAAGGTTATATAGCTAAACTATATTATGTACCCGATATTAATGGTTTAAAATTAATTAATTATAATATTAATCAATTATCGAATATTTTAAAACAAAGTATTATAATTTATTTATAAAATACTCAATATATATTTAATCCATATATATTTACAAAGAAATAATTTCATCTTCCGAAAGATTTATAATATCTAATAAGTCGTTTAAAGATTTAAACTGGATTATTTCTGTATTTCTCAAGTTCTAAGGAATTTATATACTTGACATCACAAAAAATTGAAAGACCTAACTTAATAATTACTCCAAAAAATATAAAGTTTTAAAGTTTTTTTTTAATTTTTTTACGTATTATATATTTTTATATTACAATAACTACAATTAAAAAATATTAATCATATAAATTTTAAGTATATTTTGATTATTGTTATATTATATAAGGATATATTATTTCTGAATTTTACTATTATAAAGAACAAACCTAATACATACATCATATAAAATAGTGCAATGACATACTGTCTCGGTACAGTATGACTTTTTTTTAAAGTTTATTTTTTATAAGATTATTTTTAGTGAGTCTCTTGTACTGATTATTTTTTATTAAATTATTTGTAATTGTTTTGTAACAAATATCATAAATTAATAAAATAAATTTATTATTTCTTATGATGATAGAAAAAGATGGTTAATATATATTAATTAATTTAGTGAAAAGTAATTAAGTAGAAGAAGATTATGAGTTCCAATAATTTTAAGAGTGATTTTAAGAAAGTTTCAACAAAGAAGATCAAATACACTGTACTATTAAGAAAATTTCCCTCTTTAAATGTAAAGAGTTATTTAAATTGACATGAATCCCTTCGTTCAAATACGAGCTTGTAATCTTGACCTTATGTTCAAATTTCTATTTCACCTAATGTTTTGTGTTGAGAATGTGTTAGATTTCATATTGATGAAGAGCTACATAAATATTTTATTATTCACAAGTCAAATCTGATACAAGGAAGTCCAAATCATAATTCAAGTCAAAAGGGACCTGTATTGGTCAGCCATGGTGACTGGGTTTGAACCTGCTCAAGCCATACTCCCACATTTATTATACTGTAAAAGGTCACCTAACAGTGGCGGAAAGTAATGGACATACCATGGGGTGGATTATGGAACATGTTGTTTTGTCCTTGGCACACTTTGTCTTCTTGTCCAAAATGTCAGGCAATTAGGAGACATAAAAGTTGAAGACTAACAAGGGAGAGAGAGGAGGAGATGTATATATATATGTCTGGAAGGGTACGTAGGAAAGGGGTCGAACGGTTCAATTTGTAATCTCATTACAAACTGTAACATTGGCATCCACCGTGTCTAGTTAAGAACACCCACAACTAAGGAGAGGAGGGACAACAACTATGCCTATAACACGGAACCAAGCATGTTCTAGTCCTGGTAACGAGGAGGGAGCTCTGTAACGATTACTATGGGTTGTAGCAGATCTACATGAGAGAAGTGAGGAGTAGACTCGCCTTACCGATGAAGCAAGGAAGAGACAGGAGGAGGCGGAAAAGCATCATGAGAGGAGATAAGACAAACCGAGGAGCGTGAGGCTAGATTAAGGGAACAACTAGAGTTTCTCAAGAGCGCGAAGGGGCATTCTGACCCACCCCACTTCAAGTGGCATGGGGCCAGCCATTCAGTGAGCAGATTGATGGGACTCCCATCCCACCATAATTCAGGGAGCTAGTTGTTGATCCGTTAGTGGTGGAGATGATCTTATAAGTTGCAAGTTATTTTTGGGCAACGTTGAGGGGGTGGTTATGAGATGGTTCTCAAGCTTCCCAACATGTTTTATCAAATCTTTTTCAGACCTTGTGGCCACTTTTGAGTCCTAATTTGCCGCTAATAGGGCAAAGCATCTAGAGGTAGTGGATTTGTTTGATAATAAAACTAACAAAAACCAAGACATTGAAAACAGTACTTGGCACGGTTCAATGGAGCCACGGTCCAGGTCAATGATCCAAACCAGAAGCTTTTCGTGAAAGCATTTCAAAAAGAGCTCTGAGTGGGTCCTTTTAGTGACTCGTTGGCCCTATCTAGGCCAGCTAGTATGATTGAGATTTGAGCTCGAGTCGAGAAGCATATAGAGGCAAAGGAGGACAAGCAGGATAGGTTGCAGGCAGAAAGGGAGCTCCTGGGCATGGGAAAAAGACCACCCCAGGAGTCTAGGCCCACCAACAGTACAGCCTAGGGGGGACCAGTCGAGGGGAAGCACATGTGGAAAAGTATAACCCACTCAAGGAAACTAGAGCTCAAATTTTGAAGGAGGTATATCATCTTCAACTGCTCGACATTCCACCTCCCATGGAGCGACAGTTCGGTCCCTCTCGGGAGGAATGGTGTGTGTTTCATCGAGCTCGCGACTATACAACAAAGGAGTGTAGGGTGTTAAAAAGTCAAATAGAGAAACTAATACAAGATGGTTACTGAGGACGCTTTATCAAGAGAAAGGAGAACGAGATGTAGACCATAGAAGAGCTCCACAAGAGGGATAGGAACCGAATCGTGATCGTAAGTAGAATCAATCAGGAAGTTGTCGGAAGAGTTGATCGAAACCTAGAGGTCGAACTCCCCCTCATCGAGGAACAATAGCAACAATAGCTGGAGGAGAATCCATGGTAGAATGTTTGCCACGAACCAAGAAAGGTACTCCTAGTCAGTGTTGGCCATTTAGGAAAGACCAGCCCAAAGACGAGATCCACCAATCATATTTACCAATAAGGACTATGAAGGTACAATATCGCATTCGGACGATCCCATGGTAATCTCGGTCATAATAGTCGACTATAGGGTGGAATGGGTGCTCATGGATCAAGGCAACTCAACCAACGTATTGTTTTGGCCAGCCTTCCAAAAGTTGGGCTTTTTGGAATCAAGGTTGGAGGAGTGTCCAGGGACATTGATCAGCTTTGTAGGTGAGCAAGTCGAGATTCGATGTGTGATTAATTTGGAGACGATACTGGGGACGAGCTCAACAATGAAGGCGTAAAATGGGGTGTGTATCAACTCGCTTACTATGACGTGTGCTTTCCTTTTTATACATGTTTCTAGCTTCTAGCGGAAGTTTCTAAGAGAAGTTACAGATACGTTTCTAGAAGCTTCCAACTATTAACTAACTATTTCTAGAAGTTTCTAATGATTAACCGCCTATAGCTATTGCTTGTTTCCTTGAGATTCTAAGCGTCATCTTTTGCTGGAGTCGGTCTTAATGGTCGAAGCAGAACCAATTCCTCAGGTTCAGTGTCGGGGCTGGCTTGGAGTTCAGCTCAAGCTTTGGTTTGGAGTCAGTCTCTGCTAGTCCGGGACTCCTACTATGACCTGCACAATTAAAATGAACATTTTAGCTAATATCCTCAAATTAACACATATTTATGTTTTCCCTATTTCTAGACCAGTAATCTAAATCTTTGCTAATAGCAGTTCCTTTGTTACAAATCATATTCAATTGTGCCCATCTTAATACCTTGTAAGGTGTCTAAAATATGACTTATCACCCCTCCTTCTTGTGTATAGCCTCTATCTTCAAGAACATCATAAGCACATGCACCGACCTCTTCACCACCCCCTCCACCCACTTCTCTTCCTTCCAACACTTCATCTCCTAGAAATCCCATCACCACGAGAACTTCATCCTCAAGCGTGAGTTTGCCATCACAACATGCATCGAGGAGCAAAAGAAGGTTATCATTATTGAGCTCTAAACCTCTTTCTAATAGATCCTAAACTCTTTGCCACCCTTAAATTCCTCTCATAGAAGATAGACATGTCAGCATTGTTACGATTCATTTTCTCAAGGTAGAAAGAGTTGGCATCGTTGCAAGTAAAGATAATGATGATAATAGCAGAGGACATAGTTCTAGGGTTTTTGGTGATAAAGAGATAACAACCATTCATAGATATGGGTGTTATTTTCTCAAGTTTAGGTGTTTTAGTGTGATAGAGCTTTGGTGAGATTTTGGAGTTGGATTAGAGTTGTGTGCATTTTGTGGTTATCTTTTAATGATTACTTGGTGTTGTTTAATCACATAATGATATCGAGACTTGCAATAATGAAGGGCACTAAAGTTAATAAATGACAATCGTTGATAGCCATTCTTAGAACTTCTATACCTAATTTTATAGGAGAAGTTGATAAAAAATAAAAATAAAAAAAATCATTTTTTGTTATTACGTCTCGATATAAAACAAGATTTAACTAGCAAAAAGGTTATGGACAAACCGTGCATGTTGAAGTTTTCACTTAGTAGACTTTTGGTTGTTGTACTTGATGTAAATTACATTGCAAAGAGTGGAACCCATGACCTATGAGTCGTAGGTGCAATATAAACCACTACATCAAACCTATATTCTATACACACACATACACATGTATATAAATTGTAATTATTTAGACTGATTCATGTAGTTCAATTAGTGACTTTCTGGTTCGACCATTGATCTAATAACCTAGTACCTTGACTAAGTTGATGACTCGTCTGACTTTTAAAACACTAGGAAAAAATATTTTATGAGAAACTACAAGAATGGGAAGTTATGTTGAAATCTCCTTGCATAAGCACCTTATCTTGTTGGATCTATTTCAACAAATAATTTTCAAGGTAATTGATTGTTACCTACTATAACTGGTAACTAGTGGTGCACCATAGATGTACCACTTGTTTAAGACTTCACCTTAGCCAACACTATTTTATCTAGTGTTGTGCAAGAATGAGCAACCCACTCACAACCTGATTAAATCAATCTAGAAACATATATTTCAAACAAGTAAATACGAGTTGCAAGTTGAATAATTAAAAACATAAAATTTTATATGGATACTTTGAGGTAAGTGCAGGTTAGAAAAAATAATCGTCAAAACTCTCACCCTACCACGAACTAATAGAATTTAAATTGAGCATAGTATAATTAGCATGCTTTATTGCATGTTGTGCTTAAAAATTGCAGAGTCACAAATAATGATGGGCATTGTGCCACCACCATAACACTTCACAAGATACAAGCAATATCCACTTATGCTGCCATGTGGAGTCTCCTTCTCACTTCCACCACAAAACATTCTTCTCTCTTATAAGGAACATCTTTGCACATTGTTACTCTAGGCTTTCACATTGAAATGGTAGAGAATAGTAGAATCACACTCTCTTTAGAGTTTTACTCTTACCCTATCTATGCCCTCCCTCGTTTCTCAAGCTTGCAATGATTCTTAACATTGATTTTGAACAAAACATCTATAGAGGTGGGACTTGATTGTGAAGAGGAAACAATAATGATTCGTGCGAACTTTGATAGTGACAAGGGTACCGACCAAAGTAGTGGTAGAGAACGATGATCATCGGTTTGGTATTTAGGTGTGATATCGCACAACATAAAGAAGGAAAAAATCTATTGAACAAAAAATGAAATAAAGAACAAGGAATGAACAAAGTATGTCGAACAAATCCATTTTAAGACTTATGAAATGACAAGTCGAAATAACTTATCTAGCTCACCCAAAACCAAATTAACTTGAACTCGCTCCAATTCAAAGGTTGAGAAGAACAAATCATATTTTTCACTATCCAATTTCTACATGTTTAAGTTAAGGATGACAAAGTGGGTTGGGCTCGGCAGGCCTGTCCACCTAACCTACAAAAAATAGTGGAGTGGACTAGGTGGTTCAGCTTACTAACCTACACAACCTAACAAGTTGATATTATAATCGGCAAAACTCTCCTTCAAAATATTTAACACAATTGCATACTTAAGATTCGAGCTTGAAACTATTGATTAAACTAGAACAATCTCACATCACTTGATCTACATTCTTATCAATAATTTTAGTATTCTTTAAAATATATAATTGTTACTTATTATTATTAGTTTATTTTATAAAATTAATTCCTCTAATAAAAAAATTATTCAAAATTTAACTATAACTTTAATTAAATTCAAATTAGTATTGTAAAATTAATTTTTTTTTTAAATTTTGACAAGTGAATTCATTAATCCACCCATAAATTAGACGAGATATAGATTTTAACATGCTCAGACAAAACATTCTAACCCACCTTCACATGTTTTTAACATGACATACTAATCCATTTTACCATCCTATTTTACAATATACACTTTCTAACTAGAAGATGCCCAGATCCAACCAATGTCTGTCCCTAATTTTATCAAAATAAAGAAGCTTTAGCTAATTAATTTAGAAGGGAACTATTCCGTGCAAAATTACAAAGATGCACTCTCTCTTTAGCCGAATTGAGATGCTTTTCCTTTTACCTTAACTTAGCACCTCTTTTTACGAGTCAAGTCAAGTCAAGTCAAGCAAGCCATAGTGGATACAAGTTAACAAATGCTTAGGGAAGAAGGAGTTGTCGCTGATTTGTGGAAGAATAAAGCAATGTCATGTAGGTGGGCCCACAACCTGTTCTTTTTGTCTTTGGGATTTGGAAACTTCCTTCTTTCTTTCCTTCCTGTTATGGATCCTCTGCACTCAATGAATCTATTTGTACGGACTAGTACATCATTTACTTATTTTATTATTCAATTTTTATATTTTATTACTTTATTTCTGCTTTATATTACGCAATATATACTAAACTAATACAATATTATTTTCTTTCTTTCCTTTCTATCCAGGTCATTTTTTGACAATACCATGGCTGTGTTTTGATTTGATTTGATTAGATTAGATAGAATAATTAAATAGTAGAAATTGATAGTATAAATAAGTGGATTGTAGGTAATCTAGATACTTTTTTGAGTCAATTTGATTTATGATTAAAACCAATTTTACAGATTATAATATATGTCTCGGATGTAAGTGTAATTTTTTTATATTATTAACTAATAAAAAATATTTTAAATATAAAAATTATACTGTTGATGCATTTTTATTAAATTTTATATTTAATATAAAATATGTGATTTAGATTAATTAAGTATATATTTTAATTACTTTTATATATTTAAAATTCATTTTATCAAAATTATTTCGTAACGTGAATGTACATCTTAAAATGCGTCCATCATGTTATTGGCATATGACAAACAAATTCGTATGTTTTGTTTCTTGTTTAATCAATGTGATGCGCTTTATAAAGTAGGATAAAAGGGCTGAACTTTATTTTTGACTTGAATTACTATACATGGTAAATGACATTATTAAAATTATAGATAAAAAAAATGACATTGTCTTTTTCTTTTCTTCCTTTTCAAACTAGAGAATTTCTAAGTGGGAAATTAAGATTTTAAGACTAATTCTTTAAAAAGAGTTTCATTTAAATTGTTGTTGTTGATATAATATATACACAAATTAAAAACTACGTATTTAAGAAACAAAATTATCGATCAATTATGTATATCATATTGATTGACAAAGTTGATTTTAAAAGTATGTTTTGAAGAGTGAACAAATTTAAAGAAGAAACATGGACAATATATTTTCAATTAAAGAGAAAATAAAAAAAAGATTTTTTAATTATGATTTTATAAAATTTTTATTACGTTTAATGTTAATTAAAAAGTAAGAAAAAAACTCATTTGATTGAATCATTGAATGAAAAGAAATATTAATTTATTTTGATATGTAAGCTTTACAAGAATAAAATAAAAAGCAATTGAAGATGATTGACATTAAAGAAAGTACACATAAATATATCCCACTTAAGAATAAAAGTTTGAAATTTTCATATTAAAGTGAATTATCATTTTTAAGTTTTAATTTAGTTTTAAAATTGAAATATCTTAATTTTCAAACTTCAGTATTGTTTTTAGATATTTTTACTAAGGGAAATAAAAATAAAACACTGCATTATTTGGATAAAAAATAAGGAGGAAAATTTTTTAACTTAAAAAAAATATAATTTTCAACCGAAGAGAAATTGAAAATGTAAAAACATTATTTAATGTTTTTTCTTCATTTCATTTGAAATGTTATATTACATTTCTTATCTTTTTATTTTTAAATAAACAACGGAAAAAAGAATAGTTTTGTTAAACACAATTATTTTTAAATTAAAAGCAATAAAATTCCATACTTTTTTTTTATGTAAAAAATTATAAAGTGAAATAAGTAAATTTGAATCATATATTATACATGAAATATTTGATTAAATCAAAAAATTATTTTTAAATTTATATAGAAATTTATAAAATAAAATAAATAAATTTAAATTATATAATTATACATGAAATATTTGATTGAATCAAAAAACTATTTTCAAATTATCATGGTGTTAACATTTCATATATAATTAGATTGTGTAGATTTACTCCTCTGGCCTTTTATTATAAAAACTATTTCATACATCTTTCCTTTTTTCAACATATATTTAAATAAAATATAACATAAAAGAGAGAAAGTTAAATAAAAATAGAAATATTATAGATATGATATTCAAAGAATTTGACCAGTTATCGCATATAATTAAAGAAAAAAAAGTCTAAAAAAATGAAGATAAAAAGAAACTTATTATCATTATATATTATAAATTCTTAAATGACAATTGAATGAATATTCCGATTTGGAGTCTAGTCTTTGCCTTTTGCTTGCACAATCAGATGTGAAAAATTTACGTAGATTAGTATCTGGTGCGGTAAGCTTCACCATACTCCCTACAAATTAGGAAAAAATTATCTGATTTTCTTTTCTTCTCTATTTTTTCTATTATTATGGTTTTAAAAAAATAAATATGCGCATAACATTTCCATTTCATTTATTTCTCCAAAATCATTGTAATTAACCAAACAAACAAAGAGGATTTTGACCCTACAAATTCCTAAACGTTTTAACACATGAAATCAACCTCATTGAAACGACACCGTTCCTGTCCAATCATAATCAATCCAAAATAAATTTTAGAAAATCAATGTTAATTCCTTATATAAGAATTTATAACTCCCTCACTCACTTCAAGCCTCATGCAGTGACCAATGCAGTGTTGTTGTTGACTTACATTGGCGATCTTTTTTTCTCTGTTTGCTTTCATTGCTGATATCTTCACTCTTCATTCTTGGGTCAGTCTCAGTTTCTTCATTTCTTTGCTTATACTTCTCAAGGTGGTGTTCATGATCATTGATCATGCTCATACCCACGAAAACTTTATCTTTTGCTCATTATTTTCATTTTTATGCTTGGTTTCTTGTTACTGTTTTATGACTAAAGAATTTTATATGATTTGTAGTATGGAAGAATTTTTTTCTGTCTCTCTTTAACAAGAAGTTGTATTTATGTCAAGTTTGCAATTTCTTTTTATTGTTTATATATGTCTATTTGATCTTCCCCCCCTTTTTTTTTAATTTCTGAAGAATGGAGAACGACATTGATTGAATTTTCTACCACATAGAGGTTAACACACATGAATAGTTCTATGTCTTAACAATTACTTTAACGGGGAGGGTTTTTATGAACTAAATGGGTTTTTTCTTTCTTTGGTCTCTTTGTCTAGGACATCTTTGTCGGAAAAACGTAAAATTTTGGGGTGTATTAAGGTGGAAGGAAGAGAGATATATCAAGAAATAATTTTTTTTTTTTATATTTTTATGTCTGAACTCTGAACAAAATCTATTCTTGACAAAAAAGGAAGGACCTGAAATTTGTTAAGAGGTGTTTTGCATTGCTCAAATGGGCTTATTGCCATCATCTCCAAGTTCGATATGAACCCTCTTTGAATTGTTTTGTCATGATCTTGGGTCCACTGACACCTGCATCCTTCTAGGGATGAGGTTGGAAAAGGAGTGTGAGATTACTTGTTCCAAGAACTTGTTTATATGGAATATTATCAATATTTTTACTTTCATGATTGGCAATTGATTAGTCAAGTCGTTAAAATACTTTTAGCAAATTCAGGAGAAATATACAATGTAATCATCTTTGTAGGTTTCATTTTGTATCCGAAGTTGTTTGTCTCTGCAAATTTATGTTACACTTATTTCAGATGTTCGAAGATATTTGCTTTTTTCGGGAACCCATCAAAGATAACTATTACATATGTTTTCTTTCATCAATGTGGCTGCAAGTTTTGCCGAATATGTTTTGACAATATGAACGTTTTGCATATTTAGGTATGCAAGGGAAATAGTTCAATTACTTTTAGGAAACCTACTTGAAGTATGCAATACAATATCTATGTAGATTTCATTTTGTTTCTAAAGCTGTTGCTATCTGGCAAATAAATGTTGCACTTATTTTTTTGCTTTGAGGGATGTTTCCATTTCCAAAAGACATCAAGGATAACTGTTGATCTTATGGCACCATAGATATATTTAATAATATAAAGTTCATAAAAAATTTTGCTGACTGTGGAAAGTTTACATGCTTGCACTTTCCTGTTGTGCGTATGCTGGCTTTCTATGTAATCCATTGTCTCAAAAATCTTTCTCCAATTTCTATGTGTAAGAATATTTAGATTGTTTTCTGCACTAAGAACTGAATGTGTCAAACACATTTCTGAACATTTTGTTAAAACTAAGCCTACACTGTGAACTTATGTATAGTTGTTCAGAGATGTTTCCATCATTAAGAAGTGCTTAAATTGTTGCAGATGTAGCAGTATAAATTAAACAAATTTGGTACATATGCTCAGTGAATACATAATGTTGTGTATATTACCAGAATAATGTGCATAAGTTTTCATTGCTTTCACACTGCAAATTGTTGAATTTGCTTGTAAATATAAATTGATATCTTTTTAATTACTTGCTGTGGCATTATAGTTTTTTTCACAACTGTATATTTTTTATTTTTTACTTATTCTATCCAGGAAAACCTGAAGAATTAGCATTTAGGATGGGTAAAACAATTGAGTTGTATGGATTCCCTACTTCTGTTAACACGTCCGATGTAAAGGCATTTGTAGAGCAGTATACTGGCGAAGAAACTGTATTAGCTATTAAGTTAAGACATGGTAAAGGTCAGGTTCCAAGAGCATTTGCTATTATTCAATTCACTGCTTCAAATCATGCTGCATCTATGATGTCCAAGGCTAACAACAGTTTGAGAACATTGCGGTATGGGACCTCCTATATAAAAGCTCGGGAAATGGAAAGAGATATTATTCCAAAGCCAAGAATGTTTTTGCATAGTTGGAATGATGTGAAACTGTATTTTGGCTATCAGATCTCAAAAGGAAGATTCTCTGTTTTATGGAGAAAGCTGAATGTCACAGTAAATTTTGGGACTGCAATGAGAAAGATGCATTTCTTATTTTTCCATAACAATTTGGAATACAAACTTGATCTTTCATATGAGAACATTTGGAAGATTGAGCTGCATCGACCACGGGGTGAAACTGTTCGTTATCTCCTGGTTCAGGTAGTTAAATTTAATTTTTTTGATTAGCTTTTTAAGGCATATAATTTGATTTCTTAATAAAATTAATGATGTGTATGTTAAAAAAGTGCTACTGCCAATAGGAGTTGAATCATGACAAATACATGGCTTGGCTTTGAATTCCAGGCGTCTGTAGAAGGTTCTTGGTAATGAATTTTAACTAAGGAAATTTGAATTACTGATTCGATGAAGAATTTTTTGAATGTGAAAATTATATCAGAATAAATCCCTTGCCATGGTATGCCATTTGGTTTTTCATTTCCATTTTTAATTTTCTTTTTCTAAAATGTCTGTGGCATATAATGCATTATATCTCTGATATATTCTGTTGGATGAACTATTATATCTGGTTTTGGATTGTTTTCAGTAGGCTTCTACTCATCAGGTGCCAGAGATTCCTCCTACACTTCAGTTTAGAAGAGTTTTTCCTCTATTCCCATGGCCTAGATTAGTTTTATCTTTGGGAAATAAATTTACTTTTTTATTTAACAGTGTTGGTTTATGGTGTATCCATAAAAAAACTAAGATAATATTGTTTTAGGTTTTTTGTTCAGGGTGAAAAGTGAAGGTAGTTTTAATTGTGAGAAATGGTTCTGCAATTAAAATTGAACTTTAGTGAACTCGAGGATATTGATTTATGGGACATTAATGGCTACTACATTAAATAAAATATAAAGGAAGGAATATATTTATTGCCCTTACATTTGAAGTGAACTGGTAATTCACATCTTCAAAAAAATCAACTTTGTTCTACAATTTATAGGTGTTTTCTTAATCATAGGTTTGTGTGGTATGCTTCTATCCGTGAATCTTTTCTTACATTTTGTCTTCATGCATTTTTTATTTTCAGAAAGTAATTGTAATATTATCTCCCAAATCATAGTAGTTATTTTATTGTCGCTCAAAATTTTCCGTATTATATTTGTTGCATTTCATGTAGAGCAAGTTGTCTCAATTGAAATTATTCCATATCATTTCCTCTGCAATAATGGGTCTAAGAATTTTTTGTTTTGTGCTAAATAAGTTACAGGTTATTATTTTTGTCAGAGATAAAAATTTATGCAAATTAATATTTACTGCATTAGATTGTACTGAAAGCCAACTATTACATCTTTAGTTATGACCTCTTATCAATTCTATGACTGTATTTTACTATGACTGCTGCAAATGACATATGATGAATCTTACATCATTTTTCTTCATTTGTTAGTTATTTGGTGCTCCCAGGGTTTATCAGAAAGATTTACCTACATCAGCAAATATGTTTGAAGATCCTATGTTCAACTTCTACAAAGATCCACCTGATGATCATTGGATCCGAGCAATTGATTTCACTCCTAATAGTTGTATTGGGCAGTCCTCTGCCATATGTCTGGAACTTCCCTATGGCCAAAAACTTCCAAATTTCAGAGAGAACTTTGCTTATTACGAGGAAAGTGATAAGCAATACACTTTACAGATAGGAGTTCCTTTTTCTCAAAATCGGGGTCTTGTCCCCATTGTTGCTCCTCCTCAAGGTGTTGAAATACCTTATGACATCTTGTTTAAAGTTAATTCATTGGTGCAGCTCGCGTATCTTGCAGGACCTGCACTTGATGGTGACTTCTATCGTTTGGTTGATCCACGTAGAATGCCCCTTGAGTTTATTGAACATGCTTTAGAAAAAATGTACTATTCAAAGGAATTATGTTATGAACCCACAAAGTGGCTGACTGATCAGTACAAAAGCTACATTAAAGCAAAAAATCGTCCTCAGTCACCTGCGATATCTTTGGATACGGGGTTGGTATATGTTCGCAGGGTTCAGATCACACCTTGCAAAGTTTACTTTGGTGGTCCAGAGATTAATGTCTCAAATCGTGTTCTGCGTCATTTCCATGAACATATTGATAACTTTCTACGCGTTTCATTTGTTGATGAGGAGTTGGAGAAACTGTTTTCCACTGATTTATCACCACGGACACAGAACAAGAAAACTGAGTTGTACACCAGAATTCTTTCTATCCTTGAGAATGGCATAGTTATTGGTGATAAGAAGTTTGAATTTCTAGCATTCTCATCAAGTCAGTTGCGGGAAAACTCTCTCTGGATGTTTGCTCCTACAAGAACTGGATATACTGCTGCTTACATAAGGCAATGGATGGGAAATTTTAGACGGATTAGGAATGTGGCTAAATATGCTGCTAGGTTGGGACAATCTTTTGGTTCATCTACTGAAACTCTAAGTGTTGATAGGGATGAAATTGAAATTATTCCTGATGTGAAGAAGTTTACACTTGCTGGAGCTGAATATGTCTTCTCTGATGGAATTGGGAAAATCTCTCCTGAATTTGCCCGGAGAGTGGCTAGAAAATGTGGTTATGA
The DNA here is from genome assembly GCA_025330945.1 of Mucuna pruriens. Taxonomy (NCBI): domain Eukaryota; kingdom Viridiplantae; phylum Streptophyta; class Magnoliopsida; order Fabales; family Fabaceae; genus Mucuna; species Mucuna pruriens. Next base: position 379,390 of record JAENHJ010000086.1, on the reverse strand, counting down.
TTCCACTCCATCTGCCTTTCAGATTCGATATGGAGGCTACAAAGGAGTTGTTGCTGTTGACCCAACATCACATTTTAAGTTATCACTGAGGAAGAGCATGCAGAAGTATGAATCAGATAACACCAAGTTAGATGTTTTGGCCTGTAGTAAGATTCAGCCTTGTTATCTGAATCGGCAGATAATTACTCTCTTATCCACTCTTGGTATCAGGGATGGTGTTTTTGAGAAAAAACAAAGAGAAGCTGTTGATCAATTGAATACTATACTGACAGATTCAGTAAAGGCACAGGAAGTTTTGGACTTAATGTCTGCTGGGGAGATCACCAATGTTCTGAAGGAGATGCTCATTTGTGGCTACAAGCCTGATGTTGAACCATTCCTTTCAATGATGCTGCAAACATTTAGGGCATCAAAACTGTTGGAATTGCGACTCAAATCCAGGATCTTTATTCCAAATGGAAGAGCAATGATGGGATGCCTAGATGAAACTAGAACCCTAGATTATGGTGAAGTGTTTGTTCAGTTTTCCAACAATAGGAAGCAGAATTATATGGTTAAAGGTAAGGTAGTAGTAGCAAAAAACCCCTGCTTGCACCCAGGTGACGTGCGCGTTTTAAAGGCTGTGGATGTGCCAGCTTTGTACCACATGGTGGACTGTGTTGTTTTCCCTCAAAAAGGACCAAGGTAAATATGCTTTGCAAATTTTTCTATTTTTATGCATGTTCAACACTATCTTATGGAATTATCTAACATTTAAAGAATGTGTTCAATAAAATAATTGTAGTCCCAAATTCAAATAAATGAAACTGGTGAAATAATGGTTTCTATGCTTAACTACAATCTACAATTCTACACTGCTTTTGTATGTTTATCGGTGTTAAAAAATGTATGAGATAGATAAGGTACCTTGTTTAAAGATCTTGGTAACTGGGACTGAAACTAAGAATTTACTGGAATTAGAAGGATCTAGAGAATGAACAGAAGTAAAAGATAGCCCCAGCTTGAGAGAGGCTTTCTAAATCCTCCTTGCCTCTTTGTCCCAAACCCTCTTACATTAACACTTTCCTCTATCGCTCCACTAACGCTCCTCTCTTCACTGTTGTCACATGTCAAGGAAGTTACAAGAATATAATCCTGTGTATTCCCTTCTTAATTCAACACCCTTTCAATTTATTTATCTTCTGATAGACTATAGTAATAGGAGGGTATCCATTAGTGGTGGATACATTATACATACCTTTACTGCATAATATGCATGGATTTTGAAGAGAACAATCTTTGAACAGAGGCTAGGAGTAACAAATTTCTAATTTCGCATTGGAATAAATATGCTATGCTATGTTGCTGCTACTTCTAACCAAAGATGCATCCATATTCAATTTTTTTGCATTATTTTCTTTCTTTTTTTCTTGAGAAGGCCTCAATTTCTTTTTTTTTTTCATGGAGCATTGCTATTTTACACTAGATGGTTTCTCCTTTTTGTCTATTAAGATACTGATATCTATATCTTTAAGTGTTACACTGTAAATTTTTTCAATAGTCAAGTGTTTTATAATTTCCTTTTAAATATCTATTGACACCAGTAACTGATTTTTGATATCAGACCTCATCCAAATGAGTGTTCGGGAAGTGATCTGGATGGAGATATCTACTTTGTTTCTTGGGACCCTGAATTGATTCCTTCTCGCCAAATCGAACCAATGGACTATACGCCTGCCTCAAGTATAGAATTGGATCATGATGTGACAATTCAGGTATTGTTCTCAGAGCTTGCATCCAATAGGAAATCTTTCATGTATTCTTTGCATTTGTTTTTGGTTTTATAATTTTGTGTTACCTCTATAAATGATCTTTGTAGTTGTTTTTGCATTCTTTGCTGTTGCTGCGATTATGTTGCCAATTTGTCATATCCATGCAAATACTCTTACGGATGCTTCCTTGTTAGAACTTAGAATAGATTAAGTGTTAGCTTCATAACTTTATTACATTTATATCTGGTTAGAACAAACTTATTCTTAAACCTGCATTGCTTGTCTTTACACACGCATTTTTATCCCCAAAATTTCATCTGTTTTACTAAATCTATGTTCATAATTTTTAGGTCTTTAACATTTAAAATCCATTTAAATGTTTAACTTTGCCCTCATGAAATTTGTCAATCGTATTATAATAAAGGACTTTGTTAGATTTTATGCCGTTATTTTAACTTGGCTGCTTTCTGGGAATTTGAATTTGGTCTTATCTAGAACAAATTTTACTTGTGTTAGTATTTTGTTTCCAATAGCACAATATTATTTATTTTCAATTATGACAGTATTAGTTTGAAATATTTAGAATTAATTTATATCAAGAAATCAACGGAGAGTACTATTTTTAGATCTGTTCACATCAAAATTTTCTAGAAATATTATTGAGATAGGAAGTTATATATTCTATTATTGATTGATTCATATAAAATTTGTTTGTAGCACTATGTATTGTAATTTAATTTATGTTGAATTAATCAACAGGGCCCCTTAGAATTTAAATAATTTAATCGAGTCCCCATAATTTCAATAGGTTTAGGGACTACTAAAAATTGTAGTACCTGCTTAGTCGAAATTCAGTTTTCAGTCTTTGTAAAATTTTGTTTCAGAATTTACCATCTGCTTACCATCTGCCACTACATAAATTTGAATATGTCATATATTTCATTATCCCCACATCTTTATCTTCAGGTCTTCAACATTTCCTTTTCTATATTCCTCTATTGAGATTCAAAGAATGGTTTGTCTTTTTAAGGTGTCATTGTCATTTAAAGTAACTACTCTAACCTGCCTCAATGTTTAGAACTCTTCATGAGTTGTTTTGTTAGATTCCCTCTTGTTGTATTTGTTTTGTCTAGTTTTGCAGCATGAAAATTTTGGACAAGGTTTATGACATGCTTTCTTGGTGCAGGAAGTTGAGGAGTATTTTACCAACTACATAGTCAATGACAGTCTGGGAATAATTGCCAATGCACACACTGCCTTTGCAGATAAAGAACCTGAAAAAGCAATGTCTGAGCCATGTATCAAGCTTGCAAAGCTGTTTTCAACAGCAGTTGACTTTCCGAAAACCGGTGTTCCGGCTGTTATACCTCCTGAGCTCTATGTCAAAGAGTATCCAGACTTCATGGAGAAGCCTGACAAACGCACCTACGAATCGCACAATGTGATAGGAAAGCTCTTTAGGGAAGTGCAAGGAATTTCAGCAAGCACTGACTCCATTGTATCCTTCACTGAGGCTGTCGCGAGAAGGTCTTATGACCCTGACATGGAAGTTGATGGCTTCATGGATTATGTTGATGATGCTTTCCATCACAAGAACAATTATGACTACAAGTTGGGGAATCTGATGGACTACTATGGGATCAAAACTGAAGCTGAAATACTTAGTGGAAATATTATGAAAATGGCAAAGTCTTTCAGCAGAAGGAGGGATGCAGAAGCAATAAACATGGCTGTGAGGTCCCTGAGGAAAGAGGCCAGGACTTGGTTCAATGAAAGCAGTAGTGTAGATTCTGGGAGTGATGATGCATATGCAAAAGCTTCGGCTTGGTACCATGTTACTTATCATCCATCTTACTGGGGGTGCTACAATGAAGATATGAATAGGGATCATTATCTAAGTTTCCCATGGTGCGTTTACCCTCAGCTTGTTCAAATCAAGAAGGAAAAAGCTAGCATGAGAAGGTCCTCTACTTTGGGATACAGTTTCAGTCATGGATTACATTTGAATTGACCACTTTGGACTCTGCACTCCCTGTTTTCTAGTTGGATTTCTGAGGCAGCTTGTTTATATTATCATTATAACTATGCATGTATATTTCATGGTAATGTTACTATAACATTGAGTGGATATTGATTAACTACGCATGATGTATATTTTATGGTAATGTCACTATATAACTATGCATGATATACTTTTTTGCTTTCTGCTATTGTCGACTCAAACATTTTCCTGGTTTTACACATTCTGATTTCTTCTCATTCAAGGCTCACATTCCTTGAAATGCTATGATCCATGAGCTTTGTTGGAGCATTTGGATCGGTATTTGGTAGCATATATGAATATTGTAGGAGAATGACTCTTGACACTCATATAGTACCGAACCAATTATTTAGCCAGCAAGCAATTTTTTTTCTCCCCAACTGCAGCAACTTCACGACCAGAAGTAGTAGGTTTATTTGCACATAAAAATATATCTAATTTTTTAAAATTTTTTTTTTGTTTTTTAAATTTATTACACGACTAATAAAATAAATATTAATTAAGGTAATAAAAATATTTTAAATAAAAATAATGAAATTATTTTTAGGCACATTTTAATTAAGTAATGTATTTATTATTTTATTTAATTAAGGTAACTATATATAATTTATTTTTAAAACTTATTTTTAATATATTATTAAGAGTGATTTTATTGTTTTAATATTATTCTTAATTATTAATTTATTAATTTAATTTTAACTTTGTATTTTTTAAGAAAACTATAATTTATTTAGATGTTTATAATTTAATTTTAATATTTTTTTGTTATTTTTTATTTCAATTCATTAATTGTGACTTTTGTAATATAATTATTTTTAATATATTATATCTCAATTTTCTTTTATCTTTATAGACAATATCACTTGAAATATATTAAAAAAATAAATCATATTACAATACATCAAAATTAATAAATTGAAATATAAAATTAACAAAAAATAATAAATTAAAACTAAATTATAGGCATATAGGTAAAATATTTTTTAGAAAATGTAAAACTAAAAGTAAATTGTTATTTAATTGAAAAGAAAGAACAATATTAAAGGTAATAATATTTTTAAAAATACAATGTTAAAAGTAAATTAGTGAATTAAAAAAAATATTATTAAAAATAATAAAATCACTTTTCATAATATATAAAAAGTAGGATATATGTAATTACCTTATTTATATAAAATAATAAATACATTAATTGAATTATAAATATAAAAGTAATCTAATTATCTTAATTTAAAATATTTTTTACTATCTTAATTAATATGATTTATTTTGTTAGACATGTCAGTACCACACTAACTATAATTAGTGGTAAGAATTAAAAAACAATTCTGAATAAATGTTAAAGATTTTAAAAAAATAAAATTGTAAGGACTAAAACTAGATACAACTATATTTACATTAACTTAATACATATTTAAGCCTAAAAAATAAATGATCGATTTGGTTGGTTAATTCAATAAATAATTAATAAGAAATAGGAGTTAGTGAATACATATTTATTGGTCAAAATTTATTGAAAATTATAAAATTTTTTGTTTCTTACATTTTATTTAATGATTCTCTTTTATAATTTCGTTATTTTTAATAAATTTTAATTAATAAAAATAAATTTCAAAAGAGTGTAAGAAAATGTATTGTTAGCAATTCTCATCTTATAATAATTTTATTTGTATAAAAAGAGTTATGAGAAAGCTTACTTGTCAAGAACATAATGAGAAAAGAAAATTTTTTGACGAATTTCATATTTTCACTTCTCTATTTCTTTTTTTGGTTACCGTTAGAGGTGTTACCTCTTGTATAAGAGAAGTGACAAGTGACATGAGTTACACAAGAAATAAAGGGCCCGAAATTGTTAGGTAAAATGTTGAGGAGCTTTTATACAAAAGAAATTCTTAAAGCATTAACCATACGTAATTTTTGGCAGTCACATGTGCATTAAACCAAACTGTAATAAACTTTCCTTGAAGTGTAGTTATCACTATTTCTTCCTCCCTCGTTTGTGAAGTGATTGATGTTTGTTCATATGGACTTCGTACAGGATCAATTATTGTTGTTGGATTATGTGGTTTGCGAGAAGGAAAATTTGTCACCCTACCCTACAAGAGGTAAATATCTAATCACAGTTTTATGTAGTTTTCACTTGGGTTTGCTTAAAGAAAATTTTTTGCCTTGGTTTTTTTCTTCTTATGTTTGTGTTTTTCAACTCAAAATTAATGCTTGACTTAGAGACTTTGTCTTAAAGACTTTTGTAAGATAATTAATCGACTAATTATTATGTTTTTTTTATCTTATGTATTTTATATTTTAAATAAGTTATTAATATACTTATACTTAAATAATTTACTTATTTTAAAAATAATGTTCAACATTTAAGTTAAAGACTTTTAATAATATCAAATTAAAAAGCTGGTAAGAATGTGCTATGAAAACTAAATCATCCAATCCAATAAAAACTGTATTTTTACGAATCAATTTTTTTTAAAAGACAATTCAAACCAAATTGAATCGTATATCATTTGACTCTTTGGATTCGATGATTTTTTGATTCAAAATTGATCCATGAACACCTTAATGTTGAGGACTTGGATGACTTTAGGTTATTCTAGTTGTGGGACTCGCGAACCAGGCCCACCAATGTGTGTTCGTGGATGCTACAAGCCCACAATGTTGTCCATCATGAAGCCCAACATATTTTTGTTTGATGATGATGATTTTTAGTTTCACTCATCTTCTATTGAATCCATTCGATGTTTTTCAATCTTGTTATGTTTTGGAGAATGTATGAGTTTGGTCTATTGGGTTTTGGTTTTATGTCTACCATAAATGTGTCTTGTAATAATGACAATCTCATTAGAGATGGAAGATGACATGGTTATGCAATTCTAGTTAGTGATTCCCAAAAATGGATTTTATCGAGACGATGGTATTGACGAGTTCACTGGTGTTGTCGTTAATGAACTTTAGTTTTGTTTAAAAACATCAAAAAAATTTGAAGAGGAGACAAATTTAATATAAAAAAAAAAAGAAATTTTTAATTTGATTTAATTAATTATGACGGTTTAAAATCATTACAAATTATATTTTAAAATTAGATCATCAATTTAAATGAGTTAAAAGTTATCATAAAAATATATTTTTTAAGCTCATAAAACTCATAGTCAATCATGTCATCTAAACTTTCAAGTATTAATTTTAAAGTCTAAAAAGAACAATTTTAAATTTAAAAATCAAAAAATAAATTTAACTCAAATTTTAAAAATAAAAAGTATATTTAAATTAAATTATAATTACAAATTTGAGCTAGCAGCTGACGGGGAATATAACAATGTCTCAATCCAAAAAGAAATATTGGAGCCCTGTTCTGTACCTATAAGTAGGGTTATAAAATAATTATTAGGTATAAAACAATGTCCCAATCCAAAAAAGAAAATTGTAGTACTGTCCTACCTATATGTAGGGTTGTTCTACATCAAATTAAAAAGTTATTTTTGTATTAAAATGAACTGTAAATAATACTACATATTATTATAAGATAGAAAAACATGTATAAAGTACGGTTTCCTCGGAAGAAATGAGGTTACCTAAGCCCCACACTATTATTCCTTACCTACGTATAGGACATGATGGCCTATATGACTTTAAAGCTCTGCATTGCATATGCTTTTCAACGTGAACAGTGCAACCCCCCACTATGCCCATACAATTATTATTACAATAATAATATGATACCTTCATGAGCCAGAACCATAGCGTGAAATTCCTAACTAGTGCTGTTTAGTTTATTGTGACTAATTAAAGGCACCACTTCCCTTTTAATTATTATACCCATCACCAAGGAAAAATAAATTTTAATTAATTATAAAGAAAAAGTTGTTTAGGTTAAACTATGTGAATTATTTATTTTTTTCATTTAACTAGTAATTTAGAATTTTAATTTTAAATACATAATTACATTAACTATTTAAATAATTTTTTTTACTATTTATAATAATTTTGTTTATTTTAAATAAATATCACTGTATACATATTTTTAGTAATATTTTATTATGTTTCGATATTTTTTATAAATAATAACATTAATTTTATATTTTTAATAACATTTAATAAATATAAAATATTGTTAATAATATTTTGTGACAAAATTTAAATATAATATTTATTCACTAGAATATTACAAAAATAATAAATAATATTTTAATATTCTCATAATATTTTTAAAATATTAACAAAAATAATATATATAGTAGGAACAATTATCTCTCCAGAGAGATATTTGTCGTCTAGTAAAAAGAAAGTTGAGTGGTTGAATGATACTAGGTGATTTTATTTATTTATTTATTATTCTTATTTAAATTACATAAAAATAATGGTGACAAAGAGTTTAGTAATATATATAAGGTGTTAGATTGGAGTTTTATTGTCGTTTTTTTTTTTTTATTTTATAAAAGAAAATTACATTTAAAGGTAAGAGACCTCGAAGCCGTAAGTTTAATAAACAAATTAAAATGCTTCCTTAAACTAAGCATCTGAGTGTTTATTTGGCTGCTCCCTTGAACTAAGCATCTTTATGTTTCTTTTAATGTTCCATAAGCTGCTGCTTCCAGGCCAGCATCTCTATGCTTATTTGTGATTTATTATTTTATTAGATAATATCTATATTTTACAGCTTTCATGAGTGCACTTTATTTTCAAAGTTTAGCTTCATAACAGTTGTAGTTTACTCAACATCAGGAAGATAAAGCCTTACATATGAGAAGATGCACTTGTCTATTTAGGATAAAGTAAATATAAGTTTTTTTAAGTGCTTTTTGAATTTAAAAATTTTTCTTATCTTTGGATTGTGATAATCTATTTCGAAATTTCTATCACCATTTTCCCCCTCTTTGGCTATATATCAAATTTCATTAATTTTCACAATATTATGACTGAAGGGTAAAAGTGAACATTACAATTACAAGAGTGAATTACACTAATTCAAAAAAAAAAAGGAATTAAATTATAGAACATAAAAGTTAATTTAATTATTAATAATTTACCTTATAATAAAAAGATTAATGATATAACACCTCAATTTTTGTGTTATTATTATTGTTATTATAATTATCCTATCAAGGAATTGTGTGATATGTTTTATCACCTTTTAGGATAATTATATTTTGTGAATAATTAAATAGATTGTACATTTTTTATGAGAAAATAGGTGTTATTTAAAGAACATTTGAATTCAAACATAATTAACAACTTTTAGATAGTCGAGGACTAGTTGTGGTTCCATAGTGAGTGGCCTGATAAACCCAATAACAATCGATAGGATAGAATCTGATACCAAATTAGAAAGTAGGTTTTAAGCTTAACTCAACCTTATAAAATTGACTTGTAAGGTGAGGATTGTCCCCACTTATATACATTATTTATGCTATTTCACTAGTTGAGGTGAATCTCCAACAACTACCTTTATCAATTGACATTAGTTGTTTGCTTGTGGTTTCTTATCTCTATCAATTGATAGAGTATAAGACTCTTAAATTTGTGATTGTGGGTTAAAGTAGGTTGTTCCTAGAACACCAATTTATCATGCTTGTTTGTCTCTCCCAATTGGTGGAGCACATGACTTTTAACCCCGTGATTGTGGGTTTAGGGGTTTATCCTAGAACTCTAATTGTAGTATTTGGTTTTTTGAATGTCTTTGAAGGAGAGATTAAACTTCTTGGATTAGGATGTAATTTTTGTGTTAATTGTTACAGATTTTGTTGATTTTGTGAATGTGTGCATATATGTGTATTATCGAGAACTCGTGTATATTGAGTTATGATGAAATTATATAACTATATGTATTAATATAAAAACATTTGCATATAGAACTATGAGATATAAATTGATAAATGAATAAATGAGGATGAATGTCGACAGGTTACCAATGTCAAAAGATAGTAGAATGTGCTCAAACAATACTTATCAAGTGAGTGAAATAGTCTAAGTAAAAAGTGTCACAAATGATCATAACTAACAATGTAAATTAGTTTTATACCGTTATTCAATTACATATAATTACTAATAAAATTTTTAAATTATTTATTATAAAATTCAATAAATTTATAATATATGACGAATTGAGATTGAATGAGTATCATTACAATTATCGAAACACATAATATGAGAACCTTTAATAAATTTTTGAAGTCTTTTATACAGTTTTTATGGTCGGGTGAAACAAAGAATGTATACAAGATTCATATAAGTTACTCGTTAAGCAAATGATATATCATATGAAAAAGAAACAATAAAATATTTTAACAATATGTTTCTTTTTAAAATTTTTAAGGCAGGATTTGATATGATTGGAAGAGTATATGACTTCTGATAAGAAGAAATTAAGAAGTCTACTATAATTAGTCCAAAAGATACAATAATTGGTTTTTCAATATCGAAAAGCATAATAATTAATTATTTAAAATAATTAAAACTAACTTTAAATATAATTTGTAAAATAATTATTATAAAAATTAATAATTTTACCATATATAATAATTTATAATTAAATAACAATATAAAAACTATCAACAGCAGCAGTAATTATATTCTGTAAAACATCGAATTCATCCTTTATAATATTGCTTTGATTCTTTTAGGAACCGATTTCAATTCATATAAAGACTGATTTGATTACATAAATAGTATATTCATCTCAAATTTAATGTGTTTATAAAGATTTAAATAACTTTTTATTCACCATCATATTCATCTCTTTCACTTTACTTCACAATATTTTTCTCGATTTTGATCCTATTAATTTTTTTATTTTATTATTTTAGTCGTTGTAAAATTATAAATTTGTTTATATAAGTTCATCGTTTATTGATTTTTTTACCTAGTAATTATTTTAAAGAAATATTATTTATTAATTATATCATCACTTAGTAGGGACAAAGGTTAAAATAAAAAAAATTAATTACTTTTTATTTTAAGTGGTAAAAATTGTTATCTAGATATCACTTTTTCCTTCGATGATGAAGGTACAAATTCAATTTATATTTTTTAATTCTACTGGAAAGTACTTTCTAGAACAAAAATATATCTATTTCGGAAAGTATTTTTCAGAATAAAAATATACATTCCGAAAAGTACTTTTTGAAATATATATTTTGATTTCGAAAAATACTTTCTAAAATAGATATCAACTTGTAGTGATAATTTTCTTCAACAAATGATGTTAATTATTTTTTAGGTGTCGTTGTTTTCTTCAATAATGAACATTGCATTTTAAGGTATAATTTAATTTCTATTTTTTTTTGTTTCTATCGAAAATACTTTTCGAAACAAAAATATACATATTTCAGAAAGTATTTTTCGAAACAAGAAATACATATTCCGAAAAGTACTTTCTGAAACTACATATTTTTTTTATGGAACATAGTTCCAAAAAGACTTATCGAAACAGATATATTAGGAAATTGATAGAAAAAAATAGAAATAGAGGTATATTTAGTGTATATAACATTTTCTTTAAATCACTTTTTTAAAGGTCCAACCTAACCTAACTAGCGGGCTGATCTGGCTAGCTCACCGAGTTAGATCTATTTTGCCAGGTCTAACTAAAACATATATTTATTGTTTATTTTCTAGCTATTAGTATTATTCTTAAATGAAAATAATAGTTTTCTTTCCCGTAATAATTTTTAAGGTTAAGAGTATTACTAATCAAATGAAAAAAAAACTCTAGCATATGTGCGGAAAAACATGATTTTCTTTTTTTCCCCTAAAGTTAAATAATCTTGAAAATTTTGTCCTTAAATATTTATTGTGAATTTTTCCTCAAAACTTTCAAATTTTTACAAATCTTGTCCCGTCACTAATTACCACTAATGTAATAGTTGAATTATTGATGTGACGAATAATGTTGACGTGGATTTATGACATAACAAACTAATGATTATGTAATGATACACAGGATTTATAACATATAACAAACTAATGATTATGTAATGATACACAAGATTTATAACATGACAGCTAACATGGCAATTGATGTGGTAAAAAAATCAAATTACACATTTTGTTCCCAAACCTTCAAGAATTTGTAAATTTTGCCTGTTAACTTAACCTTTTACAGATTTTGCTTCAACTATCTTTAGCACATTTTGGTCCCTAACTTTCAAATTTTTTTACATTTTGTCTCATACATTGTAATTAAGCCTTTTGTATTGAAAACAAATTAATAAAAACTGAAATACAAAATACATAAAGTAAAAAATTGAAATACAAAATACATAAAGTAAAAAATTAAAATACAAAATATGCTGTGACATCATCATCCCATGTAGCAAATAACAATGGTCATTGTGGGTAGGTATGAGTTTTTGTTCATTGTCGTAACTTGAGTTCACTATTCTTTTTTGTTTAAAGTTTTGCATCATTTTCTTTCTTTTTCTTAAATCACCTTGCATTGTATAACAACATATACAAGTTTATTTCCACCCACTTCGTGTGGTGCTTAGTTGAATGTGATGCTTTTATGAGTGTTTTTTTTTTCAATAAAAGGATTCTAGTGCGCGTCTATGTAATGTGCTTGTAAGATGCTATGTATCAATCAACGAGAGTTATAGTGTATTAAGTGTAAGAAAAATGAGAGAGTGAAGGTTTTTTTTGAGTGAAGAATACGCCTCTCTATATGTTTATGGAAGAATGTGTATGCATGTAGGACCCATAATAATGAGAATATATGAGAATGAGGGAGATTTTTGTTTGTTGGAGTGTTGGGTTTTGGTAAGTAAGCATGTTGTGTGAACATGAAGAAAGTGAATGTGAATGCTTAGGAAAATAAAAAGAGTATAAGATGAGTGATATGCTTTATACATGAAAGAGAAATAGTGAATAAAAACTATTGCTAATAGTATTTTTCTGGATGCACAATATTTTTGTGTGATAAGTCACGGAGAAAAAGAAAACAATTGAAAAAAACATTTTCCTAAAACCAAAATTACTGACCATGATATATATATTATGCACAATGTAGAATATATTAAATTTAGTTGATTAAGTTTTAAAATATTTACATAAAATAATTTATACATAATCTGAGTTTATTTAAAATTTGAAATATTATTTAAAACTTAAAAGAAAAATACAAAACATCTTACTTTTGAATTAAAGTTTTAAATCAAATTATGAAATAAGAATATAAATTAAAAAATTTACAAGCTTTTCATGTCATAAAAATCATGATCACAGAATGATTGACTGAATTTAAATGACATTATGATCGTATTTTTTTAATTTATTTTCATATAATTAATGTCAAAACCTTAACGAGATATCAATCACTAATAGATAATAATTTATGAATACTGTAATATTAAATAATAAAAATTTAAGTATTTGGTATCAATAATTTTCACAAACACAAACAATTTTGGTTTGAAATTCACTAAAATATTAATATTAGATATTTATGATGAATTATTATAAATACAAATGTTTGAAATTCCTAGTAATAAATAATTTGTCCCTAATAATAGAAAATACATGATTATTTGTAATTGTTATTAATATGATAAAAATAAATTTCATCCTTAATATACTACTGTATAATGATATAAATATTTGTGATAAATTATTATAGACCAAGATATTTCAAGTCTTAGGTGACAAAGAATATATCACTACTAAAATGGAAATATGTCATTTTCCGCTTGGCTCAAGAAAAATAGGGCTATAGCATATTATATTATGTGTGGGATCAAATTATATGTGGAAGCAAAAAGTGGGATATGCATGTGCTTCAATGTGAACCCGCCAGAAACAACAAAATCTTTACTTGGTTGGTTTATTATGTTCAAACCCTTTTTAATCTATTAAATGTTAACTTCAATATTGCAGTTCAATCAACTTTAAGTGGTCCACACAACATACACTACCTAAAGGAAAGTAGGAAACACACATAAACAACTCTCTCTCTATATATGCAGGTTCTAGCTGGTGCAGGATATTAGGTTTTTGCAACATAATTTTATATGAATATAAGAATCTTCCGTACCCATATGTTGATAATTTATAATATATGATATCATCTCGATGTATAGTAAGAATATCATTTACAATTAAATATCATAGGCGTACAACTTAAAATTTTATTTCCTGATACATGCTTCTTAATTAGATTCATTAACTTCATTCATCAAGAGAAGTTTTTAAACCCTAAAAGTAGTTCACGTCAATTTGTGTTATTTCATTAATTAAGGTAATTATTTTATTTTGTCAAAGAGGATTATTTTTATATGAGAATAAAATAAATAAATATTAACTATTAAATTTTATTATAAATATATATAAATAAAAATTAAATTATAAAAATCATATATTTTTTTAAGAAATCTTGTGATATCTGTAAGTAATTATATGACTTAAAATAATTTTTAATCTTAAATATTTATATATGTTTATAAAGTCAAAATTTATATAATTTTATGAATGAATTGTTATAAGAATTTAAGACTTCATTATGTTTACACGATTGAGGATTATCTATCGTGCAGAATACTAATTTTAATGATGTGAAAGTAGGAGCTTGAAAAATTGAAGTTATACGAGAAATGTTTAGTTAGATGTAGAATTCATAATTCACATAGATAATTGGTATAAGAAGTGTCGAGGAATGCTTTCACACGATCTATAACATTGTTTATTATAGAATTTATAATATAGAACCCATATTATTTTGAGTCACCATAAATTTCAATCAATCATAAATGATATGAAAGAGTGTGTTTCTACCATAAGAAGTGTTTTAATTTTTCATCACCAGATTATGTATCAAAATAAACCCTAGACACAGACTTCCCTATCAACATATTATTTGACTTTGTTGTAAGACAAGGGAACTCGTGAGCTTTTTTTCACTAATGGCAAAAGGATTAAATGACCATATCCATAAGGAAATTACTTTAGGGAAATTTTATGATATTTAGGAATTTTATGATATTTAGGAATGCATAATGTAAAAATGGGAATATTACAACAATATATTAATGATACCTTGATGATTGGTGAACCTTTTATACAAATTATTAGTTATGCTAAGGTTAGTTTAGGAAATTTTGAAATTGTTTAAATTTTGAAGTAAATTTCCAAAAGAGTATTATCGTTTGAGTTATCGTGAAAGAATCTTAATCATGTATCAAAATAAACCCTAAATATCACACCTTTTACCCAACTATATTTACTTATAATGAAACTAATAAAATACTAAGTGATTTAAAACTTCAATTATTGTCATTACAGTAAAGGATTCACATTCAAATACATTCCATTTACTCGGTAAAGTATCATAATTGAAACATTGTAATAGCACTTCAAAGGCAAACTAAAAAAAAGTAATAATCCAGATAATCATAACATGTATAAATTCTTATAACAAAAACTTGTCTTGATATCACATTCTATCAAAGCTCATAACTTGAAACAAAATAAAACAAAAGAGATAAAGTAGAGCCTTAGCTCAACCTTCTTGCTCATACTATAAAACATCTACAATTGGCAATCAATATAATAAAACAACAAGGAAAACAAGGGAGTGAGAATACATCTCGCTACAAGCTTGTGACATGAATATAAGGTTAGATAGAACACACACACTTAAGCAACACAAGATAAGCCATAACATACTCAACATTTTAACCATACATGTGAGATGACAATAATGTACTCTAATTACTACTCCATATGCAATGTGTTACCAATTCTAATCCAAAAAGTAGTTTAGGGGAAACACTAGTTAATTGTCTTTAGTTAGACATACCACACTAGTATGAAACCCTATGGTAGCATGTGAAGTAGTACTTGGCTTGCATTGTGTGTCTTAGCTCGTGGAATCAATAATGACCATTGGGGTTTCCGTATTGAGTAGCCCTAGAAGGTCTAATGACCTTATCACTCAGGTTCATATTTGCTATCTTCCACCTTAGTTTCATTATATGATGTATCAAATAATTCTCTTATTACTTTTTTAAAATTGGGTCAATGAAGTTTATGCTCATTCATTGACTAAGTAACTCATCTCTCAACCCTTCACAATTAGTGAGTGTCATTTTTGCCTCTCACAGGCTAGGTCGCTCATCTCTATTACTCGATTCTTAGCTCTTTCACATTTTCTAAAGATAATGCAACATATCCATAATAATTAAATCATACGTCATCCTTTCAATATGAAATAAACACTCACACAAATAAAAACACAAACACAAACACAAACACATACACATACACATACTGATTTGACACAAGTGTGCACTGAGAAGCATAGTTGTGTACACCTCATAGATGCATTGCACAAGTGTGATCAACACTCACATCCCAGCACAAGCACATTCATCTTGAGCACAATCGTGCTTACCAATTATGTCTTGATAGGGGCATGCTCATCTTGAGCACGATCGTGCTTAATAGTCCTTTTATGTATTCAGAAATTCCAAAAACTTAACAAATATTATACAACCACTTTTATCAATAACACTGCAATTCACATCCTAATCTAGGGGTTTGATTTCCATTTTAGAGAACTAAGTCATGTAAATTTCATTAAAATACGCATCAAATTAATATTTAATCCAAAGAGTTTAATCTGCTCTCAAGAGACAACCAAAATATGCAATTTGGGGTTTTAAGTCCAACCCTTGTACTTACAATTGTAATCATACCCTTTAGTGGGGGTAATCTCACCTTTTAACTAGAATGTAGAATGTCGGGTAGAACGACGTTCTTCATGGTTCGTTTTCTTGTTGCTCTAACATTTTCTTTGAAGGTTCTACAATTGTAGACATAACATTGCTTATAATACGATAGGCCATAGTAATGAACCTATTTCAAACTTTTGTATCACTTTAATATATCACAAAACCTTCACAAAAGGTATCTTAGCACTTGTTTCTACATGAAAGACCTGGGAGATTTAAAGTATTTTTTAGGCCTTGAGGTAGCTAGAGGCCAACTATAGATTTTTTTTTTATGTCAACAAAGGTATGTTTTTGACATAATCTCAGAGACAAGATTATTGGGTGCAAAACCGGTTGGTTTTCCTCTCGAACAAAATCATAGGTTGGCTCTTGCTAATGGCGCTATTCTAGAAGATCTAGAGAGCTATCGTCAGCTAGTTGGGAGACTCATTTATTTGACTATTTTTCAACCTGAACTTAGCTACTTTGGGAAGCTACAACATGGGTGGTTGATGGGAAATCTAGGCCAAGAGATCTTTCTTCGTTCTGATAGTGACTTAACACTATACAGCTACTATGATTCAGATTGGGAAAGTTGTCCTCTTACTCGATGCTCCTTAATAAGGTATCTTGTGTTTTTGGAAAGATCTCCTATATCTTAGAAAATAAAAAAAAGCAAGTTATCGTCTCTTGTTCATCAGCGGAATTTGAATATAGATCTATGGCCACAACAATTAGTGAGTTGAAGTGACTTAAAGTTCTCTTGGTTGATTTGTAGGTGCCTCATCCTCGGCCTATGTAACTCTATTGTGATAATCACATAGTTATTCATATTGCTATCAATCCTGTGTTTCATGAACGCACCAAGCATATTTAAGTAAGATTGTTACTATATCTATGATGAGATCTAAGATGGCAATATTGTCACAATGCATATTCAAACTTACAATCAGCTTATAGACATTTTGACCAAAAATCTAGGCAAACACTAATTTAATTTTTTATTAGGCAAGTTGGGTATTGGAGACCGTCACACTCCAATTAAAGGGAGAATGTTGAGAGAATCTCATATATTATAATCATAATTATATATTTGCAGATTTTTAAAAAATCTTATATATTTTTATAATATAAAGATTTAACTATTTTGGCTATAAATAATTAAGAGAATTTCTTGCATAAATTATATAATTTATGAAATGTATTATTCTGATAATCTATATATATTATAACCTTTATACTTAGAAATATTAACGAGAAAATTACATCATAGTCGTATATTTTCTTTGTTTAAATATGATTGAGGTGGATTCGCAAAGGTGGTGAAGATTCACATGTGGAAAATCTAGCTGGCATTATTATCATACTAGTTCCATAATGAAGTCTAGGTTGTGACGTCGTGACATCTGAATGTAAAGTTAGTAAATGCTGTGCGCTGACGTGGAGTTTGAGTAGGGGTGGCACACCAGGATTGGTGCTCAAAAGAGTGACACGATTTACCATGAAACTTTAATTACTTACTTTGTAGATGCAAGGACTATTTCAGCGACTAATTGAACAATCGTAATCGAAGTTAGTTTCTTTTTTGTTGGCTAATGAGTATAAAAGGTTTAGGGAGGATCATATTAATCGATGTAACATGAGATTTCAAGGATTTTTTGAGTTGCGAGAGTTTAGTGTGAGACAATTTGTAATACTTATGCTACAAATAAAAAAAAATAAAGAAATTATCTAGATATTTTTTGCAAAAAAATTTGCAAGACACATTAAGTTTTTTGTACAAAACAAAATTTGTATGAAAATACACACACAAAAAAAAATCTATGATTTTCAACAAATTTAAGAAAATAATAATATTTTTGCTAAAACCATAATAATTTTTCAAAAAATTCTTGTAGAAAAAATCACAAGAAAATCATAAAATTCATAAAATAATCTACATGAACATTTGCTAGAAAAATCTATAAAGGTTATATTGTATTAGCTTTTTTACACATAACAAAGATATAAAAGTCATAACAAAATGTTTAAAAATCTAAAAAATTAAATTATGAAAAAAAAGCAAGTAATTAATTAATTAAATAGTAATGCATGAAACATATTATTTATGCTTTAAATTAGCTATAAGGACTAATGTTATTAAAGTAAAAGTTTAAAATATAATATTAACATAAAATTGTTCATAAAAATAATAGTAATAATAATAAAGATAATTACTAAATTAAAATGTTACTTTATGCCCATTCAATGACTTAAAATCATTATAAATTGGTGAATAAATAACTTAGAAGTATATAATTATATATGTGTTTATATATTAAATTAAAGAACTAAGATCCGGCGTTGCAACTTTATATTATGTATTAGCGTCTGTAATGTAGTTGGAATACTCCTTATATTCCTTGGCAAAATATCTTTTTGAAAAAAAATATCGTATTATTCAAATGCCCCTATTCGGTGTGCCTAAGAGGAGACAGATTTGTCAAACATTAACAAACAATTAACCAAAACCGAGGGCGAGTATATCGAAATCAATTTGTAATATATAAATGTGTCCGTACGGCTTTTAAATTTGTCACTTGAAAAAGCATAAAACATTTCTTAATTAACTGTCTCTTTTCAATGAATTGAATCCACGTGCTGATTCTCTAAATCAAGTCAATTGCATGCATGTTGGTACTTCTTACTTGCCCAATGGGAGCCTATGTGAACAACTTGAACTTTAACTAACATCTACAGGGTGGAATGAGCCATGGCTTCCCAAAAACGTCTCATTTTGAATTCTAAAACTTTTTTGCTGGATTTAAACCTACAAAATCATCTTAAAAAATTTTCGTGCATTTATACTATTTAAATTATCTCATTAATCGACGTAAAATTTTTAAAATAATCTAATATAAAATTTTAAAAAATTAAATATTTATATATAATAAGATAATAACTTGATAACAAATCAATAAATCTAACAATAATCATTATAATAGATTTACACTAAAATTATAAATTTAGATCTAATTCAATTTTATAAATTAATTTAAAAGATAAAAATTATCTCTTATTTATAAACATTATTCAAACTATTTTTTTTATGTCTGTATAAAATCTCTAATACAAACTATCTAATTCGTTGGATTGAGTTCATAGTATTAGTGTCCAATAAGAATATATCCTAGTTGGTTGAGTTATATCAAAAGTTGTCTCCCTCGTACTTTTTTTTCGAATGAAAAAGTTCAGATGAATTGTATCATGAGAGTAACTAAGATGACATATTAATAGACGTATTTATAAATCACTACTGACTAACAAGATTTATACAGATTTTGTTAAACATTAAAAAATATGAACGACGTTTATTTTTTAGCATGGAGTGCATACTGAGTTGATGAAGAATTTAATTTTACTACGCCGTGAGTGTAAAAAAATATTATTTAAATGAATTGTCATTACTTTATTATTTAGTGAATTTGACATAATTTCTTGAGTTAAACTCATTCATTAGTGATATAATAACACATTATTAAAGTATATTTCTCTTACAAGATCGAATACATCAAAATTGTACACTTTAATTTGATGAGAGTCCAAATTTATAGGTGCGAGTTTTGTATCAACATCAATTATAGCTTCTGCTTAACTCTCATATCAATTATTGCTTATTAGGATGCCACCATTTTGACATATAAAGTGAAAACCTATACCATACGTAGCCAGCAGAAAAGTAGAAAAAATCTAGTTCAACAATTAATTTATGTTCTTAAAATGTGGAAGTCTAATGGTTTTATTATTGAAGAAAAATATAAAAGGCAATCCATTTAAACAAAAACAAAGTACAAAGATGAACTTGCTTGAATCACGCACACATACAGTGAAATACAAGAATTAAAAAGAAAAAAAAAAAAGCCATCACATGATCTAAGTTAACAAAAGCAAGATTAAACCATGTATCATCTAAGATGGTTTAATTTTTATTACGAAAAATAAAGTACGGTCACTCCTTTCGCTTCAAAACAACAAAAAATTGAATTTTGTCCCTGTGTTTTGTTTCGAGGAGTTGACATTTGTCCATCAATTGTTGGGTTAGACGTTGGAACATTTCATGTGTGACTTCATATCCAAACTGTCTGGTGAAAATTGCCTCCATTGCAGCCCTGACATGAATTATCCATTCAGGTATTACTTGGTCTATGCTCTTTAACCATGGTGCTGGATTTGTTAGCTCCATTCGTTCAATGCTAAATCGCCCATTCATTTCTATCAGCTTTGTCATCTCCTCTGGACTTGGGGCATAGTAAGGAAAATTGAAGGAATCAACTTGAGATTCATCAAACAGCCCCTATATAAAAAATTATTAGGGCTAATCAGAATTGTATTTAATATATATGAAATGTTAAAAGAATTTCCATGATTTTATGATTTAATTTAAATAATTTATAAATGGTTATATAGTATTGATTTTTTTTCATTTTCTCGTATAAACTTTATACATTTCTTTCTTTCTAGTATATATGTCAGAATATGTGACCTGGTCATTGGAAAGTGATACCTACACTTACTCCTTCACGGAAGGATTAAAAGACAATATAATTAAAAAATAAAAATTATATAAATGAAAATTTCAAGATTACTCTGATAGTTATGGTTTTTATTATTATTATTATTATTATTATTATTATTATTATTATTATTATTTAAATATTCTATGATAGATCTTAAAAAAGCAATATTCTATGATAGCACAAAGTAAAACTTTCATTTTGATGTTCGGAAAGTGGATCGAAATGATAAGGAAATAAGTAAACAATATATTCATACTTCCAAATTAGGGGAAGAAAAAGTGAAGGCATTGGATAGAATAAAATAAAATGCATTTCATTTTATACAATTTTATTTCAACCTATAACATACTAAACAATAAATGTTAATGTCATTCCATTTTATTTTATTTCATTTATTCTTTGTCATCAAACTTCAAATCTAAATTGTTAGAACAACAAATTAATAACTATTTTTTTTTGTTATATTTGCATTGGTACACATACTAATTAATTAATGCAAATATAACAAGAAATCTAAATAATGTTATTCCACAACAATTTTTTAATAACACTTTTTTGCAAACACTTTTAATTTCTTTTTATATTATACCACATTATTTATTTTATTTCATACTTTTCTCTTTTTTTCTATCTCTTTTTATTGTAAAATTTATTGTGAGAAATTTACATAAAAATAATATTGAAATTATTCTGGTTCCCATATGCATGCAACTCATCAAATTAAAACAAGAAATGAAAAGCAGTTAATTACCTCCTTGGAAATATCCATGAGGATGGATCCCATGCAATCAAATAGCATACCATTTATGATGTCAGAATAAGGCATGCCATTAGGAACACCTTGCATGACTATGACCAGCATGCCACCAGGCACAAGTTCCATAGCCCTAGCATCCAAGAAGTTCCCTGCATCCTTAGCAAATTGAGTTGCATATGCATCCACCACTTCCTTGGGAGCACTTGTGTAGTGAATTCTCCCTTTGTTCCATGCAGGACTGTTAATATCTTGCACCACTTCAGGTGACTTTGACAGAAAATGAAGGGCATAAGTTGTATATGCAAAATGAATAGATGATTGGGGAAACAAGCGATTGTAGAAAGAACCAGGCACCCCAGATACAAAGTAGTTTCTATCTTGAGGCAAAGAGGTGAAGAGGGTGTTGAAATCGTTGGATGGTAGGTCATTGAAGAAGACATGGAACTCAGGTTTTACTTTAGTGATAGAACATTGCCTTTGGTATTTGTGCTTGATGGCTTCAAGTACATTTTGTGCATTCATGAAGGTGTTTGGACCGGTCGCACATCCCAAATCTGCAACACGAATAATCATGTTGGAAGCACAAGCTAGCTTTTGCACATCAAGCTTGATGTGGATTTCTTCTTCAATCTTACTCTCTTCAACGCTTGAACTCCGTTTCTACAGGGAAATATTCTTTAGAAATTTTCTTTTGACTCATAAAAGTTTAGAAAAATTGAATCACGAAAGTTCGTTATAATCGAGATAGGTTTAAAAAGTATTTATAAATTATTTATTAACAAAATTATCACATCAATAACGAGATTAAAATTTATATCTTATAAGATATGAGATTTATCTTTATTAACTAGATCAACTTTTATTAAGTTGTTTAAAATCCTGATATGACTCATGTCAACGTATGCAGTGCTAGCTCATAGCTAACATGTAGGTTATTTCTTTTCTTGTAATATTTGAAAATAAGTATTGAAATGCCTGTTTGATTCAATTTAGGCTGGGGAAATAATATTTTTTTTAACTTAATTTCCTGATGAAGGCTTTTAAAAAATAATTATTTCCAAAGAAATAAGATTTCCTACATTTTCTTTTCTCTCAATAATGAGAATACACCCACCAATACGTACGGAAGAGATCGATGGGATGGGAACTACACAAAGAGAATATGCGATTAACAAGTTGTTTGGTGCCTCACTTTGATCTAAAAATTTTATAATCTTTACTGGAAACATGCATGTAGGACCTAAGAATATTTTATTTGTTTCAAGTTCCAATAATTATCCAGCAATTAAAGTACATTTTTAATTTAGAAACAACCATTTGACAGTTTATGCCGATTTTGTGTTGAGCAGTTAATCTAGGATCTGTGTCCTAAGTGAATGGTGAGAAAATCGACATTAACAAAAATGAATTAATTTGGCAACTGTAAATTAAAAATAAGATTGTAAAAATTATTTTATTTATGTTGTTGCTTGCAACAATTGAATGCATCATTTTCTTTTTTATAAAATTACGTACGGCAATGAGGTAAAATAAGGGCGAGTTTTTACTCTCCTTGCCCCTTCCCGCCAAAGGTAAATGCAACTTCGGATGAACTCTAAAAGGGAATTTCAAATTAAGATTAAAATAGAGAAAGAATTGATGTTTCTTTATATATATGTATTTTACGAAATGCTCATTATATAATCTAAATTTTATGCAGAAAATCTTAACCGTAAAATGCAATTAAATACATAATGTTGTCCACCTTATTCTTGGATAATTGTCTTGTATACAAGGAATCAACATTGCATTCTACCACCTATATTGAATCTGAAACCCAAAAGGGAAACGACAAATAGGGCATAACTTTATGCATAACAATATCATATAGTAGAAAATTAAAGTAGTTTCGCACCGACCTTAGTTTAATGGAAAAGTATTTTACGGATCAACATCACAAATATCTCACAGAGCACTTTTTCAAAACTTCTTCACATAAATCAAGTAAGAAAGAGAGGGAAAACTATACCCCACAAACCGTTAAAATTCTCCAACTAGTGTTACTACTTGCACCTTCTGTTTTGTGGCTTTATGGCTATAAAACTGGACATTCATGGCTGAACCACCCAGATTTATATTTAAGACGAAATGGGTAACTATAACGTAAAAGTTTAAATGCATGCGAGTAGATAACTCCTAAAAATGGACAGTCATGAATGTAATTTGCATATTTATTCATAAACCTTCAAAAATAATGAAATCTATATTTTAGAGTCTAGCTTCTACTCATTAGGTTCAACTTTGAGGCACAAATTTTAGATAATTTGCACAAAGTCATTAGTAAGTTTAAACTTCATTTATATATATAAAAAGGAGATATCTATTTATTTTAAGAGAGTTATTTTTTATCTTCACTTTTAATATTTAAAGATGAAAAATAACTCTTAAAATTACTCTTAAGGTAAATAGATATCTAAACAGAGGGAGTCAAGCTTCTAATTTCCCCCCTTCCCTTTCCACATTTCAACCTCCCAAGCTTTGTAATCTTATTTTATTTTTCTCAATTTAGTTGATGAAAGGGATGTTGATTTGTACCTGAAAGTAGGAATTTTTGGAGTAGCTGAATGTGCCACTGCCCCCATTTGGTGGTAACGCATTGATTACCATTTCTACTTTGTCATCTCCACAAATTTGGTGTGATTGATGATCCATCGAGGACTCTGCCGTTTCATTCATCAATGGAACAGTTTGGTCGCATTATATAGACTTAAGTCGACGTGGTGGAAGCACCATCGCAGAAGCATATGCATTAAGTAATTGATGATCGTTATATTTTTAATCGTATGTTAGCTAAGCATAAATTAATGTGACATAAAGTATATTTACCTTTTTATCCTTTGCATATATACTTGCATAGTTACGACAAAATGTTGGTTGTCGTAGGAAGTTCAGATTCGCGTTTAAAGATAAATTAAAGCAAAGGCATAAAATAATGGCATTCTGGTGGCCTCACCTACAAACCTTTTGGGACCATTACTTGTACCATCATGACCTGGTTCGAAAGAAGGAGCCGAAGCGTCTCTGGCAGGTAATATAGCATTTTGTTGTTTGGAGTAATACTATATATCTTTGACCATCATTCTTTTAACTTTTAGAATTATTCATATTTTTTGGTGTCAACTTAAAAATTTTCTAATTTGGATGCATCAGTTTGGCTAAATTTTGATTTCTAATTGAAGGGTATAATATAGAGTAAAGTTGGAAATGGAGAGGAATTGGAAGAGAAAGAGGTGGAAAAAGAATATTGTGGTAAGAGTTAAACAACTAATGAGGATGAGATGTAGTGTAATATGACCAAAATCTAGAGTTGAGTGGCTTCGGAGAGGAAGATGCAAACTCAAGGTATTTCCATAGCGGCTTGAGATCCTTCTGTTTAAATTTTTGTGGTGTAAATTGAAAGGGATAGAGCTGTTAAGAGCAAAAATAAAGGCTCATTTTTAAAAATACTTATGGAAGAACATAAAACTGTAATTAGCAATTTACCTTTTGTAGTGAGAAAAATGTAGATCTTCTTGTAGACAGGGTAGTACAACAATGGTTGTCGAACCTCTACGAAACTCATATAATGGCTGAGGGAACAAGAAGCAATGTTAGTTGCACTTCGAGGATGGCGATTAGGATTTTTGTGGCTAGGATTTTTGCACAAACTAATGTAATATGTGGTCACTAGAAATTGTATGTGTATCAACACTTCAAAAGGTTTTTTTATATAGAAGTTTATTATTGTTTTAACCTAGTAATACTAATCATGCATTAACTCGACCTATGAGTGACATATTCATCTCTTATTATTCTAACCTTCTTTGGTTTTGGCTCATACATTATAAAATTAACCCAAAAGAAATATTACAATCACCCTTTAATATTCCTCTTCTCCCCTAATATGTTTTATACATGTGATCCTATAGGTCCTCATTAGGTTGGCAATAATATTAAATCTTTATTTGACATTATAAACAATGAGTGATATTTAGAAACACATTATTATTACCCAAATAATAAGAATGTCTTGCAATCATGACATTTTTGTGACATATGTTCTTATATAACTTAGTCTCTTTGTCCAGATATCATAATTGAAGATAAGTGTTGATACCCAAATTTGTCCCCCTTTTAAAAACAAAAAAAAAATAGAAGAAAAGGGGTTGAGAGCTGAAGAAGTTTCCCTCTGCTAACAATCCCTCATTTGCGTATATGCACGATCATCAAGCTGTCTCGAGTGAACAAATGACAACTAACAACCGCCTATTATTCCTCCATTTTTCAGAAAAAGTAATCTTGACTTTGACCCCTCACAAGAAATTACGACAGCGAAGGGTATTCTCGACCAAAAAATCAGAAGGGGGACGTAAGGGGTCACCTCCGCATTCAATGAAGGTTCTGTCATATTTATGAAAATAACACCATGAAAGCACCTTCGCATTAATGAAGTTTTGCGAGGAGTCATCGCAATAATGACAAAAGATCTCCTTGAAAGATTTGGAGAATGTGAAATTGGCCTATAAAAGGGGCGTAACGAAAGCTAGGAGGATTTTTCAGGTAGTGAGAAGAGAGTAGAGAAGAAAAAAGAGGATACATAATGTAACATCCTAAAATTTATTTAATTATTTTTAGAAATTAATTACATTATTATTATTATTATCAATTTTATTTTAACAGAGGGGTTAATGATTTTATAAACTGATGAGGTTTTATCTAAATTATTTTCAGTTATTAATTTAATTAATTGAATTAACGAGGGAGGCTGACGGGCGGGTCGGGGTTGACCCGACCTAGCTAGAATATTAGACAGGGGATAATCAGTTTACCCTAATTGGTGTTTTACGCGTCAGACAGCCAGACCTAGAGGAGAGAGAACGCCGACCTGCAAGGAAGAGGAGCTAGGGTGTTCAAACCGTCCTAGAGCTGCATCAGATCATCATTATTCTTCGCATCTAAGGTACGGGGAGATGAGTTTGGTCATATATGAATGCGGGTGTGTACAGGTAGTGAAGGCAATCCCTAAGTCCCTCTAGGATCTAAATTCTCAATTTCGTTTGATTATTATGTTTTAAAAATATTTTAATCGGTAGAAAAGATTTGTCAGTATGCTCTGTGCTCTGATTAACGTCTTGTCCTAATGTGATTTTTGTTGGGAAATTGTATGATTAATTGCCCTAATTACTTGATTCTTGAGTTGTTTATGGTTGTTCATGATTTGAGACTCTTGTGTGCAATGATGAAACTGGGTGAAATTCAATGGTGTTTTATGTGCGTTTGTGTGCTTCCTGATGAATGATTTATAATAATGATGGTTAAATTAATATGGTTGGGTATGATTGTGGACTATGCGAATGATGTATAAATAAATCATGAGAATAAGAGTGTGGATGAGAATGCATTGAGCATGCATTGAGCATGGACATGAGAGGCATGAGATGTATGAGAAGCCAGACGTGGCTATAATACCCTGGCCATATGTGGTGTTTAACAGGGGGACTAATGATGGGGGACAATCATATGCATGGGCCACATGTGGTGTTTAACCGTGCTGCACGCCGGCCATAGGTGGTGTTTAACGGTTGTGTGGAATGTCTTCGTACGGGCCATAGGTGGTGTTTAACTATGCGACACACTGGCCCACACGGGGTGTTTAACGGTGTGGCCATCATTAGTGATAACTAAGGAGATTGAGAAGGTTCGCCCATGGTGTGAAGTTCTGACTCGAGACTCTTAGGTGTAGTGATGAGCATATGCATTGTGCGAGCATGTGTATTTTGTAAACATGAATGAACTGTGATTGATTTTGAATGAATGAAATGTGATTGATATATGAGCATTTGTTAACTGTTAGTAATTGAGTACGGTAATGGGTGGGATTTGGGGCATTATCTGCCTTTATATATGATTGAATGCGATTTCTCACTGTACTTTCTCTTGTTGTTTTCTTTCTTTTAGGTAACGTTGAGAGCACTCATGGTGCCAAGTTTTGAAAAGGCGGGGTCTTGCTCTGATTAGTGTGACATCGGGTTCTAGAAGTTAGAATAGTTGCTCTATGCCTTGATGTTTGAATGACTTATTTTAAAGATGATGATGACTTTAGTTTTCTCAATTATAATGTTTAGATCTAAACCCTCCTTGAAAACTTTGTGCCTACCTTTTAATTATCATGTGAGCCTTTTATCCTTAATACAAATTATGCTTTTTGGTTTTAACTATTACCCTGTCTTCATTTTATTTACTTGATTATTTTAATTTAAGTATTCAGGGTAGAAGAGTGTCACACATAAGAAGTGGTTTCCTTCTACGACAACGATGACACTCTTGAAAACAAGGTGAAATCCTAAGACATTCTTTTTTAGAATACCATTTCATACAACTCTCCTCCCCCCCAACAACCAAACACTTAGCCAAAAAACCTAAATAAACCATTCACCTCATCCCAACTGACACCTAGTCAGCATCTCCTTCCAGCTGACACCTAGTCGGCACCTCATCCTAGCCGACACCTAGTCGACACCTCATCCTAGCCGACACCTAGTCAGCATCTCCTCGTAGCCGACTAGGTGTCGACATTTTCACTTAGCTTGTAGCCTCAGCTAGAACTACGTAAACTTTGACTTCTCCATTGCATCAGGATATACATAGGAGCAAGAGACAACTCTTGTCAAGTTTAAAATCCCAAAAACATATCCTTTCCCCCTCCTTAGCCAATTCCACTTTGTTTATTCTTGAAAGGCAAATACTACAGTCTAGAAGTCATAACCAATTTCAAGTATCTAAGTAGGGTAACCACCTTAGGACGGACGTTGTAGGGTGCTAATACCTTCCCTATGTGTAATTGATTCCCGAACCTGAACTTTGATTTCAAAGACTAGCCTTATCCCATTTAAGGTTTTCTGACGTTTTCCATAAAAACGTCGATGGCAACTCCATTAAATTCTTGAATTTCTTTTCTATTTCTCCCCGACCCCATCGCAATATAGGTTGCAACAGATGGCGACTCCATTATGGAGCACTTTTTTGATAGTCAAGCCTATATATTTAGATACGTGAAATTAGTGACTTCATTTTTGTTGTTTTGCCTTTCATCTGCTTTATCCATTCCTTTAGTTTACATCCTTGTTTTATTCGTATGTCTTTACTTGCATTATGTTCCTTAATTGGTTTGAACCTTAGGATAGAGGACACGTAAATGCGATTATCATGTTTTTCAGTAGGGGGAAAACCCTTGGATAGCATGTCGCACACACTACACAGTTCACACACCGAAGAGGGGTCCTACACTCGGGCCTGAGTCCTCCTTATTTGGTTATCACGAAAGTCTCATCTAGAGTGATCCTTTTACGAATATCCATATCATGGATGAACTTCCTATTTGTGGGGACTTCCCAAGATGGGTATTGAGCTCTAGAACCAAAAGTGTGAGAAATAAAACGTTCCTTCAGCGAGAATCACTTTATAGGTATAGATCCAGTAGGTCGTAGCCGCCCACTCGGATCTGTAGGACACTTAGAATTATCCCTTTAGGTAAAATTATCATGGCACCAAGGACGTACCCAAGCTTTTGCTTATTTTCATACCCTTATGCATCATCTCATTCACACATCATGTAAATTTTGTGAAACATTTTAGATGAATTGTTCTAATGATAAGAAATTTTTAAAGAAGAGAGGGAATGAACACCAGACTAAAATAAGAAACACGAAGCACACTTTCCATCAAAGTGAAGGTACCCAAGCTCCAGTCGTTAAAACAATTTGGTAGCCTGTTGAAGGGAAGTATGCATCGAACCTTTGAAAAGTGGTTTAGGAAGGTCCTAAACTTAATGGAAGTGAAAGTTCAGCCAGAGTCCTTGCCCACAATGACCCAGTTCTATGACCCACCCATGAGAAGCTTCACGTTCCAAGATTGTTAGCTAGCTTCGACTCTCAAAGAATATGAATACGTTCTTGGTCAGTCATTAATGAAGAAAACACCTTACCTATACCAAGGAAACTACCCGTGTTGGGGCAAGGTGGCCAAGTTGTTAAGGGTATCCAAGTCAGAACTGGTAAAAAGGAAGATAAGGAGAAGTGAGGTGGATGGTCTTCCTTTGGTTTATTTGGAGGAAAGAATGGAACTTTTATCCAAAATGGGAAATCAGGATGCCTTCATTGATATATTGGGGCTAGCTGTCTATGAGATAGTTTTTTTCCCTCACCTCAATGACTATGTCGACCTCAATGACTATGTCGACCTCGTTGCCATAGACATATTCTTGGCCTCTCAAGAAAGAGGCAGAAGTCCCATTGCAACAGTACTTACGAACACTTACTATACGATCCACAGTTGTCACGAGAAGAAAGGAGGACGATTAGTATGCTGCTTGCATGCCTTATACCTATGGTTCATAGTCCACATATTCACTAGCAAATGTGTGACCTCATGTCCTGTGGAAGACTTTAAGTGGTGTTGTGTAGAGAAAAGAACGGGAGGAGAATGGGCATATTTCTTGAGAAACATTACGGATAAATCCATCGATTGGTATCCAAAATGGAATGAAAGGGAGGAAGTTTTGTATCAATGCGAAAACTTTTCGGATGTTCTGCTGATGGGAACCCAAGGTTGCATCAACTACAACTCGTCAGTCGCACTCAGACAGTCAGGATACCCCATGTTGCACCCGCCCAGCGAAGAGGCAATAATGCCCCCTCATTATTTGTGGACTAGGATTGCCCAATGTCGAAATGTTGAGAAAGGTTAGGTTGGCTTGAGAGAGCGTCGACAGAAGGGGACGAGACTTAGGACCAAGAAGTCATGGCGCTTCAACAAGTTACAAGAATTGGCATATGATCAGAGATAATTTGATTAAGCTACCTTTTAGTGGTCCACTCCCAACCACTAATGACTCGCCAATTCCCGACACTTCAAAGAACAAAGAGGTAGAAGAGCTTCTGGGATCCTTGGCCAAAATGGAAAATGAAAAAGAAAATCTAAATAGGAAGCTAGAGAAGGCTTATGAAGGATAGAGAATTGCATTGAGAGAGTAGACAAAGAAAGGAGATTGGTCGAATCAATGATAAAAAAGGCCAAGATGGAGGAAGAGAACAAAATAAAGACAAAGAAATGTCTGAAGGTCGTAGATTTCACGTGTCTAAGAAGGGTATAGAGAGATTAGGCATTAATGGAAAAATAGGAACTAAGCAGGATGCTGATTAACACAAGAATGAAAGCATGAGAGTCTTAGAGTCAAATCGAGTATCTCAAACAACAGATAAACCAAATGGAAAAAGAAGCACTGAGAGAGCGAATGCTAAAAGTAGATCTAGAATATGCGAAGAATCATATTCAAGCTGAGTTAAAATCAGAACAGAGAGGTTAAGAATTAGAAGACCAATCTCAAGAGATAATATTTGGTCTCAGAGCTGAGATAACGACATAGAAGGAATAATTCTCAAACCTAGCGGATCAAGCCAAAAAAAAATATTTCATTAAAAGACAATTAATGTTTTAATAATGACAAAAGAAAAAGTGTGGTTGATGCACCTTTTCATTTTTCCTTTTGGTTTTTTTCCAAAATGCTTTAGTTTCAACCTAAAATTAGCAATTGGGTCCAAGTATCAACACTTCAAGTCCTTTTCTTAGTTTCTTCGTAACTTAGCAATGTAACCTAGCCTATTATTGTTTTCTCCTTCACAGAAGCTAAAGGCTCCATCCTTTTAGCTCTTGCACGCAATATTGGGCTGATTAGAATTGGGCTTGTCTAGCACCTTTTTGTCAGAATCCAATATCTCACCCGATTCTCTTTAATTTCTAGAGCAATTGGGTTTCTGGGTTTAAGGTTGTGGGTTCTTTATCTTTCTTTTTCTTTTTTCAAATTGTGATTTTCAATTTCTGGATTTGCATTTGTGATTCTAGGTTTTGGGTTTCAATTTATGATTCTTTGATTTATGCTGCATTTCCATTGTTTGTGTTTCAATTTCTAATTATGGTTCCAATAATTGATCTCTGTTATTCCCCTCCCCCCTATCATGTTTTTTGCTTCTACGCTGTTAAAATTGAAATTTGCTTTTTAATGTTAAGCAAGTGTTGCTTGTATAAATAACAGTTTTTACAAGTGACTATCACATAGATGTACTCCAATAGTTAAACAAATAAAGAACAAATTCTTAACTTTAAAAACCAAATAAAAATTCTCAAGGAAAAGAAAAACTGATTAAGAAACGCTCATTAGAGATGCTCTTAGTGTGTATTTGGCTCAACATTTTTTTTAAGTTTGAAATTTATAATAAATTAAAGTTAAAAAAGAGCTTTAAAAATTAAGCTAAAATTATTTTATATTTTTTTATTATTTTTACCTTTAAAATTACTTTTTAAATTTACAGTTGTTCAGTAACATGTTTTTATACAAAGCTTTTTTCTAAATTACTATAAAAAGTAGAATAATTTCATATCAATTGATACACGTGCTCAATGATAATTTTGAACATCTCTAATGCATACTAATCTTGTAAAGAGCAATTAGGTAAACAACGAAACAATAAAATTTTACAAAGACCAAAATGTGAGAAGTATGACTTCATTCGATATTAACCATCACTAAACAATTCATTTAAAAGAGGGAACAAAATGAAAATAAAGTTCGTATTTTGTGCCTATTAGTAACATTTTCTCAAATCATACCAACCCATGATACACTTTTAGATTGATATTTGTGTTGTTTGAGAGTGAGAAATAGGTGAGTTTTGGTTTATACCACAAGTTTAGGGCCGAAGCATCACCTTGAAATAAGGCCTAATTCCTTTGAAAGCTTTCTCAGTGAGGCCTATTCAAATTTGATTACATATTGGGCTAAGAATGATGTTTAGCCCATTTAACAAGACAAGAACCCACCAAGAAAAGATGAGAGACCAAGTGCAAGATGATTGCTCTTTGCAATCCTATATTTATATATATTTATCTTATAAATTAAATTTGTAAAATTAAGTTATACTTAAATCCACATATAGTATCAGAAACTATTCTAAATTCATTAATGAACTACATATTATATTATCTATGCAAAATTC
The DNA here is from genome assembly GCA_025330945.1 of Mucuna pruriens. Taxonomy (NCBI): domain Eukaryota; kingdom Viridiplantae; phylum Streptophyta; class Magnoliopsida; order Fabales; family Fabaceae; genus Mucuna; species Mucuna pruriens. The sequence continues at coordinate 346,509 of JAENHJ010000086.1, read as the reverse complement.
AATAATATTGGGTGTGATTTGTGAAGGGGTGTATAAAGAAAAATCTAAGTAGGAGTGAGCAAGGAACATGTTGGGCCAAGTTTATATTTATCTATATCTACCTCAAAATTTTAGTTAAGTCACTTATTTAAACCCAAATTTGACCTAATTGAGATCTAAAAAATATGGAACAAGATCGAGTCAATCCAGCTTATTAACGCAATCTATCAATTTTAAAATTATTTAACCTTATGTATAGTTAAATAGTAGAATAAAAGAAGTATAAAATTTAAATTAAGTATATTTTATAATATATATTTTAAATAAAAATTATTATTATAAGTATGATATTATGTTGTACAAAATAATATTTATTAAATTTAAAAATATCACTATTAAAAGCACAAATATTAAATTTTTTTAAGGAAATATAGGACATGGAGTCAGGTTGAGACTGTAACTATCCACGACTACTATAATGGAATCTAACATAATATTTCATTCATAAGGTTCACTTAGTTTTGGAAACTTTTATTTAATTTGTTTATAACAATATGTGTAAATTTTTTGCAATCAAACATACTCAAGATATAATATTTGCAAGTACTTTCGAATTACTAGAATGACATTGCATAAACTTCAAAGTATACAAATATGAGCAAATGTAATAGTTTGTGTCTTACGTTTTACCTATTGGTTAATGGTATGGATGGAAAAGTATATTTTGTCAAATAAGACAAGAAAATAGTGCGAGTACATTTTACCTCAAATGGTAAGTTTAACTTTGAATTTTATACTAAAAGTAGTAATATAATTAACTATATATGATATAATCATCTTTTGTCAAAAAATAGAAGGTCAATCAGTTATTTACCTCAAAATACATACTAATTGTCTCAAAAAATATGTAGAGACATTATGTTATTGACTCTTAAAATCTTTAGACTAGATATTTGATTTCATTAGGAAAGGTTGTTACCTCAAAATATTATACCATTATGATCTCATTCGAAATTTTTTTCGAAAAATGAGCAACTTCGATTTTTACTCAGGTTTCATATTGAAATAAAATTTAGTTTGATTTTCTATTTACTTTAATCACTTAATTAATCACACAAAACACGATGTTACATGAATAATCTGAAGCATAACCCAAGTTTATCCTCAAAATATACCAAATCTTCAAAATCCAAACCCATCCAAACCAACATTGAGCCAGACCAGCTCCACAAGTCGAATTAGGTCATGCACACCCCTAAATCCAAGTCTTATATTGGTTAAAGATAGAATCTCAAAAGAGTATTTAAGTGAGAGAAATTCTTAATAAAGATAATACTTTTTTTAGATATCATGATTTTGTATAGTTTTAGTGCTTGCAAAAAAATTGTTATTTTAAAATTTCTAATATTCTTTTAATATTTATTTAGTTCTTATTATTAATTTTAATTAATTTATTGTTAATATGACTAACAAAATAAAAAATACTAATTAAAATAAATAAGGTAATGAAAAATTTTAAACTAAGAAATTAAATTATTTTAAGTACCTAATTCAATAAAATAATACTTTTATTTAATATTTTATATAAATAAAATAATTATGTATAATTTAATTTTATATTTTAATATATTATAAGTAGTAATAATTATTATTATTTTTAAAAGTTTAATAGTATATACTAATAATATAAAACAGTTTATACTATTATTTAATCATTAAATTACTGTTATATATTTTAAATGTAATTATTATAAACACAATTATTTATTATTATATAAAATTATTTTATACTAGTACATTTTCTTTATTTTTAATATTATTTTATTTTTTAATTAACTAAATTATTTTTAATTTTATACATTTATAAAAAATATAATTTTAATCATGTTTTTATAATTTAATTTTAATATGTTATTTTATATTTTTATTTATTAATTTTAATTTATTATAATATAATTTGTTATTTTAATATATCTCAAACAATCACTTTACTCTAAAGATAAAAATAAAATAAAATATAATATAATATAATATATAGATTATATTTTAATCTATTAAAATTAATAAATTAAAATATAAAAATAATATATTAAACTAAATTATAAATATCTAATTTAAAATATAAAATACTAAAATAAATTACTGAATTAAAAATAAAAATAATAAAATTATAGTTCATAATCTATTGAAAATAAATTATATAATTTTATTTATATAAAATAATAAATACTTAATTAGAATACCCACTTAAAAATAATTTAATTATTCTAATTTCAAATATTTATTATGATATTAATTGTTTTAATTAATATTATTTATTTATCAATTATATCGACAACAAACTAATTAAAATTGATATTAAAAACAAAAAAGAATATTAAAATTTAAAATAACAAAAATTATTAAAAAAATAAATTCAAATATAACTAAACTTACAAAAACTTGAAACATTTAAAATAAGATAAACATTTTATATATAAAGAAAGATATTAGCAACATATTCGTTTAGGCACAGTTTATTAGTTAAAATTAATTAAAAACTAAAAAATTAAGAAATTCTCGATAAATAAAACATTATCCACAATAAATTTTAGCTGCCAAGTAAAAAAAATTGTATTTAAAAGTATACAGCTAGAATTTATTTTAAAAGAAGAATATACAAAACTAACACCATTCACAACTAAAAATTAAAAAAAAAATGAAGGTTTTAATTTTTCATAACTTCATTATTTACTAGAATAAAAGTATTTGATGACAAAGTGCAAGTCAAATTCAGTGCAAACAAAACTGATACCATGTTCAGATCCAACTATGCACAAGAGTTCATGGCTGGAAATAAACCAACTATATGTACAAGTTTTCCAATAGAAATCAAGCATTTTAAGGAGTTGAATCCGATACAGAACTTCTCTCGGTAACAGCTAAGATAATTTACACGGAATATCAAGAAAAACAATAATATTAATTATGTATTAAGAGCACCACAACTGAGCCTACATCCTCAATGACAAAGTAAAGCAAGCACAACAATAGTAATAATAATACCTCTCATCTTCTTCATCATCATCACCACCACCTTTCCCAAACTTAACAAACAACTACTTGTTCTGAAACACAGGCCAAGCCCTGAAGCAGTCTCACTATTTCAGCTGTATCATCCAGATAGTACTTAGCCTTACTGGGCTTCCTGCAAACAGTGCATGCGAATACTTCGGCCCTCGGGGCGATCGGACCGGCCATTGAACTGGTGATTACCTCAAACATGTCTTCATCAGACCTGTCATCTCCTATGCACAAAACAAAATCAGGGTACATTCCCTTTTCTTGCATGGCAGAAAGTAGGCGTTTGGCCACTAGTCCCTTGCTCACACCCTGCGTGTGTATAAACATTTGCCATTTCTCAAAAACATAACCACAAAGCAAAAACACAAAACAAAATCTTTTCAGAGTGGATCTACATGGCAGTTCAACAGTAACTCACTATGTTCCCTTTTATGTTATTTTACAAAACCAGCTTCGATTTAGGTAAAAGAAATTCAATACCTTAACTAGTATCTACATATGGATAATTCTAAATTATGATATCTTCTTTCAAACTTTGATGCCCACCTTTCTTTTTTTTACATATATTAGTTAAACCCAAAATTCACTCCACAAATGACACTTACCCTTGATTTTTGCTGACCAATCCTAGTGTACCTTTATTGATCACTCCAACCACAATAATGGATTTTGTTTTCAAATTATGCCTTAATGCAAAACAAGTATTGCTGGCTTACCCACCAGATTTTTTTATCAAGAATTAGAGTCTGCTTGCATAAACTTCTCCCTAAGCACTTATAGAAAAAAAAAAATAGAAAAAAAATACAAAATAAGTTTTTCCAAAAGCTAAAATTAATTTATACAAAAGCTAATTTATAGAAACTTTCTCATATTAACCTCTCCAAAAATTAATTTTTAACTTATGCATAAGTTAATTTTAGCTTAAGCAGAAGCTTATTTCATTTTTTCTTCCTATTTTTCTCTCCTATTAGTGCTTAGGAAAAAATCTACTCAAAGAGGCTCTTAGTTGATGCAAAGAATATGGCTGCTGATGTGGCCACTAACAACAATATCCAAGATATAAAATGAATCTATAGTTACAACTCATTCCTCGAAGTAGAATGGTGTACACACCTGTGGTTTAACCTCTACATTACTCTGGCCACTCTTGACTGTTACTGGTTCATTTGCAAGCACACTCTCAAGATGATCAAGAAGTTCCTTAGCTTGGCACGACCCGAAATCTGGATCTGCATCCTCATAGCACCAAACAAGTGCAGTCTCCTTGTCTTCAATAGTGGATCCATCAGTTGTTTCAGTATAGAGTTTCATTACAGGTTCTGCAATTTGTTTCCAACTACAGTCTGTTGCGGCAACATGTGTTTCCCACTCTGCATCTCGCTTCATTCTGACACCATAGCAATGTCATTGTCAACCATTAACTATACCCAACAAAAGCACCAACTTTGAAAAGGTCAGAAGCATAAGTAGTTTACCTTAGAAAGTAACCGTGCTCAGCTGCAATTCCCAGATTCTCACAAGGAGAAAACCATTCTGAAAGTTTCTTTCGGCTTCTAGCACTAACAAGGAAAACCACATTGTTCTTATCTCTACACAAACTACTAAGAATTTCAATGGATTTACTGCTTGGACTCTTATCAATGGACGCTTGAGGAATGAGTGTACCATCATAGTCGAGAAGGATTGCCCTAGTTGTTGTCCGCTTGTAAGCTGAAACTATGTGCTCCATTGAGAGCTTCTTGAAGTTTGGATCAAGTGCAACAACTCGAAAGCTTAATCCAAACCCAATCCCCCACCACCTTCGCCGCACATGATCGCTACAAGTCCTTTCCAAATCCTGCAAGAAGCTCCGAGCCCAGTACCCGACATCATGAGTACTAACATATCTATAATGCTTTTCATGCCTAAGCTCTTTCTCCGAATCAGCCATTTCCAGTGCAGAGTCCATTGCATCAGCTACCGCATCAATATTCCAAGGGTTCACTCTGATTGCTCCACTTAAAGATGGAGAACAGCCAATGAATTCAGACACAACCAACATGCTTTTCTTCTTGGGGGAGGAGGCTAGACCCAAAACTTTATCCAACATTTCATTTCCTTGGCGGCTGATGATATATTCATACGGTATGAGATTCATTCCATCCCTTACTGCAGTGACTAAGCAACACTCTGCAACAACATAGTAAGCAACTCTCTCATAAAACTGGAGAGGCTCCTCAATCAAAATGACAGGATCATACCCGGGTTTTCCAAACATTTCATTAATCCGTTTCACCGTGACCTTTGTCTCAGCTTGAACTTCCTTCACATCTCTCCCTCGTCCCCTCGCAGGATTAGCTATCTGGACCAGCACTACCTTTCCCTGATACTCAGGGTGCTGAATGAGAAGCTGCTCCATGGCCAATAGCTTCAAACTTATTCCCTTGAAAATATCCATGTCATCCACCCCAAGCAACAATGTCCTGCCTTGATCACAAAACTGTGTAATGAGCTCGCAAACTTTTTCTTCGGTCTGAGGTAGCCTTAACACCGATTGAAGCTGACCCATGTGAATACCCACGGGAAGAATTTTGATACTAACAGTCCTACCATAATACTCAATCCCGATATACCCTCGCTTGGATTCGTAGGTAAGGCCGAGCATCCGGCTACAACAGGAGAGGAAATGCCGTGCATAATCAAAAGTATGGAAGCCGATCAAATCCGAATTGAGGAGGGCTCTCAAGATCTCTTCCCTAACAGGCAATGTTTTATATATTTCTGATGAAGGAAATGGACTATGAAGGAAGAACCCCAGCTTCACCCTGTTGAATCTCTTCCTCAAGAAAGTTGGTAACACCATCAGATGATAATCATGTATCCACACATAATCATCTTCAGGGTTAATAACTTCCATAATCCTATCTGCAAAAATTTTATTGACTGACACATAGGCTTGCCACAGTGACCTGTTGAACCTCCCACCAAGCTCTGGTGATAAGGGCAACATGTAATGAAACAGTGGCCACAACTGCTGCTTGCAAAAACCATGATAGTACCTAGTAAACTGGTCAGGTGGGAGAAAAGTTGGGACACACTTGTAGGTCTCAAGAAGTATCTGTGAAACCTCATCCTGTTCAGTTATATGCACCTCCTCCTTGAGACACCCAACATAAATAACCTCAATATCATCATCCCCTAACCCATCCTTTAGCTGAAGAAGTGAATTCTCATCCCACTCAAAAGACCAACAATACCTATTATTCCCATCCAGCTTCCTCTGAGCTCTTATGGGGAGCTGATTTGCCACCATGATTATCCGGTCTCGGTGCGCCGACGACGACGACGGATCAGAGCACACACTCTCCACCGGGTCATCATCAACATCAGATATCAACCCAGCCACAGTCATAATCCTTGGAATTCTCCTGTTCATGTACCCAAATGATGGAGCCTCTCCAGAGGCCAACTCCAATAGGTTTGAATAGGACTTTGACACCATCCTTGCAATCAATCAAAACCTAACTCACTGATTTCAGACACTACACCCACACAACAAGCAAGTTCCATCCAAGGTAATCAATCCTCAATATCAGAGCATCAGGCAGTAACCACCTATATTCAAGGTCCACACCACAATACTTTTAACCAAAAAGGGCAAAGGTAAACCCAAATCAACAAAATGAATGATGAAGAACAAAAGAGTGTGGATGTGGGTGTGAGTGTGAAGTGAACAAGACTATGTTTTGAGTTATGGTTCAACTAATACTAGTCCTGAATTGAGAGAAAGAGAAATTACAAAGCATGAAATGGCAAGAGGTGAATCGGTGGTGAGTGACAATGAAGAGCATCAAAAGGGAAAGCAGAACTTGTCTGAGGATGAGGTTGGAGAAAGGGATCAAAGCAATGGACAGATGAAACATGTAGTTGCTAGCAATCCAAGAGAGAGAGAAAGAGAGAGAGAACAAAAGGAATGGAATAGATTCAGATCACATAAACAGCTACAACAAGAAACAGCAACCAAACAGCCCCCCAGAGATTGATGTCATAAATGGACTGAACTTGGAAGTCAGAACCAGATGGCTTAAAAGACCAAAGGAGCAAAGGAAAAGATAAAAACAAGGAACCCAAATGGAATTAACTAACAGTTCAAGAAAATTACCAGTTTGGTGGAGACTTGAATTCCAATTTCACTCTCACTCAGTGAATGTAAAAATAAATAAATTAGAATCCACATCCACATAAATCATTCAAGTGAAGAAATAAGGAAAATAAAATAAATAATAATAATAATATAAATGACTAAGAAAATAAAAGAAAAAAATCTTGAATTATCTTTTGGAAGAGCTTTCTCACTGATCCACAATGGCCACCCAACCCCATGATATCTCTTTCCACTGAGCCTAGACAGCATGCAACAGTGTGATACTTTTGGAAGCTCACTTGTTTTCGTGGGTCAACCACTAAAAACAACTTCGTTTTTTCTTTTAATTTTATTTATAGAAAAAAGAAAGTTCCTCGCCGTCGATGGTGTAAAATGACTTTAAAGTAATCCAGATCAACGGTTTCTCATCAACCGTACACCGTCAGACACATACGTTGAAAGTAGCGTGTAATGTCTCACGAGTTCGTCCTTATCCTTTGTCCTTCGGCAAGTCCGTCACCGAGGATTATGTTTCGCGTGGACCCACCTGAGAGTTGTCTGAAATTAGCTGCAAAGCTCGTTGGTCACGCCACGTTTCACGCATTCATTGGATTCAATCCATCACTGGACACGTGGCTTTCTCCTAACCGTTCATCGGCGCATTGAGATTCGTCACTGTTTATGATACTACAATATGTCATCCTAATCTGGTGTCGGGACACTGCCTGTGACTCTGGTGCACCGAAAACAGCGTGAGCCTGTGGTTTAGCCAATGAAATCGGGCCACGTGTACAGAGTCACAGAGGATGGTGACGTGGGATAGCGTAATTGGTTGGGTGTGTATGAGAGGATAACATCGAAGTGCGAAAATGGAGCTTTGAATTCGGAGCCCCGACCCAGTACCGTGGACAGCTGGATGTCACATTCAACTATATGCCACGTCATTAATGGGACCCAGAGCCAGTGCTCAATCCAAGAAACTATTACTTTAAAACTATAAAAATATTATTTTAGTTTTTATTTTCATGATTTCAAATATTAAAATTTAATAATACTAAAAATTAAATAGTTGTTATCTGATCATTTTAAAAACTAAATTAACTAATATTTATAATTTAAAAATTATTTTATATCACTTATTAATAATCTTATGCTTATTACACTTCATCATGCTAAATAATAGAATAAATTATCATTTTAATTTTTAAAAATATATAACAATATCATATTAGCTATTTAGTTTTATTTTTTTAAAATATATATTAATAATACTATCAAGATACATATTTTTTAATTTTGAGCTATTATGATTAATAAAATTATATTTTTTATGAATTTTTAATTTTAACTTTTAAAACTAACGTGAAAAATGCTGTATATTTTTAAAATTAAAATAATAGTTTACTTTAAATAATATATTTATTTTTAAAATAATATAAAAATAAAATTTAATAAAAATTGACAATTAAAAAATAAAATAAATAAAAACTATTTTTCTCTTCACTTATTTAGTCAAATAAAAATAATAATAACAATTTTATTACACAAACTTGTTTACTTTTATAAAATAAATAATATTTCTTATCTTATTTTACAAGAGGACCTAAAAATAGTGAAATGAAAATCTATTTCTCAAAACAAAATTTTTTTATTGGGTTGAAGATTTTTTTTTCAAGAGTTTATTTCAAAAAATAACATATAAATTCATGAGTACAATTTCATTTATATTGAAAATTTTTTAATTTTTTAATTTTTATATAAATATAAAACATTTATAATTAAGCAAATATAAATAAAGAACCTGATAGAAAATAACAATAATTTTATATTAGATCTTAAAAATTAAAATAATAAATAAAGATAGTAATTCTTAAAAAAATTATGAAGTAAAAATTTAAAATAGACAAATATAATTTTATTGTGGTCATTATATTTTTATCTTAAAATAAACAATTAAAGCCAAACTTTGTAACACGAAAATGATTCTATTATTTTTATTTTTGTATCATCATTAATATTCACTTAATTATTTAATATTTTTTTAAATAATATTGATCATTTACCACACCTTACACGAAACAATTTTAATGAAACTCAAATAAAGATTGTATTTTTTAAATTTTATTTTAAATTAGTATTATGTAATTTAATAATATTTTTGGATAGGGTATAATATCACAACTTATATAAAATGATTATTTTTGTAATAATTAAAAATATATTATTTAAAAATCACATACTCAATTCACTATTATTAGAAAATTTAAAATTTACTACTAAATAATTTACCGCACTTCGCACAAACCAATTTTAACTAAACTCAAATGAAGATTGTATTTTCTTTAAGTTTTGTTTTAAATTGGTATTGTGTAATTCAATAATATTTTTGGTTACGGTATTAATATCACAACAATATTGATCATTTATCATATCTCGCACGAATAAATTTTAGCAAAACTCAAATAAAGATTGTATTTTCTTTAAGTTTTGTTTTAAATTGATATTATGTAATTCAATAATATTCTTGGGTATGATATTAATATAATGTAAAATGATTACTTTTGTAATAGTTAAAAATATATTATTTAAAAGTCATATTCTCGATTCACTGTTAAAAATTTTAAAATTTGTTATTAAATAATTTTGTAATTAATTTTAAAATTAATAGTTATTTTATAGCTAATTTCTGGTAAAAATAATTAATTATAAAATTATTATAATATTAATGATAACATGAAATAAGTAATAAATTAATTAAAAAAATAATTTTAATTAATTTATAATAAATTTTAAATCTTATAATTATTTTCTAGTTAATTTGTAGTAATAAGTATAAATAAATATAATTTAAATTTAGCTAAAAGAATAATATTTTAATTAATTAATAGTTAATTAATTAAAATTTAACTATTAAATTTAAATGTTAGTTAAAATGAGTGACAAAATAAAAAAATCTTAGTAATTTAAAAGATTTTTTTTAATAAAATATATATCATTAAGGTTAACAAAGTGAATGAATGTAAAAACTCTTTGATAGTGTTTTCAATTTTTATAAGAATCATAAATTATTATATATTATAAATTTATTAATATTTATTATAATTATATTAACAATTATATTTATTATTATTTCTAATCGGCTGCATTATAAAATATTTTATATAATACATGGTCATTAATGTTTAATAGTACTAATATATTTATGTCATAATTTTTTTATAAAATGTTGCATGTGTCAAAAGTTTAATGATTGGTTAAAAAAATTATAAAATATGATATATAGTAATTTTATTATGATAAGTATGTTGATATTTATAATAATTATTTAAAAATTATATTAGCAAATATAAAATTTAACTAATAGTTTGTTTTTTCTTTATTAAATTTTAATTATTTTAAAATCAAGTAATTTATTCGTATTATTTACAAAAAAATAAAGATTTCTTTCACTGATTTAAAAAAAATATACAATTATTATCTCGATTTAAATAGAACGAAACATGACAAAAAAAAATTATCATCAAAACCGTAAGAAATATTCATGTTGGGTGTCCTTAAACTTTTTTAATAATTAAGTGGAAGCAGCACGACCAAAGAGAAGCTTAGGGGACAGATGGCAGATTCCTAACCCACCACGTGTCTTTCAATTTCTGAAATTTACTTTTATTGAAATTTCTAAAAGAAAAGGACAAGAGCAACCGAACAGGGACAGGGCGGCAATTTCACAATTTAAAATAGTCGCGGATAAGGCTTTCAACTTGTCTTCGCTGTTTCTCACTTTAATATAATAAACTTTTTTCGATGAAGATAAGGATCACAGTGTTTTGCTTAGGTGTGGTGGCGATATCCCAGAGATGATGCTACGTCGGCCACCGAAACTCCCTGCATGTCAGATTGCAGACATCACAGTATTCAAAGGTGTGTGTATGATAAGAACGAATAAATAAGTAAATTATAAGACTGTGAAAATTGATTTAGAGAGAAATGAGTACTTTGTGGGCCAACTATGATAATAAAAAAACTGAAACAAAAGTAAAATTAATCAAACCTAAGATTAAGAAAAAAAAAAAGAAGCCAATAGGATTTGTGGATAAGTTTTGTTGAAAATTTAGGATAGAGTAACCGTCATGTTTTAATTAATGCAATGTAATGTCATGATAAACTATACATCATTTCAACAACGCATGCAGATTGTCTGCTTAAAAATCTTGCTAATAGCATAAATTAAACATAAAATGGCATGTCGTCCAACAAAACTGGTTTGAAAAACAAAATTACATTTAGGATCGTTTCCGCGTGATATTTACTTACAAGTTTTAAAAATTAAAACTAGTTTTATAATTTTAAATTTTCTTTTCAGAAATTAATTTATCTTATTAAAACTAATTTAAAAATGTATTTGTATGTTGGTAGGAATTCTCGCAATGACAATAATGATAACAACAATAGTTATAATTGTTGGAATTCATTCATTAATTGTGGTTCACCAGTCACAATTTTGGGAGATGAATATATTGAGTTATTTTTGGACTTTCAACTATGTGGACAAAAGCTCAATACTGTCAAGCCCGCTAGGTTTCTCTTTATAAGAGGAGAAAGGGTTAGATTGAGCGATACACATCCAAGTGAAGAAACCCTAAGAGAGTTAGAGTGTCTTTTTGTATTTCTCTTTGAGAGAAAAGAGAGATATATATACTGAGAGAGGTTTGTATCCATCCGGAGAGGGTGAGATTCATTGAAAATCGCTCGGAGATTGAGAGAAACACTTTGTAATACTACTTTTATAGTGGAGATCTTTTACCTTGGACTAGGTCCCGTGATTTTTCCCCCGAGAGGGTTTCCACATAAAAATTCCTGGTGTCTTCTTCTCTCTTCTTTCGGTTATTTTTTGACTTAGCGTAATCGCCCATTTTGCGTTCACGGAGGAGGAGAATAGGTATTGTTGTTTCCCAACAAATGCGGTGGTATCAGGTATTGGTTTGAAAAATCATAGTCATGTGCAATTCAAGATGGAAGGAACATTCGTTATTCATGATGGAGAAATGTTCAAGCCTAATCTGCAGATAATTATTCCTATCGGCCAATGATGGAAGGCCATCTATACTTTGCAAAGATTTGTATGAGTCAATAACAAATGAGGAAATACCGGAAGGAAGACTGAAAAAGATTGGGAGATTTCGAATCGTAAAGTTGTTCTTGATTCGAAAATACATCGACAAAAGCTTGTTTGAAAGCGTGTGTTGGCTTATACCAATGCTGTATGAGTTATATGGAAAGTTTTGAATCTATGATTCAAAAGAAAACTCCTAGAAATAAATTATTTTGTCGAGACGATTGGTAAAATTAGATCTTCGACGACCAGGAATATGATCGAAGCGTTTAAACACCTTCAAAGGTATTGTGAATCAATTAATGAAGGCAGATATGAAGATTGATGATGAGTTACAAACTCTTCTACTCCTTAGTTCTCTACCGAGAGTTGGGACACATTGGTTGTCACTCAAAGAACTCAACACTAGATGGAAAGCTTAGTCCTGGATACTTATGACGGATAGTCTGGTTGAATGAAGAGTCCGGAAGGAAAGAAAAGAGGGATGAGTAGTCACTCGTAAGCCAATGTCATTGTTGAGAATAGAGGAAGGAGCTGAAGCATAAGAAAAAGGAAGCCGGTGGAAAGTCATAAGGAAGATCCAAGTCTCGTCCCTAAAGTTTTGACATGTTTCTATTGTCGAAAAATTGGCCCTGAAGAAGCAAGAGTGTAGATTCTTGAAGAGAGATCGGAAAATTTGGATCACCCATCCCGACGAGATAGACCCCAAAAAGAAGTTGGAAGAGAAAACTACAACAACGGTGGCATCAGACGACGAAAAGGTGTTCCTTATTGGTAAAGAAAATTATCTAAATGTTGCTTTTGATGATTGCACTTGGATAGTTGATACCTGAGCATCCTTTCATGTTACTCCTCATGAAGGATTCTTCTCATCTTATCAAAAAGGAGATTTTGGAACAAGAAAAATGGGCATTCATGTCACAAGCAAGATTGTGGAATAGAGAAGTGACTTTGATAACGTAAAATGGAAACAAACTTGTGCTAAAGGAGGTAAGGCATGTGCCCGAGATACGCCTAAACCTTCTTTCAATAGGTAAACTAGATGATCTTTGGAATGAACAACCAGGTTTGGTGGTGGAAAATGGACACTTAGCCGAGGAAGCTTAATTGTTGCTCGCAAGAAGAAGGAAGACTCTTTGTACATCATGCAAGGAAAGATATGCAAAGGGGAGACAAATGTTGCTCAAGAAGAAAGTAAGGAGTTGTGGCATAAAAAAGATTGGGCCACATGAGCGAAAGAGTTTAGAGATCCTTGCGAAAGATCATCTCCAAAGCATAAAAGGACAACCATTTGAATTATGTGAAGATTTCCTAGTAGGTAAGCAAAGACAAAGTATCCTTCCATAGACCTGATAGTGGAAGAAGAAGAAAGCATATTCGGATCTTGTACATTCGGATGTTTGTTCAACATCTGAAAGGTCCTTGGCGGTGCTCAATATTTTGTTACCTTTATTGATGACCACTTCGAGAAAGTTGTGGGTGTATCCATTAAAGAGAAAAGATGAAGTCCTTCGAGCCTTCAAAGGAGTTTCCCCGCCTTAGTTGAACGAGAAAACCGGTAAAAAGTTGAAATGTTTAAGGAGTGATAATGGTGGAGAATATAGAGGTCCATTCGAGCACTATTGTAAGACTCACGGGATCAGACACGAGAAAGTACCTCCCAAGACACCTCAAATGAATGGTGTAGCTGAAAGATTCAATAGAACGATTACCGAGAAGGTTATAAGCATGTTGTCTCATGCAAAACTTCCTAAGACATTCTGGGGAGAGGCAGTGGTTACTACAGCTGATTTGATCAACTTATCACCCTTAAGGCCATTAAATAGAGAGATACCAGAAGAAGTATAAACCGATAAAAAGGCCTCATATCGCAATCTGAGAGTTTTTGGATGTAAGACATCTATTCATATTCCAAAAAAGGAAAGGGAAAAGCTTGATGCTAAGGAAAAAGAATGTGTATATCTTGGTTCACCAATAAATGAATTTGGTTTCAGATTATGGGATCCTGCAAATAAAAAGATTGTTCGAAGTAGAGATGTGGTGTTCTTTGAAGATCAGACAATCCAAGACATCAAGAAAATGGAGAAACCAATACTCAAGTTGAGTAATGATCAAAGTCCTCTTGTGGTAAACAACATAGGGGGAGAGACTCCTCAGATAGAGCCAAATCAGGAGTGACTAGAAGATCAAGCAATTGAGCATGTTCAACAGGAACCCCAATTAAGACGATCAATAAGAGAGAAGCAATCGTCAAGAAGGTATTTTTCATATGAATATGTAAATCTTATTGATGAAGGTGAACCTCAATGTTTTGCAGAAGCCATTGAGATGGAAGACAAAGACAAATGGTTGCAAGCCATGGAAGAAGAGATTCAATCCTTAAAGGATAATCAGACATACGATTTGGTAGAATTACCAAAAGGAAGAAAAATATTACAAAACAAATGGGTGTTCAAGCTCAAGAATGAAGAGAACAATCCAAACCCAAGATACAAAGCACGAATTGTTGTGAAGGGGTGCAACCAAAAGAAAGGAATAGACTTTGATGAAATATTCTCACCAGTGGTGAAGATGACATCTATCAAAGAAATTCTCGGTCTGACAGCAAAACTAGACCTGGAGATTGAACAATTGGATGTCAAAACAACATTCTTACATGGAGATCTAGAGGAGGAAATTTACATGGAGCAACCAGAAGGCTTTGAAGAACCAGGCAAAGAACACTTGGTGTGTCGTCTAAAGAAAAGCCTTTATGGTCTAAAGCAAGCCCCAAGACAATGGTATAAGAAATTTGATTCTTTTATGATCCAACATAATTTTAAGAAGACCTCTGCAGACCATTGTGTGTTTGTGAAGAAATATAAAAATGATGAGTCCATCATACTTCTCTTATATGTTGATGATATGTTGATTGTGGGGAATGATAAAATAAAAATAGTTTCTCTCAAGAAGGCATTGAGTAAGTCTTTTGCCATGAAAGACCTGGGTGCAGTAAAGAGGATTCTTGAAATGAAAATTTCTAGAGATCGTTCAAAAGGAATGTTGTGGGTATCTCAAAAAGATTACATTGAGAAGATTCTCAAAAGGTTCAACATACACAATGCCAAACCTGCTCGTATTCTAATTGCTGGACATTTCAAACTTAGCAAATCCCAATGTCCAAAGAATGAAGAAGAAAAAGAAGAAATGAACAAGGTGTCTTATTCTTCTGTCGTGGGTAGCCTTATGTATGCAATGGTTTGTACAAGACTAGATATTGGCTATGTTGTAGGAGTTGTGAGTAGATTCCTATCAGACCCAGGAAAGGAGTATTGAGAAGCTGTTAAATGAATATTAAGATATCTAAGAGGAACTGCCAAAAGAAGCTTATGTTTTGACAATGAAAATCTAAAGCTCATTGGATATTCAAACTCAGATATTGCAGGAGATGTGGATTCAAGGAAGTCAACATCAGGTTATCTGATTACTTTTGCAGGGGGAGCTGTTTCTTGGCAGTCAAAACTTCAAAAATGTGTGACATTGTCTACAGTTGAAGCAGAGTATTCCAACAATAGTGATAGTGGTGACCACAATGGTAACGATAATGATAGTGGTGACAGATGTGTAGTGGTGGAGGTAACGACAACTACGATTATGATTTAGTAAGTCAGATTTTTATTGTCACATAAAATTTAAGAATACTTATTCCCTTATATTTTAATGGTTGAACTCATCTTGAGTTCTTAACTTGTTTTTAATGAGTTTCATAATGGATTCTATATTTTTATATTTTTATTTCAAAATAAAATAGTAATTCATATAAGTATATATATATATATATGAAAATTGCATAATGCATATGGCTCATGCATGAACATAATGGATGTATATTAATTCTATTAGAAGGAATACAAAAGTACAAGTCCTATATTAAAAGAGTAATATGTTCATGCTAATTTTTTCATTGGTGTTTGTTTGGTTCTCAAGTTCATATATAAAAGTTACTTTTTTTGCTTCATTTGTGTTATATCAAAAAGAGAATATGGATTAATGCATTTGTGGCACCACATGCTCGTTTATAACTTAAAAATTATTACTTATCAAAATCTTTTTTTTTTGGTTTGCTTTTTATTTTAAAAAATGTGACTAATAAATATGAAGTTTAATGATAAAATACAAATCAAATGTCTAAAAACCGATAAAACTCATGATAGCATCATTACTTTTTTATTAATTACTTGTTTATTCTCTATAAATTTACAATAAATATAACGTCCGTATAATTTTAAATAATATCATATAGTCTATTTGTAAAAAATAAATTTTCAAATGGACATACAAAATAGTTTTTTATAATCCATATGAAGTACAATAAGGTATTTATAACTCAAGATAAACTTTTTTAGTTTTTAAAACTTGAGTTGTTTGAAAAGTATGACATGTGTAGTATGGTATTTATAATGCCCATTTCTATTATAACTACGTTTAGTCCCTTCCATGGAAGGATCTTCCACTAAGTCCACCTAACTTACAACAAGTATTCTCAACCTTTTTAGACTCTACACACTTGTAATCTACAATCCAAATTACAAGCACACAAGTATTCTTTAATACTTAACCTTTTCAGGCTATCACACAAGATAAAAGAGTTTTACAAAGGATAACTCACATAGTGAGCATAAAACGATTGAACAGAGCTTTAACTTTGTAAACACAAAGCAATTTACAAGTAAAGATCAAAGTTTAAAACAAATAGAGCTTTTATAAGGCTTTTCAAAATTCGTTCAAAAGCATGAAAAAGCACAAATGTAAACTTTTCATTATAGCTTCTTTTTGACATTCTTGTTCGTTTCTTCTCTAAGGATGAATATATAAAGATATTGAGAAGATGACTATTGTTAGTTTTCTATGATAAAAAAGTCTTGGCATTGCTTAATATTGTCTTTTGTAGAAAAAGAACTCTAGAATAGTTTGACTTGTTCTGATGAGAGAGAAAAGTACAACAAAATGGTTGTAAGCTCTTTCCTTAAACATGATCAGTCAAGATGTAAGTAAAGAAAGATCCTTTTGCTTATTGACTATCTTTGTAAACTTTTAATTAGTGCACTAAGTTATCAAAGTTGACTTGTTTTTCAAAGCTTAAAAAAGTATAATTTCTTTCCTAGAAAATAGAGTAAGCAAAACAACATACACTATATAGGAGATGAATGTTAGTGTATAACCAATAACATATATAAATTTGAAAAAAAAGATAAAAAATATATAAGAGTAAGAGTGAATCTCAATTGAAAAGTATAAGTGATAAGTGCAAAAAGAATGTTTATGGAAGCTCTCATGTTTGGATAATTTCCAAACATTTTAGCATTTGCTTATGCTTTGATGATTTTAGTGTTTCCTGTAAAAATTATACACTCAACAAGGATATTAATAATCTCTCCTAATTTATAATTTTTGTTATCATCAAAATGTATAAGGGTTTGGATGTTTTTAGCATCTTGATCCAATAGCAAGACCAAGTGATCAAAAGGTTGATTCTTGATGAAGGACACAAAAATAAACTAAGCATTTAGGCTAAGCTATCAAGATGTATCAACACTTAACAAGATGCTTTGATGACTTGGTATAAAAAAGATGTGGCAAAACATGTAGCATCATGCCTGAGTCATCATAAAACTAAAGTGGCAAATGTTTTACATACCACTATAGCTATAATTTTGTATTGTTATACAATACTTTAAGTATCAAGAAAGATTTGTTAATGTTGGAAAATTATAACTTCTTAGAGTCATATTTAAATGTTTATCTAAACTATTATTACGACAATTATCAACTAGTCTTGATATACGTAGCCTTGATATACGTAAATGTTAGTATATACTTATACACATATCTACCGTGATTTAAATGCTAATTATAAATTTACGTTGAGGAACCAAGTTTAAAATTGTTATTAGTAAATTGTCTTTAACTATCTTTTATTTTAGCTCCTAAGTTTTTGTATACATATACTTACATTTATAGATAATTAATCATAAAGCCTTTGGCATTGGGCAAGAATTGACAACTATTTGTTTGGAAGTTGTGAAAGTCATGCAAATGAGAGATCTTAGAAGTTGAATCCTGATTTGGAATCCAATTTCCATAATGAATTGTGTTTCTAGGCGAAAGTTTGGAAATTCGTGAGTTACATAGCAAAAAGCATGCATATGCTTGATAAGCACACCAATGCAAGGTTGACACTAATTGTTCATTGTCATGCACCTAGGAGCATGCCTGTGCCAACTTGGAAATGCTTGCATGCGACTTGGTTATTATGTACAACTTTATATGGATTGTAATGAGTATCTATGTTATATTATAAACTTTTTATGTGTTCATGTTATGTCGTGTTTATTATTAAAATCATGATATGAGTGTTGTAACGACTCGAGGGTCGACACAACTGTAAAACTACATAAGCGAGAAAAGTTAATTTTAATAAAGATCTTAATTAATTTAATTTTGAAAATAGTAGGTAAATTTTTCCTTTTCCTTTTATGATATATAGCAACAAGAAAACATAAAAATATTTAAATAGACTATAACATCAATTGATTATGAACATGCACCAAATATAAATACCTTACAGTTTGGTTATAACAACTTTGGATACAATGGGAAAAACTTATGCCTTATGACACTTATATCATAAACATAAATGACGACATGAAGCTAAATGTTAAACATTTGTCCAAACATAAAAAATGGACGAGAGATATACAAAACACCCTATCAAACTAGTCCTTACAAAGCAAAACAACAATTAGGTTACTAAGGCAACAACAATAGTTTTGACAATGAAGCTTCAACGTCACCCCCAAGCCTTAAAGACGTAGTCCAAAAATGACACAAACGAGGACTGGGAATGTTGGGGTTGCAGTGTTGGTTCTTAGCCAACTCCACCCTAGTCATATTGGTCATTTGACTCTACATTGTCGATATGGGCAAAAACATCTCTACATGAGTGTGGAAGGTAAGGAAAAACCTTACGACCCAACTGACATGTACTCTACCGTCACCTCTCCTTTATACCAGACTTGCTATTGATCACGATGTGGAGGATTCCTAGGCCCACCTAGGTGTCCTAGAAGCAGATGTAGAAGAGCTTGATGTAGATCCATATCTCTAGAATGTCTAGGAACCTTTGACCTTGTAACAACTCGACATCTGCTTCTGTAAACACGTCGTTTGAAGTCATCGTAGTTGTACATATACAACACAGACATAAGGGTAAGCTTCTCAAGAATATCCTTATATTTAGATAACAAAGTGATAAACACAAACAATTTTCACCAATGTATGACATAGCATCCAATCATCACAACTACAACTTTACAACTAATGAGCCTTAGCTCTCAATAAATACAATCAATCATAAACAATATATTCATCAATTCAACAACTTATGGATATATATAAACAACTACTTCATGTAGATTTATAAGACAAGCAATCATTCCTATCACTTCCTTAACATACCTTGAACCTAATATTGGGGAAAAAGAATATGATCCTATGGATTAGAAAGCGTTTGGGTCGTGATAGGCTATATTTAAGTATCGACTTTCCAAGGTTAGTAGCCTTTGCAAAGACTATATCTTTTGTGAGGGATTGCTAGTCCACTTATCCCCAAGGCTACATAGCCTCATCTCTCCCAATCCAACATTGGTTGTGAACACACTAACTCATGATGGTTCATCAATTTACATGCCTATTCGTTAGTAGTGTCCTCAAGGGACTCACAACAATAACCATTGTAATTCTCATATCACTTCCAACTTCCTTGAACATATGGATACTAACAACCCGTATCTTACAATTTCAACATCACCAGCTCTAAGGCAAGTTGAAACCACAATAGCAAGGATTGGTCCACCAACCCATTTTTTTAAGAATAAGGCCAACATTTTATTCTTCAGCGACAACAACACATGTTCTATCTCCTAAGAATATCAATATTACAACTTTTTATGAATCTCATATTCTTAATATTTCACTTTAGTCTTTTATACCATCTTACCCAATCCAATCTTTTATAACATTTCATCAAATATTTTAAGAGATACATTTATTTGAGAGATTTAGTTTTCTTATCTCAACAAATTTTCTCACTACCACTAGATTCGCCCAGCAAGTCCTACTGCCCCCCCCCCCCCAAAAAAAAGGGTACTTTTGAGCTACGTGTACTCGCTCAACGATCCCTTAGTTTCACCCAGTAAATGAAGTCATAGAGAACTTATGCTATGTTTAGTCACCTAGCAAATGAACTATTCACTCAATGACTCAAGCCATAATGAATTAACTCCTAAATTCTCATGTCTTTCGTCCAACGATAGACCATCCTCGCTCAACTAAAGGAGGCATAGAGAACATCCTCTACAACTCCCCATTTATTTACTCAACAAATGAAGCCATAAAGACTTCACACTCTTACCTTGCCTAACTCGCTCAATGAAGACACTCATTTTTTCAATGAAAAGAGCCACAAAGAGCCCTTTAAACTCTCACTCAGCAAAACATGAGACTTGTCCAATGAACCTATGTGTTTCTAGGTTCTCAAGATCTTCGCTCAATAAGTAAGAAACTCACTTGATGAACACTCAACAAACTCAGATTTTCTCACTAAGTTCTAAGACTTCGCCTAGTAAGTGAGGTACTCGCTCAGCAAGCCTTCATCATATTCATGCGTTCTTGAGGTTTCACCTAGCCAGTGAAATGCTCGTCTAGCGAAAACTCATAGTTTTTTTAGAAAACTATCGAGAAATGCAAGGTTTCTCAATGAAATTTTCTTCTTTCTTAACGAGCCTTCAACAAAAACTTAGAAAATAGGGATTCACCCAACAAGCAAAAAGACTTGCCTAGAGAATGCCCTAAATAGCAACATGCAAACTTAATCAAATTATCAAAACTTCAACCAAAACATGTAACCAAACAATAGCTCTAGAATAGCATATGAACATCACCCAAATGTAAATATAACAATAAAACAATATGTAATTGTAAAATCATCCCCAACTCAACATTTCATGAAAACCTCAAAACTCATACAATGACTTCCAAAATTGCAATGGATTCCTACACATACAACTCTAAGCATATAACATTGTGTAATATAACAAATTAGCAACATGAAAACCATAAAATTATATAAGAAAGTGCTTATTTTACTTGGTTGAAGATTAGGGAATTAAATCTTTAGGGAAAGAGTTAAAATCTTGGATCAACACTTGGTGCTTCACTTTGGAAGAAGGAGAGTGAAGAAAATGCTAAGTAAGAAGGGTGAGTTTCTGAAGTTCAAATGGCATGCAAGTTAGCCTAAGCATGGCTATTATAAGGCAAGGGTGGGGTTATTATCTGTTAGACCCTCAAAGATGTTTTCAAGCTGAAAATAAACTTAAATAGACTTATAAAGAGTGTCATGATTTTATATAAAGGTTTCTATAAAAACTAAGCAAGCACGATTTTTAGCTCTTCATCTGATCCATTAGATGATACATGTATCTTCAACACTTTGCTTATCAACGTATTAACGCATGTATGTGCATGTGGGGGTGTGGGGATGTGCATGTCTATATGTGTGTGGGTGTGGTGTATGTATGCATATGTGATGTTTATTGTTGTTCATTATCAAGAGACCAAGGAGTTATTTTAAATCTTTATATGTGAAAAAATATGCCTACCTTTTCACTCTCCTTACAATGTCTTGAGATTATTATCATGATTAATTGAATTGATAAAGGATTAAAGTTTGGGTCCCATCAATAGTATTAGTTTTCTCATTAAAGATCAACTGTTTCATGAGAGGACAAAACATATTAATATTCATGATCACTTTGTTAGTGATGTTATTGTTTTGTTGTAATATTATTGTGAGCAAAGTTAGCACTTATTGCTAAAATTAACCTATATAAAGAAATTAACCTTTATATTGTGGTCAATCCCCTATCAATATAATCCTTAAACTATAACATGCATAATACAAATAGTTTTTTTTTTTTAGAATTACCTAGACAGGCACCTGCCATTTGATCCATTCGATGTTGGTCCGTGAGGAGATAAACTTTGATATGTGACGAGAGAAACTATTTCTATTCCATACTACTTATATGTTCTGTGTAGTTTCAATGAGACAATTACAATGCAGATAATGGAAAAGGGGTTTGCTCTATTATAAAATAATATAAGCTCACTTGTCCATCATAATAAACCCATACAAAATCTTTCACATCAACAAGTTACATAACATTATTATTGTATAATAACAATAATAATAATCTCATAATATTAATAATCATTCAATTAGAATTAATATATACTCTAATATTTTGACATCCAATTAATCTAAGTTTTAAAAGAAATAAAATTAATAACATTAATTATAATTGTTTAATATATAAAAAAATAATTGGACAATCTCACTTAGACTAAAGACTTGTGATCAAATTTAACATTGCATAGACTTATTGGGGTTCACGGTTGAGTTTATTTCTTAGAAGTTTTCTGGCCAAAGATGACAATATTTTATGAAAATTAGCGCTTTTATTCCTTGCATTGGAATTTGCATCATGGTGGAGATTGTTATAGTTAGTGACTCAAATTATCGGCTCGTCCCAGAAAGCTTCTGGTGCGACAAAATTTGGTGAAGAATTTTTTGGCTAGGCTTTTATATGAACTAATATAATAGTATTATAGCAAACTCTCTTTTTTATCTATCTTGTACCAATAGTTTTTTTATGTAGTGGATTGCTTTTCCTTTGTGGTCTGTGATTTTTTTTTTTATCAAATCTATGTGTTCATTTTTCTTTCTTTATCTCAATTGCCTATTATTTCTATTTGGTTCCACTTCCTTTCTTAATGGTAACATATGTAGTGGTTAAAATTGCAAATATATAAGTATTTTGCAATTACTAAAAATGTCTCTCTTGTAGTAGTGTCTTGGGATAAAAGAAAGGTAAAAAAAAACATTAAAAAATAAAATAAATGTAATGGATAATTCAACGAGAAAAGAAGATAAAAGATGAAGAGAAGTGTAAGATGAGTATAAAAACTGAGGTATATAAAATTTAAAGTTGATAATTTAATTGCATATATGTCTTGACTTTATTATAAGAAAATATGTAATTTATTATATAAAATGTGTATTTATATTATTTGTTTGAACTTACCTTTACATCTTAATTAGTATATTAATTTTATCACTAGATTAGGAGGAAGAATGATTAGTATACTTACAAGTAGACTTAGAAACTTTCCAACAAGAGTCTTCCACCAAACATTAAAAAAGGAAATGGGTAGCTAGCCTAAGCTCTCATGAAGTCATATATAATATTTGACATGATTCTACACACACCAATGGTGGTTATCTTTCATTGGACATTTGATTTCGTGATTCATTGTATAACAATTTACCAGATATGATACTCCACCAATAACTCTTGAGAAGAGACACCTTTTCACTACAATCTCTTTAATTCTTATTGTTATTCAATTTACCTCTGTACGGCATTTGAAAATGTTAAGCACAATGCCAAGATAATGTAAAATATGAGGCTACCATGTTGAATTATCTATGTTCGTTATGTTGAATTTATAATGGGATAATGTTATGAGTTGCTTTTAATTTTTGGTGCCCTGATATATTCCCATCATCTTTTATCTCTATTTCTTTTATATAAACTATATATAACGACATTTTTACATAAAATCCTGTTAATATAAATTGTAATTAAATTTACAATTATTTACTTGTCATGTTTAATTTTCTTCTTTAGATATTGTTTTAAATTAATTAACTATTTTTTTTTATGTTAGAGGCATGCACTATTAACGTAAAAACTTTATTATTATCTATCAATGAAAAATAATTTTTGATATGATTTTTAAAATAATTATTATAAAAATAAACAAATTTATTATATATAAAATTAAAAATAATATAAAAAAATTATACTCATAATATATTGTTTATTCTTTTTGAGAATATCAGAACCAAATTTTATATGTAGAAGAGTACGTCCACTAAGATCTTTTTAAGGTAAGAAGTTTACTTTAGGAAATGAAGTAGACAAAAATTGTAAATTTTATTATCAGCACTTCTACTTTTTGCGATTCTAAATCATCATACACTATATAAGTTGTAGCAGGGTCATCTATTTCATATTCACAAACGTTAGAAAAATGACCAATTAATCATGAGAGTAATATATAAATAAAAAAAAAAATCACGAGAGTAATGCAGTGGCAAGTTAGTTGCATCTTTCCTATCTCTTTCTCTCTCATTCTTTATCTATACATATTATGTTATTTGATTTTTAGTGAACAATCATCATCTTCGCACAAATGGCCAAATTATTAAAACAAAATGCCACATATTATTGGATTATTTATATATAAATATAATTTCTGTCTAATTATTGGAACATCATCCTCACTATTAGATTTATGTTATCCGTAAAAATATTAATAAATAGTTTTATTGATATCAAATTAATATATGTACGAGAAATCCGAAATCAATTATCTACATAGTTAAGTGATCCTTATAACTATTTCTCACTTATATCTCTTATCATTATAATTTATACAGAAAACACATAATGTTAGATTAATAAAGAATAAAGAAAATTATATAAATAATAATGTCAATAATATGTATTTATTAAAAAAAATAACAATTATAAAAAGAGAATAAGAGAAAAGTCAAAAATATTTTCTCTA
Organism: Mucuna pruriens; assembly: GCA_025330945.1. Classification (NCBI taxonomy): domain Eukaryota; kingdom Viridiplantae; phylum Streptophyta; class Magnoliopsida; order Fabales; family Fabaceae; genus Mucuna; species Mucuna pruriens. Next base: position 321,499 of record JAENHJ010000086.1, on the reverse strand, counting down.
ATAGAAAAAAAATATACTAAAATTAATAAAAACTCACTTGATCATTGTAGTGTGTTTTTGTAGGTATACTCAAATGTAATGTTTAAAAAATAATTATTATACTAGGAAAAGGCAAATTGTTTTGACATGACTATTGACTATTAACTTTTGTCATGTGAATTAATATTTTATTATGCTTTTTAAAGGCAATTAGTAATTGTGGCTCTTGGGTTGAGAAAAGGTTTGATAGACGACAAGAATATGTTAATTTTGCTTTTCCATTCTATCTAGTTGGAAACGGATAGTTTTGCAAAAACAACCAATCATGTAATTCCAAGTGAGCAAATATGTTGTTATCCCTATCAATATCATTATTTGTTAATTCAATGTGTGTATCCCATTATAAGTTCCCTTTGCGTTTTCGTACTGCGGCGTGCACATTAACCAAAGCCAGAAAAACCCCATCAACACAAATAAATACTAACACCAAAATCCAAAACCCATAAATTAAACTAAACTAAATATGCCTATCAATCTTTCTCTCAACTTGATAACCATTATCTTTAGTCTAAAAGGAACCGCATTATCTTCGCATCTTTTCACCAACAAGTGGACTCATTGGTCACCATTTATCATGTCATAAATAATATATCTTTTTCTTAGTATGTTGTCCTTGCCTATACGGTAAGAATCAAATGTAAACTTTATTATTTGTATTGGAATGTAATGCTCAATAATTAAAATAATGTTAAACAAGTTAAAATCATTTTAAATAGCGAGTTATAATTAAATAATAATATAAAATTATTTTATATTATTAATAAAAAAATATAATATAAATTATTTTATATTATCACTAAAAAATAAAATAATTTTTATAAATATTAAAAAATCTTATATTATCTATTTTGATTCTTGATATGTAACTTATATATTTGTGTGACTGGTATTAGAATATAATTTAGTTAATTATCTATTTTAGTAATTATATTAATCATTATCTATTATATTTTAATATTTAAAGATATAATTTATATATTTGTTAAACAATCTTTCTAAATTAAAATAATTTAATGTAATTTAAGTCAATAAAATAATTCAATAATTCTTATCCTCGTAAGTTGAAAGTTTTATGAGAATTTAAAATAAGTGTACCATCATGTAACTTTTGTCTTTTACTTTTAATCCTTGACTAACTTGTTGCTTACAATTTTATATTAAAAGAAAAATGGATGCCTCCAAGGAGTTAGTGGTTTCTTCCCTACTGGTTTTATTCTTGATGAGATTCCATTTAGGACTAGACATGTTGGTCAAGATTAGCGTGATGCAGTAATCTTTCAAACAAATGATTAGTGGGCACTATTATATTATATATATTCTATTATATTATATATATTCATGTTAATACAAGTGATCACCATTTTTATACTCATTCTATCAAGTCTTTTGTGTGTATCTATATTTGTTTTTCTACATTCTATTCACACAAGCACCCAGATGCACAAGTATAAAATTAAGAGATTCACTGTTGATGGAGTTTTGGACGTAGGTTTGAGTTTTTTTTTTTCTGAGCGAAATAAATGCAAGTTTTATGTTAATATTTATTTAGTTTGGAGAATATGTTTGTTTAGAGAAATAATATTTACTTTTATGATTTTTATTTTTTACTTTTTAAAGAAATTAGTTTCTAATTGTTAGTCAAAAATATTTTAGTGTAAATAAAAAAAGATTGACATGGTATAAATTTTATTAGATTATGAAAGTAATAAATTTTTTTTCTTTATTTTTTTAGCGATTATAAAGTATTTTTTATTTTTTATTTAAGATAGATATGATTCTACCTTTAGCTTTCATCACAAAGTGTCATAAACTAAATTTATTGGGGGAACTGATGCTAATCATGACGGAATTTCTTTACAAAGTATCATCCTATTGTTTTTTAATTTGTTTTAAAAAAATCATAAAAAGACGAATTTGATGCTATTGGCTAATTCAGCTATTGACATATTGTGTTATTAGCATTTTGTTTCTAAGTATTGATCTTTATTTGACGTATTTCGTATCCAACGTTTTAAAAAAATAATTCTCAAAATTCATAAATGCATTCATTTAAATAATTTTTATTATTTTTACCATTTTTTTTATTATTATTACTTATGTAGTAGCAAACAATATTTTTAGCTTTTCATTTTTTAGAAAGTTTACTTTTTCTTTTCTCTAAAACTTCAATATATATAAGTGTCCTTGATTACTTACTAGTTTTTTTCAAAAAAATAATAAGTAAGGTATATTAAATTTTAAGACTCTCAGAGATAGAGGAAGATCACTGGTCCGAACTAACTCTAAGTCTTATAATGCTTTTTGTTCATAAAATTGATTTAAAAGTAAAAGAATCAAAAAATTTTAATATAATTTTAAAATTATTTAAAAGTTAAAAAATGACAGTGTTTTACAGTAAATAAAACAAAAAATGTAAAAAAAGAAAATAGTTTACAAGTCTTACGTGTGCTATATATTGGAAATTATAATAAATACAAAATTTAAATGTAAATATATTTTGAATTTATTTTTATTTGTGGGGAATATTAAATTAATATTTAATAATAAAATTTATACATTTGATTATTTAATTAAAACAATATGTACATTTTTTCACGTTATTTCTATTGCCTCTTACTTATTTTTATTTATACTATATATATTGCGGCACTATTACTCCTTAGGTAAAACAGCTCATAATGAATTCCACAACACTCTAAATTTTATAAACTAAATAGAGAGTAATGATTTAGTTCTAAAATTGTAATGTACAGTATTAGCGTATTAATGTAGAGAAATTTGAAATAGTGAAATTTGAAATTTTATTAAAATTGTAACTATCAATTTAGCATATTAATGTAGCTAAAAAGGTAGAGAAATTTGAATATATTATATGATATAGTATTAGCGTATATAAATAATCACAATGTGATAAAAATAAAGTATACGAATGAAGCACAAAAAAGTGTTAATATAATGAAAGGAAATAGTACTTTGAATTTTTGTAAAAAAACAACCTAGAATCATAAACAAAAGAAGATATTTGCCCCTTTTGACTAAATATCATTTTGATATATTGGATGATTCAAAAGAATTTTTGAATCTTGGTCGCATGGAATTGTGTATCTTTTTTTTTTTAGATTTTTGTTTTATTTGGAAGTGATTGATTTTTGGATTATTTTTTAGGCGTGATCTTCTTTAAACTTTGAATAACTATTCATTCTTTATTAAAGGATATGGTTTAGTTGTTATTTTTACTGATTAAATATTTATCCTTGCAGAATCTTCTTGAGATGATCTCCGAATCACCGTGGAGAAGTTCAAGTAACTGTAAAAAATTAAGGGTTTGTTTGATTTCATCATTTTTTTTTGTTTTTCTTTTCAAAGAAAATAGAAAATAGGGTTAAAAATGTATTTTGTTTAAATTTAGAAAATATTAAAAGAATTCTCAAAATGGATTCAAATAAGAAAACAAAAAATCGTTGTTTTTTGTATTTTCGATAAACACACTGCTGGTGACATTATGCCGGTTACAAAAATCTTATATTACTTTTTTGGAGTTATGTTAAAAAGATGAAAATTAAAAACTTATACTAAATACTTTTAAATATTAAAACTGAAAATGAAACATATTTAAAAAAAATGAAAAATAAAATATTTTCTAAAAAACAAACAACTCCTCGTAATTCAGATAATCAAGTCGATGAAATTCAATTGTGCATATGTGATTCTTTTGAGAAATTGGTTGAGAATTACATTAACTTTACAACAATAAGATGTGTTACTCAAATATGTTACATCACTTGTATGTATCTAATCATTGATGACATTAAAGATCACATGCTCGACATTATAATTTTTTAATTATATTTTTCTATGTTTAGTATTTTATTTTTTAATAATATATTATTTATTTTATTTTTTTATTTGTGTTCTAATTATATATATATATATATATATATATATATATATAACCTAAGAAAATACCAGTGATCCAATTAGCGATCGACTGTGTGGTTGCTAAAGTAAAATATATTTTTAAAATAATAAAAAATTGGTAGCTGAATTAGCAATCAAATGTGTTAGTAACATAGTTTTTTTTTTTTTTTGAAAAAAAATCTTCTAACAATATATTATTAATTAGTAACTAATTATTCGACAACTAAAAACGACTAGATATATTGGGATTAATATAGTCAATAGTTTGGTCACTAATTAATTTAATCACATAATTTACACCGTTAACAACCAAAAATTTAGTTGCGAAATGTATTTTTTTTCATAGTGATAGAGCAGCAAATGTCACCGGCAACAAAAGATCATTGAATGTTTTGAACATGTCTGAATGTTACAGAAATTGTATGGTCCTTAGGAAACCACTCAAATCAGTAATAATAGAGGAAGCGCTGGACAGGGTTAATTCCACTTTCATCAATAATTAAATAAAAACAACCAAATATCACAACCATAAAAATTGCTCAGAAATAAAATATCCAAATATGAAAATTCCAAAAAGAAAAATCGCTTTTTTCTCTGAGTCAAAGTTCTTTTAAATGTGATTGGATTATCAAAACATTAAAACGTCTCCAAAATATTAAGATAATGATTTTTTTAAAATGTATCAGAAGTGATTATAGATATATATATATACGTACTACGTACTTACTGAGTAAGCTACATTTCATGTTTCTCAATTAAAATACAAGGTCATAATTAAAGAACTTTTAAACATACAAATAATTTACTTAAATACAAAGACTCGTGATAGAAAGTAATTCCTAGTCATAACTTTTTTTTTTATAATAACTATATGACTTATATTGTTTTAGGAACAAAAATAAAAAAATAAAACAAAATAATCTTCTAAAAATAAAATTAATAACAACAAAATCAAATTGAATATGCATGTATATGTAAGCCATTATCTAATTATAATTCATCACTTCTCTCATTGTGGTGATTTTTTTCTTGCAATCATGCTAACAGTTATATATATATATATATATATATATTGCTAGAAATATTTTCTCTATCATACTCTTAGATGTCAATTAAAATTTATTAAAAATTACACAATATTTAAAGTTAGTTAAATAAGAAATATAACTAACCAAATTTTATGATTTTTAATAAAATTTAATCAATAATAAAAATGTGTTTAAAAGAATATGATAGTAGTAATAATGTTTTTTAAAAGTTTATCTTAACTATATGTTTGAAATAGATGATTGTGGAGGAGTAGATTGAAAAGAAAGAAAGACATTCAAATATTTAATAATTCTATGTTAAGAATCATGAAAAAAAATGAAAGGAAAGGAAAAAATGTATGAACTCCACAATAATCCTTTGTAAATAGATGCGAAAAAGAGAGAAACAAATTTATTTTTCTATACAATTACAAAAATATCCATATTTATATTACCTCTAATTTTTTATTTAGAGTATTTAACTCATTTTATAGACTTTTTTTTTTCCTTTCACTTTCTTGCCAAAACCAAACATAGCAAAAAGTCACAAAAGGCATCTCAACTTGTTACATAATGTAGAAATGCAGGTGAATTACATGTTGATGACAAGTCTCAAGGCATGTACTAACGGCCCTAGAACTGAGATTTGTCCTCATGAGTGTGTAGGATAACATTTCAAAATGCTGATCCTCTAGTGAATCAGGCCTAGATGCAAATAGCCCAAGTTTGAGTTTGACACCCAATTCAGCCCTGTTTATCATGGGCCCTGATCAATGAGTTAGGTCCAAATCATTTTTCTTTATTTAGATTGATCAAAATATTTTTTTTTTTATTTGAGACCAACTATTTGTAACATACATATGAACAGATCAGTCACATTATTTATTAAAAATAAAATGTGAGATTTACCTGTCTATAAAGTTTGAGAATGGTAAGGAATATATTTTCAAATACAATTTTTTATATATATTTTATTATTGATTAAAATTTATTAAAAATTATAAAATTTAAATAAATTTTAACTAATAATAAAGAGTGTATTGGTATCTAGCAAAGTAAAATTAATATTTATGAGTTATATTAAATGAGGCATCTAAAATAAATTTTGTTTAAAGATTCTTGAGTTTCTAAATCCTCCCGTTTCATCTCCTTATATTTACAATTGATATTCTTTTATATTTCTGAACACGATATTTTGCTATTTTTTAACTAGAGTAATTAATTATGTTACGTTTAGATTTTTCAAACCCAGTGTTGGATTTACTTAATTAATATAAAATTTTAATCTATACTTTTACAGCTTGGAAAGCTAGAAAACTAAAATTAGAATTCGTGAGTTATATTAAATTAGGCATCAAATATAATTTTTCCTTAAAGTTAATGAATTTCTAAACAGAGTCCTGCAGTTTCATCTCCTTATATTTATAATTGGCATTTCTTTTATACTGGTGAAATACGATACTTCGATACATTTTAGTTAGAGGAATTAACCATGTTTCATTTAAATTTTTCCAAACGTAGAAAAACATACAACAAGAACAAAAGTCCTAAGCCAAATAATTATTCAAAATGACATTATGATACAACTCATATTATACTCGAAAACTAAATTATTTTTATATTTTTTCACACAGTAGACTAACTTTGTATATAAATTATTATACAAAATATGGTAATATTCTTTTTTTTAGGTTGAAACTCCATACTCAACATGCGATTTTCAACACATTCCTTGCATTTGAGAACTAGATATTTATAAGTGGTTCGATAATGGCTTGATAGACCTAAAAATAATCGTTAAGATAAAGTATAATACTATATTAAGAAAATATGTTTATGTTTAATTTAACATAAAAAAATCAACTTGTAAAATAAAAATTATCTTTATTTATATATACTATTCAAACAATATCATTGGTTGTTGTGGAATTTTCAATACAATCTTAATTAATACCCTTTACAACAACGCCCATTGCTCCGTCCAAGTTGGCATTCTCATGTTCATTTAGCCATTGGTGAGTCTAATTTCAACATGTTCGATCCTATAGTTGAAGGTTTCTTTCAGCATTTTCCTTTTCATTCCCAAACATGTTTTTTTTTTTTGTATTGTGTGGGTAGGTTGGGATTGAAGCAATTCGTAAAAGTTACACCAGGTACAACCCCAATGCTAGAATGATGGAATTGTGCCAAGCTGAAAGGTTAGTTTGAGTTTTGATTTTGTTGTGTGCTTCATTTGGGTAATTGCAAGGAGTGTGAATTTGAGTTTTGTCTTGTGTTGCAAAGAAAAATTGGAGTGTATTAATTTTTGAAAAAAAAAAGGAATGATATATTTTAAAAAATAATTGCAAAATAAGTGGAAAAGGGTGTAAAAATAAAAATGGGAGGTGTGTTTTTAGCAAAAGTATAACAAAATTTAACTATTACAAATACATTAGGCCTGTTGCGTATTAAAGTTGTGCTAAGTACATATATTTTTAGAAGTCATTTTTATTGAGGTGGGAGATTCAAAGGTTCAAGCAAAGGAGGTGAATATAAGCAAACAAGGTAATAAAAGATTCAAAGGAGGAAATAAAAGATTTGACAAGAAAAAGATGCAATGGAATGCTTGCCAAAAGTATGGGCATTTTGTAGATGAATGTTGGCACAAGAAGGAAGGTCAAAAGAGAAATGACAATGAGGCTCACATAGTTGTTGATGACGAGTCTGACTAAGATCTAGTGTTGTTAATGGTGACTACCAATTCAAATATCAATTGCTCATGTACATAGTATTTGGACACACGTTGGTCAATCATATGATTGGGCAAATATCAGTTGTTTAGATACATGGTATTTGGACACATGTTGCTCCAATCATATGACTAGGTATAAGGAATGACTAGTTGGCTTTGATGGGAGTGTAAAAAGAAAAGTTAAATTTATTGACAATAGTGTGGTGATTGGAAGGAGTTGGCAAGGTTGTTCTAAAAAGAAAAGATAGAGACACAATAACTTTCTCTAGTGTATTGTATGTTCAAACTATGAAGCATAATTTGTTAAGTCTCAAGTAGCTAGATGAAAAAGGATTCTCAATGAAGTTGAAATGTAGTGTGTTGAATGTGTGTGATGAAAAACAAATATTGATTATGAGGGCTCTTATATCTACTAATAGGACTTTAGAAATCAACTTGCAAATTGTTGATCCACAATGCCTTGCAACTGGAGTTGAAAATGACAATTGTTGTGTCATTTTAGGTATGGTCATTTTAAATTCAAGAACCTTTATCAACTAAGGAAGGATGATATGGTGATTGGTTTTCCTTTAATCAAACCTCCTAAGAAAGTGTGTGAAGGTTGCATGTTGGGCAAGTAACCTAGAAAGGTGTTCAAGTCATATGAACAACAAAGAGAAACTGAAGCACTATGAGTTATGCATTCAAATGTTTGTGGGTCAATTGAAGTAGCATCAATGGGAGATAAAAAATACTTTTTGTCATTTGTTGATGAATATACAAGAAAATTGTGGGTCTTTCTTAAACAACAAAAATAAAAGTGTTTTCCATTTTTCAAAAATTTAAGAAATTAGTAGAGAATCAAAGCGGGAAGCACATTAAGATCCCGAGAACAAAGTGAGGCGGTGAATATACTTTGAGATAATTTGAAGATTTTTGTGATCATAATGGAATTATTCATAAGGTTATTACATCTCACATGCCTCAGCATAAAGGCCTTGTTGAAAGGAGAAACATGACTTGTCTAAACATGGCAAGAAGTTTGATTAAGTCAAAATAGTTGCTAAACAGTCTTTAGGGAGAAGTGGTGAACACAACCAAGTATCTTTTGAATAGAGAACCTACTAAGATACTTCAATTAGTTACTTTTGAAGAAGTGTAGTCAAGAAAGAAACCAAATGTGGCTTATTTCAAAATCTTTGGGTCAGTTTGTTGCAAACATATTCTTGATGAGAAATGAAGGAAATTTGACAATAAGAGTGAAGTAATGATCATGGTTGACTATCATCCAACTAGAGCTTATAAACTGTTTGTCTAATTACCAAGAAAATTGCAACTAGAAGGGATGTTGTATTCAATGAAAACGTGACTTAGAAATGGGATTAAAAATGTACAGAAAAGGAATCAATAATGAAGGTAATGCTTGATGAAGAGAATCAAAGTGTTGCAAGTGAATAGGCAAGTAGAGTTAATATGACTCAAGGTGAAATGTCATAAAGATTAGACAATTGCCTCTTAGAATCAGAGATTATGAGATATTTCCAGATAGTGCAGTCACTACAAAAGGTGACTTAGTCCACTTTGCACTACTAGCTAATGCAAAACCATTAGACTTTAAACTAGTTATTGAGGATAAAGTGTGACAGGAGGCTATGAAGGAAGAGATTAGAGCTATTGAGAGAAACCAAACTTGGGAGTTAGCGTCCTTTCCTCCATGAAGCATCCAATTGCAGTGAAATGGTGGATCAATAGCAAAGCACAAAGCAAGGCTAGTTGCCTAGGGATTTTTGCAAAGAGTTGGTTTGGATTATAAATATGTATTTGCACAAGTGGCCTAAATTGAAATAGTGAGCTTGGTTATTGCTTTGGAAAGTTATAAAGGTTGGCCAATGTTTCAGCTAGATGTTAATTTTGTTTTCTTGAATGGACCACTTAAAAAGAGGTTTATGTCATGTAAGCACTAGGCTTTGCAGTAAAAGGTCATTGTGTCTTCGTGTCTTCTATCTTTTGCATTTCAGGTCCCTATACCTTCTACTTCTACTTTTTTGAGTCCATGTGGCCATGCTTTTTGGTCAATAGAATTATACCCACAGCTCGATCACTCAATCCATAGTTCTAACCCATGCACATATAGTTCTACGCACATTGGCCATCTATTTCTATCAAATTGTCCTCAATGTTGTAGGACAAAATCAAAGTTCATATCTTTACTTATCTTTTACCACGATAATATGAAACTATATTTGTTCATATTATTTAGTAAAACCTAAGTAAAAAGGGACAACTGTGAACACTTGATTTTTTTCCATCCCTTTAATGTCCAGTCCAATATAAACAATTCAAAATACCAAAAAAAAAAAACCAAAACTACATGTGTACTGTTAAGTCCATTGGATGAATGTTTGGGTTGTCAGCAAAAGAAAAAATACAGCGAAGTCTGAACGTCCCTTGACAACCCCTTTAGACGAGCGTCCAAAGGGACTTGCTATGAGTGAACGTCCAAAGCAGAAAAGTTGCTCTTCGTTGTAGCTATGCTCTACTATGTTATCGGTAACTCTTAGCTTTGCTGTTGGCAACTCTTAGCTCTAATGTTGACAACTCCTACTCTACTTTGTTCTCTAGTCGCCAATGCCTACCAAAGATCATGTTAAGCATATTGCATTTAAAAAGGAAAGAAAATAAGTTGAATTAAAAAAATAATTTATGGAAGTCTATAAATACTAGGATGAAACAAAGTTTTCGGGGACAAAAAACTAGGAAGAGAAGTTGAGAAAATAGAGCAAGATAGATATTGACAGAGGAGATCTTGAGAGAAAAAAAGAGTAAGTCATGAGTGTTTAACAATGAAGGAATCACGAAAAAATAGGGAGAAGAAACTAGAAAAAAACAAAGCACAAGAAGACATTAGGAGAAGAATCCAAAAGACAACATTTCGTGAGTTTTAGCAGTGAAGGAGCTTATGGAGAAATTGCAAAAGATACTAGAAAATAGAGCCTAAATTGGTATAGGAGTGACAAGGAAAAATATTTGCACAAATTCGTATCATTACTCACCCTAATATAATTTTATATTTGTGTGTAAATATTTTTGTGGATGTTTGGGAGGTTCCTTGATTTCACGAGCATACACATGTAGCCTTGTTTCCTTTTAAATAAATCGTGTTTGGGGTCTTTGGATGCCTTTGGGGTGCAAACGTCTTTGGGCGCGTCCATATCTTTTGGACGCTGGACGTCTTTGGATGTATTTAAAACCTTTGGACGTTGGAGCTTCTAGATTCCCATTTGGGTGGCTTCCTCTCCTTTCCATCAACTTATCTTTTTGACTTTTTAGGTCCTTTGGATACTAGACATCTTTGCACGTGTCTATAGCCTTTGGACGTTGGAGCCTTTGGATTCCTTTCCTTTTCATTAACTTATCTTTTTTACTTGTCCAGGTTCTTTGGACGTTGGACCCTTTGGATGGATCTCTTTCCTTTTTATTAACTTATATTTTTGACTCATCTAAGTCCTTTGGACGTTGGGCGTTTTTGGACCCTAGAACCTTTGGATGACTCATTTTCCTTTTCATTAACTTATCTTTTTGACTTGTCCAAGTCTTTTGAATGTTGGAGCTTTTGGATGACTCTCTTTCCTTTTAATCAACTTATCTTTTTTACTCATTCAGGTCCTTTGGACGCGTACAACGATCTTAGATGCTAGAGCCTTTAGATGTCTCCTTTTCCTTTTCATCATCTTATCTTTTTGACTCGTTTAGGTCCTTTAGACACTGAACATCCTTGGAGACGTTTATAGCCTTTGAATGTTGGAGTTTTTTATGCCCATTTGGGTAGCTCCTTTTCCTCTTTATTATCTTATCTTCTGACTCACTAGGTCCTCTGGACTCTCCCTTTAGACAATGGAGGTTTTTGAATGCGTCCATGTCTTTTGGATACTCCCTTTGGACATGTCTAGTCTTTTGGACACTCCCTTTAGACGCACTCAAATTAGCACATTCCAATTTTCATTTCTCAACCATGTTTATGATAACCATTTTAGATGCACTTCTTGTTTGGTTATCATAAAAAAATCTTTTGAAAAGAATCTCCTTTAAAAAAACAAGTTATTAATAACCATTTTGGATGCACTTCTTGTTTGGTTAAGTTCAAGTTAAAAATTTATAAGCAAATACTTTGTAATAACCATTTTGGATGCACTTCCTATTTGGGTATTACAAAATTCTTAAAAATTTAGTAATATTCATTTTAGATGCATATCTTGTTTGATTATTTATTTTAAAAATAAAATATGTACGACATTTTTCTACCAAAAGAACTGTGTAACTTCGAATTCTCCATTAACCAAGAGATACATAGGAGTAAGGGACCATTTTTGTCAAGTTAAAAAAAAAAAATATATAATTTTGTTTTTTCTTTTGAAGGGTAAAATAAACATTTTTTAAGTTATACTAATTTTGTACATTTAATTAAAGGTGTTGTAGAGTACTAAGACCTTTCCTACATGTAATCGAATCCCGAACTCAAATTTGGTCCCAAAGATCATTTTTGTTTCTTTTAAAGGTTTTTCTAATGTTTTTCCATGAAAATATTGGTGGCAACCCCTCTACTCAATACATTACTTTTCTTTACCATCCCACCACAACGCTGGTTGCAACAACTTGATTAGCAAATTTATGGATGATCCAAAATCATCTCATCTACTGACAATAAAGAGGATACTAAGGTACCAAAATGGACAATTGATTATGGCTATTGTTTCCTATTGCAAGTGAAAATTCATATAAGAAATTGATTGGCTATACAGATTTAGATAGGTGTGGTGATCTGGTGGAGAGGAAAATTACAACAAACTATGTGTTTAAGTTTTTGAATGCATCAATATCTTGGTGCTCTAAGAAGTAGACAGGAATGATTATTTTCTCCTATGAAGTAGAATATACAGCTGCTTCTTTTGCAGCTCATCAGGCAACTTAGTTATAATCATTATTGGAATAATTGCAAGTGAAAATTGAAGGTTCAATTCAATTATTGATCGATAACAAATTTACCATTAATCTAATCAAAAACTCAGTAGCCCAGGAGAGAAGTAAACATATATAGACTCATTTTCATTTCCTTAGAGATTAGGTGAATAAAGAAAAGCTTGAAATCATCTATTACAAAATTGAAAAATGGAAAGCCTTTGAAAGCTAAAAAATTGGATCAGTTAAGGGAGTTACTACGGGTGTTGGCTTTAGCCTATCTGAATTAAAAGAGTGTTGTAATGGATATTAATTTAGTTAGTATAATAGTTATGCATTTAGTATAGTTGTGGCTAGTTGACATGTAATTTGTATCAAGATAAATAATGACTAATGTGTATGAACGTACATGATCAATAAAATTCATCTTAAACTTCCTTGTCATATATATCTTTTTTCTATATTGTGAGTTTGGGTGTGGATAAGTCTTTCTCCCCAACAGGTGCAACAACAGTTTTTCAAGGCTTCACGACATTAACACATGGATCTAATGAAAGGTCGATGTCAAAGTTAGAATGTGCAACCTTCACTACCATTTTGTTTGGTTGTTTTTGTGTACTTGTATGCAAAGGCAACATTGAAAAACAGATAAGATATGTGGCAACAAAAGCATTGGAATTGGAGTGACTGGAAGTTAATAATGTTGTAGTGTAGAATGGAACAAATGTTGGTAGCGACAATAGTCTCCATACTATATATGATGCAAACATAAAATTGAGAACCCAACATTTTCTATCTAGAACAAAGATGAAGATGGAACGAGAGAATGTAGAGGGTGCACTAATTTTTGAAAAAAAAAATTATAAATTTGAAAAAGTAATTACAAAACAAGAAATGCACTAATATTTAAGAATAATCTTTTTTATATAAAATATAAACAACTTTATAAGTGAAGTTCATTTACGACAATAAGGTGTCAAAATGGACTAGTCCATTAGCTCCACTGATGAATTAGGTTAGACGTTAAAAATTTAGGTATAAACTTATTTGGATTTGATATGAAATTTCACTGGCACAAAGTGGGTTGACTCATGTTGAGTTTGGTTAATCCAAGGTTAATTTTATTTTTTATTTTTTATTTTTTATAATTGATAAAATTATAAATAATAAATTTAATATTTTTAATGTTTATTATTATGTATTATATTTTTTATTTTATAGTATGAATAATAATCTATATTTTTATTTTAGTTTACAATAATTAAAAATATTTTATTAATTTGTTATAAAAATAATTTATTTCAATAATTTTTATTTTTGTATTTTAAAAAATGATTGATACATGAACCACCCATTAACTACTCATACAACGGTGTCAATACACTTTTCTTTACTTTGAACAAGTTAATATTTAAATTCTCAATATTTAATTTGATAATTATTTCGTATTGACAAGACTATTAACGCAAACCAATAATATCAGTCCAGAAAGCAATAAGTAAAATATAATTAGAGTTCAACTTTTTATGCTGTGGATCAATTAAAAATATTATATATATAATTTTAAAATAATTATTATAAAAATAAATAAATTTATTATATAGCACATTTATTTTTTAAAAGTAATTATTATATTAAATAAACTTGTTATATATAAATTTTCATTATATTATTAAATAATAATAGAAAAATATTTTCCATTATTATTATATTAAATTATTTACTCTCTAAATTAATTGGCAAACCACATCTGCCTTGGTACCTACAAATTAAGGATATTGATCTCGTTAGCAAATGTATGGGGAGCATAAATATTAACTTTTTAAATCCAAGTTAAATATCTGAATGTAAATTGGTCTCCTCATTTTTTACATTTTCACATTATTTTTAGTTTCTTTTTTGCTTTTCAAAAAGAAATCCAATATACATAAAAATAGACCAACCTTCTCCATCTTTTAACTTACTAATAACCAAACATGCATGGCCTCCGACAAGGTCTAAATACTTGATGTTTGGGCAATGATAGAAAGTATACATATATAAAGCCAATAATTCAGGAGCAGCAAAGCCAAATTGTTCCTATTAGAATTCATGGTTTCTGTCCAAGATGTACAAAGAAATTATTCAGGTCATAAACAAAGCATGACATACTTATCTATTCATTCATAAGTATGATTCAAAAAATTACAATTGGAACATTGTAGATGCTAGGTATCAACTCAAAATAATCACTTCCTTCTAGAGGCTACTAAATTGGTTTGGAGCCTTCACAACAAGTAGTACAATATTCACGTAAAGAAAGTAACAACACTTTAACTATGTGTTGGGATGAAAAATGTTAAGAGGGCAATTTATTTATTTACTAAATTTAAAATATTTTGTAGTGAAATATATTGTTTGGATAGAAAATTTTTTTTAAAAAATAATTTGTAAAAATATTTAAAAAATTTAAAATTGTAAAATTTTAAATTTTATAAAAAAAAGTAAGAAATTGAAATTTTTTATTTTTTATTTTCTATTCATCTTTTTCTAATTTATGTCTCTTTTCTTGCTGATATCTTTTTCTTCTCTTCTTTCCTTTCTTTCTTTCTTCCATATCTCCTCTCTTTTTCTGTCTTTTTCTCTCTCCTTTTGTTTTCCCTCTCTTTCATCTATTATTTTCAAAATCAAATTGGTCAATTAATTGGTTTGACCAAATAGGTGATCAATTCATTTACTCTAAAAAATTGAACCATCTCAAAATCCATAAAAATCGGTTAAATTGGTATAGAGAATCAATTTGAACTAGTGCAAAGAATCAATAATTTTGAAAAAAATAACTATTTTTTATTTTTTAATTTTAAATTAAAAAATTATATTTATTTAATATTATTTTATATTTTATTTAATTATTATTATTTTATTAATACAAGTTCAACCATAGTTTATCTTCAGTTGAACCAGTGACTTGATCGGTCCAATTTTAAAAACATTGTTTTCATCCCACTCCTTTCTCTTTCAATAAACGAAAATAATATAATATTTACATTATAAATTATTAAATATTTATAATTGACTAATATTTACTTTTGATAAAATTTAATATTAAAATTTCTATTTTGAATACATATATTTAAAAACTAATTTTTCATATAGGAAAAATTAAGTTATCTAATCCAAACTAATAATTCAAAATTTAAAAAAAATAAATTAATTTTATCTAAATAAAGAGTTTAAAAAAATCAAAACAATTCAAATTTTAAACCTTTCAATCCAACGCAACCTAAATCTTTGTCCAAATGGGATTGAGAACTATCTTAGGCACCAAAACTAGAATAACAAAAATTTACTTTTAGGTTTCATCAAACAACTGATATAAGCTATGTTTGAATAAAAATTGAAAAAATATTTTTATAAATTTTAATGCACATTTCCAAATTTCAATGCATAAAATAGAGAAGAAATAAATAGCTGCTTTGAGAATAAAAATACTTTTAAACTCTGTTATTGAAACCTAAACATGCACTTAAACTAATACTAAACATGCAACAATGCAATACGAAGCCTATAATATGAAATAGGTTACGAGGAAAAAACAATAAGGTACTGAAAAACAATAAGGTACTGAAAAATCAATAAGGCACCACCAATTTGGTGACAACAGCTAATATAAATTCCCCTAACTTGTAAGAATCTACAAGGAGTAACCACAAATAAAATTGGAAAATCCCCTCTATGTGAGAGGTAAAAACCACGGGTCTTCTAGACAAAAGAGATCAATCCACTATAATTAAATAAGGATACAAAAGTAGTCAAGTCAAGAATAGTATTTGTTCATACAATCAACCAGTACAAACAAGCAAGCAAAACTTGTAGATGAAGAACAAAATGAAGAAACAAGAAAATAAAGAACCCACAAAATCGAGCTACTGTGAAAGAACAATTTATCATACCACATACCACCAAATCAAGATCCAAATGATCAAGATGTAGAATTACATGTGTTGAATCAGCTGTCAAATTTTCACCCCGATCCAACGGTTAACAAAGTAGATATCGCGAATTTGACGTGACTATTCTATGTTGAGATGAAAACAGAACACCTTCTTTATTTTCTCTTTCTCTCCCTCTCTCTCTTCTCTCTTTTGCCTTGTGAAAATTCAAACTCTCTCAATCTCTGTATTTTTGTGTGTTTCTATGTGTGTCCTCAATCTAATCCATTCTCTTCTTATAAAGAGAGATCTAATGGGCTTGAGAGTATTGGGTTTTGTCGACATAGTTGGAAGTCCAAAAATAACCCAACAAATCTACCCCATCACAACTATGTGAAGGTGATCGCCAGTCCGAAGATCTCACAACAAGCTTCAAACTTCCCACTAGGAACCATCTTGGTCATCGTGTCAACACCATTATCATCAATATGAACTTTAGGCAACTCTAACAACTTAGCATCCAAAGCATCACGTATCCAATGATACCTCACATCATATAATAACCAATGTTCGTCCCGAACAAAACCAAGCTTTGCCTTGGTAGTAGACAAAACAACACACTTCTGCAATTTAGATTGCCAAGCCTTTTGCCTTTCTTCACTCTCCATGGACTCTTGATAACATTTAGGTTCTTTTCCATCTGTCAAGGTCACATACTCATCAAAAGTAGACCTTGTAGATAATTGTCTCTGCCTATTAGACCTCTTGAGTTGAACTAAAGGTGATTCGGGAGCATCACCTAGATTCTCATTTTGTGACATCTCTTGTTCCTCTTCAGCATCATTATGAAGAAGAACATCAAAACCATCTCCAAGCTGCTGATCACCATAATTATGTTCCTCACCATTCTTATCAATGTCTTCAATAGTTTGGTCTTCCATGAATTGCACATCACAACTTCTGACAAGTTTCTTCTCAACAGGATCATACATCTTGTAACCATACTCATCATGACCATACCCAATGAAGATACATTACCTAGTCTCCATATCCAACTTGGATCTTTCATCCTTTGGAACATGCACAAAGGCCTTACAACCAAAGACTCGTAAATAATCATACTTGACATCTTTGCTAAACCAAATCTTGTCTAGCACCTCAATATTCAATGCAACTACATGATTGAGATATATAACATGCACTGCTATGTAAAGTACCTCATCCCAGAAATGTTTAGGTAACTTTGTTTCAGAAAGCATGCACCTAACTCTCTCAATTAATGTCTTATTCATCCTCTCTGCTGAGCCATTCAATTAAGGAGTTTTAGGAGAAATATTTTCATGTTTGATACCTTGCTATTTGCAATATACATAAAATGGTCTATAATAGTCACCACCATTGTTAGAACAAATACATTTCACCTTCTTGCCTAATTGTCTCTCAACCAAAGCCTAGAAATGTTTGAACTTCTCTAACACTTGGTCCTTTGACTTTAAAGTATAGACCCAAAGCTTCTTGGAACAATTATAGATAAAGGTAACAAAATAAAGTGCACCACTAAATGACTTTACCTTCAATGGGCCACAAACATCAGAATGCACCAATTCTAGCAACTTTGACTTCCTTGAGGGAGGATGCTTCTTATAGGATACTCTAGTCTGCTTACCAGACATGCAATGAGAATACTTCTCCAACTCTGCATTCTTCAATCCTGGAAACATGTCCTTTTTGGATAAACAATTCTACCCTTTTTCACTTATATGACTAAGCCTTTGGTGCCACAAAGATGCCTCCATATCCATGGCATTCACACTGTCTTTAGCAACCAAAGCTTTTATCCAATACAGTCTAGAAATTTTCTTCCCTCTAGCCACAACCAAGTTACCTTTGGTGAATTTCCATTTTCCATAACCAAAGTGATTATCATAACCACCATCATCAAGCATATGCACAAATATCAAGTTAAAGCGAACATCTGGAGCATGTTTGACTCTTCTAAGCCACAACTGCATTTCTGTGTTGGTTTGCAAGCAAACATCACCAACATCGATCACCTTGTCACACCATCATTACCCATCTTCAACACTCCAAAATCACCTGAGGTGTAAGATCTAAAGAACTCCTTCCTTGGTGTAGCATGCAATGTAGCACCACTATCAATAATCAACATGCTTTCATCAGATACAATATTAACCGACTCAGAGTCTCGAAGAATGACAAGATCATCACCTATGGTAGTAGTGACACGATCATCATCATCATCATCCTTCTCTTTTGACTTACCCTTTTTCCTTTGTTCCCTTTTTTCTATAAGAAACAATGCTTATGTATATGCCCTATTTTGTGACAATAGTGACATTCCACATTCTTGTATCTGGACTTGAACTTACTTCTACTCTTTTCTCTTTTCTTTTTCTGACTTCTCCCCTTATTTTCAGTGACAAGTACCTCAGATTGAGAAGAAGAACCTTGTGTCTTTCTTCTCATCTCCTCGTTAAGGACATTATCCTTTACCATTTGTAAAAAGACAGCACCATTAGGAACTAAATTTGTGATAGAGACCTTAAAAGTCTCCCAAGACTCAAGTAGAGAATTCAAGAGTAGTAATTCCAAAATCTCATCTTCAAACTTGATGCCCCTTCCTGACATTTGATCAATAATCCCTTGAAATTCATTCAAGTGATTTGATAGGGAAGTGCCTTCCTTGAACTTCAAACTCACAATAGAATTTAACAAAAATAATTTGTTTTTCCCACACTTTGAGGCATACAGAGATTCAATCTTCTCTCACAAAGTCCTGACATGTATCTCACATGTAATGTGATTATAAACATTATCATCCACAAAAAGTCGGATAAAACCACATACTTGTTGATGCTTAAAGTCTCATTCTTCATCGGACATGGATTATGGCTTCTGAGTAGCAAAAATAGGAAGATACATTTACTTCACAAATAATAAATCTTTCATCTTTCCTTTTCAAAAGTGATAATTAGCACCATTCAGACTCACCATTCTATTTGTATTATCCTCCATTATTCTGGCAAGTAGAACACCCTTCAAATTAGAGAGCTCTGATACTATTTTAATGGGGAAAAGACAATAAGATACTAAAAAACAAATAAGGCACCACCAATGTGGTGATAATGTAGCGGATATAAATTCCTCTAACTTGCAAGAATCTATAAGGAGTAACCACAAATAAAATTAAAGGTTGTAACATCCTAAAATTTATTTAATTATTTTTTTTAGAAAATAAATTACATCATTATTATTTATTATCAATTTTATTTTAATTATTAATTGTTGCAGGGAATTATTTTATTAAATAATTGCATTTTGTAACTGAAATGTTATTATTATTACTATTATTCTTAATGATGGCAGAAAATTAATTTAGTATTTAAATATTTACATTTAATTTTATTTTAATGGAGGAGCTGATGGTTTTATAAACCGATGAGGCATTAATTTGAATTATTTTCATTTATTAATTTAATTAATCGAATTAACGGGGGAGGCTGACGGGTAGGTCGGGGTTGACCCGACCCAGCTAGAATATTAGACAGGGGTTAATCAGTTTACCCTAATTGATGTTTTGCGCGTCAGACAACCAGACCTAGAGGAGAGAGAATGCAAACCTGCAAAGAGGAGGAGCTAGGGTGTTCAGATCGTCCTAGAGCTGTATCAGATCCTCGCTGTTCTTTGCATCTAAGGTACGGGGGAGATGAGTTCGGTTATATGTGAATGCGGGGGTGTACGGATAGTGAGGGCAATCCCTAAGTCCCTCTAGGATCTAAATTCTCAAATTTGTTAAGTTATTATGTTCTAAAAATATTTTAATCGGTAGAAAAGATTCGTCAATGTGTACTGTGGTTTTGGTTGACTTAATTGATAATGTAATCGGTTGCCTTTAGTGTGAAGGAAAACCTCTAGAGGGAATCCCAAAGGAACAAGAAGAATGACTTTGATAAACATGTTTTCTTCATTATGCTTCCAAGTATGCAGAGATGTCAATTTTATCTCACTATTTGGGTTTCATTTACACAAGAAAGAGTAGTAGGGTCTTCCCTAGGGCCCTTATTAATAATTTGTATTGTATGGTTTCTTGTGGCATTCGAAGGAGGATTAAATTCTTGGATTAACGTTTTGCCTTAATGTGATTTTCGTTTTAAATTGTATGGTTAATTGTCTTAATTACTTGATTCTCGTGGTTGTTCATGATTATTCATGGTTGAGGTTCAATTTGGGACTCTTGTACGTAATGGTGAAATTGGGTGGAATTCAATGGTGTTTCATGTACGTTCTTATAAATGATTTATGGTAATAAAGGCTAAATTGATATGATTTTGGCATGATTATGGACTGTGTGAATGATGTATGAATAATGAGAATGAGAATGTGGATGAGAATGCATTGAGCATGGACATGACATGAGGTGCATGAGATGCATGAGAAGCCAGACGTGGCTATAATACCCTGGCCATATGTGGTGTTTAATAGGGGACCTGGCCAAAAGTGGTATTTAACAGGGTAGACTAATGATGAGGAACATTCATATGCATGGGCCATAGATGGTGTTAAACCATGCTACACGCCGACCATAGGTGGTGTTTAACGGTTGTGTAGAATGTCTTCACACGAGCCATAGGTGGTGTTTAACTGGGCAACACACCGGCCATATGGGATGTTTAACGGTGTAGTCATCATTAGTGATAACTAAGAGGATTGAGGAGGTTCGTCCGTCCATGGTGTGAAGTTCCGAATCGAGACTCTTAGGTGTGGTGATGAGCATATGCATTGTGTGAGCATGTGCATTTTGTAAACATGAATGAAATGTGATTGATTTTGAATGCGATGGAACGTGTGATTGATATATGAGTATTTGTTAACTGTTAGTAATTGAGTACGGTAATGGGTGGGATTTTGGGTACTATCTGCATTTATATATGATTGAATGCTATTTCTCACCGTACTCTCACTCTCTTGTGGTTTTCTTGTGGGTTGAGTGCACTCGTGGTACCGAGTTTTGAAGAGGTGGGGTCTTGCTCTGATTTATGTGACATCGGGGCTTGGGATTTAGAACAGTGGTTCCATATCTTTTCATACGTACTTTTACATCTTAAATATTTGAAAATGATGGGCATATCAATAACTCTCATTAAATGTATATAGAAATGAAAGTGATTTATATATTTGAAATATGTGTCAAACACATGAATTATGTGTTTAGATCAACATTAATAATTTATGTGATAATTTTTTTATGTGTACTTAATGTTTGAACATAATAATAACTATGTGAACCTTTTATCCTTAATACGAATTGAGTTTCTTTGGTTTTATCTATTACCTTGTCTTCCTTTTTATCTACTTGGTTATTTTAATTTAAGTATTCGGGGTAAAAGGGTGTCACAAAGGTAAAAATCACGGGTCGTCCAGACCAAAGAGATCAATCCACTATAATCAAATAAGGATAGAAGAGTATTCAGGTCAAAAACAGTATTTGTTCATACAATCAACCAGCACAAGCAAGCAAGCAAAACTTGTAGATGAAAAACAAGATGAAAGAACAAGAAAGTAAAAAACCTACAAAATCGAGATACTATGCAAGCATGATTTCTCACACCATAGACCTCCAAATCAAGATTCGTACAGTCAAGATATAGAATTACGTGTATTGAACCTGCTGTCAAACTTCCAGCCTAATCCAACAGTTAACAAAATAGATATTGCGATTTTGACATGACTAATCTGTGTCGAGATGAAAACAAAACACCTTATTTCTTTCCCTCTCTCTCTTCTCTTTTTTGTCTTGTGAAAATTCACACTCTCTCAGTCTCTGTGTTTCTATGTGTCTCTGTGTGTGTTCTCAATCTGACCCCTTCTTCTTTTATAAAGAAAGACCTAACGGACTTAAGAGTATTAGACTTTTATCCATATAGTTAAGAGCGCAAAAATAACACAACAACAAATTTTGTTATATAATTCGTTCAATAATAAATTAAAAAATAAAAAGGTAATAGTTAACGAAAATCAAGTATGAACATTTCGTAGAAACTAGTAATTTCCTATCTACATACTTCTCATTGAAACTGGTACTATAGGCTAAATTAATCGAGTTCATCTTTATCATCAATTTTAATTAAACAGTTTATATTGAAAAAGAGCATGACGATGATAGACCAAAACTATCCAAGTCCATGTTATACAATTGCCCCTAATTTAGTGAAATATTATTTGTATAATATATTTATATGATATGATAACTTTATCTATTAAATATGCTATCAGATATTCGATTATAGGTTCAAGGTTAGTTCTTCAAATAAATCTTAATATTTTAAAAAATTATCTTTGATTTTTAGTCACGGATATCCTAAGTTCATAAAGAAAAATAAAATTATATGGTAAGATGAGATATGGAGAGGAATAAATAAGAAAGAAAATATTGTAAAATAATTTTGACTAGTGAGTAGTAGGCAGAAATAGTGAAATGAAATAAAAATCTTGGGGGGGAATTATAGAATAATGCCAAAAGCGGGGTTACAAGTTGCGAAGACCCTGAAAGTTGCTTTAATCATAGCAATAAACCTTGACAAGTTCCTTTCAAGGCAAAAAGGGGAAACAGGGAACACAGAGTTTTAACCCTTTATCTTTTTCCCATGCATGCACTTGTATTCATACTGTTTTATTTTACCTCCAATGGTTAACAACATGAAGAACAGAAATACCCATACGGCAGGTAACCCCATATGTACTTGTTGATAACTACGTTTCATCACTTTATAGCTTGCACCATTTGGTCAATAACCATGATATAATACAAACCCCTTTTATCCAGGATATGTTGCTATATATAACACTATGCTTCTTTGTTTGTGTCCAAGAGAGATGGAAGCTAGACAAATTGGAGAAAATGGAGGGAGAAAAAAGGGCCTTGAGGGAAGTGGTATTGATATTGTTGAGAAACAAAATGAAGAGGTTCTAAAGAAGATTATTGCTACTCATCCTTTGTATGGAGTTTTGATTCAATCCCACATTAACTGCTTGAAGGTAATTAATTTTACTAATTTCCCATTTTCTTTTCTTCTCTTCTCTCTTTCTTTTGCTACTTTTTTTTACCTAAAACTATATATTGAACTAGTGTGGAATTATTATGGTCCGAGGTCGACAATTAAGAGAAAAGGACACAAGCAATTAAAAACATGAAGTACTTTTTAATATAACTATGGAAACCTAGCTAAGGACCACAAGGAATACCTACATGGCTACATTTTCTCTAAAAACAATTTATACAAAATACTTAGAAGTGATAAATAGAACTCGAAATTAAAGACAATATGGCACGATGTGGCTTTAATATTTCGGTAATGTAAGAGGAATTTAAAACCTTAGTAGTATATGCGTGGAGTAGAAAATAGCTCACACTTCAAATATATAACAAAAACAGTTGTTAAGAAAATGAAATTTCTTACTTTGGTCTTGCTGTCACTTTTATGATGTTTGCAAGAAAAATGTTTATCCACTTTAAAAGTGGAATAGCTTTTGCTATCTGTACAGTACTTTTGAAATGCATGTATATAAAATAGATAACGTACGAGAGATATAAATAATTATATACAGTCTCAAATACAATGTCAATTTTTATTTATTATTAAAATAATAGAGTTGATTTTGCAATAGGAAAATTCTAGATATTTTGCGTAAATAAGCAAATATTGCACTAACTTCCAATGAAGTTTATCAAATTCCCTACATCTCACTAATTCCTTAATTATTTCAAAATTTTTATAATGACCTTTTTTATATATTACACTAATTCTCTTTAATTATTTGGAACCATGTATTTTTTTAGAGGAAAGTTGTTGTAAATGTTAAAAAAAAAACATAAATCATATGTAATATCAAGAAACTTCAAAGAAATTCAGTGTAATTTTTTGTATAAGAATTTTGTAGGTTAATGTAAATTAGCTCTAGAATTAATCAGTGTTAGATGAGTCAAATGTTTGAAATGGTAAGCCAAGTTAAAAGTTTGATTAAAAAAAAACAGAGAGAGAAATTAAAAGCTTATTTATTTGTGTGTGGTGTACTTTACTCCATTACTTGATCAGGTGGGATTAAGCGAAGCTGGAGAGTTTGATGCAACAAGTGATGCATGGAAGAAGCTGGTTGACTCGAAGTCCAAAGCAACTCCTAGTCCAAACACTTCAGAGTTAGATCACTTCATGGTATCACGACTAATAAATTAATATACACATGCGCGTGACTTTGATTATTTTAAGTTTTCATCTATATAAAATGATTTCTGAAGAAATGAACTTAATAGCAAGTTGACAGCTTGATAAGGTAAACTAGTTGGTAAGTTTGGAAATTAATTTTTACCAACAGAAACTTTCAACACTAACCCAATACAAGTAACATTTTTCACCTTTTACTCATGAATTCTATAACTTCTTTACGTTTAAGAGAAAATAAGAAGAAAAGAGAGAAGAATGAGATAAAATGCATACTGTGATAGAAAGATAAAAAATATATAAGAAATATTATAAAAATATGTTTTAAGAATAAAAGAACCCTTTCATATTTTTATTCTATTATGCAAACCTCCAAAACTTCTCAAATTACATACCAATGATGAGTTGATGACTATAGCTAGTGGCATAGACCAAAAACTCCCCAACCCATGCAAAATTTTACGTGCCTTTATATAATTATAATTATAGAGAGAGAGATGGATAGAAAGATAGTAATGCTAATTTTATTTAAAATTTTTACAACACTAATTGTACAAAGAAGAGTTAAGAAGAAAAAGAGATAAGCTTAAGATAAAATGAGTGATATGATTTAATAGAAAAAAAATGGTAAGAACAAAAATTGTGATTGAAAACAACATTACTTTAAAAACCTTATTATATGTGTTTGATTGGATAGGAAGCGTATTGCATGGCATTGAGCAAGCTGAAGGAAGCGATAGAGGAACCAACAAAAGAAACAAATGCTTTCATCAGAGCTACGTATGTTGAACTAAAGGAACTCAATGAACTGAAAGAGCCATAACTTTTTATAAGAAGTACGAATCTCGATGATGCTTTGTCCCGTTAGTGCAACTTGGTCCTTTCTTCCAAGTACCATTTGCTTATTAGCACTTATTTTGAGAAACTAACTCAAGCCAATCGCTTTCTGGCTAGTCAGAATATTTGAAGTTTGTTTACCTTCCGGTATCAACTTTGCTGCTTTAATCAACTCGTTTTCTAGGACATCTATAGCTAGCATCAACTACGTACTGTATTATATTGGTGTTGACAATTATATGCTGTATATTAGTGTGTTGTTCTATTCACACGAAACCTTTTAGAAACGTCTTCTATCAAATGACACTAATGCATGTTTTTATCATCAAATGAAATTATGTCATAAGTCTAAGCTAATATTAATGCAATAATATATTAAGAAGCTTAAATATAATATAATACACAGTTTATCTATCTCGTCTTGAAATTCAAATTTTTATTAAAAAGTAACAACACTTGAGATTGATATTAATTATGATTAAATTATATCCAAAGATTAAATGGTTAAGATAGCTAGTAACACAAAAAAATTGAATGGGTATGTAAAGATACATAAAGAATTTTAGGTTCCAATATATGTGAACAAATCACTATTTCATTTGTTATTTTTAGTAATATTTTATTATAAAATAATTAATATTTTTCTTAATAACATTTTTTATATCTTTAATAATATTTAATAAATATAAAATATTTTTAATGATATTTTATAACATAATTTAGATATATTTTCTAAAATGTTATCAAAATTAATTAATAAGTAACATTTTTTATATTTTGTAATATTTTTTAAATTTTACCAAAAATTATATATGTAATAATGACATGATACTAACAAAATTTAGTATAATTATTGATAGATAATTGAATTATTTAAATATGTTTTCAGAAATTCGATTATTAACTCTATATATATGTGAATTTTTGTTTGACTCTTGCTTTAAGAGATGTACTGAAAAACAAAAAACAGACAAAATCTGTGAAGACCGTGATAGTTTTTAGCATGTGCATATTTCTTATGTAATTTATGAATGCAACTCACGATAATATATGATCCTCAACTTCTCTTACTGGATTCACAGTGATTAATTAATATTTTTCCAATACAATCAACTCAAGTTATTCATAATGCGGTTTTTGTAAAAGATCAATTCATGCTATGTATCATTTTTTAACATTGGAAGACGCTTGAGGAAAATTTTATATTTGATCAAAATTTGTCTAAATAAAACATTAAATTAATGTTTCTTTAACACCCAATTTTATCCTTCATTCTTTTTATTTATTTAATTTATTTACTTCCTTTTATGTTAATGCTTTCCATTAGATTCCAAACACTTAATGTTAATATGATGATTCCATTTTATTTCTTTTGCAACGTAAATAATTTTATTGTTCACTTTTGCTATATTTCATTTTATTTTATTTTTATATTTAATTAATTTATTTTAAAATGGGCTAATTTGGACTAAAGTGCTGTGTTTTTTTATTACTTTAATTATCAAACTCGACTAATATTGGTCTAATAATTTAGTTTTTATTTCAGCTTTTTCTATTTATACCTCCTAATTTACTAAGAGCACCTCTTTTTCTTTTTTTATATTATAAAAAATATTATTTTGTATAAAATAATAAAAATTTATTTCTGAATTCATCTTTATTGTTCTTTAAACCTTATTTTTGCACATTTATCTCCATTATTCTTTGAACTCTAAATTTACACTTCATCTTCATCCTCATTACTCTTTAAATTTTAATTTTATATTTTATCTTTATTATTAGTTAACTTAGTGTGTTTTCTACCAATATGGTATATTTATTACATCAAACTTATATGTAATATTATGCATTTAGAGAAATTGTGAGTTGAATTTTCTTTTATATCTACAATAATTACTTTATCTAAAAGAATGTAATTATTTTAGGTTCTCATTTTCACTTCATGTTTGCATATCTTTCCGATGCAACACTCTCACCCACTTCATGTTGCATATCCACTCTCACCCCGTTCCCTGGCAACTTCACTCAATATTCCAAATAAATGCTGAAAATCCTCTCGATTGCTTCTCCACTTAAACATATTTTATGATTATCACATACAAACATTAATCTCTTTGAGGCTATAAATACCATTGCATTAAATAAGGTGGGAGAATCTAAAAAAAAGAGAAAAATTAAGTGTTGTAGTTTTGAGGGGGAGGTGAAGAATTGAAATTGCTGGTGAAAAGTAAGAAGAAAGGGATAAAGCTAATCACGGAAAATAACCTATAATTTAGTATTGTTTGTTTGAATTCAATTCAAATTCTATTTTTATTTAATGATTCTTTGCATGAATCTCACATCATTAATATAATATCTTCTTTCTATCAAAATATTCATCACACCATGTTTTTTAAGAAAATAAAATGAAATGCAATCAACTCACATTCTCACGTAATCCAAACACAAATTTTCCTCTAAATGCAAATAATAGATAAACACTACTAGAAAATTTAAAATTTGTTACCAAATAATTGTGGTTAATTTTAAAATCAATAATTATTTTGTAATTAATTTCTAGTAAAATAATTAGCTACAAAATTATTATAATATTAATGATAGCATGAAATAAGTAGAAAATTAGCTAAAAAAATAATCTTAGTTAATTTGTAATAAATTTTTAAAATTTATAATTATTTTATAACTAATTTATAGTAATGAAAAATATAAATAAATATAACTTAAATTTAATTAGAAAAATAATATTCTAGTTAATTAATAATTAATTAACTAGAATTTAACTACTAATTTAGATGATAACTAAAATTAATAACAAAATCAAAAAAATCTTATAGTGAAAAAAAAAAAATAGAGACACTTTGAGTTGCCCCTGCACACAGTTAGATTCCACTTCTCCACACCACCAAGCCAACCATAAAAAAAAGAGGCTAAAGAAAAATCAAAAGAAACATGCAACAAAGAACCCAAAACCCAAGAAACTAATTAGAGCAAGGAAGAAAGGAAAAACAAGAGAATCAAAACTAGTTAGAGAAAGAGAAAAAGGCATCATTGCTCCGTCGCACACAGCCATTGAAAACGATTAACAACCACTACGAGTGGCAGCCCCTTCCCCTCTTCCTTTTTTGTTCTTGCTCCACTAGTGTTACCATAATATCCTCTTTCACCTTCGTCTCTCTTTCACCTTTCGCAAATATTAATGAAATGTTGTAACAATTAGCAGCCGTTACAATTGTTTTAAAACACAACACTAAAGCACACAAATACTGGAATACACATTGTAATTTAAAGATTAATACAAAAGTTTGTGACTCATGAAATTTACATCTCTTATTCAAAAGAAAGGAAAACATTAAAAATGAGAGTATGTATATACAATTATCTAAAATAAAGTTATACATAAAAAAAATAGCATGGAATATTCATTTATTGTTCGAATCAAACTTACAGAACATATATCACTAATAATTCAAGAATTACATCCAATTTCTTTGGGATTTGGATACAATCACTTTGTATCCACCATCTCACTGTGATCGTTCTCAAGGAAAACAATAATAATATATAGATCAAAAAATCAATTCTACAAAATATGGGTCATGGATACATGTTGTATCAATCAATCCATGCATAATTTGTTAACATACACACAATAAGCATTTCCAAATTTATGCTACAACGTTGAAAAACATATTGATGATACTAAGTTCCTAAAACTATATTAGAAAGTAAAATGACATTGGGTGACTAATCTCATGATATTTCTTAGTTTAGAAACCTATGTCAGATAATTTTCACTTCTATTGAGATTTTCTTAAAAGGTATGCTAACATTACTTATTAAATTTTTTTTACCGAAATTAAACTTAATTCTATCTTATAGTTATTTTGTTTACTTAATTAATCAAATAAAAAAAAACACAATGTTACATGTGTGACATTATTTTAATCTCAACTTTTGAGACACAAAATGTAATCATTTGATATCTTAAACACCCTCCTTTAAAAATGTTAAATCAAAATTAAATTATTATATAATAAAGTTGTTAGACTAAAACATTCTAATATATTGACTTGGGTGTATACCTATGTCACATTAGTAATTAAGACATATGATTTGTGATAGTTCAAAAATTATAATGTCTAATACAATTAAAGTAAAATTACAAAATTGCAAGTAACAGTAAAATTAGAGTTAAAAGCAAAACTAAAACTAAAACTAAAACTAAAATATAAAAATAAATTAAAACTATAATTAAAATTAAAATCAAATAAAAATAAAAAGTGAAAATAAAAATAAAACTAAAAATAAAAATAAAAATAAAAATAATAAAAATAAAAAATACAAATAAATTCAAATTAAATTTAAAATTAAAACTAAACTTAAAATTAAACTAAAACTAAAATTAAAGTAAATTAAATTAAAAAATAAAACTAAAAGTAACATAAAATTAAAACAAAAAATAATATAAAAATAAAATTAAAAGTAAAACTAGCACTAAAACTAAATATAAATTAAACATAAAATTCAAATTAAAAAAAATTCAAATTCAAATTCAACTTCAAATTCAAATAAAAACTAAAACTAAAATTAAAATTAATGTAAAATTTAAAATTAAAGAAAATTAAAAAAAGTAAATTAAATTAACATTAGAATTAGAATTAGAATTAACAATAAAAATAAAATAGAAATTAAAACAAAAACAAAAAATAAAAATAAAAAAATAAAATTAAAAATAAAACTAAAAATAATATAAAAATAAAATATAAACTAAAAATAATTTTAAAATTGAAAACCTAAAGTAAAATAAAATTAAAAGTAAATATAAAAATAGAAATAAAATTAAATCTAAAATTAAAGATAAAATTAAAACAAAAATTTACAATAAAATTGAAATTAAAACTAAAATTACATTTAGAAATATAAAATAAAATATAAAATAAAATTACAAGTAAATTTAAAATTTAAAAATATTAAATTAAAGTTAGAAAATGTTAAATTAAAATTCAAACCAAAACTACAAATAAATTAAAACAAAAATTTAAACTAAAGCTAAAACTAAAAATAAATATAAAACTAAAATTAAAATAAAAATTAAATGTAAAAGTAAAATTATAATTGAAAAAAAATTGAAATTATACTTAAAATTAAAAGTAAATTTATTAATAAAAATAAAAATAATATTTAAATT
Source organism: Mucuna pruriens (assembly GCA_025330945.1). Lineage (NCBI taxonomy): Eukaryota > Viridiplantae > Streptophyta > Magnoliopsida > Fabales > Fabaceae > Mucuna > Mucuna pruriens. The sequence continues at coordinate 290,675 of JAENHJ010000086.1, read as the reverse complement.
AAACTCAAAATAAAATTAAAACTATATTTAAATTTAAAAATAAAATTTGAATTTAAATTAATCTAAAATAAAAGTAAAAGTAAATTAAATTAAAATTAGTGCTATATTATAACTAAAAAAATTTAATACGAAAAATAAAGTTAACATTAACAATAAAATTTTAACTAAAATTGAGAATAAAACGAAAACTATAATTAAAATTTAAATTTAAGCTTTAACTAATATTACATATAAAATTAAAACTAAAAAATTAAAACAAAATCAAAATGTAAAAATGGACTAAAATTAAAATTAAAAGAAAAGGAAAATCAAGATTTAAACCAAAAATAAATAAATAAATATAGCATTAAAATTTAAGCTAAAATTAATAGTAAACTAAATGAAAATAAAAATGAATTAGAAATAAAAAATAATAATAAAAGTAAATTAAAATTGCAACTAAAATTAAAAATAAAACTAATATTAAAATAAAAACTAAAAACAAATTACAATTAAAAGTAAAATAAAAGTAAAAATAAAAATAAAACTAATATTAAAAAATTAAAATATAAGTAATATTAAAATTAAAATTAAAAATGAAGTAAAAACATAAATAAAAATAAAAATAAATTTAAAACTATAAATATAAATATAAATTAAATTACGAAAAAATATAGTAAAAACTAAAATTAAAAGTAGGATTTAAAGCAAAAATAAAATTGAAATTGAAATTGAAATTGTAGTTATAACCAAAATAAAAATTAAAACTAAATTATAGTTATAATTGAAATGAAAATTATAATTATAATTATAATTAAATTTAAAATTAAAATTAAAACTAAAACTAAAATTCAAATAATTTAAAATTAAAATTCGAATTAAAAATAAGTTAAAATTAAAATTGAATTTAAATTGTAAAATAGTACTAAAATTATAATTATAAATAAATTTAATTTAAAAGTATAATTAATGTTAAAATTAAATTAAAATTAAAGATAAAAATAAAATTAATACTAAAATTAAAATTAATATTTAAAATAAAACTAAAACCATATTTAAAATTAAAATTAAAACAAAGCTAAATTAAAATTAAAATTAAAACTAAAAGTAAAAATAAAAATAAAAATAAAATTAAATTTAAAAATAAAATTAAAACTAAAATTAAAATTAAAATTAAAATTAAAATTAAAAATGAAATTTAAAATAAACTAAAATTAAAACTAAAAAATAAAATAAAAATAAAATATCAAACTAAAATTAAAATTAAAATTAGATTAAAATTAAATTTAAACTTAAATTAAAACTAAAAAATAAATGAAAAATAAAAAAATAAATATTAAACTAAAATTAATATTAAAATTAAATTAATATTAAAACTAAATTTAAGATTAAAATTTATTTTAAATGATAATAAAAAGGAAAATTAATATTAAAATTAATTTAAAATTAAAGTTTAGTTAAATTTATAATTATAACTGTAATTATAATTATAATTATAATTATACTTAAAATCAATAATAAATTTAAAATTAAAACATCAACACACAGAAAAAAAAATGCCAAAAAAACTAAGTAATTCTGATTCTCCTTACACTTGTAGATGCTTGGGAGTATAGACCTAAATCCTATTGAGTTGAGAAGATAAAAAATATATATTAACCTTCCTTTTTCATAATAATAATAAATTTTAATTTTAATAAAATAAAATAATTTTCTTTGTCATAGTTAAGTTTCAATTATTTTAGAATGAAATAAATATTTTAAAATATATACATAATTTACTTAATATTTTAATAAATATTTTATGGTGTTAATACTTTCTTTAAACATAATAGTGTCTGGTCCAAATTTTGATTTGTTATATTATTTTTTCAATGTTTTTTTTAATATACATGGACAATGATTCTTCTATTTTTAATATATATTTACTGTGTCACCATGTCCTCGATTGATGGTTAAATATAAAAAAAAATGTTTAAAAGACAAAACTAAAACTATTTAGTTAGAAAATCTCTAAATGCTAGGATGGATCTGATAACTTGTCCGGTTGGCTAGATGCTTATTGAATAACTTTTATTTCTACTTATTTGATAGTTTCAGCATAAAAATAGCATTAATTATTTGTTCTTAATTGTTTTATGGTTTTACTATATGTGTGCTAGTTAAATATGTAGTAATTGTTGAATTTTTCTTACACACAAAAATCATACAATAAAAAAAAAATATCATACTAACACAACATATTCAATTAATTGAATTAGAATTTTTTAGTGTCTATTTTGTTTTACAGTGATAAGGATCATATTTTATTTTACTTTCTAGAATGTTATATATATATATATATATATATATATATATATATATATATATATATATATATATATATATATATATATATATATATATATATATATATATATATAAAAAGTATTGTTTAGTGTACCGGTCGATCCTAAAGGCCTATCAAACAGTCGGGGATTTTTTTGGACAACCGCTCCACCAGTCGATTTGGTTCCGTGAGCCGATTTCATTCCGCATGTCAATTCCACTCTTGTGGCTGAGTCCACTTCACACTAAAGAGTCGAATCTCTCCCAACTAATTGAGTTCATCCCAACAATCATGTCCATTCCGGACCCTCATCTTATCTCGACCCGATCGAAAAATGACACTTGCGAGGTAACATAACGACTCGTGTAATCCTTTGGTAAGGGTGGATTGTAACTGACATATAAAGGAGCAGTTTTTGAGCATGTCATTTTGCACCTTGACATGCCCCTTGCACCTTTGTCATGTTGTGTAAGTTACATGACGAAATCCTAATAGGAAAGAGAAAATAACTTGTATATATATTGAAAAGGGCACGAAGGAAAGGACAAGTTGCTCATCCTGCATCAACTTACAAACCAGAACATTTAGATAGAATTTTTCATAAGTATTTATTAAAAAATAAAAATAAATTTTTATATAAATTAAAATTAATTTATATATAAATTAAAATTAATTTATATATAAATTAAAAACAAAATTTTTAAAAAATTAATACGAAATAACTTTTACTAATTAACTTATTAATTTTAAAAAATATTTTATTTTATTTTATTTTCTGATAAATATTAATAAAAAAAATATCTAAATAAGCTCTAATATGTCTCATTATGGCACCGGAAAAGATACTAAGAGGCCGAATGTGACAATTTTGTTTGTAAAAAAAATTTTATGATTTATAGTTTAATTCTAGTGCCAATTAATGTGGTCGTTCATGTTAAATAAGCACCAACTCTAGAGAGTCAAAGGAAGTATATGTAAGCAAGTATGAAGTGAAAGTAGCTAACTTGTTAAAAAAGTAATAAGAAAAGAAATAGAAAGCAAAAAGGTAAAATGAACAACAATTTGGAAGTAGGAAAATGAAGTAAACTTCCTAGACTAGTTTCCCAGATACGTGTGCACGAGAGTGCAGAGTGTAAAGTATCACTCCTTTTGAACTAGAGGTTGGACTTTATTCTTGTTTTTAACTAGAGGTTACTTTTTATTTCAGTACTGACTTTTGTATATTAAAAAATACTCAGTTCTTACGATACTCAAAATATAAGAAAAGAAAGACATTCATTTTAATAGTTTTTTATTTTCCCAACAAGTAAATTGTAAAAATAAAATTAAAATTTGTAGTATAAATATTATTTTGTTTCTATATGCAATATAGTACATGTCATTATGGTGATGTTTCCTTCATTGTAACATAATAACATGTGACTTATATTGCACATAGAAACAAAATAATATTTACACAACAAAATTCTAATATTTATGTCAATTTATGTCAGAACACTAGAAACCACACAACACCAGTTTCAGGTCTATTAATTAACTGACATACTAATTATTTGTCATTATTATAAACTTGGTAGGAGGTCCATGTTCTAAGCTCACTTGAAAACAAATAAAGGGGCATTTCATCAAACACTTCACGGGCAGAACATATATCACAAGATCCGCTCTCTTCTCTATTTGTGCTTTCTAATTTTTCAAAACTTCCTCCACTCTTTCTGAAATTATCCTCCACTGAACAATGAAAATTTTCTATTATTGTAAATTCCAAAAAATTTATCAAATTAAATTAGATTACGAAGATTTCTATATTGGATGAAATATCTACATACATGAAATTGATTAAAAATATAATAAAATTTTTAATAATCACAAATAATTAGTTTATAATATTTCTCCACCAAACATTTTCTTATAGAATTCATCATGTCCTTTTCTTTTTCCTTTCGATCCCCAGACAAAAGCTTGAATTCGTGTTTCATTTTTCCTTCCCCTTTTAAGTGTGACACTCGTTTGTATTTTTATACTTTGTTTATTTTCTCAAGCAAACTGACTTTTGAGCATCTTGTCCCACAAAAAGTGATTTTCTGATATTTTGTCGCAAAACACAGATTTGTTCATTAAATATGTCATTCGAAATATGAGTGTAAAGTATGAATGAAGGAGATTGTGTTTCTAAAATAGCAAAATGAAAAAAATGTGATCAGGGTGGGATCCATCCCACTACCCAAACAATATTTTACTAAAATTGTGTATAAATTTTAATTTGTATATAAATTATGTAATTTATTAATGTAATTAGTATATTAATTAATAAGATTGGATATAATTAACAAATAATTGAATTTTATAAATATGCTTTTATCTTATATATAGGAAAAAATTAGAAAAATATTTTTGTCTTAATGTTATTTTTTTTATATACCATTCATTTAATTTAAAGTATATTAACGAACTATTTACTTTTTTTTTCACCAAATGAATATATTCATGTGGTATTTTTAAAAAAAAAATCACATTATTCATTAAAATTGACTAATTCTAGTAATAAAATATAGATGAATTAAATATTTATTTATATATTATATGAAAGGTAGTATTAATTATGAGAGAGATTATATTCATTTCAATATTCTATTTCACTTAATTGAGATAATAATTGACAATCAATTATAATTATTCTCCATGCATATTAAAAAAATTGGAATAATTTAAATATATTTTATGTACTTATAAATATATTGAAATTTATTTTTTGATTTCTATACAAATTTTTGTGTTTGATACTTGCGATTTTCCTTCTATACAAATATTTGTTTGATACTTACGATTTTCATTCTCACTTGTTTTAATTCATGTTATGATGATAAGAACTAAAAGTAAAAATTACTATATTTTACCGGAACAAAATTAAAACTATTATATCTGCACATGTTGCTGCAATGACATATTCACACAATAGATTAAAACAAATGATGATACACATTGGAAGGATTAAAAAAATACAAGAAATAAAAACAAAAATTATTATATTTACACAGATTTAAAATATATTTAAGTTAAATATAATTATATATATTTAAGTCTATATATTCTTTTGTCCCTTCCCATACTTGATTTTTGTGTTAGGACCAAAACATCAAACCATGTAATTTTAATAAACAACCGGATAGATGGATATATTTTTAAGTATAAAGAGATCAGAAAGAAGTAATACATACATATTTAGTTCGAAAGTTTCACTGTCATAAAGATGCTCATAAAATCATAAGTGACTACAGTTTGAAAACACAAAAAATATAATATCCAATTCTTTTATCATAAGATTGTGATACAACCCTTAAAGTTCGACTAGAATGAAACAAAATTTCTAAGTTAATATCTAAAGACATAACAGTATTAAATACAAAACAATTGAAAATTATTATTTTTTTATAATTTTCATATTCGTAAATAGTGTGGTAAAAAGAAAGTTTCTATCCAAAAAGTGTATATCACAATATGTCTTTTTAACTCAAATCATTTTGTCACGCACTATTATGTGTTCTCTTTGTAGGAAAAAATTTAACTTTTGTCCTATGAATTTGCAACAACAATGTTAATGTACAGTTAGTAAATATTCAACACAAAAGAAACATCGAGAATGGATTCTCTATGGTAAAAAAAAAACTTGAATTCTTTCTAGTGTAATAATCATACTATTTATTTCTTTTAATCTCAATTTTTAAATAAAATATATTATGTTGATAAAAAAATGTTGAATAGTCAAAATTTCATATAATAATAATGTCACTGCAAAGAATTTATTTTAGAAAACACCATAAAAAGATATAAATATAAAAAATAAAATGCAGGAAGATAGTTATATGTTTTTTTAGTAAGATACAAATATACGTTTTATTATTATTATTATTATTATATATATATATATCCTAATAAGATATTCAGAGCATTATCCTTATTTTATTGATATAAACCTGAAGAAGATTGTTGTATTTTTTTTTAAAGAAATGTGTGATATTTTTCTTCCATTTTTGAAAAATGCATGAGAAGTGCGAATAGCCTAGATTAAAAATGCTTAAGATGGATTAGGCTTGGAAAGATTTGTAAAAAATACCTGGAAGTGAACATTAAAGTTATGTTTGTACTCTTGTGTTGTCCCAATTAGAGTAAAACTTGGCAAAATTGTCAAGGACTGTGTGGGCATAAACCAGTATTGTGAACAGGATAAATCAGTGTGGGCTTTCACTCTCTCAATCTCTTTGCTTATTTTTTCTGATAAAAGAAGAGTTCAATTCTGAAGTTTTTCTTAACACAAGTTTTATTATAAATTTTCCTTTATAATTCTCGAATGACTTAAATGCCACCCCTTTTTATAATCGTTTGTGGAGCAAATCTCTTTAGAATTTCTTTTCACCTCTCTTAGAAGAAATTGTTGATTGGTAAAAAAAAAAAAAAAAATAGACAACAAAATACAGTTGATCCATCTTATATTTTTATGATACTTTGTCTTTATATTTTAGATTTATACATGCTTATAAGGATTTATTTTTTGGCATACCTTGCTCATGAGAATTTTAAAAACCATATGTTTACCCAAAATATATTTTTGTATTTACGACTCAAATAATGAAAAATCAATAAAGTTAGTCAAAAACCCCCTCGAACCCGTGCACATCATATGAATTTTCTGTGTCGCATTAACAAGCTTCTTAAACAACTAGGTTCTAGGCCATGAAAATGAGCACAGATCATCACAATTCATAACTTGGCAACAGTATCGCTATTAAATTTAAAACACTTTTCTAAAAAATTAATTAATGATTTTCCAAAATAATAAATTCTTAATTAAAGCTTCTAAGTTCTAGTATATAATGCGTGGACGTGGTGCGCGGAAAACGCATTACGTGGGACCGTATCATATAAATACCAGTCCCCTTCGTTTTCCTTCCATCCCACAACTCCCATAACCGTTCAAACACACTTCCCACACACTCTTAATTCAATCATAACAACTACGATTCAACGCTGAAATTTTCTCTGCGTTTCTCGGTAACCAAACAGCTATGACAATAAGAACGAGAAAATCGAAGCGCAAGCTCGAGCCGGAGCCCCCTCCGCGAACCGTTACCAAGAAGCTCCGGCAGAAGCTACCTCGACGGCGACGGCTAAACATATCGCCGGTGCTTCTCGTTGGCAATTCCAGCGAAGATCCTCGTTTATCTGTCGATTCGAGCTCCGGCTCCGACTTCGCTGCCGGCGAAGCTTCGTGCAACTCGAGCAGAGCTTCCGCCGCTGGCAAGGGAAAGACAAACTCGAGAAATGAATCGTCAAGCAATTCCTCGAGGAATCGAAGGTTCGAGAAGAGAAACGCGAAGGAAAACGAAGTAGAAGTATCAGAGTCTTCGTGCGTGGACTCCAATTCCTTCGCTCGCGAAAGAAGCAGAAGCTTGATTCTGAAGTTCAAAAGAGAAACTATGAATCCGAAAAAAAACGATGACATTTTGGAAGCGTGCACGAAATCCGAGATTACGAGCGAGGAACTGTTTAATTCAAAGTCCGGTAATGGAAACTCGAAAATCTCTTCGGAGTCCAACACAAACGACGTGGTATCGTGTAGTTTCGATGTCCGTACGTCGTTTCAGGAGGAAAAGAGCGAACGAAGCAGAAGCTCAATTCTGAAGTTCAAAAGCGGAAGAGAAAGTAAGAATCTAAAAGAAAACGACGACATGTCGGAAGCGTGCGCGAAATCGGAGATCACTAGCGAGAAACAGTTCAATTCAAAGTCCGGAAACATTAAAATCTCTTCGGAGTCAAACGGTAACGACGTCGTGTCGTTTAGTTCCGGCTTTCGCGCGTCGTTTGAGGAGGAAAATAGAAACAAGGAAAACAGAGCATCGGAATGTGAATACTCTGAAGGTTCTAGAAACCTTCACACCGAAGAAGATAATTGCGCGGATTTAATAGCGCAATCGATGACGAAGCAGGAGTCGGATAATTACGACGCCGTTGCGGATCTCGCATGCTCTGAGGTTCTCCGATTCTCGTACTGTGACGACGATTCGGAGTACTGTTCGAGCCAGGGAACTGTGTTCTCTGAACTTCACTCGGAGATTTTCGGCGAATGCTCGCAACCGGAGCTTTCAGATTTCTCTCCGTCTCTGTTCGTCGATTCCGGAAGCCAGTTTTCGCAGGGATCCGTCGGAGAAACTCCTTCGCCGACGTATTTGTTGTTTCTTCAATACCGCAAGGAGTTCTCCACGCTAGCTTCTCCTTTAATGAACGCTTCAAGCGTCGAAGATGAAGTTTCTGTTGGAGTCAAAGTAGGTTCCAATTTCAGAATTCGAGTTACTTATATTACTAGTTCTGTTAGTAATGCGTTTAGCCTAGCTTGCTCTTCTTGCATTCGTTATTAATTCTGTGTTCTTATTTTCTTTGTATGTATATGTGGATTTAGTTTGTGAGATTCGAAGATTCGGATGACGAAGACAGCTATCAGATGCTGAGAAAGAGGGAAAGGAGGCAAGGTTTTCTGTCGAATTACGGTGAAAGATATTTCTCTACAACTGAATTTGGAAACACCGTGCTTGAACAACGTGCGCAAATGGTTCACTGGATCGTTGAGGTAGGTTTGTGTAAAACAAATTCTAAATTATTATTACTTCGCTTGATTAATTTCACTTAGAGAAATGTTAGAATAGCAACACATTCTTTAATATTGATAATTTTATAATTTTTAACTAACAGTAGAGATTGCCTTAAAAAAAATATATGCGTTAGAGATTGTATTTTTTTTTCATTCCTCATTTTGCTTTAATTTAGTATTAACGATCAACAAATTGAAATTTTGGCTTGGTTGAAACTTGAAACAGAGTTAAGAGCTCGTGTTTGAATTTTTTGATGGTCGTTTAATTATTTATTTATTTATTTATTCTGGTATATAAATAATGGTTGCTCTTAAGTAGTGTTTTGGTTTTGGATTGCCTCGTGTGAGAGAGAACCCGCTTGAAGAGTGATGATCAAACTTGATTCAGTTAAAAGGTAAACATTCTGTACAATAAGTTGTTGGAGAATGGTAGTGGCCTCCAATTGTCTCGTGACACGTCAGATGAGGACGAAAGTTCCGCGGCGTACTTTAGTAAATCCCTGTATCGTCACGCATGCTGATGATGCAATCATGCAACGCACTTTTCTCGTATTCGTGCGTATGGGTAGTTACTTCGGGGGATACATTTTGCTTTTTACTTGACCCTAAACATAGAGGAATATATAATAGGTAGGGAGAAATTCTTTGGTTCTAGTTAGTTCTCCCTTAAAGATTATCTACATTCAATTTTTGCGAGTCTAGCTAACTACACATTACACGAGTCTCACCATTATTTTAAGATTGTACAATTTGTTGTACATAACATTTCTCTTATTTTAATGCTTCGAGATTTCATATAGATCGGATGCATTTGACCTTTTTAACTGGAAAGGGAAGAAGCTTACAGAAGATATTAATTGAATGGTAGGCTAAGGCATAAAAGGAAAAGGGAAAATAAACAGCACTTCTAATAAATATGAAATTGTTAATTATATATTCCACCAAATATTTAATAAATTAAACAATTGATTATAATATCATTTTGTCGTTTTATTATATTTGAGCATTTTACGCAGTGCGAAAATATTTCGGAGTATCCATCACCAATTCACGTGGTTTCTCTTATTATTAATTTATTGTTGATGTAGTTATTTTATTGTTGTTATCATCTTTGATGATTGAATTACCATAAAGAACATTCTTTCCTTTTGATGAAGGGATTCCATTTTCTTCTTCCCCCTGTTTCAGACAGCGAGACTCACATTAAAATAGATTATTGTATGGAACCAATTTAGATTTGGATAACAATGTTTCAGATTGTCATTTCAAAATGCTGCATCTGTGGAAGTTGTTCGACTTTGAATTGCCAGTTGAATTTGTTTAAAATGCTATATATCTTTGAAATTTGGCAGCAATCTTATCGAAAACAGCTTCGGCAAGAGACAATGTTTCTTGGAGTCAACCTACTTGACCATTTCCTAAGCAAAGGATACTTCAAAGCCAAAAGAAACCTTCAAATTGTTGGAATAGCTTGCCTCACCTTAGCGTCCAGGATCGAAGAAAACCAGCAATATAACAGGTTCATCATTTAACTTTACATTTCTTTCTCATCCTCCAAGTTATCTTGGGCAAAAATGTCGTTTCCAATCATCTGTCTCTTTACTGGTCTTGGGTTGCCCGATTGTGAAGTGATTGGCTAGTGATGGTCTTTTTTTTTTTTTCGAGTAGAACTAGTGACGGTCTTGAGATTAAGGAAAATAGAAATAGATTAGGATTTAATTTTTCTAAAGTTTGAGTTTATATATCCTCATTAATCATGTATTGTGTCTTAATTAAAAGAACAACAATTATTCCTAAAGGTTCAAAAGTTATCCAATTTTTATATAAACTTTATTTTGTAACACATAAAGCTCTCTTGAAGTTTAGGTTAAAATTAAAACAAAAATTGTAAGTTTTAATATCCCATTAGTAGAGTTAAAAGTGAATCAAACCCGCTTGCAATATTTTTAACTTTCTTCTTTTTACAGGTACGTGCTCCTCGTATAACGTGGGAAAGTGAGAATTAATAGAATTTAACAATTTTTATTCCAATCAAACTCGTGAAAGTTATATTCAATGAATAACTGAACTCTTTTGTGGGTACTATGTACAGAGTGGGGCAAAAAAATTTCTACATAGGAAGCAACGTGTACAGTAGATGCGAGGTGGTAGCTATGGAATGGATGGTGCAGGAGGTGCTCAAATTTCAGTGCTTTCTGCCTACCATCTACAATTTCTTGTGGTATAATTTTTTATTCTTACAGCATGAATATGATATGAAATTCTGCACTAATTAAAGGTTAGCTAATACTCATTGTTTCAGGTCTCCATCTATCATCAAAGATTTCTGTTTCTTTCTGGGAAACAATTTGAATTTTAAAATGAATGGGTGTAGCCAACACTTGCTTTTATCTCTCTAATAAGGGATTTCTTTTTGCCTTAAAAAATGTGCAAAATTTAAAAATTAAAAGAATTGTTTTTGTAATTGTAATTTGTAACTCGAGCATCACAAGGAAAATAGAGTTCTACTCAGTACTCACCCTTTTGTTTATGATTTCAGCTTCCAACACTTCACTGTATATTTTACAGGTTTTACCTAAAAGCAGCCAATACTGACGCAGTTGTTGAGAAGAGGGTCAAGTATTTGGCAGTGCTGGCACTCTCAGCTCATGAGCAGCTGTGTTACTGGCCTTCAACAGTTGCTGCAGCACTTGTAATCCTGGCTTGTCTGGAATTCAATCAAAATTCATCCCTCTTCAAAGTCGTAGGGGTAATATTATTGCGATATAGAATTAACCCTTTGTTTGAATCTTAGTCAACAAAGTCAGGGAGGTAAACATTAAATGACACATTAGGCAAGGCAAGATATGCTTCATAGATTTAAGTTTAATTTGGTCCTTTCTTAAAATATTTTAATACATCATGGTAATTTTAGTACATAAAATCAAAGTGGAAGACAATAGTATTTGTATGGTCTCCATTTGCACTGACATTGTGAAAACACTAATTATATCTGCAGAGTTGTGCGTGCCTTCTTTTTTTTTTTTTTTTCTGAATGCTCAATGTTTCTCCTTTCTATCGTTGTTTTCCTTTTTGACTCATAATGTTGTTATAGCTTCCAGTATAAGATTGTCTAGAATGGCATGTAGATAATTAATCTTATGATTTTGCAGATCCACGTTAGATCAAAAGATGAGAATTTGCATGAATGCATAGAGGTATGATATAGTCCTATTTATTGTAATTTGTCAGTGTTCTTTTCTTTTGTTTGATGTTAAAACCAGATAAAAGGAAAAAACCTGAAATGTCTTGATGAAAATGCCCCACAATACAAGTATTATGAAAATAATCATATAGTTTCATTTATTATGATGAGAAAAGCCCCACACCAAATATATAATTTTGTTTATTGAGATATGATATATATATATAACAATTTATATAACATTTTTTGTATTTATTTTTTTATTGCATCATTAATTACATTACATGTTTTTTTTTTCTTTTTTGTTTTATAATTTGTTACATAAGTAATATTTCTCTTAAATTTCAATTTCTCCTATTATCGGAATTGCTCGTGTATTTAACTCAGAAACTTAATATTATATTCACTTCAACAGAGCCTGGAGTGGTTGTTACGCTATCTAGGATAACATCTAGTTGGCGTGGAGACATTGGCTATACAATTCAGTTTGGTGGTGATTGTTCCTAACCATCAGAAGACAAATCACTCTCTTATGCCTGGTTGATTCTTCATTAATATTGAATAAATTCCATTTGTTTCCCTACCTGAGAGGAAGGGAATTCTATTTTTTTCCCATGTAACTATATTGATTGTTCTGTATATCTCGTTATAGAAGAAAAAATATACACATTTTTTTGAATGCTGTGAAAACCTTACAACGGGACAGAAAACTCAGCTGTTAACTGTTAATGACCTACAAAGATATTACAAGGTTATACAAAAGTTTATCTTGCATTATATATTATGATTATTCCTTTCCTCTGCAGAGTGCAGACATTGTCTTTTGTGGCCTCTAGCAACCTTCTATTATATTTGGTGACTAGGAATTTTAATTACACAGCATTAAAGCACCATTGTTCAAAATGTCTACACTTTCTATTTAAGTTATTTCTACAGATATGCACAGGAATTAGTTAAGAGAGAAATACATTTGCTTATGCAGGGTTTTAAGTTTTAACCACATTAATACAGAAAATGACCGACTTTAGGTTAATTACAGAATGACAATTATATGTTTCACTGCATGCAAGAAGCATTTGAGGTTAATATCAGTTGCAGTTCAAATTGTTACCATCAAGAGCCAAGAGACATACATTTGTTAAAATTACTATGAAACAATTGTGATTTCTGAAACTAAAAACAAATAGGACCTATCTATAAAACTATTATTTTCCGTGTACAGGCTCATGTATCTTGTAACTTGTAACAGATATCTGAAAATCATGAAGACCACCACCATCACAAAACCTAGAGCTTGTTTGATTCCCTTATCAATTTTTTTGTTTTAAAAACTGTTTTCTAAAATAATTTCACACTACTTAGCAATCATCAAAGATCTATTAAGCTTTGAAAATTGTTTCCAAAATAAGTGCTTTTAAAACCAAAAAAACAGAAACAGCTGGGAGGTATTTTCTCATCCTCTTCTTTTGTTTTCTGTGTTCTGATCAAGTGTTCAAGGGACAAGCTTTTAGAAAACAGTAATTGCTCAGCAGAATAAACACATTCAAATATGCTCCAAACAAATTTTAGAAAACAGAAATTTGTTTTCAAAAACAGTAAACAAACAAGACACTAGATCTGAAACAACTGCATTGTTGCTTGTGAAGTGAAAATGTAGTAGGGATCATTAAAGTGAATTTCATTGCATCAAAGACATCAACTAAGCTGTCAACTGGTAGCTAAGAACTAAAGAGCTTGCAAATGGAAAACCATCCAAAGCAAGACATTCAACAGAGACAAGTATAGATGTGAAAAGCAAAGTTATATATACTTATTCTTTCTTTTCATTGTAAAAGAAAATGAAAACAGTAAAACATTAATTTATCTGCCATGCTCCTGATGACACAATGTTCGGCCAATTTAAATTATACTGACGACTCCATACACATATGATCTAAAGGGAGAAGTGAATGAAGAAATAACTAAAAGAATAACAAATAACAAATAAATTTTTGACATGAATGTTGAAAAAATTTAGGAACCATGTCTGTCAGACAAACCTTTACATCATTATAACAATCAACAAGAATCATTGTGCTTGTACAACAAACTTGCAGGAACTGTAGTCTGACAAAACTATGCTAACTAAATAAATCCAACTGTGCATGTGAGGATGTAAGGGATTCTGAATTGACTCAAGTTATATAATTGCCAGCTTACTGTCATCGTTTGAATTAACAGGAACTACTGCAGGGCCCAAGTCCGAAGAATCTTCAAAGTGCATCTTTGCAAATTCATCAATAGTTGCTTTCCTTTCACTATAAACGATCCCATTCCTTTCCACCTCAGCTTGTTCAACCTTTACCTTGGTCATCGTGCTGACATCCTCGGCTGCCTTTGCAATAGCAGTAAAGGCACTCGACACCCATGAAGCTCCGGTTAATATGTAAGGATTGCTCATGATAGCAGATCCAGCACTACTTGCCTTTTGCTCCGCAGCAGCCATAGCAGACTTTGTCATTTCAGAAAGCTGATACTTTTCATCCATCTCTTTCACCTTTCCATTGACAATAGCTGTTCCAATACTTAGTTTATCACTTAAACCCATCTTACGATCAATGGAAGCAACTGTGGAAGAAGCATTTGAGGTCAAGTTATGACGTTCATCGAAGGCTTTCGCCTTGTTGATAGCATCCTTTCCTAAAATGAAACCCTTAGCAAGCATGGTGCTCATTACATCTTCAGCCTTCTTAACTGCCTCAGAACTTTGGTGTGTCTATTGAGAAGAGCATTGCACAATGTATATTAGAAACTTCATAGATACTTGCAGTTTGACAGTAAAGAAATTAGAATTTCCAACCCAGTAGGGAGGGAAGAATTTGTATACACTTGCAGAGATTTTGCATCTAGATCTAACTGAAGATATAAAAGTCTCCTCTAGACCTGTGCAGTATATGAAGTTTACAGTACATTTGACTTCAGCACCAAATATAACACCCACAATATAGCCATTTAAATTCAGTTTTTAATCTAACCTCATAAGAAAATGTTTTAGTAGGGCATAGTTAGATCTGCTAAGATACAAGTGGTAATTTGATTTTGCACCATCATCTTCATACCAGAGTTATTTTTATTGCTGCAGATAAATTGCTGACATCATCAGCAGAACAAAATAAATTTAAAAATCTATGTTATCATACCCGGCAAAGATATTAAGCACCAATATTAAGTTGGCTGCAGTATTGAAGCCATAAATTTCAAACCCCAAAACTAGGAGTCTATCAAGAATAATAACTTAATGAGTCAGACATACAAAACATACTAGTCTTGACACCGATATTTGGGACATATGGCACAAACATGTTCAGCAAAAGTGTTCGTATATCGTATCTCACACATTTTCACTACATATAAATGTACTGACTGTGCATGATGACCTCAGTTTCACACAATAAATAACACAGCATTTAAATTAAGTACTTACCGGACTTGAGGGAACAGCTTCAGGGGGGAGCTGATACTTCTCCACAGGTGTGATGGTGACATATAGATCACCTATCTTGGAACCCTATATAAAAAATTGAAGATTAAGCACATGGTTTAAAAAAACAAAATCAACTAAAAGTATCTACTTCTTTTTAAGCTATTTTTATCAGTTTCAGGGGTTGAATGGAAAGGATTAATAAGATACATTGGTGCAACCCATCTCATTATTATGAAATGCAATGTAACATTTTCAAAAGTAAAAATTATTTGCATACAGACATACCGTTAAGAGAACTGCCGTGTCTGCTCCCTGTGTATCCTTAAATGTAACATAAGCAACCTGAGTGCGATCACTTTCCCTGCAGTATTAAAAATCAAAGATTAGGGACACATTCAGTGTAAAAGTTTAATTCTAAACAATAACAATCATAAGAAATGAATAAGACGAGTGCTCTAACCTTTGCATCTCAATATATCGAATATCACCTGAGAATGAAAAGAATTCTTCTATGTCCTTCTGTAATGTAACCAGTGATATGTTGCTAACCTTAACTGTTCTTACCTGTAAGAAATCAAAACAGAGGGAACTTGAAAATTTTTCCATGATGGGATTTGTCACTAATAAAAACCAACAAAGGACAATAGGTGACAGATAAGAATTGCTTTTAAGGATTAACCTAAAGTAACCAAGATTGTAATAAACCACAAAACACAATTTGTTTTCGAGTCATTTTGGATCCCCAATTGTATGAACATGGAATTAGAATTTGAATTCTAATAATTGTGAGGGTGTCTAGTTCATGTGTATCCTAATTAAATGCTTTTGGAATTTTTCAAGCCATTAAATGCTTTGACCTTTCATTAAGTAATTTCTATTTTAATTCCTTGACTATATCTACCACGAGTTTTCAAATGCTGTTATTATTTTGGCACAGGTTTTGTTGTGAAAGGTGGGCAAATTCATATTGTTGTGACCAGGAATTCACACTGGACACATAATATTGATTACTGAATCATGTATTCTACAATCATAATGCTAACCAATGGTACTATGTAAAAATTGCTTCCTCACGTCTGATACATGAATAGTCCAACTTGGTGGAGCTGTGGATTGGGGAATAGCTTCAGCTCTTTGATCTGTATGGTCCACTGGGGCCTGCACACAAATCGTTAATCACGAAAGAATTATGAATATCAAATGAAAAAATACAGTCATATTTTAATCACAAAACCAACGATGGAATTAGGTGAAAGAAAAAACAGCAAGATACAAAAGCCTAATGAGTACTATCCTCATAGCTCAGAAGGCAAAGCAAACGAACAAAGAGTCAATAAGACAAGAGGAAAGGTTATACCAAGAGACAACATCAATGTGATAGTGTCCACTTGACAAGAAGCAATTCAAATGGCATGAAGATTAGTTATCATAAATCCAAGCAATGGAACATCATGATTTAACATTAACAACAATAACTCAACCTCAATATTAGAGCTGGATCTCCAACACGTACCAGAGACTAAGTAAAATTTGTAGGACCGACAGGTGATCCAATAATGGGGTGGCTTGATATGACCAACAACAACCCCAATATGACCAACAATAACCATTAGAATATACTTTCGTACCATATTAAAATTTAGATTTGAACCTTACTCAACTTTATAAAATTGACTTGGAAGCTGAGAGTTGTCTTCCTCAACTTGTATATTCTATTTCGACCATATTGACCATATTACTAGGAGATGTAGGATCTCCAACAAGGACCATATCACTATTAACTAACTTTTAATTTTAACTATCCATATACAATTGTTCACTCCAGATTTATAGTTCTTATTTCTCGAATTCTCACCTGATACCCGCATTTCCCACTTAACAAACCATCCTCAAGAGGATTCAATTCAAATACGACGACCACTTCCATTAGATCCAAAAGGGTAATTAGCAAACACTGCAGATCAAAACTTCCAAAGTAATACTTCTGATGTTCATGACTACAACATCTAAACCAAACCACTAAAGGTTACATCACTTAACAATAAATATCAATCAAGGTAGTGGTATAGTCCCCACTTCCATTAAACAAATACAACGAAATGTGAGAATAAGGAAAAACACAAAACACAACAGAATGAGAGAAAAACAAAGAAAAAGAGAAGAAAACCAGATAGGATCTGAAACGAAAGGAAGGAAATTAAGACATAAGAGAATGGAAAGGGGAGTGGTGGATCTGAGGAAAAGGGAATTGAGAGGTTGAGAGACTCACCGACATTTCGGATGGTACAATGTTTTTTTGTCACAAGCAGCGTCGGAAAGAGGCAATTTTGAACGAAACGGATGAATCAGAAATGGGTTCGTTCCTCATGTGACTGTTATTTGCTGTCATGTGAGTGGCTGTTGCGTAATTTTGCAACCGACGCCACATCTTGCCAAATAAGAAAACAGTAAACCTCGTCATGATTTCCGCCAAGATTGCAACCATCACCTTCTAATTATTGTTTTTTTTTTTTTCAGTTAATCGTTAATTTCATAAAAAGTTTTTTCTTGTGTCGTACCGAAACTAAAAATACCAACCACAGAAAAGACAAAATTTACAACACTGAAACAGTTATTTGTTTTAATATTTAATATTTAATTTTAAAAAATAAATCATACCTAAAATAATTTTTTATAATCATTTAATAAAAAACTATGTTAATTCACTTACACCAACTACCTTAAAATCGATCTCACGGTTATTTATGATTTAATAATAATAATGTAAACACTCATTTTAAATCTTATAAATGGTAATATAGTTTGTATTTCTCTCACGTTCTCATTTTAAACACTTTCTTCAATTGTTTTTATATATATATGAGTTATTTTTTATTTTTATCATTTATTTTATTATAATTTAATAATTTTAATGAGTAACATATTTTATTTGTTAGATTGTATTATAAGAGAGGGAAGGGAGAGAGAGAGAAAAAAATACTAAAATTATTATTTTTAGGATTTCATCAAAGAGAGAGGAAGAGAGGGAGAGAGGGAGAGAGAGAAACACTAAAATTATTATTTTTTTATTAGTTTTATTAAAAAAATTATCATTTTTAATCCTTAAAATTACAAAAAAAATATTTCTTTAAATTTCTCACCGAGGAATTAAAACTATATCATTTATGTTAAGAGTAATATTAATATATATTCTCTTTAAAATGTTTTTATTAATTTTCTTAAATATTTTATAAAGAAAATATTAAATAAAAGTTAATATATTTAATATATTAAAAATATATAAAACATTTAACACTTACCATACAGATAAATAGGAGACTTAATAGAAAAATTATGTACCTAGAAGGATTTACAATTATTCCATTTTCTTGCTTTAATAATATTCATGCATGTGTTTCTTATCCTCAAGTTAATACTTATCATACAAAGCATGTAGGAGGATTAGTAAAACAAAATATTATAGCTACGAGAATTTAGAAATTTCAACAAAAAAAAATTAGAATTATTCTTTTATTTAAATTTAAAAACTAAAAATAATAATTTTTTTATAAAATATAAAACTAAAATTATAATAATTTTAAGAATAAAAATATATTTAATCCTTCTTGAATTTAATGTCTTTATTAAATAAGTTACATTTAACAACAATTTATTTATTTATTTATTTAAAAATATTTATTGTCAGTTAAGATTAATAAGTTGATGCATAAAAATTAGGGGGTAAATTGATCAGAATTAACCCACAAACTCAATTAACCCAATCCAATGATATTTTAGCGAGTTAGATTAAATCATCCAATCCAATCTAATATTCTTATAATATTACTAATAAAATTACAATTATCTATTAATAATGTTGGATCTGGATAGTTAAATTTGTATTTTAATTTATACATGTATTGAAATCTTTGATAATGTGTCTAATATTTTATTATGTTAGAATTAAAATGATATATTTAAGGATCATTTTAAATTTCTTACAAAATATATATTATTTTTTTTAATTGTGATATGATTATACATTATTATTATTAATTAATCTTTTTTATATTTAAATATCTTAATTTTAAATAATTTGAATTAATTAATTATTTTATTTTTTATTTCTAAAATATATTATTATTTCATTTAATTGACTCGATTATATTTTATTTGACTGGATCATAAATTAAATTAACCCAAACAAAGATAATTAATCTTGAAGGAGATTCATTGAAACAATTCCAAGTGTTGCACTTTAAAACTAAACCTGGCACACTAGTTTATGGAACAAACTATAAGTAGGTCAGTTATTAAATGACGAACTAAAGGAAATTAAAAAGGCCAAATTGTTATTAGTTGGTCACATTTGATACTCTTTATTACATATCTTTTGTCTGCTTCCCTCTTTATGTTCACAGTTATATGCGGGTATAGTGAAACTACGCCCAACTTTTCGTAAAGTTCTCATATATGCAAATTTTTTTGTTTTTTGAAAATGTGAAATTAGAAATATTAGTTTTTTATGCTTGTTATTATATTTAAAAAATTATTTTTTTGAAAATAATTTGATGTCATATTTTTCACGAAAATTTTAATGAGAAAAAATATCATGATATTGTTATTAACTCATATAATGTATTTATACTGAGAACAGAAATCTATCATTGTTGTTGTTTGCTTACTGCCCAGTTGTCGCACATGGTAATTAGTTTATCAAATATTATTTATTTTCATTAAAATTTTGAACTAATAAATGATGGGTGACAAAAATGGAAATTGGTCCTTCCAGCGAAGAGATATGAAAGACAAAGAAGAAAGAAAAAGGATGAGGAATTGAAACGAAGACGAGGGGACAGTGGATAATGGGTTGATAAAAAATTTTAAATTACAGTTATGGGTCGCCTTATGTTTACTACTATTTTTTTTATTACATCTGCCAATTTTGACCCGCATGTGGTTCATTCGTGGATAAAATTATTTTTTTGCTTATTTTGAAATCCAACACGAAAGTTACCAACTAAAAAATTTGCAAGTAATTTTTTGCAAATTTAAAATTCATAGATAAATTTCTTGTAATTGAAAATTCACTGCAAATTTTTCCAGGTAAATTTCTTGGTGATTTAAAATCTGAAAAAAAATTCGCACTAATTTCTTACAATTTTGCAGGTATATTTTCATGAATTAAAATATATAAATATTTTCTAAAATTGTCAAAATATTGATATAAATTTATCAAAACTTTTAATAACATTTTTATTTAACTTATGAAGTATAAATAAAATTATATATATTATTAGATATAATAATAATATAAATTATATTTTACATTTAAGATATTTCGTGTTTATTTCAATTAGTTTATTTTATGATATTTTTTAATTTCTAAAATAAATTTTTATTTGTGTGTTGAAATTCTTAAGTCAAATAGTTTCCATCATATGTCTTAAACTAGTGTGTTATTCGAGCCATATAAAAAATATATATATTAGAAGTGTAATTATGTTTATATTTTATAAATAACATTATTTGTTTTGTTTTCATGTATATTTTAGTTACCTAATTTTGTAAAGAAGGAATGAATATCCTCTATATACCTCTTAATGAATTTGAATTCTTATTATTTATTCGATTTAGAGCTTATTGTCATTATCAATTTGAGAATGCAGTTAATGAATTGATTGATTCTGAAAAGAAAAATATTATCACCTAAACATGTAGAAGATTTGACATAGAAGAGTATAAGTCGTATAAGTTACCCATAAGTAGAAGAGTATTGGAGAGATCTTAAAGAAGAGTATTGGAGAAGCCTTAAAGAAGAGTATAGAGGAAGCTATTAAGTAGAAAAAAGACGTGTTAAAAATTATCTTTAAGAGCTCCTTTGGATGCATCTAACCTCTAGAGCCTTTGATGCCTTTGGACGCACTTGTAACATTTAGACGATAGGTCCTTTGGATGACACCTGGGGCATTTGGACGACATTGGGTTCTTTGGACACATATGAAGTCTTTGGACAACATGCCCTTAGATAGGGCCTAGGCCTCTTTGGATGCACCCACCTTTAGACAACACCTAGGTTCTTTAGAGGAACCTGCCTTTGGATGGCTTTTGAGTCCTTTGGACGCATTGGCCTTTGGATGCACTCCTAATAAGCATGTTGAAGCCTTATTTTTTGGTCGCATTTGGTCCAAGGTTTATTTAGTTTGTTTTCACGCCTTTATGTAAGCATGATCAGTGTATAAACCCAATCCTAGCTTATTTGTAATTAACTTTGCTTCATTTGTAATATTTTGCATAGCAAGCATTTGAGAGAATTCTCTCAACTTGATCTTGGATTAGAACACTTAATTATCATCAAGAGGTTTGTGGTTAATCTCGTTTTCTCTTATCTGATTTTCACGAAATTAGTGACGAGTCATTTCTGAATCTTATTTGTTTTCTGTTTTCCAATTTTTTTTCTATCTTGAATTTCCACAAATCTACTATATTTTTAATGATAATCTTGTTCGTATCTTTGTAGCATTAGTAATTGTATTAAGTGTGAGATTCAGGCTTAGCCAAAACTTATCTGTTTTTAAGATATTTTATATTTAACTTTGTAAAAAACATCACTTCTAAATTGTCATACCCAAACACTTTTATTTAAAAATTTATTTTTATAATTTATAAGCAAACATAAATTAGCTTATACAATTTTAGCTAAATTATTTCTTTGGTCGCTCTATTTATTTATTTATTTCAATTTGGTCTCTCTTTTTATTAAAAATTTCAATTTGGTCATTCAATTTTCAAAAATGTTATAATGTTACTCTTTTCGTCCAAATTGTTGACAGAGTAAATAGAGTTGTCTTACATCGCGCTTATGTGTCTATTTTTTTATTAAATTAATGTTATGTGTAATTTTAACTAATTTAATTTTTTAAATTATTTTATTAGTTTACCAAACTACATTGTTTTTACCCATCATTAAACAATTACTACAGAATATCAACACCTATGTGAAGTTGAAGCAATTAGGGTTCAACAAGTAGCGAATTTGGATTTTTGGATTAGCAATTGGGGTTCAACGAACTACGATTTGGGACAAAGAGAGGGTTCAACAAACAAAGTCATTCTCTTTGTATGTTTCCTTTCTCTGTCTCGATTATTTTTTCGTAATATGGGGATAAGATTACATTATTGCACTGTTGTACTGTTGCCCTATTGTATGATGTTGCTGTCCCCGCATTGATTTTTTTAAGGTTTTATATTGTGTGTGTTAAGTGTTTTTTTTATTTTGCTTGTTTAGGGAGGATGGTGGTCCACCATGTACGTATATTCTTCTGTTGTGGTCCCCAATGTTTGTCAGATCACGTGTATGTTTGACTCTGATAGTGTTGTATTGTTATTTGTTTGTATCCTTTACTTATGGGTATTTATGTTGAAAGTGTAATGAATTTTTTTGTACTATGTATCCTTTAGTTTTGTTGTTCCCTCTATTTATTTATTTGTTTCAATTTGGTCCCTTTATGATTGGTGTTTGTTTTTTTAAATAGGATATTTTTGTTTATTGCTGAGATGAAAGATTACTTTGAAGTTGTAGTGCACCATGGGGCACTTTATGAATAGAGAGAAGTTAGATTACCTAGGTTATGATTCAACCTAGAAATGTGACCCCGATAGGTGGAGTTATTTTGAGATAATAGACCTTTTGAGGGACATGAGATATTAGTTTCGGAAATGTGGTATTTTGTTGGTGGTGAATATTTGGATAAGAGGTTAAAGACATTGGTTGATGATAATGGTGCAATGGAAATAATTAATATAGTGTAGGTGCCGGGAAAAGTCTATCTCTCTATTTTCCTGTCCTCGTATTTGTTTGTTTATGGTTTTATATTGTGTGTGATAAGTGTTTTTTTTATTGTCTATAGATTGTTCTTTTATGGTTCAAAGTCATCATTAATTGTCAAGTTTATGAATGCGGAATGCCCATCCTTGGTTACTACTGGAGCAATAGATTTTCAAGATGTTTCTACATCATCTGGATAAGGAGGAATGGATGTGTATGTTGCAACGTCTCAAAATGCAAAACTTGTACTATACCAAAATCATTAGGTTTTTGTTCAAATACAATTTTACAATCAGTAATTCATGAACTGACATCATGACTAAGGTCTGGCTCACCATTAAGTCCTTTCTCAATAATGATGATTTTGATTTAATTTTAGATAAAGGGATATGAGGGGAAAAATCTTGGTTCGGGTTTGAATAGTAAAGAAATTCTTGGAGAAGATAGGAAAAGAGAGAAAGTGAGAAGTTATAAAAACGAGTTGCCCGAAATACAAGTATGATATGTTTTTTGTGATTTAGCTTACTTGTTCGCTTAGATTTGTCCACTATATTTTATACAATTTTAAAAAATAAAAAAATAAATTACAAGTCAAAATAAGTCCAGTATAGTTTAGGTTACCAATTTGTAGTTCTAGTAGATCAAATCCATTTTGCAAACTCTATTAAGAGGAACAAAAGTTTAACATATGATAAACAAAATCAATGATTAGATATACCTAAAATTAAATTTTCTTATAATTAATTTATTTATGAAATTAAAGCAATTTATAACTTAATATAGGTCTATTAAAGTATCATAATTATATGATTTTAATTTTGATAAAAAAATTGAACAAGGTTTGGTAATGTGGTAGTGGATGCAAATGTTGATGTAACATAATGATGTGGTATAAAAAAAAGAAAAAAAGAAGAAATCATTAACGTGGTGAAGGTGGGGTCCAATATTTCTCTAAAACCCCGGCTACAACACTTAACCATTAGGGAATAAATTTCTTTAATATGTAGGAAAATGAAAGCTATATATATTAACTTTATCATTAGTCTAATAATTTTTTTTAAAATAAATTATATATAATTATTTTATTTATATAAAATAATAAATACATTAGTTAATTGAATTACACACATAAAAATAATATAATTATCTTAATTTAAAATATTTTTTATTATCTTATTTATATTAATTAATATTTTTTATTGTATTAGTTACGTCAACATTAAATTAATTAAAATTAATAATAAGGACAAAAAAAAACACAAGAAAAATGTTAAGTTCTAAAAATAATAATTTATTTTACAAGAATTAAAATTGAATAGAGTAATATTTACCAGAACTTCAAATATATTTATTCTAATAATAATTACATTTTTAAACTTCTTAAGTATGGTAATTGGACGATTTTCCTTCAAAATTATAATAATTATTCTAATTGTCTCCCAAAAGCACAATTACAATATTTATGATATTTAATTTCTATTAGAACTTGAAAACCTAAAAACTTCACAATCACTGTACTTAAGGACATAACTAGCATAATTAAGAGAAACCAAAATGATAAAATTGCAGTTCATGACAGACTAAAAGTGTAATTAAATCATATACTTATCAAAGAAATAGATACTACCGAATTAAATTATATATAATAATTACAAAATCAATATATGTGAATATATAATTATTTAAATATATATCAATATTCAGAGCTATAATCAGAGCTATGTTATAATATATTTTAAATATTTGTAAACATATCTACTGATATATAATTATATAAAAATTAAAAATAATTGAGAAATAAATTTTAAAAAAATTGTAGATGGTAAATTCAACACACGTACTAGACACAAATTATTACGCTAGTTTAAGTTAATGATAATAACTTTCTTAATTTTCCCATGATAAGGTCATTTTAATGCTAATAAAAAAGTAAACTGAAGAAAGCATTAAAACAAAGAAAAAATAATATATACACCAAGAGGTAAATTTTTTTAACATGGTAGTCTTCGAATCATTATATATTATAAGTATTTATTTTAATAATAATAATTATCTTAAAAATTATATCAAAAATATTTTTTAATTGATTGAGAATATATTATTTTTTACACGGACATATTTATTATTATAGTTTTTATTTTTATAAAAATCCTTTTTTTCATCTATCAGATAAATATGAAATATCTACCAAGAATATTGACTAGTTTTCTTTTAAAATTATGAGCTCACTACATAATAAGTATTTTCCTCCCAACTAATATTTTAACTTATGCATTACACATAATACCTAAATATTTATTTATATAATTACAACTTTTAATAAATAAAAACTTATAAATATATAAATTATATTATAACTACAATTCACAATAAATAAATATTTCTTAATATATAAATTATATTTTAAATTTATGATAAACAATTTATATTGTAACACAATGTTATTTTAAATTATTAATAATTTTTATTAAAAAAGATTAAAAACCAATTTAAAACTAAATATATTAGAAATGATATATATAACAGATTTAAAAACTCAATAAAATTTTGTCATTGAAGAAAAATAGTTAAAAATACTATCATTTAAAATTGATAGCTAAATATGTTCTCGATCAAAATAACTATTATAATATCTTATCTCTTGCTTATATAAACATAAGCATAAATATCTAGCTCTGGAAAACTTTACTATCCCTACTCTCCCTCACATTCATCCTCATATAAATACATTATTCTTCTTCCCTAGTGTACTCCACTTTCCCTTTATGCATCTCATCATTTTTCTTCCTTCAAGATCTCATCATATCAACTATTAGTTGAAAATATAATTTAATAAAATCTCATACAAAAATAACATCTTATTTTTATCTCTCATAATCTTTATCTGTACTTTTCTTGATCACTATTATTTCAAAGATTGTCTTTTAAAAATTTATGTTTTTCTTATCTTCCTTTTTCCTCGTCCATGTATATTCTTTAATCATTTTCCTTATCTCTTTTCAAATTTTATAATCTCTAATTTTTGGAGATAGATTATTTTTTATCTTTTTTCAAATTTCAAATGTCAAATAACAATTTTATTATTCTTTTGATTGTTTGTACAAATAAGATAGTGAATTTTCTTTTCATTACTTTGTTATGAGTTCTGTTTTTTTCATGATTTACTTTTCTTTTTTAATTAATGATGAGATTATAATTTGAAAAATGGAGTGATATTCCTTTTTAAGTTTTTTTTTTGGTCTTGAGAGAGTTTTCTTTATTGTGAAAAAAATGGTATATGGAATCTTTCAATTTGGAAATTTATTTCTTTGATTTCATATTACATTTTTTTAAGTTGTACAATACATAATATTTATTATTATTATTATTATTAAGTTTCTTTGACATTTTGTTTATTATTTTTTGATATGTCATGTGTTAATGTTCAATTAAATTCTTCATATCACTTTATGTTTCTCCTTAATATATACTTGAACTCCGCTATTGCTTGACCTTGATGTTGTATCTCTTTGACTTAGGCTTGTTAGTGTTTTGGAAGTGAAAAAACTATATTACTCATATATGATTGTATTAGCCAAGAAATATATAGTAGAGTAGTGTAAAACTAAAATATAGACTAAAGAGTGTAACTAACCATCAGGGGCATTTAGAATTTTGAGATAAATATTTATAATTTAGAATTACGTAGTATATTAGCATGTTAAAACTTTTGAAAATTTATAACTATAAGATGAGTTATTATAACTAATATTTTATTTAGAATGATTATTTGGTATAATTTTTTTATTTGATTTATTATATGATCAAATTTGGTACATGTGTATGATTATTTTTGTACACTAGTATTTGATTCTAATATATGTTTAGACTTCAAGATAATTTACTAATATTTTGTTTGTTATATGATTAGTTTGGTCAATTATCATGTACTTGGTATATGAAAGAAATGCTAAAATCAATAATATTTGTTTTACTTTACTCGTATCTTTTAATGATTATAATTTTACTTTCTTTTTCTGATTAATATGTTAGTATGTCATAACTATCTTAACCTATTATCTATGTTTAAGTAAAATAAATTATTATTACTTTTAGAATTCCACAATACAAGAATAGTTTAATTCAAGAATGTTCATTGAATTGTATGATTATATATTTATTATAATTGAAAATAATTTTGGATTTAATCTCTCAAAAATAATATTTTATTCGAATCTTAACCACATTAATCAGCATTAATTTCCTTCTGGGTAAACTTCATCTATTAAAGGAGACATGTCAAGATAACAAAGAATTCTTGAATTTTTAATATGTCAATATATTGTGTTGATCGTTATTATAATATGTTATATTTAATGTTTCTTTGGAAACAAGGTTATTAAAATTTTTATCATGGTTAGTTGATATTTATTTTCTTTAATTATATGATATGAATAATTTTATATAACTTTTAAGATAATTATAGTCCTAAAAATATATATTTCAATATTAAGAATCAATTTAATTTATGAATTTGAGTATTATTAATTAATTTAATTTTTAATATTAAGAATCAATTTGATGTTTATAAACTAAAATTAATGACTAAATTACTTTTAATTGTATTTTTTAATATAAAAAATTTAATAACTTGATAATATTAATGTTAGAGACTAAATTAAGATTTTACTTTTTTATATATATTATATAATATTATAAATATCTATAATTATACGTGGCACTTTTAGAGACAAATCTCATAATTTATACTATCATTTAATCACAAATAATATTTTGTATGATATTAAGATAATTATTGTAAATCCCACACAAAAAATAGATATCGTAAAAATTAATAAATTTTCATACATACTAATTTATAATTAAATGATTATATAAAATTATTTTATATGGTTAGTGTGTAGTCTATTTTATCTATATTTAATATCTAAATTTTATTATTAATTATCATAAAATAAAAAATTATTGTCATCATATAATTAAAATAAACAACAATCAATATAATTCATACAAAAATTATGACAAATCCAAAAAGTGAAGATGTGAGAAAACTTTAACTACTTGTTTTTATAGCCAATTAATAAAATTGTTATTCACTCATTTGAAACTTAAGAAAATATAAAAATAATTTATCCCTATGAAAATTATAGATTAGAAATTATAAAATTTGAAAAGTAATAAGAAAAAAGTGATAAATAATGTAAAAAAATAAGAGAAAAAAATAAAAAGAATATAAATTTTCAAAAAGAAGAAGACGACGACGACGACAACAACAACAACAATATTATTATTATTATTATTATTATTATTATTATTATTATTATTATTATTATTATTATTATTATTATTATTATTATTATTATTATTATTATTATTATTATTATTATTATTATTATTATTATTATTATTATTATTATTATTATTATTATTATTATTATTATTATTATTATTATTATTATTATTATTATTATTATTATTATTATTATTATTATTATTATTATTATTATTATTATTATTATTATTATTATTATTATTATTATTATTATTATTATTATTATTATTATTATTATTATAGTCCTCCTTTAAATATAAACTTAATTGTAGTTAGTATTTTAGCATGTGCATTTCATAAAAAGAAATATTTATTTTATATAACTAAAATTAATAATAAATAAATACTTCTAAATATATTTTATAATTAAAATTTATAATAAATAAATATTTTTGTACATATAAATTATATTTTAAATTTATAAATAAAAGAAGACTAGTATATTAGCATTTTGCCGGTGCAATGCATAAAATAAATATTTATTTTATATAATTAAAATTTATAATAAATAAATATCTTTAGTTTTAATTTGAATATCAACATTTTTAATATAAAATATCAATAATTAAAAATAATATTGTATCGTAATATAAATTTGTCTTATAATAATTCATAAATTTAAAATATAATTTATATGTTCAAAATATTTATTTACTAAGAATTTTAATTATAAATTATTTATATATTTAGAAGTATTTATTTATTATAAATTTTAGTTATATAAAATAAATATTTATTTTATTTAATGCACATGCTAAAATATTAATTAAAATTCAATTTAAAATTAAAGATAATATAAATGATGGACTAAAAAAGATAAGAGATTAAAAAAATCTTTAAAACATTTGTTAAAGAAAATAACTTAATGGTGATGATTGTACTTTCATCCAATTACAAATAATTGTTAATATGACTTTAATACAATTATTGTAAAAGACAACAAACTTATCATACTTGATAATTTGTTATTAAAGTAAAATTTTTTATTTAAGATCTATGTAAATGGAACTTTTAATCCAACAACTGAATTGATAAAACTCGCACTCTATATAAAATTATTGAATGATGATTGTGGTGGTGATGATAACATCGGTGATGGTGATAGTAATCGTGACAACGGTGGTGGTGATAACAATTGTGACAATACTAATAGTATTGATGGTGGTAATTTTTTTTTAATTGTGATTTAATAGCTATGGTAGAAAGTTATTTTTCATTGTAAAAGCTTTTTATTGGAATGTCACATATATATATATATATATAAAAGAAGAGTAGTATACTAGTATTTAACCCTTGCATTACATAAAATGAATGTTTATTTCATATAATTAAAATTTATAGTAAATAAATATCTTTAGTTTTAGTTTGAATTTCAATATTTTTTAACATAAATTGTCAATAATTAAAAATAATATTGTATTGTAATATAATTTTTTATAATAATTCATAAATTTAAAATATATTTTATATGTTCAAAAATATTTATTATTATGAATTTTAATTATAACATTATTTATATATTTAGAAGTATTTATTTATTATAAATTTTAATTATATAAAATAATTATTTATTTTGTACAATGCATATACTAAAATACTAATTAAAATTTAATTTAAAATTAAAGATAATAAAAATTGTGAAAAAAAATAAGAGATTAAAAAAATCCTTAAAATATTTGTCAAAGAAAAGAATTTAATAGTGATACACTCACGTGATACGTTATCTAATTATAAATAATTATTGGTATAATTATAATATAATTGTTGAAAAATTAATAAATTTATTCTAAATAATATTTTTTATTAAATAAGTACATACAATTGTTCTACATGATAATGTAAAAACTATTTTCTATATAAAAAAAAAAGTTAAAAACACTCTCAATAATAAAAATAGGATGCTCTAGTTTAATATAACTATATATACACACACGAAAGTATATACAGATTATATACTTTATGAAATTCAGATAATAAATCGTACAAAATCTAAAATTACCGGGTTGACGATCAATAATGAATACTTATTTACTTTTATTTAACCATAAAAATATTTCCCTAAATAAAAGATTCTGAGAAAAAATGTATATGTGGGGGCAGCGCCGGTGCCCGTGTTTTGATAATTCCCAGTTTGGGTCCCACATGACATCCAATAGAAAAATCGTGTTCACAATCATACACATTTCCCTTTGAATTTGAAAATATTTGTTTCCATTGGGTCTTTCTTTTTAAACTGTGTTTTTTTCTTTTGATAATATTAAACTGTTTTTTCTGTTACTGAGAAATTCACTATGATATATTTTGATCTACTTTATAGAACTATAGCAAGCTGTCAATATCTGTTTCTTTAACATTTTTCTTCTCTCCCTTTAAATTTCTTCCCAGAGAGAGAGAGGGAAAAAAAAAGTGACATGGTTAGTACATAGAATTTGTTTTCTGGAATCTGAAATTTCATGGCTTCTAATTAGTTTTGCTCCCTCTTCTTTATTTCTTGTGAAATTTGTGATTGTAATTTCAAGATTATTTTTTGTTGATTCATAGCATTATCAGTATTCCCAAATTTTCAGTGCATTCTTGGTGCATTTGACCCCTAGAGTAATTTTTCTATTACTATGGTGGAATATCGAGATTGTGAAATTAATTTACTAGTTGGGTTGATTTTCACCACACCTTGGATATTAAATTAGGGGTCGCAAGTGGGGTAGTGGATTTGTTTGTAACTCTGTTGAATATTGATATGCTGGTAATTGGATGAGGAAAATGGAGCATTGATCCTTGATCATAGAACTGTGTTTATGCTTTAGTCTTTCCATTTTACAATATTTTTTGAATCCCTTTTGATGCCAATGGATGATGGGTTTTGCAGATGGGGAAGAATTCTTTGCCAAAGGAAAGAAAAAGAGATTGGCTTAGTTCCCTTTTGAAGACCAACTTTGGATGTTGTGAAGACCACAAAAACATTAGGTTCAATGAGAAGAATGTGTTCTGCATAGACTGCGTAACTGCCTTGTGTAGACACTGTAAGGAAGCTCATTCCCTCCATCGAAAGTTTCAGATATACAAATACTCCTATCAGGATGTTGTGCGCCATTCTGAACTTCAGAAGCATTTTGATTGCTCAAATATTCAGGTTCTTAATTGTTATCTCATTCATTGCACATCTATGCTTTTATCTAGTATTACTAGATAAGGGATAACAATTGATGAGTATATGGATCTTTTATATAGTTTTAATTGTTGAAATAGATTGTGTATATAGCTCTACTAACCTTTTTCCATTGATCATAACCTTGAGTGATTTACAGCATCTAAATTTCACAAAAGGGTTTGATCTAGATTCCGGAAAAGCTTTTTCTTTTAATGGGTGTTTAGATACTCGGTGAAAATTATAGTTCACCCGTCGTGGAAATTATAACTCTCAAGTTCATAAGAAGTGAAAGCAAACATGTTATTAATCATTGGTGAAGTATATTACCATGACTTTTACAATGCCAATATTTTTGGAATAGGGTATGTTTTTTTTTTATGTGAACTATAGTTGTTGAGCATTGTTATAGCATACTTGAATCTCCTTGCTTAATTGCAATATCTGAGTTATCAAATGTAAACGATCTCTTAGTTTTAAGCTCTGAATTTTTGTTTCTAATTGAAAAATGAATGACAATTGATAAGAATTTTGTTCTTGCAACGGTGACATGATTTGGCAGACTTATGTGTCCAATAACGAAAAGATTGTGCATCTGAGACCCCGGACTTCATCCAAAGAATTCAAGCTAACAAGATCTAAGTTGGATAATCTATGCTCTGAGTCTAACATTGCCAAAGAAGCCAAAGTAACAACACCTCCAAAGTGGGGTGGTACTTGTGAAGAATGTGGAAAGCATTTACAAGATGAGCGTAATCGATTCTGCTCCATTACATGCAAGGTAAGAGCATATACTTAAATTTTATGTGGAATTTACTCTTTATTTAATAACTCAATCATTAATTTGTGATCTAAATCATGTGCATTGTTAGATCTCAGTGCTTCCACAAAACCAAGGTCTTCCCATTGAAGGAAATGCTGGCCACCATGCACAAAGGGTCTCAGAGGAGGGTGTTAATCAACATGATAACCAAAACTCAGAAACTGAGTCTTCTATTTCTGTTGCTGAGCCATATGAATGTTTTGAAGTTCAGAATTTCAGAAAGCGGCCAAGGAAAACCACCCCTCAGAAATCATGTTATTTTGTCACCCCTTACTGAAAATTGTCCTTTCCTAGGGTGTTTTTATTTTCTGTTTTTACTTTTAGTTACAAAATTGCATCTTGGTTTTAATATATTTTCAATGATTTGTACAGAAAATAAAATAAAAACTTACTATTTTCTATTTAAATATTTTAAAACATGAAACAAATTGAACATAAAGTGTCATTTTTGTAACAAAATAAAAACAGATTAGGAAAACATAAACCATTATTTTAGAGTAAATGTGCCCTTTGTTTTTGTTATAGTTCTATTTTTGCTTTCCATTTTTGATGAATAAGAATTCCCACTGCATCCCATTTTGGGATTCAAAGTTGGGAATTCAGTAGCCTGGAGAATAGTGACTTGTTGAGCTTGTACAGCACAGGGTTGATAGTAAATTAAAGGTGTACAGGATGCACTTTGGTTACTTTTGAATTCCATCTTTTCAGCTCTTATAATGAACTGGAAATTACTAGGTCTAAGTTAAATGATGCTTTACAAACTAAAATTTCTTATGGTAATACAAACTTAAAAATATGCATCCAAGATTTGAACCATTCGATTTTCACCAATGATACTAATTCATACTGTATTTGAATCCAACTTCGTTAAGTCCAATGAGACTTACACACACACACGTATTAGACAATCTTTTATATAAGACAATTGTGGTTGAATTTAATAAAACTATTATAGATAAAAAAATTCTCATCATATTTAATACAACTACATACTTCAAACTTGAATTTAAGATGATTCCTGTATACTTTAGTAATAATATTGTCTTTGGCTTTTTTTTTCACTAGGATTCTGAAATTATCTGACACATAAGTCATGGGATGTTGTTCTATGTATGTGACATTCATAATTGCATAATGAAGCCTGCTCCCCTCACACTATAAGGCAGCAACTTTTGTGTCCATGTTTCCCTTTGAATGTGGCAGGCAAAAAGAACGCCAAACCTCAAAAAGTTGGTAGATGAATAGAATGGCAAAGATTTAGTGTCCCCACAACCAATTTGAAAGCCAAATCTTGTGCATGCTGAAGCACATGGACCTGCAATTATCTCAAATATGGATAAGGATAATTCACAAGTGCCTAGATTCATTTTATTTCTAGTTTTATCTTTATTAGGCAAGTCTCAGTACCTAGAATTCGGTTTTAATATTAAACTAACCTGTACTGTGTATTGTGCATTACTTTAGTATTTGATTTATGGATATGGCTGAAATAAAAATGTTGTAAATTAAAAAATATTTCAAAATAGATTGGTTTTCTACTTTACCTAACAGAAAATTAGTTTACTTGCAAGTTACATTAATAAAAGATTGTTTTAATAATAGTTTATAAATGAAGAATTTTACACACTAATTAAATAAATTAAAAACAATTATTTATTTTATTGAATAATTAATTAAAGAAAATATTAAATTATTTTAATTTGACATAATGTTAGACTTTTAAAAAATATGAAAAAAATGTAAAAACAATAAAGATGAAAATGTTAAGAATGAGAACAAAATACAAAATGATTATATATCAAAAATATTGGTATAACACTAATTAAGGAGAAAAAAAAATCTAATTAAGGTAGTTTAGACATGTAAAAAAAAAAAGACTATGAGAAATACTAATGAGAAGAATAAATTATGTATTAGTCTTGTGAAAAACCCTATACTCTAAAGACTGGAAAGAAAATAGTAAAAAGATATTTTATGATATATTATCTCATTAAAATTATGATCTTTAATCAAGTGGAATGACTTAACCTGTTACATTCCTTCACCTAATTAGATAAGACTTTATCATTGTATTTTATAAAAATTTGAAAGACATATTTTTCAAAATAAGAAAAAATACATAATTACATGAAAAAAGAGTAACTGCGCAAATTATCTGCTTTGCATTAATTTGTTATATAAGGAATGATATGCCTTTATGCCTGTTAAAGCCACAAATTTTGGAAAATACTGTAAAATATTCTTTCCTACAAGTCTTTCAATAAGTTTGATAATAAAGTGACGTAATGAACCATGAGAAATTGCTACGAGAAAACCAACATTTTGTTTTTGAGAATTTTTTATATTTTATATGGAAACAATGGAATTCATTCTCTAATTTTTAATATTTTAAATTAGTCCTATAAGCTATTAAATTAACATGTTTTCTTTGAGTTTTACTTCCATTAACATTGTTAAAGAATCAATCCTATTTGATTCCCATATAACACTAGAATCGTTTTATCATCGAAGATAATAATAGTTGGCGTGCAGGAAGACATATTTAATATTTAGAAAACAATATATTAATTTAATAATTTAGAAGATTAATTTAAAAAATAAAAAATAAATTTGAAAAGTAAAAAAAAAAGTTCTTTTTCTCATTATAAGGCTATATTTTTAATAAAATTTCAAACATTTCCTAAATTGATTAAAATAAAAATTAATATATTATAAAATTCTATCAAGTAATATTTATTTTAAATTAAGTTTAAAAAATCTAAATTATTGTAGGGCTTTTAAAATTATTTTACTCTATAAAATAATATGTAGACATTTATGTAAACTTTT
Organism: Mucuna pruriens; assembly: GCA_025330945.1. Classification (NCBI taxonomy): domain Eukaryota; kingdom Viridiplantae; phylum Streptophyta; class Magnoliopsida; order Fabales; family Fabaceae; genus Mucuna; species Mucuna pruriens. Next base: position 255,141 of record JAENHJ010000086.1, on the reverse strand, counting down.
TGCACGCTTAGTGGGGTTAATGGCAAAGCTTCAATTCGCAATTTCCCAGTGTGGTATTGAAACAAGTTGAAGCTTTTCTCGGTGAATTCTTTTCTAATTAAGTAATGAGGCTTTTCATAGTCACTCAATTTCTTTTATTCTATTAAATGAGAAATGGAATATTTTAATTTTACTATTTATATTATATTTTAGTTCTATATATTTTTTTAAAAATTAGATAATTTAGTTTACATATTTATATTAAATAATTAATTTTATAAAAAAATAAATAATTAGCATCAAACCAGATATCTATATGTTATAAATTAATCGATTTAAAAAAAAATGGTTGGCTGAGGTAATCACGTGGAATAGAAATTGTTCTGCATTTCAAACGGTTCTCATATTCTTTTGTTTGTTGGACATTTTAGCGAGTCACTTTTAATTATAAGATTCAAACTTATTTAAGATATTTAATTAATTCACTTCCATTTTGAACATCATAATGTTGATGTTTACGCAATATTTAATGGTGCATTACTCCTTTCTTTGTTTTTTTTTTAAATCACGAATATATATATATATATATTTCAGATTTATCATTCCAAGTATAAACAACAGTTTTGTCATTGTGATTTGTTTTTAATATCAGGAAAGTAGATCTGAAGTCAGATATGGAGGAAAATTTTCAAGAAATGTAAGAAAAAAAGGCAATAGAGAAACAATGAAAGGCTATTTATTGCCTACTGTGTCATATTTTTATCCTGTGATTTTAAAGATATTTTCTTTTAATATTTATTCGGATTTTATATTTATTGTAGAACGGTGGAACTTAGACCAAATACGCTTTAATTATAATATGCAAAGAATCTTCAAAGGAGGCGTATCGATTATGTGTGGAAAAAATCTCTTTGAAAAATAAACTATGCGAATAAGTTTTTTTTATTATTATAAAAATAAAAGGATTAAAGGTGATTTTAGTTCTGGTTTAATCCACAATTTTTAAAATATTAAATTTAATCCATAGATTAATATTCAAACTTCGATTCCAGTATAAAAGGAAATATATTAGTTTTAAGACTAAAATTTGATTAAAATTTGATTATTTACAAATATTCAGATATGTAAATTAAGTTTAATTATATTTTTAGTCTTCTTAGTTTGGTTCATGATAATTTAGGTCTTTATAATTTTAATTATTTGATTTTTTTTTTGTCTATACACCTAAAAATAATGGAAAATATTAGGATCTGATGTGGATTATTTTTAGTTGTAAATTAAAAAATATTTAAAATTAAAACCATTAGTTTTTTTGTTTTAAAAATTTTATAGTTTTAAAATAAACTCATTTTGAAAATATTATATCTTGGTAAAATTAGTTTAAGGATAAGTTTGCATGTTAATAATAATGGTAGTGGTAGTTAGAATTGGCAAAATAAGGTTGACCTAGTGGGTCGGCCTAGTGTCCAATTGGGTCATGTTGACCTAGGCTCTAAAAAATGCAACTCAAAAGCAATTTGGTCAATTTGGTCTAGGTCGACAGGCCTAAATATTATTGGCTCAAAATACATTAGGCCTAATTTAAATTGTACTTATTTTTTATTTTTCTTTAAAAATTATATAAAATAAAAAAAATATTGGATCAATTTGACTCGACTCAACATGTTATAAAAAATGTAGCTTATTTAATTTTCAAATCAAGCTAGTGATAATGGTATTAATGAGAGTGGTGGTGTTAGTATTAGTGCTGGTGCTGGTGTCGAGGGGAGTTGTGGTGATAGTGGTTGTACTGGCAGCAATGTCAGTAGGAATGTGATGGTAGATTGTTGATGATAGTAATAATGGTACTAATAGTGATGAGGATGGTACCGATAAGAGTGGTGGTAGTGGTAATGGTAGTGCGATGGTATCAATGATGGTGGTGATGGTAATGGTAGTGGTGGCAATGGTATGGATACAATAGTGGTGATGATGTTGATGAGAGTGGTGGTGGTGATGGCAGAAGGCCAATGATGGTGATGGTAGTGATGGTAGTGTTGGTATGATATAGGTGGTGGTGATAGCAAATCATCGGTGCTAATGGTAGTAGTAGTCAAGTACTACTAATGGTGATGGTGGTGTCAATGAGAGTGGTGGTGGTGTTGTTGTAGTAGTGGTGGTGGGGTTGTGGCGTAGAATGGTGGTAGTGGTAGGGATAATAAATTAGTGTATATTTTTAAAAACTAAAAACTAAATCTATAAAACTTTTTTTTGTTTTAAAAATAAATGTAAAAGTATTTTTGAAATTGAGATCAAAACCATTTCAAATCCATGTTAGCAAAAACACCTTTTATTTTTTTTAAATTGTATTTAAAACCCAAAAATTAAAAACTCTTAATTGCTCTCAAAGGGGCCTTAGTTTTACTATTTATAATATTGTAGTTCTACACATTTGAAAAATGGATTATTTGATCCACATATTTATATTTATATTAAATAATTTAATTTGAGAAAAAATAAATTTTAAGACTTATATATGTTCTTAGTCTTTATAAAATAAATAAGTTTTGATTTTTGATCCTTATAAAAAAATTTGTTTAATTTTCATCCCTCTAAATTTTGAATAATTATTTTTTCTCTACTATTATGTAGCATCAGTTAAGTATTTATAAATGTCACACCCTCTAGTATATGTGGTATTATGTTAATGTATAATACCTTTAAAAAAATTAAATTCCTAAAATAATTGTTACTTGTATGTCTTAAAATGAATATTAAGAACTAAAAATAGTTATTTTAAAATTTGGAGGGATAAAAATCAAAGAAAAATATTTTCAATGACCAAAATTAAAATTTGCTCATTTTATAAATATCAAAATCAATGATTTGCTTATTTCAAATTTAGTGCAATGAAAATCAAACTAAAATTTTAGAAGATCAAAATCAAAACTCACTCACACAATGGCTAAAAAAATATTTAATCCAATCATTAATGTCAAATCAAATTTTTATATGTTATAAATTTGAAGTTGCTCCATTTCATGCCTCATTTCATGTGGAACATCAAAATGACTTTATTTTATTATATTACGTACATATACTAATTTCATTCATTTAATATCTCTATCTTTCGTGTCATTGAAATAAGAGATATTTCTAGCCTATTTTGTCCAATAGAAATTGGATAATAAATTAAAAATTTAAATATATTTAATGACAAAAATATACCATTAATCCAAAATAAAATAAGCAAATGTAAACACATATATAGTCACAACTTAATCAATGAAATCTTTGTTTTCATATTGGTATTAGTAAACATATTATAACATATTAAACCTAAAGCACATGCTATCTCGTTGACATGTTAGCTAGCAGCAGCAACGTAGTTTTGTCACGTCAACATAATTGTATGTGTATCACTCTAAGTCTTTATTTAAGTTTCTTTTAATCTTTCTAATTTTAATTAGTTTCATTCTTACGCACTATAATATTATCTAATGTACATTAAACGTTAAAAATAATTAAAACTTATTCTACCCTTATCATGTTCTCATCTCTTATTATATCATATTACATTACCACCATAGAAGGTGCCCTTCATCTTTTTATATTCTATTACATCACCACCACCGAAGGTGCCCCTCATCTTCTATTGCAGCCAAATCTCATAATTTGTTACAAAATTTCCTGTATTCCACTAACAAAATTCATCTCCCATATTATACAATATATATTAGGATAAAAATAATAAATGAATTATATATCTTTTATTTAACATGAAGCACACCCTTGTTTTTTTAAATGATGTTTTTCCATAAATATTTTTTTTAAATGATATTAAGTATTTGATAATATTTTTTCAACAATATTAGTTAAAATAATAATACTATAAGAAAATTCACTATTAGTTAACTAACCAAAATTAATGTTAAATGAGACTTCTACGTTAATTTTGTGTCAACCTTGTGGCTAATGTTAAATTTGTTAAAACTAATCTTCAGTGAGATTGACTTTTTGGTAATTAATGCTACCTTGCGTTGATTTAGTTAATGATAAAATAGAAGTGACAAATTAAAACATGTCAATGCTAACATTAACAACATTCACTTGGTCAATATTCGAAAGAGATGATAAAATAAAATAAAAAATATTGTTTTTACTTGTAGTTTAGTTTCGTTATTCTAGCCACCACTTCTATCTTCTTATTTTCTTCCCTTCTTTCTCTTGCTCTTGTTCTCTCTTTCTCCCCATATTAGTCTTCCTTTTCTTTTTATTTCCACCACCATGCTTTGTCGCTTTGTCATTTTCATCACCAAAGGTGATTTTGGTGGTACATCCCTTCCCATTTTTTCTAATCCAATTCCATTCCCACTTAGCATCAACACAAACTAGAACTCTCATCCACCACTCATCAACACAAACCATTGTCGCAGAAATTCACCTTGTTGCAATCCATTGAACCCTATGCCAAAAACCTGCAACTAATAGAAGAGAGAAAAACATTAAAAAACAAATAACATAAAAAGTAATATGAAAGGAAGAGGATGAGAGATTGAGGGAGAGGAAAACAGTGAGCCCAGAATGAGAGTTTGTAAGAAAGAAATAGAGGGTTTGAAATTAAAGAAAGGGAGGGAGGTTTCATTTTCATGTTCACATTAAAAACTAGTATTAACTTGGTTAAGTAACACTAATAATAAAGATAACTATTTTTAATTATTAATCAGTGTTGATGTTAAGCAGACACTAAATGTTATTTTCACGTTAAAATTAAAAATCATTTTTTAATAAATAACTAGTTAGCATGGCTTAGCCAACCCTAACTACACCGTTTATTATCATTTTATATACATTTTATTATATTTTTAACTATGTTGATGCTAACTTAAATATAATTATTAATGTGAATATTAGTTCTCACTATTTTCAAATTTAGTGTTGGTCAAGTCGTCATGATTTAATTTAGGTTTAATTATAGTTTTGGTTCTTCAAGTTTGGTATATAAATAATTTTGTCCAGTAATTTTAACTGTTCAATTTTGATTTCTATATTTGAAAAAAGGAGTAATTTTAGTCCTTGTATCTTTAATTACTTAATTTTGTTTTATACATTTAAAAATTTAACAATTTTAGTTTCACTGTTAACTTATTATTCAATTTTTAACGAATATAATAACATAAAAAATAACAAACATTTTTTTTAAAATTAAATATTTTTTTAAGATACATAAATATCTTATATAAATTAATTATTTAATTTTTTATAAATTAAATTATTTAATAAGTAAACCAAAAGTTACTCATTCTTTCAAGTATAGGACCAAAATCAAGTAGCAAAAATTATGATGGTTAAAATTGTTTATTTTTATATGTGTGAACCAAATGACGAAGGTGTGAGTTTTGATAACATTATCTTTATTCACTAATTAAGTCATATTATAATTTTTTTTATTTTCTATATACATATTTTTTATAAATAATTATTTTCGAAATATTGTGTAACATTATAGACCCTAATCTTGTTGAGAATCTAAACCTTGATTTGTTACATTATAAAACTAACATCTATACTTCTACGAGACTTAACCTTCAATGATTATTTCATAAATTTTGTATTAGGAATTTTGAGCTAAATCTGATGTAATTAAAAAGTTAATATTATCGCAACTAAAAGTATATCAAACTTGATAAAAAGAAATTAGTTAGATAAAAAAAAAGTTCTAAATACTTTCTTGCTTAAAAAAAAAGTTAGCATTCTAACCAAGAACACATGCCTTTTGCTGAAGCTCATAGCGAAGATGATCCATGTTGATGGTTTTAAATAATAATAGAAGAACGGTAACAATGACTTAAAGTATATCGTTCACAATGTGCAACCTAGGCAATCTCTGCCTCTTCTATTGTGTTAAAGATGCTAAACCTGTTTGGCTTACAATTATTAGCTTGTGCATAGCAATCTATCCACTCGTATAAATACCATTACCAATTTTCTTGCCAATATTGAAGAGTGAAATGGTGAACACATATTTGTCTCCTTTGAAAACATGTGGGAAAGTTGTCCTTGGGTGTGTGGGAATGCTAGCTTATATTAAAATGATTCAATCAATTGTCAATGAAAATGATTAGGTGACTATTGTTTAGTTTGGTCTCAAATTTGGACAAGACATGTTGAATTCAATTATTAACCGTGGGATAATAACAGTTGATTGTGAACTTTAGGAGCAAAGAAAGTTTTATTTCCCTTTTATGTAATCTTTATTACCATTTCAATATGTCGCACTGTTTATGAGAACTAATAAAATACAAATAAATCACGTTGTTCCATGAGATTTACTTTTATGACAGTTAATGATTATTAGTAAATTTCAATGAAGAAGTCTATGATAACTATGTTAATTTATATTGTCTTCGTTATATAAATGTTCGCACAAATTTAATTCAATATTTAACGAGTCAAATTTAAATAATTTAACATTGCCGAGAAAAAAAAGATAAAGAGACGAGAAATATGAATTAATATATTCATCATAATATATTATTTATTATTAATTAGAATCTAATATAAATATAGAATTATAGTTAAAATTTATTAAGTAAAGAATAAAAGTCGTATAATTTAGTATTTTGTAACAAATTTTAACTAATGTGTTAGAGAATGTTAGTAAAGAAATAATTGATTTGAGTCATGTAATTTCTACAGCGCAATAGGTATTATTATTATTTGAACAGGACAAGATAATGAAACTAAAGTGGAATAAAACAGACGATAATGAAAAAAAGAGGGGTAATATTTATAGAGATGATGAGGGAATTTATTTGTTATTGGTGAAATGTTGGGATGCAGAAAGCGGGTAGAAGAGAGATCTAGTCGTCCCCAAGGAAGAAAACAGTGGGCTTCTTGGGGTCAATGATCTCCACAGTCCCTTCCAACATCTTGGCCACCTTGCCCATAGTGGGCCTCAACTCGGGCCTATCTTGGAGGCACCACATGGCAGTCTTGACCATCCTATTAACCATGTCAAAGTGGGCCCTACTATCATAAGCATCCCTAATCTGGGCATCAAGAATGTCCTCCACTCTCATCTCCTTAAACATCTTATCAAAGGCCCAACCAGGGAAGTACCACTCCTCACTCCTCACCACTGAGTCTTGGATCTCAAAGTTCCTAATCCCACTTACAAGCTCCAACAGCACCATACCAAAGCTGTACACATCAGCCTTGGAAGTTATTGGATCTGCAGTTATCCATTCTGGTGCCATGTACCCTGGAGTGCCCCTCCTCCTTGACATGGTTACCATGTCCTCTTTTTTCCTCAACTTGGCCAGCCCAAAATCTGAAATCTTGGGACAAAAATCATCACCCAGTAGAATGTTCTCAGGCTTGATGTCACAGTGCAAAACCCACTCCAAACACTCCTCATGCAAGTAAGCAATAGCCCTTGCCACACCAAGGGCAATTCTGTACCTTATGTTCCAATCCAAAGCAGGCCTTTGTTGTGGGCTTGGACTTGATTGGTCTTTCAGATGGATATTATTATTATGGGACTTGACACTGAAGAGGTACTTGTCCAATGAGCCAGCAGGGACGTGTTCATAGACAAGTATCCTTTGGCCTTTCTCAGCACAGAAGCCCCATAACCTGACCAAGTTGAGGTGGTGCATTCTGGCAATGATTTTGACTTCTGCCCAGAACTCATTATCTCCTCCTGTGACATTTTTTAGGCACTTCACAGCCACCACCCTGTGGTCTGGTAGCTCCCCTTTGTATACATCTCCAAAGCCTCCTTTGCCTATGAGGTTGGAGAAATCATTGGTGGCAGCCTTGATTTCTGAGAAGGTGAACCTCTTGGGGCCCCCAGCAGGGAGAAGCTCAAGGCCTAATGTGGTGGCCATGTCCCTATACTTTATGTACCTCTTGAGGAAGGACCAGAAGAAGGCCACCCCAGCTATGAGTTCTGCAGCAAAGAGGGTGCATATTATGGCAATGTTTCTTGCAGTGGTGTTTGAGTCCTTTGGAGGCAAGGGGAGGCTTATGTTGACAGGGCATGTGGTTTGCATCACCTCAGTCATGCCAATGAAGTTGGAGGGTGTTGACTCGGATTTGTCAACCCTCACAAACAAGGCAGTCTCAGTGCCTGGTGACCAGTACCCATAAAGAAGCTGTGACCCTTTTAGCAATACACAGTACCCAGATCCATCATACTTGAAGCCAAACCCAAGACAGGTTCTGTCTCCTGAGCAGCTTGACTCACAGATTGTGAAATTCTCAGCTTTGATCTGGTACATGCTGCCATCACTGGTGTAGTTCACATAATCCAGCTTCAAAAACTGGGTGTGTTGGGAAAGAGGGATTCTCCTTGTGCAACCCTCTTCAGGCCCATCTGCCTGGCTGAACCCAGATGGGCAAACACAATAAGTAGAAGTGTTCAAATCAGCTCTGGGAACACAAATTGAATTAGGTCCACACTTGCCTTTGATTTGGCACATCTCCCACACCCCTTTCCAAACCTCAATCCACTGGGAATTCTGCTCAGGGTAGAAGCTGTAGATCCTGAGATTCCCATCATCATCAAGGACCAGTTTCCTGAACCTGGTGTCACCATAGTCTGAAGTGAGGAAAGAGTTACCCTCCATGCTCATTTTCCCTAAGTCATCCATGCTCAGCAATTTGTTTGGAGTGCTGTAGTATTGAGCAGAGGTGGAGTTGAGGACCAGAAACTGGGACTTTATGAACCTGAATTTCCCATTGCTGGACTGAAGCTCAATCCCATTCCCAGTGCTGAAGTTCTGGTTGGGCAAAATGGTGTTGGTGGGGTTCTCGAAGCTGCTCCACGTCCCAAAAACCAAGCTTCCATCGTTTTGAAGAACAAGTGAGGTACCATTGGTGGCACTGGCACCTTGAAAGGGTGAACCGTTGAGGAGAAGTTCACCTTTTGAGGTGATGAGAAGGGAGCCAGAACTGTTCACTTGGGTGGTGGCACTCCACACAAGAGGGTTTGCACTTTGAGGGATTTTGGAGTACCAAATTGAGAAGGTGAAGAGGTTGGAGTTTGGTAGGGAGAAGAAGCCTGCAGTGAAGTTTCTGTTGGGAGAGAGAAGGGTTATCTTCTGTGTTGGCATCCATGGAGAGTGTGAGATGTTGAAGGATGAGAGTTGTTGTTGGGAAAGAGAGGGTTGAAGATTGAGGAAGAAGAAGAAGAACAAGAAGGTGAGGAAGAAGAAGGAGGGGGTGCAGAGACCCATGGTTGCAATCCAAGTTGTCTTGGTCAACTTTGGTGTAGTGAGATGCAAAAATGTGTGTTTGGTTAGGTTAAATTGGAATTAGTTGGTCACTATTAATAGATGGCGGCTTTCATATTTGAGCGTGTAGATGTGGAACATTGACTTGACTCTATCCTTATGCTTCTGCTTCTTTCATATTTTGAAATAAACTATTAACAAGTTAGATATTTTGGAAAATTAATTTGTGTGATAAGTTGTCTTTTATGTTTGAGGTCTTGGAAATATAATTAGTTAGAAATTTAGAACCAGAACTTTTAACTAAATTCAACTCCGAGTTGATTGTGTATTCAATATGATCCTCGGAGACCGTTGTTTGAGAGAAAAAGTAATGTACTTGATTTGAAGACCAAATTGGCAAATAGTAAACTAAAAAGCACGTTATCTGTTAAAACACCAAATAATATATACTGCGGGTAAATTTGACTGATTTGGGTGGCTAATTGCGTTGTTGATTTTCTGCCCCCACTTGCACTTTAACATCCTCATTTCGGTCACGATTCCACCATTGAGTTCATATCTAAGGTTGTCTTCCAAAGTGGTCAATTGTATTATATTAAAAGAGGAAAGTTGACTATAATAACCATAAATGAAAAATAACTGGGGTGCAAATAAAAAGAATATGAGAATTTTATGTGTGTAGGATCTGAACATCTAGGCTATAGTCGAACACTGGCATTCGATTATTACTAATAAGGTAACATAAAAGGGTCGCTAAGAGTTAAAATTAGGCAAGTAACTTTTGATAAAAGTGAGAAAAACAACCTCATCATCTAACTTGAGTGTTAAGGTGGAGGAAAATCAAACTAGATTCGAAAAGTCATGAGAAAGTCAGAGTCAAACCTGTCAAGCCCAAGAGAGTAAAACCAGACATATGCAGGTTCGTGGAAGAACAGGAATAATATCGAAACTTAATGCTGTTTGAACTTTTAGAAATGGTTTCGGCTCTTTTGGAAGAAAAAAATTCTGAAAAGTTTTATTTTACCAGACCGTTTTTATTGAATTTTGGTGCGAGACTAAGAGAAAAAAACACCACAAACCAAAAGAAGGTAATATTGAATTGTGTGAAGTATTTTATTACAACTGGACATATTTTAGCAGGCTGTCTTTTTTTAATTTTGATGTGAGACTTAAGAGAAAAACCCCACAAACTGTCCCACAAGAGGGTAATATTGAATTCTCCAACCTGTCAAGTATTTTATTACAACTGGACAATGACAGATTTTTTAATAGGATTACAACTAAAACATTTTCAAAAGGATTTATTTATTTTACATATTAAAAAACTTTTGGTAGATGTGTTTAAACACTTTTAATTATAGAAAAACAAATCTTTAGATCTTAACAAAACATTATCAATGGAATTGCTTAGTACTTTTTAATTAACAATTTTCTGATGCACGCCAGAAAGAATTTGAATGTTCGGAGAAATTTTGTTTGGGAAGAGAATTGATACCCGCAACTTTTGAAAGATAAAATAAAAATAAGAATTAAATATGTTTTTGGTGTAGTTAGATTAATTTTGTTTTTCATATTTTAAAATTAAAATTATTTTTTTAATTATTACATTTAAAAAATAATTAATTTTTTTAGTCTCTTGTTTTATATAGAAAATAAATTACATGTGATTATTTGTAATGTGTATAGTAAAAAAGTAAAAAATATTTTTAATTTTAAATTTTTTTTAATATTATTTAATTTTCGACTATATATAATAAATGATGATTTATATTTTGTTTGTCATTTATAATGAATGATTAAAATTAGTTATTTTTAAAAATATAAGAAAAAATAATTTTAAATTTAAAAAATAAAAAATAAAATTAATTCAAATTTAAAATACCAAACACATATTTGAACTTAAAAATAACTACAACGTTAGGTTAAACTTTATTGTAAAGAAAATTTTAACTTATATACAATATTTTTAGCATATAATTTATATTATATTATATATATATATATATATATATATATATATATTAGTTCATATGATTCAATTATAATAATTTATTCAATCAATGATGTAGTGATCTGCAATCCTAACCGAGTGAATGATCGGTGGATTAATATTGATGACTTTAAATCATCCTGATTATTCTAGCAAGCTTTTATTTTTCTTTCATTTTTTATATGATATATTTTTTCAATTATTTAATTAATACTCTACATTTATAAAAAAAAATTTCAATTTTCAATATGCAGTACATCTTATTTGTTTGATCTCATTTCGTGTTAAAATTTAGGTATGACCAATATTTTGTTGTTGTTAATAATATGGGAGTAGGTTAAAAATTAAAAATAATCAAATAATCTATAACATTATATAAAGAAAATACCTGTTTTTTTTATATTTTGTCAAGACTTTTATCAAAATTACTTACTATTTCCTTACCTTCTATATTATTTTTTATTCAACACCTATTTTCTTTTTGTCTTTTACTATTCGTAAACGAACATTTTATATCTAATGAAATTATTTTTAATATTTATAAATAAAATTTGTTGTTTAATTAAATTAAAAATTATAAATGCTTATTTTAGATACTATTAAATTTTGTTAATAATTATAATTTTCCATTAAAATTATGTAATATTACATATAATTAATATGATTAATAGTAATAATTTAAATAATCTTCAAAAGGTAAAGTAATAATGAAAATAAGATGTATTGTAACTTTGTGGAGGAATTAGTATTTGTGAACAATATTGTTACTTAATAATTTTATTGAAAAGATTGAAATAGTGCTACTCGACATTTATCTTATACATTGATTTTAAATCATACTAAAGTAATTTCAAATGATATATAATTTTTAAACGTATTATATATATATATATATATATATATATATAAATAAATAAAAAAAACTTTCAATATCTTTTAGATGAAAACATAAATTTTGAATCTTTATAAGTAAATATTATAAGGTTAATTTATAGTATACAAATTAAAAGACTTAAATGAAATTATTTGATATTATAAATATTACTATTTTCTTATTTCTTCTATTCTTGTAAATTACATATTTTATACAATTATGAATTTTTTATTTAGTTAATTTACTCTAACAGTTATGTTAATAATTTGTATTTATAAATATTATGCATATGATATTTTTACGTTATGCATATGGTATTTTTACGTTATCCATTAGGAGAATAAAAAAAAAATTAGATACAAAAGAGACTTAAAAATTACTTGGTATTTTAAAGTTTTTATTTTATTTCTACTACTTTTTTATTTTATTCAATTAACATGCTCTTATTATTATGCTAATAATTTATATTTATAAATATTATTCTTCTAAATTTTAATTCCATAATTATTTTTTATTTGATAACTTTAATATTATTCTTTTATTTTAACTTCATTTTAAATCATCGATTATTACCATAACTATTAGAGCAAATAAATTGAATAAAAAATTGTAATGGTAAATCAAGATACTCAAATGCAATTACTTTGTATTTTAAAAGTTACTATTTTATTTCTTCCATTCCTATCAATTACATACCTCATGTAATTACAACTATTATGTCATGAGATATTAAAGACTACCTGGATTGTTAAAAATATTTTGAATATTTTTACTTGCTTAAGCGTTAAGTGTGATGTTCTCCTTATTACAAAAGCAAGTATAACATAAAATACTTAATAGGACCATAAGTTATGGTATTGAACCTAATGAATTTTTCACTATATTAAATTGCAAAAATGTCATCTAGATCTTTGGTCCAAAAGAGATTAAATTCATTAATGATTGTGTCACTACACTTGGTTGTAGTGAGATTATTTGGAGTCCAACCAAACAAATAATTATGGAGTTAGAGTTCATCACTTTAGAGATAGCTGGTTATGAGGTTAAGTAATTGAAAAACCTCTTAAGATAATATTTCTTTTGGAATATAAAATTAAGAAATAGTATGATAAAGTAATTGTTTAATTAAAAGAGATAAATATTTCATATATTTGAAGTCAATAATGGATTCAACCAATCGTTATACCGAAACTCCTATGAAAGATATTATTATATGGAACATCAAGGGGAATGAGACCTAAGTCGCTTGAAAACAAATGAGTAATAGTAACTCAAGCTTGGTGATTGGAGATCTCATGAAAAAGGTTCAATGAGTAAAAATAAGTCACTTGTCAATTATGATAGCACTAAAATTAATTTAAATTAAATTAAATTTTTATTCATTTCCTGTTGTGTGAGAAAGTGCTAGACACTGCATAAATAAAATGTTAAGTTTTACAATAAAGTTTTATAATAAAGTTTTATGTGGTTATGGGAAAGCTTTACAACTTATAAAGCTTTTAGTGATTTTCATATCCCTTATGGATGATGTATGATTTGCAACATACACTTGATGAAATCACCTATATGAGTGTCAACACTCATGAATACTGGGCATGCACATGGCCTAGTATCTCAAAACAAAAATAACAAGGTTTGGGGAGTATAATATGATTGATAGACCGTTAACACATGTCAAGTGTTTTTAGTTCAATAACATAACTACACTAACCACATTGTATGTTAAGTCTACTTAGTCTATGTCTGGTTCAATAGCATAATTATACTAGATTCGACGCATTACATCCTATGTGATGAGAATCCAAGAATTTTCTTCTTTTTAAGTTTTTGAAAATATGTGAGAAATTGTAGTACATTTTGTTAGATATTTCAAAAGGTTAAGTTTTTATATTTAATAAAATGTAAAAGTCCTTTTAGTTAACTTAGAAAATCTTGTTAACATAGTCTTAACATACCTTTAGACTTGATCTTCTAAACTAAGTCTCATCTTATCTTTTGGCTAAGTTTCAAGTTGCTATAGAACATTTATTTCTTTCATTATAAATATAAAATTTAAGAAGAGTATGTAATGTGTTATTTTTCTCTTTCACATTTTTTTTTTTGAGTTTTCATATCATTTTTATTTAAAATTTTACTAGTTCTATCGTCTCAATTATTATTAGAAAAAACATATTATATCTTGAAAAACTTACTCATTAGATAAATAAGTAATTGAAGACATAAAATTATCATATATATCATGTTATCTCTTTTGTATTAATTTGTATTTTATAAAGATAAAAAAAACGAATTGATGGTTGCAATTGACGAAGTATTGGTAATTATGTACAACTAGTATGATTCTAAACATATACCAATATTAAAACCCAAAAATTAAGCTGATTTACAGAATACTTCAAATAAATTTATGTAAAAGAGAGCACTCTGTATTTTTAAAATCTCAAATGTGCTTCTAAAATAGATAACGAGAAAAGGAATTTAAAAAAAGTATTTTGAATTAATTTCATATGTTTTGACAGCTGAATAAAATAATGTTTATTAAAAAAAGAAAACAACAACGCAAGCTCCACATCTAACTCTGCTTCACTTCTATAATAAATACATTATCATTTAAAATTGTGACAAGGACATGACCGAGGTCAGTTATGGTCACAATTTCAACGATGAAAATGTTATCACACGATCCAGAATCAACGATGGATAAAAAAAGAGATAAAGCCCAGTAGGCCCAAATTTGTGGGCCCGTGATTTGTCAGGTTTGCTAGTCACTTTGAAAGCTTATGGAAAACTTTCATATATAAAGACATGAGAGTATTCCAATCTGTCTCAAGTGGAACTTTTAACCATTGAAATATCACAAACTACGACAAACTTAAATTCTCATCAGAAATAATTTTGGGGGGCCAAGAAAGAAAATAAAGGACTTGTTGGAATGAAATTTAAAGTTGATTTATTTTTTTAATTATAAATTTTTGCAATAACGGATAACCTTACTAGTTTTTCTATAAACGGTTAAGATTGTTTTATTAATTAATTGTTTATTTCACTTCATAATTAATAAATACATTTCATAATTTAATAAGTATTATTATTATTATAAATTCTTTCTTTTATTAAATAATATATAATATATTTATTTTTTTTATTTAAATATGTATTAGTTAAACTAATTATATCAATTTAATAGTATTTAGCAAAAAATTATGCATGAGCAATAGTAATAAAGACAAAATAATAATAATAATAATAATAATAATAATAATAATAATAATAATAATAATAATAATAATAATAATAATAATAATAATAATAAATAAATATTTTATTATGATAATAATCTTGTAGCTAAACGAGATAGCAGGAGTAAATAAAAAAAATATTACGAAAGTACGATGACTCCAATCAATGAAAATCGCACACAAGAAAATCGGAGATATTCATGATCTAAAATAACACAATAATAATAATAATAATTATAATTTTGATCCTTTTACATTATCAAATTTCGTTTTGATTCTTAGTCTTTTAAAAATATTTTTTAAAAATATTTATTTAAATTAATATTATCTTTTCAAAAAATATTATTATATTTAATTTTGAGATACAATTTTAAATTATTTATTTATTAATTTAAAATATGAAACTTATCTCATTAAATTTATTTACATTAAAATTATAAAAATCAACCAATATTCAAACAAAATAATCAACATAAATAAGATAAAAATCAATATAAACAATTAAGAAATTAAAAAATCTTATATAAGATTTTTTTTCAAATATTTGAGTACATATTTTTCACTCAATTTATATTATGTTTGTAGTTTTTTTATTGGAATCGTAATTAAATTTTTTAATAAGTAAAATAAAAGAAAAAGTTATAATTTAGCATGAAAAAAAATGAAACAAAGCCAAAAAAAAAAAAAGAAATGCCTTGACTGCCTAAACCCTTCAACACTTTCAGATTCCATTTCTTATTTGTGCGAATGGTCTAAAGATTTTATAATTCTACTACTATGCTTTTTTTTAATTTTTCAACCACTTTTTTTTTCCTTATGTAATTGTATAGTATTTATAGGTTTCAATTTTTTTTACTATTCTTTTGTTTTTTTTTTTTTACCAAAAAGCTCAAGTGGAAAAAAATAATTATTTAGATCAACATTAGCTCAGTCTAGTAATAAAAGTGATAAAAAGAAATCAATTTTCGAATCTAAATTAGTCTAATTGAATAAAAAATGAATAAATAAATAAAATAAAATATAACAGAAGAAAATAATGTGAAATATTATACAAAAATCATCAGTAAAGTATTTACATTGCAAAAGTAATAAAATGAAATTATTATATTAACATTAATTCAAAGTGTTTGAATTATGTGTATAATCTAATGAAATGAATTAACATAAAATGAAGTAAATAAATCAAATAAATGAAAAGAATAAATGATAGAATTGAGTAAGGGAGTTTTATGAAAAAGATGAATTTTTTATAGAGGCTCGGAAAAATTGGTTGAAAAATAGACAAAATAAATAAGGAAAGATGCTAGCAATTGAAATCTTTTGTGGTTATCATTAAGAGATATGAAATTCAATATGGTGACACATGATGGACATAAGTAACATTGGATGTTTTCTTTTTGTGTCCAAGAGAAGTTTAAAGAAGAAAAAAATTAAGCTAAGGAAAAAAGAAATTAGTTTTCTCTTTTGAAAATATTTTGGTAACATTAAAATAAAATAATAAAAGGTTAACTTTTTTAATTTAAAGTTATATTTTTTAGATATTAATAATGTTTTTAAGGCTGATGTAATATATATTATATTTCGTACTGTGGACGAGAGACAGGTGTATCTTGATTTTTAAAATTAATTTGTAACTATTTTTTAATATTTAAATATCTATGCCAGTGATTTTTGCAATAAAGACTAAGATCGTTTTATTAATTAATTTTTTATTTAAGTTCAAAATTAATAATTATTGTATTTATTTAATTATTTGCAATATTTATTCAACATCAAATACATTTTATAATTTAAACATTATTATTAGTATAAATTCTTTTTTTTATTAAATATTATATAATATATTTTTTTACTTAAAAAAAAATAAACAATAATTATATTTATTTGATTTTTTGATAATTTAATTTTATTATAGTTGTTATTGCCATAAAAAGTTTGATTTGCTTACCTTTTTTTATTAATAGCTAATAAAAATAAGCATTTTTTTAGGAGTTAAGTAAAAATTGGTCCACATATCTTCCCATGTTAATAAAATAAATGTTTTTGATTTAAAGCTGTTAATGAATTAATGAATAAGCACTGAAACTTATTTCTATATATAATAGTACTGCATGATAGTCATAAAATATAAAAATAAATTTACTATAATAATATTTATAACTGGTTTTAATATATGTATAAAAATCAACTTAACTATATGGAAAAGAGAAAAATAGAATAATGAAAAGGAAGAATATATAACTCTAACACAGTTGTGAAAGCAATCAAAGCATCATTATATTAATGTACCAGCAATAGCATCTTCTGTTTCTGTTCCAAAATGTTTTCTAAATGATTTGAGGGATAGCAAATGAGTTTACATCAAGTGTCAATGATCAATACTGTTGTCATAAATTCTCAAAACATTTGGACAAAGTTTAGGTTGTGTCTTCCCATCACATTATTCATAGATACGTAAGTTGGCTTCAACATTTAATTGTATTTTTTTTATCGAGATAATTTTGGTTATTGAAATATTAGTTGTTTAATTTTGATTTATATATTTAAAAAAAAATAAATTTTAATTTTTGTAGTTTTAATTACTTAATTTTTTATTAATATATTTGAAAAATAATCAGTTTTATTTATTATTAATTTATTATTTAATTTTTAACAGATAAGATGATATCATAAAGTTAATTAACAATTTTTTAAAATTAAATAATTTATAATATATAAATATCTATTTTATGTGATATTAATTATTTAATTTTTTATAAATAAAATTATTTAATATATTAATTAAAATTATTTATTTTTCAAATATAAGAACTAAAATCAAACTATAAACTAAAATTGTAAATTTTTAAATGTTGAAATCGAACAATTAAAATTAAAAAAAATCAAATTCCTAAACATTTAATTAAGAGATAAAAATATAATTAAATTAAAAAAATAAAGGAGGGACAAAATTTTTATTTTTAGATTAATAAAATTATATAATATTTATTTAAATATATTATAATTTTTATTTTAGAATATTTTAAAATGAAATGTTATTTTATCCATTTCCTTCGTAACCAATTAACCATTCCTTACAAATACTGAGAAGTTTTTAACAAAGCACGGCACCAGAAAATCATCTATAAATTAAGGAACTTCACGCTGAAAAAGCAAATACAAAAATGAGAATAATAATTTTTTTTAATAATAGTATTGAATCACAATTAAAAAAATTGCAAATAAAATTAAAATTTATTTAATAAATCTTCAAGTATTAAAATTTATATTAAGTATTTATATAAAAATATATAATAAAGAATATATTTATATAAAAATAAACTAAATACTTTTTTAAATATCTAAAATAACAAATCACAATCATCAATTTCTGATAACCTTCATAAATTTATAATAAAAATGAGTATCTACGTTATCGTATTTCTTTTTAAGAAAACATTTATTCATTATATTTTAAAAATATATTAAATTAGAATAAATTATGTTATTCACGAAACTATTTTTTTTGACAATAATAGCAAAAAAATTAAAGAATACTTTGCTTTGAAATAGTTGAAAAATAAAAAATAAAAATATTATATCATGACAAATATTATATCTTTGAAAGTAAATTATAACAAACTTCCGATACAACTTTATATCTAATACATTTTCCTCGATTTTACATATACACCTTGTATCTATACACTCGAAAATTTAAGCATATTAAAAACTCACAAACAAAGAGAAAAAAACTTTTAAATAACCAGAAGAAGAACAAAGACAAGACGAGAAAAAATAAAGAAAATATAGTAAGAATAATGATAGGATAATGGAATAATTATTTATATGTTTCAAATTTAAGTTGTTAATTTCTTATATAATGTTTATAAATTTGACCTATTGATAAAGGTTAATAAATAATCTCTAATTCTCAAATCAAGGAAAAAAAATACATTATTTTCAAATAAATTAATGAGTCTAAACTTTGACTTTTCAAATTTCAAGAATAATTAAGATTTATTGTATTTTAGATTACTAGTAAAGAAATAATAAAATAATTAATTTTAATTTATAATAAAATATTGTTAGACTTGATACTTTTCTTTGTAAGAAAATATCTATCTAATAAAAAAGTTTGTAAAATCATTTTATATTATAATCAAATCACATATTAATGTTAATATATAATTAGTATAAAAATCAATAAATTTTTTATTTATCATGATTTATGATACGAGATCGTATAAAATATTGTCAATTATATATTTCCTATCATAAAAACTCTATTCTTATATGAAAATGAAATCAATATGTAAATTTTGATTTCCCTGTACAATTATATATTATTAAGTTAATAAAATTACCTTCAAATAAATTAATGAGCCTAAACTTTGAGTTTTCTGTTTTCAAGAATAACTATGATTAATTGTGTTTTTGAAAGTAAATTATACTTTAATAGTTTAATTTCCTGTAATTTGACCCAAAAATAATTTGTACTTTATGTTATGAATTTGATATTATACCTCCTAGTGATTTGTATCATTATCACTTTACCACCTTGATATAATTTTCATTTATTTATGAATATTCTAAATACACATTAAAGTATTAAATTACTATTAATTTACCTGCTCATTATAAGTTTAATATTATTGTTTGATAATATTTTTATTTTTAATATAATGAATTAGTTTATCAAAAAGTTATATATATATATATATAATTTAATACATATAAAGAATTCTTACCAAAAAAATAAATTACTATATTAATTTACCGAATATAAATAACATTATATTTAATAATATTGCGTTTTATTGTAACACATACATTAAAATGGATTTCTTGTATTTTCTTATCATAAAAGAATTTGTAATAAAATATAAGAACTAATTATATATAAATAAAATAATATCAGATAATACAAGCACCTAACATTATTACACCATTTTTATGTTTTTATATTTATTTTGACTGAAATTCATATATTAAATTATTTTATAATATTCTATTATTTCACTTAGTTTTAAATAGGTCTTTTAATTTTTACATTAAGTAAATTTCTATTTGCTATGATTACTACTATTCATTGTTAACTATAAATGATTATTTAAAAAAAATTAAAGCTAAAATTTGTTAAATTTACAAATACTTATTGAATAGTTTTTTATATTATGAATTTTTAATAAGTTTTTTTCTAATTTAACAAAGGTTGGTAATTATTACTTATTTAAAGTAATTAAAAAGTATATAAATTTCATTAAAATTTCAAATTCAAGTGAAAAAAAATTATAAAATAATTTAATATATAAATTACAATAAAAATTAATCTAAAAATTTATAAATAAATGTAATCTTATTAAATGCTTATATTGTATAATATTATTTTAATTGTACCAGATGAATTTTTTAACATTTTTTTAATTTATGCAATTTTTATAGAAGAAATAAATAATAGATTTTAGTTTTAGTATTATCATCAAACACACATATCAACTTACACAAATTTGTTTTAACTTATCCACTAATTTAAATTTCGAACTCTCAATATAAGAAGATTGCTCTGCAACTTATAATAATCCTATTCTAATCAAATAAAATTATTTTTAAAAGACATCTGTTGCTTTATATGAAAAAGTATAATTTAATCACTCTATCTGTATTAAAATTTCTGTATAATATGTTTTTATATGTAATTGATTAAAATTCCGACCAAAAAGTATTAAAAATTAAAAATGGTATCAAATAATTCTATTAACTAAATAATGAGATCTATATATATTTATCATTTATAAATAGATGAAGAATATATTAATGTGGCAACGTGGTAATGAAGTAAAACACAAGGCGGTAACATGTCAGATTCCATAACAGAAGGGGCATTTAATGTCAAAATCATAGGGGTGAAAGTGTAATTTTCATCCTTCTATTATGCTTAATGTTAAATTTTGATCCTCATTATTTTTTTTATTCAATTTTAGTCGCCACTCTTTCATGAATAATATAATAAAGTCTTTCCATCATTTTCCTTTACTTGAAACTTTAAAGGTTTGTTTAATCATCATGATTGTTGTAACATGATGTCCGTTATACTAGTGGGATACTATAGTCATATTTTTATCTTCAGGAAAAACTAAGTTAGAAAGTATTAAGATAAATTTTTTCTTTCACTGTATATAATGTAATAATATATAACGTATAATATTATAAAAAAATGTATGACATTATTATCTATAATATATAGTTAAAAATTTATATAATATATATAATTTATATATAATATATATGATCAAGTTATTCTAAGAGAAACTTTAAAAAAATTATTTTTCTTCTACCCTTTATTTTCTTGTAATCTAACTATTTTAAAGTGATTCTTCTTATTTGTTATATTGTAAAAAATTGAAGGATAATAATAAATAATAATTTTCTTAGAGTTATTGTTGGAGTAACTTAATCTTTCCTCATATAAAAATATAGTAATATATATTAATTTATATAATATATAACTGGACTGACCAAGACTCGTCCCTATCGTTAGAACAACATAAAACGCTTATTGCTTTACTTGACGCTTGTGGACTATGGATTGGCCTGTCGGTTTGTAGACCGACTGCATGCCACCCAGGAAATAAGCCAACCTTGATTGTATATAAATGAATAGAAGTTAAGGTCATACTACTCGTCCTATACAATCTAAAGCGCCTATCACTTCACTTAGTGCTTGTGGGGCTGTGAACTTGCCTACTGGTAGTCGGGCAAATGACATGGACGACCGATCGCAAGTGTGCCCGTACAACTCGCATTTAATGCTTTTGGGAAAAGCCGTCGGACACTGAGCAAGGACTAGGTAGTGCGGCTCAAGAACAGGCGCTATCCCTCCACTAGGCTTGACAAAATAAAGAATGCAGGTGACACCCTAACACACTTAGAGGGCAACTTTCAATGTCAGCTCGTGAGGCTCGATGAAAGCAACAACCTAAATCCACTATAAAAGCTTCTTTGAAATGGAGGGCCAGAGAGAAGACTTTTGAAAGGTATGTAAACTATGTAGTCGGATACCTTCCCATTTTTTACCACAGATGTGAACAATAACAATAATATATATTGTATGTGGTAATTTATATTATATATAATAATATAATTTATATACAAAATAACAAATATAGTTATATATTAACTTATATAATATATATATATATATTACATAAAATTTATATTTAGAAAATCATCTTATATATGTATAATGATAATAATTTTGACATGTTAATTTAAAGTATATTATTAATTAAATATTAAAATTAAATGATTATCATACATATTTTTCTAAAAAAAATTAATTAATAATTGTAATTTTAAAATATTACATAATTTTTTATAATTGTAAAAAAAGTAAGTGTATAAATGAAATATTATTTTTGCACAACTTAATTAAAAATAAATTTTTTATAATTTGAAAAATAAACAATTAAACTAAAAGTAATCTATTAAAGAATTATATATAATTTTAATTAAAAAATATTTATACACAATTTATATTCTATTTTATCATTACCTATTCTACATCAAACATTAAATATCATATCTTCCTCTCATATCGTATATATTATAACCACCAAACAAATCTTAAAATTCTCTGAGTATTCATAATGCTCACAAATTGAAACAATTAAATAATTTATTATTGCTCAAAATTCACTTATCAAAACCTCACATTTCACTTAAAAGAAGGAAAAAATGCCAAAATTTCGCTCTTCAAATTCATAGACGTCTACAAAATTCTTCAAAGTTTGAAGAAACTTTGACCAAATTTCCAAGTTCTAAACAGTTAAAATGGATCACTCGCTATTCTAAACACGAAATTAATTGAAGGTTTTAACCAGAGGAATACTAATATAATTTACATCATATAATAACATAGTCGATGATGAAATGAATAACCAAATCCTATGAATGATAACACAAAGTTCAACCACTTGTTCAGCATGTGTCTTCTTGCATCCGAGACGCTACTAAATTTAAAAACAAAAACCAAAAATAGAGATCCATAGTTTGGGGAGTAGAGGGTGTAAAATACCTATCTAAAAAAAGAGATCCATAGTTTGGGGAGTAGAGGGTGTGTAATACATGCCCAACTAGACACTATAAAACAAGCCTATAAAGAGATCCATATAGTTTGGGGGGAAGAAGTATAATGTAAATGTAAATGAAGCTTTCATCTTCCATCAGAGGAAGTGAAGGAATCAGCAAATCCAGAAGGCCTAGTAGGTATGCTAGACTGAGTATTATCTGCACTACTAGTAAGAATTGATGAAGTGGATGAAACATCAAAGGTGGTCCTTCCTTCAATAGCCTGCCACTTACTGAGTGCTTGAGGCAAGGTCATATCCAAGTCAATCCCATAAATGTCATCTTCATCTTCTTCTGAAGGCTTCCAAATCTCAACAAGAGGTGCCAGCACATTCACCACATGACTCATGTCTGGACGCTGGTAAGGCTCCCTTGCACAACAGTGGCCAGCCAACTCGGCCACAGTCCTAAAACTCAATAAGGCCTCCTCATCAACATCCATTATGGGGTCAATGATCTTTCCAAATGAGTCTTTGTTCAGTAGCATCCTTCTGAACCATGTAACAAGGTGGATATGCTCTTCTGGTTGGCTGTTGTCTATTGCTCTCCTTCCTGTTATCATCTCCATCAGAATCACGCCGTAGCTGTATACATCAACCTTCGTTGTAACTCGTCCGGTCACTGCCACTCATACCAATTTAATTAGCTATGGAATTGGATCAAAATGCAGAAATATTATCCTAGTCATCATTGGAGAAGAAAGCCACAATGTAATTGCCCAAGTCATTTGTTTTTATACAGAGTTACAGATAATAATGCATGGCACAAACATAATAATAATTTACAAATCATGTTCCTCATTTTTGAAAGCTCTGCTAACACCAAAAATTCATTTCAAATCAACCTTCAAAGTAGAGGCAATGCTATAAGGCACACAAATTGGCTAGCCAAATAATTTCAATCTACTTTTCCCAATGCAGCTGTTTCCAAACAAAATTTGAGAAAAATGTATACTAGTTAAGAGTATTGCATTCAATCTGTTTCTGCATAACTGTATTCATTATTTTCAGATGCAGGAGTTCAGATGACACTATAGATGGATCCTATAACACCAATAATGGTAATTGGTCTTCAATAGTGGTTAAATGCAGGATTCATTAAATCATTTTTCTATCTATCCTGTGAATCCTAGCTATATGATCTGCTTAGATCATATGCCAATGGTGGATAAGAAATTTTCAAATATATCTACAAGCAGAACAAACAATTTTTTCCAGAAAAAATTAAAAAAATGATCATATATGCAAGACAAAATTTCCAAAAAACAATTTAAATGTGTACCTGCATACTCTGGAGCCAAATATCCAAAAGTTCCGGCAAGTCTAGTCTCGAATGAGGTTTGTCCTTCCGGAGCAAGGCGAACCAATCCAAAGTCTGACACTTTGGCTCGTATATCATCCCCAAGCAAGATGTTTGATGGTTTTAGATCCCTATGGATGAAAATTTGTTGAGCCAAACCATGAAGATATTCAACACCTCTAGCAACATCCAAGGCAATGGAAAGCCTTCTCTTCCATTCCAGTGGTTGCAACCCTTCCTCTTTCCAGTCAAATAAATGTTTACTAAGAGGACCCTGAGGCATGTATTCATACACAAGAAGCCTCTCATTTCCATCCAAGCAATAGCCTTCGAGTGCGACCAAATGCCTATGTCTAACCTTAGTAAGTACTGCAATTTCAGACTCAAACTCAGTCAACCCCTTCTCACCCATTACTCCAGATTCCATCCTTTTCACTGCAATCTTTGTTCCATCACACAATTCTCCTTTGTATACAGTGCCAAATCCACCCCTCCCCAATATGTTTCCTTCACTGAAATTGTTAGTTACTTCCCTCAAAACTTGGATTGAAATCACCATATTACCAGCTTCCACATGTTGAACACTACTAGTTGGACTAAATCCTCCAGTTCCTCCACCACTAGTACCACTAGCACCAGAAGCACCAGCAGCTGCAACACTTATCTTCAGACCATTTCCATCTCCAGAATGACGAGGATGTACCACTATTGTACTAGGATTTTGAACTTTGCCTGCACGCTTACGTTTTCTACCATACATAATAAACAACAGAGTTCCTATACCAAGTAAACTGACACCCCCCACCACAGTACCAACAATTGCTCCAGTACTACTTTTCTTACCTTCTTCACCTCCAGATTTACCCCCAGGTTTCGAGCCAGGCGGGGCTTGAGGTGCATCCTTTCCAATATCAGGATTCCCATCAGTTTTAAGAACTACAATTGCAGCGAAAGACGGCACCTTACCATACAATTTATTATTGGAAACATCGAGCTCTTTCAAAAGAGGCATACTGGCAAGTTCACTTGGTATGGTACCAGTGAGGTCATTGTTAGCAAGAAGCAACTTTGTCAAAGATGTAAGCTTGGCAAAACTGGGAGAAATGTTGCCAGAGAGATTCATGCTCTGGAAACTAATAACGGAAATGTTACCACCTGAGCAAACAATCCCCATCCACCCTCCAGCACAAGGATCATCACCCTTCCAACTATCAGCAAGCATTAGAGGATACCCCAAAGGTTCAACAACAGACAGCAAAGCATTCACAAGGGGACTACATGGCTTACCAGGCTGCTTTGTGCAAAACCTATTCCCTCCCTTGTCTAAATCATTATCAACCTCAACTCCATCTTTGAACATTGGAGGGGACCCTTGAAGAAAGTTATTGCTCAAATTCACAACTTTAAGAGCAGGAAGAGCAGTGAGCGAGGGTGGAACAACCCCAGTCAACTGGTTATCCCTCAAACTCACATCAAACAGTTGATCATGGTTGGACAGGTCAGGTATAGGACCTGTGAATGAGTTACCATGTACCCAAATTTGTTTCAAAGATGTCATGTCCTTCAACACAGCAAGGGTACCATTGAGTTTCCCATCACTTTTCTGACCATTCAACCAAAGGATCTGTATAGAAGTACCAGAAAGGTTTGCAGGCAACCCTCCTTCAAGAGAATTAAAACTCAAGCCAAGAGAAACCAAACCTGGTAAGGTACCATCTTTCCCAAAAAAATCAGGAATTTTCCCAACAAGGCCAGCACTGACTGCAGAGAAGTTCCTGAGAGCCACACAGTCCATGAGACCAACAGGAATCTCCCAGTTGGGGAAAGGGTTGTCGCCAATGCTCACATCTTGCAAATTGGTCATGCCGGTGAAGAAATCACTCGGCATGGAATCGAAATTGTTGCTGTGGATGTAAAGAACCTCGAGAGACTTTGGCATGTTAGGGAATGGCCCACTGAAGCCATTCCTCATGCACTCAAAACGTGTCAACTCTGAGAGCTGCACCAGCTCCTTTGGCAGAGAACCATTCAGACTCAGTCCCCCAATTTGAATTGCAGTGACCCTCTTCATCGAGTTGCACTGAACATGTGTCCATTTGCACACATCTGCATCACTCCATTCAAGATCGTTCGGTTCTGTGATGGCCTTCTTCAGCGTGTTCATAACAACAACATCATCCTCACACCATGCACACTCAAACCCCACACAAAATAACAACACAACAACAAAACCCACATGGCTTTTCATCGTTCCTCTCAAGATTTTAAGGTTGCACTTCGTAGCAATTCTTAGCAGACAAATGCGGTCACAATTGCAGTCACTTCAAAAACTTTTGACACTTGGACAATTTTGCAGCTATAATTTTGGACGTTATGACTTCAAAAACCTTCACGTTTGGACCCTTTTTTAAAACCTTGATTACTCTCAAAAAAGGGTGGTGAAGGTGTATAAACAATGGAGAAACAACAAAATGGGAGAAAAGACAACAAAACAAAGATATTTTTTTTCTCTTTTTCTTTGTGATCACTCACATAGCATTTTGGACTTGATAAGGATTCTCCACAAGAAAAAAAAAAAAGGGAATTATTTTTTCAGAATATAACAAAAAGATAAAAGGATTGGCTTTTTGGAGAGAATCGGAATATAAATCAGACGGTGTTGAAAGAAAGATGGGAGAATAAGAAGAAAGCACAGAAGGAGTGAGTGAAGATTTTTGCTGGGTTTGTGTTTGGGGTGTGACACACAACAACATAACATAAACATAACATGAACATGAGCAATGAACATGAACGATGGAACATGCGTGTGGGACCCAGTTTCCTTAAATCGATGTTTAATTAGGTAACGCTTTCACGTTTGGGTGTAGTAAATAGTTAGGGGTGAGTTAAGTAGCGCGTGTTTATTGGGTGGGCGATAAGGGCAGGTTGGTGCTTCGTGAGTTGGAATTTTTATTACGGTTTTATCGAACTTGTCCCAAAACAGATATGTACAGGCACACCCTTTTTTTTTATTTTTTTTATTAATAACCTTTCTCATATTTTCTTACATTTTTTTTATTCCGAAATTTTTAAATGGATCTTATTAAGCAATAAATCTGACTCAGACGATTCAGTGAATCTCGTCACTCTTATATATACTCAAAACAAGATTCTTCCCTAAAATATAAATGACAAGATTAGGAAATATATATGTCATGATATTTCTTCCTATGTTTTTATGTTGAAATATTATGCAAATTAATATTGTGATCTTGTTTGAGCCAAATTTATGTAGAATTAATATTTTATAAATATTATTAAAAGTGTTTGATTTGTATTTCAAGGTTAATTTAAAATTAGAATTTTAGATACTAAATCAAAATTATATTTTAATATAATTATAAGCTTGTGTCTAAAAATTTATAAATTTCACATTTAAAATTTATTTTCAGATTATTACAATTACAATTTTAAAAAACTAAATTAATAAAACATTACAATTTTAAAGATTATTTTATCATTTTATTAATTTAAAGAATTAATTTAATTAATCATTATAAGTCAAATACTAAATTAGTGACTCACCAATTAAGAATATACTCAATCCTAAAATAAAATTGTATTTTTTTTATTATTATTTTATTAATATAAAAATATTAATTTACTCAATCAATCAAATTATCGAGAAATCTCAAAGTTGATTTCAATTTCGCTCGTAGCATGGTAATGGCTGAATTTGTAGTTAAGAATAACATTTTCTGGCAATAAAAATTATTAAATAAAAAGATTTAATTAAATTGTTTGAAAGGAAGGAGTATGAAAACAAAATAAAAACTCCCACCCAAAAAAGAAAACAAAATAAAAACAGTGTTGTAACTTCTGGCATCTTGAAAAACAAGCAACTAAACTTCTAACGTCTTGAAAAATTTGTCCGGTCCTACAGTCTCGCCGAAGTGTGCGTTGGATAAGGATGAAAGAAATAAGGTAGACCAAGAAAAGAGAGAAATCAAATACAAATAACAATATTTAATTTTAAAAACTTAATTTATTTAATTCAAATAATTAATTATCAAAATATGATAATCATTTATTATATTATAAATTTCTATTTTTTGATTAAAAATATTCTTTCTCGTGTCGACGACTCTTTAAGAATACAATAATATCTTTATTTGTAATGCTAAAATTCAAGTCAAATTGACCATCAAATTTTGATTAAAGAATATAAACTGTTTTTGTTATTTTTAATTATCATATTTTGATCATATATAAATAATTATCAACGAGAATGAACAATTTTCATACTATTTATCACTACTTCAACGCATAATATTTTTTATATGGAGCTCACTAATTTTTTATTTTTCTTCTCATTATTTCATCTCAATGAAGCGATTTCAATAGATATTAAAACAAATGAAATCATATTTTCAAGAATTAAAATATAATTAAGCTTATAATTTTTATTATTTGTTTTAAAATGATTATTTTAAACCTATAAATATTAAAATTATTTGATAACTTCATTTTTAAAATAAAAACATAATTAATATATTCTTATACTATAAATTAGAATCATAATTTGAAGAGTGAATTCTCACTCCAGTTTCTCGATTAAATATTATCAAATTATTTTCTTTCTTCTATCATTATCACATGCTACTCTAATCTCCAACTAGCTAAAATATTTGTTCTTCAATCATATTAAATTATCATCTTTTTGTTTTTATTTTTATCTTTAAATTAATTTTCAACAGTGTTTTTTAATATTAACAGTTAAAATATAATCTTATATCACAGGTTATTAATGTGTTATAAATCTAAAATGTAATTTATATATTTAAAAATATTTATTTATTATAAATATTAATTATATAAAAACATTTATTTTATTTCATATACAAACTAAAATACTAGTTTTCTAAAAAATAAAACGCGTTGTTGCTTAAAATAACTATATTTTAAAAATCAACAAATAGATAAAAAAAAAAAAAACCACTATAATGACCAACAACATAGAAAGGGTCCGTTTAAACAAAAATTCACAAAATTAAAATTTAGTTTAATTTGGTCAAAAGACTCAAAACGTGTTGTTACCCAAATAATATTGCCAGTCTGTCACTGCTGTACGAGGCAAATAAAGACAGGTAGCATTCATATATTGTCAATTCATTAATGTCACTTTTAATTTAGATTTAATTGTGTTTTTGTTGTTTATACTTTCTTACGGAAATCTTAGTTCCTGTGAAACAACATGACAAAATTATTAGAAAAAATGTGACGCCAACGTACACGGTACTAACAAAAATTGAATTTAAAAAATTAGAAAAATTGTTGGGTTTGAACATACTACATAATATTCTAACACCCTATATAAATTTTAACTAAATCACTTAACTTTATGCATGTATGTATCGTATACAGATCAAATGACATTGATTTACTTATACAAATTATTACATAATTTAATAATTTTATATAAAATATAAATTTTATTAATATTATTAGACTGAGAGTTTTATTTACATAAATTATATTTAGTAATATTGTTGATTACATCGTAATAATGCCTGAAACAATAATTTGGTCGGTATATACAAATTATTATTATTATTTTATTACTATTATTATTATTATTCCTCCTCCTCCTCCTACTAGTATTATTAGTAGTAGTACTGGTCAAGATGGGCACGTTATCAGTGAATCAGTTAGTGGTTCTCTATGAACTTCCACTTCATCTTTTTGCTACCCAAAGCTATAGAAATTCCTTACTTTTAACTATTTTATTATAGTTTTGAAATCTGGCTAAATTTAAAATAACGTTCAAATTAACTTAACATTATCATTTTTCTTACGTCTAAAGTTAGAAATTTATTAGTCTATTATCTTTTCTTCTTTTAAAAATTTCTCCTTTCCATTTTGTTTAAAAAAAATGTTTAATTTTCAAAATTATTCTAGTTATATATTTTTGAATATCTTTTCAAAGTTTGGACATCCCCTATATTCAAGTGGGCTGGGTCAAGGGCGGGTATCCCAACCCAATGATGAAGTGGACGCCACATCTCAACCCATTCATGCTATTGGGCCCTTGCGTCAGTCCAAAATACTTTCTATTTGTTTAACAACCCTAATTGATTACATGCTAATTTCTTTCGAAACATATATTTATGAGTTTTTTTCTCTCAATAAATTTTTTTTCTGTACATCAAGAATTGAAACTCTAATATGTATAAATAACTCACTTATCCAATAACTATGCTAGACCTTTTTGTTAACCATAATGGTGATATAGAACTACAGATTTATCAAACTCAACATTGTTTATTATACTACAGTGATCAAGAAAAAACATTTGCAAAGTCTAATATTGTGCTCCTCAGTTAGTGGGAGAAAGTTTGATGCTCATATTGCTGCTCCTCATTCTTAAGATAACTGTAGAAGAAAAACCAAAACCATCGAGATGAAAAGTGGGTGGTCAATAACCTAATTATAATGATTTGCTCCATCTGGAATTGTGAATAATATAGGCAACGAAGTCTCCATTGTGAACAACCTAACTTGCCCTAATTTAATTACGCTTGAATGTCTTAAAAAACAAATACATTTATTTTTAATATATTTTAAACTTAAATATGTTTTGAATTTTCGTAAATAAGTAACTTTTAATTTTAATCTTTATAAAATTTTTTGATTAATTTTCATTCTTCTAAAATTAAAATTTTTGTTTTTATTCTTACTATTATGTCATATTTGTTAGTCACATGTACCTTTAAAGGAAGGTCAAGTAACTATCATATATAGGTTATATACATTAGTATATGTGATATCATGTTAATATATGACGTTTTCAAAAAAAAATTTAAATCCCTAAAATAAATATTATTTATTTATCTTAAAATGAAAATTAAAGACTAAAAATAAATATTTCAAATTTTAGAGGGATGAAAATTAAATAAAAATATTTTGCAGGGACCAAAAACAAAGTTTGCTCATTTTATAGGGAACAAAATAAGTGATTATAAATTTTCGAAGGATGAAAATCAAAATATTTTACAGAAACTAAAATCAAAACTCACTTATTTTACATGAACTAAAAACATATTTAAGTCAATATTTTATTATAACTTTAAAATCAGTCTAAATTAAAAATAATTTTAAATGTACGATATACTTTCAAATTAACTGCTTTAAAACTTTACCTATAACTAAAATAGATTTCCTTTGCTACGTCTAAAACAAGAAATTAGTGACATTTAATTTTATATTGTTTTTTAAGATTTCATCTAAAATTGCTTTCAATGTATACCAAAACGTACTTATAAAAGCTCTAAATATGATTACTATAAATTTTAGTTTATCAGTTAGCACAGTACCCACTACTCCATTTCTTGTAAGACAAAAAAACAAGGATTTATCCATATTAAAAAAATAAATAATTGAAAACTAAAAATTGAAAATAACTAATGTATTATTGTATTTATTTACTAAAGTTGTTATTTTTAATACCAGTATTTTTAACACACTTACTTAGTAAAACCTTTTTTCTTATAATCATTAAGAATTTCAACCTGCATTAACTAAAAAATAATGTTGGAGAGTCATATTAATAAGATATATATTACTATATAAAAAATAAATATTTACTTAAAGAAGAATACGTTTCGTTTTAGAAATTCTTATTTTCTGAGGGTCACTTGTGTAAATATTTAAATTTGACCATAAAATCTATACTACACTTCTCAGGCAGTTAATCCTAGCTATTGAATTCTTTATGTATACATCAATGGTGAAAACAAGGTTTAACCCATTGTTGGTGAAGTTCGATACTTTTCCATGGTAGACTTGTGTGAGTATGAGAATGGTGTTGATGTTCTAAGGTATCTCTTCATTTTTTATTCTTCTCTTTTCCTAAATTCTTTGGTATTTCATATGCTTTCTACATGATAGATGGATAGATAGATAGATGGATAGATAGATGGATAGATAGATGGATAGATAGATAGATGAATAGATAGATAGATAGATGGATAGATAGATGGATAGATAGATAGATGGATAGATAGATAGATAAATAGATAGATAAATTGATCAATAGATAGAAAGATGGATAGATTGATAGATAGATAAAGAGATAGATCGATGGATAGATAGATAGATAGATAGATTGTTAGACAGATCAATATATAGACAGATAAATAAATAGATAGATAAATAAATAAATCAATAGATTGATAGAATGATTGATAGCTCGATCGATAGATCGATCAATAGATAGATAGATATATAGATAGATAGATAAATAAATAGATAGATCGATGGATATATAGATCGATAGATAAATAGATTGATAGATCGATAGATAGGTAGATTGATAGATAGATCTATAGATAAATAGATCGATAGTGAGATAGATAGATCGATAGATAAATAGATAGATTGATAGATAAATCGATAAATAAATCGATGAATAGTAAGATAATATTTTAAAACCGGATTTTATACAATAGCTTAATAATTGTATAGTTTTAAATAGTTTTATACTGTTATCCAATAATAAATAATTAATATGATTTTTAATGTATTTAAAATATATTTCAATAATAATAATTTGTGAGTGAGTAACAATGTAACATTTTTTTCTTTATAATGCATGTATATAGTTAAATATATTTTGATAATTTGCTAACAATTAATTCCATTTTAATTTTTAAAATACTTAAACGATATATAAAAATTTAAAGCCACTTAAATTTTGTGGTTCTAATACGCATCCATTGTAATCTAACTTTACGAGGGATGTCATATATGAAAATGAAAAGTTATCTATATTCAATAAAAAAAACAAAATGGAGGAGCCATGGCTCCCCGACGCACAAAAAACACGCAACTGATTGTCACGTATGAAATAGTTGGAAAACGGAGTAGTTCATACTTTAACTATCATGTACATAAACTATTATATCTCTTCTTGTTCATCATCATCATGCTGCTGCTGTTCCTCCTCTTAAAAGTCATTTACAGTTGCTGCTGAATCTTAACCCAACCGTCTGTGTCAATGAAACTAGTACTTGCCATCGCATTAGCGCTTGATGAATCCAATTTCTTTATCCAACTTACTCTATTCGACGTGTTCGAACCAGCTCCAGAATTTCCATACTCTGCGAATGTTATGCGATCCCTGTAGTCAAATTATATCAATATACATCAAACCCCTAAACCCAAGCAAAATAAATAATGAAAAACAAAAATGTTGGACCCTTCTTATTTTATTTTATTTTTAGAATAGGTTTAGCTGAAAAGTTTGATAGAAGCTGAAAAGGTAAATAGTGTAATATAAAATATTAAAAAATAAACTTAATATTAATATCTTAGAATAAATATTGTGTATGTATGTGGACAAAATGGGATTAATTTAGAAGAGGGATCTTACTCGTGTCCAGCAAAATTCCATGGCTCCCAACCTAGTGGTTCTATAATGCTGGACATTTTAGTTTCGTAGAAAACAACTCTAGCATAACCTCTCCATGGTCTTCCCAAATATGTTGTACCATTTCCAACGATATTGCAATTCTTAAAAACAAACCCATTTGTATCGTTTGCATTTGATCTCCCTTGTGCTGTTATAAAGCCACGAATTCCAGGACCTAGAGCTGCATCAATAACGGATATGGTACAACCCTGCAAAAATAAATAAATTATATACTTAAAAATATGTTTCCATTTTGTATACATATATGTGATAATAAAACGGTCAAGATACCTCAATCTAATTCGGAATTTGTTGCGATTGTGCGTGCATCTTTAAAAACTTTAATATCACAAAAAATATTAAATGAAAGAGACTTATGTATGCAATGTAGTTTTGGAGAGTTAAAAAATTTTGATGATGTGATTGTAATTATAGTTTTAGAGATGACCATATAAAACTTGATGAGACGAATATAAGTAATGAATTAATAAAGAACAAGAGAGAAACCAAGACCATTAATTAGTTATTACCTCATATAAAGATTGGCCAGTGCCAAAGATAAAATCCATAGCACCTTGAATGGTACAAGACTTGTAGTAGTGTCTTCCTTGATCATCCCACAAAGTGTCTTGCAAACCAAAGAAGCCAACTCTATGGAAGTATGCCTTGTCGCCGCTTATTATTGCAGCTACCGCAGGTCCCATGGGGTTACTATTTGTTGGAATGTTGTATGAATTCTGCTCCATATCATCATAAAGTTAAATTTACATTTTCTGTTCAAAATTCAATCTTTTTTGTTGATCAACAAGGCTACAGAAACCTAGTGCCCAAACAAATCTAAACACAAAGTTTTTTGTTTTTTAACACATGATTATAAATGAGTATTTCAACATGTTAACAAAGTTTTTAACCTTCATAGGAGATCTATTAACACTCATTGGTAGGTTACTTTGTTAGACCATATGTTTAATAGATTCATGCCCAATATCACTCAGACCAAATAGATTAACCACTCGTGAGTTTGAATACAAAGTAAGATACAATTACAAGTAAATTGATGCTTTGCGAAACATAAAATAGTTGAAGGGGAAAAAAAAAATATGGAATGAATTGAATTTATATATATATACACACTTTAGAAATATTCTTTGCGATCTTAATTTGATTATAAAAAAATTATGATTATCTCTTATATATAATACTAAATTATGTATAAATTAAATTAAATTACTATAAATGATGACTAATTAATTGATCACTTGGCATAAAAAAAAAGTTGACCACTATAAATTTTTACATATTTGTGTTTTCTTCTATTTAAAAAAAAAAAAGAAAAGTTGACCACTCTTAATGAAATTAAGAGTCAATTTTAAAATTGATAAATAATAATTCTTTGAAAATGTCTTATTTCTTTATATTTTCTAACGAATGAGGAATATTCCTTATGACAATACTTGAGTATGGGGAAATTTTAAATAATATGTAAAATAATTAAAGTTACCCTCTGCACACAGGCTTATATATTATTAGTAACGGATATTAAAATTAGTACTTTCCATGTGTTCTCAGCAATATAGGAAAGAAATTGCCAGGGAATTTTCGATTAAAACTTCTTAGACCAAAGAACTATTCATCATTTAACCATATCAATCAGATTTTCTTTGCAATAAATAGCATAAATTCTTTAGGTAGCAATACGAGTTAACATTTAGCATCATATAGCATAAAACTATTCATTATCGTTAGTTCATGGCATTAAAGAATATGTATGACCAAAATACAAAGAAAACCTTTTTTTTTAATGAATTGAAATATAAAGAAAATATTTAAAATAATGAAGAAATGAATAAAGAATAAATAAAACGAAGCAATTTGTGCAATGAAATAAGTAATCAGAAACGGTATTGATGCGAAACCGCAAGAGGATATTTCTCACCACAAAGCTAATGGACTTGACGACAACATTGTTAGCCATGGATGAGAATGTTGGACTCTGTGCAATTGAATCATGGTCGTCCCAGACAACAAAAGTGTTCTTTTTTCCCTCTCCTTTCAGTATGATGCAAGGCTTGTCATAAGGGATCTTCAACTTTTCCCTTTCAACAAACAACACACATTTTCAATATGTTAGTGTGTAATTCAGGATACACACATTACAACCCCAATTGTTCTATTCTACACTCCATAATGTCCGCAAGTTTGAATTACAAATAATTGAAAATAATTGGTGGAAAGTCAAAAATTGACATTATTAATTCTCTTTTTAACTATGTTATATTCACCCACTTTATTCATGATAAATTACTTGGATGAGTCTTTCTTTTCTATACTCGAATTTGAGATCTTGTTTAAAAGATACAAACTCAGTTTTAATCCAACTAACTTAAATATGACATGTATATAAGTAATATATAAATTAAATCCTGATTTTCATTGAAGATAATGAAGGAAATTGCTTATAATTTTTACCTGTACGTGCCTGCCTTCACAAGGATGGAAACCCAATAGTTGTTGTTGGAAGGGACTGAATCAATAGCAGATTGTATTTTAGAGAAGTTACCCTGCCCCGATGGATCCACGGTAATAGTCCGGTAATATGGCTCTGAGCTATCTCCAATTTTTTTATCATGATGACGGTGACCATCAAAATAATGATGATGACGGTAACGATCAAAATAATGATGGTGACGGTAACGATCAAAATAATGATGGTGACGGTAACGATCAAAATAATGATAGTGATGGTAACGATCAAAATAATGATGGTGATGATGACGATCGTGGTGATAGTGGTGACGATGAATAAATTGTACTAATTCTCCTCCTAAACCCACTAAAAGAAAGAAGCATGTAAGACGAACCAAACCAAGACACATGATGAGAGAAAACAAGTTTTTGAGACTTGGTTGTTGATTTCTTGAATGAATTGGTGAACAAAAATGGAGACCCCTTGTGTTATTTAAAGGCACAATTGTTTGTAGAGGTAAGAACAAGTAAGGAAACTGAAAGGTTTAGATAAAACGGGGGATTCTTTCGGTATATGAAATGGGGCGAACATGGAATTTTCTTCAATGATTTGCTATTTAAAAAAAACCCATAACAATCTTGTTCCCTCTCAATAGTCAAGAGGAATCAATCATAGTTTGAAGATCAAGAGAATATTATTATATAAATATGTTTTACTTTCAATGTTAGTCAAATTTTGTATTGACTTTTTGTATTGGCTCCTTTCTCTCTTTTCTGAGATTTATTTTTGTTATTATTATGTAACGACTTCTTTTTTTATTTTTATTTTTTTCATTTTATGTTATCTCAATTAATTATTCTTAATAAATAAAACCAAGGTATATTTAAAGATTGAATTCAAAGTGTGATGTTTGTTGAGGTATATCTTTTTTAAGAGGTGATTTTTCTCTTATCGGATTATACTGTTCTATATATTAACTAAAAATCTAATATAATCAAATCTCATACAAAAATGATACCTTATTTTTATCTCTCACAATCTTTAGTTCTACTTCTTTATCATTATTTTTTTAAAGATTTTTTTTTTAAAATTTATATTCTTTTTATTTTATCTTATTCTCTAATCTTATATATTCTTTATCTCCTTTTCTTATATCTTTTCAAATTTTATAATATTTAATTTTTTGAAGATAGATTATTTTCATCTTTTTTCAAATTTAAAGTTACAAATAACAATTTTATGACTTATTTGAATATCAAGAAAAATAAAATAGTGATATTCTCGATTTCTTTCATTCCACGTTACCTTTTTTAAAAATTAACTTTCTCTTTTTGTTACATGACATAATATTATTATTATTATTATTATCATTATTACTATCACTATCACTATCGTAATCGCTATTATTATTACTATTACTATTATTATTACTATTATTATTATTATTATTATTATTATTATTATTATTATTATTATTATTATTATTATTATTATTATTATTATTATTATTATTATTATTATTATTATTATTGATATTATTCTTAATATTATTATTGTTATTCTTATTCTTCTTAAAAATATAATAATATAATAATTTAATAAT
Organism: Mucuna pruriens; assembly: GCA_025330945.1. Taxonomy (NCBI): domain Eukaryota; kingdom Viridiplantae; phylum Streptophyta; class Magnoliopsida; order Fabales; family Fabaceae; genus Mucuna; species Mucuna pruriens. The sequence continues at coordinate 216,915 of JAENHJ010000086.1, read as the reverse complement.
TTAATAATTTAATAATTTAATAATTTAATAATTTAATAATTTAATAATTTAATAATTTAACATTTAATCATTTAGTAAGTTAATAAGTTAATAATTTAATGATTTAATAATTTAATAATTTAATGATTTAGTAATATAATAATTTAATAGTTTAATAATTTAATAACTTAATAATTTAATAACTTCATAAATTAATAATTTAATAATTTAATAATTTAGTAATTTAATAATTTAATAATTCAATATTTTAATAATTTAATAATTCAGTAATTCAATAATTCAATAATTTAATAATTTAATAATTCAATAATTTAATAATTCAATAATTTAATAATTTAATAATTTAATAATTCAATAATTTAAAATAATTTAATTATTTAATAATTTAATAATTTAATAATTTAATAATTTAATAATTTAATAATTTAATAATTTAATAATTTAATAATTTAATAATTTAATAATTTAATAATTTAATTATTTAATTATTTAATAATTTAATAATTTAACAATTTAGTAATTTAATAATTTAATAATTTAATAATTTAATAATTTAATAATTTAATAATTTAATAATTTAATAATTTAGTAATTTAATAATTTAATAATTTAATATTTTAATAATTTAGTAATTTAATAATTTAATAATTTAATAATTTAATAATTTAATAATTTAATAATTTAATAATTTAATAATTTAATAATTTAATAATTTAATAATTTAATAATTTAATAATTTAATAATTTAATAATTTAATAATTTAATAATTTAATAATTTAATAATTTAATAATTTAATAATTTAGTAATTTAATAATTTATTAATTTGATAATTTAGTAATTTTATAATTTAATAATTTATTATTTTAATATTTGAATAATTTAATAATTTAATAATTTAGTAATTTAAAATTTTAATAATTTAATAATTTAGTAGTTTCATAATTGAATAATTTAATAATTTAATAATTTAGTAATTTAATAATTTAATTATTTAGTAATTTAATAATTTAATAATTTAGTAATTTAATAATTTAATTATTTATTAATTTAATAATTTAATAATTTAGTAATTTAATATTTTAATAATTTAATAATTTAATATTTTAATAATTTTGTAATTAGTAATTTAATAATTTAATAATTAGTAATTTATTTATTAACTTAATAATTTACTAATTTAACTATTGAATAATTTATTAATTTATTAATTTTTCAACTTAATAATTTATTAATTTATTAATTTAATAATTAAATAGTTTAATAATTATTTATTAAATAATATAATAATATTATAATTTAATAATTTAATTTTTTAATAATTTAGTAATTTACTAATTTAATAATTTAGTAATTTATTAATTTATTGAATTTCTAATTTAATAATTTAATAATTTAATAAAGCATTTTGAAATTAATTTAGTGCTTATCAAAAGTAAATATTTACTTTATTATTTTTTATTTGTTTTTTTTTAATTTAGTCTTATCTTATATTTTTTATGCAGTCTCACACTAATTATCACTATAAATATTTATACTTCAAAAATTTTCTCTGTTACAGTATCAGAAAGGCCACATTTTTCTCTTTTTGTTTTTATTTTGTGAGCGAGTTCGTTTACAAAGAGAAATTGTGTTACTTTTATTTCCTTAACTCATTTTAGGATGAACTGTTAAATCTGGAAGGATTTCTTTTAAAAATAATTTGATTAGAGTCCAGTAAGATATTTGAAACAAAGTTTTGTCTCACAGTATAAATCTCCAAGGAATTTGCATTATGCGGATTAAACTTTGAAGACATTGTAAATTGGGATGTGTCATAGATGCTATAAATTTGTTATGATTAATTGAGATTCATCTTTTTAAGTTACAGAATGGATCAATCGTCATTATAAACTTATCTACTTATACTTCTATTTTCTAGTTATCTATTTAAATTAATTATACATACTTTTTAATAATTTTAATATTCTCACTTCTACAGAATTAGGCTTTGCTAGCGCCTTCATTCTGCACCTAAATTGTTAACGTCATTCACATAATATAAATTTTTAAATTTATTAAATTCCTAATATAATACATTTTTTATTAATTTGTTAGCAATGATACGTAAAAAGCTAAGGAAATGTAACATAATAATACTACAATACTAATTTATTTATTTATTTTCATTTACTTTGCCAGCGGTAAATAAAAAGAAACGCCGATGAATTATTTTTAATTTACTATATATAAATGAAACATTAATATCAATTATAAAAGACATATTAAATAAAAATTATTTTATATAAAATACGTTTATAAAAGATATATTAAATTATATAAAATAATTTATAAAAAGATACAAAATCTAAATTATTTTCTAATATCGAAATAAATTCCAAAAAAAAATAAATTAGTTTTATTATTAAATATTAAATTATTTATTTAAGCATTTTTAGTCACACAAATTAATAATTTTTTGTTTACTTATTTTTAAAAATTTTAACTATATACCTAAATGATAAATTTATTTATTAAGTTATTTAATAATCATTAACTATTTATGACATGTAATCCTACTACTCAAATCGATGTGACCATTATAGATAGTAAAATTTTTTATAATCATATAATATAGTTGCATATTAAGGACTCGAATTTGATACTAGTTAATATAAAACAATTTAATGTCAATTGATCCTAATTGATATCATTATTAGGTAACAACTTCCTTTTTTGTTTTTATTTTTTTTCATTTTATGTCATCTCAATTAATTATTCTTAATTAATAAGTAAAACCAAGGTACACCTAAAAATTGAGTATCTTTTATCATATTCTGTTCTAAAGTGTAATGTTTTTGAGATATATCTTTCGTAAGAGGTGATTTTTTCTCTTATTGGATTATACCGTTCTATAAAAATATAATATAATCAAATCTCATATAAAAATGACACCTTATTTTTATATCTCACAATCTTTAACTTTACTTCTTTATTATTATTGTTTCAAAAATTATTTTTTTTTCAAAAATTTATATTCTTTGTATTTTACCTTATTCTCTCACCTTATGGATTCTTCATCTCCTTTTCTTATCTCTTTTCAAATGTTATAATATTTAATTTCTTGGAGATAGATTATTTTCATCTCTTTTCAAATTTAAAATTATAAATAACAATTTTATGACTCATTTGAATGTCTAGAAAAATAAAATAGTGACCTTCTCGGTTACTTTGATTTCACATTACCTTTTTTAAAAATTAATTTTTTCTTTTTGTTAGATAATACATGACATATTATTGTTATTATTATCACTATTATTATTATTCTTTATTATTAGTGTTATTGTTATTATTATTATTACTACTATTATTATTAATATTCTTATTAAGGTTATTGTTATTATTATTGTTTTTGTTATTATTATTATTGTCCTTAATATTATTATTACTATTATTTTTCTTCTTAACAATTTAATAATTTAATATTAAAGACTCGAATTTGATACTGATTAATATAAAATAATTTTATGTCAATTGTTCCTAATGTTCATACTCATATCCATTATTTCTAAACTAAATATTAATTTATTGTATTAAATTTTATAAGTAAATTACATTTTCATCCCTTAAGAGATGAGACTATTTCATTTTCATACTCTCTTATTTTAAAATATACTATTTAATCAATTTAACTTAATTAAATTACATTATTTTTCTCTTAAAGATATGAGTATTAAATTGTACTCTCATTTTATTATTAAAATATATAATTTAGAATACTTAATTTAATATCATTAAAAATATTCTTTAAAATATTTTAATTAAAATTATGCTAAAATATTTTTAATTAACCTTGTTTTCTATCTACACATCAACATTGCTTTTTCTTCGCAAGGGATTGCAAGCAAAGTAAACACTTTTGGAATGACAAAACATTTAACCAAATTTGTTGTCAGTATTATTTGAAAAGACTAGAAATGATATTCAGTAGAGAAAGAATTTATTACTTAAAACATATTAAAAAAAATCAAATAATTTAGTAATATATTTTTGTAAAAAATTCACAAATATATTAACAAAAGATTTCCTGGTTAAATTTTTTTATCTTTAATAGAAATTATAATATTTTTATGGAAAAATAAAAATTCTGAATTATGATGTATATTCATTTATTAAAAGGAGAAAAAATATATATAGAGAGAGGTAGAAGTGTTGGATTTCTAAGGGGTATTTCTCCTAAAAAGTCGTTTTTAATTAAATATTTATTTTGTAATATAAAAATATTGTTTTTAATGACGTTAGGAAATTGAAAATATATGAGACAACTATTGCACATTTTCCGCTATCCTACATTAATAGCATTGTACTATTTAAAATTAGGATTAATTGTTTCTTCACAGCTTAGAAAATGTGCATATAATTTCTCTTTTTATTAAACTTCAATTTTGTAATTAATAGGGCCTTTACTTTTTCAATTTTATAATTAATGTTTTATGACTTTTGAAAATTGAAAATAGAAAATTTTCTGTACCATTCCACTACCGTACATTAATAGCATTACACTGTTTAATAAATAAAACTAATTGTTTCTTTGCAACTTACTAAAGATGTGTAATTTATATTTTTATTAAATTATAATTTCTCTATTAACATGGTATTTGTCATTTTAATTTTTCAATTAATGTTTTCTTTTAAAATTTAAATATGAATTAATATTACCCCAACTATTTCCAAACTAGGGTTAAAAGAGTAATTTTATTTTAATATTTATTTTTAATATAAAAATATTATTTTTATGACTTTTGGAAATGAAAATAGGAAAGTTATTACATTATTTCCACAACCCTACATTAATAGCATTAAGGGGATTCCTGGATTAGTTTGAATCGATTTTGAACAAAAAAAAGTGATTCAATGATTAAAATAATATACTATTTGATTTAATTTGATTTGTTGTCTTAAAAGAAAAATCAGATCCAATCTTATATAATAAATTGTGATTTTGGATTTGATTGGCTAATTCAGTTTTACTTCACACATCCTTACCGACATTTTAATTTGTTATTACTAAAAGTTTTTAACTTAAATATTGAATTTATTTTTAGAATAAGTGAATTATCTTGAACTATACTATTAACTTATTTAAAAATATAGAACACAAGATATAGTGAAAGTTGGTGTTACGACCTCTAAGACATCATAAAACCTACAAGTAAAGTTCAATCATATGACCTCCTAGGACACCATAAGATTTTCAAGCAAAAGTCAACATTACGACTCCTAAACACCATAAGACCTATGAGTGAAGGTTGCCATTATGATCTACACGGCACCATAAGACTTCTATGAAGGTTGGTCATATGATACAAGCACCATAAGACCTACAAGTAAAGGTTAGCATTATGACCCCTCCAAGCATCATTAGCATTATGACCCCTCCAAGCATCATAAGACATGTGAGCGACGATTAGCATTCCAAGCATCATAAATCTAACAATACATGTTAGATTTTTGTCATTTTTACATTGAGACAATGTTAATATGTTGATATGGAGTTTTTGATAAAGTTATATGTTGATTTAGTTGAATTTTTGGTGAATTTGGATAAGTTTCATGTTGCTGTTCTAAGATATTTGTTGGGCGAGTCCTAAACTCGTTGCTTGAATCTCTATTTTTTGAGTTTCTATTGAAGGTTTATTGAGTGAGGAGAGACTCTCGTCGAGATTTTTAAGTAGTTTTCTAGAAAAAAACATGAGTTTTTGCTAGGCGGGTACCTTATTCGCTAAGTAAAAGCTCAAGAACACATGAATTGGATAAAAACTCATTGAATGAGTACCTTACTCGCTAAGCAAAGCCTTGAAAACTTAGTGAGAAAATATAGGTTTCTTGAGTGTATGCTAGGCGAGTACCTTACTTGCTAAGTGAGGATCTTGATAATCTAGAAACACATAGATTTGCGAGGAGAGTATTGCATTTCGTTGAGTGAGAATTTGAGGGGCTAACCCCTTGCTTCACAAGAGTGTGTGAGATTTTAGGAATTAAGCCACTATGACTTGGCTTGCTGGGCAAATGACACATTTGCTAAGTGAATAAGCATAGTAAGAGCTTTCTGTAGCTTTACTTGCTGGGTGAGGCTGATGGCTCACTAAGCGACTATATGTTACATGAGAAGTACCTTCTCTATAGGTAAGATTGACTAGGCTAGAAATCCTATTAGTTGGGCGAATCATGTATCAATGGTAAAACTTTTTGTTTTAGAATATTGAATCCTTTGAGTAATTATACTCTTTTAAAAGACTTTTTAATTGTTATAAAAGATTAGATTGGGTATGATGATATAAAAGCCTAAAGTGGAACGATAAATAAGTTGAAGTCCATAAAACTTATAATGTTGCTATCTGTGAGGAATAAAACCTACATTGTTGATGTTGTAAGGTAGGCTATTGGCCTTACTCTTAAGGAATTGTTTGATGAATCATTCCTTGTTGTGGTGATTTTGGCTTGCCTTAAAGTTGGCCATGTTGAGATGGTGGATACAAGTTGCTAGTATTTGTGTTGAAGGAAGTTAGAAGTGATCTTGTAATCATAGTTTTTAATGTTGTTATTGTTGAGTCCATTTATGGATGTTATTGACAAGTAGGCACGTAAGTTATTGGACCACCATGAATTGGTAAGCTTCACGACTAGTACTGGATTGGGGGAAGTGAGGCTATTTGGAGATAGGTGGATGGGCAATCCCCCCCCCCCCCCCCCCCCAAACAAAATGGTGGAGATTTCACAAGTACTTTTGACCATGGAAAGTCGTTACCCACCCACGTACAACCTATCTCAACTCGAATGCTCTCTAATCTGCAGGATCATGTCCTCTTTTTCCAATACTAAGTATGTTAAGGAAGTGATAAGAGTTATCACTTAACTTATAAATCTCAATGAAGTAATTGTGTATGTGTGTGCGTGTGAACTGTTGGACTTGATGAATATGTTGTCATAATGTTGATTATATTTGTTGAGAGTTAAGACTCATTGTTAAGGATTGTGATGCTTGTAATGATTGATATTGTGTCGTACATGTATGATGTTTGTTGTGTCAATGCTTTAATGTTGAGATATAAGTGTAATCTACCATAAGCTTACTTTATGTCTATTTAGTATGTGTATGACTGCGATGACCTCAAACGACGTATTCGTGAAAGTAGATGTCGAGAATGCCTAGGGAACTAAGCGTGTGTAACATCCAGATGGTACGGGTGTACATGGGACATCTCAACATTTGTTTTGGGAACACTTAGGTGGCCCTGGACAGGTCTTAGAGGATCAACCATGACCAACAACAAGTTCTCTATTGGGGAGAGGTGATCATCGAGTATGTACCAACTAGTATTGTGAGATTCATTGTCACGTTCCACACTTTTGCGGATTTTTTTTCCATCGTATCCATGTGGAGTAAGTTGAACAACATGACCCGTGCAAAGCTTGTAGGGAACCATCACCACGACCATGTCCTAGCCGCTTTGGGACTACACCCTTGGGAGCTATTAGTCAAGAAGGAGCTTCTTCTTTTGTACCTTTGTCGTTGCAATGATCTAGTTGTTGTTGTTTTAGGGACCAACTTATAAGGTGTTTTGTTGTATCATTGTCCCTCTTTTGGTTGTATCTTTGTGTTTTGGATAGTCTGTTTGTAAGTCCCTAGCGTTTTTATGTTTCTAGTTGATGTATATGTGCCATGTGGCACAAACTTCCCATTATAATCCAAAATAGCTGTAATTATGTTCAAATGAATGTACATGATGCAATTTTCTTTTGGTTGATGTTTATATATTTGAAGATTTATGTTTTTTGTTAATGTGCATAAGGAAAAGGAAAAATTTGTATGCTATTTTTGGAATCAAATTAATTTAAGATTTTATTAAAATTAATCGTCTACACTTAGTAGTAGTTTTACAATTGTTTATAAGTTGTGTCAACCACAATCATTACATTGATTTAGTATCCAACCATCCAGGTAGGCTAATTAAGCATCCATTCGACCAACTAAGCTTTTGTCTGGCCAAGTAGGTCATTTAAGCATAGCAAATGTGTTGGTCGACTATAGGACAATTGGGCTTGTGACCATGAGCCCAAGTATATTAATAATAATTTTTTATTATTTAATAGATATCATTTTGTATAACATAATATTATACTTATAATAATATTATTTGTTTTAAAATATACACATATATATATAATTATAAAATATAATTGATTTAAAATTTATACTTCTTTTATTATATGATTTAACTATACATAATATTAAGATTAATACATTATATTAAGAAGTTGGGTAGACTCAATCTTGTCCTATATTTTTTGAATCTTGACTGAGTTTAATTTGGGTTTGAATAAATGGCTCAATTAAAATTTTGAGTTAAGTAAGGACAAAGGTAAACCTGACTTAATCCGTCCCTTGCTCACCCTTAACAAATACATGTAACTTGAGGTATCAATTGTTTAGGCAAACTTCAAAGAATTATCAAAGAACAAACATGCTTATTTTAGAGTCTTTTACTTGAGATGTTACTTCATAGACAAGAATTAAAATATCTTACATTTTTTTTAAAGAATTTACAATTATGAACTTTTTCATACTCAAATTCAATTATAGCACACATGATAAAGTTTCCACAATATCCCACATATCTATAAAGCAGGCATTAAAAAATGAAATCATTATTTGCTTCTTGTAATCATAGTTTTGCCCCTTGAAGAGATAAGATATGTTGATAGTTTGCCCTTTATTTTCCATAGTTCTTTCAAGATCGTTTTTACCCTTGCAATATTAGGTGCTCAACCTTTAGAGGTTGAATTGTGTGTATGTGAATTTATAAAAAAAATGAAAATATTTTTTAGCAATATAAGGCACTAAGTGGAAAGCTTTCATCATTTAAATGTGATCAAATGAATAAAAAAGGAGCAAGAAGATCACTCAAAAGATTTTATATTGTTCACTCTATAACACAAAACTACGTACAGTCCATTCACCTAGAGGATTTTCATCAAGTCAAATGAAACTTACACCAATATTTTTTGTAGCCTCTTCAGACTTTACAATATGATAATCTCAACACAAGATTACTTAACAAATATTCTTTAATTGACACAAAGCTCCTTCAAACTTTCACAACTTTTGTTTACAAAGATAACTCACACAAGTGATCATTTGAAACTAAATTTTAAGATGAAAACTTTGTAAAGGAAATAAATAGTTAACGAGTGGCGAAAATTGGCTATTTATACACGATGAAGCAATTTTTTTTTCTATTTAATATGATTATTATCTTTATTACATTTCTTTTCTTACAAAATAAAATGACGGAGATAAATCCACCTTTAGGAATCATTATCTTAGAAATTATTAAATCCTAGATTGTTCTGATGATTTTAAATTTTAAAAAATAAAAATCAAATAAATATTTATAAATATTAAAATCAAAACTTGTTCCGTTTTCAAGAACTAAAAATATATTTAAACAAAATATATATTAAGGCTCTTATAATATTTTTCCACAAATCTTCATTCTTATTAAATAAAGAAATAATTTAATATATTTAATATTTCTAAAATATTATATATAACTTATATTTTACATTATAAATCTAGTAAGTTTTTTTTTAATGATTAGTCGTTCATATTGCGTAGAATGTTAAGTTTTGCTCTCAATATGACTAAATTTATGACATTTTTTCTAAATTATTTTTCTCAACGCCAAGTCATCATCCACTATCTCAAATTAAAAACTATTATACATGTGCTGTATTTAACACCAAAACCCATCAAATTGTAAAGGTACCATAGAATCATCCTAACTAATTAATATAAAAAAAGGCTTGTTAAATAAAAAATCAATGACTGTATTTCTATCATATGTTTGGTTACACGTTACATAGCAACAATATAGGTGCGTCCAAATTGAAGCTTGAAATGCAATGCGTGGATTTGAGATAAAACATTCAGATGTAGTAAACGGTAAAATTATTACATAGTACAATACTATAATGTTAGCTAATCTCTACGGAATACGAACATGTAATTATATTTTTAATTTACTAAAAAAAATTTAATAATGTATCATATAAAAATAAAAATTAGTCGAAATCACGTAACTTTACACTGAACTACTAGATATATATATATGGTTATTCGTCAAACAGTTGAAGCAACTAATGCTTTTTATTTATTTAGTACATTTTTGGAGCACCTTCCCTTTTCAATTCAGCCTTAGAACGGTTGGTGTTGAAGCCATCCTTCAGTGTCAATGAACGTTGTGCTTGTCATAGTCTCCATTGTTTTTAAATCCAACATTTTAGTCCAATTCACTCGTTTAGATGTGTCAGAACCTGGTCCAAAATTGGCATATTCTGCAAATGTTACACGATCCCTGCAAATTTTTATGCCCAAACATGAAAAAGACAATGTTATCTTTTTTCTAGCAAAGAATATATATGTACCCAAGTGTTTTTCTTTTTTATTAGCAATTTCAAATCAACTCTATCTTTTTTTCAAAACAAAAGGAAGAAATTTACTTTTCGTTAATATGTGGGGATTATTTTTCCACAAAAGGATACAAATTCTAAGTAGACAAAAAAGGATAAAATATAAAGGTAGTGTTTGACCTAATTATTTCTTATAGTTTTTCTACTCTTTAGAAGGAGAGATGTATATCAAACACATTTTTTAAACTGTTCTGAAAAAATGTAGCACCTTAATTTTTATAAAGGAAAAAGAAATGTAATTTAAATACTGAGAGAATAAACTTTTAGAAAGAAATTAAAAAAAAAGCTAGTTTTTCTTCTCTCCATTCATTCCTTGCTCTCGCTCTCTCTCTTATCATAAACATTTAACTATTAAACTTAGTAAAATAAGATTAAGAAAAGCTCACTTTAATAAATTTCACTAAAACAAACTAAAAATAATAAGAACGAAAACATTTTCATAAATAAAAATAAACTTGGTAAAAGCTCTTTCTTAAGTTTAGTTACATATACAAACATTACTTTATATTGAACATGAATCCATGTGATCCCAATAACTAAATATGTAGAGAAAAGAAGGAACCTACTCGTGTTCAGCAAAATGCCATGCATCCCAACCTCTAGGTTGTACAACGTTGGTCATATTGGTCTTGTAGAACAAAACCCTAGCATAATTTCTCCAAGGCCTTCCCAAGTAAGCTGACCCATTTCCAAACACATGGCACTCCTTAAAAACAAACCCATTTGCATCTTCTGGATTTATTCTCCCTTGTGCTGTAATAAAACCGGGAAGGTCCATGTCTAGGGCCCCACCAATCACAGATATGGAACACCTCTGCCAAAGTAACTATATAAATGAATGATACATAAAAGCATTTTTCTATAATACAAGATATGTATAATCACAAAAATTTCCCGTATATTTGAATATGTAAATTCTTCTGCCTCAAGTATTTTGTATTTTAATTTTTATGTTACTAGTATTTTAGTTTTTGTATTGTATAGGATAAATATTTATTTGTATCTATTTTAAATTGATAATAAATAATTTTTTATATAACCATTTAAGTTATGATATAAAGTTATTTTAATTATTGATAATTTTTTAAAATTTAGAAATAGAAATAAAAGAGGATGGTTGGTAATTTAAAAAAGATAGACGGTTAAAAAAATAAGTATACAGATAATGATAAAAAGATGATTGATAGTTTGAGAAGGAAATCTTTTACTAGTTATAGAAGTAGTTTGTGAAATGTATGGCTAAAAGAAAGAAGAAGAAAAAATTAAGAATGTTTAATTGAGAGAATGAAACCCACTCTCTAAGTTTGTATTTTGATTTATAATTTAAGAACATATTAATTCTTGTTAAATATTAATGCATCATGTATCAAAACAAATTAATAAACATAAAGATAATGTGTTTTGATTGAAATAATTTTTTTTTTATAATTTCTTCCAAAATTATTCTTATTTAACAAAATAAAATCTTCATGATTAGTAACAGCAAAAATATCTCCCATAATTATTCTTTCTTAAAATACATGATTTCACCATTGTTTAACAATGATGTCACATACTTCTATTTCAAAATTTTACTTAAATTTTAAATATCAATACATTAAAAATTTGATAGTTTTGCATAGCCACGCTAAATAATTGGCTATGATTTTCTATTTTTTGTTCAATTTTTTATATCATTATACTCCTCATCTTGCCATGGATCGTATATTTTTGTTCATAAGCATATATAATCATGATGGAGAGGAAAATAAAGAACGGTATTAATTATTAATTACCTCAAATAAAGACTGGCCTGCACCAAAGATAAAATCAATAGAACCTTGTATGGTGCAAAGCTTGTAGTAATGTCTTCCTGTATCGTCCCATAAAGTGTCTTGAAAACCAAAGAAGCCAACTCTGAAAAAGTAAGACTTGTCGCCACTTATCTTCGCAGCTACAGCAGCTACTTTAGGTTTACTATTTATTGGATTATTGTATGAATTCTGTTCCACATACACAAACTTTATTATAAGAAACTCTACCCAACTCAATATATTCTTATTTTTGTTTATGAAAAGGGTCACAATTCCTAACACAATTTTTTGTACTACAAAAAGAAATAAGAAGCTAAGCAACAATAAGAGGATTAAGCTAGCTAGAAAGACAGTGAAATGGGTTCTGAGGTAAAATATTGAGGTACATTTATTTTATTTCTCTCTGATCAAATTATTTTTAGTAAAATCATATCCATGATTTTGTTTGGTTATATTTAATTATGGTGAAGATCTTATACTAACTTAAACCCTATGAACAAGAAGCATCTGATTATATGTCTATTAATAAGGAAACTGTCAAATTGATTTACCACTTTCAATTAATTAATTTTAATGAAATTAAAACAATTTATATATATTTTAAAAAATGTATTCAGATATATAGTTCGGCCCGGATAAAAATTTAAACTTGTAAACAAATACACAATAAGTGATCACTACCCAAAAAAATGCACAATAAGTCTCACATAAATAATAGATGGAGAAGTGGAAATTTTGAAAGAAAAAAAAAATTGTGTATATAATATTTGGTGAGGTGACAAAATAAATGTTTCTGCAAACTGGCTTCTAGAATACTTCTATTTACAGAGCAATTGGTATGTAAGTCTAAACTATAATGATTAGGTTCTGCCAAGGATTCTAAAACTTCTTAAGCCAAATAATTGTTCATAATCAATTGGAGACCAATTCTTTGTCAAAAAAATAAAATAAGCTTTTACACTGAAAAATATTCAATGGTAGTAATAACTAGTTAGTTAGAAATCGCAGACACTAAAGACCAAAACTCAATACCTTGGTCAAATAATTATAGTTTTCGTCCAATTTTCAGTTCAGTGTTGCAATGACGGGTAAAGTGAGTAGGAAACAAAGGGCACACAAATTCGTGGTAGGACATACCATGCATAAAAAATAGGATTATTAATAATTAAGATTTTAATTTATACAGAATATATATTTATTTTATATAATTAAAATTTATAATAAATAATTATTTGATATATAAATTATATTTTATATTTATAATGAATTTAAACTATGATATAAATTTATTTATAATATTTAAATTAGTTAGAGATAAAATAAATCAAGATAAAAAAATAAACATATAATTTAAAATAGTTGAGAGAAAAAAAATTGACTAGTTGTTAGACTAGCATGTAAATTAATTACATTTTCAAATAAAAAACAATAAGAGAAAGAATATAAAAAATGTCTAATTGATGAAAGGGTGAAAAAAATGAGAGTCTTGTATAAAAATATATTTCAAAGAAAAATCAATTAACTATTTAAGGAAGGAGTTTCGATTTAGAGCATTGCTTTATTGACAAAGGTAAAAAGCAAATTGCAACCCTTGAATAATAGGTGCATGACTATTATTTGAATTAACTTAAATATTACGGGATTTAATAGACAATTTCATGCCTAATATTTGTTAGGATGGACACAGAGAAGTCCAAAATTACCCTAAAACTTAAATGGTTAAAAAAATTATTGAATAGGATTAAATATATTATATTGTTTTTATTATATTTTTCTTAAAATAATACGATGCTGACACATGGATAATTATTATCCATTGATTAAGATGAATTAGGACTATATAAATGTATTAATTTTTGAAGAAAAACCAATGAAAAAATTGAGCATTAATTTTAGTCTTTATTTTTACCTTTTCTCTTCCCCTAATTTAGCAATAGTTGTAGGTTATTTTCTTCCTATTAATATTTCTCTATCTCTCTCTTAAATAGCACATGAAATAACCAAATTCGTTGCCAAATATTCGCTTATCATGACTTAAATCAGGAAAAATATTATAAAATATTTCACACAAAGATAAATAAAAAGGAAAAGACATAGGATAGAAAGTGCAAATAGCCTCTGTAAGAAAAAAAGAAAAGAAAAGAAAAGGCAATATAATAATTTGTCGTTGATTGTAAACAAAAAATGCTTAAATATATATATGAAACAGCGTAGGTAGAACATTCTCACCCTAAAGCTCATGGATTTGACAACAATATTGTCAGCCATGGCTGCAAACGTAGGACTCTGTGAGGTTGTATTATGATCATCCCACTCAACAAAAGTTCTCCTCTTTCCCTCACCTTTGAGTATGATGTAAGGCTTATCAGAAGGAATATTCACTTTTTCTCTGAAACAAACAGAACAAAAACATTTTTTTTCAGTATTGGAGACAATTAAATTATTACATTATCATCATACACCTTAATTACACAACAAAAGATATTCATTTATTTAGTAATGCCAAAAATGATAGACATCCAAATTATTTTGTAATATAACTTTTAAAATAATTATTAAAAATTTAATAATTTTTAATTAGATCATAGTGTAAAAAATTTATATTTGTTAGTATATTCTAATTCGATATAGTATAATGCATTTTACTAAAAAATACAATGCACCAATTTTTGTATATCAACAAGATTATCTATTATTATTAGTGTTGCATGTCAATTTCAATTTCTTTTAGAAAAAATATATAGCAATAATGCCAAACACAATGCCTCATGATATATAGAACTTTAAGATGCATGTAATATAGTGCATATGCTTTCATGGGTAGTAAATGGGGGAGAATATTTTAGTTTTACCTGTAGGTACCTGCCTTCACCTTGATGGAAACCCAATACTTATTGTCAGAAGGGACTGAATCAATGGCAGATTGTATGGTAGAGAAGTTTCCATGCCCTGATGGATCCACCACTATTGACCAGTGAGGGAGTTTTTTATCTCCAACTTTTCTATAAAACTGAGCATTAGCTACCTCTACTCTCAAACCCACCAAGAGAGAGATACATGCAAAGCAGCACCAACGAAGAAACATGATGGATCAAAGAGAAAACAATTAAGCAATTGATGGAATGCTGAGAGATTAAGATGAGAAAGGAAAAAGCCCTCACAAGGCACAACTTGTTTGCAATCAATTGAAATCTACAAAAAATAATCAATGTATTTAAAGACTAAAATATTTCTATGTGATATGGAGGGTTAGTTGTGAGAAAGTCATAGGGGGAGAGGGTAATACAAGTTTATTCAATCATGGAATCCTATTTAATTCTTATAAATAAAGAAAATTTTGTGAATTTTAGTAGTATGGAAAAAGGGTCATCAAGAGATCTAGTGGAATCAAACATGTTTATTTCGATGATATGAAATTTTACCAAAATTGGTGCACTTGCCTCTTTGGTTCCCCATTGTGTGATCGCATTTTTATGTCAATGATATGTTACTAAAGTGAAATTAGGGCCGGCAAAATGCAACTAAAAGCTTATGTCCGAATGTGGGAGAATCAATGTGATGTTAGGTACTTTTCATATATAATTGACTCCCAACTTTGAGAGAACAAAATATGTTTTGAATTGTTGCGTCCACTTTGTTATCTAAAAAAAATATATTATATTTATTTACTATTTTTCAAATCCTAATTAAAATATTATATAATATTTATATAAGTTTAGTTACTAATAATTAGATGATAAATTAACTATGATTAAATCATTGAATTTTAAATTTTAAATCACTGCCTTTACGGTTCAATCATCGGTCCTATTTTAAAAATATTAAAAAGAATTGGAATTGAATGAAATTTGACTTCGAATTTCATCTAAAAAAAAATTAGTTTAAAGATAAAATAGCACCAGACAGTCACATCTAGACCAGAATTGGTAACTGGCTTTACTTTCTCTACCATGTTTCTTTCTTTACAATGTTAATATAAAATAATAAATACAAGAACAAATGTCAATGGATTGCGAACAAACTTTCTTGTACAAATTTGTTTCGGTCTTCTATTCTTAAAATTATTGTTTTATTTCCACATTCTAACAAAGATAAAAAAAAAATAGAAAAAGTCTTTCGTTTCAGGAATTTTCAGCTTTATTTTATTTTCTTTCTCGTTGTAAGATCTTCATGTAATTAGTTAGATTAGGCAAATTATTTTATTCGTATTGAATGTTTGATTTTGGCACCATCACCCTCAACATGGTGCATTTATACCAGAATGTATTGAAGAACTATCTCATCAAATTGTGCAATTAGGGAAGAAAAACAAACACAAATCTACCTAACAACAGCATCCATACATCACCCAATTGAATCCTAAATGAAACTCAAATTGATAATAACACATCGCTTTTTCATTCATATTCGTACTAGTTAATGCGAACAAAACAACAACTTATATGTGCATTGAATTAGGTAGTGATATAATTAGGAAAGAAAATAACACAATAAGAACCACTACCAAAAGAATGTCTAATAAGGGAAATGAACAAACTTCATTAACTATGTCAGAAAACCTTATTTTCACTATTTTGATATATACATAAAAAAATTAATGACTAGGATTAATGGCCTGGAAACTGAAATATAGATTTTATGCTCAAGTTTAGTACACATGATCCTTGTGAAATAAGAATTTCTAAAATAAAATATATTATACTTTAAGTAAATATTCATTTTTTATATAGTAATATATATATATATAATTCATATTACTTTTAGTTAATACAGGTTGAAATTCTTAATAATTATAAAAAAATTATTACCTAAATTTGTTAAAAATACTGATTTTAAACAAATAATAAAATTTTAGACAAAAATACAATATTAAATTAGTTATTTTAAAATTTTAGTTTTTAATTATTTTTTTATAATATTGCTCAATTGTTTTTTCATCTTACGAGAAGTGGAGTAATGGTTAATGTGCTCACTGATAAAAGAAAATTTATTGTAATTATATTTAGAATTTTTTTTTCCAGTATTTGATATACATTGGAAGTAATTTCGGATGAAATCTTAAAAAACAATACAAATTAAATGTCAGAAATTTCTAATTTTAGACCTAATGTTAGTAATATTTAGTTAATATGAAAGTATATCATGCCTCCAACGTTATTTTAAATTTATGCAGAATTTGAGGTTATAATAAAATATTTAAAAGTAAATTATTTACATATTTAAGCCATACATGAGCAATTTAATTAGGAAAAATCATAAAAGAATATTTAAAGAGAATCATCTAAATGTTTAAATATAATTATTTTAAACAAAATGGAAATGAGAAATTTAAAAGAAAATTAAAATGTATAATAAACTACTATATAAAATCACTAAAGATAATATTTTATAATTGAATATAAAAAAAAAAATTATTTTTGCGACAACAAACTTTTGGATGTGAGAAAAATTAAGAGGAACTAAATAGCTTAATTAATAATATGGAACTATAAAAATTTTGAAATTTTAATTTTAATTTTCTTTGAGATGAGTGTATAAGATTTGACAAAAGAGGGACATATTGGATCTCTTTTAATTTACTATTTATAAGCCTAAACTAGTCGTTAATTCTATCTACGAGGCTAACAATTATAATGGTGATAACCAGCAACCATTACGTCAGCAGTTAAACACTAACTAATGTAAAGTTGGAAAATTTTCAAGACTAGACACTAATAACCCTATATAAAATTATTTCAGCTACATAAAATGTTTAACTGTACATCCTTGTACACGATCAAATCAGTTATATAAATAATGATTTTGTCAACAAACTGTATGCAAATGAATGATTACTTCAACATCATAAAGGGGAGGGGCGATTCTAACTTCTCCATGCACCAAAGATATGCTACACTACACATAATAAGCACACACTTTTTAACATAGTGACCAAATCTATTACAAGACACCTTTACATAAAAAGCTATTGCTATAAAAAAAACAAAAAAAAAAAAATCTTGTGATGGGGAAGTAACAAGATGTGAAGGAAAAAACATTGAATTTACATAATTTCACTCATCCCCTACCCAGAATCTGTACACAATTGGGGGGTGTAACGTTGTATAATTTTACTCTAATAATGCCAAGTGCAGCCGGTTAGTAAATTGTAATAATCCCTCATCAATGAACTCAAATATGTTGGAAAACAAACGTTACTCTATGCATGAAAGCATAAGTAACAAGTTACATGCGACATGTGAAAGTGCTAGTAGTGATCAAACAAAATTATGTTGTCTCCGATCTTTCTAGTTGGTTGCCATGATTATCATGAGTCTGAGATGGTGTTTGGTTTGAAAAACCTTGCAACTTCCTGATACAGATTCTCATCCTCAAATGGCTTTGAGACATATCCATTCATGCCACATTTCAAGCATTCATCGTATGTAGCATGGATCACATCGGCTGTCATGGCCAATATAGGTACATGCCATTCTCTCCCATTATTCATCTCCTCATTCGCCTTCCTCTCCATCATCCGAATTCGACTGGTTGCTTCAAATCTGCAAAATGTGTAACATTTATTTAGATGCTTCCCCAAAGTCCATGAATATCCAATTACCATACAGAAAAGGCCATGAATACCTCAAGAGAAATTCTATTGTACCATAGCAACTCTCAATTAGCACATTGTCTTCTTAGCATTTTGAGGATTATTAATAAATTTGTTCAAACCAAGATATGAAGGAAATTGATATTACATTATAGTGTAATATGTAACAAACTATTATATCTGATAGATCTCAAGAATGTAATAAAACTGAAATGCTATTGAAACCATTGCTTACCACCATGGCATATAAAAATGGATTTGATCAAAGTACATATTGATAAAATCTGCGAATACATATGGATTAAACATATAAAAATCCATATAAACAAACTTTCACGTCTTGCCAGCTTGATTTATGTTGGAACTTAGAAGAGAAGAACCGTATAGAATGCTGTGAGATCAGCATCTAACTTCCCTCTACTCCATCCTTTTTTCATTGTAAACAATTTTGAGGCATCTAAATTCTTTGCAACCAAGATTAATCAAGAGCCCAAAGCTGTGTAGTACAAAAGTATAATTTATGAGTTTATTTTAATACAATAGTCAATAATAGCCTCAATTTTAAGTTATATATGATGCTTCTTGACAAATAATAGTAGATAAGAATAGGTAGGCTATTTCCTACTAGGCTAATATTAATTGAGAGTAACTTCCTAGACAATAGTAGCCATGAACACTGAATGCATTTTATCATGTGATACATGAATGTACAAATTCCAAAGTGCATTGAGTACAAATATTTCCAACATACAATAAAGCACGAAAAGAAGCAATAATAGTTGATACGAATATGCATACCCGTCCATTTCTGGCATTTGAATGTCCATGAAGCAAGCATCAAAATTGTGAGGCAATTGAAGCATTTCAAGTGCGGCTTTGCCACTTTCAGCGCACTTCACATCAGCTCCAAACTTTTTTAGTGCACCTGCTGCAACCCTCCGGTTTACCCTATTGTCATCAACCACCAAGATTTTCTTTCCATAGAGAAGGCTATGTAGAAAAGGAGAACCATTAGGCATGTCTTTCCCTAGCTGCCTCTTCTTCCCCATCCCCAAAACTTGCTGAAGACAAGCAGCCACCATACTAGCTCTCAGAGGCTTCATGATCACAGTATCGGTGAAACCCGTGGCCTTAGCTTTATCAAATTCAGTATTACTAATATTGGTTGCCAGAAGGATCATTTTAGGCATCTTACACACATGATCATTCTGTTTCCAGTCCTGTTTACATATACTGAAAATCCCATCCTCTCCAGTTATCCATGTGTCCTTCTCAACCATGATAATATCAGGCTGAAACTTACTGCCACATCCAAGTAGTTTCACTCAGTGAATGAATTGAACCAAGCAACTTAAACAAAAAAGAATTTTTAATAGTGTATCTTCTCCAAATGTTGTTCATTTATTCATTTGATGTTTGAATAGACATGAAATATAGTATCTTTCTTTTTCTTTTCTTTTCTTTCTCCCTCACTCCCCTCCTCCCATGGAAAAAATTAAGTCAAAGCAGTTTCATAATATGTCTTAAAAGAATTACAAGCCAAAATAAAGGAGAAACTAGAAAACCTAAAATGTCAAAATCAACAATAATCTTTGTAAAGATACATTAAAAAAAATGTCATAAATTGATTCTAATTGAAGATAACACCATAACCATAACCAAAAGACATTTGAAAAAATCAACTGGGATTGATAAATAGCCATATGGAAACTTAGTGCATGTTTGGTTGCACGTTACCAAAACAAGATCCACATCAAGGCTGAAGCACCATTTTATAGCTTCTGCATATTCTTAATGATTGACATGAAAATTTGACCTCAACTTGAGTCACGGACGTGTGTCCAAACACACTGTTAGTAATTGAGTGAGCTGTGACTACACCATTATGCCATTTTATATATAGAATACAAACCCTAAAATCTAGTAATGGGGCCATAACAGGGTATACACCCTGATAAAACTGTAGAATATGTATTCAAATAAACTTGCAAAGTCAGTTTAAAGAGTTTCATAAAACCACAAGCATATGTTACAACAATATCAAGTTAACACCAATTCTGTCCACAGAAAAAAATCAAAATAAAGAGGGAAAAATAAAACTTACCCTGATGTCAAAGAACCACTTTTACCACATAAAGCAACGGCCTTACTGATGCTATTGGCAACTTTAACTAGTATCCCTAGTCTCTTCAAATGGTATCTAGTCACAGCAGCTCTAACAGGTTTTCCATCGACCACAATGGCTTTCATCCCTCTAAAACTAGAAGGAAGATCTTCCCAATTTTTCTTCATGTCACCAACTGAACTTTTCTTAAATGTTCCACAAACTGCAGTAAACGAAAAAGTGCTCCCAACCTGGGGTCGACTTATGAAGTTTATCTGACCCCCCATTAGTTCAACCAGACATTTACTGATACTCAAGCCAATACCAGTACCCCCATAATTCCGTGAAGTTGAGCTGTCAGCCTGCACAAAAGGCATGAATATCCTATCCTGTGCTGAGAAAGGAATTCCAGTTCCAGTGTCCTCCACACATACCCTCAAGGTGACTTGCTCGGACAATCCACAAGATGCTGCTGTTTCTCTTGAAGAATCGAGGCAACATTCTTCATCAGCTATTAGATGCTTAAAATTATCCCAGCTGTTCCGTTCATCAGCTGCTTCACATCCACTTAAGGTTTTGAAATGATAACCACCAGATATATGGAAAACTTCATCTGACTCTCCAGTTAGAAAAGTCTCGTGTTTTCCATTCACTATGGACTTTCTATTTTCCGCTAGCTGGACTTTAACAAATATATGTCCTTGTTCAGTAAACTGCAAGGTGCACAAATTTATTAGTAAGTTATCAACAAGTACCTTGTGAATAAATTTAATGTATACAATGGAGAAAATGAATATGAAGGATTCAAGCATCAATATCATTGCTCTCTTCCACAGCTGCCCACTGTGGGGTGGAGAAAAAAAGAAAAGGCTAAATCTAAAAGTGAAGAGGAGAAGATTTAAACAGATAGAATGGCATTTCCAAATGCAAATAACATCAGACAGATG
The DNA here is from genome assembly GCA_025330945.1 of Mucuna pruriens. Classification (NCBI taxonomy): domain Eukaryota; kingdom Viridiplantae; phylum Streptophyta; class Magnoliopsida; order Fabales; family Fabaceae; genus Mucuna; species Mucuna pruriens. The sequence goes on along the minus strand of JAENHJ010000086.1, from coordinate 194,968 downwards.
AACAAACTTTGAAAAATCCACTTACTTTAACAGAGTTGCCAACAAGATTTGTTATTATTTGTCTGAATCTCCCAGGATCTCCCATGACAATATCCGGAACTTTATCAGAAACAAACACAGCCAGCTTCACTTCCACAATCACCAATATAAGTTAAGGTTGACGATCAGCACGAGCATCGGGAACATGAACATCCAGTGGCGTAAGACCCCCAAAAAGGTGAAAAAGAGATGAAAGAACAATATAAGTTCATCAATTAAAAATAAATAAATAGAATGGCAAAATTATATAACTTAAAAATCTTACGGCATTCATAATAGGTTAATCAACAATTAGACATACCTCTAAACCTTTGTATCTAGATTTCTCAGAAAAAAGAGAAAGGACATCATCAAGTATGGAACGAAGATCAAATGGAACAGACTCCAGCTCTAACTTGCCGGCTTCAATTTTAGCTCGGTCCAGCACCTCATTTATTAATGTTATCAGTGCCTTTCCACATGCTTGAGCAGTCTGAGCATAATCTCGTTGGGTTGAACTCAATTCTGTATCTAGAAGCAGAGCAAGCATTCCTACAGTAATTTGGAGTTAAATGATATCATCATCATTGGAAAAGTGCAAGTTATGAAAGTATATGTTACATTTTTGTTAGTAAGAGAGAGAGAGAGAGGCAGACTCTAGAAGTTACCTAAAATACCATTCATGGGTGTTCTAATTTCATGAGAGACTGTAGCTAGAAACTGACATTAAAAACAAAATTTAGGTTATTGTGATCAGTTAAGAAATCCCTGAAATAATGAAGCCCAAGGTAACAATATGTAAGGAAAAATGGAAAATTACCTGGGACTTGGCAACATGGGCTGCTTCTGCTCGGACTTTTAATTCCTGCATTTCATGGAAATCATCTTCAACTTTGACAATATGATTTCCAGCACCATATAAAATGTAACCCACTAATAGAAGAATCACGAAGAATAGGAATGCAGTGGTAAGAGCTATCCAATTTGTCGGTGCCTTCTGATGGTACCTATTCAAAATTAGATGATAACTATCTGTTGACAAATGAAAACATTAAAGCTCCTTAGAGAAAAAGTACAGCGGCCAGAAGCACTTACCTACATATCATCTGGTGTTTCCTGTATGGATCTCCAAAATCGAGCCTGCTTTCATGGGCAAGAGACATATCACCTTTTTCATATTGGTTGCCATACATGATTAAGGGATTAGTATAGTTTGTGATATCATATACATTCACCAAAATTGCTTGGTGACCAGCAAGTTGCCCAAGTAAATTCTCTACAAGGGACTCAACATCGAAGGATCCTCCAACATATCTGATGTCAATTAGAAATTTATTCAATACATTAGGACACTAAGAAGTTTACTATAAACATAAAGCCACAAAATTGAGCTAAGGTTAATAGGCTTATCAATAGAATTCTAGAAAGCAACTATTGAACTAAAAGTTCAAACTATATTTTAGACAGGACAAGAATACAAACCACGTGAGCATCCTGGCTGTTGGGTACAGCACCAAATTCGATAATTAGGCCCATGAAAATACAAAACTAAAGGAACATTTTTGAAGAAGAGAGATTATTGGTAAAATACGAACAATTAACATTCAATTGGTTAAGTATGTTAAATAAATGGTAAATTCAAAATCATTAACTAGTTAATTGGTTGTGCCAATTGCATAGGCAACAGTTGTCCTCAAACTCACTTATAGTGGACATGGGAAATGGCACACAAGGTGGTATTGACAGAAATAAAACTGGTGTAGCACAAGGTCACAGGGATTGTGATACCATTAAAATGTAGTGGTCAAATCTTTAATCATTAGCACGACTCATCATCGAATAGAAAAAGAAGCGGCAGAGGCTTTCAAATGTGACAATATTTGACACAATTACAGATTTGTGGTGGAGAAATTATCGTGTATTGACACTTGACACCAGTGTTGTCATCATTATTTAGGCTATGAAAATAACACATGCATAACAACTAAAGCTATATATACTACACTGCCACATGACACAGAATCACCAAGAATATCACAAAAGCAAACTTGAAAAACAAGTAGAAGTGAAACTAGAACCCACCCTGCAGTTGCTTCAATGCGATCTTCCACTGTTGGCTTCTGAGGGAGCTTAGACTTGTATACAGGGAATGTTAAAACCACACCAAGATGGTGAGAACCCAACAGCCTGAAAGGGCTAGTCAGAACCGCTTTCCCAGTGGCTCTAGCCCTTAAAATGTTTTCTCGGTCCTCCTGAACATGCAAATGCAAAATTTGAAGGGGAAATTTTACAATATATAAATAGTATACTGTTCATCAGTGTTGTAGTCTACCTCCCCAGACATCATATCAAGAGACTCAAGATATGAGACAGTTTCTTGCATGAATATCACCGGTGCATACTCATCTCTAACCAGTGAAGACTTTTCTTCCATTGTCTTTATAACCCATCCATGTTCTTTCTCAAATCTCTCCCTCTCCGAGTTGACAACTCTTTGTGCATAGGCCACACCACTCAGCAATGGCCGTTCAAATGCTGTCCTGGCTGTGTACTCAGCAAAAGTTTCCTATTTTATCATGAACAAGACCAATAATCAAGATACATGCAAATGGATGGAGAAATTTACACAATTTGAACAATAAGTACAAGTGTGAATATTCCAAATGGCCTTTCATTTCTTTCAAATCGTTATACATACTATCATGCTTAGATTGTTTCAAATCAAAATTGGAGTGGGAGATCAAGCACTAACCTGGTCAATGGCAGAAGGGTATCTGTAGTAATGGAAGGTTGAAACAAGGATGGCAAGGGCATGGACATGGTTAACACTAACACTAAACTGATCTTGCAACATTCTTGCCCTTTGATCACAGAGGCTACCCAACACCTCTTTCCTTCTGACTTTAGTGTCATCATCCATTTTGCTATAGATGCACCAACTGATCAAAGCCATTAGCAGGATCCACAGCAGCAAAAACTTTGGAAGCCAAGCTCTATGAGCCTGAATGAAAGTGTACTTTCTTTTAGACCCCATTTGATCATGCAACCTCAAAGCCAGAGGATGGTGGCTCTGCATCTTCAAACTAAGACCCATCAGCAAGAAATTCACACTCTGCCTAGGTCTCCTGGGCTGCTACGTTCCCTTGCTCCCCTTCATATCTATATTGGCCCCAACAAGAAATTTATAGTTAGTGCTCACATAGGAGGGTTAACTTTCTTTAAAGTTATGACAAAATTGCAGACACTTTTCTCTGGTGCTTCAAAAGAAAAAGGCTCACAGAACAAAACTCCAAGTAAAAGCATCATTACAGCATTGTTTTGCGTGAGTCAAAACCTCAGAAAGAGCAAGCACAAACACACCAAACATAATGAAGGATTGACCAATTCCCTCCCTTTCTCTCTCCAAGCAAAACCCACTTCAAAAATCACCAAGCCAAAAAGAAACCAAGAAAGAGAGAGAGAGGCAAGAAACCCAGAATTAAAAGAAGGAAACTTTCCAAGCTCAGACACAAGCATGGGTCTCAAAAGATGGAAAAACAGCTCAAATTCCTATGAGCCACCCCTCTCCCCCCCCTACACCCCTCAATACTTGGTCTTGCTTCACACTTTTGAGTGTTGAGGATCACATTAAAAAAACATGAGAACACTAATTAATAATCATGCTATGTAGGCGTGAAACTAGTTCACACTCCCTCTTACATATAATAATATTCCAAACATACACACTGACCCCAAAACACAGACACACACAACCCAATGAAGAGAGAGACATAGTAGAAAAATGGGGTTTTTGTAGAAAGAAATAATGTTTATGTTTACCTGTAACAGGAAAGAAACGGTGGCTGTACAATGAACCATAGGAACCAAGTTTTGGTTGGTCCAAATCTGTGTCTCTCACTCTACACACTGCTGCTTCTTTTATGTCCTTTTTATGCTACTTTTCTCTGTTGTCACCTTTTTATTTATGTTAACAGATAAGAAAAAATCGAATTTTTAGGATTTCCCCTTGATTCGCTCTTGTCTCCCATGAGCTTCACAATAATAAAAATATAATAATTAATTAAATAAGACATTAGTCTATTACTCTATTCAATACTAGCCCTCCTTACTCTCTCTTGCAACTCTCATTTTCTCTCTCTCTCTTTCTGTTTATGGCACTAACACTAATGCATTTCACACCAACAATGTCTCCCCCTCCTCGGTTCTCATTGCTGAGGTGAGAAACTGAGAATGGAAACACCAAGTTCCAAGGATGGTGGAAAATAGTTCAAAAAAAGCAACCTTTCTTGACCAGTGAATGATGGAAAAAACTGAACCTAAGCATTTTTTTTTTTCTACTCAAGAGTGCAATTTTTTCTGTGTGATCCATAAGTGGTTTTCTGATTCTGAACATGAATCATTTTTTTCTCACCTGGGTCTCTCTCACTATCTCCCTTCTTTTTTTACCTTTTTTGTGTGTCCAAATTTGAGGGATTGGAAGTTGGAACACACAGAAGAAAGATACTGAAATGAAAAAAAAAAAAAAAAAACTTAGAATGGCTATCACAAATCTGTGTGACAACGACAGGGCGACCTGGCACGGATTTTATTCCCACGTGAATTACCGGAAATGTCCTCTTGTGTCTTTTTTTATTCCGTAAATGCACTTGGGAGATAATTACGAATTATCTGCTGTCAACGTTGATTAATCAGTTAAACAATTAGCTAGTTGGCAAGTCTTTGCATCAATTGTGACTTTGAATTAAATTAATCTTCCTTTCATTGATGGCAAATGGATTATTGAGGCTTTTTAGAATGTTGCCATAAAGTGAAGAGTAAAGTGTACTTTAGCCACATTGATTTTTTTATTTTCAATTTCATTCATCTCACATTATGCATTATTAACATATAGTTAAAAATTAGTAATAATTAATATGATAAAGTATTTTTTATTAAAATATTATTGTTAAAATTGTTAATAATACAATTATAAATTAATGAATGAATAAATAAACAATAATTCACGTAAAAGTTTTTAACTCTATTATTTAATTATAAACTATTATATATAGACTAATAACACGATTTTTAACCCATTCATTTTAATTATTTTTTACTATTAGTTAAATTTTAAAAAATTATAAAATCATGAATGGAATTTGTTTAATAAGGAGTGAGACCAATATAATTTTATAAATTTTAATTAATAATAAAGAGTATACTAAAAATATATTAGAAAATATATTATTAATATTTTTCATTAATATTTAATTACATCTTTATCTTTATATTTATATATATATATATATATATATATATATATATATATATATATATATTTATATTTATTGGCATATAACTAAATTTGCATTAAAAAATAATATCATGATTGTCTTGTAAATGTTTAACTTTTATTTTTCACTTAAAATTCATTCCTATTTTCTCTCGATTAATAAAAAAAATAACTTGTGAATTTAAAAATTATTTTTCATTTTCATGCTTATAGTTTTTCTTGGTCAACAAGCACCTAACGTACAAAAATCATAGCAACAATGTTTCCCAACAATCAGAAACTTTAATGTTTATCGAGGAAAGTCGTCTAAAAGAGAAGGAAGAGTTCAGAGAAATGACTGCTCAATTGGGTCAAGAATAAAAGAGAAAAAGAAAAAAAGAATGAGCCTATGATTGGGTTAGAAATACTTATAAGGAAGAGGGTAAAGAGAATTAAGGAACATTTAGATGTAATCAACACACTACAAGCTCAAGCCTATAATAGGAAAAGAGAGTCCAAGATGGTACATTTGATTCAAGTGGGAGAAGACCTAATGTATAAGACTTAATAATGCACCAACTATGGGCTTGCAACCTGATATTTATTTTATTTTATTTTAAAAAAATTTGGACTTATTTTAATTGTAATTAATGGGCTGGTTTGATGCTAATTAGGAGCCAAATTTTAATCCTAGATTAGGTTTCTTTTTAGTTTAATTTAAGTTGTAATTGGGTCGTAAGCATATTTGGACCTTTGCTTATGTTTCTTTAAATTAGGGTTAACTTCTTTGTGTGAGTAGTACTTGGAATAAACTCTATAAATAAATATGTAATCCCTCCCATTTAGCAAGTTGAATAAGTTGATAATTACTCTTGTTATAGTGTAAGTAAAATATTGACTCTTCTTTTGGTTCTTAGATTATAACCTTCTTGGTTCTTGTTAAAGGTTTCCATACCTTTGTGGCGAATCCTCATTTGGCAAATCCTTAGAGTGTAGTGCCTTCTTCCATTTTCTTGTCTTTTCCAATTTATCAATTTTAATTCTCTTATTTCAGTGCTTGTTGTGTGTCCTTTATAATAATATTCTTAAGTTTGAGCAAGTTTCGTCATCTTCTACCTTTCTTCTTTGCTTTTATTTTTATAATTCTTATAACAAGATGATACATATACAAAAAGGGTAGACCGAATTTCTTATCACCCAGGGTAGGCTAAGAAGGATCCAAGAAGAAATTCAACACCATTTGACCACCCTCAAGGACCTAAGAGAAGGCCAAGAAGGTCCTATTGTATATAGTGTGACCAGTTGCCTTGAAGGCAATGTATAAGGCTAGGAATATTTGTAACTTTGTACCTTCTTTTAGAATAGCCTTAAGACAAAGATCATTAGATAGCCCAAGCTACTTAGTCATTTTTTTTGTCTCCAAATTCGTGGCTAAAGCTAGTCTTCTTTTGGTTATTAACCTACGGATAGGACTAGTTTTGCTTATTGAACCCTATATGTTTCAAACCTTGTCATGGACCTTAGGCATGATTAGTGAAGCTCACTTAAGTCACTAATCATGCTATAAAAGGATTCCCCATGCAAGGGTGTAGGGACTTTTGATCATTTTTTTCAATGTGGAACAAATTTATGCCTTTCATGTGAGAGTTTTTTTCTCCTTTCTCTTGGTTTGTCCAAGGACCTTATTCTCATCAAGCATCCAAGGTGCTCGTGGTAAATCTCAATACTCTTATCTAGTCCTAGGACTAGTGGTGAAACCACCCTTCCTTCCTTCCTTATGTTTTCTTTCTTTCTTCTTTTGTTTGTTCTTGCTTCCGCGTTGCCTTCTTGGGCGTTCTTGAGGGTTTTTCCTTGGTTCCAGCTAGCTTTGGTGGGAGGCACAAGTCCAAGTTCATCAAGAGCCAGCTTTAGCACCAAAAAGCTAGGTGGCAGCTCGCAAAACTTCCACGAGTGGAAGTTTCCGCCGCACTGCGTAGTGGTTATGCAAACCACTTTCGGTAAGTTTGTTTAGATTCGTTCTTCTTTTTTTCTTAATTGTTTTCCTTCATTTTTGTTGAGTTCTCTTGGTTTGTGAGTCTAGTTTTTGGTCGTGTACTTATTTTATGGAAAGTCGTTCTATGCGTTCTGTCCTTAAGTCGCGATTGAAAGTCGATTTTTTTACGCTCAGCATTTACGTGAATCACTTATGTTAAGGTTGTTATTGCTTCGTTCTTGCTCGTTTCTTATCCGTTTCCTTTCATTTTTGTTGCATTTTCTTCTTCTAGATGTCTAGTTTCTACTTGGTCTTATTTTGTCAAAATTCATTAAAATCTCATCTTTCTTGGATGATTAGTTAGAGTCATTCATCTATGGTTTGTAACATCCTAAAATTTATTTAATTATTTTTAGAAATTAATTACATTATTATTATTATTATTAATTTTATTTTAGTGAGGGAGTTAATGATTTTATAAATTGATGAGGCATTAATTTGAATTATTTTCATTTATTAATTTAATTAATTGAATTAACGGGGAGGCTGACGGGCGGGTCGGGGTTGACCCGACCCAGTTAGAATATTAGACGGAGTAATCAGTTTACCTAATTTGGGTTTTGCACGTTAGACAGCCAGACCTAGAGGAAAGAGAATGCAAACCTGCAAGGAGGAGAAGCTAGAGTGTTCAGATCGTCCCGGAAACGCATCAGTTCTTCTTCGTTCATCGTCTCTAAGGTACGGGGGGAGATTGGTTTGGTCATATATGAACGTGGGAGGGTACGAGTAGTGAGGGCAATCCCTAAGTCCCTCTAGGATCTAAATTCTCAATTTCGTTTGATTATTATGTTTTAAAAATATTTTAATCGGTAGAAAAGATTTGTCAATATGCTCTGTGGTCTAATTAACGTCTTGTCCTAATGTGATTTTTGTTGGGAAACTGTATGATTAATTGCCCTAATTACTCGATTCTTGTGTTGTTTATGGTTGTTCATGATTTGAGGCTCTTGTGTGCAATGATGAAACTGGGTGAAATTCAATGGTGTTTTATGTGCGTTTCTATGCTTTTTGATGAATGATTTATAATAATGATGGTTAAATTAATATGGTTGGGTGTGATTGTGGACTGTGCGAATGATGTATAAATCATGAGAATAAGAGTGTGGATGAGAATGCATTGAGCATGGACATGAGAGGCATGAGATGCATGAAAAGCCAGACATGGCTATAATACCCTGGTCATATGTGGTGTTTAACAGGGTGGACTAATGATGGGGGACATTCATATGCATGGGCCATAGGTGGCGTTTAACCATGCTGCACGCCGGCCATAGGTGGTGTTTAACGGTTGTGTGGAATGTCTTTGCACGGGCCATATGTGGTGTTTAACTGTGCGACACACCGGCCCATACGGGGTGTTTAACGATGTTGCCATCATTAGTGATAACTAAGGGGATTGAGGAGGTTCGTCCATGGTGTGGAGTTCCGACTCGAGACTCTTAGGTGTGGTGATGAGCATATGCATTGTGCGAGCATGTGCATTTTGTAAACATGAATGAAATGTGATTGATATATGAGCATATGTTAACTGTTAGTAATTGAGCACGATAATGGGTGAGATTTGGGGCATTATCTGCCTTTATATATGATTGAATGCGATTTCTCACCGTACTTTCTCTTGTTTTCTTTTAGGTAATGTTGAGGGCACTCATGGTGCCAAGTTTTGAAAATGCGGGGTCTTGCTCTGATTAGTGTTGACATCGGGGTTCTAGAAGTTAGAATAGTTGGTCTATGCCTTGATGTTTGAATGACTTATTTTAAAGATGATGATGACTTTAGTTTTCTCAATTATAATGTTTAGATCTAAAATTCTTTTAAAACTTGTGCCTACCTTTTAATTACCATATGAACCTTTTACCCTTAATACAAATTATGCTTTTTTTTTTTGTTTTAACTATTACTCTGTCTTCATTTTATTTATTTTATTAAGCAATTTAAGTATTCGAGGTAGAAGGGTGTCACATAAAAGATTTGCAACATACTTTCCTTCTTGGAAGATATGACTCTACATGAGTTTGATGTCAATATTAGAGAATTGATGAATCTTCCTCAATAAAGAATTGTAAGGATGAGATGTCTTGTATCCTTTAATTATGAGTTGTATTATAGTTATAGAATTCAACTCAACAGCTAGCCTATGGAATCCCATTTGTCAAGCTATATGAATGTCATGAATGATGATTATTATCTTATTATTATTTTATCTTTTTAGCTCCATTAGATTTGATTTTCCTTTTATGTATCTCCCCGTGCAATAAAAAATCAGTTATGTAGTTCTTTGTTGATAGAAAATATTTGTTGTTATTTTTTAATTTTTCAATGTATTTTTATTAAACTTTAAGATTTTTGAACCATCACATCTCATACATCCTAACATATAAAATTAACATGATTGTACACTTATGTCAATCCATTAGGATATTTTAACTTTAATTCCAACATTTTTATTTATGTCTTTATAGTAATTTAATTTTGGTTTAATATTTTTATTTTAAAGAAGAGTTTTAAAGACATCAAGATGTCACACCTCATATCTCAAAACTTAGGGTAAAGATGTCACATCAAAATAATTCTTTCTCTATTTAAAGTTTTATCATAATTAATTATTTTGTTTAGGATATAAAATATGATTTTTAATTAATACTAATAGTTAAAAAAGAGTTTTACGACTATCAAGTTGTCTTTTTGTATTACCAAAACTTTTTTCCAACTCGAGAAAATTAGATTTTCACCTTCTTTCAAAATAATGTTTTTGTAGGAATTATTATATTAAAATAGAGAGACTAAAAAATTTTGTTGTGTTAAAGATGTGACACCCTTTTATCCCGAATACTTAAATTAAAATAATCAAGTAAATAAAATAAAGATAGGGTAATAGTTAAAATCAAAAAGCACAATTTGTATTAAGGATAAAAGGTTCACATGATAATTAAAAGGTAGACACAAAGTTTTCAAAGAGGTTTTAGATCTAAACACTATAACTGAGAAAACTAAAGTCATCATCATCTTTAAAATAAGTCATTCAAACATCAAGGCATAGACCAACTATTCTAACTTCTAGAACCCTGATGTCACACTAATCAGAGCAAGACCCCGCCTTTTCAAAACTTGGCACAATGAGTGCCCTCAACATTACCTAAAAGAAAACAACAAGAGAAAGTACGGTGAGAAATCGCATTCAATCATATATAAAGGCAGATAATGCCCCAAATCCCACCCATTACTGTACTCAATTACTAACAGTTAACAGATGCTCATATATCAATCACATTTCATTCATTCAAAATCATTCATTCAAAATCAATCACAGTTCATTCAAGTTTACAAAATGCACATGCTCGCACAATGCATATGCTCATCACCACACCTAAGAGTCTCGAGTCGGAACTCCACACCATGGGCAAACCTCATCAATCCCCTTAGTTATCACTAATGATGACCACACCGTTAAACACCCCGTATGGGACGGTGTGTCGCACAGTTAAACACCACCTATGGCCCATGCGAAGACATTCCACACAACCGTTAAACAGCACTTATGGCCGGCGTGTAGCATGGTTAAACACCACCTATGGCCCATGCATATGAATATCCCCCATTATTAGTTCACCCTGTTAAACACCACTTTTGGCCAGGGTCCCCTTTTAAACATCACATAGGGCCAGGGTATTATAGCCACATTTGGCTTTTCATATATCTCATGTCTCTCATGTCCATGCTCAATGCATTCTCATTCACACTCTTATTCTCATGATTTATACATCATTCGCACAATTCATAGTCATACCCAACCATCATCATTATAAATTATTTATCAAAAAACACAAAACGCAACATAAAATACCATTAAATTTCATCCAATTTCATCGTTGCACACGAAGAGCCCCAGATCATGAACAATCATAAACAACCACAAGAATCAAGTAATTAGGACAATTAACCATACGAATTCCTAACAAAAATCACATTAGGACAAGACATTAATCAGACCACAGAACATATTGACAAATTGTTTTTACCGATTAAAATATTTTTAGAACATAATAACCAAACAAAATTGAGAATTTAGATCCTAGAGGGACTTAGGGATTGCTTCTCACTTGCATCTCCCACATTCATATATGACCGAACCAATCTCCATCGCATCTTAGAGGCGATGAAACGAGAAGAACCTGTGCGTTTAAGGGACGATCCAATACTCTAACTTCTCCTCCTGCGGGGTTTGCGTTCTCTCTCTCTGGGTCCGACGTCTGAAAACACAAATTAGTGAAACCGACACCCCTGCCTAATATTCTAATTGGCCTGGCCAACCCCGACCGCCTGCCCGTCCTCCCGTTAATTCAATTAATTAAATTAATAAATGAAAATAATTTAGATAAAGCCTCGTCAACTTATAAAATCATTAACCCCTCTATTAAAATAAAATTGATAATAATAATAATAATGTAATTAATTTCTAAAAATAATTAAATAAATTTTAGGATGTTACATGTTAAAGTTAAATAAAAAATATTAAAAATCACAGCAACATATTTATAATTTAAATATTTGTTAAAAATATTTTTACAAAAAAATTTATCCAAACTTATAATTTGATTAAATTATTTTAAAAAAAATTATCTTAAGTTATATGCAATAAAATATTATAATAAATTATTTATAAATTTTATTATCCATATAACTGATTTTACATGTTGTTCTTATAAATTATTTTGATTGAATCAATAATACTAAATAATTTACATATGAAATAAAAATAAGATTTTAAAAAAATTAATTATTCTTAAATTTATTTCTTATAAAATTTTTATTACTATATCATTAAAATTATATTTTTTTTTTCAAAAATTGGTTGTTAGTGACAACCATCTTGTATTTGTTTCTTAATTAGTTTAATGATAAATTAATTTGTTTAAATTTTTAAGTAATTACAATTTAGTAATATTTAACTTTTCTAAGTTTTTTTTTAAAATAGGTTGTAGTGATAGTTATTTTAATTTTATTTTTTCTTTGATTATTGTGAGAATTTTATATTGAAATACTTAAATCATGACAATTTAATATTTCTAATTTTTTTAAAAATAAAATAGATGACTTTGTTTTATATGTTCATTAAAATTAATCAATTCCAGAAGTTTTTTTAAAAAAATTATGTAACCTTTATCATTGCACTCGAAGATACTAGAGTAAAGAAACATTTTTATCAAGTTAAAAAATTATTTTTATAAATTTTTATTTCAAAAAAATAAATTTGTTTAAACAATAAAAATTCTCACATCATAAACAAAAATATTAAAAAATTTTAAATAATAAAATACGCAAGTCAATATAATAAAATTATTTTTTAGACATGCAAAATTTCAATTTTTAACAAAGTAAAATTTTCCAATAATATTTATCACTAACTAAACGAATTTTAATTATTTCAAAAAATTATGATTCTCCGGTGACAAATTGTAATTTTAAATATGAAAAAAATTTCTTGTTTACCAAATACTCTTGTTTTAATGGCAAGTAAACCTCTCATAATTATTGTTAGTGTCTATACCTTTCTGACAATTATTGTCATTCTGACCAAATATTTTCTTTTAAGTATCTTTCCAATTATTCCAACCATCGGCCCCCAGTTCAAAAGACTCCATATTATTATTTTTCTTTTGTTTCAAGAAAACAATTATAGTGTATGATAGGATAATACATATTTGGACCTTATTTATATCGAAAGAACAAGAGAGACATGATGTTCATCTTTAGTAGCTTAAGTTTCTCAACAAACTGTTGTCTATAGTGAACTTGCAATTCTATAGGAAAGGTTAAGAAGTGTTCTTCTTTTTCTTACCCTTTCTTGCACTTTATCATTACCATGGATATCATTTTAGTTAGCACTTCAAATATTTTATTGTTTCGGTTGTCAATTTATGGGTCAATTCCTTCCTCTAAAAAAGGTTTAAAAAATAATAGAAAAAGAATGCACTTGCAAATTGCAATGGGTCCTAGAAAATGACAAGTTTTGACACAAATGTGTGAATCTTGGCTGAAAAAGAAAGTAACACCAACACAAACAATGCTTGCTATGGGACGACAAAAGTGGCTCACACTGCCTCTATATTTCTGTTCGGGGGTGCTTGCTTTTTTTCCCTTCTCTTCAAAACAAAGAATGTGATGCAATTATATAATATATATACAACACTTAGATGTGTTCTGTTCTAATAATATATTCGTTTTATAACTTTTGTCTCGATATTTTTATTTTTTTTTTGCCAATTTTGATCCTATAATACGACGCCTTAAATACATTTTTAGTCTAAATAAAATAGTTAAGTTTTGATTTTGAGGTCGTAAAAAAAATTTCTTCATTTTTCATCTTTGTAAAATTTAAAATTATTAATAAATTTTTATTTTAATTTTATAATTTTTTTTAATTTTCATTTCTTAAAGATTTGAAATTATTATTTTTAATCTCTAATATTTATTTTGAAATAGATAAAAAACATTTATTTTAGTGATTTAGAAAATGTTTTGAAAGTAATACTTGTTGTTATGATACCACCGAGAGTAGTTAACAGATATTATATGATAATCCATACCAAAATCAACAATTTCATAATCTTTTAGGAATAAGAATCAATTTTTTTTTACAATAATCAAAATTAAAATTCATATATTTTACGTAAATTAAAAATATATTTAAATCAATATTATTTTACCAGTATTATTAGTCTTTGTTATTGTTCACTAATAACATCGTAATCATGTATTGAAAAACAAACATGATATTTCTTAAATAATAAAAATTTAAATTAATATTTTTTGATATAAGAGAATTATATAAAAATATTTATTATTTTGTAAGGACAAAAAAAAAATAACAGACTGAAATTATAAGACAAATTTTATAAGAATGAAAACTGACAAATTATTTTTTATAAAAATTAAAATCATAAAACAAATATATTATAAAAATAAAAAACATATTTAAATGATGTTTTAATGTGCGAACTCAAGAAGTAAAAAGTTATCGTATATACATGTTATTTTATATTTTACGGATGTAAAAGTAATTAAAGTTTATGAGAAAACTTATTATCGTTTTTAAATGAAGATTATTAAGATGAAATGATGATGAGAATTTCTTTTGTTAAATAGGATTTGCCAAGATTTTGTAATCTTTGAAAAGGAAAAAAAAACAATGAAAGAAGGGAAAAAGAAAATGATGACATGACGTATGCTTGTTTAAGTATGATAAAGTAATGCATATAAAATTTTGCAATAAAACTGAGAAACTAAATGATTTTTATACTTTTATGTCCAATACCACATTTTATATTTTTATTGTGGATTCCGATAAAAAGGGATTATTCAACCAAATTTCAAATCCCTCACGTTAATTGGGTGATATAAATTTAAAAAAACATAAAAAGTATGGGAAGAAGGCTGAGTATATAAATTTAGAAAAACATAAAAAGCATGGGAAGAAAGCTGAGTATACAAATATCAAAGTCTTTTAAATACTTATGATTAGTAGAGTTTGAAAAGACTTGAGAATGAAGTTTTGCCTTCTTAATAGTTTGTAGGACCTTTGTTTAGTTCATGTAGTTGTTTTTCTTTGTAATCAAAACCTTGGTATATCTAGAGTTTTGGACGCCTTTGGCGCATCTGGTCTTTAAAACCTTTGACACCTTTGGACACATATGAAGTCGTGACGACATGTCCTTTGGATGGTGTCTAGGCCACTTTGGATGATGGATCCTTTGAATGACACCTGGATTCTTTGGATGTACTTGCCTTTAGATAGCATTTGGATTCTTTGGACACACCCACCTTTGGACGTACTCCTGATCAGCGTGCTTGAAGTCTTGTTTTTGGGTCACACTTGTTCCAAGACCCAAGGTCTTTTCATTTAGTTAGTTTTCAAGCCTATTTTGTAAGCGGGATTAGTATATAAACATGATCCTAACTTAATTGTAACAACTTTTGTCCATTTATGATATTTTGCATAGCATGTATTTTAGAGAGTTTTCTCGACTTGTTCTTGGATTAGAACACTTAATTCTCATTAAGTTCTCCATGAGGCTTGTAGTAAATATCGTTTTCTCTTATCTAATTTCCATGAAATCAGTGGCGGCCATTTCTTAATCTTATCTATTTTCTTCTTTTCAATTCCTTTTATCTTGAGTTTTTACCTGAATATACTCTGAAATTAAAGATAATCTTGCTTGTATTTTTGTAGCAATGATAATTGTGTTAAGTGCGAGGTTCAGGCTTTGACTAAACCAATCAAGTTCGTTCAAGGATTAGGCGATTCATATCAAGTGGTATTAGAGCATTACACTTCTCGATTTTGCATCTATCATAATCGTGTTAAGAGGTAAATTCTTGGATGCTTAATCTTTGCTTCAATTATTAGTTTGTTTTAAAATTTTTAGGTAAGGTTTTGTTTGCCTAGCTATTGACAATCAATTCATTGGTTTAATTTTCATTGTCAGTGGTTAAGTTGTGAGAAAAGTTGAAAACAATTTGGTGCAATTTGATGTTAGTTTGGATTGAGGAATTCTATTATCGCGGTATTGATTAAAGTTTGTGCAAAGTTATGATGGTTGTCCTGAAAAAAAATTGTGGATAAAATGTTGTGGAAAGAATATCAAGTGAAATTAGTGTACGATATGTGGCCTAAAACCAATGAAACAAAACGAGCATTAACCACTAACAAAAAAAAAAGAGAAGTATAAAAAAATGTATCTAAATTTTGTTGAAGATCCAAAGACAATTCACATATCATGTTTTCTGTTAGAGTTTAATTCGTTCACTATAATTAAGTGTTGATTAAATGTCGTCATAAGTTGAATTTTTTCTAGTAGCGCTTTGGACGATTGCGCTTAGGATGACAGGTTTGGACGATCGTGCTTTGGATGGTAGAGTTTGGACGACAAATTGTTGTGTCAATTTTCTACATGTTTTTGTCTCTCTTTAGTTTCTTTAGTCTCGTAGAGTCTTTGTGTTGTCTTGTGTGAATTCTTATTTGAGTAAGCTTTCATTTCTCGTACTTTTACTACTTGTCTTCGTTAGGCTTCTTTAGTTTTGTCATAAAGTTTTTATTTCTTTAAATTCTTATGAGTCGATGAGATTCAATGACTTTCATTAGCATATAAGAACTTGGTTAGTAGAACCTAGGTTCTATTTTAAGACACAATTGAGAGTAGAGTGGTAAAAGGCCCCTAAGAGTGAATACACAAATGCAAAGAGTATACACTTAGGAGTAGTAAGATTTGCCTTGCTTTGACTAACGTAGTTTGCAGATTTTTCAATGTTTAAAACAGTGCATGTGTTGTTGACGTAAAGGAGGAAAGGATGGCATGTAGCAAGATGATATGGATAACTACTCACCTAAGACCCGAAATATGATGAGACATATGAAAAGGTTGGAGGATAAATTAGAGAAACAAGGAGAAGGCCTAAAGTCTATGAGAATAGAGGAGGAACCTATGAGAGAAAGGAGGTACGAAGAAGGACCTTGAAGAATGAGGAGATATGAGGAAGACTCTAGGAGAGCTCCTTTGGATGCACTCAAATGCAAAATTCCACCATTTGTTAGAGATGAAAGAAGTAGAGAAAGAGAGTATAATGGAGTGTGGCATGAGAAAAGATAATATGAGGATAAGGTTGAAAGAAGGAAGGAAAAGAGAGGTATGGTGAGGAACTTGAAAGAAAAGTTGAAAGCAAGGTTAAGGATGATGAGAGAGAGGTAAGGTCAAGTGGTAAGGTCAAGTCTAATGAAAATTTTTCCACTTGAAATTAGGGATATAAAATGTTTCTATTGTGAAGAAAAAGATACACTTTGTCAATGTCTAAATAGTATATATAAGGCACTAAAAAGGGAATTAAGAGAGTTGAAAAGGAAAGAAAGGGAAGAGTTGCAAGAAAAAGAAAAGAGAGAACAAGAGTTTAAGGAGAAAGAGGTGAGAGAAAAAAAAGAAAGAGAGTTGATAGAATAAAAAGAAAAGAGAGAAAAAGAGAAGGTCGAGAGGGTCTAAGGACAAGAAACAGAAAAAACATAGAGAAGAATAAGAAATAAGGAATCGTGAATGAGCATCCAAAAGAAAAACATGCAAAAAAGTGAGTGGCATGAATGAGCGTCCAAAAGAAAAGAGTGTTGCTAGTGAAGAGAAAGGTGGAAAAGAAGCAGCAAAGGAGAGAAAAGTTGTACAAAAAAACAAGGGAAAAGTCAAGAAAAGGGAAAATGAGTTGGAAAAGAATAAAGAAATTTTATTCTTAAAATTAAGAGGAAATAAGAGAGCTTTGTTCATGGGAAAGACTCATTGTGTACTAACTTCTTATGACTTTCATTTGTGTTGAGTCTTATTTTTTCACGGGATTGTTGCAAGTTGTAAAGGAATTTGGAAGTGATATCCATGTTGAGGAAGCTTTTCGAATTCACCATCCAAAAGCAACCATACCTTTTAAGGATGCCTTAACACTTGTTCCAACAAGTCATATGTGTTGTGCCAATGACATTTTGTCTAAAATTTTTGAGTCTTTGAATGTTGTTTTTAACTCTTGTATATTGTATGTTGTGTTCATGCATGCATATGGACGCTATAAGTTAAATCTTTACGTACATCTGGTTTGATTGAACTACCCTTTTATTGTGTGTTTGCATGTTGTAATTATGATAGTACTAGGTTGTTGTGTGTTCAAATAGATGCACTCTCACACTTTGAACGCAAGATGGTAGTCCATAGCCAAAGTGGACTCCTTGGGATTTTGGTTGGCCCCTGTTTTCACCAACAAATAGGAAGTAATTTGAAGTTGGGAGGACATGGTCTAATGAGGATGTACGTGATTTCTTCATGTCATTATGAACCTCATTTGCATATGGATAGGCTTGATAGAACCTTCAGTGGCCAAGAGCAAAAGTTCCATCATATGGGTACGTACATCTTAAATGATCAAAGTGGCGTTTGTAGTAAAATGGAGTATTGTTTAATTGGAGTGCATAGGAATCCTACATATAAACCATTAAGTGAAGGCATTAACTCAGCCAGCGCATTGTGGGTTCTGAAATTCTTAAGAGTATTTGCAAATTTTAAGGTAAATGCATGAGTTGATGAGCATTCCTTAGAATCATGTAAGGAAGATGGTATGTACTTTGCAAGTGCAACCCTTATGCACCCTTGGTACATGAGTGAGCATCTACATAAGGTTGAGCATGGACTTGATTTGATAAATAATGTGTTTTCCATGTAAAGCCCTTGGGAGTTCCTTGAACATGTGTGGATATAGTAAGGAAAATGTTTGGTGATCTTGGGTGTAGTGTATGTGTTTGTCCTAAATTCCAAGACATAGGGTCTCAATTCATGATTGAGATACTTCATGGAGGTCATTGGACGATGGTTATGGACGTCTCCAACAATTGGAGTCCATTACATGATTATGTATGATCATCCATTGAAGCATACTATGCATAAAATATGCTTTAGTTACCTTGTCTGTAGGTATATTCGAAAGGTCATTGGTGAAATCTCCATTCATATCTTTGATCTAGGAGGAATATGAAATTAATCTCCTTATGGATAAGTTTCCTTTCCATTAACCATGTTATGTGACATCCTTGTCTTCCATGTTTGTAAGTACTCAGGTTCTGAATTTGAGGACAAATTCTTTTTAAGAAGGGGAGTTTGATATGAATCTGGAAAGGCATGAAGAGCATGGGAACGACACTGAGCATATAGAGATCAAAGCCCTTCAAGTACTCATGAATGGTAGAATTTGGAGAGGCTTGAGGAGGAAGTTTCACCTCCTTAGTAGTTTGTAGGACCTTTGTTTTAGTTCCTATATTTGCTTTCCTTTGTAATTGAAACCTTGGCTTGTCCCTATGGATGAATCTGGTCTTTGGAACATTTGATGCCTTTGGACATATTTGGAGTCATGGACAACATGCCCTTTGGACAATGGGTCCTTTTAGATGACACCTAGGTTCTTTGGATGGCACCTCGTCCTTTGGACACACTCCTTATTAGCGTGCTCAAAGCCTTGTTTGCGCATTTGCTCTAAGGCCCAGAGCCTTTTTCATTTAGTTAGTTTCCATGTCTATTTTGTAAGTAGAATTAATATATAAACCTGGTGCTAACCGAATTGTAACAATTTTAGTTCATTTGTGATATTTTGCGCAGCACGCATTTGAGAGAGTTTTCTCGACTTGTTCTTAGATTAGAACACTTAATTCTCATCAAGTTCTCCATGAGGTTTATGATGAATCTCATTTTCTTTTATCTAATTTTAATGAAATCAGTGGCAAACTATTTTTGAATCTTATCCATTTTTTTTCTTTTCAATTCCTTTTATCTTAAGTTTTTTCGTGAATTTACTTCAAAATTAAAGATAATCTTGCTCGTATTTTTGTAATAATGATAATTACATTAAGTGTGAGGTCTAGGCTTTACCTAAACCGATCAAGTTCCTTCGAAGATTAAACGATTTGTATCATTAAGGTTGTGAATACCTAACTCAAATCCCATTATTCTTTGTTGGATGCATAATTATTGGAATTTATAGTTTTAAAAATCATAATTCTTGATATGAAAAGAAATTTCTTTCTCCCTAAAAAAAATAATAAATTATAACATTTATTATCTAACTACATTTTTCATGACTAATTGTACATAATTGTTTATAATTTATTTTTTAAAATAGTAAATATATTCAAGTATAAATTGAAAACTTACGGTGAATAATAATTTGTGACATGTCATATCTACGAAACGTATATTTTGCAGCATATATATTTTTATTTTATAGAATATTTTCCCATAAAAAAGAGTAATTGTATTGTAGCGCAAAAAATGCAATAAGAGTGGCATTAGTCCACATGTTCAAGTAGAATAAAATTCCATTGTTCAACATTTTTTTTCACATATTTTTCTAATTCATTGGATAAAAACTAATCTCATTTCACAAATTTATCACTACACCTGGTCTAAAAATAATTATTCCTGCCATGGAAGTTGGAACATCGAAATATTCCTTTTTTTTTTTACCCCAATTTTATATAATTTTCCCCTATTAAGCAAATTATTTTCGAAAATTTATACTTGTATAATTTTTATACAATAGAAGAGATATAAAAATAAAAAGTATAAAACAAACTAATTAATGTGATAGAATAAAAAAATAACATTATTAAAAATATTGTACAAATAATATAACTCAATCATTTTTAACATCTCAAGCAAAAGGAGTAAACAGTGAATCGTTAGGCCATTTGCTTTGTCCTCTAGTAAAATTGGACTTTTAAGGACTATCTAATGTTTTTGCCACTTAAATTGCATGTACATTTGTGGTGGAGTTGGCCATGTGCAGAGCTAGTAGTTAAAATAGCACATCTTAGAAGAAAGCATGTGTGTTTCTCTGTTCAATAAATGGTTATCGTCATGTGGTAAGCCCATGCCTAGGTGATAAATAAAAAGGGGTCTTCACCTAAAAAGGGGGTAGGTGTCTGTTTATTAGTACTGTGTGGTCCCCTACCTATATTTAGTGTTCTTGAGCCATGTGAGCCTTTCAGGTCTACTAATTCAATTAAAGGCTAATAATTAGTAAATTTTTGCAGAGTTTCCTAACGTGTATGTTTAAAATAGAAGAAATACATTTTTTTAATATACAATTTATATTGATTTTGAAAAATATAAAATTATGAGTAAAGTTCATTAAATAAAGAGTAAAGCTAGTATAAATATGTAATTTTTAATAAATTTTAACCATAAGAAAAAATATATTGATAATATTTATCTATTTAGATTTGCCAGAATTGAATAATTATTTTTTTTATAGAAAGAAAATGAAATATTTAAGTTTCTGATTGTTTGTTAGCTTATTTCATTTTAATTTTATAATTTAATCATAAAATTTCTTTGTTTTTGTATTTTTTTTTCAAAATATGAGTGATTTGCTTTAATTGATCCTATTGATAGTATAAGACAAAAAAAATGAATTTGTTATCTTGATAAAGATGATTTTATCTCGTCTGATATTTATTTTATTATTTAGAGCACAAAATATAAAAAATTTATAAAAATATTAGAATTATTATTCATACTAAATACTTAGATTTAACAACTAAATTTTAAAATTGTTTCAAAGAGTTGTAAAAATGAATTGAAGAATTTTCATATTTTCAAACTTTTAGAACTTACCTTTATTTTGATCAAAGGACAAATGTTTTTTTTTTGGATTTTTTTTTATTATATCTATTCATTGAATAAATTATGATCCAACAATTCTTAAGGAAAGAATTTTTGGACTTCAATTAAAAGGTATTTTTGAATCATCATGGTTATAGTACCTTTTAATTCATCATGGTTATAGTATGAATTTGATGTTTTTAATTGATTCACATGGTCTTAACAAAGAGAATTTCTATGAATAATAAAAATTCAATAATAATAAAGAAAACAATAGTACATTACACACAAATAAAAAAATGAAATAAATAATAAAATATTCAAGAGGCTCAAAAAGATCTAAGATAAAGATAATTGAGTCAACATGAGATTTCAGCATTATAACAAAAAAAAATAGCTTCATATTTCTATTGCACATAAATGTTTTTGTTAGATGAAATTTTCATATATGATTTTCAAAGAGAAAATTCATTGGTTTACCTATCTCCGTAAAACTTATGATTGGTTTGAAGAACATCTAAGATTCAAGCAATATAACCAATATGTTCCTCCTTATATAAATATATTTTATTGTTTAAGAAAAATTACATTTATTTTTAGATCAAGTAGCAACAAAATTTATTATGAATCTTTATTATCGCCCTACCATTATTGACCTCCATCTCCCGAGTTCAATTCTAATAAATTTTCATCCTTGTAATTTCTATTGCCTTTTACCAAATAAATGAAGGTATGACCCTAATATTTAATAGTCCATCTTAGAATTAGAGAAACAATTTTATTTCTCAAGTCTTTTTGTTCTCAATTCTTATGGAAAAAAAAGTCGTGATGTCATTTTTTTTTAATTTACATTTTTTTTTATTTCTATGACATGTGAAAGGTTAAGAGTGTATTTTTTTTTTAAATTGTGACACATGAAAACATTATGAAAATTGTTACTTATAAGGTGCACAATTCTTCTTAAAATTTGGTAAGCTCCAATCATTTTGAGAATGAGTTTCTTGAAAGTTGAATCTTCATGTACTTATAGTTTATTTAAGTCTTCTTGAAAATCTATAAGTTTTTCCATGTTAGTTTGATCTCTCCTACCTTGAAGATACTAAATATCATGTTAAGTAATGCATATTCATTCTTATAAATCTTTTGAAATTCTTACCATAATCAATACAACTCTTCCAAGCATTACTTCAATAGCTACATTCAGGTCTTTGAATTACTTAATTAATTATATCTCCTTAACCATTAGGTCGAACATATACGAGGTCTTTCGACTTAGAACTTTCGCTATTGCATTTTCCTTTCCAATGTGATATTAGCTCAAAATCAAAGTCCTTCAAAAATTTTATCCATCTACTTTGTCTTATATTTAGTTCTTCCTAGTCAATATGTACTTTAGACTTAAATCATTCCACACTTTAAATTAGCTCCATATATAGTGCCTCAAGTTAATAAAGTTGAACACTACAGTAGCTAACTCTAATTCACGAAACAGATGGTTCGCTTCATACAATCTAAAGTGTCAAAATGCATAGGCTACTACCTTCCTTTCTTATATTAGGACACAGATTTTTCTTTTTTATATTATTATTATCTTGTTAAACAGTATGTACAATTTTATTAAATAGTATGTACACAGTTACAAATTATGTCAAAGAGACAAACGGCAAGCATAAGCATCCAATTTTATCCTTATTATTTATTTTATTCTTTACCCTTCATTTTATCTTATCTTTTTTAAATGAATAATAAAATTAAGATTGAGTGAAATTGGATGCTTATCCATTGAGAAATTTGCTAAGACCAATATTTGCTTCTAAAATGAATATCCATTAAGAAACTCTCTTTTTATCTTATTTTTATTTTATTAGTTTTGTTTTCCTCCTATAACATTAGTAAAAATGAAACTAAACCAAAAAAATTCAAAATTGGTCATTGTATTTTTGTTTTATTTTATCTTTTAACAATAGTCCCGTTTTCTTTAATATAGAATAGTTTCATTTTATTTCTTATTTGTTGCACTTTAGCTTAGTTAATTGTACCTTGTTAGGCCATTATTGAACCCCACATCCTTCTTTATACATATTATTTTAGAGTAAAATATGTTTAGTCCGTAAAAATATTATTTTTTTTGTTTTAGTCTTTATTAAAATTTTATTCACTTTTAGTCTCTTAATTTTACAAAAATAAACATTTGAGTAAGGATGATAATATGTACGATATTATAGTACTCAACTCTATACCTGCACGAACAGTGATTTTAATCTTTATTTTTATACTCTTATATTTCTTTATGCTTATCATATATATAAAAGATATTGCTTATACACTAATATTTATTTGTAGTTTATTGTATGTTATAGACAATGTTCTATTTAAGCTATGAGAAGAAACCCAACATTGATAATATTATGCAATAATGAGAAGCCTACATAGTAAATAAAGCAGAAAGAACTTTATTTGCTAATGCTCTATTTGATCACATTTAGAGAAAGTATATGCAACAACTTTACTGTACATTTTCTCTCTCATTAAAAGAAGACAAACAAGGCAAAAGTCCTTCATACAAACGACATCTTGGACATTTATTGCTAAGATATGCTTGTCTAAGAAGATCAACAAAAATCATCTTCTGTTATAATCTTCTTAATGTGTTTTATATATATATATATATAACTGTTTTGCCTATTCCTAACTTTTCTAATCTTTGTCTAATTTCTTCTATTTTTACATTAGTATTATTATCTAACTTTATTGATTTTAATTCTTTATGTGGTACATTTATTAATTTATATATTGACAAAATCATTAATTTATGTGGTTTATTAGTACTAGATGATGGTAAATCATTATTTTCTATTTGTCTTGAGCCTTCAATCCTTGTTAATTGTTTAGACATTACTCCTAATACTATATTTGAATAATTCATCTGTGAGTGTAATTTTTTAATGTCTGATTTTTCTACTACTTTATTTAAATCTTTTACATTTTTAAAAGGATTTGCTTCTATATCTATATTTGAAACCTCTATAGTTATTCCTTGTCGAGGAGGGTATTCTGATCTTATTATTTTGTTATCTATTGTTTTTCAATTATTATTTATTACTCCTATAGTACTTATTAGTTTTTTTTAAAGGATACTATATTTTATTTATTCTACAATATTGAGAAAACCAATTAAAAAAAAATATATTAATTTCTACTTGTTTCAAATATTCATAATATATTTCTCTAAATTTTTCTATTTATTCTTTACTAAATGTTTTAAAAAATATTCTCTAATTTATTTATTATAATTTGCTTCAAAGTCTTTTCCTATCCATTGTTTTATCAATTTGAAAAGGTTCCTCTTTGATTAAGGTATTTAATACTTGAGAAGTTGTGGGTGGGTATTGTGGTGATTTTAATTTTTCAGAATATACTGATTGTACTATTTTTAAATTATTTATATCTATTCCTCTTAGATCTAGATTTAGTAGATCCATCTACTGAATATCTTGAAGGTTGTCCTCTATAAATTACCTGGGTTCATTAATCCTTACTGAATTGGATCTATTCATTCTTAGTCTAATATTAGGATCTTCTTGTACTATTTCTCTAATTTGAGTGTTGTAGATTTTTGGTTCTTCTATTATTTCTTCTAATAGCCATTCTTCAAGCATTTTACTAATAACTTCTTCATGTCTTAGTTTCTTTGGTACCTGTATTGAGGATTTACTATAATTTTCTTCTAATAGTATGGTTTCATATCTTGGTGAGGCTCTTAAGGCTTTAAAATTATAATCTACTTTGGTAACCTTATAATAGACTCTAAATATTATTTGTATTGAACCAGAATCTTCATCAAATATATCATCTGGTAGCTTAACATATAATTTTATTGCATTACTTTTTATTTTTTTATTTTTCAAGTTCATTAAGAAATTAGGGTAACAATTAAAGAAAGTAGGATCATCATAAAGATTACTTTCAACTATTGAGATCACTGAATCTTTAAACTTTTTACATCTAGCGTCTCTTAACATCATTAATATAGGACTATTTATCCCTAATCTATAATTAGGTTTTGCTACTACCTATATTAACCCCAAATGTATATAATTATATCCTTCTCTTATATGTTAATCCAAAACTTCTTGTTTTAATATGAGTTTGATTGTTTCTTGCACATGGATAGCCATATTCTATTATATAAATTTCATCTTGGTTCATTGACCATATCCTATGTTGTTTATAAACTTCACTTTTCTTAATAATAGGTATTGACTAATTTTGTAATGATTTTTCTATATTTGCTATTTATAATTCTTTTTCTCTATTATTACTAGAACTAGAAGCTTCTTGGTGATCTTGAGAAGTTTTTATTACTACTTGTTTATTTTTATTTCTTAGACTTAAATCGCTAAATGTTCTTAGAAAATTAGGCATCTTAAGTTTTTCTCTAGTCTCCATGCTCCGAGACCACCCCTTATAACCTCTAGTTAAACCAATGGTCTTACTACCTAATCTCAGGCTTTACTGTCGGGGCCACCAGAAAAGGAGCTGACCAAGGTATGTACACCTTTCAATGTTACACAGAGGACTCTAGACTAACTCTTGATATCCTAAGCCTCCAAGAAGACTTATAGATTTTAATCTAATTAACAAAAACCTTCGAGAGTAATAATAACTCTTTCAAGCTATCAAGTGAGCTAATTCTGTCTTAATCTTTTTTATTAACCTTTGTTTAGATACTATTTTCCACGAATAATCCAATGGGTTTTGTAAGAACAAAATTTCCTTATATGCTAAAAGTCTTTTTAATTCTTTTCTTTCTTCTCTTAAGGCTTTTCTCCGCTGGTATTGATGGGACACAAGGTTCATAATACGAGATGTGATATCTCTTCTAATTCTTGTTCTAATAGATGTATTTTATAAAGCATATTTTCTAATATGGTAATATATAAAAAAGGGCTTTGTGAATACAGATTTTTTCTATTCTTGATAAACCTATTAATATCTTTTTTTATTCTCTTTGCTACTCTTACTTTAATGGACACAATAAGTTTCTGAGACCTGACAATGAAGGTTCTTGTATCTTTACTAAACTTTATGACAAGACAAATATTTTTCAACGAATGTTGAACAAGGTGATCCTACACAAAGTTAGGTCCAAGGATCACATTTCTAATTGTCGTCATTTTGCTATGTTCCACATGATGAATGGACAGAAATTTAACCTACCAAGTTTGTTGTTCATGTACTTGAAAAAGAACATCAAAGGCAAAGGGAAGAAGAAGAGTCACATTACACATGCTTTCTTACTAACCAAATCTTTTGGGATCATAGAAAAATTCCTCTTTCTAAAATCTGTTAAGCAGAAACCATATTTCTAGCATATAGACCATACACCTTTGGAAGGACCAGCATCATTTACTGAATTTTGAGTTGATCAAGCCAAAACATGTTGAAGAAGTGGTTGAGGATGTGAAGCCAATCATTACGGGATTCTTGCAAAGAACGTGTCCAAAGGAACAACTCTTATTATTAGGATAGCTAGAGTTGTTGCTCAGAAGAAGAGGAAGTTGGTGCTACAAGCTAAATCTGATGATGAAAAGTCTAATGATGATCAACCCCTCATTTCAAGGACATTAAAGAAGTCGTCTAAAGCTACTAACAAGGAAACAAAAGGTATAACTCTTGTTGACCATATTGTTTTTCGTGTCATCCCCAAATAGAAAAGGATGAGATCCTTACCCAACAGACATGTCAATAAACAAAAAGCTTCCCGTCCAAACTAGCCCAAACACCTTACTAACCCTTTCTTCCATCAATAGATCATACATCATTCAAACCATAAAGTATATCATCCTCACTATCAATATCTATCAAGAACCCTCACTTGTTCCTTTTCAAATCATTGAACCACAAAAAGACCAACCAAAAACATACCCAAACACTCCACCAGATACAATAGACACTAAACCAAAGACCGTTCAAACCCAATCTTTGACCCCCTCTATCATTCTTCCTAGGGAAAAGGGTTTTATAGCCCCTAACCTACCTATCTTTGATACCAGCAACTCCTATATTCCTTTTAACCATACGAGCAACTCATACATTATAAATGTCAACTATGTAAATGGGAGATATAATGTGAAACCAATACTAGCTCATACTCCCAAGTCTGAAGAGAAATTAAGGTAAAATGGGTATGTTATGTTTCTACAACATCTTGAACCAGAACCCATAATCATCATACCTGATTACCCTCTACCATCTTACGAGTACGAACAACCCTATATACCTACCTACCCTCACCTAGCTACTTACACTCCATCCCCAATGCGTCTACACCACCAAGTCAGATCACCATTGAGTATGGATCCTTGTGTGTTTCTTTCCCTCTCAAAGACACTCCAAATAGGATCTATCCCAATCATCAAAGATTGGAGATTCAACCCAACTCACCTTAGAATCAAGCAACATATTATTCTAGTTAAAGAAGGTGTTTCTATGTCTAGAAGCAAAGTGACAAAATTTGTTCAAGTGTTGATTTTTCCAAGAGATCTGAAGTTAAAACCTTTGGATGCTGCTACAAAAGTTTTTTTTTTTTTTCAACTTTAGCTTAGCACTTAATGAGTAGGCTCATCAAGCCTACAACAGAAGTTCTGATATAGCCTGACAAAATTTGTCCAAGGCTCCTTTTACTTGACCTCAACAAGTATAAGGAGGAGAGAGCAAGAAGGTTGAAGATGCCCATGCCTTGCAAAACTGCACTTCAGATTCAAGGTTGTCATAGAGCTTCCCTTAAAAAGAAGATTATTCAAGGGACTCTACAAGAGGATGAAGCTAGAAAGATATGAAAGCATTAGCATCCATCAAGCGACCATAAGATACCCAACTCTTAAGGTAAAAGCCGGCACCCCAACAACATCTAAAGAAAATATCACATTACTACAAGTCTTGTCTGCCTATCACATTTTTAATATTATTTTTATTTTTTAAAAATATATTTTACATATTACTTTACAACTAATAATTTTAAATTATTTAAAGTCAATTTAATAGTAGAAAAATTGAATAATTTATATGAAATTTTAGAATCAAATGAATAAATTTAAAATATAATTTATATATTTAAAATAGAGATAGGGAGAGAAAGTAAAAGAGCGTTAACACTAGACACACCGTGTGCAGGATGAAGAAGGCGAAGGACGCATTGGCACTGCAGAACACGCACGTGAAACTTCTGGCCTTCGATCTCCTGTCGCTGAACCAATCCCGTTTTCCGGACACCACGACGTCGTTTTCCCGCAGAGGAATCCCAATCGCGCGCGTGGAAACCGTGGGCACCGTCACCCTTCGCGACCTAAAGCACGAGAAGTTCCTCCGTTTCGCCGTGGACGACGGCACCGGCTGCGTCCCCTGCGTGCTCTGGCTCAACGATGGCGCCTCCCCCTCTGTCGCCCGCCGCCGCCGCCACGACCTTGCCACGGGATTCGCCGCCCTCGTGAAGGTCGGCGTGGTAGCCAGAGTGAGGGGCAGACTGAGCCGCTACAAGGGGGCGGTGCAGGTCACGGTGTCCGACGTCGTGCTCGAGAGGGACCCCAACGCGGAGATTTTCCACCGCCTCGATTGCATCTTATTGGCTCGCAACTGTTACAATGTTTTGCCTTCACCGTCTTCTACCACGCCACCACCACCCTAGTAGAACCAATCATCCTCTTTTGCTTTTATTTGAGTACTATTTTTGTTTTTCCTATCATTTCTTTTCTTTTCTTTTCTTCAATCTTTTCTCATCTTAAAAACAAAACAAAAACTTCCAACATCATAAACAAATGGTGCAATATATAGTGACATTTATTTTCGGAGTGGGAATTTTTTTTTTCAAGCCAGCGCAAATTATCAAAAGGATATTTTAATCTTTAGCCATTTAGCCAAATGAATTACAAGTAGGAAAAAAAAAGTGTAATATACACACTTTAATGAGACACTTTCGGTATACATAGATATTGAAAAATGTTATTGCAAATAAAAATACAAAACTTGTTTAATATTTATTCAGTTTTATTGTACTACTTTTTATTTTTCTGTATTCTTAATTTTATGACTTTGTTCCTTAACTTTCTCCTCAGGAATTTAATCTTCTTGCGTAATTTTAGTCAATATATTTAAAATATTGAATGTTTAATATTTAACAAAAAAAAATTGAGATGATTGCATAGCCAAGTCAACACATTCATGTTGTGTGACACTCTGCTGTGCCACTAAGAAAATTAATGGAATGAATAAAATTATACAATTAAAATAGTAAAATTTAAAAAACCATATATTAAGGAGAGGATCGAAGTCTGATAAGCTGTGTTATTAGAAATTACAAATGGGCATATCACTAAGCTGAACTTCAGAAATGCAGTGTATGTTCGGGTAGCAAGTAAAAATCAATAAGGTAGTTTCGCTTGTTGCCGTTTCTGAGCAGTGGAATCACTCGTGCTCTGTTTGATATCATTTTCAAATAATAGATTCTAAATGGTTCCCTTTACATTTGAGAATTGAAATACATGCCAACGGTTCTCATTAATTTTATTAGGTTTAATTACACTGATTCGTCATGAGTTCAATTTTTATTACCCCCAATACCTTTTTATTAAGATCATTATATAGGGACTGTATAAAAGAATGCAAAAATAATTTTTTATTTTTCAGACGGTGCAAAACTTTTTTAAACAATCTAGATTAGTAAATTCTAAACTCGGTTGTAATGATCCTCTAAAATTAGTTCCATTGACCAAGTTAACCATTCAGTCAATGATGTATTACCTTAATGAATGAAAAGTGGTTATAATGAAACAGGCAAAGTTAGAGACAAATGTAAATGTGCCAACTGGCTCAGCAAAAATATTACAAGTCAGTGCAAAGAGTTAAGACCAAATTCTCCCATTCATCCTTTTGTCTCTCCTAAGATCAACTATCTAATAGAATCCATTCATGACAGATGCTCAATCCGCAAAATTAACTCTATGGCTTACTTTTCAAAATATTTTATGTAAGGATGTTGTTAAGATCCCGCGTGGATTGATTATATTGCCAATGTTCTATTTAAAATGACTAGTATAATCCTCCACCAAACTTTTGAAAATAAGTTAGGCCTAATGCCACATGTTCAATCCTAGCAACTCACATCTGCATGACCAAAGTACTATTTAAAACAATTAGGAACCATTCAACTCAATCCATTCTTAACTCTAGTTGATAATGATACACACCTAAAAATAAAGATCCTAAATAAGTCCATGTAAATTTGCAAAACGGTGTAAAATATTTAAACCAAACCTAATGGCATCGTGTGATTGATGTAACCAACCTCAGGACGAAACTAATATTATTGTTGGAGTAAAAAAATATTTAAATTATGTATAAATGTTGGACGAGGAAAGGCATGTCAAACTATGCTACTACTACCTCCAAGCAAATTACTTTAAAGCCAGATAAAAATGGCCTTGAAAATTTGTCATTCGGTAGTACAATTATTGTATCAAAATTTCCCATGACCTCCGGGAATATGGGGGGCCAAAGGTCTAAAGCTGAAGAACATGGCAACTAAATCATATCTCCACCTTCTGTATCAAGTCATGGCACCCAGTTCCCATCTTCACTGGCAAACCAAGACAAATTCTAGAAGAAGGTGTCTCCAAGTTGTCCACCTGGCCATGATAAGCTGCTTCAACAATAAATTTGGAAGCTGTCTCAAAGCACATTTTGATGAAGGGGGATGTAGAATTTGCTATGCTCCCCGTTCTGTTCATGGGGCAATAGCCACCACAGTGCGTCATATGGTCAGCAATGAGCGTCAAGTGCCGGATATTTACAGATATCCCATAAGACTTGAAAACATTCTGTACTTCCCTGATGATGGTCTCCCTGGCTGCTTCCACCCCATAAGCATTTAGCATGGCATGCACGTTATTTGAATAAATGTACCTAACATCAAGATCATTTTGCAACTCCCAAAATGTTTTAAAATGTACCCCTGATGTCTGAAGTGCTGGTATATTTTCTTTTACTGAGGATGAAATATCATCCCTTTTACTTCCATCTTCACCATAGTAGATTACTCCACTTTCTTTACATGTAATAGCTTTACATTCACCAACCTTTCCAAAATTTTGGATGCAAACCTTCTTGGCTGTTCTCTGAGCAATCTGCATAAGTTGATTTAAAAACAGATGAATTTCATAAGCTAAATAGAAAAATGGCATATATATATACCCAACAGCAATCATGTTTGTTTCCTTACCACATTTCGCTTCACAATTTCCATAGATCTCATACGTTACTATTTCTCATCCACATAACCAAGGATGGGGCACATCCCTATCTCAATAACATTGCACTTGATAGTTTACAATCAAGTTCAGGTACAATCTGGTCCCCAAAAGTGACAAACAAGCTAATTCTTCGATGAGTCAGTATTGGTGAGAGGAATGGAGATGCTAACGAGGAACACTATGTAGACGTGTAATGTTATTTGCCAACTAGATGACCTGCCTGGAACTCCTAAATGACATCATCTCTAAACTGCTAGACAAGAATGAAATTTCCCCACTCATTCTCTCCCATATGAGTGTCTCTTATCTGTGTAACTCCCAAAATTTTTCGAACTCTAATCATTTGGGGATTCTAAATAATCTAATCAACAAATAATGTTATATGTGTGTACTTAACATTCCATATTAGTATCATACCCCCAAGTAACAGAAGGATTAGTTTTATATGCCTTCTTATTTGTTGTGGTGATGGGGAGGGGGGAGATTTGTATCAAAGCACATCTTCAAAGACCAAAACAACACAAGTTATCATTTTCAAAGATCATTTTCTATATTAAGGGTCTGTTTTGCTAATCTTCTCCATAAACACTCATGGGAGGAGAAAATAGGAAGAAAAAATAAAATAGGTTTCTCCATAAGTTAAAATTAGCTTATACATAAGTTAAAAATTTGTTTTTAGAGAAGTTAATATGAGAGAACTTTTACAAATTTACTTACGCATAAGCTAATTTTAGTTAATGGAAAAGTTTATTTCATTTTTTCTTCCAATTTTTTTCTCTTATAAGTACTCATAGAGAAGTTTATCCAAACAAGTCCTAACTCTTTACTATCCATGAACTATGTGCACACTGCCCAAACAACCATAACTGGACAAATTCATTAGATTTTTCACTAAAGAAAGTAAGGATAAGAAAAAGATTGAGGAATGGAAACTATGGCATCTCCATTGTTTCCTTAAAAAGGAAAAGAAAAACATGCTAGCACATTTTTAACATTGCCAAGTTTTCCAGATGTAAAAGTAACTAAAACAATAACTTTTGCAGAACCATGTTGTACAAAATATTAAGTTATTCTTGTGGCTGACTCTTGTCAGCATTGTAAGTTGTAACACACCCACACTATGATAGACAAAAAAAAAAAAGTTAAGACACCACATTTTAATGAGCCCGGCAGTGTAGGTAAAAGGTACTGTGTTTCTAGGCACATAATTTCCTAGAATATAAATATAAACTATTTAGTGTCAAACAACCTATTTGATAGACAATAATACAACCTAAACTTTGATAGTAAAGAAAAATGTCAACTCCAACATCTATACTGCATATTAAACAGAAATGAGCGGCAACTAAAAGTACCTGAATTAACAAAATGTCAGGTTCACCGGTAAATTTAAAGTGGATCTCAAAGTGCATTCCTTTAGCTTTCACGAAAATTGCCCTGTCATATTTTCTTTTTGTTGGTTCAGATTTTTTCTTTTCACGTTTCAAATTATTTTGTTCATCAATAGACTTGGACTTGGAGGATTTTTCAAGTCCTTCAGAATTATTAGCATCAAATGTCACATTACTATCATTCTCTTTGACATCAATATCACTGCCATCCTCATCACCTTCAATTTCCTCTGATAGCTCACCATCATGTGTTTCCTCTTCAGGACCATCCTCGTAATCAACCTCATCAGTACCCTGCTGTTTTCTCTTTTGTGCATCTGAACCAAGATCTTCATACCCCTCTGTGTCTTCAACACCACCACCATCGTCATCGTCATCTTCATTATTTTGACCTTTTTTTTCAGATTCTGATCCATTGCTGTGAACATCTTCTGAGCTATTTGAATAATTTGATTGTGGATCTGTCTTGAATTTTTTTATGCCACTAATTTTAGAAAGCAATGTCATGTGATTTTCAATTGCATCCTCCAACTCTCTCACGAAGACAACTCTTAAAGTTTCCTCCCAGTCTTCAAGGGTAACATCAGTGTATTTCGGATACTGTTTAGGTTTATATAGCTTCATCACAAGTTTATATATACTGCAAACCTGACCACCAAGAACGGTTACTGGTACAACAGAAATTTTGATACTCTTAATTATGTCAGCTACAGTGATCTTCTTCAACTTATCAGCAAGACAGATGGCATCTTCCCTGCAAAGAACAACTGCATCAAACACCTATACATGTCTGTGTAGAAAAAGCAATAAGTTTTCAGAAACAAAAATAACTTGCACACTCCAACATAATAGAGAACTGAGAACAATATCAATATCTCACATAGATTTATTGGGTTTCAAGGGGCATGTCATAAATGGAGTTTTGATATCACGTGTGGCAGCCATCACGATTTCTTGCAAGCGTGGAATTCCAAGTGTCACATTCATTTCACCTCGACCAGCAAGGTGGAAAGTATTCAAACTGGAAAAAAGAAGCCAAAAAATAAGCAGATACAATTAATCAGCCCACACATATATACAAATTTTTACTTTAGCATTATCGAGAATTTCATATCTGGCAAAAATACCCCTACTCCCTGGATTAAGAAGTTCTAGCAGACCACAAAGGGAGAGCTTTAGATTTTATATAAACACCATATGCAAATAAAGTCATTGTTCCTGTTAGTTTTGCTTAGGTTTTCACCAGGAATACATAAGAAAAATTGTCCACATTTCAAGATATTCTATGAAAATTAAAATAATAATTTTCCATGTGATCATCAGAAAGAACTGCAGTTTCTCTGATACTTTTTATGGTCATACTTGTTAATTAAGATATAGTTTAAAACATGGGCAAGTCATTCCATAAACTCATTACACCTATATTGAAACCCTACATAAAGCTTTTATGATGTTTAGATCAAACAAAAATCAATAAATTCACATTTGAAGCTAATAAAGGAGATTGACTCCATATGTGACTTGTTCTGTCAAACAGTTATCCTCTTATCCAATATTTTCTTTAAACAAATACAGTGTAGGTGAAGTTGAAAATAATCCACTGTTAGTATTCAGCTTCAGCATAGTGCTCACTCAGTTTGTCAAGTTAAAAGGAATCACAAGGATAATTTAGATGGTTATAATTCTGAAAATCCTCCCAGAAAAGGTGATACCATAACAATATTGATGTAAAATACTCCAGCTTTAAGCACAACAATACCATATCCAATGCCTTAGCTCAAGAGACGATTAATCCTAGTCAGCTTCTTGGCATAAACCCTAGCTAAATCTAGGTCTCTATACTCTGTTTGAGTGAAGAAATGGGGATGTACATGGTGGTCACATACAAAGGCTCGTCAGTTAGTTCTATCTATAAATTTAACAGATTCAGTTTGATCCAAATGTCATGGGAGCTAACCTAAACTTATACTAAGCGTGTGAAACTACCAAGTTCATGTGGGTAAAGTGAATTCAGCTCTTCAATTCATGATAAATCATTCATTCAAGCTTTTCAATTCATCAAAATATAAAAAATTTGTACATTTATCTATAACTTATAATGTAATTAGTTTTTCAGGTCCTCAACATCACCCAACATCCATTCCCTCTCAATGTCCAAAACAATTGCTATAAGGTTGCCACAACACTTGATTAATTTCTTACTTCCAAAACTTTTGAAAGATAGGGGTGATTAGTCTTATTTCCTTAAGTGGAAGTTATTCCTAACCCATTAAAACTCAAAAGGCTTATCCCCTTAAAATATTGTGCTTATCTGCAACAGACATGGTCTACCAGTATAGTTATCAATCCCAAATAGCAGTGTGGAGTGGCTAACCCCAAAACCGCTATAACGGGATGGCATATAAGGGGATGACCACTATTCTGAGGATTTTAAATACAAAATAAGTACATTATACTACACATATATAAATGCTTAGAAATAAAAATAAATTACACAAAATTAAAGGCATTCAAAATGTGTTCAAAAGTCATATGGAATATACAAAAAGAAAAAACAAAAGGATGTGCAACACTTGCAATAGAACAGAGTCAGACCAAAGGCAAGATCTGTGACAAGAAAAAAAAACTTGTGGAAACTTGAATGCTCGCTAGGCAGATCAACCAAAACAGAGTATGAGCAGAACAGAGCAACGTGTTGTGCAGGGTAGGCAGGAAAACACTGAGCTTGGCCAGAAATATGCAGTCGAATATCAAATAGATGGATTGGACAAATTTTATTCAGATAATAATGGATGGACTAAAAACAATCCATTTATGATCCATTAAAAATTAATTAAAAGAATTCAATCCATCCAACCCAAGTCTTTTTTATTTTAACAACTCAATGGATCAGAATGGATTTTATATGGACAAATGGATTCCTTTGCCACCCCTACTGGCAAGGCAATGGGTGGAGAGGTTGCATCAAAACAGAGAAAGCAGTGGGTTGTACGTGTGAAAGAATATCTGAATAAGGGTTTTCAAACCCTTCCCTCTATTCTGATGAAAACAGGGTGGACTCATGAAATAACCTTCAAAAGAGGTCGGACAAAACAGAAAATAGAGGGACAAAAACAGATTCTTAGCCCCTGCCCACAGTCACAGCCCCAATTTCTGGCACCTAGCAAGCACAACATCTAGAAAGACAAATCGTTCCACAAATGATATTCTATGGCAGCCGAAGCCTGCGGCATCACGATAGCTGTTGAATCACATGCTTTTAATAACTCTGGTTCCAGTAATCATAAAAGACTGGTAACACTAACAATTTCATAATTTTCCATATGCTTTAATTATGAAACAGATTGAGCATAAAGGGCATTCCATGGTTACACATTATATACACAAAATAAGGACAAAAATACATGACAATGTAAAAAATCTTACGTCATTTGTGTTGCCGGTTCTCCAACAGATTGAGAAGCTAATACACCAACTGATTCACCTGGTTGGGCAAGACATGAGACATACTTGTGCTCCATCAACTTTAAGAAATCTTCTTGTTTCATAGAACCACGACTTCTCCGTTTTAAAGAAAAATCACAAATGAACTTTTCTGCTTTTTCTTTAAGTGCGTCGGGCAATTTATTAATATATGGACTGGATCTGTCTAGCTGACGGCAACAGTTGCTATAAACCAATTTTTTATTCTGAAAATAATAATAGAGAAACATATAAACAACAAGCTACAAGTTGTATGTGTAATTTAAGGGTTTATCAAAATAATTAACATGTTCATACAGTTAACAATTCTTCAAATTTGGTGATAAAGCTAGTCTGATGGACATCAACACCGTCTTCTCCATAGTGAAACTGAATAATTGAACCATCAGCATCACGGACAGTATGATCATAACAAACTTTAAGACACTCCAGGTTTTTCATTAGGCATCTTTGCAGGTAACCACTCCGAGATGTTTTGACTGCAGTATCAACTAACCTGTGGAGCAAGATGTTATTTGTTAGGATTTAGGATTTAGGAACAAGGCATATTACGAAGAAAACATTATGCCTTTGGTGTAAAGATAAAAACATATCCACAAAATTGATGAAGTTTGCATAAAGCGGAGTAAATATCATAGAAGCCAAAAGAAACAGGATTGCATTGGATGGGGAGGGTATAGGAGGGAGAGTGGTGTAACCAAGTAAAGCCAAATTTTGGACAAGGTTCTAACTAACATTTACAAAAATGCAAACATAAGGGCAACAAATAAACACAAACAAGCAATCAACAATAAGTCAATAACCAAGAATTATCTCACTAGGTGGGCATCACTACATGGATCAGTTGACACCATTGGGCCCTACCAAAAACCAAATTTTCAGTAGATGGTCTTTTTAATGGTTTCAACTGAACTTTTCTTAGGCCTTTTCTACCCTTTTAATAAACTCTCTTCAATTGAGGCTCTGCTAGTTTGCTTCTACCACTTTTAAACAGTACAAGGCTGGAAATTGTTGAATTGCTTAAAGCACACAGCAGCAGATTTCATATATATATATATATATATATATATATATCCAATTTCCTAAGAATAAGCACTACACATGAATCTGAGAATAGATGAACCTAGACTTTTAATGCAGCACTTACCAATTTATGCATAGTTTCCAACATAATCAATTTGATTGATCAATCAAGAAAAAAACCAGGACCTACTAAAATCACATCATGCAACTCAATTTCATAGATTAGGATGTTTTAAGCTGCTGGCTATTCTTCACATTCCCCTTCGCATGTGAGAGTTTAACATTGCTTTGAAAGCAAGAAATGTTAAAAAAACTACACACATGTTCAGATGGTGATAGCAACCCAGCCTAAGACCGTGAGGACAGCAAGGCAATCCGTCCCAAAAGAGCTTCCAAAAGGCCCAATTACTTGCAGGATTTTGTGTGATACAGCAACCCAATTATTATAGTGATATTTTATATGGTTTGCATGATGAGTCAGTAGGTTGTTAGCTCTATTAGCTGTCACACAACTCAGTCTGTTATTCCCACGCACTTTGTTAATCCATTTTGATAGGATTCTGATAGAAATCCAATATCATATTAGAAAGAATAGGAAAGAAATCCCCAATTTGCAAAAAAGAATACTACAGAATTTCGAGGGTCTAAACCTCCCAACGCCCAAAGGTCCTATTTTTCTCAAATAACAAGAAATCCTCTCTTTCAACCTCCCTTCATATATAGGCAACATGCCTTGTTTCTCTAATTATCTCAATCTCAACTAACTAACTCTAATTATTATACTAAGTATGGGATTACTTATCAGATTCTGTTATGCTTAAGGACAACCATGATTGGTTATTGTATCAGCTTAAATACCATGACCAGGAATGGAAAAGGCAGATAAAGAATTATCTCATTTCCACTCTCTCTAATTCTTAGTAGGCTTCCTTGTCCTCGGAATCAAGGAGCCATTCCATTACCTATCAATTTGGTGCCCTCGTTGTCCACTCACCATTATTGACCACCATACCTGCTCTGAACGCCTCGAGGAGGTTATTCTTCAACTTACCCAAAACCATGACACCCTCATTGTAACACAAAACAACCTCTCTGCTAAGGTCGATACCATCCTAGCTTGCCTCGAAACTCTCGAGGCCAACAAACCCCCTCCA
This sequence comes from Mucuna pruriens, assembly GCA_025330945.1. Taxonomy (NCBI): domain Eukaryota; kingdom Viridiplantae; phylum Streptophyta; class Magnoliopsida; order Fabales; family Fabaceae; genus Mucuna; species Mucuna pruriens. The sequence goes on along the minus strand of JAENHJ010000086.1, from coordinate 156,135 downwards.
CCACCATCACCTCCTCCTCCTCCACCCCACCCACAGAAGCTGCACATGAAACTCGAAGTCCCTCACTTCGAAGGCAGTGACACAATGGGATGGATTTTTAAAATCTCGCAATTCTTTGATTATCATGCGACTCCTAAAGAACGCATCCCTGTGGCATCATTTTCATGGATGGACCAGCCCTTAGCTGGTACCAATTGATGTTTCGAAATGGACTGATCACTTCATGGCACGGCCTATTGCAAGCATTGGAGTTCCGATTTGCACCATCTTACTACGATGGTCCCAAGGGGGCTCTCTTCAAGCTCACTCAGGGCTCTGTGAATGCGTACCTGGCAGTGAACGAGCGGCTTGCCAATCCCAACGTTGGGCTACCACACACTTTTCTTTTAAGTTGTTTTATCTCGGGCCTTGCCCCAGATATCAGACGCGAAGTCCAAGCTCTTCAACCAATCTCATTGCCACAAGCCACAGCCCTTCCCGAGCTACAGAAGTATAAGTTGGAAGACCGACATGGTCGATTTAGGGGGAAGGGCACCCTTACCATGGGACCTTCCTCTTCTACCCTCCACACTTCTTCTACATCCACATCAACTTCTACCTCCCAACCCCCATTACTTCCAACACCTCCAAAGGTCCGCTTTAAATAACGGACCATCGAAGAAATGGTGTCGCGACGCGAGCAAGGACTCTGTTACAATTGTGACGAAAATTTTGGACCCCACCATAAGTGTAAGGGTCTTTTTTTCTTCTTGTTGCTGACAAAGAAGACGACCTACTCGCAAATGTGCCCCATGTCGCTGATTCGGTAGAAACCCTGGTAAAGAGGACAACCGAGGACCATTCCGATGCATAAATTAGTCTCAACGTAAAACAAGTTTGTCATAGTGAAAAAATAAATGAAAAACAAAACACCTACCTATATAAAGGGAAAACATACATGCAAAAATAATGCAAGGATGCAAGGAATGTGCACAAACTGGACCATTAAGAAAAAATCAGTTAGACCAGGGTAATATCCATGACTTACAAGGAGCATGAACAGTTTTTCAAGTAAATTTGTCCAAGTATTATACTGGTGTAGTCGTGAGTAAATTATTTCATTAAGAACACAAATGACAATGGTGTAATTTGGTGATCTATCCTTCAAGTTTGAAGGGCATAGGAGAAGGCATAAACTTGACTAAGAAGAACACTCAATAAAATATTTGCTGAAATTAAATAAATGGAGAAAAATTAAGAATGGTTTAAACAGTTTTGAATTTGCAAAAAACAAGTGACAAACATAATAGATATTGCAGAAATTTTAACAAAAATTAAATGAAATAAATATATTATTAATAACTTAACCCTAAAAACTAGTTTAAGATGTGAGAATTATTTTTCACTTATAAATTTTTCTCAAGTTTTATGTTTAACCAATATAAGATTTAAGTTTTTCCCAATACACCTCACGCCCAATATTATTAGACTAGGTGAGTGGATAATATGATAAATCATTTAATAGATCTATAATAAACTCTAATATCATCTTAGAAAATGTGTTTGAACCTAACTCAACCTCAAAAGTTATTTTAATAAGTGAAAATTGCTCCCATTTTATATTTTTTTTCAGGCTCTATCTCTAGCTAATGTGTGATTTAGATTTTTTCGATATACTTATATATATTATTCAATTCATTACACTAGATGAAGAGGGATTGTGTATAATCTAGCATCCCACTTGTAACAAAACAAAGCCCTTTACTATAGAGGAAAAGAAAGTGTATAAAAATGGGGATATTGTGGAGGCAATGTGTAAGATTCAGGTGGAGGAATTTAGTGCAGCAGAAAAGGAAGCAAAAGAAAAGGGTTTGCTGTTTGGTTTGATAGATATAAGTGATGCTATGGTGATGAAGGTTGATGCACATCCTAGTAGGTATAGGCATGAGGGGGTGTATTAGGAAAAATCCAAGTCCCACATTGGTTGGAGATAGAGCCTAAAAAGAGTTTATAGGTAGGAATCAATCCTCATCTCTTGAACTAGCTTTTGGGATTGAGTTAGGTCCAATACCCACTTTTTAATATGGTATCAAAGTCTATTCTAGATCTGTTAAGGGGTCACTCACCATATTATTCACCCATTTGGTGGTGACTTTTTTCTCACATGAATCATATTAGTGATGACTTATTTTTTATTGATGTTCATTCCCATGGTGACTTTTCCAACTTCTTTCCCATCGACATTCATTCCAATAGTGGCTCTTTTCTCACACGTGAATCATATTAGTGGTAACTTCTTTTCCATCAACGTTCATTTTGATGGTGACTCTTTTCTCACATATGAATCATATTAATGACTTCTTTCCTACCGATGATCATTTCAGTGATAACTCTTTTCTCACAAACAATATTATTAGTTTGAAGATTCCATATGTGCTTTTGAGAAGATTGGACCTTACTTTACTTGCCAAGAAATTTCTCTTTGGTTGATGGTCATATTCCAGATATTTGGCTTAGCTATCTTTCTAGCAATTTTCTTCAACTTCTACAGCATCCCTGAGTTGCCTTTCAAACTATTTTTTTCCAATGTAGCTCGATTTTTATGTGTTCTCTTTATTTGTAGAGAAATAAATTGTTCTTCTTGTAACAAACTGAAAGCTTAGTAAGCTTTAGCTTGAGGGGAAGTGTGCGGTAAATAATTCAGTTAGTGATTATATGTGTATTAGTTAGTTAATGGGTTGTTAATTAACTATTTGTAATTGTGTACTATAAATAGTGTTTTTATATATGTGATAAATAGAAGTGAGATTTGAAGCTTTCTATTTAGTATCCATATTTCTTATATTGTTCTTTGTCTCTCTTTTCTTCCTATTTTTGAGTGTATTTTAACAAGTATTATCTAGAACTATATCCATTGTGGACCTATGTGTGAAACACATTAGCTTGTGAGTCTTCCTATTGTGTGAGAAAGCCTTTCCTGTGAGTTTTGCATCTGCGAATCTTTTTGGTGTGGAATTCTAAAAAATTCAATGGGTGAATTATGGCTAGTTCTAATGAGACTTTTCCTGCCAACATGCCAATTCTTGATGGTAAGAAATTTAAGCAATGGTGTATCAAGATGGTTGTCATCTTTGGTTTCCAAGAAGTATTGGAAATTGTAAATAATGGCATTCAAGAAGTGGAGGTAGGTGCTACATAGGTGCAAAGGGCAGTTTACAAGGAATCAAGAAGAAAGAATGCAAAGCTTTCTTCTTGATCCATCAATGTGTAGATTCTGCCAATTTTAAGAAGATAGCTTCAACAAATTCAACTAAGGAGGCCTATGATATTTTGAACAAGTCATATGGAGGTGCTGATAAAATCAAGAAAGTGAAGCTTCAATCCCTTCACGGGCAATGAGTTGTTGTCCAGGAATGATCAAAACCAATAGGGGATTAGTTCACCAAAATTCAAATGTTGGTCAACTCAACGAAGACTTGTGGTGAGAAGTTTTTAGATTAGCAAATAGTAGACAAGATTTGGAAAACTTTGACCTCCCCGGTTTCACCACATTGTGGTGGCAATTGAGGAATCAAAGGATCTTGAAAGGATGAGGGAGGATCTATAGAATTCCCTTGAAGCTCATGATCAAAGGCTTGAAAAAAGTGGTATGAGAGCTATTGTTCAGGCTTTGCAAGCACAAGCCTCTTGAAGAAATGATGGTGGGAGCAGCAAGAAAGGAAAATAGAAGAACAAATTGAAAGATTTTGATAAAGGCCCAAGCAAGTCTCAAATTAGAATTCTGGTGGTGACAACCACAAGAAGGACGGAGGTTGTGGAAAATTTAGCAAGAAGGGAGGTGATCAAAACATAGGAGGGTAGAGGAAATTTGATAAAAGGAATATAAAATGTTACACATGTCAAAAATGGGGTCACTTTACAAATGAGTGCTACAGCAATAAAGAAAAGCAAAAGAAGGAGGATGAAGCACAAATGGCACAAGGTGATAGTGATGATTCTGATTAGATGGAAAGGCTGAAAGAAGGAATAAAACCTTGATGAACATAGTTCGATGTATGCTTAAAGGTAAGTATATGCCAAACAGTTTTGGGGAGAAGCTGTATCCACAACAGCTTATATTCTAAATAGAAGTCCAACTAAGAGCCCATATGGTGTGACTCTTGAGGAAGCATGGTCGGGAAGAAAACGCAATAAGTCATCTTCGAGTATTTGGTTCTCTTTGCTTTAAACATGTACTTGATAAAAGAAGCTGGATGATAAGGGACAACCAATGATGTTTCTTGGGTATAATTCAACTAGTACATACAAATTGTATAGTCCTATTAGTAAAAAGATAGTGTTGAGCAATGATGTTGCTATAGATGAAGACAAAGATTGGAGGTGGGAGACTACAATTGAAAGCAATAAAGTAACTATACCAATTCAACTTGATATGCAATTTGAAAATTGTACAGAAATAGTTCAGATTTAACCACATAGACCTCAGAGAAGTAGACAATCACTTGAAAGGTTTAGAGATTATACATCTATTCTTAACTTTTGTAGTGACTAAAGAAGAGAACATGATGCATTTGGCTCTACTAGCTGAAACAAAACTAGTTTCTTTTGAGCAAGCAATCAAAGAACTTGAATGGAAGGCAGAAATGGAAGAAAAGTTAAGGGCTAAAAAGAAGAACCACACATGGGCGTTGGTCACATTACTGTTAGCAATCACTCATAAATGAATGAATTGTATTTGATAGAAAGTGTATATTACAAAAAAAAAAATTATAACTAGTCTTGTTTATATAGCTAGTCACAAACTATAATTAGTTAGGAGTAACAAGCCCCAATTAACTTTCTAACTAATCTTCCTAACTAACTTTTTAGTTAGTTCAACTTTGAATTAATCCTAACAATTACCTCATACAAAAGGTCTACTAGAGTGAAATGAATCTAAAAAGTGAAGGTAAAACCAACTGGAGAAGTCACAAAATACAAGGCCAAGATGGTTGCAAAAGGGGTTCTTGTAAAAGGCTGGTTTGGATTTCAATGAAGTGTTTGCACCTATGGTCAAAATTGAAACCATCAAACTAGTGGTTGTTGCAGTCATTTTTAGAGTTTGGTCATTACATCAACTTGACGTAAAGTTAGCCTTTCTAAATGGGCCTTATATGTGTCAACCTCTTGGTTTTGAAGTGATAGGACATGAGAACAAGGTGTACAAATTAAAGAAGGCTTTATATGGACTAAAACAAGCCTCAGACTTGGAATAGAAGAATAAATTGCTTCTTTTTGCAACTAGATTTCAACAAATGTATAATAGAATATGGAGTTTATGTGAGAGCTACTACAGGAGATTTAATGATTGTATGCTTATATGTAGATGACCTACTGGTTACTAGGAGCAATCAATAGATATTGATGAGTTTAAAAGGAGAATAATGTTGGAGTTTGAGATGACAAATTTGAGATTGCTATCCTATTTTGTGGGGATGGAATTTGCCACTAAAAGTAATGGTATTTTCATGCATCAAAAGAGGTATGCAATTGACATATTGAAAAGATTTCTCATGCTAGATTATAATTATGCCCAAACATTAGTTGATTGCAATACAAAGTTGTAGAAGGAAGTGACAAGTCAATCGATGCAATCTTGTACAAACAGATTGTTGACTCATTGAGATTTCTATATAACAGCAGACCTGACATAGCTTATGGAATGGGGTTGATTAGTAGATTTATGGATCATCTGAGACTTCCTCACTTGCTTGCAACTAAGAGGATACTGAGATATGTGAAGGGCACTTTGGACTATAGATTGTTCTTAAAACATGGTAGAAATGTTACTGATGAAATATTTGGCTACTATGACTCAGGTTGGTGTGGTGATAAAAGTGACAGAAAAAATACAAGAAGGCATGTGTTTATGATGTGTGGAGCACTTATTTCATGGTGTTCTAAGAAGCATCAATGGTGGCATTATCCTCATGTGAGCTTGAATACATTGCAACCTCAATGGGAGCTTGTCAAGCCTTGTGGCTTGAGAACTTGATGTTAGAAATGAAGATTAGGAGAGAAGAGTCTATAAATATACTAATAGACAATAAGTTAGCTATACGCTTGGCTAAACACCCTGAACCAGTGGGCTAGGAGGCTGTGTACTTGTCGACCTTCAGTCCTCCTAGCTAGCCGAGTTCCTCCGAATCAATCGAGTCTATCTCGGCTAGTTCTCCAATTCAAAGTGTCTATTGCTTCACTCGGCACTAGAGGTTGTATACCGATCAGTCTTCAACCCTCCTGGCTAGCTAAGTCCCTCCCAGCCAGCTGAATCCCTCCCAACCAGTCAGTGTCCAGGGCCAGCCAAGTCCCTCTCGGCCAACCGAGTCCTTCCCAGTCAATCGAGCCCCTTATGGCCAATTCCCCGAAAATGACCGACATAGTACAATCCAAAGTGTGTATAAATTCAAACTCTATTTCAAGTAATTCTTTTAGTTTATCTTCCAACTTCCAAGATATCCTTACCTAATAAAGTTAAACTAATGAAAACCACCCAAGCACATGGGGAATCCTCTCTTTTAAAAGCTAGCTATCAAGGAGGGAAGACCAAGACACTTAATTACTCCACTCGGTCCATAGAGTATCTCATTCTACTCAAAATGGGGCTTATTGCACCCACAATACCCAAGTCCCTATCAATTGGATCTGCCAATATCTGGAACAGTTACATGCATCTTGGTATGTCTTGAATTGAAAAGATAAATAGACAAAATTATAACAATTCACAACATTAATGACCACAAATCATTTAACAAAAATATGGTCTAGAATGAACTTTTTTCTATCACATCAGTCCGAAAGCATTTATAGTTATACCCTTCACGACCAGCCATGCAATGAAAGTAATATTCCTGCGGGTGAAGGCCTGTAAGAAAACGATCGATAATGAATCCTCCAGCTCTAGGGGAACAATCCCAGGGATGAAAGCAGGGTAATGTCTTTCCAGAAACCATGCGGGGGACTCGTTTTCCTTCCAACTCTTGCTGGCCTAGATGAGAAGATATCTGCTGGAAATTCACCTGTTTAAAAGCATACAAAATAAACTTGAAATCACTAAATTCCATTAACATAATATATATATATGATTTGTATACATATCAACCCTGAAAAGGGCCTGGGAGCAGCCATCACCAAAACCACTATAGCAGAATAGTAGATAGCACGATGATCACTGTACTGCAGATCATATGTACAAGTTAAATAATCTATGTCTGTATTATACAAATAAATGCACTAAAATTTAAATAACTACACAAAATGAAAGTCATAACCTTAATTAACCAAAAGTTACATTCTCAAGCTAAAGACACAAGTCAATAACAACAAAAAGTCAAGGAATCAAATAAGTTTAAACCTCAAAGAGGATGATGCCATGATCAATATAGCTAAAAAAGAAAAAGAAACAAAACATAAAGATAGAATGGGTGACCAGGTAGAACAGAATATGTAGAACAGACTACAATAATAATAATAAATACTGCCAACAACATCATAGAGGAAGAAGAAGATCATGGACCTTTCTTCTACTCAGAAGACTTTCATGAAAACTGAAAGAATTGGGCTATGCCCAGGCTTGGCTGAAAACAATACCCCAAAGTAGTAGGTGTTGAGGTACATGCTAAAACAGGGATAGAGAGCAGCAAGTGTTCCGCTAATAAAGGTTCAAACAAGGTTTCAAACCCTACAGGCCGTTCTTAAGAAAAGTGGGGGGCAAAATTACAGAAGTAACCAAAGAACTTGCCAAACAACACACAAAATAGCTGGAAAAAATGGGGTTCTACAGCCATTTCAGCATAGCTGCAGCAAAATCCACAATCACCACGATGTTGGGTACAATCGTGAGTGTGACAGCCATGATGCAGAATTGCTTCGTTAGGCTGTTTCTGGAAAAAGGTGCCCACTATTGATAACTTTTTGTATAAATTAAAAAAGATGAAGACAGACTTAGGACAGAATGTGTAAGAAACCAAACCAAAACAGTTTAGTTTTATGGTAGAAAATGATAACTTTAATTGTCTGGTTCAAACAAGGTTTCAAACCCTACAGGCCGTTCTTAAGAAAAGTGGGGGGCAAAATTACAGAAGTAACCAAAGAACTTGCCAAACAACACACAAAATAACTGGAAAAAATGGGGTTCTACAGCCATTTCAGCATAGCTGCAGCAAAATCCACAATCACCACGATGTTGGGTACAATCGTGAGTGTGACAGCCATGATGCAGAATTGCTTCGTTAGGCTGTTTCTGGAAAAAGGTGCCCACTATTGATAACTTTTTGTATAAATTAAAAAAGATGAAGACAGACTTAGGACAGAATGTGTAAGAAACCAAACCAAAACAGTTTAGTTTTATGGTAGAAAATGATAACTTTAATTGTCTGGTTTATAAAAGAACCTCTCAAAAACTGTTGCAAACCAGCTCAAACTAACAAAACTAGTTTAATACCAAAAGAAACTGTACAACTAGGCAAATGCCTCTGCATTTCTTCCTGGATATATATTTCACCGCAGTTAAAAAGCTGTTGGGTCCTCTCAAAAAGATCGTGTGCTTCACCAAATAGAAGCAAACATGCCCAGAATTATTCCAAATCATCTGTTGTTACAAAGAAATCTCCTTAAAGATACAGAACAGAGCAATGTTCCAACCATATCTATGCTAACACCCCATCAACCCAGTTATTAATTTTGCTCTTTTCATATTTCAGACATACAGGACCCTTTGCCCCCCCAAATTGCTTCTCCACTTGAAAACACATCATCCAAGCTCTAGATCTAGCATAGAGTAAAATACTGGACTAAATTTACAATCTTGTACACCATTTTTTAATGAAAATGAATGAAAGCTTATAATAAAAAAATTAAAAAAAAAAAAGAAGATAAAGTTTGTTTGTTTATAATTTTGAGCATCATCTGCTTACTCTTCAATAGGATCCTCTACTATATAAACACATAATTATGGATTTCACTCTGGTCATTGGCACAAAATTTTAAGACTTCAGACGTGTGTAGTATTAAAGACACTTGTGCCACACTGCCACTTATAATATTCATAGGAGGAGACTCTTGGTTTTTCTAACACAGCACTTGCGATATCTACAGTGCTCTATATTCTAATACACAAACAACTAACAACAGAGTGATGTGGACAAATTATCAACATTAAAGCAACAGTACACTTACCATACTACCCTTAGCTCCAGATGTAGTCATAAGAGAAATCCAATTCTTTCCCGAGCATTTCAATATTCCTTCAGATAATAGCTTCTTTAATATCCCTGAACTTGTTCTTGAATTAAGATTGCTTATCATCTTCCTATCCAAGTATGTTAAGGCTGCTTCTCCATTACTGCGTATTTTTTTCTCAATATTCAACTGCAATGTAATTGGATCTGAAATGAAAAATATGCTAAAAACATCACAGTTTTTCAATGAAAAAAGCAAATGGTAGTAAGGAAATGCCAAGTACCCCAAAAAAGATAACTATTAATTGGATGCATGTCTAATGGTAAGATAATGCAGGAGAAATGAATGCAAAATTTATCCAGAATATCTCAAACAATAAACCATTTCTTTTTCATAAATTGTATGAGCATAAATTTTTCTTAAACCAACGGGGGTTGAGTCTAGTGGAAGGAGCTAGTCCTTCACAGCATAGCAAACCAAGTTTTGAATAAGTGACTACATTTAGTACCCGATGGTACCTTGAACAAGATTGCCTCTAAATGAGGATATCTGTGAGAAACCAAAAGAAAAAGTTTTCTTAAGTTTTTTAGTATTGTATGAGCATGTATATATGCCAACCTGTCATAACATGTTGGACAAACATCCTAATAGTTTCCATAACAACCTGTCAGGGCTTATTAGAAATTTAGAATGTCATGAGAATGGAACAGTCCCCACTAATGATGGTTTCTTCGGGGCATATTTGGAAAACATGTTTGATTCAGAGTAGTCACCAAATACCAATGCTTACAAATTATATTGACCACAAGACACAAGCACCATCTTCTCTTCATACATTTTTTTACTCAGTTGACGCAACAGTTAATTTTGGTCTTGGAACAATAGGTAAAACAAACCTTAGGCAAATTTTAGAGAGTGAACATTCTTGCATGCTTATAACTTAATTTGAAAAACTAAATTCCATGTCAAAGATGGCAATAAAATTTTCTTAGCGGCTTCATTCTTGATCAGTTAAAAGCTTTCTTAATTTAAAACTGAAGAATATGAAAAGAATTATTTAATTGAAAAAAATATTGGCATTCAATTAGAGAGAATATACTCAGGGGAACACAAAAAAGTCCCTTAAAAGTGGTGACATATATAGGACTAGAGTACAAGCCAAAATGTCCCCAGCTGTTCATGAACATGAAAATGCACTAAATTCAGCTAGACCTTCAGCACACAATTGTCAATGGTGTAATGAAGAAATGATCATTCTCCCCATCTTTTTGACCTTGCTGATTCTTTTAGGAATCACCAAGAACCAAAAACAGAAATAAGCCTTAATTGGGAATTATTAAGGGTTAAAAAGTGCACAAATTAAAAGGGCGAGCCTTGGTGTGAGGATAAGGTTGTCTTGTACATTGGAGGTCACATTCAAATTATGGAAACAGCCTCTCTACTTGTGGGAGTAAGGCTATGTACATCTACACTCCCCTACCCCCACTAGGTGGGAGCCTTGTGAAATGTAGCCCTTTGAAAAGTGCACAAATTAAACAGGTAAGCCTCCATACAAATTTTCATTTTCCATTTAATCTCACTAGTAGAAACAACCTTCACAAATTTTATGGAGCCATAACTTCTGTGCTGGTCATTCTTGATCTCTCCTTATCTCATCCCAAACTGACAAATTAACCTCCCCTTTCCATCAAGGTAATATTATCAAAATATTATTTGCCAATAAAAATATTAGAAGATGCTTCTTTGTAGCATCCTTAACTGAATAAGCTTTTTAAAAACTCAAGCATCTGCAACCCATCTGTCTACACTTTAATTAACACCAGTCCAATTCAGTTTGTTTCAATTCAAAGAAATATATTATACTGCACTAAACAAACTAATGGCATGAAGAATTAAATGCAACACAGTGAAGGGAAATACAACAATTCAGACGCTACTTGTGTCTAAGGAATTAAAATATACTAAGATAGTAAAGAGATACTGCCACAGTTGACTGGAATTTCTGTTTTTTGATTTCATAAAGTCAGGGCATTAAATAAGCTATATAGTATTAAATTCAGGGAAAAAGATACTAAATATAAAACTAGCAATTCAACAATTAAAAGCAATCAAGAAATGTCATCATATCTGGAAATGGAACATTATTTTATAATCATTTGATTTACATAAATTAATTTTATTTGAGATTACCTATATTATCACTATCCATCACTCCAATGAATTCACGATGAACAATGTCACCAATTTCCTCGCAATTTTTAAGTTGATTCATCCTTTCAACATCCTTTCCTTCAGTTATCATAAGATCATCTACTCCACATGTGAACCCATGCACCTAAAAGACACAAAACAAATCAGAATCATGCAGGAATACAAGCTAAATAAAGACAAAAAATATATTACAATTGCAAAATAAATGAATTGGTAGTTAACCTGTAAAAAAGTAGTGAATAACCGACTTAATGCTGAAAGCAGGTTGCCAGCAACATTTGATCCATAAAGTTCTTGCACTGTATGTATCATACCATAGTCACCGAACTGAGCCTTATCAACTACACCACGTACCAAATCATTTTTATATATCAATAATTTATCCTCATCAGGCTCATCCTTCTTTCTTGATATATCTTGGGTGTATGTTTTTCCCTCCCTAATCCAAGTTTTGAAAAAATTAGATGGGATTTTTGCATTCTTCTCAACAGTAAATGGTGAACCTTTGGTGATATAGTATAGCAATGCACTGATAACCTAGAAAAACAGAAGAGACCAAATTTACTTAATAAAACCATTGGGTCATTGAAAATAAATAAGCAGTTCATACCCAAGAAGAAAAATATGAAACAGGATTCAGGACATACTAACTCCATAATTTAATAAATTAGTATGAAATAATACAAGAGTGGGAAAATGCCTAAATGAAAAAGTTTCCGGCAGTTTATTACATAGTAATTTGTTATAACATTAGAAGTGTGATAAGTCTTAAATTTAAGACTAACAGATTGCAACCTGTTTTCCTGTCCATAGGGGTTCAGGCTTCCATATTGCCGGAGGAAACAGAAACATTTCATTCTCGGAATTTGACATGAAAACTTTCTGCCCATGTTTGCCATAGAAAGAGCCTGGCCCAGCCATGGATACGCCAGAACTGTAAAGTAGTTGATTGAACTCTTCATAACTTAAAAAAGTATCCTTTTTTGTAAGAAGAGAAGCACTTACAATATGATCCTGGAAAAATTGATCAAAATGGGAGGGAAAAAAATCAGGAAATCACCCCCCAAAAAACAATACTTTGTAAATAATGTTTATCAACTTTTTAAGCAAATAGAAGGTGAGGCTCAACAATAAGGTTATTGCATCGTGACCTAGCAGTCATGGATACTGCTATGGAAAACAACCCCTGACCACACAATGGAGGGATCCTTATGCCCTGCAGCGCTGAGCAGCCCTTTTTAAATAAACTATTTATGCAAATACCTGAATCAAAGCTCTGATTGGATCCCCACTTGTAGGTTTCACATATTGATTGTTGGCATTTACAATATTGTAAGCTTCAGCCCGAGAAATTTCATCTTGTGGAAAATGAACGTTAATCTCATCACCATCGAAATCAGCATTGTAAGTACTGAGCAAAGAGAAAAAAAGAAACAAAAAGTGATTGACTTTAGCAACCCTATTAAGCAGAGATATTATGCATATGAATGCATCAAAATGAAATTCTCATGACAACTTATTAATGTGAGTTGTCAGATATAGTCAAATGTATTAATACATAATTTATACCACAATCACAAGAAGCTCAAAGAAACTAAAATTATATATTACCTACAGTTTGCATAGTGCATGCGTACAGTTTTCTCCCCCTTTAGAACACGAACTATATGTGCCATTATACTAGGTTTGTGGAGTGTTGGCTGCAGCAGGATATATAGTTCAATTCATATCAGAAGGTCATCAAATCGGTCATGTTCATATCATACATTTTCTCAATATGATCTTCACAAAATTGTTTTATGTTAATTGTGGTATACAGTACAAGGTTATGCAAGAAAAACTATCAATGCCAACTTAAAGGAGAAACAAACAGAATTTTAACTCAAATCACACACATTTTGAAGAACCACATCAACTTGACATTTTCCAAGAGTAGATAAGAACAATCAAACAGAATACATCCAGCATTCTAATGTCATACATAGTATTCTGTTTCTTCTTTGCCTAATAAAACATAATTAAAGGAATCAAATACAGTATCACGATAAATATATTGCATTATTGCTAAAACACATTCGATGAGACAATGCATTACCTGTCGATTGACAAGCACAACATCACCATCTTTCAAGTGGCGATACACAACTTTCCCTTCAAATTCATGGTCAGATATTTTCCCATTATGCAAAATAACCCCTCTTGAGGATGGTAATTTCCTTGATGTCATAGAAAGCAACTTCCCTTTTGGAGGAAGCTTGACTATTGATACTTTATCAGCATAGTGTGTAGCACCGGGATGGGATTCAGGGCCATTAAGGATAGCATTCCTTAACTTGACTACATTCCAAGGAGTCACACTCTGCAAGATATTAACATAAAAGCCAATGGAAGGAATAAAATGAGATATGAAGGTTTTACCATAACTAGTAATATCCTACTCCATGTAGAGTCCAATAAGACCATAGCAATGCCCCAATATAATAATCGATTATCAGCATGTTACAATTTATTACCCTACACATTTTTGGAGTACCTAATAAACTCTAAAGATTTCACTTCACTCTGGAGCAATTTATCATTCTATGTTTCTGGTGCTCTGGTAAGAATAATGAAGCCAAAATTTGATTGCAGGCTTGCAGCAGACAAATTATTATCCAGTTGTAGCAGAATGCTTACTTTTCAGTTTCAAGTTTTATTCCATTTAAATTATATGGGTCGCACCAAGGGAAAAGATGGTGTGCCTGTCTAAGATCATTAGATTTATATATTATAAGCAGAAAATGAAATAAAGAAAAATACAATACCAAAATATTCACTTCTATTAGAAGTTTAGAACCGTTAGAAAGAATGAATTTACTCTTTATCAAGGAATTTAGTATTCATAGGAATTAGTAATTAGGAAATAGCACCAATTTACTCTTTATCAAGGAAATAGTCCTTACTTAGTCTATTGAGAGTCTACATATATGTATATATATAGATTCTCAGCATTACCTAAGCACTATACACTCAAGCAATATCAATCAAGCCATTCCATCCTATCTCCCTCCAAATTCAACAAGAACCATTCATAAATGTAAACACATGATACCATACACATATTGCTAAACTGAATAGACATCAGAAATTCATAACAGAAACAAAGAAAATAACAAATATGCACGTTAAGTAATACCTAGTTATAACCCTCACCTCAGGATACGTTAATCTTAAAGCAAAATAAGGGGGAATCCCAATTTCATTGACTGCTAAATAAGGATCTGGTGATATGACAGAGCGACATGCAAAATTAACCCTCTTTCCCATCATTTTCTGGCGAAAGATGCCTTCCTTCTTCTCCAGCAATTGACAAATCCCAGCAGCCACATCTCTCTGGCCTAGACTAAGCAAGAAGAAAAGATAAGTCTATGTAAGAACCATTAGCCAGATATCAAAAATATCTACATGTTATCATATATATCAAGTGACCCACAAACTCTTCTAATGGACTAGAAACTTCGTTTCAATAACATATTTTTGTCTTTTGATTTCTGCGAGGATCAACTTACATTCTATTTTTGTAATGAGTTTTTCCTCTGTTATTATAATACTTCTTTCATCAAAACAGAAAAAAGATATCCGCTTACAAACATTTTACCACAATTAAAAACTTATAAGATTAATTTTATTTTCATTTTCTGAAGTTTTCTTTATTATCTATTGATATTGGTCAATTATTTTATTGACAAATATAACCAACCCAAATACACCCACTTACACATGTTACTATTCCAACAGGATAAAGAAAATGAAACCAGAAGATACTCACCAGAAGCAGTTTTGTTGTCGAATAGCACATTTATACATTGCTGAAGATCCATCCACCGGCTTAGAACCTTCGAGGGATCTAACTTATTTCGATGGGCATCTCCTAATGATATGTTGCATTGTAAAACCTTACTCAACAAAACAGTTTGAGGATGCTCCATCACCTACAAAAGCATTGACTATGCAATTAAAACACATGTAGGATTAAAGAATGGCCAAACTTTCACAAAACAAATAAAATAAAAATGAATAGCTACACTCCAAATTTCTTCAACAACCAAGCTCCCTTTCAGAGCTGTCAGAGTCAATCCGGCACACTCGGGTTGGCTCGCCTCGGGTTGATTAAAAAGTAGGTTAGTCCAATCCGACTCATTTTTTGGCGAGCCAAGAAATAGTCAACCCGGCTCAGCCCACCATGGGCTAGATAGGTTGGCTCATTTAAAATAAAAAATAAAATTCAACTATTATTTTTTTGTGAAAAAATATTATAATAATTAATTAAACATGTTTATGTAATATATATTTTTAGCTACACACATGCTCAATGTAATACTGAGTAGCAAATAATCCACAAAAAGTATGTCACATAAAGAAATGAGTAATTTAAAAAAAAAAAACTTATTAACTCCTAACTCGTGATCCTACCCAGCTCACCACGGGTTCAACCCAGTGAGTCAAGCCAACTTCTACTAAATGATCATGGCGGGTTGGATTTTTTCAACCCAACCCAACCCGAAATCGTGGTGAGCCGGGTTGGCTCTTGGGTAGCAACTTAGCAGCTTACTTTGACAGCCCTACTTCCTTTTTGTAGGGTAAACAACTAAGCCTTAAAAGAGGAAATAAGAAAACCCTATCTAGAAAAATAAATATCAAGATACAATGAGATATTTTACATATCCTAAATATTATGATATTTACAACAACTATCTCCCATTTGATCCACTTTTTTCATTGGAGCCTTTATAGGTCTTCTTTTGACAAGACAAATCACCATAGGTGAGTTTCTGTTATCTTTTATTAAATAGGTGTTAGTCTAAATTTCTCTTAGATATATTCTTATCATCCCTAATCTTATCCTTCCCTGTATGCCCACTTATGCAGCTACATTCTCATCTTCACTACATTCTTTTTTATGTCACGGTGGTTTTTTCACCAGAGACCAATAGTATGAAGAAGATTTAGGAAAAGAAATAAAAATTCAAAGCAACAACCATAGTAAATTATTGAGGATGTAAAGGAATAGAATGTTTAAAATTTAAATTATTTTTTCAAAAACTGAAAACTTTTCAGCCATCCACCTTCTGAGCATGCATTCATTTCACTATAGGCCAACTGCTGAGGAAAGAAGATTGATACTGTCACATTCAGAAACTGAAAAGGTGTAGCATCCCTCTCAACCAGATTATGTTTCCAACCTTCAAAAAGGGAAAATATCCCAAAACTGGAGAAGGTAAAATTTTCATACCCAACTCAACATGAATATTTATATAAAAGTATACAATCGTTCAAGGTTCTTCACCTAACAGTCAAAGCTTTTCAGAGAATTGGTTCTAGACAAAACAAAAAGCTGAAATTTTGATGGTTATGGCACGTTAGAGATGTTGCATTATGGGCTCATTGTGGGCCTGTTCTATTTTGTAGTTTGTACATTATGTAATGTAATTACAGATATTAGAGTATCTGTAATTATCCTAGTATCTATTACTAATAGTATATAATAATATGTCCGTTGTGTATTGACACATGGAATGACACATTCTCTCAACATGGCATAACCACACATTAATTGACAAAATAAAACACATTGGTGTACTGGTTGTTATAAACAACAAATCTAGATTTATTCTTTCTTCAAAATAACCACATTAAAAATTGTGGTGATTCAAAATCATTGGTATTTTTCCCATTTTTCAGGGTTAATGTTTTGTATGTTCCCTCTTTATAGACATGGACATGTATTTGTTAGAAGAGAGAAATGAAGATAGTATTTTCAGATAATGCTTGAGTGAGTCTACTACCTAGCAAATTGATCTATTTATAGTAAAAATAGTTTACAAAGATAGTAAATGACTACTATTTTCCAAAGAACAATTAAAATATCACAACTTCCTAAGATACATGGAACTTAGCTAAACACTAACTAAAGCTACTTGGAAGTATAAAAAAAATTAAATGCTCCTATTTCCAACACTCTCCCTCAAGCTGGAGAATAAATGTTTTCCATTCCTAACTTGCATATTATTCTTTCAAAAACCCGATTGCACAATCCTTTAGTAAGAATATCTACAAGTTGGCCTTTTGAAGGTACATATGGAGTACAAATCAAACCACTATCTAGCTTTTTCTTGATAAAATGCCTAGTCACTTCAATGTGTTTCGTTCGATCATGTTGAACAAGATTATAAGCTATGTTGATTGCTGACTTATTATCACAATAGAACTTCATAGGTCCATCCCATTTAATCTTCAAGTCTTCTAAGATAACTTTTAACCAAAGCAATTCACAAATACCTTGTGCCATAGCTCAAAATTCAACTTCATGATAAAGCTACAATATTTTGTTTTGTACTTCTCCAAGTTACTAAGTTTCCTCCGAGAAAAGTACAATATCCAGAAGTGGATCTCCTATCAATTACTGAGCCTGCATAGTCAGAATCAGTGTAAGCTTCAAGAATTGTATTCTCATTTCTTTTATATAAAACTCCTCTTCTTGGTGTCCCCTTGAGGTATTGTAAAATTCTATAAGTGGCTTGTGGGTGGACTTCTCTTAGATAGTGCATAAATTGGCTAACCAAGCTAACAGCAAATGCAATATTTGGCCTTGTGTGAGACAAGTAAATTAATTTTCCAACCAAATGTTGATACATCTCGTTATCCACTACTACACTATCATCTACATCACCCAATTTAAGGTTCAAATTCATGGGAGTACTTATAGGTTTACAAGCTGCCATACCTGCCTCCTTAAGCAAATTTGTGACATATTTTTGTTGAGATATGAAAATACCTTTTTTGGAGTGGGACACTTCAATTCAAAAAAATATATATTTCAGCCTCCCAAGAGTTTTTATTTCAAACTCCTTTGCTAGAATGTTGAGTCAAGAATTGTTGTTCCTTCCAATCATCACCAGTAAAAATAATATCATCCAGATAAACTAACAATACAGTCACTCCTCTTGAGGACAAGGGTTTGATGAATAAAGTGTGGTCCTCTTGGCTTTGTTTGTATCCTAAGGCTGTCATGACATTAGTGAATCACCCAAACCATGCCGAGGGGATTGTTTCAATTCATAAAGCTTTTTTTAATTTGCAAATAGAATTGGCAGCAACTTCATATCCTGGTGAGACCTCTATATAGATTTCTTCCTCAAGCTCCCCGTGCAAGAAAGCATTCTTCACATCAAATTGTTGTAACTCCCAGCCATAATTTGCAACGAGAGATAATATTACCCAAATTGTATTCATCTTTGCCACAAGAGCAAAGGTCTTCGAGTAATCTATCCCATAGGTTTGAATGAAACCCTTAGCAACCAATCTCACCTTGTACCTCTCAATCAGCCCATTTTCCTTATACTTTACTATATATACCCACTTACAACCAACTGGCTTCTTTCCTGCAAGCAAAGAAACCAACTCCCAGGTTTTGTTCTTCTCTAATGCCTTCATTTCTCTATCCATGGTCTTCTTCCAATTTTTCACAGATAATGCCTCAAAAACATTAGTGGGAGTTGAGATAGAGTTAGGTCTGCAAGAAAGGTTTTATGGGTTGGAGAAAATTTATGAAATAAGAAGTAATTTTAGAAAGCATAGAAAGGTTATTCAGTACATTTTCTGGTTCCTTTTCTAAAGGCAATTGAAAGATAAAGGTCATCATCATGTTTGGGGATTTCTATTTCATATGGAAAAGCTAAAACATATCATGAAAAGTTGGAAAATTAGAGTTTGTTACTTGATCTAAAAGAGTTGGATTGGCCTCTTGGGCATGTTTCAATTCAGAAATGACCTTTGATCTTCTTGTGTAGAACAGATTCTTTCCAAACCTTGTACCATTTTCAGGTCTGGTTGGTGTATCCTTGGCAGATTCATTTTTGGCTAATGTTTCTTGCTCAGGTTCCTAAGTAAGATCACAAGAATTAATCTCAAGAGTGGGAAGGACAAGTGTTTTAGAAAGAATCTCGTTATCTTCCCTAAGACTCTCACCCTCAAGATAAAATTGACTGAAATGATTTTGTTCCTCATGAAAGGAGACATCTCAAGACACAAATTTTCTAAGTATAAGAGTATCCAACAAAGACATTTCAGAGCTTTAGGATCAAGTTTGTCCCTGTTTTGACCTTGGACATGAACAAATGAAACACACCCGAAGACCTTTGGTGGAAGTTTACAGGAAGTGGACAAGTTAGGATAGAAAGAGGAAAGGACATCCATAGGACTCTTAAATCCTAAGATTCTAGAGGGAAGTCTATTAATAAGATATGTTGATATGATAACAGCCGCCCCCAAAAAATTTTTTGAATCAGTTTTTTGAAACAATAGTGCCCATGTTTAGTCTAAAAGGTTCCTATTTTTTCTTTTTGCAATGTCATTCTATTGTAGTGTTTGGACACAAGAAGACTCATGAATTATTCTCTCTTTTTGGCAAAAAGGAATAATGACTTGATTAAAATACACCTTCCTATTGTTTGACCTAAGTTTCTTTACGGACACACCAAATTGATTTTTAATCATTGAGAAGAAATTTTGAAAGACATTGCTTACTTCAGATTTGTGTTTAACTAGAAAAAACCAAGTGACTCGAGTACAATCATCAATAAAAGTCACAAACCAGTGAGCCCCTAACACATTTGGAATAGGAGATGGCCCCCAAACATCAGTATGAACAAGGTAAAAAGGAAAGGTACTCCTCTTATTACTTAATCGAAAAGGTACATGTTTGTGTTTTGCAATTTCACATACATCACATTGAAGGCATTCAATGTTTATTCTAGAAAATAGTGAAGGAAATATAACTTTGATGATTTCAAAAGAGGGATGTCCTAGTCGATATTGAAGTAATTTTTTCCTTTTTTGACAATAGAGACTCTAACATAAATGAATGAGACTAGTTTTTTTTTTCTGCAACAGATGGCTCCTCAAGAAGATTGGTCATTTCCTTCTCTAGCATGTCCAATCATCATCCCTAATTCCTTCTCCTGGAATACACAACAATTATTGTAAAAAATAACAATGCAAGATATGTTATTTGTAAGTTTTTGCAGAGACAAGATTTGTAGACAACTTTGGGTTATGATGAACAATTTTTAGGGCTATGGACAGATTTATTTGGATGTTTCCTATACTAGCTACAGTTACCAAAGTGTCATCAATAGTGACAAGTTTCTTATTGTTGGGACATGGAGAATAGGTGAAGTATTTAGATGAAGGGTCATATGGTTTGTGGCTCTAGAGTCTAGAACCCAAAGGGATGGAAGTGCTTTTGAGACATTAAATCCGAATGAAAGAGGAAGCATACCTAAATACGCCAAAGTACAAGTACCTAATGGTTTTTCAAGGCTGTTGAAAAAAGCTCTCATCCCTTCTCTCCCTTCCTGACTTGGGCTAGTATGTTCTGACAAGCTCAAAAAATTTGTTTTTTCTTCATTTTTTTCAGCCACATCAACATATCCACCTTTTCAAGATACTCCTCTGTATGATCCTCCTTTTTTGTCCCAACTTACAATTAAGAGGTTTACCATGCAGTTTCTAGCATTTATCCTGAGTTTGTCAAGGCTTTTTACAATGAGTGTACCACACATCAGTTTTCTTTGGTTGCCCATTTTTGACATTCTCAGCAACCATGGTTGAGCTTTCAACAACTGGTGAATCAAGCATCAAATTCCTCCTACTTTCCTCACTTCATATAATAGCAACTATTTCATTAAAGCTTAGGACTTCTGACTTACCGAGGATCCTGACCAAATCAAACTCAGGATTTAACCCAACAAGAAAATCATAGACCCTATCTTGCTCAATAAATTCCTTTAGTACAGCAACATCTTCAACACACTTAGTCTTAATTTCTCTGTAATGATCTAATTCCATCCAAAAGAGCTTTAATTGGTTAGCATATTCGGTAACAAATTTGTTGTCCTGTTTTGCAGCTACTATTTTCACCTTTACATCATACACCTGAGCAACATCTTTAGCCTTGGAATAGGTTTTCTCTATTGCATCCCAAATTTCTTTTGTTGTGCTAAGGAGTATAATTGTATCACTAATCTTTGTATCCATAGAATTCCACAACCAAGTAATGATCCATGAATCTTCTTCATCCCATGTTGTAAAATTTGGGTCTCGCTCCTTTTGTCTAGCACCAGTCAAGTGATTGATTTTTCCCTTTCCTTTCAGTGTTGTGCAAACAAGTTGTGCCCACTTCAAATAATTTTTTCCATTCAACCTATAGGCAGGCTGAATGCACTGCATATCACCATATTGATTATCTTGGGATGGATCCAAACCTGCCCCTCCATATTGGAAAAATTGCTGGAATTCTAACAACCATTGGAAGACTAGTGGTCATCGGAAAAATGGATGTCGCCAGAAAAGTTGCTGAAAAAACTGATGATTGCTGGAAAAGTCACCAGAAAAACTTATGGTTGCCGAAAAAGTCACCAGAAAAACTAACAATCACCGGAAAAAACTGATAGCCGAAAAAGTTGCCAGAAATCTAATAGTCGCCAAAAAGTCTGACAACTTCAAGAGCTCAATCAAACTTGCTAAAGAACCATTTTGCATAAGCGGAGCGAGTCCCCTTAGATCGAGAGCTTTGATATCATGTTAGAAGATAAAAACAAAGATAGTATTTTTTGAATATGCTTGAGTGAGTTTACCACCCAACAAATTGATCTATTTATAATAAAAATGGTTTACAAAGATAATAAATTACTACTATTTTCCAGAGGACAATTAAAATATCACAACTTCCTAAGATACGTGGAACTTAGCTAAACACTAACTGAGCTACTTGGAAGTGTCATAAACATTAAGTGTCCCTATTTCCAACAGTATCATATTTTTCTAGATTTCACCAAGTCCAACAGTCATCATAACTAGAATAACGTGTAGGATCAATGAGACGAGGAAAAGAGGCTGAGTAGCCGAGTAATTAAATGTAATTTACTAATGAAAATAATGAGGAACCCAAAGGATGTAATTCACTATAGAAGCTTTTAATGATTGTAATACAAGATGATACAGAACACTAAGCTAATATCACTATATTTAGAAAACTATGGATAACAAAAGATAATTATACTTTTTAGTACAAATGTCTAAAAGCTATTGCTTTCTTAATCCTGACTAACAAGACTATCCTATTTACCAAATAATATGTTATATTTCTCAGCAATATATTATAGCATAACATAAAAAAATATCAAATGATGCAATGAATATAAACACCAATAATCCATCTTAATTATTATGTAATTATGTAATAGTACT
This sequence comes from Mucuna pruriens, assembly GCA_025330945.1. NCBI lineage: Eukaryota > Viridiplantae > Streptophyta > Magnoliopsida > Fabales > Fabaceae > Mucuna > Mucuna pruriens. Next base: position 133,437 of record JAENHJ010000086.1, on the reverse strand, counting down.
AACACAATGTAACTCAAATTCAATAGTAGAAAAATAAAAAGAAAGAGGACAAACAATAAAATAATATATACCCATCCTAAATATAAACATCCTAAATAAAGAAATATTCATAGAAGTTCATCTCCACAAATAGGAGATCATCTACATGTATTGTATTTTTCCTCATGAAAAAACAATCTGAGTCAAAGATCACATAATGAAGTTTATTCTCACAACACTGTTACATAGCTGCCTGATGTTAAAAGATCTATAAATTCTTGGCAACAGTATCTCTTATCATACTTACATTATCACCTCCTTTAGTTGGGGGGCGGAATTTGATTGGTGGCACAAAAATATTCTCTAGAAAGAACATTGAGTGACCAGCTTTCTTTCCAAACCCCTGATCTTGAATATCACTAATATAAGAACAGAGTCGGGTCTCATTTTCCCACAAAAGCTCTAAAATACCTTTAACCTGTAGTTTGAACAGAATTAAAATGAAATTATCCATACACATTTTCCAACATCATCTAATATATTAAACACATCATTGTCATTAACAAGCAGACAGTTTTCCTTGAAAAATAGAAAGGTTATGAAAGACAGTCATTAAGCCAATATTTGCAAGAAATGAACCTGTGACGGTAACAAAGACCCAGAAAGTTTATTTTGCGCAGCAAGCTTGTAAGACAATTTCCCATTTTTTCTATTATCCCTTTTTGCAGTCCCAGCCGAGGTAATATCTTCTTCATCTGTAGTATCCCCACCACCTAAAGATATATCATCATTGGTTGTTTTGCTTCCCACAGCTCTAATGGTATTTGCTCTAGCTTGATCAGCTGAGAGAACATTCTAGAGCCATCTCAACCAGAAACCCATAAGAAAGAAGGGAAAGGAAAAGAAAAGAAAAAAAAAAGAATTAGACAATTCAGCTAGAAATACCTACAAACATGGACCTATGGACATGACAATGTCCGTGAACAGGAGCATAAATACTTCATATGAAAAATGCAATATCCATAGCAGATCTATGGACTTTGTTGTATTCAAATTTTACTTTACCAAGCCATCATCCATATTCCACAAAAAAAAAATCACAGTTAACTTAACTGCACAAATTTTTACTTTTGAAAATTGAAAGTATAGCAAGAATGCAAAGAAATAAAAACAAGTAGAACTTTGAGGTAGCATGTTAATTGTGGAATGATATATTCAGCCTAGGAGGACAGAGCCCTCTATAAAAGAAAAGAATATTATAAAAGAAATATATACAGACACAATGTTATAAAAGAATATCATAAAAGAATTATTATATCTGAACGAAATCAAAGCACACTACTTGAACCTAGCAAAGACAACAAAATATTCTTTAGATTATTATGTTATGATAACTTAATCTCTGAAAATAAACAAAGTGGCAAGAAACAATGAATTTACCATATGAAACCATCCATAGGTTGGTTTGCTGATTCTAGGATTGATGACTCCACAATTTTGACACTTCTTATATTTCCGCATCAGAAATTTCCGTAGAACAGACACTGCCTCACTAAATTGAAGGGAGGTCCAATTTTCTCCCAGTTGCTCAGCACAACACTGGCTCTCGTCACCATCATCACCCGGATGTATGGATTCATGTGGACTAATAGAATCCAAATTTTTGGCCCCGATAATATCCCCTTTCATTATGAGCTCCAATTGCGATGTCCTCATATCCACCTTGAATCAACATAAGACCACATAAACAATGGCCAAGAATTACATAAAAATCTAACAAAAAGCACAAGAATAGAGAACCAATGCATAAAATTACCACATCAACATAAGTTTACCGCTTGTCTGCTAGCCTGAAAATGATGGCAAGAGAAACAAGTTCTTTGTAGAATATTGCTAAGAATATTGAACATCAAAGGGTTGTAGACAGGGGAAACGAGCTCAATATGACCAAAATGACCTGGGCAATGTTTAGAAGTTTGACCACAGGACTTACAACTGCATCAAGCAAAAGATGTCTCGGTCACCCACCTCAGTTTCATGCCATGCAACGTAAATACAACTTAAAATAAACATCTTCACTTATCAGAAAACAATCAATTACTACATGACACAATCTTATCTCCACCCAACCATGTCAGAAACAAAATTCTAGAGTCAGAAGCCAGATAGAAAATCTCAATCCAAAAGACAAGACATCCTCCTTATCAAAAAATGAAAACAGAGGCAAAGGCCTGGTTTGGATTAGCTTCTAGCTTATGAGAGATTCCTTACAGCTTTATAGTTTGCTTATGGACAAATAACATGAAAGAGCTTCTAAAAAGGTCGTGGTGCATAAGTTGGTTTTAACTTTCCCTACAAATATCCTCCTTCAGAAACAATCTTGTTCAAGGTAGTCAGACACTAAACGTGAGCACCTCTTCCTACGGGAATTCAAACCTTAGTTTGCCTGGTTGGAGGGGACTAGCCCCTTCTGCTAGAGCCAACCCTGCTGGTGCTTAAATAACAAGTTTAATTCATTTTACTTCCTGAATTCACTTTATTTCCATCTCTTATAATTGTTTATGGAGAAATTTACCTAAACTGACTCTAATTAGTTAACAAGAGCTGTCAAGTCCCTTCTCCTTCTATAACAGTTACAAATTCTATTTCTAGCAACACTAACATAAAATATATAATCATTAAGACATAAAAAAACTTGAGTAATAGATAGCAATTAAGGTTTCTCAAGGTGCTCCACGCTAAATATCAATAGCAATGGCTTGTTAGGACATGCTTATTTCGCCTTAATGAAAATAAAATAATTATCCTTTAAAATAAAAGTTGCCAAACACGGAGTTAGTGAAAATAGAGGAAACATAACATACAGAGACTTATCGTCGAGTGGACCCATAGCGGCGTCGTATAATCCAGCAGGCACAGGATGCATCAAAGCATCGAGCAAAATGGAATTGGTTATCTTGACGCGACTACTCCGCCGTAACTCGTCGTCCGTTAGAAAACTGAAGGCCACGGCCTCAACGGCATTCGTCGCGCCCTGCAAGATTACGGCGTTAGAAATATTTGACGGACAAGAAGAGAGTTTCAGTGTTGAGTTGGAGAGAGATTACCTCGGTTGTGAGAACCATGTTGGTGTTACGTTGCTGTCAATGTAAAAGGTTTAACGGAGAGGAGAGGGACACAGAAGAAAAAGAAGAAGCCACGTTGAGTCGAAGAGAGCATTGAGGTTCAATGAAGGAGAGAGAGGGACGCAAGTATTTGGTTTGAACCGTCCTTCAAATCTGTTAGTCAGTTACTACTTGCTAGACTGTGATTTCTTCAAATCCTCCCCTAAAAATTAGCATGGTATACTCTAGTTTTTTACTTTAATTTTTTATCGCTAAATTAGACTCCTCATTTCTCAAAATACAATAGCAAGTACTTTAGTCTTTTTAAATATAATATCTAATTTTTTTTCTTTCATTACTGGTGAAATTTTAATTTGGTCTCGTCTTTTTTTTAATTATATATTTAATTTTTCTATTTATTTATATTATTCAATTTTATCTTTATACCATTTAAAAGTTCAATTTGATTTCTTAATTTTCAAAATCAATGCAACCTTATCCTTTTTGTTTAAAATAGTAACCTTGTTAAGATATGTAGCATGAAATGATATTGCCACTATAATAATTTTATTTTTATAATTTAAAATAATAATAAATATTATAATTTAATTAAGGATTTTATATTTTAAAATAGAGGCAGTTTTTCCTGCCATAATAATAAATTTCTTCTCTAAATTATAAAAAAATAATTATTATTATAATTTTGAAATAATCATAGTTTTTAGTTTTTATTATAATAATTTTATTTTGAAAAATAAAATATTATTATTTAAATAAAAATTAAAGTAATTTATTTTATATTTATTGTGTTATATTCATTATACTTAAAAAATTTTAAAAATTAAAAAAAAATAATTGTTTAAAGTACTATTTATAACACTATAATAATTTTCATAAAATTTAAAATATTAATATATATATATGACATGATAAATATTATATAAGTAAAATATTATTATAATATTATAAATTTCAATGTAGTAAAATTTAAACTACTGTCTTTTATTATAATATTTTAAATTTAAATTTAAATGATTATAATTTTAAAATCATTATAATAGTTTAAATTATTAAATTACTTAAATATTATTTTTATTTAAATAATAATATGTTCAAATTAAAATTATTATAATTGTAGCTAAAGTGTGATTATTTTAAAATATTAAATTATAATTTTATTATATTTTATAATTTAATAAATAAATTTATTATTTTGGTGGTTAAAAATCGTCACTATCTTGAAATATATTTTTTTAGTTAATTATAATATTTTATAATTATTTTAAATTATAAAAATAAAATTATTATTGTAACGGTCCCCTATTTATGTTTAATAATCATTCTTATTCCATGACGATAATATCATTGACAGAAAGGGTAAAATTGCATTGAGAATTGAGGAATCAAATTCAACTTTTTAATAATAGAAAAAATAAATTAAATAATATAAATAAATAGAATAATTAAATATATAATTTAAATTTTTTCAAATTTTATTTTTTTTATTATTTTAATTATGTAATTTTTATTTATATATTAACTTAATGTCATGTTAATATTTTCATAATGAGTTTATCGAATTACACGATTAAAATAAGAGGAATTATATTCGTAAAACAAAATGGAGAATTAGGTTCAAGTTTCGATGATAAAAAAACTAAATGTTCAATTAAACCTAAATATAAATACAGTGACATAATAGATTAAACTAGTTTTGTGTGTAAAATTTATTAATCATTAATATTATGAGATGTTAATATTTAAAAGATAGATTTAAGAAGAATAAATTATAACTTTAATAATCTATTTTATGATAAAAATTGATTTTGATATTTTTTTTAAAATTTATTTTAGTCATTTTAACTCTCAAATTTGAATTAATATTATCTTTAAAAAAATAATTATTTTTTATTTTTAAAATATGGATTTTATTAAAATAGTAAACATAAATATATTTTAGATTTGATTTTTTTTTTAATCATTGTAAAATCTTTTGACACTTTTAGATCCTGAGATTTTTTAATGTCATTAGTACAATTAGTTTAGTATTAATATGGCTATCAAAATCAACATTAGTTAAGATAATAAAGAATATTTTAAATTAAGATAATTAAATTATTTTATTTGTATAATTCAATTAATTAATGTATTTATTTAATTTTTTTTAGTAGAATTAATATATTTATTATTATTATATAAATAAGATAATTACATATTAATTTTATATTTTATTTTTTAATATATTATTAATAATAATTTTATTGTTTTTAATATTATTTTTATTTTTATTTTTTAGAAAAAAAATATAATTTATTTAGAAATTTATAATTTAATTTTAGTATATTACTTTTACGTTATTTTTCCTTTTCAATTTATTAATTTTGATTTATTGTAATATAATTTACTTTTAATATATTATATTTCAATTTATTTTTCCTTTAAAGATAAAATCACTCCTTGAGATATATATTAAGAAATAAATTATATTAAAATAAGTCAAAATAATTATTATAAAAATAATATCAAAAGTAATATATTAAAATATTTTTTTAAAAGTACTATGTTAAAAATAAATTAATAAATTGAAAAATAAGAATAATATTAAAAAAATAAAATTATTGTTCATAATATATTAAAAACCTGATCCAATTGATAATCACAATAAGAGTATAATAAATAAAACATTTCATATTATATTACAAAATAATAAACAGTTAGATATGATATGAATACATAAATATTGACTCATCTTTATGAAGAACATTCCTATAAAAGAGTAGTATAATTTAGAGTTCCTACTCCATTTACCTATTTGCACAAAATTAACACTTCTTCTATGGAAAAGGAACAAAATTTTTTATCAATCAAAATTAGAATGTGAATATCTTTGGTGATTTACCAACCAAAACTAGAATGAGAATAGTTTTTAGTGATAATAGGCACATAACACTATAATGTCCATATTGTAGATAAATTTTACTCATTTCTTAAGAGTATTAATGTGTTTATTATTGAAATCACTACTTAGTATCACCCTTTGTAGGATGACATGCATTGAAAGTCCTTGAAATTTTCTTGATCTCCACTATAAGATTTACACTCTATCATAAAGTATAATTACTTTGGACTCCAAGTCTCATAATAATGATATAATCATAAATTTATAGAATATGTAATTTCAAATAAAGGTATATTACACATATTATTTTCTTCCTTTTTCTTCCTTTTTACTTTCATTTGTCCCTCGAGAACTAAGAATTAAAGTTTAGTCACAAGTTTTATTAAATTATAAGAGGAATTAATAATACTAAAATAGTTCATATATTTATTTTCTTTTTTAATTTTTTGAAATCCTCACTTTGTATTTAATTTTACTTAATTTATTTCATAGAGTTATTAGAGTTTATTATATATGCAGTTATTATATTTTAGTATTAGTGATTATTTGTGTAACCTTTCTTTATTATTAATTATATTTTAAAGTTGATATCCAGTTTAGTAAATTGCTTAATCGTTTCAACTTTTACATATTTACAATCATTAATTTGAATTAGTAATAATAAAGTTTTAAGATAAAAATCTATAAATGACCTCACTTTTTAATATCTAAATATTATGATAGAGATTTCTATATTTTATCTAATTAAGGTGGCCCAGCCTACAAAGCCCACGGTGACCCATAATATGTATTATTGTATTTAATCTACATTATCATTATTATTTTATTATGTTTTATATTTTTGTTAATATTTAAATACATTAAACACAATTCCTTATCTATTGTTACTATTTGGGTTCATAGAGATATTAGGACATAAAGTCCAATTCGTGACTCACTCGCATTTTGTTTCTTCCTACACATTTAAGTTTTATGGGTTTAATTGAAACATAGATTTTTAAATTGTTATATCTTTAGTTGTTTGATCAATTTATGTTTTACATGATACCTCAAGATTCTAATAATTATAGTTTTTTTTTTTCTTTTCCTAGTCCGATCCTAAGTTTTCCATAATTCTCTGAAGTTTTGGCCTTCAGTTCACGTCCTCTCCATGCTATAAAGTGAAGAAGCTGCAATAAGGTTCCTCAACGCTATGCATCCACATTATACACCAATCGCGCAAGAGAGATCATTGAAGAAAAGTGAAATTCTCTTTGATACCTATAATCCATAAAAAAAAATTGTATATCTCTTTCATTTCAAGATAATAAATTCAATTATTAAAACAAATATTTCATATCTTTTTCTCTCAATCCATAATGTAACCGAGAAATGAGAGAAATTTTTAAGAAAACTTGAATTATAATCTTAATTCAAAAATGATAAATTAATCGTTTACAACAACAATTACTATTACATTCAAACACATTTCAATACTCGGATAATACTTAAATATCACATCATCAATAAAACCAACCAAAATAAAATTATTGAAATAAAAATTTTCAACTATATATATACATATAAAATTATCACATTTAGATCTAACCTCTCCATTTTAAGTTTTCTCGAAAACGAAAACTCTTGTTCCTTTCTTAATCATTGTGTACTTTCTCGCACAAGTCACTGAAATGTGAAAAAAATCATAAATGATTGAAATGGGTTAACTGAGTTTAATTGATTGTGTGATTCAAGGGAATTAAGAAGAAAAGAGGAAATTTTCATAACAATTTCTCTCATGTAAAATTGATAGTTTTCAATTTTTTCTTCCTATCCTTATTTTTTCCTTACACAGAAAAAGAAGGGTTTTGATTGTACATCCAAATTTAGCTATGGAAATTCGTTCAATATTCCTAACTAATCAATTTCTTTTAGTAGAGTCCAATCACTTAAAAACTCACTTATGTTCACTAACGAAGATTGGGAAAAAGGAATAGGCATAACAATTGTTGCTAACATGCAATTTAGGCTGGGGTTATAAGTTACAGGCCCAATAGATGAAAGAAAAAAAATCCTACAAGGGCCTACATTTTTACAAGCTTAAGAGAAAAAAAATTAATTTGACTAATTTTATATTAACCCAAATCTAATTTAATACTAACTTATTTAAATATAATACTCATCTGTTTTATTAATTTATTCTTTTGTTCTTCTTTTAATTTAATGATTACAAACTATTTATTTTATTTTAGTTAATTATTTTTACACATACAATACTTCTTAATTATTTATCATCAACCTTTTAGTATTTATTGTTTATTTAAATTAGAAACCAAATTAAAATAAAATAAAAGATTAATTTATTCAATAATTGTCAATAAAAAAATTTAGACAAAAAGGATGTTACACAATAAATGATAAAGCATTCTCACTAGAAGAGTCTGTTTCTCACAAGTGATCATACACTCCCGTCTTTGCTCTCTTCCATATAGCAAAAGATTCATGACTTCGATAATTATACATTTAAAATTAATTTTGATTCGAAGTATAACTTAATTTTAATTCAAAATTACTATTCCAAAATCCATCCATTCTATGAATGCACGTTGCAAGGCTTTAGTCGTAAAAACGCAGTGCCGTTGCAAGCAAACCCTTAAACCCCAAAGCCGAAAACAAAATCCCCGTGAACAGCCCCGCAACCAACCTAACAGCAAGAGTTCCATGATCGTCGAATCCCCACAATGAAAGCTCTGAGAACCCTAAGGAGGACTCTCTATTCCCCCGCACCCACAACCGTTTTCCGCGCCTTCTTCTCCGCGCAGCCGGAGCACCACGAGGACCCCACCACCTCCGCCGCGGACTCCGATTCCGTCTTCGACAGTTCCCACTTCGCCCTCGAGCAGGGGCCCAAGCCCGATACCGGGCCCACGTGGGACGAGAAGTACCGGGCCCGGGCGGACCGAGTGGTGTTCGGGGAAGAAGGCCCGAAGGGGAAGCTGCGGCTGAGGGAGGAGGAAGATGAGAGAAGGAGAAGGCTCCTCGCCAAGGCCTTGCTCGAAGCGGCGATGGACAACGAAGAGGAAGAGGATGAAGGGAAAGGCGCCGGCGTGGTGAACGAGGAAGAACAGAAATCGTTGTCGGTGGGAATCATTGGTGCTCCCAATGCTGGCAAGTCTGCGCTAACTAATTATATGGTTCGTTCCAATTAATGTCGTCATTGAGATTTTCTCAAGTTTCTTGAGTTAGTGTCGTTATTAATTTTACTCGAGTGATTTGATGTTTTAAATTGTAATTTCTTCGTGATCCTCCATATTATGAACAATTCTGGACATATCTCCTGCGGCCACAGTTTTAGTCGTGGAGAGCCTAAAAACTTACTCGTTGCAGCCAAAATTGCAGCCAAAATTGCGGTTGCTGATTTTTTTTAGGAAATATTATAGACAAATATTACAAATTGTAGACCAATGCAGCTCATGTGACTACAATTTTGGTCATGGAGAACCCAAAAAACCTTACAGAATTGCTGTTGTCAACTGACTTTTGCAAAAGATTGTGGACAAATGCAGCTCATCTAGCCACAATTTTGGTTGTGGATAGCCCCAAAACCTTACCGCTGCAGTCAAAATTGCAGTTGCTGATTGTTTTTTTACGAAAAATTGTAGACAAATATGAAAAGTTGTGAATAAACGTGGCTTATGTGGTCGACATTTCGGTCATGGAGATCCAAAAACCTTGACGTTGCATCCAAATAGCAGTTGCCAACCATTTTTGAAAAGTTGTATGATTTGATTATATTCTTTGCAAAGAGGTTCATTGACTAAATTAATGTTCTAAGGCGAATGTTATCATTTGGATGAACTTGTTTAACATTTAGTTGTAACGAATACACTTTTATTGAATTTTGAATTGATGATTTTATTCAAATTGTGATATGGTCATCATTGTGGTTTCATCGTGATCCTTGATATTACGAAAATTTATGGACAAATGCGGCTCATGCAACCACAATTTTGGTCATGGAGATCCCAGAAACCTTGATGTTGTGGCCAAAATTGTGGTTACTGCTTGTTTTTTAAATAAAATCTTGTTTGATTTAATTATATTCTCTGCAACTCCTCTTTGCAAAGAGGTTATGTGACTAAGGCCATTGTTATCATTTGGATGAGCTTGTTTGACATTTAGTTATAAAAACTCTATTACCAAAATTTGAATCGTATTTAGAAGTAGTTGATATGCACCTGTATTTGTTCAGAGTTTTGCTTCTAGCATCTTTTGTGGCGAACAATCTTGTCAGGTGATTTCTCAATGTGATGTATGCTTTTTCTGATTTGTCATGATGTCATAGGTTGGGACAAAGGTGGCAGCGGTTTCGCGGAAGACCAATACCACAACTCATGAAGTTGTGGGAGTATTGACAAAAGGAGACACCCAAATTGTGAGTAACTTGGCTGATTATTTTACTTCTTTGTGTGTAGAAGGGAACACTCTGACGGTACAAGTAGACTGGTTGCATTAGAGCTAGAAGAAGTGTGTGCTATTATGGTTTAGAATATAATACTTGCAATAAATTAGTATAGTTTTTGTTTGTGAATATGGTTTTCTCGATTGAGCCAAAATATGGCCATATTTTGATATAATTTGAAATGCTTGATTATATGGATTTTTCAGTCTGAGAATGATATACTTGACCTATAAAATTATGTTTCAGCTGGTAAAATATTCAAATAGTAATAGTTAGGGTTGGCAAAAAAACTGAACCGAACAGAACTGCATGAGAACTAAACTGAACTGAAGAAACAGTTTGCCTTAACCAAATTGAACTGGAAAATAGTTTACCTGAACTGAACTGTTTTCTTAAATCCGAAGTGAATTGTTTTTTGAATTGAACTGAACTGAACTGCTTTTTTCTACTAATTTCTAGAAGAAAAATTGAAAGTAATTTTTTTTACCCTTTTATAAAAATAGTTTAGTTCAGTTTGGTTCTCAAACAGTTCAGTTTAGCTTTTATAGTTCAGTTCATTCTTCAACAATTCGATTCAGTTTTTTTTGCCCACCCATAGTAATAGTAATGGACCAACTAATCCGTTTCTATTACTATTGGTATATGTATGATCAATTTTAAATGAACCCTGATGTTCTTTATGTATTTCATTCTAAAAAGTGAATAAAATATCTCATTGTGAAATGAAAACATTTTGCTAATGTATTTGTTACTCGTAGCAGGTAGGATAACTTTTCAAATCTACTGCTAGTTATAGACCCTTATATGCATCATATTGTCAATTGTGAAATGTAATTCTGATGATCTTGGAGGCAAGTAAATAATTCAATTAGAAAAGCTCATTTTTTTCTTCTTCTTTCTTTTAATGCTTAACATTGGCACATGGGCTTTTGTTGTATGTTTCTAAACGATATCATTTGATTTGAATGAGTTTGTAATTTGGAGTGTAGTTGAGCTCTACAAAAAATTGACTATGGTGGTGACAGGTAACAAGGAAAAGGTGTCTCAGGAGGTTGTAACTTACAATAAACATACCCACTGCTGCAGATTTCCTTGAACTGTTATACAGCTTATGACTAAAATTGCTACTTTACCTTTACAGCTTTACTACTTTAACTGCTTCATATTGTTCTCAACCTACCACTCGTAGGCCTTTCATTTTGTCATTTGCTTATGATTTTTTTATTATATTTATCAAGAACTTGAGAGGTTTGCATTCTTATGATCCATGATCTTGCTATTTCATTCGATTTTGTAGGTTTTTAATCTGATATATAAGAATACATTTTACTTAGCTACATGCTCACAGTGGCCTCACGTTCTCTATGCAGTGTTTTTTTGATACACCAGGGCTCATGTTGAATTGCGGTGGATTTCCTTATAGGGATGTCAAGGCCCGTGTTGAAAGTGCTTGGAGTTCAGTCAATCTCTATGAAGTTCTCATAGTCATCTTTGACGTTCAAAGACATATTACCAGGTCAAAGGTTTATTATTTAAATTGAGTAGTAGTCTTATTCTTGTGTTTCAACCTATTGCTTCTATGTTAAGGCCATGTTTAGATAAACTTCTTCGTAAATACATATAAGAGAAAAAAATAAAAAGGTAAAATGAATTGAACTTTTCCTATCAGTTGAAATCAACTTATCACCTCAAGCTTTTGGAGAAATTAAAAAAGAGAACTTTTATAGAAGTTATAGTGCATAAGTTGATTATAATTTATGGTAGAAACTCAATTTGTTTTACCTTCTTATTTTATTTTTTTATAAATGCTTATGAAGAAGTTTATTCAAACAAGGCCTAAAGGTTTTGGGGGAATTGCAAATAAGGAACTCATGTTAAAAATTGTTTACGTTGAATCGGGAGGGGGGAGGGGGACTACTTCAAATGGCTTAGTAATTACTCAAACTGTTTCTTTATCATAATTATTATTTTAGCAAGAGTTCATATTTTAGAATTTCCCAAATTTTCTATTTTATTTATCCTAGCAAATATGGCTTTTGCTGAGCAAGGGTTCATATCCCTATAAAATATACCTTCGAACCTGCAGAAATCTTGATATGAATAACATGTCTTGCTCTTCTAGTATTAGTATTCACCTCATCTCCCAGTTAGTCAGATATTCATTAAACTTTGATTGCTTCTTAACATAATAGTTGGGCAGTACTTTGAGATTTCTGGTATCTCTTTGAATTTTAAAAATATTTTTACACATGTATTGTTAGGCTGATTGGCATTGGTAGTGTACTAACACCAATCAGTAAATCCTCTATTTCCACAAGTAATATACTGCTCTTCTGGTTGTCTGGAAGACTGGAACCTTGTAGGCTTCTATATATTGTTTTGTTAAACTAGCAGCTCAAATGCAATCTTTTATCACCATATTTTTGTCTCTTCACCTTTTTTCCTCATTATAGTTTTGATGGCACATTTTCTTTATTCATCTTGTTATTGGTGAAACCATCCCCATCCTATTAAACATTTGATCAATATAGGCCTGATTCAAGAGTGATAAAATTAATTAAACGAATGGGAGCTCAATCGATTCCAAATCAAAAGCGAATCTTGTGTATGAACAAGATTGATTTAGTAGAGAAAAAGAAAGACTTATTGAAGGTTGCTGAAGAATTCAAAGATCTTCCTGGATTTGAAAGGTAAGGTTCTCTTGTAGAAAGACTAGGGGAGACATACAATGGTCTGCAGTATGATTGTAACTTTTGTGTGGATTGACTCTAGTTCTTAAGCCTAATACATTTTTTTAATTATTATTATTATTTAGGCATTTCATGATATCAGGACTGAAGGGGGTTGGAGTAAAAGATCTGACTCAGTATCTGATGGAGCAGGCATGGATCTTTCTACTTCTTCTGTCTACTAGGTGTAAACAAATGATTTAATAGTTCCTCTAAGGAATCAACAGTGTTTTTTTTTTTGGGGCGTAGGTTGAGACTGCCCCACCTGGTGGGATAAGACTTAGTTACTACTTTTACTATCATAATTGCTTCGTTTTTTTTTTTTACCATCCATACTTGCATTTATTTTCTTTTACAATTACATTTTTTATAGTTCTTCCAGATATCTTTGATTAGATAATCCCCAACTTAATTCTGGTTTTTTAATTGTTTCTTATGCATAGGCAGTTCAACGACCCTGGGAAGAAGATCCATTTACTATGAGTGAGGAAGTTATGAAGATGATAGCATTAGAAGTTGTGCGTGAAAGGTTATTGGACCATGTACATCAGGTAGTTGTTGAATCTATTCATTCTTCTAATATATAGCTAGAATTTGTAAGAAATATATTTTAGGATTTGGCTAATAGTGTTCAAATATTTTACATTGATCGGCAAATTTATCAAATCAGGAAATTCCATATGATATTGAACATCGATTGATTGACTGGAAAGAGTTACGAGATGGTTCTCTTAGGATTGAGCAACACTTCATCACTAACAAATTAAGCCAACGCAAGATTCTTGTGGGGAAGAATGGCTCCAAAATTGGGTAGCTTATATTTTCAGTCCTTCCTTTATGCAGCTTAACAGATTTTGCTATTATTATTATATCAGTTTCTCCTGTTTTGAATATGATATGACAAGATTGGAATGTTGTGATTTAAGTTCAATCATAGCATATGTGGGAAAACTGGGGATAAATCCGTCTTCTTTTGTGTTATATATTTGTGATTTTCAAGTATAGTTGTGCCCACTTCACACCTGCTGAAATTTTGAGTATTTAGATAGGTTCATCACAATGCTTCTCTGAACTCGAGAATAGAGAATCAATAAGCTTCTTATGCATGAAAATTTTATTTTTCTGTAGATTGTTCTTTTTAGGACAGACCTCCTATATTATTTTAGTTTGTTGTCTGTATCTACCTTCCACCTGCATGCAGTGTATGCTTTAGATTCATTTTTTCTTCCCTGCTTCCTTCAGATGAACAGTTATTTGGGTTTCATTATGTTGAGATTGCAAACTTTTGTGTTTATTGAAGTTTCTTTAATACAGGAGAATAGGAATTGAAGCCAATGAAGAGCTAAGGTCCATTTTCAAAAAGCAAGTGCATCTAATTCTCCAAGTTAGGCATAAAAAATGAATTAGGCAAATTGATTTAATGTTGAAGTGCCTTTTTTGTCACACCATGTTATGCAGCATGCGAAATGCTGTGGTGTGTTTACCCTTGCATTTGAAATGCTGTGGTGTGTTTACCCTTGCATTTGAAATGCTGTGGTGTGTTTACCCTTGCATTTGAAATGCTGTGGTGTGTTTACCCTTGCATTTGAAATGCTGTGGTGTGTTTACCCTTGCATTTGAAATGCTGTGGTGTGTTTACCCTTGCATTTGAAGTCCACAAATGACACGGTGATCATGGAGAAAACATGGGCATGGTGACACAGGTTGAGTTTATTGGTGATCACACAAGCAAACTATGGTGCCATTTACCATTTGGTTGCCTATGTTTGAGGAGTTGGACTAGTTAAGTTTATTGTGTATGAATTTCAAAAGGAAACTTTCATATTTTGTTTTTGTTTACTTAAATATAATTCGATATATACATGTTTTTATCAAAATAGACAACCAGCGCATTTGGTCTGTAGTTGTATGATTCTCACGTTTGGTGCTCTTAAAATGGCCCATGGACCCCTCCCCACTTGGTGAGATAAGAGACTTTGCTATTGTATAATCTTATCTTATGTACAGCAATTTTGATGAAAACTTTGGTAAATTCCCGTGTCTATTGTTATCTAACATCTTGTAGTTGGTAGATTGGAAATTGGTTTCTCCTCTTCAACTTGGAAGTTTAGCGAAGGATTTTTATACTTGCGTGAGCAGTTATTTTTTGTTGGGGGCAGTTTTGGAGCAATTGAATGATTTTGTTTGTATATTTTGATTTATTGGTTCTAATCTTGTACACTATGTTATTTCAGTTCTATAATTATTCATATGATTTAATTGCACTTTTGCCTTAACGTTTTACGATCTCGTGAATTTTACTCTCAATTAATATTTTTTGTGCATTTATCTTCAAATTTACAAATTTTTGTAAATTTTGTCCTTTCACCTATTCTTTGTCAAATGAGTAATGACATGCTCTTGTCAAATGAGCAATGACTTGCTCATGTGACCATGACGTGACACGGGTCTTTATTTTATTACTTTTTAAAGTAATATGGTTTCTTTACAAAAATAAAAATAAAAAAGTAATTTTAAGATCTTAAATTTGAATGACTGTCGTTTCACATGATTTATCTTTGTTTTGCTGAGATTTGTTTTTGCCCATATCTAATGTTTCGCGATCTTGTGAATTTTGTTCCCGATAATATTTTTTGAGCATTTTATCTTTAAATTTACAAACTTTTGCTAATTTTGTCCTTCTATTTATTCTTTATTAAATAGTAACGACTTACTTATGTGACCATTATGACTTAGCATGTATGTCTTTATTTTATTATTTTTTTAAGTGATGTGGTTCGTTTTATAAAATATAAAAAATAGTTTTAAGAAGAATTTTAATCTGAATAATGTTACGAGTTGTTTTCTTAGGGTTTCTTCTTGCCTATATCTCTTCTCCACTATAGAAGCTTGGTGGTGCAATTGTTTCATGCATTTGTAGAGGCATTTCTTCGGTTGCGAGAACTATGGAGGGGACTGATATATTTGAAGCTTTTTATATGGTGTATTCCATATGTGGAAAGAGACAATAATGTTGTAGCATTGAAGCTCTTTCGATGACTTCTTGGTCGAATCGTTTTTATGATTGTGGGTTGTATCAAGTAACATTTGTTAAATTTATGATAAATGATAAATGATTCTTGAATGAGGTGCTAAAAATATCTTTCTTCATATAAGAATCAAATAAACATTAATCATCAACAACAATTAAGCAAGCTATCTATATATTTATAAATTAAAATCGTAATTAAAATTAATTTTCAAAAATTGATATCATAAACTGTATGTGTCAAATTAACAACAAAGCAAGTAAGAAATCTACAAATTCACTAATTAAAATCATAATTGAATTTTAATTATTAGAAATTGATATTATAACTGAAATTTATTTAATTATTAGAAATTGATATTATAACTGAAATTTAGATCATAACTGAAATTTAGAATTACAAGAAACAAGTATACATTAACAATCAACGATAAATAATTTATAAATTCACAAATTGAAATTAATTTTCAAAAATTAATATCATAAATTGTTTCCAAATCAAAACGACTAAGCAATTAGACAATATACAAATTCACAAACTAAAATCATAATTAAAAAAGCATAATTAAAATTAATTTTCATAAAATGACTAAGGGTCCATGAAATCAACAAGTAATTTAATTTGAGCAAGAGATTCCTGGATCACTACAACTACAAAACTCTAACTTAATTTCAAAAAAGGAATATGGGACCACAAAATTACAAAATCCTAATTACATTTCAAAATAGGGATAAGAGTTAATGTTGTTTATAAACTCTAATTTGATTTAAAAAAATGGATCACTCGTCCACTATATTAACAAATCCTTAATTTTATTTTAAAAAAGGAAATATCATCTTACGAAATTAAAAAACTCCAATTACATGTCAATGTTTTCTACGGTCCACCAATTAAAATAACCCTAATATCACACAAAAAGAAGGATTCAAGGATCAACAAAGAAAGAGATACAAGGGACCAATAACATGTTAAACCCAAAAAAGTCATGGAAAAAAACGTTACTTAGATGCGGAGGTTTTGGAGAATTTCAAGTCTCCATAGTATGTCATGGTTTGTTGTCAGTGTGTTGGTCACTTGGAACAACTGTACCCATTATCGACATTTTGAAAATTTTACCCTTCTTCCTTCAAATGGTGTCCTTAAATTTCTTCATTCATTATTGAAAGGAACATATGTTCAATTGAGAAAATGAAACCTCTTGTTTTTTTTTTTTTTTTAACTTTCTTAGAACCATTTTTTTAGTTTTTTTTTTTTTTTATAAAATCAACCATGTTACTTAAAATAATAATAAATAAAAACATGCCATGTCATAAAGACCACGTGAACATGCAGTTACTTATTTAGCAGAATGGAGGCAAGGACAAAATTTGAAAAAAAAACATGTAAATTTAGAAATAAAATGTGGTAAGAACATTATCTGGTAACAATTTGTGAAATATTGGAAATAAAAAATATAATTAAGTCTATTTATATTAATTAATAAGTTCAATATACGCTTATCTTATTGCAACTATCTTTAAATGAGTTCTAATTAATTTAACTTTTTATGTGCTTATGTATTTTCTGTTTGGATTTTTGAGAGTTTTTTTTCCTTTCTATTACACAGTCTTCTGGACCTTCGAAAAATTCAATGATTCAGAATTTATTTTATTTAGAATGAAATTCTACTATGTCACCATTTTGCTTAAGAAATCATTTGTTGGGGCTTAACTTAATGGATAAAGTTTCATGACTATTTTCTCTTTGGAACTGACCTTTGCGGGTTTGGTGACTTGGTCTAATCCTATTTCATTTTTGTTTGATGGTTTAAAATGCTTAAATCATATTAGCCTTCAAATCATGTCACTTGTCTTAATCATGACTTGTCTGTGACAAAAAAGAATTTTTTTTTCTTAACCATTGGATTGTGCCATTTGTCAAGGATCTAATAAAAAATGGAAGATGAAGATTTATCCAAATCTTTACATATAGCATAATTTGTGTTATATATAGGTTGTTTGACCTCTACGATTGTTCAGACATGAGTTATATATTTTTAGATTGCGGTTAACTACTGAATTATATATTTAATTATATATTATAGAGAGAAAATATGTTTGTCCAATGCATGATGAATTTTTAATCAAATAGTAAATTATGTGATTTTTTAATAAAAATTATTTAATGATATGAGAATGGTTTTAATTTATAATGATATAAATTTATTATTTTTCATTTAAAAATAACTTAAAAAAATTATATATTTTATGTGTTTAGATAAATCTTCTTGTTTATTACTCTTGCAGTATAATAAAAAAATATATAATGAAATATTTTCATGAAAACTATCCATTTCAACCCTTGAATTATAATTAAAAAAAAAGTCCCGTGCTAAACTGAGATTCTCCTGTTATTCCAAGATCTCTCAATTTGACTGTGTTTCTTTTTCACCCCTGCTGCTACCTCAAATTCATTGATTGGTCCAAACTACCAATTTTCTTCTTCTGGATTCAACCATACAATACAATCTATTAACGTTCATGAATTGGTGCTTCGATGGGGAAATAAAAATGACAAAGGACGCAGACAATCAAGAAGATTCTTTTTTACATCCATTTCTATTTGTATACAATTTGTCAATTTATATAACAAAAGAGAATGACAAAATTAATCAGATGTAATATGAAATTGAAATGGTGATTTTGGTGGCTAAAAGTAAATATAAGCTGAAATATGAAATTGATAGTTCTCAATTATAATATCATGTCCATGGTCGATTCTATTTTAGCGCAAAATCATAGTTTGAGTCTTTTGAAAAAAATAAATTCAATTTTACAAGGCCTTGTAATGCTCTCCAAGAATGGAAAGAGAGAGAGTACGCAATGTTCAATTGTACAAGTTTATAAATATTGCAACATACAATAAAATATGCCAACATGCAAATCTTAACTAGAAGATTAATGCTATTCTCACTCATTTTTTTTATAATACTGTCTACAATAAGAAAAAAGAGATAAGAAAACTTTCAAATGAAAGGCAGGAATATAACAAATAAGCTTGCAATGAAGATAGCAAACATCACTTTCCATGATATTACGCATCAAAAGAAAAGGCAGAGCAAAATGCAACCATAATGGCCTTCATTGAACATATATATATGAGCAACAAAAAGCTGAATATCAACTTGAGTGACATGGATTTAAGGATGAAAGTCATCATTCTTTGAGACAATAAAAGAGGAATGTCATTGTTTTGATCAGTTCCTCCAAGAAGAATGGAAGTTACTGCAAACACAATGGTTATGATAAGAGTTCCCACTATTGTGAAGGAAGTTGCTGTTGCATGCATGTTTTGATGTTTCTCAGTAAATAGTTCTTCAGACTTCATGCCATATCTTTTTTACTGCTTTTGAAATATTGGATACAAAATCCTTCTCGCTGCCTGAAACAAAATACATGAAGAAAAAGGAACACTAGGCATTAGTAGAGATTAAGGGGTCATTTTGGTTTCAGAAAACATTTTCTATTTCCAATTTTTGTTTTCACTTTTAATTAAAAAATATCACCTTATTTTTTCCTTTATTTCTTGTTTTAAAAACTTTGTATAAAAAATAGTGAATATAAATTTTTATTATTTTATCTTTTCCTTTTCTGTTTTCATTGTTTCCTACACAAACTTTTAAAAATAAGAAACAAAATGAAGACAAGGTGACACTTTGTTTGTTAGATACTGGATAGCAGAGCATAGTGACTGACTACTTCACTACGCTGCTATTGTGGCTAGCAGATGCTTCATTACGCCGCTATAGCGCACTATTTAAAACTTTAAAACTATGGTGACAATTTTATCATTAAAAATTAAAACAAAATATTTTCTCAAACTAGACGATTTTGCAAGGTTTATGTTATAATGGTTCTTAACTTTGGTGTAATAATATTCTCTTGAGGATTGATAGCAAGACATTTTCTAATACCTTCAGTTTAACATATTTGTTTTTTGTTAATGGGTGAAACTAATGTTGGAGCATAGGGAGTGAGATCCACCAAATAGGGCGATCTATTGAATAGAAAGTGAAGCTTACACCATTTAGTATTGAGTTTGTGCATAAAGCACAATATTTTTTCACTGGGAATTAGAATGAAGCTTCGTTACAAGGATATAATATATAGGTTAGAATAGTAGAAGTCTAGAAGATACAATATTGACTTACCATTTACCAGCTAAGAAGCAAAGACCGAAAACAAAATCTACACTTTTAGGAATTTTCTGTGGTGCCACATTGTGTTTGACACAGATACAAGCACTTCCCTTTCGAAGTACCAGTGGTTCATAGCTTATGTAAACTATAGAATTGATAGTTTAATTAAGTCTAACATGAAAGGAGATATACTCAACATTGTACAAATGCAATCATCTTTAAACCATTGTTTAAAAAGGGAAGTTACTTGCTGCTTGGACATACTTAGCAAACTTTCTTTCTAGGTATACATATCCATAAAACCTACTTACATTGATTCAATAATTCATAACATTAGGTCATTGCGAGCATAATTACAATAAAATTTCATAAATACTGAAAAGAGGGAATCAGATTCTTTTAATTTCAACTACATTTGATCTTTTACCTTTTATTTAGATCCACTAAGTTAGAGAACCGAGAGGATGAAGAAAATATACCTGAAACAATATTGAAATAATCTGAAATTCTGAATCAAAAATGCCGAAGAGGAACCGAGGACGATATTTGCTGAGTCTACAAGCTAGCAATCGGAGATAAGCTTCCTCCAAGCAAGAAAAGTGAAGTATGAATTAATAAGAGCCAATGTTCAGATTCAAATTTGAGTTCTCCTAGGAATAGTACAGCAGGCATTATTTGAGTTCTCCATCCACCACAATAGATAGTAGCCATTCATTTTCCTCCATAGTCCATAACACATGCAACTTTGCATCATCAGGGATTGTAGGCAAAGTTTATGCAATTGAAGAGTTGAATGGCCTAAATAAAATATTCAATGTGAAACTGCCATATTGCACTTATCAGTTAAAAATTCCTGATTCAAATTAAAAGGTTATAAATCAATTGTTGATTACCTATCCTGCGTAGGAAGACCAATTTTGGTCTGGAAATGGTAAAGGGCCCTCACTCAACCTCTGTTGCAACTTGCCATCCACCTCAATGGCACTATATCCTGGCACCTTTTTGATTCCCAAATCTTTCATCTTACTTCTCACCTTTCTCACATCTTCCCATCTATCAGCAGAAGCATAAATGCTAGCAAGAAGTGTATGATGACTCGAATCGCTCGATTTAACTTTTGCTAGTTCTGTAGCAAGCCTTTCACCCATATCGATGTTGCCATAAGTTCTGCAGGCACTTAGCAAAGCTCCATAAAGAGGAACTATTATTTCGTTGTTTTGATCTGGTAACTTCCTTACCAACTCCTCCGCCTCTTGTAACAGTCCGGCTCGACCAAGAAGGTCAATGAAACACCCATAGTGCTCTAAATTTGGCTCAATATGATATATACTTGACATGGAATGAAATAACTTGCGGCCTTCTTCAACCAATCCTGCATGACTACAAGCATTCAATACAGCAATAAAGGTAACATCATCAGGTTTTAACCCACATGTTTGCATTGCTTCAAAAAACTCAAGTGCTTTGCTTGTTTTACCATTCATGGCCAGCCCACAAATAATTGAAGTCCATGAGGCAGTATCTTTTTCATTCAATCCATTAAAAATCTTCAAAGATTCTTCTATGCAACCACATTTAGCATACATTTCAATAAGGGCAGTACCAACCACAGCATCCACTGTGATTCTGTTTTCCTCTATGTAATTGTGAATCCACTTGCCTTGTTCTAGAGATCCTGACTGAGCACAACCTGTAAGGAGAGTAACCACAATGAACTTATCTGGTTTCACATCTCTGATCTGCATCTCTCCAAATAACTCAATCGCCTCTTCAAAACGATTAAACTGCACATACCCATTAATCATAGCTGTCCAAAGAACAATATCCCTACTTGGACTCCTCTCAAACAAATCACGAGCTCGATCCAACTGACCACAGATCACATACCCAGTTACCATACTGGTCCAACAATTCACGTTCCTCGTGGTCATCGCATCAAAAACCTCCTGGGCCACGCTCACATGTCCACACTTACAATACATGTCCAACAATGCATTTCCCATTATAGTAGTAAAATCCAGTTCATTTGCAATATAACCATGAATTTCCTTGCCAAGCTCCAAATTTCTCAACACTGTGCACGCCGACAGAGTGCTCACAACCGTGGCTTCATTGGGTTTATCATTGCTCTCCATCCGCATTCGCTGGTAAACATCAACAGCCTCCTGGAACCTCCTGCATCTTACATAACCCGAGATCATGATGTTCCAAGAAACCTTATCCCTCTCAGGCATTTCCTCAAACACCTGTGTGAACCCCTCAACTAGACCCAACTCAGCATACATATCCATCAACGAGTTACACACATAAGGGTCAAACTCAAGGCCAGTCTTAACCACAAAAGCATGAACCTTTTCCCCTTCCCTAGCCTCTCCAATGCAACCAATTCCCTTCAAAACATAAGGGTAGGTGTAGTTATCAGGCCACACCCCATGTTCCCTCAGTTGCTGAAACAGAGAAATGGCACTCCTAAAACTACCCCTTTTCACAAAGGCCTTGATCATGAGGTTGTAGATAAACAAAGAGGGGTCATGAGTGTAGTTGAATATTCTGTTTGCATAGTCAAAATCCCCTAGTGATGAGTCCATGGAAAAGGCCATGAGCTTGTTGAGGGTGTCTCTATCTTGTTGTAGACCAACACAGAATATGTGGGCCTGAATTTGCTTCAACTGGGACATGGATTTGCAGCTTTTGAGAAGAGAAATATATGCTCCCTTCATTAGTTTTAAACACTGCATTGTGTTGTTGGTAATTTGAAGTTTATATCTTACATATCATTGATTCCATTCACCAGCTAGCTGTAGAATGATATGGTTAACCATTAATTAACGAGTTTTTAGGAAGCAAGGTAGAATTAAAAATTAAATAATATAATATTTTGTATGTAATAGATGGAAATGGAGCTGAGCTTGGAAGGAAGGTGGTGTATGGTCGCTGCAATATCGTCTCCTCCTTTTCACTGTCACTGCAAGGGGCTTTCAATATACAAAGTTTAAAAGTCACGCTTCTCCAAAATTTTAAGAATATTACAAGTATATATTTGTTGAGTTTAAAATATAAATAAACAATACATTATTTCATCTGATAAAAATTATGGAAAGTTTCATCCTTTTTATAGTAATTATTTTAAAAATTATATTAAAAATATCTTTTATGGATTAATAATTAAAATTTTAAATTATTTATAAATTTTTTGAAATAAATAATAAAAAAATATTATATGTATTGACAATATAGTTAGAGTAATTATATAAATAATCATACCATTTATAGTTAATGATTTTTTATATATAATAACAATGATAAAATGTAAACTTGAAACATCATCTCAACGGCCTAAAACTCTGATCATATGGTTAATTTAAGTAAATTTTCTTTTATTTTGAATAGTATATGAGTTTAATGTTCATGTATCATGTAAAATAGTTTTATAAAATTATTCAATTATAAATCACTATTTGTATGATTTTTAAGATAGTTAGTATAACAAAAAATAAATTTACTATACACAGTAGTTTGTTATTGAATGATAGTATAAAACGGTTTTACATTATCAATGCATAATTTATTTTTTCATAATACATCCTAAATAAACAAAATTATTTTTTTTATCATAAAAGAATTCAACTTGCATAGTTTTTGTTAGAATAAGTAATTTATGTTTATGTAATTGGCATCTAATTACGAACGAATATATTATAAATTTATTAATTTTTAATTAACTTAAAAGTCATACAAGATATTTGATTAGATGATAGTATAATAACTTTTATATTCACAACAAATGCTTATTAAACTTATTTTTTAATTTTAAAAAATATGCTAGGCATATACTACATGTACCCTTTGTATTATTAAAAAAATACTAGCAACATATTATCTAATACATTTTTAACATATTATCTACTAATAATAAAAATTTATTAGAAATTACTAATTTGTGTATGTCTTATTTTTTTATTTAATAAATTTCACTAATGATTTTGTAGTTTTCAATAAATTTTAATCACTAATAGAGTATGTTGGAAAAAATGTGTTGCTGACTTTCTTATATTATGATAAATTTTTACTTGTATTTAGTAAATAAGATTTTTAAATTTTATCATTTAAAAAAATAAAACCACATTTATTAAACATGACTTACATACAAAAAATAATTTTAAAGTCATAATAATAGTACACAACTTACTTTTATGTAATTGTCCCTCTTAAATATGACTTTACACTATTATCAACATGATCAATTAATGTAAAATTGTTTCAACTTAGCAAGTCATTTTGAATGAGTTTTGAACTTTTTGGAAGGAAAATCTTACTCATGTAGCGAACCTATTGATCAACTTCAACAAAACTCTCATGAAAAAAAATTTAATCCCTACCAAAATATCACTTTACACTATTTTTATAATTAATTTAAAAGTTAAATTTGGTAAAATTGATCAAGGATGCACTAGTTTAGTACAAATTCTCCCACATTCATGTTTTATATGAGGTTATTTTTATTGTTTACAATACAATGCTTAGAAAACAAAGTAATAATAAGATGATATTATCATAATTAAAAGTAAAAATAGAAAATATAAATGAAAATATTTTTTCAAATTAAATAATAATTTTTATTTTAATTTTAATAAGAATGTTTTATTGAGAAATATAATTAAAATAATATTTATATCAATTTCTTGATAATATTTTTAAGAAAATTATAAAAAACGTAAAGTTCTCAAATTGAGAGTTTAAAAAACTTAAAAACTCTCTTACCAAACATCTTACTATATAGACATTTTAATCTCATATTCTTCTTGTAAATTGAAATCAATTCAATCCTATAGAAAATAATTTTAAATATAATAACTTTTTTATTAATTTTTTCCTTTGATTAAGACACTATTAGGCACCTAAATGCTTTGAGTTAATTAACAAACAAATTAAAGAGCTAATCATATTTTAAATATGACATAAGGATAAAGATGACAAATAGTGATAATTATATTTCATGAAAACAACAAGCAAAAAATCATAAGTTCTTACTTATTTAATGATTTTAGTAAAGACAAATGATACTATCACCTTACCTTTTGAATAGGCAAAACACATTGTATAACTTAAGTATTTGCATCTATCACTATATGTACATGTGCATCAACTTATCACTTTTAGGAAATATATGCACATACATTGTTATCTCAAAAATGCATGCCTTCCTACCCTGCAAAGTAAATGAAAAATGCATGACTAGTTGATGAAATACAACTAATGTTACATTAAATGCTTCAACATTCATTTTAGACTCAAGTGAAGATTAAGAAGACAAATGCTCAAAACTATGCCCACAATGCCTTTAGACTATGTTGTATTACATGATTCAACATTCACTTCAGACTCAATTGTAATATAAAGCTTTCATTGTATTCTTTCTATGTTTTAATATTCTCTAAAAGTCTAAAGGCTTGAACTTCCTTATTTATCAATTTGTAAGACGTTGTAAGTTAATGAACTTTACCCTAAACCTTTTTTATTGTGAAAATGGTTGAAGCCTAAAGAGGCTTTGTAGTCAAGAATAGTTAAGTTATTTTCTTAAAGAAGCAAGTGTAAAAAAAATACTCGGTTGAACCTGAAGAGATTTGTGAAAAGAATACTTGTAACAAGAGATTCATTATAGTGAAAATCTTGTTGGGTTATTGATGTGGAACCCTTTACGGATCGTTTTCTTGGAGTGTGCACTCTAAGTCCTTGTGGATGGAGTATGCAAAATTAATTGGAACAAAGGGGAAGAAAGGTGTAAAACGTGGAATTAAGAAGGAATGAGTGTATACTTGTCACTCTCTCTCTATGAGGAAGATAAGAGCCAATGTGATTCGTCACGAGCCTTATGAAAACTTTATAAGAATCAATGTCATCTTCTTATGCACTTCCTCCTAAAGCTTTCTCAGCCTTTGTCTTGTCATAGGTCCTTTGAATGCCTGAGTGCTTCCTCCTTCTAGCTCTTCCTTAGTGTCTTCTAGTATCCTATCCTAGGGCGTATCAGGCTCCCCTTATTGAAAATAATTTGACCCCAAATTCAAGTCTAAACAACCTAGAAATGAAGACAAGTCGGAGACGTGGAAGGTATGACTTCCCTCGTAAGTATGAGGCCTCTCAAGTATATAATAATTATTATTTATCTTTGTCAAAACTTTGAAAAGACTATCTCCCCTTGGGAGTAGTTTAAATTTTCTTAAGGTAGTAAACTTCTCATTGCTTAAGTGTACCAAAATTAGGTCTCTTTTAAAAAAAAAATTGGATTTTTTCTCTATTAACCTTTTTAGCATACTGCTTAACCTTACTCTCAACGTGAGAACAAACCTTCGCATGCAACTCTTTAACAAGTTGTGCTTTAGAAACACCATCATAGTTAAGCATAGAATTAACATTAGGTAAAGACAATACATCAAGAGGCGTTAAAGGATTGAAACCATAAACCAACACGAACAATGTGTAAGATGTAGTGAAGTTCACTACTTTATTGTAGGAAAACTCAATATGGGGTAACCAATCTTCCTATGTCTTTAGACTCTTACCTAGAAAACACCTGAGCAACTAGGTTAAGGTTCGATTAGTAACCTCAGTCTGTCCATCTGTCTAAGGATGACAAGCGGTTGAAAACAAAAGCTTAATTTCAAGCTTATTCCATAGGATTCTCCAACAATGATTGAGAAATTTGGAGTCCTTGTCTGAAACTATGGTTTTTGGCAAACCATGTAATATGATCACTTCCGTAAAAAACAAATAACAACATGGCATGCATCATCACTTTTATGATATGGTATAAAATACACCATTTTAGAAAAATGATTCACTACAACAAAAATAGAATCTTTCCCAGTTTTAGATATAGGCAAACCTAAAACAAAATCTCTAGATATATCTATCCAAGGCATAGCAAGAATGGGAAGGGGTGTATAAAAACTATAGGGTTTGACTGTAGACTTAGCATGTTTACATACAAGGCATCTATCATATATATCATGAATGTCATGCTTCATATATGGCCAAAAGAAAGGTTCACACAAAGTCCTATAAGTCTTATGCTCCTCAAAGTGCCCTATGAGACCCCCCTTATAAGCCTCTTTAACCAATAGCTCTCTAATAGAACTCTTGGATACACACAACCTTTTACCCGTAAAGTGAAATTCTTCATGGATATAAAACCCTTCATTTGCACCTAGGGTACAAAGCTCATAGATTTTTTCAAAAAAAATCATCCTTAAGGTATAATCCTTTTATTTGCTCAAATCCTAAGATTTTAGCTTCAAGCATAGACAACAAAGCAACAACAATGTTAGCTTTCCCTTGTTTATGTTTAACGACATAGGGGAATTGTTCAAGAAACTCAACCCACTTTGCATGCCTTTTACTTAACTTATTATAATTCCTAAGATGTTTTAAAGCTTCACAGTCACCATGGATCACAAACTCTCTAGGGAACAAATAGTATTGTCACACCTGTAGGGCTTTGACAAGAGCATAGAGCTCTTTGTCATAAGTAGAAATTTTTTTGGGCATCTTTTAAATTCTCACTGAAATATGCTATAAGATTACCCTCATGTAACAAAAATGCTTCTACTCTCACATTGGAAGCATTGCACTTTAGTTCGAAAGTCTTACTAAAGTTCGATAGAGCAAGGATATGAGCATTGGTTAGTCTATCTTTAAAGGCTTGAAATACTCTCTCCCGACTATTCTTCCATTTAAAACCTACTTCTTTTAAACATTTATAAAAACTACCTAACTTGTAAAAACCTCTAACCTCACCACTGTTTTTGGTGTTGGCCAGTTATGGATGACCTTCACTTTTTCTATATCTACCTTAACTCCTTCAACACTAACAATATATCCTAAGAACACAACTTCTGATGTGTAGAACGTGCATTTTTCAAGACTTGCATACAAACACTCTTGTTACAACAATAAAAGCACATTCTTAACATCCAAGATATGATCATCCAACAAGTCTCTTTACGTTCAACCAAGTATTCTTTACAATTTTTTTTTCTCAGCATTTATCCTAAGTATTCTTTCAGCAAAGTCTCTCAAGGCTTCAATCTTTTTCATAGGAGAAAAAGGTTTAATGCAAAAAGAAAGCTTGTTGACTTCTAACATCTATTAGACACATATATAATAAAGTGCAAGTTTTTTTTACTTAGAGAGAATGTATAATGGATATCATTTATATTACAAGATTTTGAATGAAAAAGTAAACTTCTACTATAAAACTATCTAGTCTTTAGGTTTATATAAGCTTAAAGGAAATAAAGTCGTTGAGGAAACACTTTATGTCTTTCCTCTTCTTTTCTTTTTGTATGAAGTAGACGTTAGAACATTTAATGTTGCATTAATTTTCTTTTACCAACTTATCACTTTCATAAGATAAAGCAATACTTATCTTGCTTTTCTCATACTAATACTATGCAATTTTGAACATGCTTTCTTTTTCTCTAAAAAGATAAGTTGTTCTAATAAAGATTTGGTTAGCACTAAAAGAAGAATGACAAGGGGGCAAGGTGAATATGAAGAAACTAAGGAGTCTAGAAGAGTTAGTCTAAACATGCTTTGCCAAATATGCTATATTTGGAGTTACAGACCTTCAAATTGGACAATCTTTGTGTCTCTGGAAAGTTAAGAGAAAGATCTACAACTTTTCTCTTGTAAGCTCAAATCATTTATCACTCCTTAAGTTCCAAAAACTCATCCGAAAGTAACATCACCGCAAGGCTTTAGGCTTGCATAGTTATGTACTGGTTTGACTTGTAGCTAATGTAGCTTATGATAGCTTAGTTTAGTAGCTTGTTTGGACAACAAGATATGTTATGCTACCATCTGAACATCCTTAGGCGTGAGGAAAGCCTATATAAAGGCCATCTTCCCCTTTGTATCCACAACTTTGAGTTCATAATAGAATTGCTTGTTTCTTGTCAACTTGTGAGAGAATTTCTCAACTTCTTGTTTTGTACAAGATCCTTATGTTCTTATCAAGTTTTCAAGAGGCTTGTGACGAATCTCAAACAAATCTTATCTTCCTCACATAAGAGAGAGTGATTAGTTACCTCCATCCCTTCCTTTTCCATATTTTTTAGTTTCTTCATTCTTTACTTTTAAATAGCTTCTGCATAACTATAGTCTTTCAAGAGGTGAAATAATTTTGCTTTAATCTAATTCTTGGAATCCATGATGTTCTCTATGAAGTGGGGAGACATGTCTTTTCAAGTGATAGAGTACTAGATAATTTAACTTTTGTATATCGTCATTGATATACTTGAAAATATTGTCTTAGATTCACAATTCTTGAAAGATACAAAAAACTTTTTGTATGAGTAAGTAAATACATATGCACATTAGTATATGTATATATTAAGTAATATATTTCATTTTAGTTTTGTTTGCCTGAAAAAAAAAATCCTATCATCTATGTATGATGTGTGATTTTAACTAGTCTTATGTATAAGACGATTTATTGCTTTTAACTAAAACATAATTTACTCTTTTAATTTATTTGTAAATCATTTCAAAACACTTGATGCTATAATATCTTTTACTTTCATAATTAAAGTTAAGCTTAAAAAGAGAAAGAGATTTCACTCATTAATATTATTTTTAAGCAATTCTACGCTTGACATAACTATAACATCACCCTTCATAGTAAGATGACATTAATTTGAAAAAATGTGAAAATTGTTTAAAACACAATTCAACTTTCCTTCTTATATTTTCATAATCCAGCAAGCACAAGTTTACATAAACTTTATTATTGTTTTGTAGGCAAAATGATTTTTTGGCAATTTTATTTTTTATATTTTTTATTAATTTGCAATAGTATTAATTTTTAAAAAATAAATAGTATTGTATGAAAAAATAACCCAAAAGTTAGTAAAAAGAAAACAATAAAATATGGATGGAAGGGAGATATTAAGAAAGGCGAGAGAAGCAAGCATAAGGGAGAGATAATTAAGAAAATTAGAAGATAAATAAAAAGAGGTTTAACTTCTATATACTACTAGTATAATTTTTTTTTTCACTATCCACCAATACAAAATAATAGTAAATATGACTTTTAAGATAATTACTATAAAAATTAACAAACTTACCATACATAATAATTTGTTATTAGATAATAATATAAAATTTATTTACACAATTAATACATACACTATTTACTTAAAAGAATAAATTAAAATAATAAAATAAACTTAAAAGTTATAAGCTAATTAAAGTTTATAGTTGTACTGGCCGGCCGTTTAAGCATAGCGGACGGTCTTCGTGACCGACCGACCGGTCAGCGGGGTTAACTCCCTACCTGCAGATTGTCTACGCTAGCCCATCATGAAGTCAGAGTAAGGGGGAGCGCCAAGGTCTTGCGTGTACGACTCCCCAGATCGAAACTTTCATCGCTGACATACCTAACCTCACCTACCATAGGTCATGGGAATTTTCGCTGCAAAAAGATAAATATCCCTTTTAGGATAAAAGGCAAATGAAAACAGAGATACAGGGGAGATTTTTTTCAAAGAGAACAATAGTATAAGTTATAAAATAGTGAAATAAATTTAATGTCTTAATTTGATAAAAAAAAAGTTATAAGTTAATTAAATACATTCTTGGATTTGGTCTGATTTTTCATAAAGCTAAACCATACACACTCCTATTTCAAAATTCTAATGGAACTATAATCCTTAGTAACCTTTATAAAGTTTTTGATAATTGGAGGAAAACGATCAATATAAAAAAAACGGAAATAATGATGAAAAAAAAAAAACTAAGATGCCTTAATATTTAATTCATTATTATACTTTTATATTTCATCTTTTAAATATATTTTTTTATTTTTATTGAAAGCAACAACTTAAATTCTTCAAACCAATAGACGGTGAAAACACGTTTTTATAATATTCTCATTTACCGGACCCATAATCTCTTTTAGGTTTTTCATCCACCGTGTGAAGCATATGGTGAATAAAGAGTCTCAACCTCTTGAGTAACATTTTAATGAAAATATTATAAAATATAGTTTCAGACACTTTTTTTTATTACTTTAAGAAATTTACATAAAGTTCTATTGTGAAAAGAAAGTGAACTTAAATTTTTTAATAAAATATATGTGAAATTTGATTAATAATAAAAATATATACTTCAAAAAAAATCCAAGAACATGTTCATTGGTGATGTTGATAATTGATAAATCATCATTTGATAGTGTGATACGAACATGGAGAAATGTTTCTCCTTTTATGTTAAAGTAGCAAAAAGATTATTTTGGTAGCAACCGAAAGATATTTTTAGTTAGTGGATATTGGCAAGTTGCTGTTAATGTCAGTGTTTATGACCTTGAAGTACAGTGCATTGAGAAAAAAAAAGAAAAGAAAAGAAAAGAAAGAAAGAGGAAAGCAAATTAAAAAGAAAAAAAAAAAGGATAAAATATGTTTTTAATATCTCAAAATCTATCTATATATAAGATCACTTTTAGTAAATGTATGAACTAAAAATATATTAAAATTTTATAAGAATTAAAATCAATTTTTGAGATATTTTGAAGGATAAAAAATATTATATTAAAAAAGTTACATTATGCATCACTTACTCGTTGTTTATTTTAGGTTAAAAGAAAAAGAAAATGAAAAAGAGAAAGATAAATGAAAATACCTAATTTCTATTATTTACTTAAGATGAAGAATAGGAAGGAAAGAAATTCTTTAATTCTTTTCCCCTCAAATTGGCATGGAATTGGAGAGAGAAGATCTCTCTATTTAATTAATTTGTTTAGATTCTTAAAAAATTAAATAAATTGTTTTATAACAAAATGTTTAAAATAAATAATTTTATGTTAAGAAAAAAATTAATGGAGTAAAACATTCAATTTTTTTAATCAGATTTAACCTTTTATTAATATAAAAATGTTTTTCATACAATTTTTTTTTCATTTTCTCTTCTACTCATTCAAACAAACGAAGATAATTTTTTTTCTATTTTTTATCCATCCAAACAACATATATTTTTTAACTTATTTTTATTTTTATTTTTTATTTATTTTAATTCTCTATTATTTTTTGTCTATATTAACCGGGAGTAAAAATATATTTTTGTTAAAAATAGGGACTAAATATGAATAAAATATTTATAGAAATTCAAATTAAATTTGGAGACATTTTAAAATATTAAAAATATATTTTACTTAAAATAGAAAGTACGAGAGTGTGGCAAAACATGCTGAAAAAAGAAGTACAACTAAATCATAAAATTATATTAACAAATAAAAAAATTAGCTTATGAAGTCTTTCTAATATATAGAACAAAGAAAATCATATTCTCATAATGATTATAAGAACTTGTCCTCTAGCATGCATTTCTAAAAAGCTAGATCAGGATGATCCCCTCCAATCTCACCGCATATTAGAGGTGGACAATTTTTTTAATATTATATTTAATTATTTTTAGAGTTTAGAGTTTAAATCTAAAATTATTAAAATATGTTGTATGGTCCCAGGAAGTAAGCACATAACCCAAGAAACTGATACATGTAGCAGACTTTTTTTTTTCTTTCTCTCTACACACTGTACCTGCCGCATAAAATAGGAGGCATAATGGGTACCTGCAGATGCATGAAAACAGAGAATACACTAATTTTAATTGGTATAAGTAATAATAATTATTTTTAATATATATATATATATATATATATATATATATATATATATATATATATATATATATTTGAATCTAATTTTTAGTATAAAAAATAATTTATAATTTAATAAATTCAAAAATTTTAATAAAATTAATAATTAAGTTAACAATTGTTCGCATCAATCCATAAATACAATAAAAAAATTAAACTACAGCATGTTTTTCTTCACAGTTTAAATATAAACTTAAGATATGTTTAATCATCATAATATAGTAAAATATAAAAAAAATAAAATAAGTAGAATAAACTTTAATAAAATAGTGAAATTGGTTATTTTAATTAATAATATTTTAAATTTAAGTTTTATTTCAATAATATTCATATACACTTTAGTAAAAAATAAGTGAATAATTTATTAATAGATTTCATGATAAATAGAAATAGAAAAATAATTTAATGATTAATACATTAAAAAAGTAATCTTATTTTTTATAATAAAACAAAAATAATATTAATAAATTAAAAATTTTAAATTAAATCGATAATGTTTATATATATAATTAAATTAATATTTTACTTTCTGATATATACTGGCGTGCATTTTTACGTTAACGGGGTCACAATGATCCCCTCGAATCTCACCGCGTATTATAGTTGGACAAAATTTTGTATTATAGTTATTTTTAACAATTTTATGAAAATATCCAAAATTGTTAAAATATGTTACATGGTCCAAGAAATCAGCGCTTAACCTAAAAGACTGATCCATGTTGCAGTGTTGTTTTTTTATTTTCTGCAGCACTGAGCCTGTTGCATAAAGGGAATACGCAGTTGCATGAAACCGGAACCATACTTTTCCTTTAACACTGATTTGGAAGATGGTAACCGCTTCATTCATTGTCCCCACCAAAATTTAGTTTGTTACCAGCACCATTCAGTTATTGTTGAAATATGTGGAGGATATAATACAATGTATCTAGCATGTTCATTGAATCTCTTGACCGAAACACAGAAAGTTGGAAACCTGTCTATATGTTACTATTAACTAATTATTTCTGTAGGAACTATAAATTGATAACATGTTCTCAATTGATTCAGTTACTTCACTTTACTAAATTGATTGTGAAGTTGAAAATTAGCACAAGATCTTTGTTTAAAATGATAGAGGGAGAATAGCTAATGATGTTTAGCATTAAGGAAATAGTAGATGTAAGTGTACTTATTAATTATCTGAAATTGTATATTAAAAAATTAGCGCCAATAACCATTAAAATTAACTTAAGAACAGTGGTAACTTAGAATTACTAGTTAAAGGTTGAAACTTAGAAAATTATGATTTTTTAATCAGTTTCATAATTATTTCTCCAAAGTAATTGAGAATCAACATGCATTATAACTATTTTATTTCCAACAACTAAGGCTACATTTGGTTTTTAGTTGGAAGGTCCAATGTTGGTTCAAAAAGTAAAATTGAAAGAAAAAAAAAGCTTAAATATATTTTTTATTTTGTTTATCTCGTGAAAAATGTTTGACATCTATTAAGAACAAACAATTTTGTTTCACATGATTCTGTGAATGCACTAGATTAAGATATAATTTTGGTTTGTGGAAATATAATTGTCACCGACTCAAGAAAATTTTTGGACATTTTTTACTAAATAGATTGTTCTCCCACGTATAAAATTTCAAAATATTTCTACAATCTCTCAGTTCTATTTTAATAATATATATTGTGAAAATTGAACTCTTATTTATTCTCATCCAAGTCGGGTTGTTGTATATTATCACTAGAAATGAACTAAAAAAGAAGGTGTGGTCCCTATCCTCTTAATCCTTGTATCTACAATACAAATGCTGATGCTGGTCGGTGGTTGGTGGTCCAACTAGGTTGTATAGAGTATAGGTTTGACTTGATTTAACCTGATAGTTAAATTATATCTGACGGTTGTGAATCAACGTGACCATGCATGATGGACCCAAAATTACCTGGTCCATCTTAGACAGAGTCAACATTCGTGTATTAGCATTGTCAATTATCAACCCTCTTCACAGTTGTATTCAAAGAGAGTTGCATTACAATTTTTGTCCTCAATGCAATTCAATAATTGCTTCCAAAATATCCAAAAGTCCAATCACAATATCTTGCTTTTCTTCATACAAACACTGCATATTCATTTTATTTTATACTATCACAAGGGGTGAATTTCTATAATATAAAGAATTTTAATT
Organism: Mucuna pruriens; assembly: GCA_025330945.1. Taxonomy (NCBI): domain Eukaryota; kingdom Viridiplantae; phylum Streptophyta; class Magnoliopsida; order Fabales; family Fabaceae; genus Mucuna; species Mucuna pruriens. Next base: position 98,192 of record JAENHJ010000086.1, on the reverse strand, counting down.
AAAAAATAATTTGATATAGCTAGTGCTTTATTATATTCATATAGAAAGAATTACAAGAAAATCACCAAGACTATCCTTTATCACGAGAGGGTCTAGGACAAGAAGAAGGATCTTGCCAAATAATACATAAAGATAAAGATTGACGCAACCCAAGATAACTATGACAGTGAACTTCAGATTTCCATCTATGGGACATGTATTTGAATTTTTTAAATAAATTTAAATATATTTTCAATCTTTATAAAATATGTTACTTTCTATTTTAATCATATATTTTAAATTAATCCTCATTCAAAACAAAATGTGATGTATCTGCCTAAGTGATTGAATATGGAAAAGTAAAATTATTTTAATATTTTTGAGTTTTTATTTTATATATTCAGTTGTGTTAAATATTTGTAAAAAGAAATTTTGTTATTCGTAATTATATTTAATTCGTGTAAAATGGTCTCTGAACAAAAAAAAAATCTATTAATCTAAAAAAAAAAGTATCTGTGTAGAAAATTAAAGGGTCATAGAAACAAAAAAGTTAAAATTTTCCATTAAAGGTAGCTCTTACCCTCCTATATATCACAAGTCCCCTTGCCGGTGGATGGTAAGCGACAACATTTGTCACCTTTGATATGAAGAGAAATGACCCCACTTATATGATATGTTTTGTTATTGTTCAAATCAAATTTGTACTTTATACATGCATGGGATGTCAAAACGACAAAACCTAAAAGTTGTTTACTGTGCAATGATTTGTTTTACTCCTGCTGAGGAGAACACACGTGACATGTATATCTTTCATTGTGGAGATCAAATTGTTACTCCAAAAATATGCACCACATCAATACTTAAAGGATGCTATTTTTGTGGTTGGTCATCCAAAATACACACAAAATATTAAGTTAGTTTTGCTAATATTTATGTGTGACAATTTAATTTTTAAATTGTTGTTGATTATATATATATATATTTATCTTTTTTATAAGACTTAATTAATTAATTTAAAAAAAATTATTTATTTAAATAGTAGTATTAAATTTATCCTAAATTTATTTTTCTAAAATTATCCTTAATATTAATGAGACATACTATTATATATTTTAATTTTTTAGTCTCTCTCATCATTAGTATATGTATTATTTTAATTTTTATTTACTATGTATTATGAATGGGAAGAGTCAAATAATGTTTAGGGTTTAGGATTTTACTTATTTTACTTATTATAAACTTATAAGCTTATTTGTTGATTTTGAAAAATAATTAATAATATTAAGAATATTTTTGTAAATAAAATATAATTACTGTATGATATATTTTAAATTAATTTGAAGATAAAAAAAATATCATGAAAGATCACATGGATATAATAAATTTTATAGATCCATTTAAAAAACAAATTGATATCCTAAATATATTTGGAAGATCAATTTAACATTTCAATCACAATTTTTTAAAAATATTTTTTATGCCTAAAGGAGTGAGGAGAAATGTGTTTTTTGTTTAACTAGTTTTTGTATTTAACTGTACCTAGAAAATTGCGCCTGTGTTGCATGTGTAAGGTATCATCGCAAGAAACAAAACAAAAGTTGTTTGCCCGTGACCAAGATATATGTATCTTGTTTCTACACACAAGATTGTGGTGTTTTAAAGAACTTAAAAAAGGCAACTAGCTTATAGCTTATTGGTGCAAAAACAATTTTAAAAGGAAATAAAGAAGATGACAAATAGGAAAGGGTAAGAGGAGTTACAAGGGTCATATAATATATCTGACTACGACAAAGGTAGCTAAGTTAATGATAGCATGGAGAAACATCTTCCAATTATAAATAATAATTCCACTTACGTTAATTGTTGTTGAATTATCTGTTATATAAGGATTGAAATAAAGTGTTTTTTTTATTAAAATAAAATAAAATATTAAATATAAGAATACAAATTTGAATTTGAATTAATTAATTCAGTAAAATCTAATTGTCAACCATCAAATTGAAAGAGTTAATGATAAAATAATTAATTTAAAAAATTAAGCATAATTTTTTAAATGATATTTAAAGTAAATTAAAATAATACTTTTACACTAATTTTTACTTATTAAATTTTAAGAATAAAACTAGACTGGTTTATTTAGTTGGACCAAACTTTTTAGAAGAAATGGAGCACCATATTTAAATCTAAATAATAAATCGGTTTAGTTTAAATGGACTGATTTTTTAAAATTTAGTTTGATTTGATTTGGCTTTTCAGATTTTTTACACAGTCCTATATGAAATTATAAATAAAAAAAATTAGCCTCAAGTAGAACCATCAAAATTAAGGGTAAGAACAGTTAAAATTACTAGTTAAGTGTTTTAAATAACTTATTTTTAGAAAATTATGATTGTTTAATCAATTTCATAATATTTCTAAAAAATAATTGACAATCAACATGCATAATAACTATTTTATTTCAAACAACTAAATATAATTTTAAAAAATAAATAAGATATTCACTTTTATATTATTATTCATATTTTTATAAAGTTATGTATGATAAATTTATTAATTATTATAATAAATATTTTAAAAATTATATTAACCATGCTTTCTAACTAAGTGAATATATAAAAATATTACATAAAATTAAATTCATCTTTAAATCAATTATCAAATTATAAATCCGATTAACGAATCTTCCTCTTGTCATACTATATTATTACTAGCAATTATCTAGTTTCTTACACTAGCAATTAAATTTTTTCTAAAGGGTGATGCATAAAAATAAAAATATAGAATAAGAAGCCACTTCAATATTATTAAATATGACAATAGTATGTTAGAACTATTGGCAAAACCTCTACACAATTTCTAACAAAGATTATTCATTATCTGAGATTTTAATGACATGAAAAGAAATCAAATTTACATTTATGAAGAGATTAGGTTAACATTTTCTTTTAACTATGGTTAAGTTAACCTTTTCTTTTAACTATTTGTATCAGTTCATATAAATAAGACTATATTTAAATAAAAGTTGGAAAAGTATATATGCTCCTGCCGAGAACCTCTTGACATGGAGAGACTTTTTCGGTCTTGCTCGACTATAGCTCGACCAACTCAACACTATGTACAATGAGTATCCTATCGCATATAACATGAGCATATCTTTGAAATCATTCTGCATGGATCACCGACACATAGGGCCCAACGCAAGTCCAACTCCTATAAATAGGAGGGGACATATGAGGTACACTTTACTCACTACATACTTGCTTATACTCCGACTCACACTAAATTGGATGTTGGAGTGCCTTTACAGGTATCCCTCCTGATGACACCTCAATCTAGGCCGAAAATGAAGAAGTGACCCACTCACCCAGCAACTCAAAGCAGGGATTGGAACTCACCCCTTATCTAAAAAATCTCTGCTAGGATTTCCACTTAGAAATTCTTGACAAAAACAAAAAAAATATTTTAATAAATTTCAATACATATTTACGATTTCCAATATATTAAGAATTTATTGCCTTACGAGTACAAATATTTTCAATTTCTTTCTAATGAAATTCAAGCATGTACTAAATGGTAAAAGTTTATGTGATAAGGGATAAATATACATAAACTTAAGGTAAAAAAAAAAGTGTCATCACTTTTTTTTCAATTGATCGTTTACAATAATTCCAATAAGTAATGGAATGAATAGACACTTCTAATATTATTAGACAAAGTGTCTAATAATATGTTAGAGTTGTTAACTCTTATTTACTTAGATAATTGCTACACATATCTAAACTTCAAATAAATTCACTTAATAGGAGCTACTCAATTGATCACTAAACATTATAAGATTTCTGGAGAGAGATTTGACATAAGAGATATTCCAAGTTGCACCAATAAAAAAATATAATTTGTACCGAATTTTTAACTAGTCGTAGAAACCCACATTAGCTTGATCGCTATCTTCTTAATCCTTATGTCTACAATACAAGTGCTAATGTTGTCTACATTTTGAAAGTCTTGTACCTGTTCCGTGGTCCAACAGGGTTGAGAATGTCGTTCAACGGATTGTATAGGTTTCACCTGTTTTATCCTGACAGTTAAATTATACCTAACAGTTAAATATAATTTTAAAAAGTAAATAAGATATTCACTTTTATATTATTATCCATATTTTTATAAAATTATGTATGATAAATTTATTAATTATTATAATAAATATTGTTCTCTCCCTAGTCGCCTTCTCCTTAGTTCTCTTCTTCCCTTTATAGGAAAAGATCCTTCTTTGTCTTTTTTGGCGCGAATCCTTAAGACTGCATATAAAGCCTGTCACTGTTAGTAAAAGAAGCTTCTTTGTTGGGTTCCTTTTCAACTTATCAAGGAGGCAACGCCTCTATTCTGACTGCATTGGGAGCAGTGATGTGCGTCCCATCAACCGACCCTTCTTTCACTAAGGTTACATGTTTCGCGCTTGAAGAAACGTCCGTCCAATCTGATGGGGTATATGGGAGATTCACCCGATCGGATCAGCCGGACGGTACATAGCCCCTTAAGCTTAGCCCTTCTTGGGCATGAGCTTAACTCATCCGGGTATCCCCGAAGGTTTTTTTGAGCGCTTTCTCTTTCGTGGGCGTTGTCGCTTGAGTTTCCTGGAATTCAAAGGATTGAATTAAGCGCGCGTGCCTGATGATGTGGCGCAATAAGTGTGTGCCGTTTTTCCTTTCCGAGGTGAGGGTAGCAATGATTGTCCTTCTTTCAGGTTAAGTGTCGTGTTGTTCCAGTTTTCTCTTCACTTCCTTTGTTGCTCTTCGCCGCGCTTCATTTCTCTGTAGGAATTCTGCGATTCTCAGTTCGAGCATCTCCTCCTTTTTCTTGTTCCTTTCGCAGCGACCCTTACCTACTGAAGACCATGGATCCAGGTACTACTTTCGTTCGCTCCTTTATTCGCTTTCCATTTTTCTTTTATTTTTGGGTTTTGTCGCCAGTTCTTCTTCTTCTCTTTTGGGGGGAGTTTCTCCTCAGGTTGGGTTTGAAACTGACCCTGGCCTTCTTCGTCGTAGGAGGCCCTTCAGAAAGTGCTACTGGTTTCTTTGCTCAGGGAAACCAGTCTCCAGGCAGGGCCGTGTCGGAGGCCGGCTCCGCCTCCCAGGACGACCGGCTCTCTAGCTCTTCGAGCTCGTCGGAGGTCCTCCCTTTTGAGATCTAGTATCAGGATAACTCAGAGGACGATCCTTCCGTCGACCCCTTCTCATGGGTCGATCTGGACGTCAGGAAGGTTTCATCCCTCTTCATCCGTTGTAGCTCTTTGCTTGGTACATCGAAGAAAATATGCCAACCAGGTCTGTGGTCGGTGACCGTTCATCCTTGCCATCTAGAGGAACCTGTGAGCGGTCGACCGACGGCCAATGAAGCTCCCTTCTTTTTTTTGTACGAGTCTATCCCTTCAAAGTTGGGCGTCAAGTTATCTTTCATGGCCTTCGAAAGATCGATACTGCGTGCCTTGAATGTCGTGCCGACCCAACTTCATCTGAATAGTTGGGCCTTCGTGAGGGCATTCAAATTGCTCTGTGAAGACCTGGGACGAGCACCTTCCTTGGGTGTATTCTTCTGGTTTTTCTCTTTGCGGAAGGTCGTCAAAGTTGGCTGGACGTCATTGAGTAGCCATCCCAGGCGAAAACTATTGAAGCCTTTCCTTGAAAGCTTCAAAATTTTCAAGGATAAATATTTTAAGGTCGGCCAGGGGAACACTGGACCCAACATCCTAGCTGACCAATCAGGGAATCCTTATTTTCCTCTTTATTGGACTCCTCAACTAGTCGTCTTTGTTACGATAGTCCGCGAGGACTTAGAGAAGTGGGAAGACGAGTTTATTACCGAACTCGAGAACCTCCTTCATCTGTCTTGCTCCGAACTCATCAAAGGGATTGGTTCGTACCTTAGCTTGTGGTGTTTTACATTACACTTTTTGTCGTCTTTTTAATATACTTTCTGTTTTCTTACAGGATTTTCTGTCCATTACTTAAAAAATATAAAGAGGAAGATTTCCCAATCGGCGGACGAGGGAACAAGTGCCCTGGCCGCACCTCTGTCTGTTGCTGAGCCCCTAGCTCCCTCGATTCCCTCGGAAGAAAACGCACCTGTGGCTCCCGTGGTGATCTTAGAATCACCTGAAAACTCTTCCCCAGTAGGATTATGGTTGGATGATAGACGACCGGTAGATGAAGGGTCTCAAGAGCGTCTAGCCAAACGCGCCAATCTAGGAGAGGGCTTCCCGAAGACTCCAAATGACTGACTGTCTCCTTCGACTAGAGTTAGTTTTGATTTGAAAGAGGTCATTTTAGGACGTCCTTCTAGCCCCTTAGTGTGGGTTCGTTCTGGGTTGGTCGGGGAGACCATCGATCGGATCTTGCAATCTCCTTCAGACGGTCCTTTGGTGCGGCAATTGGGAGTTGCTGGGACCCTTAGTGCCCTTTAGAGGCTTGCTGGGTGCTCTATGATCCTAGCCTGTGCTGCCGAGGCTGAGTTTGGTCCCATGGGAGATCGTGTCAACATATTGACCAGCCAGCTTAATCAAGCAAAGGATGACAAGCGGGAGTTGGAGAAAGCTCATTCAGAAGCAGAGTTACAAATTGAAAATTTTAAGAAGACCACGGCTGGGCTGTAGGAGGAACTTTAGCGGTCTATTGATCATAATCGTGACCTGCTGATGGCCCAAGCCGATTGGGAGTCTACTCGCAACTCCCTTCGTACTGAAGTGGAGAACTTAAGAAAATCTTGTCAAGATTTGGAAGCGTTCGAGTTGGCCAGCAAGGAGAAGAATTCTTCTATAGAGTCGGACCTGGCGCAGGCTCGAGAGGAATGTTCGTCTAAGGACGCATTGATCAAGACTAGGGACGCTACTATTCTTCAACAGGTTCAGCTATGGTGCATCAATATGAATACGGTTTTAATCAGGCAATGGCACAAGTCAAGGCTCTTTACCCTGATTTGGACATTTCTGAGACCGATCCATATAAGGAAGTTGTGGACAGTTGATTGGTTGACGTTCCTTCCCCTCCAGACTCTCCAAATGCTTAAGAATTTGATTTTCTGTAATGGTGTAGTTCTTATGGCATTTTCCTTTTGGTACATTTTCCTTTGATTGTTTGAGTTTATGTTAACTATGCAATTTTCTCTGATATGCGCTTATGGCTCGCTAATTATAGTTTCTTTGGTCGCATAGTCGTTTCTTCGCACATTACCTGTTGTTTTATTTCGTGAATTTTGTATTTCGGCAGTGTTTTTCAATAGCCAGTCGTTCCCTAACTTGTGGTTTTCTTTATTCGTTTTTGCTTATGATACCTTTCTATGGGCGATTAGGGTACTACACTCCTTGGTTGGCATTTTTATAGTGCGTTCGCTACTTAACCTAGTACTCGTTATACCCTTAGATTGGTGCTTTTGACCGTCCGCATATGGGTTTATCGCTTGTTGCACTCTTGGTTTTAGCCTTTTTGGCCGTCAGTTATCAAGCTTATTACTTTGTCGTGCCCCCGGGCTAGCCTTTTCGGCCGTTCGTTATCGAGCTTATTACTTTGTCGCGCCCCCAGGCTAACCTTTTCAGTCGTTCGTTATCGGGCTTATTACTTTGTCGCGCCCCCGAGCTAGCCTTTTCGGCCATCCGTTATCGGGCATATTACTTTGTCACATGACTGTGTAGATAGAACAAACATACATTCATTTCAACTAAAATACATTCAAAGTGAGGTGGCATTCCATGTACGTGGCACCTTCTTCCCATCCAAATTTTCTAGGCAGTAAGCTCCCTGGCCTACTTCCTCCAAAACTCTAAACGGGCCATCCCAGGCTGGGGTCAGCTTATTTGTCTCTACCTTCTGGGTAATTTCCCTTAAAACTAGGTCCCCCGCCTCAAACTTGCGGGGAATTACTCCTCGGTCATGTCTCCTGGCCGCTCTAGCTTTGATGGCGTACTCTCTCACATGAGTTATTTCTCGTGCCTCCTGTAGTAGATCCAGGTTCTTCTTGGTTCGAATAACGCTGTTCTTGGGGAGGGCTCCCCGATTTCGATAGGAATCATTGCCTCTATGCCGAATGTGAGGCGAAAAGGGGTTTCATTGGTGGTGGAATGAGGGGTGGTATGATAGGACCACAGTACGTGAGGTAATTCCTTTGCCCACCTCCCTTTTGCTTCTTCTAGTCATCTTCGCAGGCCTTTTAAGCTGCTTTATCTTTAGACCTCTGTAGAATTCAACCGTCTCCTTTGAAGCGAATTGTGTACCATTGTCTGAGACTATCTTGGTCGGTATGCCAAAACGGCATATAATTTTCTTTCAGAAAAAATGCTTGATCCTTTTTGATGAAATCGAGGTGACTAGTTCTGCCTTTATCCACTTGGTAAAATAATCTACCGTCACGATTAGAAACTTCACCTATCCTGGTGCTGGGGGTAACAACCCCAAAATATCTACCCCCTATTTAAAGAACAACTATTGGAATATGATCGAATGTAAGCGCTTTGGAGGTGCTCTGTGTCCCTCAGCAAACCTCTGACATTTATCACACCTTTTCACATACTCCATGCAATCTCGTCGCAAGGTCGGCCAATAATACCCAGCTCTTGCTATCTTACTAGCCAAAGCTCTCCCCCCAATATGTGTTCCACATATGCCTTCGTGGACCTCCTGGATTATGTAGGCCGCCTCAATCTCCTCTAGGCATCTAAGAAGTGCAAAAGCAAAACCCCTTATGTATAAATTTTGCCTAATAAGAGTATATTTTGAGGCTTCTCTTACTATTTTCTAAGCTTCCCTAGGATCTTAGGGGATTCGATCGTCTCGAAGATATTCGAGAAAAGGAGTCATCTAAGTGGTTCTGCTTTCTAGGTGCTAGACTTCTGGCCGGTCGACGGTCGGTGTGTTCAAATTCTCATGGATAATAGACCTTTGCTGTCCCCTTCTGTACGTACTAGCCAGTTTCACCAACAGGTCCGCCCGCTCGTTTTGGTCTCTCGGGACGTGCATGAGGATGAAACTTTCGAATGTTGAGGCCATGGCTGAGGCCCTTTCTCGATATTTAGCCAGCTGTGGATCTTTGGCCTGATATTCTCCATTAATCTACCCAGTTATAAGCTTTGAATCTCTCTTTGCTTCCAGTTCTCGTGCCAATCTCATCCCTGGCCAGAACGCTTCATACTCTGCTTGGTTGTTATTGGCCTTGAACTCAAAATGGAGAGATTGTTCTATTAGGACGCCGGCCGACCCTTCGAGAATAACCCCGACTCCACTTCCTGCGTGGTTAGATGATCCATCGACCGAGAGATACCATTCTCCTTCTTCTTTTCTCATGTCTCCCTTAGGAGTCAGTTCCGCAAGGAAGTCTGCCAATACTTGCGCCTTAATGTGACCCCTACTTTCAAACGTAATGTTGAACTCGGATAATTGTATGCTCCAGGCTACCATTCGTCCTGCTAGGTATGGCTTCCCCAAGACCTGACGGATTGGTAGGTCGGTTCGGACAATAATGCCAAAGTTTTGAAAATATAGGCGTAGTCTTCGCGAGGCGGTCACTAGTGCCAGGGCGGCCTTCTCAATTTTCTGGTATCGGGTCTTTGGGCTCTGCAGAACTTTACTCACAAAGTATACCGATCGTTGTTCCCCTTCCCTTTCCTGTACCAATACAACACTTATGGCATTATCAGAGATAGATATATATAGGTACAACAGGATACCTGTAACCGGACGGGATAAAACCGGTGGAGCAGCGAGCATAGCTTTTAACCTTAAAAAGGCCTCTTCACACTCGGGTGTCCAAACAAATCTCCCTCCTTTATTCAACGCTCCAAAGATCGATTTGGTGGTTTCTACCGACCGAGAGATGAAGCATGACAAGGCGGTGATTTTTCCCATGAGCTATTGAACTTCTTTGATACTCTAGGGGCTTCTCATGCTGATTACTGCCTGACATTTATTTGGGTTGGTCTCAATGCCTCTCTCGGTCAGCATAAACCCTAAAAACTTTCTAGCTTGAACCCCGAAAGAACACTTCTCAAGGTTCAGTCTCAGCTGATGATTCCTCAATATGCCAAACACCCGTTCCAACACCTTGCAGTGCTCCTCCACCCTTTCCGACTTTACCACCATATCATCAACGTATACTTCTACATCAACCCCTAACACCTTCTGAAAAACCTTGTCCATTAGTCGTTGATAGGTAGCCCCAGCGTTTTTTAGGTCGAATGACATGACTTTATAGCAAAAGGCTCCCTCTTCTGTTATGAACGCCGTCTTCTCCTCGTTTAGAGGATGCATCCGGATTTGATTGTAACCCAAATAGGCATCCATGAAACTCAAGAGTGCAAAGCCTGACATCCCATCTACCAGCCTATCAATGCTAGGTAACGGGTATGGGTCCTTCGGGCACGCCTTATTCAAGTCTGTGTAGTCTGTACACATTCGCCACCGATCGTTGGCCTTCTTGACCATCACTACATTGGCCAGCCAGGTTGGATACTGTACCTCTCGGATAAAACCGGCTGCCAATAACTTGCCTACTTCCTCCTTGATGGCTCTTCATTTCTTCTTTCCTTGTTTCCTCTTTTTCTGGGCCACTGGTTTAACGCCATGCGTTACCGAAAGACGATGACACACGAACTCGGGGTCTATGCTCGACATGTCATTTGTGGACCAGGCAAAAACATCAACATTTTGTTTGAGTGAATTCATGAGCCGGACTTCCTCTTATGGGCTTAGGGTCGTGCCAATTTTCGTCACTTGGATACTCAAAGGCCCTATCTATACCTCCTTGAGATCCTCCACCGGGTAAGGTCTTTCCTCCGCGTGGAAATGTCGAGGGTCAAGGTCCAAGTCCAAAACATTCACGCCTGATCTCGTTGTGGTCGATCCCACCCTTAGGCTGTCTTCGTAGCATCTTCTGGCCACCCCCGTATCCGCCAATACGGTCGCTACCACCTGTCCAACCTCGTCTAGTGTCTTCGTAGTTATGGGTGGTTCACCTCTACCGGCGGCTTTCACAGCTTCCAGTTGCTGCCGAAGTTCTTCTTCTCTCTGCCGTACCATTCTCATAGCCTTAGAATGACACTCTTTTGCTTGCCAATGTCTTTTCTCGGCCTCCGCACTAAGTCGAGACTGCTCATTGCTACGTCCTTGGAGGGAAGCCACAGTGCGGAGTAGCCTCTGTAGAGTGTCTTCATCTCCTTTGTTCGTGGAACTTGCTTGGTTCCTTGTCACAGACATTGCTTGATATTTTTATCCCCTCTGTTCTCAACTTACACGCTCTTAATTTTGGTAGTAGGACTAGTTTTACCTACTCCATGGTGGGTGCCAATGTTCTCTCCCTAGTCGCCTTCTCCTTAGTTCTCTTCTTCCCTTTATAGGAAAAGATCCTTCTTTGTCTTTTTTGGCGCGAATCCTTAAGATTGCATATAAAGCTTGCCGCTGTCAGTGAAAGAAGCTTCTTTGTTGGGTTCCTTTTCAACTTGTCAGGGAGGCGCCACCTCTGTTCTGACTGCATTGGGAGAAGTGATGTGCGTCCCATCAACCGACCCTTCTTTCACTGAGGTTACATGTTTCGCACTTGAAGAAACGTCCGTCCAATCGGACAGGATACATGGGAGGTTCGCCCGATCGAATTGGCCGGACGGTACAAATACTTTAAAAGTTAAATTAACCCTGCTTTCTAACTAATTGAATATATAAAAATATTACATAAAATTAAATTTGTCTTTAAAATCAATTATCAAATTATAAATCCAATTAACGAATCTCCCTCCCTTCCTACTATACTATCACTAGCAATTATCTAGTTTCTTACACAAGCAACTAAATGTTTTCTAAAGGGTGACGCATAAAAATAAAAATATAGAATAAGAAGCCACTTCAATATTATTAAACATGACAATAGTAAGTTAGAACTATTGGCAAAACTTTTATATAATTTCTAACAAAAACAATTCATTATCTGAGATTTTAGTGACATGAAAAGAAATCAAATTTATATTTATGAAGAGGTTAAGTTAACCTTATCTTTTAACTATTTGTGTCAATTCATATAGATAAGACTATATTTAAATAAAAGTTGAAAAAGTGTATATGCTCCTGTCGAGAACCTCTCGACATGGCGAGACTTTCTCAATCCTGTCTGACTATAGCTCGACCCACTCAACGCTATGTACAATGAGTATCCTATCGCATATAACAAGAGCATATATCTGAAATCATTTTGCATGGATCATCGACACAAAGGGCCCAACGCAAGTCCAATTCCTATAAATAGGAGGAGTCATATCAGGTACGCTTTACTCACTACATACTTGCTTACACTTCGACTCACACTAACCTGAATGTTGAAGTATCTTTACAAATATCCCTCCTAATGACACCTCAACCTAGGCCGAGAAGGAAGAAGTGGGGACTCACTCACTCAGAAGTGGGGACCCCCTCACCAGCAACTCAAAATAGGGATTGGAACTTGCCCCCTATACAAAAAGTCTCTACCAGAACTCCCACTTAGAAATTTTTGACAAAAACAAAAAAGTATTTTAATAAATTTCAATACATATTTACAATTTCCAATATATTAGATGAAGGAAGAATTTATTGCGTTACGAGTACAAATATTTTCAATTTCTTTCTAATGAAATTTAAGCATGTACTAAATAGTAAAAGTTTATGTGATAAGGGATAAATATACATAAACTTAAGGTAAAAAAACAAAGTATCATCCTTTTTTTTTTTGAATTGATTTTTTCAATAATTCCAATAAGTAATGGAATGAATATACACTTCTAATATTATTAGACAAAGTGTCTAATAATATGTTAGAGTTGTCAACTCTTATTTACTTACACATATCTAAATTACAAATAAATTTACGTAATAGCAGCGGCTATTCAATTCATCACTAAACATTATAAGATTTATGGAGAGATTTGACATCGAGATATTCCAATATGTACCAATAAAAAAATATAATTTGTACCGAATTTTTAACTAGTCGTAGAATCCGATGTTAGCTTGGTCGCTATCTTCTTAATCCTTATCTCTACAATACAAGTGATAATGTTGTTTGCATTTTGAAAGTCTCGTATATAAGTTCCGTGGTCCAACAGGATTGAGATTGCCGTTAGTACAACGAACGGATTGTATAGGTTTCACTTGTTTTATCCTGACAGTGAAATTATACCTGACAGTTGTAAATCAACGGTACCATGATAAAAATAATTTATCCTTCATATATCTTTTCATAAGTCCACAGTTGTATTCAGAGAATTGCACTGCAACTTTTGTCCAGAAAGTAATTCAATAATTGCCTCAAAAAATCGAGTCACAATATCTTGCTTTCCATGATATAAAAAAGAGTAATAATTTGAACATCTTCCAATTATAAACAATAGAAATGTTATTTTATACTATCGCAAATTAAAGATGACTTTCTCTCCACCCAGACAAAAGGGTGACTTTCTATAATATAAATAACTTTAATTGAAAGGTTAAATCAATATAACTAGTGTTTTGAATAATCTAAAATAGACATGTACTTTAATATAGTTTTTTTAAATAAACTTAAATTTGCTTCAGGTCTTTATAAAATATCTCACATTTAATTTGTTCATATTTTAAAATTAATCCCTAGCAATTTTATTTCCCTTTGAGTTTTCCATCCGTTAGTCAACATGGATTAGAATAAAAGAAGAAGAAAATTTGAGAAAAATAAAATAAAACTATTATTAATAAATTCAGTGAAATAATTAGTCAAAGTAATTTATAAACTTATATACAAAGGGTTTAGATTAACTAACTACCAACAAAATAATAACTATCAACAAACTAACATAGCTCTTGTCCTCCCTTCTTCCACGAGTTCCCCTTCATGGTGGGTGGTGCGCGACACCTTATGTCACCTTTGATACGAAGAGAAATAACCCAACATCTAAAGGATTTATTTAACTATACAAGTCAAATTTGTACTTTAATTTAGATTAGATATATAGAGAAGATATCGCAACGACAAAACCTAAAAGTTGTTTACTGTGCCACACCTGTTGAGGAGAACACTCATGTCTATCTTTTAATGTGCAGATGAAATTGGTATTCCAAGAATAGGTACCACACATCAATACTTAATATGCTATCTATTGTGTTAATCAAATTGATTTTCCAAAATATACACAAAATATTAAGTTGATTTTCCTATAACATGTTTAAAAATAATTTTTGATATAGTTATTTGTTTCAATAATATTTTGTATATATTAATTTTAATAATTTATTCGTTTAATATTTTTTATATTATCTCAGTCATTATATATATATATATATATATATATATATATATATATATATATATATATATATCAAATTTTAGATAAATAATAAAATAATTACGATCAAATAATCTTATAGTTGACATTTATTTATACTTTAAAAAATATTATACGTTAAATTAAATTTATTTATTAAAGTATTAAATAATTTTAATAATTTATTCAATAAAATAAAAAAAATTTATATAAGAGAAACATACCTTATTGCAAGGCTAAAAATACCACCAACTTTAGTGGAAATTTATAATAAAATTTACCTATAGCTTATCAACATGAAAAATTTGAGAATCAGTTTAAATATTATTGAAATATCAATTTAAATATTTAAGTCATATAAATTAAAAAAAATTTAAATATATTTTTAATCTTTTAAATTTGAACCAATTTTATTTTTATCTTTAAAATTTAAAATTACTTTTTGTAGTCTTTATTTTTTCAAAAATAATTTATTTTAATATTTCGTCATTTGCTATGTGTATAATAAAAAATCGAACAACATTGAAGGAGAAACTTTATGGTAAACAATATTATTTGATTTTCAACTATACATGTAGTAAAATGTTGATTTGTATTTCATTTGTTACTTAAGATGAGAAATTAAAACTAATTATTTTTGAAATATAGATTAAAAAATAATTTTAAATTTAAAAGACGAAAAATAAAATTAATCTAAATTTAAGAAACTATAAATATATTTAAGCCAATTAAAAATAAGCAATATATCTTTTCGATGGAGTGAAGAGAAATATGTTGATATTGTTTAACTAATTATTATGTTTAATTGTACTTAAAAAAATTACACTTATACGTGACTATGTGTAAGTTGGGGTGGAAATATATCAAACGACCTATTAAGGAAACACGATTTAACCTACATAAAACCTGACATGGTCTAACCTGTGTAGTAAAAAGTTAAACTTAAGCTTTTAAAAAAACTTTTTAAAGTAAAAATACAAAATTTCAAGCTTAAATAAAAGCCTACTAGGATAGAGTAACATGTTTATATATATATTTTAAGTTATTTATAAATTATATATTTATATTATATTATATATAAAATATTTAAATTTAATTTATATAATTATTAATAACAATTTTTTAATAAAATATTTATATTTGTATTGCAATGTGTCTTTACTTTTTTACAAATAAAATCTAACTCACCCAACATATAATTACATATTGTATTCTAATTTTCTATTAAGATACATTGTTTTCGTCCCGCACTTTCTTATATTATCGTGCACCTACGTTCACTTTCATATATATATATATATATATATATATATATATATATATATATATATATATATATATATATATATATATATATATATATATATATATATATATATATATATATATATATATATATATATATAGACTTGCACTTTCACATAAAAAAAATAATCTTTATACAAATTAAATTTAAACTTAATAGTTATAATATAAGTCAGACTCATCTTCATCCTCACTAAAGTTTGTTGTATTTTATCTTCACCTTTTATGTATAAGTTAGATTTATCATTACAGGATTATTGTTTTGTGCGGGATATCTACATTTAGTATTTTTTAAATATGATTATTTATGAAATAAATACATGTGAAAAAATATAATCACTAGAAAAAAATAAAAGTTGCATGCTCATTACCAAGTTGTACCTTACTTCTATCCAAGTGTTTTAAAGAACTAAAAAATGGTACTAGCTTATAGGCTTATAGGCTTATAGCTTATTGGAGGCAAAAACAATTTTAAAAAGAAATAATAAAAAAAAAACATGGCAAATGGGAAAGGATAGGAGTTATGGGGGTCCATAAAGTATATGTGAATACGACAAAGGGAGCTGTGTTAATGATAGCATGGAGAAAGATCTTCCAATTATAAAAAATAATAGAAAAGTTATTATTATTATATGACCTAAAATAATTGAAAAATGTTATGTTATTATTGAATATAATGGACCCTTCCTTTTTTTGAGTGGAAGCCTAAGAAGTACCATGGCTAATGGCCATGTCTTGTTGTGTTGGTTGTGTGGGGCATCACACAAAGCACCCCATTAATTTCCTTGTCTTTCTGTTTGTCCATTTTTTCCCCCTCACAAACACACACTGATTATCAATAAAGAGCTACACGTAGAAACTTCAAAATTGGACAAAGGAAGTGGTTCTAGTGTTTGTACCTGTTATCTGACTTCTCTGACTTGTCTTCATCATTATTCATTCTCATTTCTCTTTCCTCAGCTTTCCCATTACTTTTCGTCTCTCTCTGTAATCTTATCTCCTTTTGGTTTGTCTCTCTTCACCACTTCACAGTGGTGAATTCTTTAAAAGTACTACTATGAGTATTATATCCTCCTCGTCTTGTTCCTCATATTCCTCAGTCCAAAATAAGCCTCTCACCAAAGATTCTTTCCTTTTTTATAGTACAGTACTATGTAAGTGCCTCTTTCCACTATCTTTTCACCTAAAGACTTGCATTTTGTTTCTTACTTTTCTGTAATTGGTACATGCATTATGAAGCTTTGTGCTGCTTTAATATTTATTTTCTCACTTTTTTGGGGGACTAGCTGTTTGTGCTTCCCTTGTGTTATGGGGTTTAGTGGAGGCTCTCACTCTACCTTGCAAGTAAAAACTTTTGGTTGTTGATTTGAGGAGTTTGTGTTATTTTCTATTTTGTTTTTGATTTTGGAAGTGGTTCTTGTAGTGACAAGATGCATTATGCTTGTTATTTTAGTGTAAAAATTAGATCTAAGGAGGAAATGTTAATGGTAGTTCTCTAATTTTATATTACTAGCATGTTTTTTCATTTCATTTGGTTTACTAATTTTTCATGCTCTTCAAGTTTGTTTTCCTAGTCTGAACCATAAACTTAGAGCGGGGTTGGAGATATTTATCTTCTTTACTTTGAGGTTGTGCTATTTTTCAATTACTTGTTTGATTTCAATGTTGCAAGAGATGTTTTTTTATGAAAAAGTATGTCAAATGAACTGATGAGTAATGTAGGAATATGTGGGTTAGAATCTTCAGATAATTTGGAGAAATGTTTTCGGGGTTCACTTTTAATTACAATTCATTTTAATAATTTTCTCGTTTTCAATTGTGTTCTATGTAAACTTTATAATAAAACAAAATAGAAACAAGAATTGAAAATGAAAACATAAAACGTTCTCTCAAGCCAAACAGGTGCTAAGTTTCTCAAACATATGGTTATGACTCTCTGAGTGTTATGTTAAAACCTATCTGATTTTAAAATAACTGTAAACTTTTGTTGTAATTTTTTCCTTAAAAGGTTACAAAGTTTGTGGAATTATTTTGCCAGTAAATAAAGGTTGTAAGACTGTAAGAACTGGGAGAATAATCTTCCTTAAGATTCATAGGTTTGTGAAGGACAACTCTTAAATCAATATTAGTAGTTTTAATATTCAAATTATTTAGTACATGAGAGAGTCTCCTTAGGTGTTTTCTTTGGTACTATGAAAATATGAAGTGTAATTTCAATGTTGTTTGATGCAATGTAGTGTTT
Organism: Mucuna pruriens; assembly: GCA_025330945.1. Classification (NCBI taxonomy): domain Eukaryota; kingdom Viridiplantae; phylum Streptophyta; class Magnoliopsida; order Fabales; family Fabaceae; genus Mucuna; species Mucuna pruriens. The sequence continues at coordinate 80,364 of JAENHJ010000086.1, read as the reverse complement.
GTAATTGTCTATTTGTTACTAACTAAATAGCCTGTGGAATTTTGTCATATCACATTGTGTAGTCAACACCAATAGATGGGCCATGCTCAAGTTACCTGATAAAAAAAAAAAAAATACCATGATGTTAACCAGTGATAAAATTGAGACATGATGCTAATTTAGGCCTTATCTTGTGATAAGCTACAGATTCTCTAGTGCTTTTGGTAAATTTGACTCCATATTATTGTTGAAAGGTGAATCCAAATTTGTTTAATGAACTTCTGAACCAATATCCTAACATTATAACTTGGATGCCTCGAAATGGTATTGGAACTTGGAAACCTGGTTTTAAATTCTTTCTTCTTCTCTTGGAGTTCACATGTAATACTGCCTTTGCTTTTGTGGATTTTTTTTTTTGTTGCTGTTTCTTTCGACTGATTCTTATTTTGGTTGTGTTGTTTCAATTCAATCCAATCCTTTGCTTTATCAAGCTCTCACATGTTGAACATGTTACATGATAGTTCAATTACTTGCAATTTTTCACTTAAGTTCATAACCGTTTATGTTAGAAGTTGATCCAAACATTTTTGCAAGGCTTATATACATTTATGTTTCAAATGGCAGTCTTTATAGGATAAAGATTGAGTTTTCGTTCCTAGGTTAGTCATGAATGAAAAAAATTGCTGACAGTTTGTTTGATCATCTCTGCCATGTTATTTTCTTACTCTGAGTAATCAGTATCTTAGTAATATATACAGTTTGACAATCTTGGCTTGTGTGCAATGGCTGTGTATTTCCCCCATATCAAATGCAAAATGATGAACTTTAAAGAGAGAATTACGATGGATGTATTACTTATAGATGTTTACAACTCATTATTTAGACTAAATGTGGAAATCCTTTTTGATTACTTACACATGTTATCCCAAGTATTCTCCTTAATCTCCTATATTTGTGCCTCTCCTTTTAATAGTTAATAATACATCTTTATACCTTGCATGCTCAAACCAAGTACTTATACATTGCTTATCTAATATTATCTAATAGAAGGAGCTTTCTACAAAATCTTATACTTTTCAGCATTGATTGCTTGACCTTGATTGACCACTTGGTATTAATACCAGAATTTTGTATGTTCTATGCCTTTACTTCATTTACTTCATCATAACAAACAATGTGCTTCATTATCAATGTAGGTGATGCTTAAATGATAAGCTGAAATCTGTTACATCCATTCCAATTGCATACTGGGAAAGAAGTTAGCTGATAGCAGGATCCATATAAACATGATTACACCAAACTTGAACCTGGAACCTGAAGATGGTTTAGATGTCTGCAGGAAAGTAGTAGGTTCCAACATGTCATTACAAGAAACATCACATGATCTTACCAAGGACAGCACCACCAGTTCCTCCTCTCTCACAAAGGCTGATCCTGATCCAGGTTTTGTTTCCCTTGACTTGACCCTCAACCTCAATCCTAGTGATGAAGAGTTGAAAGGCACAAGTGATACCAGCAGTGAAGTGGGAGCTGAAACTCAAACTCATGCTTCAGCATCACCAATTCCTAGAGTTTTCTCTTGTAATTATTGTCAGCGCAAATTCTTTAGCTCGCAGGCGTTGGGAGGTCATCAGAATGCTCACAAAAGGGAGAGGACAATGGCAAAGCGCGCAATGCGAATGGGGATGTTCACTCAAAGGTACTCAAGCCTAGCATCTCTGCCTCTCCATGGTTCCACTCTTCGGTCTCTTGGAATTGAAGCTCACGCCGCGATGCACCAAGGACATGTGCATTCACTGAGAGCTCCTGAGGTGAGAGCAGCAGCAAAATTTGAGAAAGACTATTTTAGGACGCCGATCTTTGTGGAAGATGATGATGTTGGTCTATTTTGGCCTGGCAGTTTCAGACAGATAGATGAAAGGGGTGGTAGTGTTAATTTTAGGCATGATGAGCATGCTCACAATTCAACTGCTAGTTTTGTAGCAACTGCACCTCCAGCCCAAGCATCTGCATTCCCTGATCTTACTCTGAGGCTTTGAGATTTTCATCTTAATTGAATTCAAATACTAGTTTTGTGGCATGCACAAACATGTCTGTACAAGCCTCTCCTCATGTTCTCTACTGTAAGGCTTCAAAGCTTTTTCATCTTCATTCTCCAGACTTTAAATTATTAATTTATGGTGATAGTACTGTACAGTGAGACCTGTTTTTCCAATGGCGTATTTAGCTTATTTGAAATTTCATTATTAAAATTTTCTTGTCACTTGAGTATATTTGACACCTTTATTGATGTTGTAGCTACTGCATCATGGTTCATGGATTCAAATGTCTGTGTTTGGATTTCCGTTATGAATGTAGTTTTGGTAATACTTTGTTTTAATAGCTTTTGCTGGAACCATGGTTTTGTAGTTACCATATTGTTGGCAAAATATTTATTTGATTTCAATGCGTCTTTGGTAAAAGGCTATATAAAGGTATCGAATGAATAAACATCAATAGGAAGAATAGGGATCAAAATAGATCTTCGTCCAAGGCTTGATTTTGAAGGAGATTTGCCTACACAGCATTGAGGTTTAGTTGGTCAAAGAAGACGTGTAACATTGAATTAATCATTGTTGCATTGAATTTACTCAAAAACTATGATGAGTCTTGAGAACGTCAAAGCTTACAAACTGTTTCAATCCTTGGTATACGAGGAGCCATTGAGCCAAGGGTTCTTGAAGCATTGAGCAATTGTTTTTTTTTTTTTTTTTTCATCTCATCTTTCATTCATTTTGTTGGCTTGATTTTTCATTTGTACTCTATACCATATAGAAGATTGTAGCATGGACTTATTAGGAGTGTGTTTGGTTATAGGAATGGTGTTGTCTAAAAAAATTTGAATGAATTAGGCGTCTATTTTATATTTATATACATTTTTATCTTTTTTTCTTTGTCCAATAATATGAAACTTTAGTTCTTTAGCAATTTTAAACATTTCATAAATTTTTATCGGTATCTTTTATCTCTCTCTTTATCAATTTTTATCGGTATCTTTTATCTCTCTTTATGTTATATTATATCACCTATTATACATACATTTTTCTTTCTTTTTTCTCTCATTAGGTGTCATTTAGAGTTGAAGTACCAGTTTTTATCCTCAGAGGTCTAATTTACAAAATTGTCAACTTGTGAACAATATCATTTTTCAAAAAATTTATTCGTATAAATATTACACATTTCAAGGAATAAAGCAACATAAGCAACAAAGGTTGATGCATCTAATAAGTCTATCACTAGTTATAACTTGAGTTTGATCTCAAATATTTCCAATTGGTAGACTATATGTAAATTTCACTATGAATACTCGTTGAGGTTAGTGGTATTCTTTATCCTTACAAGGGCATGTCTTATCCTAATCTAAATTTTTATGTATTAAATAAAATAAAATAAAGTAACATAAGATCAAACTATATATTATTTTTAAAGTGTTTTATAAAATTACATGTAACTCACATGGTGTTGATAAATGTCACTATAAAAAATAATCAAAGTTTATTTTAAAAAATAATTTAAAACACCTATTTCAAAAATTGATCTTGAAAAAAAAAGTTTTTAATCTAATTATGCACAAGTAATGAAAATAATATAATTCCACTATATCCCTAATATATTTATTTTAAAATGGTTACCTAAAATTTAATTGGGAAAATTACTAATAAACTTAAAAAATATTTTAATCTGTTTTTAGAAAATTAATTAAAATTAAAAATAATATACTTTACAAAATAAATTGAATTATGGAAGAAAGATAATTTTGACTAGACGATACAATTAATGTTCCCACATATTTTCTAACAAAATAAGAAATTTATATAGTCACATCGTTTATTTGTTTATTTTAAAACTTTTGGTTTGGTTGATTTATTTTGATTTTGAAAAAAAAATGAAAAGATTATTTTAATTTATTGTAAAAAAAATGTAGGTGATAAAAAAAAATTGAGAACATCAAGTTGTGATAAGTAACACACAACTTCTCTTATTTTAGGTGAAAGGAGATGCACGAGACCTATTGAGCAGCAAACAATTGAGTAGGTGTTGAAATTATGTCACTAGACAAGATTGTGCTTACAAACATGAACATATTGACTAAACAGAGATTTTGTACACGTTTGAGGATGGTGTCTATAGAATGTTGGTTGGTTTACCATTTTTGGTAATTAATTTAATTCTCCACGTAGATGTGTACACAAGGAGCACCACGAAACTTGGTGGCAGCATCGCGTGTTGACATCGAAACGCACGCGACACGACAATTGTTTTGTGATAGATATTTGGTTGATGCTGACCTTGTCTTATTTACCAAATTTATTCATCTTCATCCATACGTTAAACATAACCGTTTTGTTGAATAAAATTACCAGCAATTATTGTAACAATACACTCACCAACTTTTCTCAAATCATGCAACCTATGGTTGTAAATAAATTCATTTGATTTTACATTTAATATTAAATTATATAGAATTTCCTCATATATATATATATATATAAGTAAATTTCAAGGTATAATAGGTGCATTACATTATGAAGATTTATTCAGAATAATAATCGCTTCACGACGAAGAAGAATAATTTCACATCGACCTCTCAGTATTTTTTTTTTCCACTTTAGTTCCTTCTTCATAAATTTTTTTTCTAAAATATTTTTTTTCCTAAGATTTATGAAATTTAATCTTCCTCTTTTTAAAAATTTTCGTCTGTTATCCGAAATATGAAATTTATTAATTCTTGATCCTAATTCTACTGGTAATATTTTTCAGATAAATTGCTAATGTGTTTGACAACAATGATTTCACATTATTAAATTAACCACAAGAATCTTATCCGATTCGATTGATAGAACATTTTCACCAACTTCAACCACGAATCTTGACCACAAGAATCCTCTCAAAATCAAATCACTTTCCAAACGAAATTTGAACGTTAAATTTGGTGCAAAATTTTGAACAAAATGAGTGAAAAGGAAAGGGAGAAAAAAATGATGAAAGTGCAAAATTGCAAAGAATAAGAGCCGTTGTAAAAAAAAAAAAAAAACCCTGGTTCTGGCCATGTTAGCTAAGAATAAAGATTAAGCTTTCAATTTCTTCCCTAAAATTGTTAACCGTTATCATTTTAGTTATTAAATTTAATAAAATAAAATATAGTTACTAAATTTGTATTTTATCGTTAGGACCTTACGATAGTTTAATTATTAATTCGTCTTTATTATCATTAATGAAATATCTTATGTGACAAGTTTAATTAAAGCTATATATAAAAGGCAGTAAATCCTTTTTCTCTAAATTTAATACTTATTATCATATTATTGGAGTTTGAGGAAATTAAAAAATTGTTCCTAAATTTGTATTCTATTATTCATGTCAGTCCAACCATTAAATTGTATATGTTATCTTAAATAATGTCTTAATTGATATAATAAATGCCTAAGTGGTATATGAAATTACATTCATATCCTAGTCAACATGAATTAAGTGTTGAACTAAAGAGATACAAATGTTCAATCCAGGTGAGGTTTTGATTATAAAAAAAAAAAATATTATAAGTATTTATATTTACTATATATTGCATCTGCATATCTCTTATAAAAACTTGAAGTATAACACTTGTTCCTAAAAAGCTTCCATAAGATACTTTATTACAAAAAAAAACATCTAATAACACTAATACTATTCATAGCCTATCTTATTTCATTTTGATGGCCGTGTACATATATATTCATTCACGCTTATATGAAATAATTATATGCATACTTTGAATATGTTTTAATATTTTTTTTTTGTCTTCATGACTCGAATGTTTCTTATACTTTAATGTTCTTTGATATACTAACATTTTTTCTATCTTAGTGTATTATGTTTTTTTTATCATTGATAAAAAAATATTTTTTAATTTTATTTTTATTTGTATTGTTCAAAAGTACGAAAAAAAGAGTAAACAAACAATAACTTCTTTAATCACATTTAAGAAAAAAATCTTATAATACTTTGTTGCATCTTCTCAGTCCAATAAAAAAAAAGACAAATAACATTATAGAACACACGAAAAAGACAAACACTATTAGAGTACTAAATATATATATATATATATATATCAACTCTATGAGAAGAACATAAGAAGTTACGTAGCCATACAAGTAATTTTCTTTCAAGTTGAAATCTCTGGATGCTCTTACTCATGTTATTGTTATCACATATTTTTATGTTAGGATCTTTATTGCAATAGTTTGCTTTATATTAACAAAGTGAAAAACTTTATTTTTAAATACTTTATGCTCACTTAATGAGATTATCTTATAAATCTTTTATAATTTTGTATAAAAGTTTGAAGAAGTTTAGTATTAAAGAATATTTGGTTTGCTTGTAATATAGTTGTAAACATTACAAGTGGTTATACAGTTTGAAAAAATCTAAAAAAATATTTGGTTGTAAGTCATGTTGACATAATAGAAAAATTTTTCAGTGAAAGGGACTGAATGTAACTTAAGTTGTAAACTAAATCAAATAAATATTCAATGTGATTTTCTATGTTCTTTGTTATGTTATTTATCACGTGATAGAGACCCAACCAACAAAGTCAAAGACCCTTTACGTGACACTAGAAGTTCTTTGACTAGGTCTAAAACCAAAATGATGAAGTAATCTTTACAAGACCTAAGTGTAAAAAAAATGGAAAGTTTGATAGCTGGTGGAAAAATGGAAAGTTTGATAACTAGTGAAAAAATGAAAAGTTTGATGGCCGGTGGAAAAATAGGAAGGTCATTTATGATGGGAAACAAAAGCTTAGTGGGGAGTTATAGCAAATGAGATTTTATGTCAATTAAAATATTAATGGGCATTAACTTCAGGTCTGCCTAACTAAGCCTATAAATAAAATCTTGTAAGAAACCAAAACATAGAATTTAAAAAGCTAAATGTAATTGAGTTTTCTCTATTATGAGAGCTTTTCCTTTGTTTTTGGGTTAAAAACTTTTATAGTGTTGGTTCTACCGGTAGGTCGCAATTAGGATCATGCTCTTTGATAACTTTGGTTCTACTAGCAGGTTGCGGTTAAGGTCAAGTTCCTCCTTTACCTAATTTCAAGACGGTCCTACTTTAAAATCATATCATTTGGTATCAGAGTTTTGCCTCTTGAAATTAGGTGTTATCTATCCTCTACTTCTCTATCTTTTTCTATTTTCTATCTAAAAAAAATTGTTCTTTCTTTTGTTATTTCTCCTATTGTGTCATCCTAGTTTATTTTATTTGTTCATGTCTGTTCATCTCTCTTTATTGTCTCATTGTGTTTTGTTTTCTTTCTATCATATATTATACAAAAAAAAATCGTACAAGAAAATGAAAGAGAAAGTTGTGAAAAAAAAGAGAAAATTCGATATTGAAAAAAAATTGCAAAAAAAAAGTTGAAAAGAAAAAATTTGAATTGTTGTCATATTTCTTCTTTTTGTGTCTACAATACCTTCACTGTACGTGTCGAAAAAATTCAGAATTCATTATTTCTTGTTAATTCTTGTTCTATAAAGTTATCAAATTACCAAATCCTTATTGAGTGTGCATCATTCTCAAAGGTTCTTACTTAAGAGATCATAAGGAAAAGTTGAGCGGTAAAAGGTAAGAGTGGTAAGACAAAAAAAAAAGTCAAATTGAGTGAAACAAGAGGGACTATAACATAATTTGAGTGTAAACATGTGAGAGAGTGTTTGTGAAAGGATTTTTTTTTCTAACTTGATTTTTGCAGCATTTTAATTATGAGTGGAGAAGAAGGAGAACAGGATGTTGATCTCAAATTATTCTTCAGGTTGTTCAAGAACAACTCAAGGCTCTAAATACCAGATTGGATGATTTACAATCTACACCCACGTATAAGAACTCTACTAGTCAAAACAATGATGAGGAAGAAGAAGAAGAGTATTCTGATGGAAGAGATCATGAAAATGAAAGGAGAAGAAAAGGTGAACCAAGACATGACAATTACTTAGGTAGTATTAAGATGACAATCCCTGCATTCCAAGGAAAGAATGATCTTGAATTGTACTTGAAGTAGGAGAGAAAAGTTGAACATGTGTTTGATTGTTACAACTACTTGGAGGAGAAAAAAAAGGTAAAATTAGTAGTTGTTGAATTTACTGACTATGCTAGTATTTTGTGGGATTAGTTTGTGATTAACATGCATAGAAATGGAGAAAGGCCTATTCGTACATGGGAATATATGAAGTCTGTCATGAGAAAAAGATTTGTATCAAGTCATTACCATAGGGGCTTGCATAGAAAATTGCAATGTTTAACACAAGGTTCTATGAGTGTGCATGATTATTATAAGGAGATGGAAATAGCCATGATTAGAGCCAATGTGGAGGAATATCGTGAGACAACTATGACTAGATTCAATGGAGGCTTAAAGAAAGAGATTGTTGATGTGGTAGAGTTGCAGCATTATATGGAGATAGAGGATTTGAAATCCAAAAGCTCTTCCAAATTTGCTTCATCTTCTATCTCTTCATGGAGATCAAATTGGAAGAACAGTACATCTGTTACAAATCCTAAAGAAGATGTGATTGTCAAATATTCAAATGCTCCTCCTAAAGGTAAAATTGACATCGATACACCCTATAGATCACGTGATATCAAATGTTTCAAGTGTCAAGGAGTTAGACATATTTCTTCTCAATGTCCAAATAAAAGAGCAATGATTATGATGGATAATGGAGAAGTAGAGAGTGAGAGCTCAAGTGATGATGAAATGTCACCATTGGAGGATTGTAGTGACGTAGAAGTTGCTGAACCTGTAGATGGAATTGTACCTGTTACTAGATGTGCTCTTAGCATACAGCCTAAGAAAGATGGTGATGTGGAGCAACGTAAGCATATTTTTTCATAATTATAGATGGAGGGAGTTGCACAATGTGGCTAGTACTATCCTAGTGGAGAAAATAAATTTGCAAAGTGCCAAACATCTTAGGCCTTATAAGCTGCAATGACTTAGTAATATTGGAGAAGTAAAGGTTGACAAGTAAGTTTCAGTGTCTTTTGCTATTGGGAATTACAAAAATGAAGTACTACATGATGTGGTTCCTATGGAGGTAGGGCATATACTTTTAGGCCGTCCATGACAATTTGATTACAAGGTAAACCACAATGGGTATACCAATTGTTTCTCTTTTATTTATAATAAGCTGAAGATTACTCTTGCTCCTTTATCTCCAAAGCAAGTATTTGTAGACCAAATAAAAATGAGAAAAGCAAGAGAGTGTGAGAAATCAAAAGAAGAAGAAAGTGAAAGAACAAAAGAAAAAAGTAAACAAAAAAATGAGAGAAGCAAAAGCAAAAAGGGCGATTCAAAAAAGAAAAAGCAAATGAGTTGTTTTGCAAGAGAGAGTGAGATCAAGAGGGCATTCTTTTCCAACCAACCTATGCTTGTACTCATGTACAATGATACATGTTTAAACTCTAAATTGATTCTTCTTCTTTGCCTATTTCTGTTATTTCTCTTTTGCAAGATGTTCAAGATGTCTTTTCGACTGAGGTCCCTAGTGACTTTCCTTCCATTAGAGGAATGGAGCACCACATTGTTCTTAACCTAGGTGCTGCCTTTTTGAACAGACTAGTATATATGAATAGACTAGCATCTTGGGAAGAATGCTTGTCTCATCTTGGGAAGAATGCTTGTCTCATCTTGAGTTTGCATATAATAGAACTATTCAATTTACTTCTTATTCTCCTTTTAAAGTTGTGTATGGTTTTAATTCACTGATTCCTTTAGATATCTTAACATTGCCAACTAATGAGCATGCTAATTTGGATGGAAAGCAGAAGGCAGAATTTGTTAGAGAGTTGCATGCCAAAGTTCAAGCTAACATTGAGAAAAGGAATGGACAATATGCAAGGTAAGCCAATAAAGGACGTGTTATAGTGACTTTTGAACTTGGAGATTGCGTTTGGATTCATAAGCGAAAAGAAAGGTTTCCTACTCAAAGAAAATACAAGTTGTAGCCAAGAGGACATGGAACTTTTTAAATGTTAGAAAGAATCAATGGCAATGTCTACAAGTTGGATTTATCAACTGCATATGGTAATGTAAGTACTACTTTTAATATTGCTGATTTGTCTTTATTTGTTGTAGATGAGGAATTTGAATCGAGGACGGATCCTTTTGAAGAGGGAGGGGATGATAGAGACCCAACCAACAAAGTCAAAGTCATTTATGGTGGGAAATAAAAACTTAGTGAGGAGTTATAGCAGATGAAATTTTATGCCGATTAAAATATTAATGGACATTATCTTCAGGCTTGCCTAGATAATCCTATAAATAAACTCTTGTAAGCAACTAGAAACATGAATTTAGAATTTGAATGAAATTGAGTTTTCTTTATTGTGGGAGTTTTTCCTTTGTTCTTAGGTTAAGAAATTTTATAGTGTTGGTTTTACTAAGTCGTGGTTAGGGTTACGTTTTTTGATAACATTGGTTCTATCGACAAGTCGTAGTTAGGATCAAGTTCCTCCTTTACTTAATTTCAAGACGATCCTACTTTAAAATCATCATCCCCTTTTTTTTATTTCTTTAAATTTGTTCATCTCTTTTTGTTGTCTCATTTATGTTTTGTTTTTGTTTTCTTTTCTATTATATATTATACAAAAAATATCATACAAAAAAAACAAAAAAAAAATTATAAAAAAAAAAGAGAAAATTCGATATTGAAAATAAAATTACAAAATAAAATTAAAAAAAAAGTTTAAATTTTTGTCATATTTCTTCTTTTTTATCTATAATATTTTTATTGTACATGTTGAAAAAATCATGAATTCATTATTTCTTGTTAATTCTTGTTTTCTAAAATTAAAGTTATCAACATATCAAATCTCTACTCTTTCATGTAGTGTAGTGTAGCATCATTCTTAAATATTCTTATTTAAAAAATCATAAGGAAAAATTGAATGATAATTATAAAAATATTTTAAAATACTTAAAAGTCATACGCACATGTATTTCACCAAGTGATGTTTGAGAATGAGAAACATGACCCCATAACAACATGTGTATTCTCCTCCTACAATTCCTCACATCTTTCCTCGTGGCCTTTACCACGTCTCCTTCAATTCCCAATTCCCAAATCCCACCCACTAAAAAATTCTCATTTAACAATAGAGCTTACATAACTCTCATCTCCGCAACTAGTCGCATTACATTAAACGTGGCAACTCTTATTTTTGCAATCTGTGTTACAATGATATTATAACTTTCATAGCTTTTATCTCCACAATAAGTGTGTTATTATCATCAAACCCTATGAATAACATAGTAAAAAAAATTATTCTCCACTTTGTATTTTTTTATGATTTCTATTAAAATATTACTTGAATGTTGTGATAATAGTACTATTAAATAATTTTTAATTAGTGACTTGAAAATTTTTTAAAATATAAATATAAACATATGCTAAAAATATTTATTAGTATTTATTATTTTTAATTTTAATTAGTTATCATATTTAATAAAAAAAATATTTATAACTTTATTTAAATGTATTTGGTGATTTAATAAGGATATTATAGTATTTAATATTCACTTCATTAGACTTTCTTCCCAATCCAAAAATAAAAAGTTAGTCACTATCTCCATTAGTGGAAATAATTTGTGAAAAATAAGGCTAAAAAGATTTATGAGAAATATTTTTTGGAAATATATTTTGAAAAATTGCATATCAAATATAAAAAGCACATTTTGCACTTCAGATTCTTAAGAAATAAATTTTTTTTTCCTTATGAAATGTTCCTAAATGGTTAAGAAGCCAAAAGTGTAAATTTTTTTATTAAAAAGTTTTTATTTATTATTACCTTAACCTTTGTCTTCAACTTTATGTTTGGTTGGGTGGAAAGAAAACAGAAAAAAAAAAGTTTCGATTTTTCATTTAAGAGAAATGAAAAAAAAATTATTTTTTTATTTCATAAGTTAATTTTTGTTTGTCTTTTTTTCTTATTTTCTCTTCAATTAAATAAAAGAAACTACATTATTGACCATCTATGACTAACTTAAATATTTTTTTTGAACGATTTGAAGATTTAAAAATAAAATAATAAAAATTTGTTCAAAATATTTATTTTAATTTTTAAATTTTTAAAATAAATAATAAGAAAAACTAATTAGCATTGACCCTGTCAGAGAAAAAAAAAAGCAACATGAGAAACATATCCGTTTTAATTGACACAATAACACATTTTAACTCTAAATCCTAAACATTTTAACAAACTTTGACCACGAATCTTGACCTCAAACACCCTCTCAAAATCAAATCACTTTCCAAAGGGAATTTGAACGTTAAATTTGGTCTAAAGTGTTGAAAAAAAAGGAGTGAAAAGGAAAGGGAACAAGAAAATGATGACATTGCAAAATTGCAATTTGCAAAGCATAAGAATAAGAAAGAGCTTGTATAAAAGATAAAAGACCTGGTCTTGGTCGTGTTAACAAAAGAATAAAGTTATGGTCAAAACTCAAAACCAGGTCCCCACTCTAGTTAGTAATTCCATCCATTTCCAAGGGCTAAGATTGTAAATTAACTCGTGGCATAACCTACACGACCATTTCTCATTTTCACTAACACTAAATTTGTTTCTGATATTTAAAATTACGGTCAATCTCTCAAAATTATAAAATTTTATTTTAATTTTAAAACTATCAAATACTAATTATTTAATTTTATTTTCACTAAACTAAAATAACTCTCATTTAATATTATTAAGAATTATTAATGAATAAACAAGTTTAATTTTTGAAAATCATATAATGCATTTTTATTGATTTCATATAAGTATCTCTCTTTAAAAATAATCTTAATCGAAATATTATCGAATATTCAAAATAGACATTTTTTAATAAAAAATTATTGTATGATCTTGGTCTATATAATCCTTATCAATTTATATAATATATTATTCATTTTTTTATAAATTAAAAATATAATTACATATTTCACATAAAAATTAAGCAAAACCATATATATAATTTCTCTTTCAAATCAAAATTAAAACTTTAGTTCACGTGGTTATGGAATACTAATTAATATATCTAACTTCTTGTTGATTGATTGAACATATTCTAATTAAGTTTTTAACAATTTTAAAGATTAAAATTATAAAATTATAATTTTAAATATTAAATTGAGGAGTCAAAGGTTGGAAGTTGAAACTCCACGCGTTGCAGAGTTGAGTTAACTATGTCGTGTTGATTGAGGAATCATAACCGAAGCTCAGAACGAAAAAGCACCCGCGATTCTCGCTTGTTTTCGGAACTATTCCCGTTTCGTGTCTCAAACACAGTTTTGGTCTTTGTGTTCTCTCTCTCTAGTCTCTCTGTGTCTTTGTTTGCCTTTGGTAAGCACTTTTCCTGTCTTTATTTCTTGTTTCGCGTTCCATCTGCCATGATTGGAGGCAAAGATCTTGTTCCCAATGGCGTTAACTCTGAGGTGGAGAACTCAAGAAGCACGGTGCAACAGAAGCATCATGATATCGTTCATGGCAAGGAACACTCACAAGAGAAAAACCCAGAGAAGAAGGTTGGTGTTAATGAGTTTCAGTCAACACCCACAAAACTTGGCACTTCTGGGCTGCAAGAGTTGACCCTCAGCTACCTCTGTGACAACCCAAAATTGGGTCTTGTTGAGAGAGAGGTTGGTGATAGAAGCTTGTTGAAGGGCAAAGAAATTGTAGTTTATGGGAATTCAGATCAAGATGAGAAACACCAGTTGTGTTTGAATCTATCAGAAGGGACTAGTCTGTCAGAACGCGATGAATTAAGGTTTGAATTCTCGTTGGGTGGTGTCAAACAATGTCTCGAACAGGATTACCTTCGAAGGAGGATACCTATTGGAAACCAAAATAAAGATCAAGATGAGAAATGGATAGAGAGGGATTTCTTGAGTTTGAGTGAAAGTAGGGAGAATTCTTCAAAGAGATCCATTGAGGAAGAGTGTGAGAGGGAGAAGAATAGTGACAACAAAAAGCAGAAGCTTGAGACTCTTAGTCTATCTCTTGCTTTGCCTGATGTGTCACTCTCTCTCACAGCCTCAAATGCTATGCAAAATGGTGACCAACTTGTTAGGCCAAAACCTAGTAAGCCATCCACAAGGACCACAACTACCGTCAATTCGTGTTCAAATGATTACATAGAAGCTTCTTTGTCTCATTCTTGCTCTCACCCTTTCTCACACAACCCAAGTTGCTCACGTACCCGAAATTCGACTGAGAATTTTGAGTATTCAGTTAGCAAAGATGATCAAATTTGGCATTGTGGGGAGGGGACTAATGGGTCGGTTCATAGCAGGTTCAAGCCAATAGGAGATGGGGTTGCTTTGGCCAACCATTCCTTTATGCAAGGGAATAGTCAGTATAAGGCTACTAGCTCAGATAACCAATCTTTTTACCCTTCAGAATTGCCTGCAAGAGTGAGATTTGAAGCTCCGTCAGAGGGCTCAAGGGGAAAGAATTCTGAGAACCTGAGAGGCTTGGAAGGTGTGGATGGTGAGAAGGTGATGAAGTTTTCTACATCATCAGAGAGAGTTCTAAGAGAAATTGTGACTGAGTCTGTCCCAGCCATGGCATTGACATTTCAGGAGTTCACAGATGAAGCCATAACATCAATCAAGGAACACTTGAAAGGTCTCATTGAAATGCCAGAGAAGAAAGTGGAATTGGTGAGCCTGCAGACCCAGCTCGGCCAAAGATCTGACCTCACAAGAGAGACTCTTTCAAAGTGTCATAAGGAGCAACTACAGATTTTGGTAGCTATCAAGATGGGACTTGGGAGTGTGTTGTCTGGTCAGTTCCAGTTTGTGGAGATGGTGGAGGTTTTCTTGTATATGAGATGCCGAAATGTAAACTGCAAGAACTTATTACCTGTTGATGACTGTGAGTGCAAGATGTGCTCAGGAAGTAAGGGGTTTTGCAGTTCTTGCATGTGTCCTGTTTGTTTGAACTTTGATTGTGCAAGTAACACTTGTAGTTGGGTTGGTTGTGATGTTTGTTTCCACTGGTGTCACGTTGCTTGTGCCATTCAGAGGAATCTAATCAAACCTGGGCCTAGCTTGAAGGGTCCTTCAGGGACCTCTGAGGTGCAGTTTCATTGTACAGGCTGTGGACATGCTTCAGAAATGTTTGGCTTTGTTAAAGATGTTTTTGTGTTTTGTGCCAAGGATTGGGGCCTAGAAACCTTGGTGAAAGAGCTTGACTGTGTGAGGAGGATTTTCCTGGAAAGTGAAGATCGCAAAGGGAAGGAATTGCATATTAAAACGAATGATATGCTGTTAAAGCTTCAATCTAAACTGCTTTCTCCTTTGGATGCCTGCAACTACATCATACAGTTTTTCAGCTGTAAGTCTCTGAACTGTGTATTTTTTACTTTTTCATATTCAATTTATCAGTGTTTATCAAAACAATTGTTATTATGCACCATACAGCATTTAAATGGGAATCATGCAATATCATGATTTTCTTCATGGATTAGTGAAACACATCAATTTTGTTCAAAGCATATGATGTGGTGGAGAGAAAGCATTAATTTATTTTTATTTTTTTTTAAGTAATAATAACAGACATTCAGACAATAAGGTCTGAACATTGTCATGCTATTTAACCTTTAAAATGAGTTATCTTTCCATTTCTCATATTTTTATAGCCACAACACTTGAGAATGCTATGTATAATATAAATGATTTTCAGATTCTACCAGATGCTGAATAACATCAAATCAAGCTACGTAGAGTATTATATAACATCAGTTATCAAGCTATAGCCTTTAATGTCTAACTGATTCAAGAGTTAGATCTCATTTGACAATTGGGTTATGAAATGATTTTGTTGTTTATAAATCATTTGGTCGTGCCCATTATGGCATTTGATATCTTGTTGAATCAGTTGTTTATCATAGGTTGCAGAAATAAAAGACAAGGAATGTGCTTTTTACACTGAGGTGTCTATAGTTACATAATAATTGGTTCTACTGGTGCTTGATTTTGGTGAATAATGCATTATGTTACATTGAGCCCTCAGGCCTAAGATGCATTTTACAGATTTGGCAGATGAATTTCTTTGATCATTAAGCATTAGCCATTAAATTAATCCAAAAAATATGCTTCAAATGTTGTATGCATGAACTCCATCGCCTCCCTGGATAAAGTAGCTAAATCTTAGAGTTGATATTTCAATATGCATGTGACTCTGTTTTTCCATCAAACTCAAATATCCCGACAATTGTGTATCTTTTTTCAGCTTTACATTAGGCTCTTGCTAAGCTTTTCATAACAAACGATTGCTTGATTTAATTATGAGAAAATAGAACATACACCGATAAAATTAAGTATTTTTACACTGTCATCTAATCACAATTTGTTATGAATGATAAGTTTTTTTACTTTATAACAATAATCATCTTAAAGTTATAACAAGTTTTTTACATTGACATTGCTTAGAAATTAAACTCTTTAACTATATTATTGATATCTGATACCTAAAAAGATTTTTTTCTGATAAATAGATGTGGATAACATGCCAGAATTTCCTGCTTTTGCTATATCCTCAAAGGACTTGTCAACATCCAAGGCTAAACTTACGGTGGACACAACACCATCTCTTCCACAATCTACTTCTTTAATACCAAAACATTCTCATGACATGAGCTACACTAGGTCACATAACCTTCAACAGAAAGACCTCAAAGCCTCCCTCTTCAGTGAACATAAAAATGAGACTGATTTCCACTTAGATGCTTTATTAAGGAAGGGAGGGCATGAAAGCTTGGAGAGCATCGTGCGGATAAAAGAGGCTGAAGCCAGAATGTTCCAAAGGAAGGCAGATGAGGCAAGGAGAGAGGCAGAGGGATTCCAGAAGATGATCAAGACAAAGGCTGCACAGATGGAAGAAGAGGATGCAGAAAGGCTTGGCAAACTTTGCTTGCATGAGGCAGAGGAAAGGAGGAAGAGGAAATTTGAGGAACTCAGTGTCTTGCAGAATTCTCATTATGATTACTTCAACATGAAAAGCAGAATGCAAGATGAGATTCATGGTTTGTTGAAGAGAATGGAAGCAACAAAGCAGCAATGGGTTTAATATGTTTTGTTGTTCTTGTTTAATTATTTTCTCTCTGAAACACTAGTAAAATGTGTCTAATTTATTGATCTAGTGTCAATTTGTATTCTTCTGTTTTTCTTCCCATTAGATAACTTTCTATTGATAAATTCAAGAATCAAGTTTTGTATCCTGATTTTTTTTATCACAAAATTGAGTAGGGCTTAAACGTGAATTTAGCCTTGTTCTTCATGAGAGCTTGCAGATCATTTTTATAATAATGTAAGACAAAAAAGCTAGTGAATATTTCCTTTAGTCAAATACAATAGTTGCATATACTTTGACCTATATTGATTTGTCAGTTTTTTTTCTTAAATATATTTCTAATTATTGTACTTGTTTTTCTAATTTTAGTTCCTATAATATTTTTTTAAGATTTTGATCTTTATAAAATTTTATTTTACAGTATTAGTCTCTGTCATTACATGTTAACCATTTATTGAAAAACAAGCATAATATTTCTTAAATAATAAAGACTAAAATAAATCTTTAAGGAGGGTTAATTTCAAAAATTTATAATTTTATAAGGGTTAAAAATATATTATTAAAGACTAACATCGGAAAAATAAGTTTTATAGAGATTAAAATCATATGAAAAATTTATAAGGATTAAAACCATAAAACAAATATATTATAAGGATTAGAAATATATTTAAGTTTTTTTAGGTTTAAATTATTTACTTATTGAAAAATTTACTTAACATGGAAAGTTGTATTCTTCTGTTTTGCTAGAAATTATTTGCCTAAAAATATAAAAGGAAGTTGTATTCATGAAGTATGACTTACCTTGTTGGTAATTTTTTAAAAACATACATTAGTTTGACAGTTTTAAAAGCAAACTACTCTAATTTGGTAAAAAAAGTCTTTGCCCCAGCGCTGATTTGGATAAGAATGTCGGAAACTAATAATATATTTGCTGATTTGTTAAGTTGGTCCCTGATATGCTTAATAAATTATTCTCCTAGCTTTGCCACATTGTGATGTGGGACAATTTAAGTGTCCTAGGATGATCAAAACAAAAAAAAAGGACTATACTAGAGAGAAATAGAATATTTGATATGATTATTTATAGGACACATAGAAGATGGGGCAAGAAGGATAATAATGTTCAATGGTGCATCCCTAGACATTATTATTCAAGAACTAACTTGTTTATTATTTGGCTTCGTGGACCATAGTTGGCTCGGTGCACGTTTTATCCTTATATATATTATTTCTCACTTGGAATAACTTTAAGCAAACATATAATATTTATTATGGCCAAGTCACTTACAATTTGTTATTGCCAATAGCAGATGCAGTCAACAATATAATCTTACAACCCAATTGAATTCACATCACGCTTCAGCAATGTAATCATTATAATTGGGCCCAAAAGGATTAACAAGTTCTGTAGTTTTGTTATGGGGCAAAATCTTTTGATCTTTGATTAGCCTCGGATGAAAATTTACACATCTTGAAATTATTTTAAAATTAGATGTAAACCTACGGATTGCACAACTAATTTAGAAAATATATATTTTGAAATTTATTTGGTTTAAAAGTATTTTAATTTTAATTTTCATACAATTAGCATATATCATTTTCTTATGAGATACATTGAAAAGGTGTTACTTAGTGTGTCTATTCATAAAGAGAGAAATAAAGAAAGAAAGAACAGGGTAGGTATCCAGTAAATTTTTACCATATAAGTATATATAAAAAGTTAAAATTGAATAAAAACATTAGGTACATTTTAAAATACATTTACGAGTATTAAATAATTTTCAATCATAATGATCTAAATTAATTATAAAAATTCCTCTCACTTTTTACGTTTCTTGTATAAAGATGTAATAATACAAATAATATTTCTTTAAAAGAGACATAATACACGGATAACAATTTATAAAATATTATTGTATATATTTATTATTCTTCACATCATTAATTACACTTTCATAATTTTTTCTCATTTATTGTATATTGAACAAACAATATTTCTTTATACTAAAATAAGGACCACGTTATTTTTAGAGAAATATCATATACACAACAATTTACAACAGATTATACAATGAAAAAAGAGAGAAAAGTGGATGATATAATTAATTATGTAACTAAAAGAGGTAAACACATAAATAATGTAAACACATAAATGATATTATATAAATTATTGTACGTGTAGCATATTTTTTATTTTAAATTCTCACAAATACAACAAAGTTTTTTTTGTTCGTGAAAAATAAATGATTTCTTTTTTGTCTTTTGTTTATAAAAATATGTTTGATATAATCTTGGTTGTATATAAAAGAATATTTATAAAAAATAAAAATTACATATGACATATGTTTATATACAAGAAATAAAAAATATCTTTTAATAACTAACAACAAATATTAGTGTTATTTACGAAGAGTAAAAATATATTTAACTCAATAATATATTATTATTATTATTATTATTTAACGTTCAACGGTGCCCTCTTTAGAAATGATTATTCTGGGACTAGTTTATTTGAGCACCGAGTTATTGCGGTTTCGTGCATCACACGTGGCTATTTTTCAATCAAACATTGAAACTAATTTTCCGATGTGGCATATCTGGTTATTGCCACTCAAATAAGTGTGTGACCAAAAAGCTTAAATGGTAGTATTCACCTTTTATCCTTGTATATTTTATTTTATCTCACAATTGGGGTTGACTTTAAACAAACTTTACAATATGCTATTGTCGATTACTTGGGCAAATATAATCATTATACTTGGGCACAAAAGGATTTACATCTTCTATATCTTTGAATCTATTTTTTATTACACGCAAGGTAAAATATTAATGATGTGTAAATAAATTCATATATTATAAAATTTAAGGTAAATTCTCTTATAATGTTTTCTTAAATCACATTCACATTTTTTATAATTTTTAAACAAATATTTATCTTTTCTTTATTTAATAAAATGACATGTATTTTATTTTATTTAATAAAGTGACATTCATATCCTCTTTGATTCAATTTAAGAAAGATGAGTTTTATTTAAAACAAAAAAGGATGTAAGTGATATTTAGAAAATATTTTTTTAAATTTTGAACAAAGAAATATATTTTAATTTAAAAAATAATATATTTTTTTAGAAGATATTATTTTAAAATTGAAAAGAATATGCTTATATTTTTTATTTTAAAAATATATTTTTACACAAGGTTTCAAGCTAGCAAAGGTTATCATCCCTTTCCATGATTTTGGTCTTACCATTAGTTTACCATCCATCCCAAGAAATAAAAATATTGCACTTTGTAAAAGTTGAAACCACAACTTCTCACTTACAAAAGACTTCTTTAAACATTAAAGAAGTTCACTAACTTAAGATATAAAGTTCAACATATATTATATAGCATTAATATAAGAAATAATAATGTGTGAATTTAAAATTTCATTATTCTTATTTAAAAACCAATCTAGTTATTAAAATATTGTATTAAATAGTATAAATTAAATTATATGTATTTTAAATTAAATTAAATCATTATAATAAATATATTATTTTTAAATTAAAATAATAACTATATATATAAAATTACATAATATAATTTGAATATAGAGAATTTAATTTAATTTATAATTATATAAACACTTTAATTTAATTTAAAATACATATAATTTAATTTATACTATTTAAAAAAATATTATAATAACTAGATTGGTTTTTAAATAAGAATAATAAAAAATAAATTCACACATAAGTATCTCTTACAGTAATGTTATATAATATACGTTGTACATTAAATATTAAATTAATAAATTGGTTTAGTGGTTAAAGGGTTTTCTTAAGTAATAAGTTGTGGGTTTAATTTTTTTTTTGTAACATTTTTATTTGTTTTACAAAACCAAAATCGTAAATTTTTTAAATATGGAAGAGGAAGGACGATAATTATATTTTAGCATTATTGATCTTGGTATATTTGAATAAATTCTATTTTTTAATTTATACACAAGACAAGCAAATGATAAATTTCACATCTTCTTTAATAAGTTTTATTTATAATTTTATCATTTTAAATAACAATAAAAAAAATATTATGGCATTATTGTTACACTTTATTGAGTTAGGGCACATAATAAGAAATTGTTTAAAATTGGAAAAAGAAAAGAATAGTTGCAGCGAGGTGAGATATTTGAATGATCAGTAATTTCTTGGGAGAATGACAGAAAGAGCAACAAAGAGAGCAAAGAGAAAGAGTAAGAGACCAGTGGAGTTGACTATTAATGCCTCTCGACTGCGGAAAAGGCCTAAATACTGGAAATATTGAACCAAACCCGCCTCAGCTGTGGCTACTGCAAGGAGGAAGATCACCATACCCATAAATCTATGCCATGGCAAAAGGGTTGCTCTACTTGACATTTCTGCACCCGGGAAGAAATATGTGAAGAACCCCAACATATACTGAAAACAAATTATAGATAAATCTTTTATTATAATTTATTCACCCAGCAGAGTTGGAAATAGAGGAAACTAGTTATAATTACTCTTAGACTCTAATAAATTTCTTAAGAGAGAGAAATAAAAAAAAATTTAAATAAACTTCTTTATAAGTTAAAATTAATTTATATATAAGTTAATTTATAGAAAATTTTTATTTTTTAATAAGATAACATGAGAGAACTATTATAAATTAGTTAATACATAAGATAACTTAGTTTATAAATAATTTTTTTTTATATTCTCTACTTTTATAAATATTTATGAAGAACTTTATCTAAAAAATCCATTAACGTGAGTGTATATTTGACTCAATTCTACCAAATTAGTTTATAAAGTGATAATTGTCTCCTATTTATATATATTATTCAGTAACCATCTTATTAGTCAACGTGAGATCTTTAATACACATTTTCTTAAGTTAAAGACTAAATATTTTATGCATGAAGTTTGCATAGCAGACTTTTATAGGTGATTCAAGAACAAGTGATTTAATAAGTCCAACAACAATCAGTAAGATAGGCTTTAATACCATTTAAAAAAATAGGTTGAAGCCTAATTTAATCCCTACAAAACCAATGATCCTCTTATATGTATATTATTCAAATTATTTATAGAATTACCTGTAAACCAAAAAGGCAAATTGCTGACATGCCTAGC
Organism: Mucuna pruriens; assembly: GCA_025330945.1. Classification (NCBI taxonomy): domain Eukaryota; kingdom Viridiplantae; phylum Streptophyta; class Magnoliopsida; order Fabales; family Fabaceae; genus Mucuna; species Mucuna pruriens. The sequence continues at coordinate 58,119 of JAENHJ010000086.1, read as the reverse complement.
CAAGAGTGTAATGTATACATATCAGCAAGACCCGCCTCTTTCTTAGATTTGAAAACTGCAATAATCCCTAAAACTCCAGCCACCAGAGCTATCAGATGCAATAGGAGGTGAACCACCTTCACTGTCCTCCTTTTCTCAGGCACCGACTTGTATGCCATGATAGCTGTTGCAAGTTAAATTCTTGTGTAAATTATAATACCAACTGAATTCAAGTGACCCCACTTTAACAATAGTAAAAATTTGAGTCTGTAAGTATTGTCCTCATAGCATTACTTATTTGAAATTTAGTCACATGTCACAATATCATACTAAGAAATGCAAAGAGAATCAAGGGAACTGAGCTAAAAAAAAGCTATGACAAAATTTGTTAATGAATTTCACATTAAAAGTTGAAATATAAAAACATCAAACCGTCTAATTATAAATCATCTAACCAATCAAGTGTTATGGCTTTTAGTTTTAACGATTGAGAGGTTGAAGACCATTCAATTAAGGATGGTTGAACATTTAATCTTTAGATTTAATAAAATGATTTCTAGAAAATACACTCAATAAATAAATGTGATTTTCCTTATCACATATAATAGAACTTGCTAAAATTTTTTGAATTCTTATTTAGTTTTAGGACTCATTAATGAATGTGCTATCTAGGGTGAACATGTACATATATATTACATAACAAGTATTTGATTTTCTCAATCAATCATCCTATAATTTGGAATAAGTAGAGTTACACTTACCTTCTCCGCCAACCAAAATAAACCCAATTACCATTAGAAGTGGATGCAGCTACAAATAAAAAGTAAAGGAACATGTTAATTAGTAGCTAGAAATGATGGTCAAAATTAACAAATTTCACACATAATCAATTACATGGTTTGAACAACTCACATTGAAAATCTTGGCTGGGTTGGAAGATCTGAAGGCAACACCTTCACGGAAGTGTAGTAGCCAAACTAACACAAGGGTTGCTATTGCTATGAACAACAAATGAGCAAATATGGTAGTTGAAAGCGCTTGAACTTGGAAACCACGAGCCATTTTTGTTCAACTCAAAGGTTAAACACCTCTATGCTACCAAGTCACTACTAAGATATCCCTTCAATGGTTCTATATATATATATATAAATAAAAGTCAAATTGGTGAAAGAATCAAACTTTGCACATATATTTGCATGAGGATGGTAACAAAAACGGTTTGGCCGGCAGGGAAATTGGTGACGAAGTGTAATAACAAAGGAAGCTTCTGATTATATCAATGAGTGGTGATTATAATGATGGTAATTTAATACTATATAAATATTTCTTTTGTTAAATATCAATTTAGTTGTCCATTTTTTTAATATTGATCAATGGCTAGGATGAGCTAGCTGTAAAAAGAGTTAGAAATAGCAAAATAGAAGTCACAAATTAAAGCAAAATATGCTTATTATTTCTGTTCTAGGTCATGACATTAATTAAAAATAATTTTATTGTCTTTCTTTTAGTAATAAAAAATCACACATGTGTCGTGTAGCAGGGGTAATGCTTTTTACATTTTTTAAATTATTGAACCGGCTGGAAATTTGCCTCTTGTGGCCAACAGTTAAAGGACAAAAATTGTAATAAATACATAGTAACTAACAACTTATATTTGTGTCACTTTGTATATTCCATTTTGTTTCTGTCAGAACATATAGTTAGTTAATATTTTCTTTTTCTTTTTTCTTACAAGAAAATTTTATGTGAATTGAATATTTGAGACTCACTCAAACTATAACAGACTCTTTAATTTATTGAACTAAAACAGTAACAGACTTTTTATTTAATTAACCTTTACAAAAGTATTTATAAATTAAAAAAAAAAACTGAACTAAGTTGGACCATGGTATTTAGGATGTGTCAGCTAAACACGGCCCAAACTCCAATTTAAAAATGGGCCAACTCACAATAAACAAAAAGGAGAGAAGGGTTGTTATTCACATCTATTTTTGCTCTTTGCCAGAGTGTACAAATTTTTTTACAAAAATATCCTTGATAAAAATCAGCTTCCCTAACATAAAATCATACAAAAACTAGTTTCTATAATATATTTATACATTAGAAAACTAATTTACGAATTAACAAATAGAACACAATTAGATAAGAAATAATGAAAGTGCACAAACTCGCCCACAAAAAGAATAACGGAAGATAAAGAAGATCGTTGCTTATATAAGAAAAAGTGAAAAGATGAGATGAGTGAAAACATTTGAAGAAGATGATGTAGGTGATAGGTATCAATAAAGTTTGAGGGGTGTGAGTATGAGGGTAGTTTAGGAATTATTGAACTTACAAAAATAGTCTTGTAACATAAAATCATACATAAACTAGTTTTTGTATCCATACAAAACTAATTTGCGCACCGTAGTTGTATCAAAATATGCTAAAAGTTTTCTTGATGTATTTATGTCAAAATACATTATAGAAATAATATAGTTAATTTATTTATTATATACACTTAATTTTTTTTGTAATTAAATAATTTAATAGGTTTTATTAGTTGAATAACTTGTTAAATATAATATTCACATTAATATATTTAATTTAATTTAATTTAATTTAATTTAATTAATTTTGGTGTTTAATTTTTTATTTATTTTAAATAACTTGATAAATAAATATGAGGTGAAAATGAAAATATTAGATAAATTAAAACAAGTCAATATAGTCAAATATAACAACTAAAATGAAGTGTAACAAAAAAATTAGAAAGATCATGTGTAAGTCTTTTTTTATACATACAATTTGCTTTAATATCTACACGTGTGACTCTCAATACATCACCCATGAAAATTCAAGCATTAGGCTTCTCAATAATCATTCTCCCATCAAGCATGGGATGAAATAGTTCAAATATAAAAAATTCTCTCAAATTTATTTTATGTTTCATTTTTGTTCTAAAAGGTTTATAATTTATTTTTAATCAAAATACATTAATTCAAACATGTGTTACATATTAGTTGGCTAAATAAAGCAAGTTAGAGATATAAAATCTAGAATAACTTGTATAACTAAGGAGGAGTAAAGCTTCTTATTTCAATTCACATATTTTATATCATATTTATAATAATGTTATTTAGGTTTATTAATCATATATTAACAATGTAAAATAGTTTTTTAGTTGAGTTAGTCATGACATTTTATAAGCCTATAGCAAAACGATAAATAAGACTCCTGTATAAGATTTGTTAAAGCAAATATATATTATATATAAAAAAATAAATACATAATTTTATTAAAAATGATAAGTTTTATTACATTAAATGAAAAACATAATTTTAACATATTTGAAAAATATGTATCATATTTTTTATTTAGTTTACTTATATGTTATTACTTATTTTTGATAAAATATTATTATCTCATATTAAATTTTGCATGTATGCTTGTTTTTTATTAATATATTAAATTTTAGTTTTAATTAATATTTTAACTTATGTATTACACAATATAAATATTTATTTATATAATTATAATAATTTCATAATAAATAAATATTTTAAATTTTAATGGAAGTTTTACTGTCCAAATTAAGAATTTTAATTTATAGTAGGATAGTAAATTTTTTTTATAATTCTATTTTAGAATGTAACATATTAAAATAGAAAATAAAAATAAAGAGAGTATATTCTATAATTACATGTCACATTTTAATTTAAATATTAAAAAAATGATATAAGAGATAATAATTTTAACTACTTATAAAAATAATATAAAATATTACTACACAATTATATAATTTTTTTATCTCTTGAGGTCTTGTATCTTGGACAATCATCTCCTAACTTACACTCAAAATCAACTTTGTTGTTGATATTATATTTAAGATATTTATTATATAAATCAACAAACTATATTTTATATTGTTATTACATAATCTATTTTGTCATGTTATTTTGTGTAGAATAAAAAAGAAATTGTGAATGTTTTATGTAGTAATCTTATGGTTAAATTTTTATCTTCACCTAGAAAAACTTTTGCAGAAGTACCCGGCACGTTGAAGTTCCAAATCCAATTCTCCTCGTTCTTTGCTTTGCTTTCGTAGGTATATATGCAGTTATTTTCCAAAATGTAAAGTTGTTTGGAATAGCATCAGTGAAATTCTTTTCCTTTCTCTTTATTCCAGTTGTAAGTTTCATCACAACTCTTAAATTCAAGTATCCCAATTCCCATATATTGAAATTCATAATTGGATTGGGTGTATTCAGTAAGAAGTAAGAATATATGCGAATGCAGAAATAGAATTGGGTTATTGTAGGGACTAAGATGCTTGCTAAATTGCCAAGTTTCTTTTTTCAAAATTCCAAAACTAAGAATACAAGCGATGCTTCCTCTGTTATTATGTCATCAAAGGGTATAAGAGTGAAGCACACTAGAGAAACATTATTAGTCTCTCTTCCATTACATAGTAGTGTCACACCATGAGTTCCTTTGGTATCTCAGGTTTGGCACACTTTTTTGGAGTCTTAGCCTTCATCCTCTTACTCGTTTGGTTGTTGCATTACCGTGGAGGAGTTGACTATGATTCAGACGATGGATCTCGCGTCTTCAATGTAACATTGTTTTCTCTCCCCTTTTCTTTTATCTCCTCATTTTTTTAAATTAAAATGTAAGTTGAAGAGTAACAACATTTTTATTTTTTTTTCATTCTCTCAACATTTTCAATATTATTATTTTTTCTCTTTTGAAAGTATATTTCACACATTAATCCCATAATTAATAAAAAAATAATTTCTCTCAACTATTTTAAATTATTCTCCTTCTATCTTTATCAATATACTTGATTTTTTAATATTTTTTTCAATTTATCCTCCTTTATCTTTATTTATAAATTAAATTTCAATAATTTTTAAAAATTTTAATTAAAAATAATTTTATATCATAAATTAAATTCTTGTTATAAATTTAAAGAATTTAATTGTCATGTATAATATAAAACTATTTTGTCCTATTATTTAATTACAAATTACCTATATTATATTTTAAAATAATTATCATAAAAATCAACAAATTTATTAAATATGTGATTGGTGATGAAATGAAATGTAATATAAAATGATACATAATCTATTTTTTCAAATTTAAAATAATATTTATTTATATAAAAATAAATATTATCCTGTAAAATATATTTAATAAATACTAGTTGTTACATAAAGGAGGTATTTATAGTTATATGGTGGTACATGCTCTACTTATTTTCAAAATTCTTCAATAACGTTATCATTATCTTCAAAACTTTGCCCCCCTTATATTAAATCATTGTACTATTTTTTTCTCGTATGAAGTAAGATAAGAGATGTTATCTTGTCTTGTCCCCATTACACAAAATTTGTGTCCCTCACTGGTTACATAATTAACCACCACATATATATATATATGATGTTAAATTCACGTGTATATATATGTATATATACGTTCTGCAGGTTCACCCTTTATTGATGTACTCGGGGTTCATTTTCCTTGCTGGTGAAGGTATCTGATGCTAATTAACTTGAATATTCCTCTTCTGTAGAAGAGCTATGTTTTACTATAGAATATATGCGAGTTATCTTCATCTGCATATATATATATCATGAATATGTAAATGCAAAACATGTTCACTTTAATTATTAAACTATATGGTATATTTAAATTTGTTTATTGATTGGGTTGATGTTAATTAAATTGAAACAGCTATGATGTCATTCCAAACGGTACCAAGCGAAAGGAAAGTGAGGAAGTTAGTTCACATGGGACTGCATTTGATAGCTATAATTCTTGGGATAGTTGGTTTGAGTGCCGTTTTCAAGTTCCATGACATGGGCAACTATGCTGACGTTTACAGCCTCCATTCATGGATTGGCATTGGAACCTTCTGCTTGTTTGGATTGCAGTGGGTTTTTGGTTTTGTAATGTTCATGCTTCAAGGAGGTTCAGAGAGAACAAGAGCAAAAGTGATACCATGGCACAAAGTTGTTGGCAGAGTACTGTTGTTCATGGCAGTGTGTGCTGCAGAAACAGGATTGGTGGAGAAGACTAGTTTCTTACAACTGAAGCCACATCAGAGAGAGTCTCAATTGGTCAACTTCACGGGTCTTGCAATTCTCTTGTTTGGAATTTTTGTAAATCTTTCTGTTGGCTTTCCCTAATTGCACTTTCTTATTCATGCTCCTCTTTCCTTGTCCACACCACATCATTTTATATTTTTCTTATTATTCTTTATTGATTTTGTAATAAGTAAATCATTTCATTCCTTGAATGGTTTATATAATTTTTTTCTTTTCTTTTCAACTTGGTAAAAAAATTACCACATCGTTGAAAATTTATTATTTGATGTCCAAAAGTTTTATATTTTAGATTGCAGTACTTAGTTAAATTTTTCCTTTAGATATATAGGTTTTTTTATAATTAAATTGTTATTTTTGTCTATAAAAGACAGAGTATGTAGTGGGAAATTTATTTAGATTGTAAAATTAAGTGATTTTTTTACAAAACTCTTCCATCTTTTTCATAAATTTTGACAAAATTTTTTATCTTTATACATATTTTTTATATATCTAAAATAAAGAAAATTAAAATTTTTGGGAGGGTCATGGTCCATTACAACCAACCAACGTAGGTTCACCCTGCATGATATTATTTGTGTCTTTCAAGATAAAGTTCTCTTAAAAGAAATCATTAAGATTTAATTGTTTTTTTTTTTTTTTGTCATTTAGATTAAGTGAAATTTTAGTTTTAAAGTTTTTATTGAATTATGTTTAATTATTGAGTTGGTTCTTATACTTCATAATTTTTAAGTTTTTAGTCATTGTCCCTAGAAACTACTCACTTTAGTTCCTATATGAACAAAACTTTTGTTTTAATTCCTAACTTTGAAGCATTAATGTGGTACTAATATGGTATTAACCTATTTTGTTTTACTATTTAGTTATTATACTTGAACTACTTTTACGTTTTAATCTTTTTCCTAAACCATAATCTTTAGATTTTAGTTTCTATAGGTAGAAATTACTCATTTTAATTTTTATATGTTCAAATTTTTTTACAGTTTAGTCTCTTTATATTTAATTTTAACTATTACACTATTTTTTAATAAAATATTTAATCTTTAAAAAAAATAATAAGAGTTCAAAATTAATGAAAATATTTAAATATATAATCACATAAAATATATTTTTTCCTACTAAATAAAATAAATAATATATCTTTTATTTCTAGTTAACTTTAAACTTTGACAATTTTTTAATTAACTTATTAAGTAAATAACTTATACTTAAATATTATTAATTAATTTTTTACATGTGAGTTTAAATAATGAATTAAATTAAGTATTTATTCAATATATTATTATTATATAAAATAAATTATTAAAAATAATATTTTTATTATTTACAACATACTTAGGGTATGATGTATGCATCAAATATAATTTAGTTTTGACTAATATTTAGGTGTTTTTTCATATATAATATAAAACACTTTATTTTGTATAAATTAAAAATACATATATATTAATTAATTCATTTTGTATATGTTTAATTTTTCATTAATTTTGAAGTATTATTATTTTTGTTGAATGATTAAATATTTTATTAAAAATAATATAATAGTTAAAATAAAACATAAAAGACTAAAATATAATTATTTTGTTCATACATAATTAAAAAAATAAATAATTTTTAGATGTAGAAACTAAAACATAAAAATTATACAAGTATAGAAACCAAAATTAAAATATAAATATGTCAACAATATGTCAATGTCACTTTAGCATGTCATTAATAATAAATTATATTTAACTATAGATACTAAAATATAATTATTTCGTTCGCATATAGACTAAAATAAATAATTTCTAAATGTAAAAATTAAAACATAAAAATTATACAAGTATAAAAATAAATAAATAATTAAATCTTGAATTAATTATATCTATTTTTAAATTTAAGTAAATTTAATTCTTTATTGATTTTCATCTACCTAAAACCTTCAAATTCTCATTTTCTACTCAAAATCGTTATACATTAAAACAATGAAATTGACTTTTGTTTCAAACTTACCTACCAAAATATTAAATTTCGTCCAAATTTTAAAAATACAAAAGTTTCTCCCTTTGATTAATTACATATTATAAAATCCTTCAAAAGTTTTAAGTTTCTACTAAAAAAATTTTCGAAAAAAAAAATGTATCATAAATTATTAAATATTTGCATAAAACTATAATAATTTTAAAATTTTGAAGTAAATAAAAATTCGTAATATAAAAAATAGAGAAAGCTAAATAGCTCAAATTTTTTTAAGGGGAAACAAAAATCGCCTATAGATCAAAATAGAGACTGAAAATGTAATTAATTAAGTTAATTCTTAGCTATACAAATTATAAAATAAAATGACTTTCTTTCACTAAAATATTCTTATTAAAAAGAGATAAGATAATTATAAATTAATTTAGTATTTAAGTGTGATACTAAAATATAAATATATTACTCAAAAAATTTAATATTTTCTTTATCTTTTAAAATAATTTTTTTAAATAAAAAAATTCTTAAAATGATAAATAATGAGTCAAAATTGGGAAATGTTTTGAATTTCTTCGCAGGGGTACGGTAATGTAGTTTACAGGCTTGACTTGGGCCACCAAGTATTGGGCTGGGTAATGTACTATTGGGCTTCTTCAAGTTAATGCTTGGGACAATTGGGCTCTGGGTAATGTACCCACACGCACGCATTGAAATAGAATTGGAGAAAAGAATGCAAAAAACGAATTAGATATTTAAGAGCAAAAATAGTAGGACCATAGGAGATATAATTACTTCTTATTTGATAATTTAATAAATAACGCAGTTTTCGCTTAATCAATTTCGAAAATAAAGATTAATAATATAAATAGTGGTTAGCCCTCAAGGAAAATCAAGTTTCATTCAGCCGAAAATAATTTGAACCTAAACTTTTGGGATATAAAAATTGGAAAAAAAAATAATACTACAATATTTTCTTAACAACTAAATAGTTTATATATTCACAATGATTCAATCACAAATGATTATATATGAAAAATTTTACTCTTAACTACATAAAAAATTATAATATTATAATTTATATTTGATTAAAAGTATAATTTTTTTACAGTAGATATAGATAAACTCTTTCTTAATTCAGCTCACAATATTTAGTTATGAACCAAAAATATTCCCAAGCCCATAGATAATAAAAAACATAACATGAAAAGTAAATACAAAAAAGATTATTTCCCAACAATTAGCATAGGCAAAGCATAGAGTACTAAATATGTTTGGTCATTCTTGGCCACCTGAAAAGGGGGAAGAACTTTTCAAAACCTTTGGAGATATATCAAAGGCTCCAAGCAAAAGTTAGGCCATTAAAATAGTGTTGATTAGTGCACGCGCTCAGGTAGAACCACCACTGGTCCGCGACATGAAGTGCATAATTTCGCCACATAAGAAAACCTCAAGGAAACAAAAAAACCTTTCATGCACTTTTCAAATGGTATGAGGATGATTGTACATTTCAAAATAAGGAAAATAAAAATAGTGGAAGGAGGACCAGAGTGACAATGTAGCTTCCTATCATTGTTATAATTTTATTTTTGGTCAATCACCGGATAACTTTATACACATAATTAATTGCTCACTTCATTAAATGGAAACAAACAAAAATAGTCATAATTAATTATGAGAGTAACGTCCAGGTTAAAAGTGATCAATAGATAAACCTAGCTAGATCCTTAACCTTATAATTTGGCTTGGGCAGGGGTCACAGTTTACTTTTACTAAGACTAATTTTGCCTTAGGGTATCGGTGCAATTGCCTATGTTGGGTATCACTGATGTAATTAAGTGTTTGTTTTTAAGCTCTTCCATTTTAAGCAACTAATTTGCATTAAGTATTTTTCCCTCTGTCATTGTTGTGCTTGTCTAATAAATATAACTAGTTTGATGTATTTCACTAAAAAATAAAAAATTGGTGAAGACATTTGATTCAATAACATCCAGAGCATGTTAAAGACCGACTCTTGTTTTTTTTTTTTTTTTTTACTAAGATACTTTTTAATTGATAATGGAACATAAACTTTTCTTTTTAAGACATATAAAATGAGATTTATCACTTTCAATATAGTTTTTTTATATATATATAATTACGAATTGAACATTTCATATGCTTAATCTACAAAAATTATTTGTTATTAATTGTTATAAAGCAAAAAATGTCACGTATTAAAATAAGAAAATATTTTTTAAAATTTATTTTAAATTTCATCAAATTGGCTTTAAATGTTTCTTTACTCTTTTAAAAATTAATTTTTAATTTTTTAAAACTTAAAAAATAATAGTCCATTTGGAGTGAGTTTTAATTGTAAGTTTTAAAATTTTTAAAAACCAAAACTAGTTTTAGTTTTTAGTGTTAGTTTTTTTTTTTAAAAATTAATTTTTAATTTCAAAATAAATTAATTTTAAATTTTTTTTATCTTGTTAAAATTAATTTAAAAGTATGTTTACATGTTGATAGTAATAGTATGCTAGTAGTAGTAATGATGGTAGTGACCATAATAATAGTAATGTAACGAAAATATGGTTGTGGTGACCATGATAACAAAATAATAATTATTCAAAGTAGTGAGAAATATTTTTTAAAACTAAAATCTAAATTCATAAAAATTATTTTTTTAATTTTGAAAATAAATATAAAAAAAATTCAAAATTAAGTTAAAAATAATTTCGACCTGTACATGATAAATATTTATATATATATAATATCTTACATATAAATTTTATATATTTAATATATACTAATTCATATGATTCAACCATTGATCCATTAATTTCACTAATGATCCATTAACCAAGTAACATAACCAACTTAATATTTCCTATTTTAACTAAATGTGTTTTATTTTTAAAATTGTATTTGAATGTCTATCATTTTGATATTTATTATTTTAATTTGGACCTGAATTTTTTTATTTACTTAAATTTTGTTTATTTTTTATATAAATTTTAAATAAAAATTTCACTCGGCCATTATAATTTGTATCACAGTATCAGTGCATGGTACATTATAATATATTAAGTTGTTCACTCATATATTACATAGTGTCTGTGTGAAAGATATTTCTACAACGAAGATGGTCGATAAGAATTTTTATTTATAGATTTCTAACTCTTTAACCGTAAATTATTTTTTTTTATACAATTGTAATTTGAAATGTATAGTATCGCCTGCGTAAAAACTCGTTTTGGTAGATGCGAGTTTTTAATTTTTAAATAGAATTTTTTAAATAAAAGATGTCTGACTAAAATGAAGTTGAATAATTTTTAATTTATTTTAAAAATATTTTATATTTATTTTAAATAAAATAAAAAAAGAATTTTTAAATTTAATTTTTATTTTTAAAAAAATACATATTTTCACTCCATTACTATTTTGATTGTTGTTGTCTAATACCATGGTCACTCTCATTAATATTGTGATTATCATAAACATATTTTTTAAACCAATTGTAAGATAGTAAATTTTTAAAATAAGTTTATTAATTTTGAAACTAAAAATTAAAAAAGAAAAAAACAAAAAATAATTTTAAAAAAATTAAAAACTAATTTTGATTTTTAAAATTTTTAAAACTTACCACTAAAAAATTAACTCAAACAGAAGAATTATAAGATCTTAAATGTTCTAATTATCTTTTGACTTGAACTTCTCGAATCTTATCTCTAAAACTTAATTTCTTTGATACTCAGTCATTTTTCTTTGTTAGATTTTGCTTCGTAGTTTAAATTCAAAATTAAGTTGATCTTTTTTGAAATCTTCTTTACTCAAACATCTTAACTTAGGTCAATTTCAAACTTCAAAATGCCTTAACTTAAGTCAATTTCAAACTTCAAAATGCCTTAATTTAGGTCAATTTCAAACTTCAAACGTCATGGTCTTTCAAATAACCGAAATTTCAAATAACATAAAAATTGAAAGAAATGTATAATATTGATGAAGACCCTAGAGAGCACGTAGTGAGCTGCAAATACATGTATTTTACGAAGAAAAGCTGAGAAAATGGATTCCGTGTGTCTAGTGCCACTTTATTTATGTTACGATAATGTCTTCGTCATTTAATTGTGTCCATCTTCCCCAAAAGTGCCAGAGAAATGTCTGACAGTTGTGTAAGAAAAAGACTTGCCACATACCTGACAAGTTAATATGGATAATGAGAAGTTGACACCTGCAATTCTTTTTCATAAACAAACATTTCATTATCAATTCAATATAAGAGCTACTCAAATTCATTACATTTATGGAAAATTATTAAAGCTGCATAGGTAAAAAAAAAATCATGTCCCTTGAGACTTGCATTTACATGACCCACACTTCATATGGCCTTTTCAGCTTTGTCAGTGTTTCAAACATCATAAACTATAAAAAAGCATGGCTTTAATAAATTTTCATTCATCTTGCACAGATGAATTCACCAGTTTTTACGTTTTTCTGTAAGCAGTATCTCATTAAATTTTATAAACAAAATAGCTGGAGAGGTTACTATCATGATTATTAATTAAGTTAATTCAATATAGCAGAAACTAAACTCAATAATAACATTTGTACTAAGTGCATGTTTAATTTTTTTATTTTAAAAATAATACTAAAGCTAATTATTTTTCAAATTTAAATATTCTGAAATAAGAACGTGCTCAAAGTTGCTGTGAAATATAGAGGCCACAACTTTGATGTGTGGATTTGAGGTTTTCAAGATATAGAAAGCCACCTCTGGTTGGACTATAGAATTAATGATTCACTTTGGTGTATTTAATCCAATAGTTCTCAATGGAAACAAAAGGTGAATGTAAAGAAAGCTTTGTTGACCAATTAATGCACTCAAGTGCAGGGACTTTAAAAGATTTTTTTTTTAATTTAACGATTTAATGAATAATTTATTTTTAACTGTTAGATATTAAAATAAAATATAAAATAAAAATGAAGAATTATTCGTGTGTTAGCAAGTTGTATATCATTACAACTATTATGTGTGTAAGATTGAAACAAATAAATTGAATTGATTTCTCCTCGATCTTTCTCTCCGTGTTAGCAAGTTATATATCATTATAATTATCATAAAATATATTTAATGTGTAATTTATTAACATCCTTCCTCTACAAACAAATAGATGTATGTTCATAAAATTTTTGTGAGTTTACTTAAATAATTTTTGTGACTTTACTATTTTAGAAGAAATAATTTATAAGTTATAAGTTTAATTTTTAAAATACATTTAAAGTGTAGTTTATTAACTATTTTTTTTTAAAGCAGATATATGTTAGCAAATTTCATACATATAGAAATATTAAACAAAATAATTATTATAAGAAATAAAAACTATAAATGAATCAATGCCAAAATATTTAATATAATTAGATGAATAAAATTTAAAATGTATAAATAATAACAAGAATTATAGTAGGAGTAACTTATTCTTTACTTTCTCTCTCTATATAATAGAACGATCAACCTTATTACTCTTATAATAAAATTTTTATTTGATTATAAAAAAATGGTTTATTAGGAGAGATATAACTTCTTATATATGTTTTTAATTGTTATATATAAATTTTAATTTTAGTCTTCTAAAAATTATTTTTTTTATTTTTTTTCTCAAGAAATTATTATTTTTTATTGTGGTTTGTTATTTATTAACTATTTATATATTTAACGAAAAGACAAATAATTATTCTTGATGACATTTATTATTGTCAAACAATATCTATCAACATGTGATATTTTAAATATTTTTTATATTTCTAAAATGAACGTTATTTATCTACTTTAAAATAAATTTTATGGACTAAATAATAATTTTTAATTTTGAGAAGATAAAAATTAAATAAATTAATTATAAAGGAACTAAAATCAAAATTCATTCATTTTATAAAAATTAAAAATAGTAATTTAAATTTAAAAAATAAAAAATCACTAAAACTAAAATCAAATCATTCATTTTATATTGAAAAAATATATATTTTAACTTAAAAATAATTACGAGATTTCTCTAGCAGATAAATAAGAGGCATTCATATTATCAAATGCTATATTTACACGTGACTTAAAGAAAAAATTAGTGTGGCCAAAACAGGAGTGGTTTGGTGAATTTTTAAGGACTTATGGGATAGGGATTAAAATCTTTCGTTAACATGTCTAGTGCAGGGATACACGTGGATAATGGTTATAGGTATCCACACTACCTATTAATATTAAATTACTTAATTATCTTTATATATATAAATAAGTTATTTTAATTTGACATAATGTTTCAATTTGATTTTTGAAATTTTATTTAAACTTGTATGGAATTAAAATATTTTAATTTATTGATTTTTTTTAACTTATGAAATTGAGTTATTATATCTTATTAATTTATGTTTAGACTTATAGGATTAACTTATTTTAGTTTATTAACTTTTGTTTGAAGTTATGAGATTAAGTATTTTATTATTTAAATTTAAAAGAGTAATTGCAAGGAATATTTGAATAGTTTTAGATTTTTAGTTTTTAAATTATTTAAAAAAAAATGTCAATAATAACTAAAATTTATGATTAAAGTATTTTTTAAAATATTTTAAATAATTTTAGAAAATATTCTTAGGTATCTATGAATATTAAAAAAAAATCTATGAGTAAACCCACACATATACAAATACGAGTATATGATAGATATTTATCTAGCAGGGAAGGGATAGGAAAGGTCTACCACCCATACTTCTCTTGTCTCATTGACATTGTCTAGTTGCTTAAAAACTAAAAATAAATTATGGTTTTTAAGTACCATCGAAATTTCCTGTATATGTATTTGTAAGATTATATCATAGATTTAATTAAAATATATTGACTATATAAAAAAAGTTATATTTTTATCTATTTATAAATTATTATTATTATTGTTATATATATATATATATATAACATTATTGATTTTTAATAATTATTTTAAGATTTATACTTACAATAAATTTTAATTAATTGATGGTATAAAAAAGTTTACATTATATAAAGTTGTAAAAAAAATTTAAAAATTACAAGTATGTTATGTGAGAGTCAATCCTACCTTGAGCTTGGTAACAAACTCGTCTTCCGAATATTCAATACAACAGTATTTTCAGATTTTAAATTCAATTGATCACAGTTTAATGATAAAAATTTCAATATAATTAAAGATAAATATAATAGTATTTAATGGTAACTTTAATAGGGAATAAGACTAATTTGTGAAGAAAGAGAAAGTATCATTTTTTATTACACAAGGAGAAGAAAGACAAAAGGACAAAACCATTGTCCACAGTTAGCCACTCCCTAAGAATTAGCCAATCAAACATTGACGTAATTTCATAGGAGGATATCTCAAAAAGTTTACACTTCTCTTGTTGTAAAAGCTCCCAACATTGTTAACAAAACAGTACAATTAATGATTTCCTCCTGCGAAGTATGATCAATTGAGACATTTCAATCTCTAGCAATGAAATCTTGAATGTTTCTAATGATTGAACCATATATTTATGGAAATAGGTTGTACATTAAAAATATTTCTAGTCTTCATTTCAAGCCATGCTCAAACCATTAAAAATGGCAAGAAACTCAACATGATGAACATTATCATGATACTCTTACACTGCCATAAAAACTACAAAATCTTTCATGAGGAGTCTCAAATCATTCCGTCAAACCTAACAGCCCCTGAATTACCTTCAGATGGAAAATTCCCACCAACCCACCTCGCATTATTAGTGTGAATCACATCATTGAGATTAAGAAGATTAAAATCCCTATGAAGTATGGGCAAATAGTGGGAAGATTCGAATATTAATTAACTATTCATTGAATCATAATATTTATTAGAAATATAAGAACATTTTAATATTTATAAATATTTTTATCTTTTGGTTGTTAGTAATTTTTCTTTAAAGCATTATGTTTCACATAAAAAGTTCTCGTAATATATGCATATCTTAATGTGTATAATATTATAGTTATAAGATCTATAATTTTTATTTGTTATCTTATAAATACAAAGAATCCACCAACTTAATTTGTTCATTACTAAGCTCTCAATAAATTTGACTGAATATTTTTAATAAAGTTTCTTTTCTTAATATTTTTTATTCACAAAAACTCGAATGTTTAAGATATTAATATTAAAATAATATTTATTGTTTATAATATATTTGAATAATGAAAGGTTATAAATTTCACTTTAAATTATATTCCATGTCAAGCTAGCTAGCATATTTATAACCCTAATAAAAAAGGTAACATATTTGTAATACATTAAAATTGTCTCACGTCTCCAAGCATAGATTGCTATTTCTTCTCATAGATAATTAATGATCATATTCTTTTGTAGTATTCATTAGCTTATATTTAATTCATTAATTAAATTAAGTTATATTGCATGAACACTTTTGTAGACAAAGCCTCACACGGAAGAGAAAATCAACACTTGAAAAGGTTTTTAAGCCGTGAGATAGAACCGTTTCATTTTTTTCCTTTTCTTTTTTATCCCTCCATTTAAAAAATGATGTATTTTTTTTATTAAAATATTCTTTTGTTTATATATTGTAATTATTTTCATCAAGCAGTATATAAAATACACCCCAAAAATTAAGACAAATAATATAAGACTTTATTAAAATAAACTATATAAGTTGTAATATTAGTTATATTTTATCTTAAAATCAATAAAATAATCAGTAAAATTGTCCTATAAATATATACCTACACTATGTAAAACTTTTAACTGTTTTAAAATATAAATTTATGTATAGCTACCAAATCACTGATTTTCTCTATATTAAGGTATATGTACCATGTATATTAATATTAATATTTATCCATGGCCTTAGTTTTCGGAGTACCCGGCCCCTTGCCCACCATAACGTGTGGAGACCACTAATACAGTGCCAATTTGCCTAAGTTGATAAGACCATGATTTAGATGGACCCAATCACATACTTAAGCATGTTACGAAACCATATATAAAATTCCTAACGAAGAAAAGCAATGCCATTTTCTAGCCCCGTAGGGAACCTTCTCTTTCAAAAAGTGCATACCTTATTTTGTACAAACCTCCCCTTTTGTCTGTATCTTCGACAGGAAAACCACCTTTTGATTTAGGGTACCATTTTACATATTAAGCACCAAAAAATTAATCATTTAACTTGGGATATAAGCAAAAGAGTAGTTTAATAATACAACCTAAACTGCATGATGGCTCGGAAAGAGAGAAGGGAAATGGGAGAAAATAATAAATAATCTTAGCTCATTATATGTTTATAATTTTAATTAATTTTTATGTAACACATTTAAATTTTTAATTTATAAAATAAATTAATAATACTTGATTATATATCATATGAAGATTATGTTGGGAATTTCACATCAACGAGTAAGATGATCATGATAGAGTATATAAGTGAAAAATAACTCTCAAATTAGTTTTATAAAGTTGAGTTAAGTTCAAACTCATATTTTTAAAATATATTAGAGTTTAATTTAGTGATTATTGATTACGGTTGAGTATAGTTAACTACTTATAAATTATTATCAATCTACTTATAAATATTTAATTTTATGAATTTTATACTGAAAACGATCTATCTTCATCAAAATGAAAAGATAATATTAAAATCTAAATAGGATATATAAATGAAATACAATCGTCAGTTTACAAATCAATTATATAAAATTGAGCTAAACACAAACTCATCTTCTTAATCATAACCATTATGATGATTTTATATTGCCTAATAATTTCCCAAAAAAATTGCAACACTCACCCGAATTATTAATTAGTTGGAGGTATATCTTGTGTGTTGAATATGTCGGGAATAAATGATGTGAAGAGAGGGCCTACAATAGCATATGCGTGAAAAACTAAACGGCAAAGGTGGTGAGGAAAAGTCTGCTGAACATGGATAAATAAAACAACCCCACCATACCTGTAATATAATTCATGTTATATAGAGATTGTTTGTTATTTCTTTCGGCCTTATTGAATTTGGTTTGGCATCACAGAATCCAATCACATATATGTCATATCATATAGTACATATTACATATATATTATATTTAGTGCCAACTTATTATAATTTTTACAAGTAATAATATTCTTTACTCTATACAATGTCACGACACGTATTCCCTTATCGTATATACATTTTCATTTGCCCTCAACTTGTAGGTTGTATATTGATTATCTCTCATTTCCGAGTTACTTTAGTCGATCTATGTCTATTTGATTTTATCAATATTGGAACAACTTAAAGGATAATTTATTACAAAATATACTAACAAAAAGAAATTTTAAAAAAATGACAAACTCTATATTAGTTTATGAATGAATGATTAGATAGAGTATAGCGGTACTTCTAACCTGTATACAGAAAACAACCAAATCAAAATATAGAGATTACCAAATTCATAGGAACTCCCCTACTTATATGGCGGGACATAATTATCACTATAGCATAACAAGATCGGCCAAGAATAAAACAACTAAATTTTAAGTTTTAAGTTTACCAACAACAAATTATTTTTTATTAATTTTTATAAAATAAAAAAGTCACATGTTGACAAAAAGGATTATCATATAACTCATTTAAAATAATTTTAAAAAAATACTTTAAACCTCACTTATTATTGGGTCAGCCCTAGAGCAAAAGGGATGCTTGCGATGGAGTTGCACATGGATTCAAAGGTAATGGTGAGGGAGCATCAACAGGGAAATTATTTATCCACAATATCTCTAATTGCAGTCTTGTAATGTAATATTGACTTAATTAACTATAATTATAAAATTTAGATAAAATTGAAATATATTTTTTAAGGACTAAATAAGATATAATTTTTTTTTGCTTTTACAATCCCAAGAATAAAGACATGCAACTCTTATGTTGGTCGAGAACTTCTACCAATTTAATACTACATATCTTTGAAGGTATCTTTTTTGGGATTTAGCATGCAAAACATTTAGACGCAATCTTAAATAATGTGTTGATAAAGTTATTGGTCTTCCTCATCATTCACTTCATGAACTAGAGATAGGAATGCAACAAAAAGGGTAAGCATCTAGACACAAATATTGTAAGAGCATGTGTGGATGACACACAAATAGACATAATAATAATAATAATACACGCAGGTTTAGGCATACAATGACAACAACATATTTACATATCTACATATATAACACCAATAAATCACATATGGAAAACAACAATCATGTATATAATGTCATAAATAAAATCAAATGTCTATAAGACCAACATTGGTTTATAGAGTTAACAACTTTACATTTGAACAATTAGCTGATTATGTCACCTAATATGGTAAAATAATATCAATAGGATGTTTTTGGTTCAAAAGCACGACATTGCCTAAATTATTTGGTATACATATCAAACTCTACTCAAATGGAGCATCTACAACATCGTTAAGATATGTTGTACGAAGGTAGTTGCTACCATGATATAGGATGTGTTTGCCCAACCTTTAGTGGAACCACATGTATAAACATCTTCAAGATCTTACTAAACAACCTCCACGAGTCTTTCCTCACCTATCAAACAACATAATGTGTGCGAATTTCCAACAAATCAACACATGATCATATGTATAGACAACAATAATGCACACACATATTATCTTTGGATTATCCCTTTCAAGTCTTCTAAGTGGAGGTTAATTCAACCCAACATGTATCTATACTATACAACCATATAATCAACACAAAGACTATCAAGGGTCACAAATCAAAAGTATCACCATAACCATGTGATTCTCCATTTAGATTTAACTGTCATAAATTCTTTAATTAGACTATTAAAAGATATTGTAAAACTTTCATTCTTTAATTTTTTGTGGATATTAACTCAAACAATGCAATACTTAAGCCTTTATGTCTTTATGATAAAACATATAAACCACTGTAGGTCCATATAATACAACCACATTTGAGTGGCACTCCACAAGGCCTTAAACGTTTCTAATCTTATTAATTAAGGACTTATAAAGTGTTATTGAAATTATTATAAGTTTTCTATAAATACTTTACCTTACATGATTGTTGTGGTACACTTATAATTTTTTTAAGTGTTAGAAACATCTTTCTTGTAGTTAGTCAAATTTCAGGTCTTCAAAAATTTATGATACTTATAAGTATAATGTCGCTAAATTTTCATATTAAAAAATTATCAAGATTTTGAGGAGGAATTACTTCAAATTTGAAAGTTAAGATCAAGTAATCAAAACAAGTGAGTAAAAATTAAGCGTCAAAGTATTGAAGACATTGTAGATTTTGAATAAAGTATTTTGAAGAAAGTATTTTGAAGAAGATATATTATTCAATATTTATCAACAATTATTGAAATTATTCGAACTGAGCTAGATGGCATATTTATAGTTAGTCATCCTAGGAACTTACACGTGCATATGTCTTAGATTTCTCAATCATTAGTATTAGAAGTTTATAAATAAAGACCTTTATAGTAATTTTTTTCTTTATTGAAAAATACTCACTAGAACTCTATAACACCTACACGTTGAACATCAATCATGGTCACTGGTTCAATGAGCAATGTATATGTTTTCACTCAAGTATAATTCAATTCTTTACAAGTTTTTCAACTCCTTGTTGATTTCAATTTACTTGCCAACATTTTACTTTTAATGTACTTTACTCTTTTGCATCTTTTTCTTATACCATTTGTTTTGTTTTAAATTTCAATTTAAATTCCAAAATGGTTTTACATTTTCATTCATTTTAATTCCATGCAATTTACTTGATTTATACTTTACAATTTCAATAATTTATTCTTTCAACATTTATTATTTTGCATGTAACTTCAAAATTTTCTACATCTTTCAAATTGCTTCACTTTAAGCTTTTTGTTATTTTTTCATCTTCATACATTTATTTTCCACTACATTTTTCATCAAATTTACTTAAAGATTCAATTAATAAATCTTAAAGTCTAATGCTTTTTGTTCAAATTTTAACATATGTTGAGAATCTCAAAGTTAAAATCATTATTAAATATGATTCTAACAAATCGAATATCAAATTCTACTAATTAATTAGAATCTTGAGGCAATCTAATTGAGATTTAAACTTAATTCATGTCATTAAGTTGAAAGCATAGCATTACTAGTTTTTTAAAAGGAACCCATAACTGGTAATTATATCTAATTTTTCCACAAATAAAATATATTTGTAGTTAAAATCATTGTAAAATTATATTCATTTAACCAAAACATTTGAAATAAAAATAAAACACTCAAACAAAATTCAACCATCAACAAATTAACACGCTTGATGAGACTAAGAGTTTATATGTTGTGAAAACTAGTCTCAATATAATGCATGAGATTGAGATGGGGAAAGTTAGTTACCATTACTAGTAATAATGCTCTAATAAATACTATGAATAGTTTGAGTCAAGGTAACAATCCTCTTGGAAACCTAAATGATTAGAAGAATAATATAATAAGATTATCCCAACTTCAACAACTAATGATGAGAATGTTAATGTTACAATAACTAGAGTTGAAAATGTTTCAACAACACATGTCAAAAATATTAATATTTCACCCATATCTATACAATTTGTTGTAAATTCAATGGTGACAACACCATTAACTTCATAAATGAACTTTATTACCCTATAAGCATACCTTGGGGGTATGTTTGGGTATAAACCTCAAAGTTTAGTTATGACAATGCCTTAGAATCATGAAATGATTCCTCGTGCAAATGTGTCAATTGAATGTAACGACAATAAATATTAACGAGGAAAGTCCTTCAAGAGAAACTAGTGTATCTTCAACTAGTTTTATTAATCATACATCTTCATTGCATTTTTGAACAAATAGATGAGAGTAATCATGAAATGATAAATGTATTAACTTAGTAAATAACCACAGCTTTGAACCATTTGATTCAAAACACTAATACAAGTTACCAAGAATTGGTAAGGCAAATGACTCAAATAGCATATGCCTTTGGAATGCCTCAAATGGCACCTATGAATGAACTGTTATGTCATTTGGTTTAAAAAATGTAGGTGCACAAATAACGAAGGAGTAGAAGAAGAAGGATTTTCAACATAGATTGTGGAAGTTTCAGAAAAGCTTGACAACAACAATGAAGTTAACTACGTGGAAACAAAAAATCTGAAGAAGGTGATGATGGAAACACATAAGCAACATAATTTTAGGGGTGTGATAGTAATTGATTGGATTTGCTTATAGAAGTAATGGGAGTGGTGTCTAGAAAGGATAGGTCAAACTCGGAGGAAGAAAGAAGACTTAGTGGAGAGTCAAAGACTTAAAGGGAGAGTTGAGAGAAATGAAAGAAGAGGTGGGTGGTTATGATGTACGGTGATGCGGTGGAGTAATCATTGGTGAGGTCCAAGCGAGGGAGGAACTAGGCGTTCTCATACTAGTTCAAGGAGTTTCTGGTGAATCATTGAAACACACAACTTGTTCTTAAAGATCATTATCAACTACATACCTATATAAATGATTTCTTTGGTCAATGCATGTAACATAAAATAATAATGCTTATTTATTTTATTTTCTTTTTAGTTTACTAAATAAATTATAAAACTAGCTTCCTTACTTACTTAGTAGCCCCAAATAAAAAAGGAAAAACAAAAGTTATATAATTTTGAGATATACTAGGTATAATTATAGTTATAACCCCACAACACACGAAAAAGAATTTCATCAAATAATCTATCATATTTTTGTAATACAAAATGAGGCAAAAACATAAAAAAGAAAAAGAAATTCATGCTTTAACAATTAAGTAACAAACTTTGAAGAATATATATATATATATAAAAGTATCTTGACCATATTTAACTGAAAATATAAAAATTAAAAGTATTTTTTCTATATTTTAATTATTTTAATTTTATATTTTACTTAACATTCTTATTTATAAATTGTCAATTAAGTTAACTAAAAAATATGAAAAAAAAACAAGAGTTACACGTCATAATTTTGAGAGAAGCACATCAAAGTTTATGCTTAAGCAAATATGGCCTATGACGTAGGTTCTAATTTAGTATTGTATGAGCCACCTCCTACTCATCTCAATCAGTTCTGGATTTCTCATGTATTAGGAGTGCCCAGTCCCCCTTTAATCTACTTGTAATTTCTTTCTTTGGGCTTAGGCCCTTTACTAAAAAAATGTTGTGTTCGGAATATAAACCAGATTTTTGAGGATAAATCCATTAATTTTTTTCTTATCTTTCACGAATATTTTTTAATTCACTAAACTAAAAGATTAATTTCATTTCACATATTAATTTGTGACATTTCAAAAATTAAACATATATATGTTTATTAAATAAATAATTTGTAATGGTGTAAATATAATGATGTTTTAGACTACTATGTCTCCCAGTGGGTTAAATAGGTTAATTTGTGTATAAAAAGAGGGTATTAATGCATTTTCAAATTGAATAAACAATGGACGGTGCCTACCTTGGGACAGGTACAGGTTACGGTTGCCTGCAAAGTAGCTGCCCCATTTTCAATTTCACCTTTTTTTTATTTTAAGTTAAGATTTTGTTTCAGTTATGTTTTCTTTATTTTATTATTATTATTATTATTATTATTATAAGTTGCTATGATATGATAAGTAATTTATTAAAGGGGTTTTCCTTTGTGCCCAAAAGTTTTTAGAATATGATTATTTTCCACAATCATTCTACTTTTCTTATAGTACTGTTTTCGTTTCCTCCACTGATCATTGCCTTTATTTGTTCATACTAGCTTTTTGTTATTAAAGCTTTTGATACTTTGTCCCTCTCTTAACCCTTCCAATTTTGATTTTCCAGCTTTTAATTGTTTTTTTTTTTAACTGTTACGGAAGAGATATAAGAAATATTTTTACTAATTATTATACACTCACTTTCATTTTCATTTACTTTATATTTATATTTATATTTTATTTGCCGATCATATAAATTAACCGATACAAAATTATTTTAATTTAATTAATAATTTCAAATTCAAATTTTAAATATATAATTGTATTAAATATTTAAGATTTTTTATTATTTATAATATTCTATCCAATTTAAACATAATTATCATTCTTACAAATATATTATCAATATAAAAAAATAATTTATATTCTTTTTTTTATCTTCTTCTACCACATCATTTATCATTTTTTTCTTTCCATATCTCTCTTCCTTTTTATGCACCCTAAAATGAAATATAAGCTCATCATTTTCCTTTTCACTAGAGAAGAGCTATCATTAATTATCATTTTCTAAGTACTGTCATAATAGATTTTTTGCATTTTCTAATTGATCCTTTTGTGGAATGATCTAAAATATTTTTTATCTTCATTTTAAATTTTAATATTGTCGTCACAGATTAAAAAATGAAGATGATAAGGTGAGAGCGATGATCTTATTCTTTTGAATTGGAATTTAAATTAAATTAAAAGACTAAGAAAAATAAAATAAACCAAAAAATATAATGTAAAGAAATGTAGCTCAAACTCAAAATAATTTATGTCCTTAATATTAGCCAGATCGAAAGAAATCACATGTACTATATATATATAGTAAACGAAAACAAAAATATTTGTTAGGTATAAGAGAATTTTAAGAACATCTTGATATGTGAAAATATGAAAATATATTTGTTTTCATAAAATTTAACTGTTGTTTTAGACTGGGTTTAATGTTCAATCAACATAAATGAGTTGCTTCGGTCCAAAGTACAGTAGTTCAAAATAAGGAGAATTGACTAAAGTAAGTATTTACATGCATAATTTTTAAGATATATTTGTAAATAATTACTTTTTACATGCATAATTTTTAAGATATATTTGTAAATAATTATTTTTTTACGGTATGGAATAAAAATATTTTATTATTACATCAAGATATAGAATAATATTGCTCTTGACGGATTTTGGACTTCACCACAAACAATATAACTCAACTCAAACACATATAAATATAGTTAACATCACCGTGTATTATATATTGTGACTTTGTTAGAATCATAACTCCAAAATGTATTTATAGATTTATCCCTTGCTCATAGTGTCTTAACCTTATCAAAGAGTTTATAGTCATCACAAAACCTTAACATGAAAATATACTCCATTAATTAATATCTATCAAAGTTTAGTCGTAATCAACATTTTATCTCCAACACATCCCCATAAAAATATTACTTTTATTTTGGAATAAAACTTGGGTGAAAATAATTCTTAAGAAAGCTGAATAAATTAAATATACTTTATAAATTTTGTCTGAAATTTTGTACTTGGGAATCTCGTATTTAAGAAAATGGACCAAATACCACCTATGCTACATTATTCACATTGATTATATATATATATAATCTAAATATTAACGAAAAGTTGGCACGTACAGATTTTCATTTATGGTTAAACTTTTTAAAACTAGAGAGTAATTATAATAAATTGTTGGGTAAAAGTGAATCGATTAATATATTTAACGTTTTCCCATTTGTATAACATTTAAGAATTTTTCTACTTCAGATATAATACAGCGAAGGTACATAGGTAAGTTGTTCATATATAATTGAATGAGTTTGTTAGCAGACCATAACTTAGTAGTAGTCTACATTACTGCATTTTATGAACAGAATGTCTCTTGTCAACATTCGTCGCAGAATTAGTACAAAGCATAATGGTATATGAAATTGTAGACTGAAGGGAAAAAAAATATTGAATTATCTTTCATTTCTTATATTTGTATGAAAAATAAAGTAAATGAATAATTAATTTGATAATAGAATTTAAATTTTATTCATAGCAATTTGACAAACACTTTTATCAGAGTTTCGCCAATAACACCATTAAAGGAACATGTGCAATTGAAAGGAAACAAAAAAGAAAAGGAAATGAATATGCAAGTGGAACATTAAAAACTACGGTACAAAACAAAGAGAACATTTCTCAATTATAATTTTTAATAATAGGAAGAAGAAAAATATATGCTACCAATTAAGTCCTCGAGTCTTGGAGATAAAATTGATACGAAAGTGTCATGTGGTTGCAAACCTTCAATTTTATGACATGTTGATAAGAATAATAAATTCCCCCTATAGGATTAGTTTTTGCACATCAAATGTCTTTAGAATATGTTCTTTATTTTTCTCAGTTGGAAGTTGGAATGTAGTAGGTAGAGTATTAAAATGGACAGAAAAAATACAAAACATTTGAAGGTTCCTTATGGAACATAAATCTTGCAGAAAAGAATGTTTTCCTGTATTCAGATATTTTGTTCTAACTTTTAGCAAAATGTTTCACATAATTGTTACTATAACTATAACCTAAAAGATTCATTGACCAATGAAATGTAGATACAAGATAGAAATAACAAACAAATAAATAATTGATAAAATCAATAATATGACGTGATAAGAAAAAGTGTGGAAAAAAAAGTGTCAAGTAAATGTGTAGACTATATATAAATCTTATATATATTTTACTCTGTCTAAATTTCGGTTTCAGTTGTTTATTTTCTGAAGTTTAAGAATAAATCTTACAAATATTACAAATATCTTTTGCACGGTTCATCTATTATTTGATTACTTAAAAGTCCTACATGTATAGGGTAAGCATCCTATGTAAGTCCAATAATACTAAGGTGAACAATAGAATAAAACGGGAAGGATTAAAACCATAATCCACTATAAAAGGGATTCAAAGAAAATGACTATATAAATATATAGAGAGATATGATATATATATATATATATATATATATATAAAATTTTGAGATTTATTTATGATTAATATGCTAGACATAATTAAGCTTTAGCATGCATGTATATAATTTTCTTCAATTTTGAAACTACACCACTATACAATTTTGTGTTGAAGTCCCGCAGAAAATTATACTTGGAGGCGATATTTATATGTCAAAATAAATAAATAAATAGTATAAGGGTAAAATTTTTAACTAGCAAATTGCACGAGAATGAAAATAGATTAGATTGTTCATGAAAGAGCCTTATGCTTGTTCGAGGTCTAATAAGTTAAAATACTGTTTGCATTGATAAGCTTAACTAGCACTACTAGGCTAACCCTCTTTTGTAATTTATTTATGCTTTTTGGCTTATCATTATTAATCTATTTGGTCTAATAGGCTAGTTTACTTGCTTGTAAACTTTATTATAAAACAAAAATTTAAAATTATTTAGATAAAATCGGATTTTGAAATAGACCACTTGAAATAAAAAAAATACAATAAATATAAGTTTAAATATATTCTTAGTTTATGTAAAATAAGAAGTTTTGATTTTAGTTTCTGTAAAATTTTTTTATTGATTTTCATTATTTGAAATTTTGTAATCATTGATTTTTGTTTCTATATAATAAACAAATTTTGGTTTTGATTCGTATAAAACATTTTTATTTGACTTTTATTCTTCTAAATTTTAAAATATATTTTTAATCCCTAATTTTTATTTTAAGATAAATAAATAATATTTATTTTAGAGATATAAATTTTTTTAAAGATGTTATATGTTAACATGATATTACATGTATTAGTATATATAACCTATGATGATTAGTTAACTTTCATTTAGAAATATATATAATTAACAAGTGTCATATAGTAGTAAGAAACAAAAAAATAAAATTAAATTTTAAAAAAGTAAAATTAATAAAAAAATTATAAAAATTAAGATAAAAATCATTTATTTTACATGAACTAAAAATATATTTAAAACATAAATATATAAGTTAGAATCAAGTTTTATAATTACAAATTAGATTATTCGAATTGATCTATAATTTTTTTTTCACTTCTAGAAATGTGTTAATGATAAAAAAAATCCAATTAAATATGAATTTATTTTTTTCATTGCAATAACTTTACTTCCTCCATATTTCTCAATCAAATGTCCATGTCAACATCTATTAAATCCACCGGAGATGGCTTCAAACGGAAATGTAACTGAAAAAGTATATACATATTTTATTGAAAAACCACTAATTAATAAATGGGAAAAAGAAAAACATGTGAAGAGATAAAAATCATATTTAAACGAAAATCAATGGAATAGATTAAACGTAGGCGTATATTAAAAGCTTTTTGTCAAGTGGCCCTCGTGAAGTTTCAGTTTCAATTCAATACTGATACCCCAGCAACAACAAATAAAGGAGAAATCGAGGAGAAAAAAAAAGAGCAATTGAGACATCAAATGATGAACCATGTGCATTTCTCATTTTCATCATTACTATTAATTGCAAATCAATGAAAACGAGGGTTTCTAAATAGTTAATCAACCTTCATAAAAAAAAATCGAAAAAAGAAATTAATAAATAAATAAAATGCATTTAAAATTGATTTTATGTTTAAAAAAATATTAATTTAATTTCCTGTTTAAGTATAATTTAATATTTTATTCAAAAGGTGTTACCATTATCCATGTAGAACATCTTTATTTATACATCTAATAAAATTTAACTATGCGATCTTATTGATTAATATACGAATTTAATTTTGATACTTATAAAAAATATAAATTAATCAATTAAAAATTATTGGCACAACTTGTATCTCTTGTTTATTTGGATAAAACTCTTGTTTGGTTGAATAAAAATATAGTGAAACCAAATAAGAAAGAGAAAAGTTATTTATAGCTAGATTCATTAAAAAAATGTTTTATCTAAATTATAATGAAATAGAAAATAAATGATTTCTCTCTTTTCCTTTCAATTTTTTGGTTTAATTTTTTTATAATATTTTTTTAAAATCATAAATAAGTTTATGTTAAAAAAATATTTGATTAAAAATTTAATTTTTAACTTTTTATAATTTTTTTTCACTCATTCAAACAAGTGGAGAGAAAATTTTCATCTTTTTTTTTTCTTATTTCTATTCATTCAAACAACATGTATTATTCTTTCTATTTATATTATTCTTTTTTTTTTTTTTCCTATTTGTTTCATTTTTATTTCACTACAATAAGATAAAATCTTATTTGATGTTGTGTAAGTAATGTATATAGAATAAATTCTAACATATGATATAGTTTTGTGCCCAAAATATTCTTGTTTGAATCATGTCCTTTGAGTTATAAATATCAACTAAAGACACTAATCACTTCAAACAAATAATTGAAAATCCAATATAACTACATGTTTATTTGTGAATCATAGTATACCAAATTATAAGAATTTAATTCATATACATAGTTAATAAAAAGGAGTGTTAGACAACATATTTTCTAGAACACCCTTTTTAATGCGTACTTTATTATTATATTAGTTAAAATTTAGTAAAAATAATAAAATCAAGAAAGAAGTGAAAGGCATAAAAAAAATATTTTTAATAACTTTTATTAATAATAAAAATAAATTCAAAAGAATGTGTCACTAAAAGACATTTCTTTAATAAATTATTTTTAATGAAGCATCCAATAAAATTAGTGGAATTGTGTGTATCAGACTGAGATGTAATACACATACAGCCGTTCTTACAATATTTTGTATAATAACATTTGTTGAATGTATTTTTTTTTTTTCATCTCATTATATACTTATCTTTCCTGAGTCTTTTTTATCTCTCATTCTTTATTTTTGTTATACAAATAATATTTGTTATAGTTTAAATAAGAAACAATTTTTTTTATAGAAAAAAAAAAGAAAGAAAGGAAAATTGTCTAGAGATGAACAGGTCCCAAGTTCCAAGTGTGTCCAATAAAACGTTATATTCCAGCTCTCTTAACTCTCTCTCATCCCTTGCTATTCTTCTTCATCACTCTTCTCTCCTATAATATAATAATACCACACACAACATTCAACACAGAAACAGCAAGACAAGTAGAAATCCTTCGACACATTAAGGAAACAAACATGGGAGGGGGTCACATGGTCTTGTGTTGTTCTCTGCTTTTTGTTGCTGTCATGGCTTCTTCTGGGTCAGCCACAACAACCTTGCCCATCATGGCCTTTGAGGATGGCTACACACCCTTGTTTGGGGACCATAATTTGGCCATCCATAGGGATGGAAAATCAGTTCACCTTTCACTTGATGAAAGAACAGGTTCTCATTCTTTTTCTTCTCTTTTTCTTTTTCTTTTTCTTTTCTTTTCATGAGACTCTTATTTTTATTTTCTTATTTTCTGGCTTGTGATTACAGGTTCTGGATTTGTGTCTCATGACCTTTACCTTCATGGGTATTTCAGTGCCTCCATCAAGTTGCCTGCTGATTACACTGCGGGAGTTGTGGTTGCGTTTTATGTGAGTAATGGGTATCTAATGCATGATGATCAAATAAAAATTATATCTTTCTTGTTATAATTTGTTTTCATAATTTTATACCCTTTTTTTAAAAAATTTAATCATCCATCATAATTACAAAGTGTACATGTTTTCCTTTTTTTTCACTCCTTCATCAAAATTATGATCATTCTTATCGATTTTCTTCCTTTTTTTACTTTCCTTTTTTCTTTTTGTTTTTTAAGCTTTCAATTTGAAAATATGATGCAACCAGCTATCAGGAAGTTTTTGAAGCTTGCTTGTGATTTATGTGCTGTGCTGTGATATATTAAAATATATTATAAATAAAACAGATTGCTTTCAGTTTCAGTTTCTTCACTCTCATTGTTACTAATGGGGACAAAAAGAATCAATTTTTTTTCCTGTTTTGGACCTGTTTTTAAGGGAAACTTCAGTTTCTTGTTTTTATTATTGAATTGAAAACGCCAGTTAGTTTGTGTTGTCTTGATTTTCCTTCTCTTAACTTTTCCCCCCGGGAAAATAGGGGCACAACACAAGTAATTTACACCTCATTTTCTGCTGCAGATGTCAAATGGTGACATGTTCCAGAAGAACCATGATGAGATAGACTTTGAATTTTTGGGGAACATTAGAGGAAAAGACTGGAGGATTCAGACCAATGTTTATGGCAATGGAAGTACCAGCATTGGTAGAGAGGAAAGATATGGCCTATGGTTTGATCCTTCTGAGGATTTCCATCAGTACAGTATTCTCTGGACAGATTCTAAGATCATGTATGCAATCTACTTGAATCCCACATGCCATATTTGGTTATAACATTTTCCTTGTTATGGTAAAACTAGTTTCTTTACCTGCCCCATTTTTGCCTTTTATACTCTAGCAACCCCCCTTGCTTGTGTGTAGTAGTTTGATGGCTTTTGTTGCTGGATTGGTGGGGTTTTGTTCAAAGATTCTCTGGTTTTCTTTTACCGTTTACTACATCCACAGTTTTGTCAAAACCATTTTTTGCCTCTAATGGGATTACCTTGTACAATTCATGCATTGATTACTTGCTGATAATGAATAAAAACCAGATATGAAAAGGCCTATATCCTTATGAAGAGGAACCCACAAGATAAAATTTTGGTGGGATGTGTGACCCACAAGATGAATTGTTAGTTGTTGGAGAACTATTTTTGTCTACCTAAATTCATGAATCAGTAATCAATACTAATTCCTTAGTTACTAATATATAGTCTATAGCTACCATACCAAGTGGGTCTAGTGTGTCCCTTACATATAGAAGATTCCTTTTATGTCCCACCATGTTACTTACTACTTTGTAATGATAAATTTGATAACTGGTTGTGGTTTGGTTTATTTGTTTTCTTAATTATGTGTTCTAATTTATTTATTTATTTTCTTTCCTTGTGCAGATTTTATGTGGATGATGTTCCAATTAGGGAAATTAAGAGAACAAAATCTATGGGAGGAGATTTCCCCTCAAAGCCAATGACTTTGTATGCCACCATATGGGATGCATCTGATTGGGCAACCAATGGAGGCAAATACAGAGTAAATTACAAGTATGCACCCTATGTTGCTGAGTTCTCTGACCTTGTCCTGCATGGTTGTGCAGTAGATCCCATTGAACTTGTGGCCAAGTGTGACAATGCACAAGGTGCTGAGGTAATTCCTT
This sequence comes from Mucuna pruriens, assembly GCA_025330945.1. NCBI lineage: Eukaryota > Viridiplantae > Streptophyta > Magnoliopsida > Fabales > Fabaceae > Mucuna > Mucuna pruriens. The sequence goes on along the minus strand of JAENHJ010000086.1, from coordinate 26,128 downwards.
CTGGTGTCACCCCATTACAAAGAACCAAAATGGGGAGCTTCAGACTGAAGCACATGACATACTCTTACTGTTATGACACACTCAGATACAAAATCCCTCCACCGGAGTGTGTCATCAACCCCCAAGAAGTTGAAAGGCTAAGGAAATTTGACCCTGTCACGTTTGGCAATGGCCGGCGTCACCGTGGAAAACGACACCACCATAGTAGAGGAAGCCAGGAACAGGCTTCTGCTTCTTTTTAATGTATGGTTCCATAAGCAGGTTTTGTCATAAAGGAATTATTTTCTCATATTTGAATCAGTTTGATTTACCTGGGTTAACAATATATATCTTTGGGTTAATGGTGTTTTTAGTTCCTGAAAAATGGGTCATTTTTTGTTTTAGTCCCTAACTTTTAAAATCATAGATAGGTTTTCATCTTCTACCGGCTTGGTTTTAGGGACTAAAGTTTGGGTATTTTAAAAATATAATGGTGAAAATTTATGGTTTTAAAAGTAAAGTACTAAAAATCAAAGATGACCCGCAATTTAGAGACTAAAAACATCATTAACAAATAACAATATATCTTACTTTCACTCATCCTTTTATTTTGGTGTATAGAGAGAGAGAGGGTTGGACAAAGAAGTCCTTAATATGATAGTTCATGATATAGTTCTTGCTGGTGGGTTTTTGTATAGTCCTTCATCATGCCTCTAGGTTCCCAGGTATTGATGTCTTATTTTAGTTTACAAATTGAACCACTTGATGATGATTTATGTATTTAGAGAGAGCTCAGGGTTTGAATAAAGTATTTATTGGTCAGGATGAGTTATTTAATGAGTGTTAGGTATGAATTATTTTTGTGTGGGTATGGCACATCCAAGATGAAACAATCCAATATGAGTGTAGTGAAGGGTGTTGGAGTGTCTGGAAAATTACATGGTCAGATTTGTCAGCTTGAGGACACAAAATGTGGCCATTTTGTCAAGGTAATTGGAATCCAAAGTCAAGTCTTGAATGTGACAAATGCTGCAGGCTGGTTAGTTTACTGGTGCTTTCATTAAATAGTGTGACCAATATTTCTCTCTCTACTTTTTCTTTCCCATGCTTTTGTTTTCTGGCGTTTAGTTGGGAATTTCAAATGGGCAGTTGGGATCTCTAAGGTACAACAGCATTGGGAGTGGTTATTGGCCTCTTATCCTATTCACTGTCTCTCTATCAAAGAAAACCAAACAATGAGAGCAATTTGTGTCCTTCATTTTTCACATAATAATAATAATAATAATAATAATAGTCACATTTCACTACTCACCACATAATAATAGTCACATTTCACTACTCACCAAATTACTAATTGAGAATCATTAAGTGCGTGATAATTCAATAGGAGATTGTTTCGGTTTAATCAATGATTTCAAATTAAAGAAATCTTTAATTTTTAGTCTTTCAAGTATTTTTTTATCTTCTAGATAGTTTTTAAAATAATAAAATTATATAAGTAGTATTTAAAGTATTAAAAATTCATTCATTTAATCTTTAATGTATTTTACTAATGTTGAAGGACTAATTTTAAGGATTTTTTAATGTTTGATGGACTATGGAATATGATTTTTAATATTTTAAATATTAGTTATATAATTGTATTATTTTAATGATTACTTAAAAAAGAAGGGTAATATTTTTTGAACTAAATTGATGATTTATTTATTTTGAATTTGAGTCTTAAAGAATATAATTATAATGAATATTAAAAAAATTATCATTTATAATAGTCTTACTTAATTTAAATATGATTGTCTCGTAAAAATATATATGATAGAGATATTATAAATATAAATATCTGATAAAATATTCTAAGTAACTCATTAAGATATTATAAATATTTAAATATCTCATTAGATTAAAATGATACAAATATTTAAATATCTCATTAAAATATCATAAATATCGTAGTTTATCTTTTATAATTATTTTTATTTTTCTATTATTTATATTATTTTTAAGCAAATCTTGGAAGCTTTGTCTCTAGTGCATGGTATAATCTATAACCTCATCTTAATTAATCATCTATTCTAGTAGGTATTTTGATCATTAGTCATTGCTTGTTCTGCCAAGCTTCTATGAAAGGAGAGAGTATTGAAAAGTTCTACATGACCTATCTCAATCCTAGGGATACAATTTATATACTTATTAGACAATCTCAGTTATAGTCAATTAATTTTAAGTTGAAATCTAATCATTTGTAATCTAAAAAAAAACTATTAATTGAAATTACTCATAATTTTGTCAATAAAAAAACTACTAATTAAAATTATCAACCACTAGAAATTTAATTTACATAAAATAATGTATAAATCTCTATAATCCATTATCCAGTAAAACATGAATACTTTTCCGAGCATTACTCCTATTTATGTGAAATTTCTCAAAACTATCATTTCATTGCAATGAAAGTGATAAAACATTTCATATCATTAGTTTTAGTGTGAAAGACAATATTAATTAGTACAAGTAACTAATCAATGATCCGCATTTCGCTCTACTTCTAAAAGCATTTTGGAAAAGCAATAGCACTAGTTTGACAAATATCTGAAACTTTTTTTTTTAAAATAAGAAAAGCAACCCTTGATAAAGCAATGTTAGTTCTATTATTTCAATTTAGATTGATTACAACAAAAGCATATAACTCCCACATATATTGGAGTGAATATGAATTAATTATAGTCACGTTTAAAAATAATTTTAAATATATTTTTTATCTTTATAAAATATGTTATTTTTTATTTTGCTCCTCTAACTTTTATTTATTAGTGTTCCTGTTAAAAAATATATATGTGATTTTATTCTTTAACTTAACATTTTTTCGGTCCTTATAAAATTGTATACTTTTAATACAGATTCATTTTATATTTCAAGACTTTTATTTTGAGCCGTATTATGTAAGATTAGCAATATTTTCTAATCTAACTTAGTTATATCATCTTAATAGTGAATCTTGATATCAATTACCACAAAAAAAAAATACAAACTGACCAAAAAAATTTAGAGAATTGAAACAAAAAAAAAAGGCACAATTTTTTAGGAAAAAAATGTTAAAGCCTTTAAAAGTAATAATATATTGTAATTTGTACCCCTATAATAGGGGTAACTAGTGTTCACATTGATGAAAGGTAAGAAAAAAAATGCTCAACTGCAACCTGTAACACTTATATTTTTGACTTGGCCTCACATAGAAGACAAGGAATAATTATCCCAAGAATCAATGTCAATATGACTTTTGGTATTAAGTACAAACATGAGAAATAATCAAAGGTCATTATCATACCTATAAAAGTAAAATTTCAAATCTCAACTTGTCCATTGGCCAGCACGAAAGGTGAAATGATGGAAGGTAGAGGTTGCTTTTTAAAAATTACTCAGAAATTTAGGTCATAGATTGAACATGCTCCTCTTTTATATCAAGCCATCTTCCCCCATTGGTTCCCCAATCAATGGCCATTTTTTTATTTAAGATTCAATTCTTTTGAAAAAATTTAAACATGCTCCTCTTTATCACAAGCCAATTCCACTTGTCTTCCTCCGATGGTTCCCCAATCAAAAGCCATTTTTTATTTAAGATTCAATTCTTTTGAAAAATAAATAAATAAACTTCAGCTTTCATAGCTAACCTCATTTTTTAAGGGTAAAGCATGTTTTTAATTCCTCTATTGAAATTCAGTTTTAGTTCATATAAAAAAAATTAATATGTTTAAAATATTTATATTTTATAAAATATATATGTTTTTAATTGTTAATAAAAATCTATTTAATTTTTATGGAGATTAAAATCAAATTTTACAATATTTTAAAGAACCTGCAATATACTTTACTCTTGTAAGACTATAGATGCTTATGATAACAAATAACACTAGCATAATAAGCGAATAAGAATTTATACACCTAATAGAATTTTTCACTCAAACCAATTGTACTTTGAATTTGTTTCTTAAAATTTCTTAAGTTGGTAAACAATAATTTCACCATAAATTTTTGTTAAAATTGATTGTCATTCCTGATTTTGTAAGCCTAGGGGCGTATATCTTCCTCTAATTTAAACTTTGTATGTAAAAAAAAAAAAAGTGTAAATATAAACCCTCTTTACAAAGGAGAGTACTAACTTTAGATATAAACATGAAGGAGAAATAATATTTGTCCATTTTATTTTTTTATGAGGAAATATAAAAGAGATAAGAAATAAAAATAATAATTTAATAAATGATGCGAAAAAAAATAGAAAAGAGACTATAGAAAAAGTTGATAAATGAATTGTTGTAATTAATCAGCACAAGTCCCCACTTGCATGTAAAACCTTGTGGTTTTATTTTATTTTATTTTTATTTTTTTACATTGTACAGTGACACTGGAGTAAAATATTTATTCCAGCAGAAAACGACAGACCGAGCAGAGATTCCAAACCAACCTGTGACTTGGGTTCTGCTTTGTAACTGATATTTTTTTTTTTTAATTGTAACTGCTGAATCTATAGTTGAATATGAAAACATAACTGACACAGCTTTAAACACTTAGTTTATAAATAAATGTTATTTCATACTTTCTACAGTTATTTCATACTTTCTACAGTTTTGTCAGGAGAAATATTTGTGTTGCTAATTTGGAGGGAAAAATTTAGAAACAAAACATTTTTATAAGACTTATTTGGCACTCCGTCTTTAGGGGTATTAAATAAATTAACACTAATGTAACATTTCTCTCTCTAGGCTTTAAGAAAGAATAAGAAAAAGATATAATTGGGGATTAAAGAACCTGTTGCATGGAAGGATTAATAATAAGTAAATTCAGTTTAGTATAGAGATTTTAATTTTAAAGGATTACTTTCTCTTATTTCGTTTTAAGTATAAATATTTCGATAAAGATTTCTTATCTTATATGATTAATTATTAAGTGTTAAATAGGTACATTAATTTTTATACATATAATTCTCCCTCTCACGTGTTATATAAATAAATATTTATTTATTAAAATATCTCAATTTGGTCTTTATAATAATTAACTCCAAATTTACTTTCACTTATTATATAAACCACTCTTTATCTATTAAAATACTTGATAGTCTCACTCCAAATTTATAAACCACTCTTTATCTATTATATAAACCACTCCAAATTTACTTTCATTCCTTGATTCTTAATTTACTTGATAGTCTCACTTTCTCTCTATACTTATTAATATTAATTAATATTTTACTATTATTTTAGTTATTTTTATTATATTTAAATATTTCTTATAATATTATTTTATTATTAATAATAGACAATTAATCTGATTAATAAATAATGTTAAAATTAATTTCATTATTTCAAATAAATCAAAAAAAGAAAATATTAATGGAAAATAATATAATATCTTCCAACTTAACGTTCAAATGATAAATAGAGTTAAACAATAATCTTAAAAGTTAAAGAAATAGGTTGAAACATATAGTGTAGCCAAACTTTATAAGTTCTACAGCCATAAACTTTTAATAGTAAAAATGTTTCAAATTCGAAGTTAATTTTTATACGGATTAAAGTAAACTATTTTAATAGATAAATGAATACTACTATAATAGATTGGAGAGAGATTTATTAAAGTAAAAATTAATGTACGAATTTATCACTTAATAGTTTTTAAATGATTTTCTTAACTACAAAGACAAATCATTTTCTTAACTGCAAAGACATTGATAAATATGAAAAACTTTAAGGATTATTTATTATTTTTTTATAATTTAAAGATGAAGCAAGAAAAGAATGATAAATTGAAAGTTTACTCGTTTGGCATTTGATTAGGCTTAAAGGGCAGATGTTCTTTTTTTTCTTTCACTGATTATCCCTAAAACCCACAATTGATTCTTTAACGCTGTCGAGCTGAAACAATTATCAATTTTGTTTTTAAACAGAAGCTTATTTTCTTTATATATTTAATAAAACCACGTACACATTCTTTATTTTATTTAATACAATGATACATATCTTATTTGATATATCTAAACAAAAAGTGTGTTTTTTTTTTTTTAAATAAAACAGGTGTTTTAAAAAAAATATTTGATATATTTTTATTTGTTTTTGGAAAATATGTAAAATTTTCCCCAAAAATTGTAACAAAGTTAAAGAGAAACATTTGTTTAACCAAAGAGTGGTTAATTCATAACGTACATGTCTTACTACCTCTAATTAAAATTTTAAGTTCGTGTATGAAAAAATCATCCTTATGGGAGTTAATTCTTATTATGTTACAGATATTCTCACCTTATTATGTTACAGATGTCCCACGAACAGTTTGTTTTATTTATTTTACAAAATTTAAGAAGAAGAAAAATCTCTGTTATGAAAAAGATTAAAAGTGCAACAAATGCATTACTGACCTGAGACCCAAACTGTTCGTGGGCAGAGCCACGTTATAACACCAAAGGTAGCAATGATTATCCCATTTTTGAAAAATAAATAAATCTTGGAGATAGTAAGAGAAAGATAAATACGATTGGCTATTAAAATTTTTAATATTGTTGAGTCTTTATTTTATTTTTATTTGTGCATCTTATAATTTGATATCTCAATAAATGATATGTAACTCCACTTCTGGTATTAAGTACACTCAGATCTGCTGAGTCAGATTGCTACCTTTGCCTAAAATACAAGCAATCTCTATCGACCCCAGCAGCTCAATTACAAAAAATAATATTCTCGTTTAAAATTCAGTAACCAATCTTATCAAACTTATCCAATCATACATATTGTCTTTACATGGGGTATTTTAAAAGTCAAGTTACTAAAGTTTAAATGGGGTATTTTAAAAATTACCTATAGTTGAAGATTTTAAAAATGACTAACCTTTGCTTTGGTAAAGTTAGTCAATTATTTGCGCACCAGTCATATGCCTCACATTTATCCCAAAATCCTCTACATGCATTATTCTTTTTAGCTTTCATATCTAGTGAAGCATGTAATTCCAACTTCGGTTTAACTAATTAATTAGTGCTTGTAGTTTCTATGTGGGTCCTCGATGTTACAAAAAAATTATATAATAAAAACAAGTTAATGTCAATAATTTGTGAGACTTATTTAATAAAGTTTGTAGTATTGTTGAATTGAAGAAGTTAGTTGAACTATAAAAAAAAGAATAGATGAGTGATGATGAGACTTATTTAAAAATCACAAAAAATAAAAATAAAATGAGTCACTAGAATGAAGATAGCCTTACAGACACCAATTAATCTCCATGTTGATTAATAGACCATATTTAACTTCATAGTTAAATTCTATTGTGTTGGGCCTTAGTGTCCAATGAACTTCCCCATTTGTTGGGCCTCTGTTGCACACAAGAGAAGGAACGAAGGATAAACGGAAATCAAAATTTTATAAATTCTAGGGAGATCCTATTAAGATGTATATCAGCCCAATGTTTTTGGCTGTAACTAGTTTTATTCCTTAGAACTATGCACACAAAGCATTCAACATTAATGACTATGTTTCAAGAACCACCAGCCTCCATTTTCTCTATAAGCTTGACAAAATTACGAACAATCGTCTTGCCTTCCAGGGTTATGATGCTCTCCGGATGAAACTGAACTCCCTGTAATTGCCAAGAAAATAAATTTCAATATGTCAAGTTAAGAGACTAAGTGCAAGTTCTAAGATAATAATAATAATAATAAACATCTACTTCAAATCCTTTACCGCTAAACTTCCTACTACTAATTATAGGTATAAAAAAGTGCATTTTCAATTTGACAAAACAGGGTGCATCAGTTCATGGCTTATGCAGTCACCTTTATAAATTTTCTGAAATTGCAAGATAAAACTGACACATTTTTATTGATTTACTTTATATTAAATACAAGAAGCAATCAAGTACATGGCAAATATAAGAAGGAATACTGATATAGCCTGTGGATGATGTCAAGTACTAGATTTCTTTCTAGATTGTATTAGAAAAATACCAAGTTGTGGATTTCCTCTCCTAAATGAAGACCAAGAATTAACAGTTAGGCCTAAACCAGTTAAGCTGCAATACGAGTACTTCAATCCCATAAATTAATCATCAAGTTCCAATACTTCCAGTTTATTTATTCTTTTCATAACAGGACATTATTTATATTCCTTTCATGCAGTATTAGAACACTCATCATTTAGGCCAAGTTATTTTACATCAATATAAATAATAGAAAATTACCATGATATAACATTGATTTCAATAGATGTTACCTGAAGATGCTTGTATTTCTTATGGCGAGCAGCCATTATAAGACCATCTTCTGTCCAGGCAGTTACCTCAAGTTCTTTGTCCGGAAAACTCGCTTTCTCAATTACAAGGCTGTGATATCTACCAGCCAAGAAAGGACTGAAAATGATATGAATCAAATGGAGCAAACTTATGTCAGAGCTCAGAAAAAATTGGAAATCGAAAGAAAATAAAATGCTACTACTGATAACAATAAAATTTCATATAAAAGTAACAAAACCGTACTTTGATAGTCCAGCAAGTAGTCCATCTTCTCCTTTCTCATCGTAGTATACCATAGAGCTTTTACCATGCATGACACCGTTAGGAGCACGGACAATCTTCCCTGCACAGGATAAAAGGAGAAGTGAAGTTGAGAGAGGGAGATTAAATGGTAAAGGTCAAAATGCAAAGGAAAAATGAAGTCCAGTTAATGATGAATGACATACAAATATATATATAAAAAAAAATTGCACTTATTTGTATGCACCTAATATAGATCTGTGGCTAAGGGTAATATTACAATGCATCTATTATTCAGACTCACCTCCAAAAGCCTCCCCAATGCACTGCAGACCCATGCACACACCAAATAATGGTACAGTAGGTCCAATTTCCAAAACTGTTTGCAAAGATATGCCTGAATCTTGAGGTGCTCCTGTAAGGATGAAACAATGTAAAAATTGATCATGTATTTGGTTTTTGTTGATATAGAAATTTAGAAATAATTGAAAATTCTAAATAAGCCAAGCCTTACCTGGCCCAGGTGAAATCAAAACTCCTCTAGGATTTTTCCTATACAAAAGACACAAAAAATAAATAAATATAGTTAGCCTTTTACATCAGGAACTTCAAAGAACATGCATTATACCACAAAGTGCTTCAGCAGTAAGAAAATGTTAGAAATGCATAACCAGCAGCAGAAACAATTTTACCTTTTCAACTCCTCCACTGTCAACTCATCATTGCGGTAGACCTCAAAGTAAAAACCCAACTCCCCCATATACTTCAAAGATAAATGATACAATGTTAGAATAACCACTCTTGTAAAACAAACAGATGCACACGCACAGCAACAGATTCTGTACAAAGCTCTCATTTTCTGTTCCTAATTGCACATATCATAGAACAAGGAGGGAATAATGTGAAGCTTGTTATGGTTCATTTGAAAAAATTTCAGTTAAAATATTAAATTTGAAGAAAGGGGGGGCAAGGAGGAAGGGTATGGGAATTTAAGACTCCATTCATTTTCCAGATTTCCGTATCTCCTGACAAACAAACTTGTTATGGAAATCCCTCTATAATATTTTCTTTTGACATATTAAATTCGGTGTTAAATTTGCCATTAGCCTCTCCTCCTTCACTGCAGGAGGTTCAAAAATCAAGCAAAAATCATCTCATGTAAAGCTAATCTCATAACAGCAAGCCAATAAATTTGATTCCTTTAAAGTGCAACATTTTCAGATGGCAAACACAAGTGCTTGAAATCACCAAAACCTCTGCTAGCTGCATATTCCATAAATCAAGTCAAGAATTTGAATTACTAGTTTGATCTCAACAAGAATTTGAATCATTTTACAATGACTCCCACGACTTTTACAAAATGGAATTTTTAAGTTGTCCACAATTTCTCAAATTCTTTAAATCTCAGGAATTTTAGCACAGAAAGAAAAAACACACACACACACACACGCTTCAAGCATTGAAAGAAAATAAAAAAGAATCTTGAAAATCAATCAACATCAAAGAAGGAATCACACACATCAAGCCTTTAAAAAAAAAAGAATCTTGAAAACCAATCAACATCAAGAAGGAATCACATAAACAATAAATAACAGATTTAGTCTTCCATAATTTTTCAAATTTGTTATCTCCCAGGATTCTCAGCACACAGATAAACACACACACCTCCATTTCCTCACACTAACAAAGCGAGTAAAGCACATGACACATCACCAACCATAAAAAAAAAAAAAAAAGAACAAATCTTGAGAAAAAAACAACATTAAGAAGAAACCATAAAGAAAGAACTTTGCAAGAGATTACAAACAAAGCCACCACAATGAGCACCAAGAAAGAATCAAAGAAAAGACAAAGAACCAACCTGGCAAAGATTATAGGTGAAGCTATCATAGTTGTCAATAACAACAATGGGATTATTGTTGTTAGACTTTTGAGAAATGGGGAGACTGGAATTAACCTCCAAGGCATCCAAACTGGCCTTGGCCACCACCCCATTAGTCCTCTTGGCCACAGAAACCAAACCTGCTACCAAAACCCAAAATTTTTACCATCAAAACTCACTCTTCAAGAAAATTTCCAACAAAAAAAAAAAGGGGTAAAGAAGAGGCAGTACCAAAGGAGGGTTTGTGGCGGTTGGCGAGAGAATGAGAGAAGCGAGGTGGCGAGGGAGAGAGAGAAGGGTTGATGGGTTGGAGAAGCGACAACTGAGACGAGAATGTTGCGGCCATTGTGAGAATTTCAAACCAACGTTCTCGTAAAGCACAATCACAGAGAAATGAAACTATTACTTCTGTGAGATTTTTGTGCCGAGTCAAGGACCTTATTTATAGCATAATGTTGGTTAGGGCCTTCTCTATTACATGCTTCTTTCTGTTTATATTGTTTAAATTTATTACACGTGAATAAATTTAATAAGAAAATATATAATTTTGAGTATTAATTAATACATGCATTCATAACTCCAATGTGTTGATTGGATGCATGACACATGGCATGTTTGAGTTTCTGTTCTTTTCTTTCTATTGCAACAAGGTAAATGTAAATCTTTATATAAACCTCTCTCTCTTCTTAATGTAAATGAGATTGAGTCATGTAAAATAAGTATGTAACTTTTATAATAATAATGTTGAGAATTATATTAAAAATGATTTTTATTTTAGATTTAGGATTTCACTTGCATAATTTCTGATATGAGAGTAATTTCTGATAAAATAAAGTATTGTTTAAGGGGCAATTAAATATTTTATTCATGAGTGTGGTTCTATTTTCATAGTTATAAATTAACATTTGTAATGTGTAACATGCTTAATGATTTAATCTATTAGCCATTTATATCATACTTTGTTATACTAAAAATGATTTTTATGAGTTATAATAATTTTTAATTAGTTAAAATTATAAACATTTTTATACTAGATCCATTTAACTCATAACAAAGTTTTATATTATTATTTAATTATAAAATATTATTTAATTCAAAGTGATTAATTTTATAATAATTATTTTAAAATTTATATTAGAGTAATTTTAATTAATTAATTTTATAAAATTTTTATACTACTTAATATTCAGATTAAGCTCTAAATATAAAATGGATTTATCTTGCATATTGGAATAGATTTTTGAAAATTAAGTTTATTTGTGGTTAAAGCGTTTGTGATATAATAGGGTATATGATTGGTTTTTTATTATATAAAAATAAGAATAAAATTCAAAAATTTTCGTAAGAAAAAATTAAATATGTTACGTTAGTTGACTATTATTAATATGATAAAATATGTAGTGTTGATAATTTTTAATGTCTTTTTATTATTTAAGGAATTTTATGTTAGGTGAATGCAAACTTTGAATTTCCTATGAAATCAGAAAAGGGATCTTATTAGTGAATATATTAAAATATTAATTAAAAATATTTAATAGTTGTAGTGAATATTTTTAATTGTTTAAAAATAATAAATAAATGAATTTTTTTACTTTTAAATATACCGATTGATATTTTTATTATTTAAGGAATTTTATGTTATGTGAATGAAAACTTTGAATTTCCTATGAAATCAGAAAAGGGATCTTATTAATGAATATATTAAAATATTAATTAAAAATATTTAATATGTTGTACTGAATATTTTTAATTGTTTAAAAATAAGAAATAAATGAATTTTTTACTTTTAAAATACCGATTGGTATTTTTATTATTTAAGGAATTTTATATTATGTGAATGAAAATTTTGAATTTTCTATGAAATCAGAAAGTGAATGTATTAAAATTTTAATTAAAAATATTTAATATGTTGTAATAAAATTTTAAATTGTTTTAAAAAAAGAAATAAATAATTTTTTTACTTTTAAAATACCAGTTGGTTTTTTTGTATTTTATTATTTAAGCAATTTTATTTTATGTTATGTGAATGAATACTTTGAATTTTCTCAGAAATCAGAAATGGGATGTTATTAATGAATATATTAAAATATTATTTTAAAATATTTAATATGTTGTAGTGAATGTTTTAATTGTTTAAAAATAAGAAATAAATGATTTTTTAAGATACCGATTGACATGGACATTAAAAAATTTAATATAAATTTACCTAATAAAACAATATATATAAAAAAATAAAATGTAAGAGACAGAATATTATTATTACTAATATAGTAAATAGTATATGGATAGATAGAATAAATGAAAGAGACATTATATTAACTAAAAAATAATTTTTTTATTATTATTTCATATTTAGAGTTAAAAATTATATTAATGATGATTTCTGAGTGGTTGCTAGTAAATTTCTTTTATACTAACTATGTATAACTATTATATTCTGTAACAAAATTTTATAATGTTATTTAATTATAAATTAGAGTATAATTAAAAATATTAATTTTTATAGTAATTATTTTAAAAGTTATATTAAAATAATTTTTAATTAATTAGTATTGTAAATAATTTTGTATTACCTATATATTAAAATTAAACTCTAAACATGAAATAATATTGCATATTGAATAGATTTATGAAGAGTAAGTTTATTTGAGGTTAAAGCGTTTATGGTATAATAGGAATATAGGGTTTTTTTTTCAATGAGGTTATTTTCTATAAATAAGACTAAAATTCAAAGTTTTTGTTAAGAAAAATTAAATATATATTGCCTGAATTTACTACTATTAATATGGTAGAGAATGTAGTGTTAATATTTTTTTTATTGTGTTTTTATTATCTAAGGAATTTTATGTTTTGTGAATGAAAACTTTGAGCTTCGTCTTAAATCCGAAAAGGGATCTTGTTAATGAATATTTTAAAATATTAATTAAAAATATTTAATATGTTGTTGTGAATATTTTTAATGGTTTAAAAATAAGAAATACATTATTTTATTTACTAACATTAAAGAATTTAATACAAATTTACCTAATTCAATAATATATATATATATATATATATAAAATAAATAATGTAAAAGACATCATATTACGTTGAGTTTAATATTTATCTATAGAAAGTGCAAAATAATTTTTCATTATGAATGATCTTAGAACAAGTAATTTGTTATTTTTATTTTTTAACTAAGGTTTGAGTTTTGATTCATAACTTGGACATAAAGTTGTAATTAAATATATCTTGTCAATGCATTTATTTGTTATTGATTTATGCCTTACAAGATGTATTACGTTAATAATTCTACACGTATATCACTACTATATTTATCACTTTTAATAAAAAATTATAAAAATATTATCAACATTTTTTTAGTAACATTTTTTATATCTTTATTAATAATTTAATATAAAATATTATATTAAAATTTTTACGACATGACCCATACAACATCTGTTAAAATATTACAAAACTAATAGGTAAAATTTTTATATTTTCATAATATTTTTTAAATGTTAAAAATTATATATGTTGTTAGTACAAGTGATTTGACACTTATATCCCTTAACTAAAATATAGAGTTTAATCTCTACTTAGGCATTGCAACTTAAGGTACTACTTTATCCTTAAAGAGAGATGGGAGGGAAATTAAACCTCCTGCTTTACAAAAAAAAAAATCATATATGTTATATTTATATATACACACACCCATATAATATACACTAGAGTATAAATTTCTTACCATTTATGATTTTTCTTTATCTATTATGTCTCATTTCTTATAATAAATATATGAAATTTTTATTTTTCTTAAATATTATACCTTTAGTTAATTAGTTAATCTCAAATTAAACACTTCTTTATTTTTAATTTTTTCTATTTTTTATAAATTTAAAGTTAGTAATTTTGAACTTTTACACAACATATTAAATCAATAATTGATCGACAAAATTTATTTTTCTTAATTTATTCCTTAATTTTGAAAGCCTTATTCTTATACAAGAAAAATATAAAAAAATAGAATTTTCATTCTTTACTATTAAGACAACTCTTATTATATTTTATTTATTCTTAAAATATATAATTTTTTTATTATTTAATGATAAAAATATTTTTTATATTTTCAATTTTGTATTTAAAATATTCACCTAAAATTAAAATATTTGAAATTAACTTATTGAGTTTATTTTTATTTTTTTAGGGAAATGTGTAACATCCCAAAAATATATTTTAAGTATAACAATAATAGCAAGTAATGGTTACATGACATCTATTTATCCGACAATATTTTATATTTTAAGTATAATAATAATAGCAAGTAGTGATTACATAACATTTAAATAAGAAGTGATTTATTATTATTATTATTATTATTATTATTATTATTATTATTATTATTATTATTATTATTATTATTATTCATTTAATTCTTATTATTATTATTATTATTATTATTATTATTATTCATTTAATTCTTATTATTGTTATTATTATTATTATTATTATTATTATTATTATTACCACCACCACTATTATTATTATTAATAGTAGCAGTAGCAACAATAGTAGGAGTAACAGTAGTAACAATAGCAATAGTAGTGAGTAACAATCGTAGTAGCACCAACAGTAGTAATGGTAGTGGTAGTAATAGTAATTGAAGTGGTAGTAGTAGTAGTGTAATAGTAGTAATAATAGTAGTAGTAATAATAGTAGTAGTAGCAGTAGTAGTAATAGTAGTAGTAGGAGGAGGAGTAGTAGTAGCAGTAGTAGTAGCAGTAGTAGTAATAGTAGTAGTAGTAGCAGTAGTAGTAGTAATTGCAGTAATAGTAATAATAGTAGTAGCAGTAATTGTAGTAGTAGCAGCAATGACAATAGTATATTATTTTGGTTACGTTATATTTTTACCAACTTTCTTCGACTTCTCCAGCATCTCTAAGTTACCTTTCAAATTATTATTTGTTTGTTAGAACTCAATTTTTATTTGTATTTGTAGGAAAATAAATTTTTCTTCTTGTAACAAGTTGAAAGCTTAGTAAACTTCAACTTGAGGAGAAATGTTAGAGATATTATAAATATCTGATATGATTGATAACTCATTAAGAGGTTACAAATATCTAAATATTTCATTAGATTAAGAGGTTACAAATCTCTAAATATCTCATTAGGAGATTGTGAACATCATAGTTTATCTACAATGATTATCTTAATTTTTCTGTTATTCATATTATCTTTAATTAGTTTTTACCCTATAAAAGGGATATTAGAAATTGTATTATTAAATTCAATCAATACAAAGTTTCTTTTACTTTCAATTTAATACATATTGTTTTATGTGCTTAGTCTATCTCATAACTTGGTTTTTATCTTATGCATATTCATTATATCATATCTATCTTAAAACATGTGTTTGAGAAAGTTTTTAAACATCCATATCTATCTATATGTTATGTTTTGTTGTGCTTCTTTATTTAGAAAGGAAAAACTATATTTATCAAGCTCTAAAGAAATAAGTCAACCTTGATAGAAGAGCATCTTGATCAAACTTCTACATTCTAAGGAACAAGTAGAATGATCTTTTGTACATCAGTCAAAGAAAACATGTATAAGGAAAGAGATAAACAACTTTCTTGCTACACCTTTTTCTTTGTCATCAAAAGAAGGTAAAGCCTTTGCTACAATTCTACAAAATTTTATCTTTGGCATTTAATGCATAAATGTTTCTCTCTTCCTCTATGCAAAACAACGATTCTCTTCTTTACGTCCTTGTATATCCTCTTAAGGGAGAAGAAGATATAAACGAGTGAACATACATACAAGTGAAAAAACTTTAAACAAGATACAAGTGCTCATGTTGCTTTGGACGACATCTTAACAAATTCTTGTAAAAGTTTTCTAAGTATAAAAGATTTGATCTTATCTTGTATTTGCTTTGCTAAGCAAAGTTAAGTTTTGTTTTATAACTTTCATATGCTCTTGTGAGTTATCATTTGTAAAACTCTTTTAGTTTTCGTGATAGCTTGAACATGCTAAATGTTAAAGAATACTTAGGCTTGGTTGTAATCAGGTAGATTACAAGTGTTTTATAGCCTAGAATAGTTTTGAGTTTACTTGGTTGTAAAGTCAATTTCACTTAGTAGTTAAAACATTCAAGTTGAAAGGACTGAATGTAACTCTTGTTGAAGAGTGAACTAGGATAAAACATTTGTGTTATCTTCTCTCCCTTATATTTGTTTTGCACAATCCCTTTAAACACCTTTTGTGAACTAATATTTATTGCATTTTCAAAAAGTGCATTAAAAATCACACAGACAATTCAACCTTCCTTCTTGTGTGGTTTCTTGTTTCCTCCAAAGAGAATGACAAATTGTGAGGAGATATACTTGAGGAAGTGGCATTAATGTTGGAAAGAGAAGTGAAGGTCGAGAGAGAGTTAATAGAGAGAACCCTAATTTTGTATGTTCAATAACTCACAATTTGCTATCACTATTTTGTTTAAGCTTTTAATGTTACCCAAAAATTTTCTAACATTACCTACATATTACATTGTTGACAAATAAATCTAAAGGTAGATTAAAAAAAATTGTTTTTAATTCTTCCTCCTTTGTAATTATCGATCGATTTTCTAATTTACCCATGAATACATTTACCTATGCCCAAATCCATAGGTAATATTCCTTTGAAACACTTCCCACTAAAAAAAACACCGAATTTTTTTAAGTCATTTTTTATAGAAAGCTTAAGGTAATGCTAGTTTATTTTTACCTACAACTGTTGTAGACACCTAAATTTGTCCTAGTAAACCATAATGAAATGAAAAAAATAATAATTAATAATAATAAATAGAATAAAAGAAAAAGAAAAAAGAAAAGAAGAAAGAGTGTGGAGGGAAGACTCTCTTCCCCCAGGCAGCCCTTTGAGCTACCTATAGGCTCTAGGTGTCGCTGCTTTTTTGAAAAGCAATTTGTAGCCCCTGCCATTGCAAAAAGCGGAAGCATCTTGCCCCTGCAACTAGAAACATAAACCATGGGAAGACAATCCCCATTAATGACAAAGATTTCCTCTAAGATTCGAAAGAAAAATAAGTTTCTCTATAAAAAGGGGGTAGAGGCTCTACCCTAGAGGACGAAAAAAAAGAGGGAAAACTCTATTGAATTTTCTCTAGAGTTGGAGACTTTGAAACTGGGAACGCAGGAGGAAGAGAAGGAGGATATAACGCTCAAGTAAGTTCAAAAAAAGGAGGAGAAAAGATTGAAAAGGGGAAAGAGAGATAGGTTTGCAAGGTGGGAAAAAGTTTATTCGCTAATAGGTACTACCCTTTATTTCTTACTTTTTCCTTATGGTCAAAGACTAAAATCGCCAAGGTAAAAGCCACTCGACCAAACCTCCATGAGCTTCTCAACCTAAACCTCTATGAGCCTCTCGGCCAAACTTCCATGAGCCTCTCGACCAAACATCCATGAGCCTCTCGGCCAAACCTCTACAAGTCTCTTAGTGAAACCTTCGTGAGCCTCTCAGTCAAACCTTCATGAGCCTCTCGGCCAAATGACCATGAGCCTCTCGACCAAATCTCCATGAGCCCCTCGGCCAAACGGCCTAAAAGCCTCTCGGCCCAAACCTCTATGTGCCTCTCGGCCAAACCTCCATGAGCCTCATGGCCAAACCTCCATGAGCCTCATGGCCAAATCTCCATGAGCCCCTCGACCAAATGGCCTAAAAGCCTCTTGGCCCAAACCTCCATGTGCCTATCGGCCAAACCTCCATGAGCCTCTTGGCCAAACCTCTGTGAGCCTCTCGGCCGAACCTCTATTAGCCTCTCAGCCAAACCTCTATGAGCCTCTCGGCCAAACCTTCGTGAGCCTCTCAGCCAAACTCCCATGAACCTTTTGATCAAACCTCCATGAACCTCTCAACCAAACCCTCATGAGCCTCTCAACTACTTCATCCCTTCTAACTATTTAGATGCCAATGGACAATCCATATTTTTTTCTAATCACCTTCCAAGCCTCCCAAGAACTACGTAAACTTTGAATTTTTCATTGCATTAGGAGATACGTAGGAGTAAGAGACAAATGTTGTCAAGTTTAAAAAACCCTAAAAAATATACTCCTTCCCTCTTCTGTTAATAATTTTCATTCTATATACATTTGAAAGGCAAAAATAATAATTTAGAAGTCATAATAATTTCACGTGTTTAATTGAGGTATCCGTTTTAGGACAAACATCGTAGGATGCTAACACCTTTCTTATGCATAATTGACTCTCGAACCTTAAATCTTTTTCCAAAAGACCAACTTTATCCCTTCCAAAGTTTTTTGACGTTTTCTTTAAAAACATTGGTGGTGACTCCATTAAATTCATTTTTCTTTTCCCGTAACGAAACTTGAATTTCTTTTTTTCTTTGTTTTGCTGTCCCCGTCACAATTACGGTTGTGACAGATGGTGACTCCACTGGGGAGATTTTAGAGAGTCAAGCCTATATAACTATATGTATGAAATTAGTGACTTCTTTTTTGTTATTTTTTCCTTTTGGTTATTTTATCCATTCTTCTTTTGTGCGTTTCATTCTGATTTACATGCTCTTATTTTATATGCTTTATTTGGTCTAAACCTTAGGATAGAAGACATGTGAGTGTGTTATTCTGTTATGCAATATGTGCAAATGTGTGGATAGTTTTCTATACACACCATTCTTACACTATTCACACACCTTGAGTGAGGTCCTATACCCGAGTCTAAGTGCAACCTAGGGAGTGACAAACGAGTAGTGGTAGCCACCTTCAGGAGTACTCCCTATTTGGTTATTACGAAAGTCTCATCTAGAGTATGACCCTTTCTTGAACACTCACATTTTGGATATCCTTCCTATCTGTGCTGACTTCGCAAAATGGGTACTGAGCTTTAGATGCCAAAATCTGTGAAGATAGAATGTCTATTAGTGAGGATCACATAACCAGCATACAACTCAATGTGTTGCAATCACCTATTCAGGCCTTTAGGACACTTAAGGAAACTTCTATTTTTGGCCCTACTACAAGCTGACTATCACATCGTCTGATTCTGGTTTAATACATCCTTTTGTCTGATTTTGGTTTAATACATCCTTTTCTCTAAAACAAATAGAAGAAAACATGACATGCATTGCATTTTGCATCCATTTTCATCATGTTTCTAGTGTCACCTAAGTCTCGTAACCTATGACACCCTTGCATTCCAAATAAAGTGCATACATTTCATTGCATTCTCACTCCATCCTATGTCCACACCTAGCCAAAATTGATAATAAAACAAAGACCAAGTCCAAGAAAGCATCCCTACAACACCCCTACGAGACATGTTCCATGACAAAACTGATGAAGGTAGTTGTGGACGACCTAGAGGAACGACATAAGGCGTTAAGGAATGACGTTAATCAACTCAAGGAACAAATAAGTCAGATCTTGGAGATGCTGTAGTCAATGAAAAATCCTAATATGAATGCACCTGAGCAAGCTCAAGTCGCCCCTGACCATCCTCAAGGATTCACACCAAATTAACTCCAAAATCAAACTCAATGCCCTCTGTATAGCCTTCATCCTGGCTATACACCACCCACCAACCCAAACACTACCACCGCAAACCTACAAAACCAAACACAACACCAAGACCCACACCTCAAAAACAATGATACACGGACCTTCTTCCCATCCCCACCCATGAAACCCCAAACCACTAGCTCATCAATCCAACACCAACTATTGTCCTACACCCTTACCAGTTTGAGGATGCTCATTCCACCAAAATGTTATAGCTTTTTAAAGAAAGATTGAAGGTCATAGAGGGAGTTGATTACTCTAATTTTAATGTGGCTAATTTGTGCTTGATTCTCAATGTTGTAATCCCTCCCAAATTCAAATTGCCAAAATTTGATAAATACAAGGGGAATACATGTCCAAAGAATCACCTCACCGTGTACTACAAAAAGATGGCCTCACATGCCCATGATAATAAAATGTTGATTCGTTTTTCCAAGAGAGCCTTATGGGGGCCACTCTTAGATGGTACATGAGCCTAGAGTGTAGACGTGTCTAAACCTAGAAGGACCTGGCAGAAGCCTTCCTTAAACAATACAAGTATAACATGGACATGGCTGAGGACTGCACACAACTACAAAACATGGCAAGGAAGGAAAATGAAACCTTCAAGGGGCATGCTCAACGTTGAAGGGAAATAGCTGCCTAAGTATAGCCTCCCATCTTTGAAAAAGAATTAGTCACAACATTTATTGATACACTCCAATTACCCTTCTACGATAGGGTAATTGGAAATGTATCATCAAACTTCTTAGACCTGGTCATTATCAAATTATCAAAGAAAAGAGTTGAGATGAGAGTAAGGAGTGGAAGGATTGCTCAAGGGGTAACAACAACAAATACGAACAACCCCTTATAGCCACAAACAAAGGATAGGAAAGAGAAACAAACGCGATTGCCTCAACACCGAATCTCCCTAACCAAAATCATATCCCTTACTACCAATCTCAGTCTGCATATCATCCACGAGTAGTAGCAATCTCTCAACCCATATACCACCACCTTCCCAACCAAGAATGACCATGGATAATGCTCAAAGGAAGAGAAGCAACCTAACAAGAGCATTCACCACAATCCCCATGACCTACACCAAACTCCTGACCCATTTGATTCATAACTCTTTGGTTGTTCCTTTCCCTATGAAGTCTCTTCAACCACCCTATCCAAAGAATTATGACTCGAACGCCAAGTGTGATTACCATGCTGGCGTTATAAGTCACACCACTGAAAAGTGTTGGGGTTGAAGCACAAGGTGAAAGACTTGATGGATGCAAGATTACTAAGCTTCGAAGAAGAAGGCCTAAACACTGAGAGTAATCTGCTTCCAGATCACAAGGGCACATCAATAAATGCCATTAAGAACAACATGCTAGAAGAAAAAGTTAAGTCCTGACAATCATGCATCCCATGAAGAGCTTTCATGATTAAGGGATCACTATTTTGCTTGGTCTTTAATCCGTTTCAAAACAACTACAATGCAACTCCTATTCGCTCTGCCTAAGGCTGTAGGATCTTTTTGTCAAATGGGCTTGTATGCTTCTTTTCAATTAATGAATAAAATGCACTTTGATTCCCATGTTGTCTTTCCCTTCATTTCTTTCCATACTTTACGTTCATTCTATTAACCTCAAACCAAAAATACCAAAAAGAAAAAATAAAAAGAAAGAGTCAAAAAGCACAAGCTTCAACAAAGCAAAGGTTCAACCATCTCCACATCCCATTTTCATATTTACCCCTTACAATTGCTACCACTACGTCACCATCTCTTCATTCTCTCACAAGATCAACATCATCCTCTCTTTTATAAACTCATCATGACATTTCGTCGCTCTCCATACCTGTCCACGAAATCACCCAAGCTTGGCTACTTGACCCCATGGCCAAAGCTGTGGGAAAAAGGTATATCTTATTCAAATATTACTCTATTTAGGCCACTTGGACTAGGGACAAGAAAAATATACCTAACGCTCTATGCCACCTAAGAATAAGGAAAAAAAAAGTGACTTGCTAGATTGAAAATTCAAAAGGAGTAGTCTAGGAAAAAATTAGAGTCAAGGGTGACTCGTTAGGTTAAAAACTCAAAACAACAGCCTAGGCAAAAGTTAGAGTCAGGAAAAAGAATAAAAAAGAGAGAAAGAAAAAAAGGGGCTTGCTAGATTGAAAATATAAAAAAGGCGGTCTGAGAAATTTCCATAGAAAATTGGGGGTAGAAAAGGTCGTTAGAAAACTACTTAGGGACAAGAACCCAATCATAAAAGCATCCAACTTACCCTCAAAAGTTAGTTAATGGGCTTCTCAAAACTATGAGCATGAGAAAATAGCATTGTCAAAGCCTACTTCCCACTCTCTTTCTTGTTAAATCCACTCATTCCTCATAAATTCCTTCTCAAAACGGCAAAAACATTATCCCCTCCATTCTCTCATCATGATCATTTTATTATGGTCTGAAAATAAAGCATACAAGAACATAAAAAGAAAAGAGCATTACAGTTAGAGTGAAGGGTGTTAAAGATCACAAAAAGCATTGGGGTCTCTAACTAAGCCCTAATAGAAGCAAAGGCCAATTGATGTGATGACGATGACATCCTAAAAAGTCTCCAACACCAAAAGGAAATGAAAATGAAAGGAGGTCCAGCTACCTCCTCTATGATGTCTTGGGATAATTGAAGTCGTATAAGGGTCAAAGGTCGAAAAGAAAATGTACAAATGCTAAACGCCCACCTTCCATACCTTCTTTCCTCCTATCCATGTTCAACATCCTCCTATTTCAACACTTATAGTTCATATCCTGCAAGCGCCTTAGCACACATTCTATATATCTCCATATCATCAAACATTTCATACATTTCCTACATTCCAAATCTTCGAGCATCCATTCTAAACATCCATGCATTTCAAGTATCCAAAAATTCAGCCTCCATACAATGCAAACCTCAATAAGTTTTATACATTCCATACCATCACACCTACACAGTTCATGCCTTACTCACATTCTAGGCATATCATGTATACAAGAATCTTAGCTTACATCTTGCATATCTCCACACCACATGCTAACATGCACAAATTCCCTGCATACGTAAATACCACATGCAAAGCATAACATCTTACAAGTTTACTTTCCACAACAGACACGCATCTCATATCACCCTTCTCACATTTCTAGCGCAGGCTTCATGCCTTTTTCTTATTTTCTAGACAAGCTTCGTGCCTTTTACCTTTTCCAATCTAGGCTCGTTGCCTTTTACATTTCCTAATCAGGCTCCATGCCTTTTACATTCCCAATGTAGGCTCCATACCGTTTTACATTTTCTAGTTAGGCTTCATGCCCTCTCCATTTCCATTCATATTTCCAAGCCTCCGCACCCATGCATGAGGTCCTCATGCCTCCTTTCATTTTAAAGGCCCGTGCCTACACAATTAAGGTCCCCAAGCCTCCATCAACATTCAAAAGGCTCTACACCTATGCATGAGGTCCCGATGCCTCCTTTCATTTCAAAGGCTTTGTGCCTCGACATTCGAGGTGCTCGCACCTCCATTTCCAAAGGCTCTATGCTTATACAATTGAGGCTCCGTGCCACTTCCATTTCTCATTCGGCTTCGTGCCACTTTCAATTCCTCTAGCTCCGTGCCACCTTCAACCCCAATATTGGCTCCATGCTGCCTTTAATTCCAATTTGGCTCCATGTTGTCTACCTTTCATTATGGCTCCATGTTGTCTGCCTTTAATGACAAAGATTTCCTCTAAGATTTGAAAGAAAGAGAAGTTCCACAATAAAAAGGGGGTGGAGGCTCTATCCTAGAGAACGAAAAAAAAGAAAGGGGAAACTCTATTGAATTTTCTCTAAAGTTGGAGACTTTGAAAGCGGGAACGTAGGAGGAAGAGAAGGAGGATACGACACTCAAGCAAGTTCGAAGAAAAGAGGAGAAAAGACCAAAAAGGGGAATGAGAGATGGGCGAGAAAAAGTTTATTCGCTAACATGTACTACCCTCTATCTCTTGCTTTTTCCTTACGGTCAAAGACTAAAATCGCCAAGGTAAAAGCCACTTAGCTAAACCTTTATAAGCCTTTTGAAAAAACTTCTATGAGCCTCTCGGTCAAACCTCCATAAGCCTCTCGGCCAAACCTCCATGAGCCTCTCGACCAAACCTCCATGAGCCTCTCGACCAAACCCCTATGAGCCTCTTGGCCACTCCATCCCTTCCAACTCTTTGGACACTAATGGACAGTCCATCTTGACCAAACCTCCATGAGCCTCTCGACTAAACCCCTATAAGCCTCTTGGCCACTTCATCCCTTCCAACTCTTTGGACACTAATGGACAATCCATCTTTTTTTCTAATCACCTTCTAAGCCTCCCAAGAACTACGTAAACTTTGAATTCTCAATTGCATTAGGAGATATGTAGGAGCAAGAGACAACTTTTGTCAAGTTCAAAAAACCCCAAAAAATATACTCCTTCCCTCTTCTATTAAGAATTTCCATTCTATCTATGTTTGAAATGCGAAAATAATAATTTAAAATTCATAATAATTTTACGCATTTAATTGAGGTAGACATTTTAGGACGAACATCGTAGGGTGCTAATACCTTCCCTATGTGTAATTGACTCTCGAACCTTAAATCTGTTTTTGAAAGACCAATCTCATCCTTTCCAAGGTTTTCTTACGTTTTCCTTAAAAACGTCGATGATGACTTCATTAAATTCATTTTTTCCTCGCAAGGAAACTTGTCTTTTTTCTTTGTTTCGTCGTCCCCGTCGCAATTATATTTGCAACGACCGTTGATACTATCTATGAAAAGATCTATAAGTAATTTTGACATTAGTGACAAATTCAAATCCATGAGTAAATTTTCATGGATAAATCATTAATTTATTGTAGAATGGATGTAGAATTTTTCAATCTTCTTTTCAATTAGTCATTGTTATCCTTCATATGGTTGTTAATGCTCTACACGTATCTTGGAGACATGTCCTCAAAGAAGTAAATGGTCTTGCAAATAACTTTGCAAAGGAAGATTTGTCTTTGAATGAAGGGATTAGACTCTTTGAGATCTCTCTCCCTTTTTGTTATCTTGAGCTACTCATTGATAAGGTTGGAATTTGCTTATGTTTGTTTTTTCTTCCTTGTAGCCTTTTGTATCGATAAAAAAATAAAAAATAAAAAGAAAGACTTATGAACATATTTGTACAACTTGACTAAGATTGAGCTAATGTGGTTTCCTAAAAGGCCACCACAAAGAACATGCTCAATAGCATCTCAACCCCTTTAGGTGTCGATTAAGGTGGTATTAGAAATTTAGTTATATAATCTTTTTAAGTGTCAATTCCTTTACATTTGTAGCACCCCTAAATTGTCCGGGCTGGAGGTCGTCCCAGCCTTTCCCCCCCTGGCTTGACCCAATTCTGGCATTTGGGCCATTCCAAAGACAAATCAAAAGGAGACGGCCCAGAGTCCACGCTTGACCCAGTCTCCGTTTGACTCAGTCTCCTCTTGACTGAGTCTCCACACATCCCAGTGGGCCCCAGGCGTCATGGGAGAAACTAGAAGAGAGAGAAGATAATATCTGAGAGAATCTTGGGATTTGGTTGTTACGCAGCCACTCCCAAACTCTATATAAAGCCCAGACAAAGAAGTGAAAGGGACATCAACGGAGAGAGAGAAAAAAGAGAGGACTAGCAGAGACCAAAGAGGAAGAGCAACCGGAGACAAGCAGAGAGAGCGACGACGACGGCCAGAGATTTTAAGGAGGACCCCAAGGGCCGGCAGAGAAGAAAGATCAAGCATTGGGCAAAGACAGGGAAGACACGTCCGCCATCTCCGAGCACCAGGTTAGTATTCTAATCCCCCTCTTACATCAGTCCAAGTCAGGTTCCCTACCACCCCTCTCAAACCCGAGTCCTCACCTACCTGGGCCGAGTCCATCTCGTCACCCGGAACGCTGACCGACGTAGCCTTAAGCAGACCTTGACCCAGTCTTCTCCAAGCCGACTCGGTCTCGGCCACACCAGATGGCCGAGATGGCAGGGCCGAGCCGACACGAGTCGGCCTGACCCTCACTACAAACCATCATGCCTAATCCGACTTAGTTCCGGCGGAGCCGAGACGGAACAAGCCATCCCTTATCCCCTTTAACTCACCTCCCACTAAAAGGAGAAACCAGTCAAACCTCCCCAATGTAACTACGTGGACTTTGAATCC